>JAVANC010000014.1:12471435-14936435 GCA_033319125.1 Parnassius glacialis | reverse complement strand
TATTAAACCATGGATGACCCCAGGACTCCTAAAGTGTCTTAGAAATAGGGACAACTTACACAAGAAACTGAAGAAGTCACCCGATAATATGATTCTCAAAGTCACCTACAAGCGCTACAGAAATTATTGCAATGCTTTGCTCAAGAGAGTCAAATGCGATTACGAAAGAAGTAAATTTGCTGAGGCTGGAAAAGACTCAAAACGTATTTGGGATACAATAAAAGACGTTACCAATACTAGCTCTAGAACAACACCAGCCCACGAATTATTACAGTTGTGTCCATCCCCAAGGGAGTCGGCTGATAAAGTTAACTCCTTCTTTATTAGTGCTGGCAAGCTTCTTGCTGAAAAATTTGACCAGAGGACAGCTATCACAATTCATGCCCCTTCTGCGGTTTCAAGTCCCAATTTGGTAGATAACTCTTTCGTTCTTTTAAATACAGACGAAGAAGAAGTTGAAAGGATTATAATTGCTCTAAAATCAGACAAAGCTGTTGGGTGGGATGGCATCTCCACTGGTTTACTGAAAAAGTACAAAAGTATCCTTGTGCGTCCTCTGACCTTTATTATCAACTTGTGTTTGACAGCGGGTGTTTTCCCGCGGGTGCTGAAAAGAGCTGTGGTACATCCAATTTATAAAAATGGCGACCGAAGCCTACCCAATAACTATCGTCCTATATCAATTCTGCCGTCGATATCTAAGGTTTTTGAAAAAATCATAAATTCTAGACTGGTGAACTACCTTGAGCAAAAGAATTTGTTATCAAATTCCCAGTTTGGTTTTCGTGCAAAAAAATAACATCAGATGCGTTACTTTCGGTTACTAACTTTATAACGACAAACTTAGATAGGGGTAGAAAGAGCTTAGCCATTTTTCTAGATCTAGAGAAAGCCTTTGACACCGTTTCGATTCCACTATTGCTACAAAAGCTTGAGAATATTGGTGTGCGAAGCCACCAACTTGCATTATTTTCTTCCTATCTCAGTGGCCGATTGCTTAATAATGTTATCAGCTCCGATTCTCCCATCTCTTTTGGTATTCCTCGGGGCAGCATTCTTGGCCCGACCCTGTTTCTCATTTTCATCAATGATTTGTGTGACCTTAATCTTCATGATGGCAAGATATTTACATTTGCTGACGACACAGCTCTCCTTTTTTCTGGAAACACCTGGGAGGATGTTTTCCGGAAATCTCAGGCTGGTTTTAATATTGCATGTGCTTGGCTTAGTGCGAACTTACTAACTCTCAATTGTAAGAAAACTAAGTATATGCCTTTTGCTATCCGTACCTCATTTTTACCTGGAAACATACACAAAATCATTGCTCACCGTTGTAGTAACTCTAACTCATTCCAATGTTCATGTCCCGTTTTGGAGAAGACTAACAGTATCAAATATCTTGGTATATTATTTGACAACACCTTGACATTCCACTCTCATATTAAAACACTATGTGGTAGAGTGCGTAAATTAATTTTTATATTTAAAAAACTGAGACATGTTGCTAATAGAGAAGTCCTAAAATTGGCTTATTATGCCTTGTGCCAATCTTTATTGACATACGGAATTGAAGTCTGGGGCGGGGCCGCCAAAACACATGTTATTGAACTAGAACGTGCGCAAAGGTCACTTTTAAAAGTTATACATTTTAAACCTTATATATATCCAACTTTAGATCTGTATAAAATTAGCGAAGTTCTTACAGATCGACAGTTATTCATACTCCATATAGTCTTAAGACAACACACAATTACAAAAGTAACTCAAAAAGAACATCGCCGTAATCATCTTGTAGCTCGATCAGTGCCATGCAACACGTCTTTTGCAAGGAAATTCTTCACGTTTTTGGGACCGTATTTGTATAATAAATTACACCAAAAATTGTCTATTTATGAAGTCAACAAATGGTCATGTAAAAATAGACTCGTGGGATATCTTCAGACTCTATCATACACAGACACTGAACAATTACTCCAAATAATATCATAAATACACACAAACATATACACAGATATACTAACAGTCACACACTCACATACATACGTACATAATTACATAGTTTTTATTTTATTTATTTCTATATAGCCAAACTGTTAATTCGCTCTATATAATATAACTTCTAATCTTAACATAAGTTATCTCTGTATATTATACTAAGTGCCTAGTCAATTCGGGGGGGGGGGCCTGGTGACCTGTAATACGGGTCTTTGAACCTACACGGGCACCAGTCTCCCACGAATGACATAATATTGTTTAATAGAGATGTAACACTAATGTATGCAATGTCCATGTCGTTTGTGGTGAGAAATAAAAATTATTATTATTATTATATTATTAATCTATAAACCAAAAATGTTCAAGCGACAAACTAGAAGAAATCACACCGATAAAACGGAAAAAGAGCTTACAAAAACAACACGAAAAACTATTTGATACTGCTGAAAATATTCTAACCACTGCAGACGACGATTGGGAAGTCATAGGAAAGAGCATTGGTCTTCAATTAAGAGATTTGCGTAAACTCCAGCAAGTTATTGCTAAAAAACTCATTTCAGACGCTATTTTCTATGGGCAACTTGAGAAAGTAACAGAAGAGACGTCAATTACTTTGAGAAACCAATACCATATTCCATACATTCAGCCTACTTTTCCGAACAGTTTGCATTATAATCGATATCAGTTTCCTTCAGATTCCTCCACAGTTTCACCTGTTCCTACACCATCACCTCAATATCAAACTCAGACACCTGTCCCTACAACATCACCTCAATATCAAAGTCACACACCTGTCGCTACACCACCCCCTCAATATCAAGTCCAGACACCTATTCCTACACCATCCCCTCAGTATCAAGCCCAGATACCTGTTCCTACACCATCACCTTGTTATCATAATCAATACACGAGTATGGATAGCAATATAACAAGCATTAATGTTATTGATTTCCCGAACACTTCGTTTAGTAATAATAGTACAGTTGTGAAAGGTAGTGTTTCAGAATTAAAAGATTTTCTCCTTTTTAATAAAGCAAAACAAAAATAAAATAATCCATTCTTATTTTACCTACCTACTTTTCAAGATTGTGTCGTTAAACAGTGATATATTTTTAAACTTGTGTGATTGTTTAGGCAACTTGTGTAATGAGGGCTAATAGTTTTCCGCTCACCAGATGTCACTAGTTGACACTGAGGTAAAATTTTTTGTTACACAATGTCATTTAATTGAGAAGTTAGTTTTGAGTAAAAGTTTATCAGTTTCTAGTGTATCAAAACAATGCCTCAGTAGTTTGCTCTTTAATTTTTTTTTCACATTTTTAACATTTTTTTTAAATTTTCTACTTTTATGAATATCTGTGGTTTATTTTATTTATTTATTTAACAATTTATGAACACACAAACAATGGAAAGGACACAACATGATGAAGAGTTTGTACAAGGGCGCTACTTATCTCATTATGAAATTTCTTCCAGTAGGCCAGTTAAAAATATATGTGATTAATAAAAGATAATAAGGTGTGCACTTTGTTATTATATACACATACTTACATATATCCATACAAGATAAAATAATATATATATATATATATATATATATATATATATATATATATACAAATACATATAGTCATAATTAAATATATATATAAATAATAAAAAGTATAGTGAATATCAAAGATATGGAAACTTACATAAAAGACAGAGATAAATAATGTTCTTTTACACGTTTTTTGAATAATGTGATTGTTTTAATTTCTCGAATTGAAGGAGGAAGTGAATTCCAGAGTCTTACTGCATGTACAGAGAATGAACGGGAATATGAATGAGCTTTAAAGGATGGGAATTTTAAGAGGGTTTTAAGGTGAGATCTGCAAACTGCTTCTGGAGATTTAAAAAAGGTAAATCGATTACGTAGGTATGAAGGGAAATTCGGACTATGTAAGATGTTAAAAAGAAGACAAAGGATACGAGTGTTCCTGCGAAATCGGATCGGGAGCCACTTGAGCTGCTTTCTGTATTTAGAGATGTGGTCAAACTTCTTGAGTCCAAAAATATACCGAATGCAAAGGTTTTGCAATCGCTCAAGTTTGTTTAATTGCTCCTCTGTCGCATCCAAAAAACAGACATCAGCGTAATCTAAGATTGGCAAAATGAGAGTTTGAACAAGAGAGATTTTAGTTGATAAGGGTAAAAAACTTTGAAGTCGTTTTAACGAATGAAAAGCGTAATGAACTTTTCTGCTTAAGTCTGTTATACGAGCACCCCATGATAACCTATTGTCAATAATTAGGCCCAAGTTCTTCGCAGATTCAGAATAAGCAATTGATGTGCCATTGATGATCACATTTGGCAGGGTGCAGTTATCAATAATGCTACTATTATATCTGCTACTTACTATTAACGCTTGAGACTTATTTGGATTTATAGCTAAACCACGGGATCTGGACCAACGACTAATTCTATTCAAATCGTCATTCAGTGCATCTATCGCCAATTTAGCCTCAGATGCTTCGAAGTGACGGTAAAGCTGCAAATCGTCTGCATAAAGATGGAAGTTGGAGGATATTATTTTCGTTATAGAATTTATAAAAACGGTGAAGAGTAAAGGAGACAAGACGCCACCTTGGGGTACACCAGCAATAAGATTACACCAGTTTGAATAAGTGTCATTGGAGCGGATACATTGCGAGCGTCCCCGAAGATAGGAATCAAACCAAAGAATGGCCGAAGATGAAACATTGATAGCCTGGAGAATTTTAAGGAGGATATCGAAGTCAACTGAATTGAAGGCACTACTAAAATCCAATAAAACGAGTACTGTTGATTGTTTTTGATCTATGGCTCGACGGATATCATCAGTTACCTGAAGAAGAGCAGTTGTTGTACTGTGACCAGGCCGGAATCCAGATTGAAATGTACTTAAAATATTGTTGGAGTTAAGATAAGAAGAAAATTGATTGTGAACAATATGTTCCAGTACTTTAGAGAGGAATGGTAATATAGATATTGGTCGAAATTCAGAAGGTAATGTAGGGTTAGCAACCTTGGCTACAGGAATAATGTGTGCTAACTTCCACGAATATGGAAAGCAGGAGAAAGACAATGAGAAATTAAATATGTTAGTAAGAACTGGGAGAATACAAGGTAAAATCATAGTTATCATTGTGGAAGAAATTTTATCGTTTCCCGACGCAGTAGAAGATATGGATAGCACTGATCGCTTTACTTCATCTTCTGACACTGACACAAATTCAAACTGGGGGAAATGTTGTAAAGGGCATCTGGATAATTCTAACAAAGTCTTAGCCTTTATAAATGAAGATAAGGAAACAGGTGGAAGAGAAAAATGTTGATTGAGAGTATCTATATCAAGATTTCCAATCGCAAGCGCAGGATGTTTACCAATGCCGACTGTTTTGAGAAAACTCCAGGCTTTTCCTGAATCGCAATTTGAAAGTGAGTCATGAAAGTAGCGCCTTTTAGCATCTCTACACAGACGATTGCAGCGGTTACGCAAAATCTTAAACTTAATTAGATTTTATTTATTTTTAATGTAATTAATATAAAATATATCTACGAGTAAAGAAAGAAACCTTTTATTATTATTATCCTTTGCATTTTTCTAACAAATTAACTTTCCCACTATGAAATCTGCCAAATATTACACCTCATTTCTAAATGGCGCCGCCCTGATGGCAGAGAAAGTTGTGGAAAGTTGTCATTTATTTGTACTGCAGCTGATAAACAGATTTTAAACATTGTATACTGGTGTCAGCTAACCATCTGAGCCGTGGTAGCTCAGCGCTCGTTGTAAATTTCACAGTACGCGAGCTATCCGGGTTCGATCCCCGCCGGCACCAATGAAATTGTTAATTGCAATTCTAAGTGCTGATTCACCACGTGCTCGGCGGTGAAAGAAAACATCGTGAGGAAACCTGCATGTCTGAGAAATAAGAAAAAAAATTTTGAAATGCTCGCCAACACGCATTGGGGCTAGGGTAGCCATCTCCTAAAATTAAAAAGCCGGACTCGGCGCTCCAAAAACCCGGACAGTAATTTTTAGGAAGCCAAACATACCTTTCTGAGGTCATGCAGCCAAAAAACTCATCAACTCCAATCCCCCGAGAAAAAAAATAAAATACTGTGTTACATACGTTAATTGTTCATTAATAAATCACAGCACAGTTTCAAGTGTATACGTTACTAATTTATTAATCAATCACAGCACAGATTGAAATAAATTTAAACCACTTATTACTTACAATAAAAATCAACAAAACCAGTCTTCTGTTTGTAGAATTTATAAAAAAAAAAAATTACAATTCTAAACGAAGTACTTAACCATTTTCACAAAACAAATTTTAAAAAACTACTCACTTATATTTCAAGATAAAAAATCAAAAACTACAGGAAAGTAAGTTTTATTATTTCAATTATCAGGTACAATTAATCTTGATTTCAATTATCAGGTACAAAAAATCTATATTTTGCTGGCTGGTAATAATGTATATGGATATATAAATTCGGCATTGCTTCGCTCATTCTTCAAGCGATGTGTGCAACGCGTTACACTAACAAAAAGGCTAACAAAAGCCGGACAGGCCGGACACATAAAAATTTGGCCGGACGCAACCCGAAAAACCCAAACATGTCCGGCTAAAGCCGAACACATGGCAACCCTAATTGGGGCAGTACGGCGGACATTTCTATGCCCTAAAACTCTCAGAAATGAGGGGAGGCCTGTGCCCAGCAGTGGGACGTATATAGGCTGTAACTTTAACTTTTAGCATAGTATACTAGCGATCGTTTCGTATGGCTAATTTCTGGCTCTTGACAACAACGCCACCTACCGGGTCTAATTGTGAATATCAAACATACACAAAATTGATTTTTATATATAGATATGTACTCGTATAATATATATTTATATCTTTATATATAAAAATTACGTATCACGTTGTTTGTCCGCGATGGACTCCTAAACTACTGTACTGATTTCAATAAAATTTTGCACACTGCGTTCAGTTTGGTCCAACTTGAGAGATAGGATAGTTTTTGTCCCGATAAATGACCCTCAATATTTTTTATTACGAATTTAAGAATTTTTCAAAGGACAAAAGGTCGTCGGAGAGGGCAGAACAACGTCTGCCTGGCGAGCTAGTAATCATCTTTATATATAAAAATTACGTGTCACGTTGTTTGTCCGCGATGGAATCCTAAACTACTGAACCGATTTCAATGAAATTTTGCACACTGTGTGCATTTTGGTCCAACTTGAGAGATAGGATAGTTTTTATCCCGCTAAATTACCCTCAAAAATGTTTATTGTGAATTTAAGGATTATAAAAATCCTGAAGGGTCGTTAGAAAGGGCAGAACAACGTCTGCCTGGCGAACTAGTATTTAATAATTAATCAATAATATTTAAAATAATAAAAAAAAATTAAACAGATTTATATTTATAAATGGGATTCATTTTCCAATAGAAATGATGACGTCAGACTGACTGAAAGAAAAAAAAACATGCTGTTTATCTTAAAATATGAAGCTATAGTTAGTAGGTACTTTCCATAATAGGTACTTACTTTTATATAATGTTTGAGACCTTTGTATATAGCCCAACATGTCTCGGGAATAATTGTGGACATCAATTGTGGTGATATGATAGCACTAAATTTTAAATCCTCGTAGCTTTGCCCACTAACCAAAAACCGAAGTGTTGCAGTTAATTGTTCTTTAGCACTTACGGCCTCCCGCATAAATGTAGCTTTTTTTTCTATTAATGGTGTCACTATTTTAAGGAGCTCTTCAAAAGAAGCAATATCCATTCGCAAAAAGTTTTTAAAGTCATCTAATTCCAATTCCTTCATCATGTTCATGTGGCAAAATTCCCTTCGTTTTTGCAACCACTTCTTCACCCAGTATCTTCTTTTTCTCTTTTTTTGGGGTGCGGCAGAAAGAGCTAGGAGGCTATACCAATCCGTCGATATTTCGATAAAACTGGCGCCATTCTTAACGCGTGCGTCCTGCTAGACGTACATTCTCATACTGAACGGCAGGAATGTGTGTAGAGACAGTTCCGATATTGCTCCGATCGCTGTGCTCCCTAGATTACCCCTGCGGCAGGCATGTCAGTAGCCGCCTTTAGGTATAAGTAAAACCCAAAAACCCCATTCGAGTGATCAAAGGTAGCGTCCGCTATATTATGTCGACTAACTTATTTTCATCCACTTATTTTTATCTACCTAATATCTATTAATTATACTGTGCTAATATTTAGTAGTAATATTTAAAAACATGGGGAGGTTTTATGAACATAAAATTTTGTCACAATTCAGTAGTCAAGAATAGAAATAAAAATAAGGATTGTTTCTTATAAATAAAAAATGCTGATTAGTAGACTTTGAAAAACACAGCAGCATAACAGTTTAAGTAAATGATATTGTTTGGATTTATCCCATATTTCTTTTAAAAATTCTTATTATTGTAGTGTTTAAAATGTATTTTTACTAATCCCATAATATAATAATAATATAAAATATAATTTAATTTGTTAATAACACTTACGGGATCTTCCTGAAGTAAATAAATAAATAATAACTATTATTAAAAATTACATCAAAAATCACAACAAATTTCCTAGATTCAGAAAAGATCAAAATTATGTTGTAGAGTACAGTCGCTTTCCCACGCCTACAAACAACAAACAAAAGCTTCAGTATTGCGCGCGCGTTCATATTGATAGCTGTTTTCGCCCGCTTAAATTACTTCCGGACTGATCTGTTTTTTATATTGTGAAATTAAGTATCCGCCGTGAGTGTCTTGTTGAGAATTGTATGCGATGTATTACTCAAAAGAGGAATATTATATAAGAGAATATGTTAATGTGTCTCGGGAAATGTGACTGCAATTATGCAGAAGCACGAAGACTTAACGAGGAGCACATTGCTACTCCACGAAATATACAATTGCCGTCGGCGATGACGTTCCAACGACTTTACATTCGTATATACAATACTGGCAGTGTGCATGGCCGTGATCAACAACGTACGGATTCAGAAAGACGGAGAATGTACGACGACGTCATCGAGGAGCACATTCTCGACATGTTTGGGGAAGATCCGACGCGGAGCACGCGCTCTGTGGCACGTGAACTAGGTGTGACCCATATGCGTGTTTGGAGAGCCCTCAAAGATGATGGCCAGCAACCGTATCATTATCGTCGAGTTCAGTGTCTTCTTGCAACTGACTACGAGTCGGGAATGGATTACGGTAGATGGTTACTCGATAAGGTTGAAAGAGATCCTGATGTTTTGAACTGCATACTTTTCACTGATGAATGCTCTTTTGTTAGAACAGGCGTATTTAACGCTGTAGTGTAATGGTACTTACATATCCTTTTACACTGTTTTAAATTTATTTTTCCATTCTGTTTTTGATTTTCTGCATTCATATTTTGCATCACCTTTATTTCCATAGGATCCTGTAACGTTTTTGGACCATAATAGCACAATAACAGGTCATTTTCACTTCTTATTTTCACGCTTTTTAAATCGGTGTCAATAGAGTCTACCTTTTTTTTGATCTTTTATTTAGTTCTCCGTAACTCTGCAATTTCGGGTTTCGTGCGCGCTGTTGCGCTACCTTTTTTCCTATATCAATAATATCTCATTTCTTACTTAAATCTTGCCGTTTCTTAAGTACGAGCCTAAAACCAAAAATTGACAGGTTAGACATCGTTATTTATTTGGTTGTCATGGCAATTTTTATTCAAATTCGTTACCGGTCTGATGTTTTTATTTCAATATTTCCACATAAATACTCTTTTGCTCTGGGCCATTTACAAAAATTTGCTTTTAATTTAAATAATTTTCCGTTCTCTCTAAAAAGGTATAAAAGCCGAATCATCGGTCAATACAGACAGTCTCGCTTCAGCTTCCAAACTTGAAGCATCTCCTAAAGGGGCAGTGCGGCCCCGGGATCCTGCAAGCCTCGGTCTTCACCTGAAGTCGTCGCCTAGTCTACTCCAAGCGCGGGGCCACACTGCTCCGGGATCCTGCAAGCCTCTGTCTTCACCCGAAGTCGTCGCCTAGCCTACTCCAAGTGCGGGGCTGCACTACTCCGGGATCCTGCAAGCCTCTGTCTTCACCCGAAGTCGTCGCCTAGCCTACTCCAAGTGCGGCGCCGCACTACTCCGGGATCCTGCAAGCCTCGGTCTTCACCAGAAGTCGTCGCCTAGCCTACTCCAAGCGCGGGGCCTCACTGCTCCGGGATCCTGCAAGCCTCGGTCTTCACCAGAAGTCGTCGCCTAGCCTACTCCAAGCGCGGGGCCGCACTGCTCCGGGATCCTGCAAGCCTCTGTCTTCACCTGAAGTCGTCGGCGTAGCCTACTCCAAGCACGGGGCCGCACTGCTCCGGGATCCTGCAAGCCTCTGTCTTCACCCGAAGTCGTCGCCTAGACTACTCCAAGTGCGGGGCCGCACTACTCCGGGATCCTGCAAGCCTTTGCCTTCATCTGGAGTCGTCGCCTGCGCCTCCACCTACTAGTGCCCGTGCTATCTTTAGCCCCTGTGCGTGCTTGCTCCAGGCGCTGCGAGACTCCAAGCTCAGCGTGTGCCTACTCCTACTCCAAGCGCAGCGTGTGCCACTTTGACCTTCAGGCTCCGCTTCAATATTAATCTATCTTTATTTTCTATTTAATTGTAATTCACGTCATCAATCACCATCATCATACTTCATTTTTTTATATAAAATTGTAAATATCCTTTTTAAATTTTAAATATATTATTTTCTTGTTCTATTTTTGTTGTTTCGTTGTTGTTGAGTTAGGTTTTCTTTTTTTTATTGTCGCTTCACGACATTTTGGCGCCCAACGTAAAAGTCCTCTTTCTCTCTTAATTTTTTTTTCTCTTTTCTTCACCTTTACTGCGCCTTGTCCATTTCCTTTTGATTTAATTGCTTTCTCTTTCGTCCTTAACTCATTATTCATCATTCATTTATTCATTCTTTTCATATCTTCCAAATTCTAAAACAAAACTTCATCTAGTTTTTCAACTTATCTGGATTATATTTAGACCTACATATAACACTTCACTTACATTCATCACTTTAATATTTTCATTCTAGATAACTTAAAGAGGTACAATTTTTATTAAATTTTTATTTCTTAAACTTAACTTTGCACTTAATTATAACAATGAAAAGGATTATTAAGTACGAATTCCTTAACAAGGCCGAACTCGAATACGAAGTGAAGATTAGATGTAAGGAACCAGCTAATACTGTTTTGCTTCTAAAAAAACAGGTTTTGCGTTTAGTTGCGAATTCTCACCCTGAAGATATTCTGACTTCTCCAATTCCGATCGAGGATGACTTGTCTCAAATTGATTCTACTTTGACCTACCTAGACTGTAAAATTGAAAAATTTTTACAAGGTGAAACCAAATACTTACGACTAATAGAAACTTTTATTAATCATGTCTTTTACAGATTAGAGCGAATAGATACTGACTTATATCCAGACTTTAAAGCTAATTTCGATACTTTGAAGATGAAATTTGACGCTATTACTAAACAATTCGAATCCTTGACTCCACCTTCAACTGAAAATGACTCTCCATAACTTGACCCTCCTGTTGACCCGACTGTCATGGAACCTCCTCTTGTTTCTCAAACTTCTGTTAAGATCCATACCCCGTATGCTTCACCACCACCTCAATCTTTTTCTCCATCTTACGTCTTCAAAGATCTGAAAAGACACACCTTCAATGGTAAAAGCTGTCCAAGATCCTTTCTTCAAAAACTTGAAGAATACTACTTAGCTCGTGGCTTGTCCAAAGACTTATTGATTTCTCAAGCGTTCTAAATTTTCACCGATAATGCTCTTCATTGGTTCAGATTCAAATATAATCAGAATCCAAACTCAACTTGGAACGAACTTTCCTCTTTATTAATCAAAGACTTTGGTGGTTTTGACTATGATCATAAACTTCTAGAAGCGATTAGGAATCGAACTCAAGGCCGTGAGGAACCTATCGTCATCTATATTTTTTCGGAAATGTTTTGGTATCGGATAATAGCTCTGCTGATTCTACTGGGGTCATTATTGTGCTATTGGGCGTCTTCCTTAATAGAGTATCTTCTGAGTTTTTGCTGGATTTGCATATGACCCTGTAAATGCTCTTCCACATGCTTTTCCGCTCTTGTCTGCTGCAGAATTCTTTCCAACTTGACGTCATAGTTTCTGTAAGAAGAGTTTTATATTCAGTTTCAGCCTGTATATATTCGTCAATTATTATTTGTTTTCTATTTTTGTTTGCGAATCTGATCCTTCTCCTTTTCCGAGTAACCTCTCTTTTCTTCTCGTCTAGTTCCTTAGTCCACCATGGTGTTTTGCAGGTATCCTTTTAGGTACTTTAGGGATAGACTTATTGCAAGATTTTTGAATGCATTCAACATACTGGTTGACTAGGTTCTCTAGAGCGTGTGTACTTGCTGTGTTTCTGACCTCTTCCTCGGTGATATTATAGATTTCCAGTTCCGCTTTCAGGGTAGAGGCAAAGTCTGTCCAGTTGGTCTTACTTGTATTGTATATACATGTAGATCTCCGTTGACTAGCTCCTTCTGGTATATTAGCGAAATTTATGCTGTATTTGATTGTCCTGTGATCGGATAGCGTAACAAAATCCGGATTAACGATCCAATTAGTTATTTTATGGAGTAGGTTGCTCAAGCACGCGGTTATGTCTACGATGCTAGTGTAATCTTTATTTGCTCTGCGCGCCCAGGAATTTGGTGTCCTGCCCACATTCAGTATGTGCAATTCGAGCTGAGCCAATGCTTCTGTAATGGCTGTATACCGTCTATCCTCCACATTCCAACCCCACCAGGGACTCTTTGCATTGATGTCTTTTCCTAGTATGACGTGCTTGGTATAGGATGTTCAGGGATTTTGTTATTTTTCGTATGTCTTCCTCGACGTCTTGACATTCTTCCATATAAGTGTTTAGAATTGAAATTTCAATATCCTTAATTTTAAATTATATATATATATATATATATATATATATACCTAGTCAGGTCATAAATTCTGTCACATGTTTAATATAAAATAATTGAAACAAGTTTATTCATTATGTAACCATTTATATACGTAATTGAACTTCACAAAACGTAGATTCTTATGACACTAAAGTTTATTCAAAATGACCTCCGTGATTTTGAATACAGGCCTTCAGTCTGCGCGGCCAGTCGTCTATCGCAGCACGAACGAGGTCCATGTCAATATCGGCGGCTGCCTTAATCAAGGATGTCTTGAGTGACTCCAAATTGGGATGAGGCTTTGAGCACGCCTTTTCCTCCAAGTGTTGCCATATCTTGTAATCTAACGGATTCAAATCTGGACTGGAGGAGGGCCAGTCTACGTGCCGGATGAAGTCGATTTCACGCGCCGCCAGCCAGTCTTGTGTGATCTTCGCTCTATGAGCTGGCGCCGAATCTTGTTGGAATACCCAGTGCCTGTTATTGAACATGGTATGAGAAACAGGTTCCACAAGGTTCGTCAGGACTGTATTTTGATACACAACTGCATTCGTTTTTACACCTTTCTCACAAAAATGTACCTCTGTTAAGCCCCAATAAGAAACTCCCAACCATACCATGAGCGAGGATGGAAAATGACCTCGTTGGACACGCGGAATACGGTTGCTCGCTTCTTCACTACTGTGTGCGTACACCTTATCATTTTGTTTGTTGTAGCTCTTTTCTACGGTAAAAAATTTTTCATCCGAAAAAAGAATTTCCCGATATTTTTTTCCCGCGTACCGCTTCAACAAAGCGCGGCATCTCTTCAGTCTCAGGTCAATTAGACGAGCATTCAAACGATGTCCTGTTTTCCTTCGATATGCCCGAAGCCCTAAGTCTTTATTTAACACCCTTTTCACCGTGGTTCTGCTTAACCCCATGTGAAGGGCCAACAGTTTTTGCTTACGTTTGGGATTTCTTTGAATTCGCGCCTTCACAGCTTTTATCACTGCTGGAGTCCTGACAGACCGAGGGCGACTACTTCCCGACCTGTCATTTACACTAGAGTCTTCATTGTATCGTTTGATGGTACGATAAATGAATCTTTTGGTTATATTAAAATTTTTCAGTATGTCAAAAATTTTAATTGGCGCGTAACCGCAACGATGCAACGCAATGACTGCAACACGGTCTTCTTTAAGCGTCCACTCCATATTTAAAAATGAGATTCTAAAAAGTATACAGTTTTTTTAACTTTTTTGTGGCCAGCATTCTAAAAGAAAAGTTTTTACTGTGTGACAATACTTATGACCTGACTGTATATATATATAAAAAATTTAAATAGCAACAATATTTTCCGTTATTGTGTCAGGATTAACAGTGTATTGCATATTTGGGTCAACGCCAATGACAGCCGATTGGACAGGTTTCTGGGTGTCGCTGGTATGTTTTGTATGACCTTATGTTTACAGTTGTCATGTGCTTTAGCCCCTACATAGGGTTCTTGAATCAGAATGATTGACACCCCTTGAGATTCGGCTGCTTGCAAACATTCCTGAAATGCTGCGTGCCCTCTCCCAAGGTTGATTTGTGCAATCTTTATTGTGCTGTCCTTTGCGCCTGATGTTCTGTGTGGAAGGGAATCGGTGTCTTTAGCAATATGTGACAGTTGATCTGGCTATCCGATCCCATTCCCTCCACTCTGGGCATTCAGGGCTGTATGCAGGGTGAGCACAATTAGTTTCGCTTTGCATTTTTTCTGCGGAATTTGTACACCTGGGTGCTCTGTTTCTATTATAGCACTCCCTGGTTTCGTGTGCTTCGGCACAGTAGTCATAATTCATTATTTGGGCTTTGCACTCCCATGCTCTATGAGAAAATCCAAGACATCGATAGCACTAAATTAAAGGTGATTGATATTTGAGTTTATCCCAGATTTGTGGGCTTACCTCCAAGACTACGTTGCTTGTGGAGCTAGTGCGTCCTTTTGTTCTCCTAACTACTTTAACATGTAGTTGTGACGTTGGTACATCGTGTAGGAGAGCATTATTCTGTTTTATAATGGCCTCTGTAAGGTCGAAAATCACGCCAATCAGTCGTAGGAGCGGGTTCTTTGTGGCCTTTGTCGGCCTGTAGGCAGTTAGATTGGCCGCTCTTTTGTTTATCCTGAAAGATGTTTCTGTCCTTCTCGGACTCGCAACTAATGAGTACTTTTTGATTCTTTGCCTTTTTTATATTGCTAACGCCTATGCTCAGCTCGACCACATTGATCCCACCCTTAACCTGCTTGATAATGTCTTCACTCGTGCTTCTCGGGTCAATTGATTCTACCAGTATTGGGTAGTGTGGCTTTCTCAAGACTTCCGAGAAGGTGAGTGGGAGGGTTCTATACTTGTGCATCAGGAGCAAAAACCTCTCTTGATAAGTGATGTTTTTGTTCCTGATCAGTAAGGTAATGTTCTTGTGACTGGCATTTATATTCTGCGAGGTCCTCTTCCCCGATATGTAGCTGACTTTTCAGCTCTTCCTGAGGCTTTCTATTGCCAGTCGCATAGGGGCTACTGAATCTACTGTGATATCTCGCAGCTCTCTGTTTTCCCTTCTGAGTTCTTCTAAGTTTGCTTGAATCGAGGGTAACGGAGTGTTGGAGGAAGCGGTGGTTAGTCCTCTAATGTCTTGGGACATAGACTTAATGTCTTGCCGTATTTCAGCTACCTCCGCATTTAATTGCATTCTCAAGTCAGCAACTTGTTGGTGTAGCAGGTCAGTGTTTTAGATGTATTGCTGTTCTATAACGCTCTCCTGATCGCTAAATTCTTATGTGTGTACGCTGCAAGACGGCTGAGAAGGTTCCCTCCTTAGATTGTGTTCATTGACAGCTCGACGAAGTTCTCGAAGCTCTTCAACCAGATGGGTAGAGTCTAATTCGTGTGGAGCTTGCTTCAGAAGAGAGTCAATGTTTCCTCGAAATAGTTTTAGTTCCTCCGTTAAGGTTTGGATTTGATTCTTAATGGAAGGGTCTGTGGATATTTCGTTTTTTACATTCACAACCTTCCTTTTTGTTGCGGTGACAGCCTCACAAACGTCGTATGACAGAAGTAATCTGGTGGATTCCGTTTCCTTCTATAATTTCTCAATGTCCTCCTTAAAAGAGCATACTGTTCTTGGGTTTCATGGATGAGTCTCACGTGTCTTTGCGTGAGCCTTTCGGACTCGCAGGAAACATTCAATTTCTGCTCTTTGGATTCAAGCACGTGCAGCATTCTTGAATCAGATAGTTTAAGAACCATTTTGTATAATGTGTATAGCCACCGACACGACACTTTCTCGAATTTCTCTTTTTAAGTTGCCAGACGTTTCTAGCTCGGCCTTAGTTCGGAGTATTTCCTCCAATGGATCGTGAAGAAGCATTAAGAGAGGTGTTTGTGTCTCCGCTGTCAACGTCCGAGCCAGCGGTATCATCCGTCTCAGACATGGCTCTTAAGGTGTCTCTGGATTCAGCAGCTTTCGCTTGCCTTATTTGTGTACGTATCCGAAGAAGACTTGAGCCTGGCCTCGCAAGCACTGGGGACGACGTTGTTGCTTCATCTATGTTGGGCGATGAGGAGAGCAAGTCCGGAGTGTCTGGTTCTTCTCCCGCTCTCTCATCGCGTGCTATTTCGTGGACATTACCCTGAAGTTCAACAGTCCCCTGTTCCGTGAGTTCTACTGGCTTCTCGCGAAGTGCCTGCTGACTTGTCTGTTCTGATACTTTTTGTCTGCACTGCCGCATCCAGAGTCTTTTATGCCTTTTTCGACTGTCTTCTTTTTAGGTGATAGCGGTTGCGGAAAAAGACCAACTACTGGCTGCTCTGGAGCAGCCAGTAGTTGGTCTTTTTGATTTATCCGACATTACGCTGCTTTGCACTTCGCTAGCCCCGAAAAAGAGTAGGTGAATCGAGTGATGGATCTCTGTTTGAATGTCAAGAGAATTTGACAGAGCCTTAAGAGTCCTTGATAAAACCAAAAACCGCGTTCAAATCGGCTTATTTAAGACGAAGTTATGCGCCTTTGAAAATTTCCAAGATGGCAGATGACTTGGCCGGGTCGCGTGCTTTCAATTATAGCTTAGGATATTAGAAGGCTGTTTGTCTTTGATTTTGTTCAAAACCGCGTTCAAATCAGACCAACGGTTCCAAAGTTATGAAGAGTTTTATTTTTGCAAGATAGCGGTCCAAGATGGTGGACGATATTGTAATAAAAAATATATATAATAAACGAATTTTCCTCTCCACTTATGATAAATTATCCGTGTTAGGGCTTGTTCGGATCACCTTTGCACTAACTATTTTATTTTATCGCCAGTTTCTGCGATTTTTGGCGATTGGCGTTTTTGGTTTCAAATGATACTACAGACAATTTAAAGATGTATATTGGAAACCCCACTCTTCTGCGATGAGTGGTTGCCGAGATATGAGCTACACAATATTTCCAATATGGCGGGCAAAATGGTGGAAAAAGAATAAATCTTTATATCTCGGCAACGGGAAGTGCTAGATGGTCGTGTTTGGACTGTAATTACGAAGAATTTTACAGCCGAGCCGATAATAATATGATTATTAACGAGAAACTAACAGGTGCTGACAATCCTGAAAAAAACACTGAAAATTAAATAACTCCTTAAGGAAAAGTGATAGAGATGTTCTAAAAACGGATTCTTTTTCACTTTTTAGTGCTCTAGGGCTATGCCGCGACAAAAATATCGCCAGCCTGTAGGAACACAGAGCACGTGTTAGTGTGTTGTCAGGAAAATTCTAATATCTTAAAAAGTGTATGCTCGAAAAATCCGAAACTTTGCAAACAGTTTAAGGGTAAGGTAACTACTATTATATAGAATAAAAATAATATGTCGTCACTTCAGATAACTCGCAATTTATAGGTGAAGTTGAACCAGTTTTAATAAATTAGCGTTTTTGTCTATATCTTTTAATATAACGTTCCGATTTCTGTGCTGCAAGCACCGGGGAGTTGACTTAAATGTGTGCTATTATAATATGTATTCAAATTCAGCCGCACGATTGCAGCTTAAATTTTCAGTGCAGGGTGAAAACTGGAAAAGTTTTCACCCTTCACTCAAAAGTTAATGAGCGAAAAAATCCAAAAAGTGTGCTATATAATAGAGCTTCATAAGTGTCACAAAAATAGATATTAAAATCAGCAGGTCGTCGATCTGAAACCAGCAGCGTATACAAATATATGTAAAATTTTTAGTAAAATTTTACCTTTTTTGCAGTTCCGCCGGTATATTTTGCTGAATATCCTTATGACACTTCATCTCTCACAACTTGCACACTACTAAGCACAAAGAACACGGTGAACTGCACAAAATAACACTTGTTTCACAGAAATCGAACAACTTTTACCTATTTTTCGGATGTTTTAACCGCGGAGCAACACAGAAACGATGCCTACGCCACGAAAGACGGCGGAATACTATACAGAAAATGTTGAACGCAAAAACACCACCACCGTCTCCAATACCCCTCAATAGCCCATCAGCTTCTATGATTACCCCTCAAGCATCAACATGGATATCTTCTGAAAAAGCTGTCGCAGCTAGAAACAGAAGAATTCTGAAATGTGAAAATATGTATCTCAGGCAAAGATTACAAGCACTTGAAAATAAATTGGCTAAGTATAGAATGAGAGAACACAGTGTAGTGTATGTGCCTCCACCCTACTAGTAGTGTAAGAAATACATGTACTCTTAAATTTATTAATCAGTATAATTAAAGTCTTCAACTGGGAATCACGTCTTCTATTTATTCAACACCTTTCCGACATTACATGGCGACCCTGCCAGGCGGTGCGCTGTTACAATGCACGCGCACCGCCTCGGCCTACAAAATTATTAAAATGACAATATAATTCAATGATTGAAATTTTCTCAAATTGACACAAATATATACCCGGACCACACGGAATATATACCCGGATGTGACGAAAAATTAATAAATAATTATACAAGAAGAGGCCACAATAAATATAGACTGAAAAATTTAAAACTATAACGTATATGAAGTAATATATTTATCTTTAATATAACTATGAAGGCAACTAAAAAAGAATGATGAGAATAAAAAGTGATTTCTTAAATAATGACCAAAGATCAAATTCAAGAAACGGCAAATGAATTTAATATGTAAAGGAGCAGTTGTACTTGACCGAGCTTTGTCCAGTAAGATATGAAAATTAAACCGAAAAGAAAAAAGAAGATATAAGAGGTAACATCGCATCAGCGTAATTTTTAACATTTGATTTTAATTATTTTTTATATTGTTTTATATTAAATAAATAAGTAATGCATTAAATATTAAACGTACGGTATTTACAAGTAACTTGAAAATATTTGTCATATTTAAAATTTTATTATATTTATAATATTTTAGTAGGTATTGTATTAAAAAAAAATACAAAATATTAAGTTACATTTTACAACGTTCGTATTAACCCTTAATTTGGCACTGTATGTACCGTCATACATCAACTTAAAAAAAATTGTTAAAAAAATTACTATCTTTCGTGTGGAAAATTAACATTCTTATGTTGCAACACTAACTGTTATTTGGTGCAAAAAATAAACACACATGTAGGAACATTTATTTTGACATAACTTGAAAAAAATGGCTACCCGGCGGACGTCAACTGCGTTGCCCAAGGAATTTATTCTATTATTATGAATATTACTTAGTTTAGGACAAGTGAAATGACTAAAATGTATGCTTTATTGTGTAATGGAATAAGTGTGATAATAATTGTGATGTTTCTATTGCATTGAATGGTTCTATTTTGATCACTAACATGATGTATGACGTGACATACACTGCCAAGTTTGTAACGAAACATGTAGTGTTATGCAACTTACATTTCATTGTGCTTTGATATTCTGCATTCATGTTTTGCATCACTTTATACTATTTTTTTCATTCTGTTTTTGATTCTCTGCATTTATATTTTGCATCACCTTTATTTATATAGGATCCTGTAACGTTTTTACACAATAACATATCATTTTACTGCGTATTTTCACACTATTTAGTACTTTTAAACTAGCTGTCAATGAAGTCTTACCTTTTTTTTTGGTCTTTTATTGAATTCTCTGTAACTCTACAATTTCAGGCTTAGTGTACGTTGTCGTGCATTAGTTTTTCCTATGTGATTTTTATCTCGTTTCTTACTTAAATGTAATAGTTTCTTAATAACAGTCCTAAAACTAAAAATTCCTCAATTTGACAACCATTGTTTTTGTGGTTGTTATGGTAACTTTTATTTAAATTCGTCTCTGGTATGATGTTCTTTCTACATAAATACTTTTTGGCTGTAGGTCATTTACAATAAATTTCGTTTTAATTTAAATAATTTCTCGTTCTCTCTAAAAAGATATAAAAGCCAAACAATTGGAGAATACAGGGCAGTCTCGCTTCGGTTCTCAAACGAGAAACATCTACTAAAGGCCTTATCCCGGGGCCGCTTTGCCCCGGGATCCTGCAAGCCTCCATCTACACGTGAAGTCGTCGGTGAATTCTAATTCAAGTGCGGGGCCACACTACTCCGCGCGCTACGACTGCTTGATCCAGGCGCTAAATGCAGCCTACTGCCCGCGCTACCTTCAGGCGCGCTTCGACTGCTGGCTCCAGGCGCTGCGTCCCTACTGCCCGCGCTACCTCTGGGCGCGGCGACTACTTCTCCAAGAACTGAGCGCACCTACCCCAGGCGCTACATGCGCCGGCTCCGGACGCTGAGTGTGCCCAGTCCAGGCGCTGCGTGCCGTCGCCGCTGAGAAACCTCAAGCTCTGCGTGTGCCTACTTCTACAAAAGCAGCGAGGCTCCAGGCTCCACTATAAAACTATATTGTCCTATTCTCCAACCTTTATTTTTTTTTAAACCTAATTGTAATCTCATTTCATCCATCACCTTCATATTTCATTTTTTTTATAAGATTGTAAATACCTTTTAAAAAATTATAATATATTATTTTCTTGGTCTATTTTGTTGTTTTGCTGTTCTTAGGTTAGGTTCTTTTTCTCTTTTAATTGTCGCTTCACGACAGTTTGGCGCCCAACGTAAAAGTCCTCTTTCTCTCTTAATTCTTCACCTTTACTGCGCCTTGTCTATTCCCTTTTGATTTAATTGCTTTCCCTTTCGTTCTTAACTCATTCATTATTCATCATTCATTTACACAACCTTTTCATACCTTCAAAATTCTAAAACAAAACTTCTTCTAGTTTTTCAATTTATCTGGATTGTATTTAGGCCTACATATAACACTTCATTTACATTCATCACTCTAAGTTACATTCATCACTCTAATATTTTTATTCTAGATAACTTAAACAGGTACAATTTTTAATAAAATCTTTATTTCTTAAACTTAACTTTGCACTTTACACTTTATATAAAATTGTTTATGAAAGCCGAAGCGAGACGATTCATAAATTTTCTAAACATTTATTAACTGTTAAATACTTTTCTAAACATTTATTAACTATTAATTTGTATATATGTATAAATATAACTTGTAATTTGTATAAATATCACCATCATTTTCACCTTATTATTTTAATTTCTTTTAATTTGTTTGTTTGTTTGGTGTTCCAGGGTTCTTCAACTTTATAGCGACTAATGCTTGCTTAAGAGTAAGTTCTTTATCTTTATCTTCACTTGGGAACGGCTAACTACTCCCTTAATTTTCTTCACCTTTATCTTCACCTGGGAGCAGCTGACTACTCCCTTAATTTTTTATCTTCACTTAGGAGCGGATGACAAGTCCCTAAATAAGCCTGAATGTCCTTTCGAAAACACACTTCTAGAGTGGTGTCTCTTCGAATTTTTTTATGTTCACTTAGGAGCGGTTGACAACTCCTTAAATAAGCCTGAATGTCCTTTTGAAAACACACTTTTAGAGAGGTGTCTCTTCGACTAATTTATTTTTTTTTCCACACAGGAGCGGTTGACTACTCCTTAAATAAGCCTTAATGTCGTTTTGAAAACACACTTTTAGAGTGGTAGTCATTGAATGTGAACTCCACCCTTACCTGAATGCAGATGATGAATGTAAGAGATAGTATATCTGATTTTGCCTGTTGATGTCTGTTTCTGCAAAGCTGTGTTTTTATGGTTTATTTTAGAATGTACATGTCAAAATTTTTGCTGAGTCAAAAATTTTCCAGGGTCGGGGGGAAAATGTAGTGTTATGCAACTTACATTTCATTGTACACTAATTCTCCATTCTGCTTTGATATTCTGCATTCATGTTTTGCATCACTTTATACTATTTTTTTCATTCTGTTTTTGATTCTCTGCATTTATATTTTGCATCACCTTTATTTATATAGGATCCTGTAACGTTTTTACACAATAACATATCATTTTACTGCGTATTTTCACACTATTTAGTACTTTTAAACTAGCTGTCAATGAAGTCTTACCTTTTTTTTTGGTCTTTTATTGAATTCTCTGTAACTCTACAATTTCAGGCTTATAGTACGTTGTCGTGCATTAGTTTTTCCTATGTGATTTTTATCTCGTTTCTTACTTAAATGTAATAGTTTCTTAATAACAGTCCTAAAACTAAAAATTCCTCAATTTGACAACCATTGTTTTTGTGGTTGTTATGGTAACTTTTATTTAAATTCGTCTCTGGTATGATGTTCTTTCTACATAAATACTTTTTGGCTGTAGGTCATTTACAATAAATTTCGTTTTAATTTAAATAATTTCTCGTTCTCTTTTTTTTAAACCTAATTGTAATCTTATTTCATCCATCACCTTCATATTGCATTTTTTTATAAGATTGTAAATACCTTTTAAAAAATTATAATATATTATTTTCTTGGTCTACTTTGTTGTTTTGCTGTTCTTAGGTTAGGTTCTTTTTCTCTTTTAATTGTCGCTTCACCGACCAGAATGTTCGACTCACACCAATTTTTCGAAGCGTATATTCAAGCCCGTCCCTAGAACCAAATTGTAAAAAAGTGCCAATCCTGAGTGACATTCCGTTACTCCCAGCAACTCCTGCTACTCCTGCAACCCCAGCAACCCCTGCACTTCCTGAACCCCCCGCACCGCCTGAACCAACAGCAAGTGGCTCCATAACTGGCTTAGTTGCAGCTCGCATAAGGGCTTCTTCCAAGTCGCGTCCCAGAAATACCAGATCGCAACGGCCCACTGTTTCTGCTGTTAGACGACCTATTCGAATCACCAAGTTCACTCTGAACTATCAGTGGAAAAAAACGGTTTTTCGACACAAGGTAACTGTAGAAGAAGACTCAAATCACACCGACATATTAAACGAAATTTCACTCGGTTATATCTATAAATTCTTTTCCCCTGACGTTTTAGTAGATATCGTAGAGCAAACAAACTTATACGCAGTATTCAAAACTGGGCGCTCTCTTGGCTTGACCGAAGATGAATTGCGAGATTTTTTAGCAATTCATATTATCATAGGTGTTATTAGTATGCCCTCGTACACCGATTACTGGAGTTTGCAGTACAGATACGATCCCATAGCCGATTTGATGTCTCTAAAACGGTATCAACAAATCCGTCGTCATTTGCATTTTGTTGATAACAATATACAAGACTCCGACAGATATTATAAAGTTAGGCCTTTATTACAAAAAATTCGAGAAAATTGCTTAGCTCAAGATAATGAAAAGAAATACAGCATTGACGAAATGATGATTCCCTATAAAGGGACCAAAGCGGGTAAGCGACGTCAATACATGAAGGATAAACCCAACAAGTGGGGCTTCAAAAACTATGTTCGTGCTGGAGTGTCGGGCATGATTTATGATTTTCTTTTGTATGGTGGCGAGGACACATTTAGATTTCATACTTTTACAGATAAGGAAGTTTCCATTGGACTTGGGGCTCAGGTTGTCATTGCTTTGTGTAAAAGTATAAAAAATAAACCGGCTTTTGTTTTCTGCGACAATTTCTTTACTTGCCCGGAGCTACTTTATATACTTAGAGAAGACCATGGAATATTTGGATTGGGAACAGTCAGGAGCGACAGGTTGAGAGGAGCTGAAGTAGTTCTGCCCTCAGAAAAAGATATGAAAAAGAAACCCCGCGGCAGTTATGCTCAAGTGGTCTGCGATAAAAACCGATTAGCAATAGTACGGTGGAACGGCAACAAAGCCGTAACATTGATAAGTTCTTACGTAGGTGCAGAGCCAGTAGAAAAAATTAAAAGATACTGCAAGAACTCTAAAAACAAAGTGGATGTAGATTGCCCTCAAATTGTCAAAGACTATAATAAACATATGGGGGGAGTCGATTAAGCCGATATGCTCATTTCTGTTTACAAAACCCCATTCAAGACCCGGCGTTGGTACATCGGCATATTTGCGCAAATTCTCGACATATGTATCAATAATGCATGGCTTCTATTCCGACAAGATTGTTCAAAATCGCAAAAACAATGGAAGCCTCTCAAGGATTTTCGATTTGAGATTTCTGAGGGGTTGACAAAGTTCGGACCTCCCGTACCGATAAACACACAAAGCGTGTACCACAAGTCAACCCGGTAGAATCGTCACGCTATGACAGTGTTGGCCATTTTATGACAATGACCAGACAAGGTCGTTGTAGGCTATGTTCAAAGCTAACGTCAGTGTTATGTATAAAATGCCAAGTCCGTCTGTGCTTTGTAACCGGAAAAAGTTCTAGGAATTGTCAATTAGACTACCATGTGCGAGTTTAGTAAAGTTGGCCATTTCTAGGCGTTGGCACCTTGTTTTTTTTTTGCATTCTAGAAGAGGCCCTCGCCCAGCAGTGGGACAGTAACATTCTGGTATTATTATCATCATTTTGTACTGTAATTGGATTGTAATTAAACCCCATATCCTCCCGTGGGTGTCGTAAAAGGCGACAAAGGGAAACAGGCAGGAGATGGGCAGCAGCATCTTCCTGATAATAGCCAAAATTACAATAAAAAAACTGCGGTTGCCAACCCGCTCGCCAAGCTTGGCAACTATGGCAAATACCCCCCAATGAATAGAGCAACAAAAAGACGGCCTTCAGTCCCCGGCAGCCCCGCTATTCCTGGCTACGGTGACGACCATCGTAACGGCGGGGCAGGGGGTGCTAAGAATCTCCGGTGGAGGTTCGGTTGCCACTTTAGACGACTCGACCTGGCAACGTACAACGCACGCACCCTGAGGACTGACGAGAAGATCGTGGAGCTGGAAGAAGAGATAGACAAGTTGCGCTGGCATATTATAGGATTATCCGAAGTCCGAAGAGAGGGGGAGGACACGGTAATCTTCGAATCCGGCAACTTGCTATATCACCGGGAGGGCGACCATCTGTCCCAAGGATGTGTCGGATTTATCGTCCACAAGTCTCTCGTTAACAACGTTGTAAAGATCGGGAGTGTGTTGACGAGGGTTGCGTACCTTATACTCAGAATCACCAAACGGTATTCGTTGAAGGTCATACAGGTTTACGCACCAACCTCGGCACACCCCGATGAGGAGGTGGAGGAAATGTATGAGGATATCTCTAGAGCCATGCATTCCTCCAAAACCTAATATACTGTGTTAATGGGAGACTTCAATGCAAAACTAGGCACAAGAGAGAACGGTGAGCTGAAAGTAGGGAAATTTGGAATAGGGCAACGGAACCCAAGGAGCCAGCAGCTGGCCGACTTCATGGAGAAAGAGGGACTTTTTATGATGAACTCTTTCTTCCAGAAGCGGCCCCACAGGAAGTGGACCTGGTCGAGCCCCGACGGTTCGACAAAAAATGAGATTGACTTCATTATGACGACCAGACGACAGCTGTTCAGTGATGTCTCCGTGATCGCGAGGGTGAAAACTGGTAGCGATCACCGAATGGTTAGATGCACACTGAACCTAAACGTTAACTTGGAGAGGTCTCGTCTAATGTAGTCAACGCTCCGTCCCCCTCGTGCTCTGTTCCAGAGTCCCGAAACCTTTCAGCTCGAGTTACAAAACCGTTTTCAGTGCCTAGAAGACTGCAATGAAGTAAACGATATGAATGACAAGCTCGTGGAAACTGTCCATGTGGTTCGAGCTAAGTTCTGTAAGACCCGCCGCAGAAGAACACAAAAACTCTCCGATCACACTCTTAATCTCATGGCTGTTAGACGGGAGATGAAGCTACATTCTTCAACAGATTCGACAGCATACAGGCAACTGAACAGACATATCTCCAAATGCATGCGGCGGGACTTACGCAACTTCAATACAGCTCTTATTGAAGAAGCGATAGAGCGGAACCAAGGCTCCAAAGTCTTTGCCAGAGATCTGTGTGCCAGAAAGAGCCAACTGTCAAGGCTGAAGACCGAATGTGGCAGCATCGTTTCCGGGACACCTGAGAATTTGAGTGAGATTGAGAGGTTCTATGGGCAGCTGTACACGTCATCGTTGGAGCCACACGCAAGTGTGAGTAACGATCCAAGAGCGAGTCTTATCTGACACTATTTCGAAGATATCCCGGACGTCAGTCTGAGCGAGATTAGAATGGCTCTCCAGCACCTTAAAAACGGCAAGGCCCCAGGCGAGGATGGAATTACAGCGGAGCTTCTGAAAGCGCGTGGAAGACCGGTACTTGAAGTCCTTCAGAAGCTCTTTAATTCCGTCCTCCATGGTGGCATTACACAAGAGGCGTGGAGCAAAAGTGCGGTGGTCTTGTTCTTCAAGAAAGGTGACAACGCTCTCTTGAAGAACTACAGACCGATTTCCCTTCCGAGACACGTCTACGTGCTGTTTCCGAGAGTCATTACGAATCGTCTCGCGCGCAGGCTTGACGACTTCCAGCCTCCCGAACAAGCCGGTTTCTGAAAGGGCTTTAGCACCATAGACCACATACATACCCTTCGGCAAATTGTACAGAAGTCCGAAGAGTACAATTTGCCACTATGTCTGGCGTATGTGGACTATCAGAAAGCCTTTGATTCCGTCAAAATTTGGGCGGTGCTGCAGTCCCTTCAGCGGTGCCAATTTGACTGTCGGTATATCGAAGTGCTGAAGTGTTTGTGCAGTAGAGCTACGAAGGCTTTCCGAGTACAGAACCGGAGTACGAAACCTATCCAATTGCAGAGAAGTGTAAGACAGGGTGACGTCATATCCCCGAAACTCTTCACCGCTGCATTGGAAGACGTTTTCAAGCTTCTGGACTGGAAAGGATACGGTATTATCATCAATGGCGAAAACATCACTCACCTTCGATTTGCCGACGATATAGTCCTTATGGCAGAATCGCTGGTGGACCTAAGCACAATGCTCAATGACCTCAATAGTGTCTCCCAACGGATAGGTCTTAAGATGAACATGGACAAAACAAAGATTATGTTTAATGTCCATGTCACACCTATGCCGGTAGTTGTTGGGAGCACTATGCTCGAAGTTTTAGACGAGTATGTTTACCCGGGACAAATAGTCCGACTAGGTAAGTCCAACTTCGACCGAGAGGTCAATCGACGGATTCAACTCGGCTGGGCAGCGTTCGGGAAGCTACGACACATCTTCTCGTCAGACATACCTCAAAACCTTAAAACGAGATTGTACAACCAGTGCGTGTTGCCAGTGATGACTTACGGAACTGAGACGTGGTCCTTCACTGCTGGCCGTATGAGGAAGCTCAAGGTCGCTCAGCGAGCTATGGAGAGGGCTATGCTCGGAGTTTCTCTGCGTGATAAACTTAGGAATGAGTATATCCGCAGTAGAACCGGAGTAACCGACATAGCCCAACGGATTAGTAAGCTGACGTGGCAGTGGGCCGGCCATATAGCTCGAAGAACCGACAACCCATGGGGAAGAAAGGTTCTTGAGTGGCAGCCTCGTACCGGTAGGCGAAGTGTAGCGCGAACCCCAACGAGATGGGGTGACGACCTGGTAAGACATGCAGGAAGTCGATGGATGCAGGTGGCTCAGGACCGTGCTTTGTGGCATTCCTTGGGGGAGGCTTATGTTCAGCAGTGGACTTGTGAAAGGCTGTAATGATGATGAAATGAGACGATATTGGGTCAGTCCAATAATCGTGTTAAGAAACAGTGACGGAGATTTTTTTCTTAAAGAATACAATGAGCTATTGTTGGATCCAAAAAAAAATTATAACTTCTTTCGAATGAGTGTGTCCTCTTTTAACAGTTTATTAAATACCTTGAGACCACATTTACGGAAGTTATGTTCATCAGTGGACTTGTGAAGGGCTGTAATGATGATGATGATGACTGTTATTGGCTGTGTATGTTTTTTTTATAGGATAAGTGTGACAAACGAGCACACAGTCCACCTGATGGTAAGTGGTCGCTGCGGCCCATACACATCTACATCTATCCTCGTTTGCGAATCAAAATGCAGATGCGTTGTCACCCGTGAGGACTAAGATGGAATGCCTCATTTCCAGTAAAAAGGGCCTCCGGCCACCTGCACTCACCAAGCGAAACGCAGAGGTAAACCTCTACTTCACGCTGGTATTCTGTGAGGTCGTGGTACCACCCCGGTCTGTGAGGTCGTGGTACCACCCCGGAAAATATGTCCTGGCTGGCAATATGTATGTCCTGGCATACAACACATTTTCTTAATGTTTTTATGGGCACTTGGCAATGTATGCTGTGACATACATTGTTTTTCAGGAAATCTGAAGTTCCTATATTTTTTTCACTATTTTTTTGTAAGACCTATAAATGTAAAAAAATTATGATTTTATTACATTTTATTCTTTGCCAAATTAAGGGTTAAAGTAAATATATTTTTAAATTCAGCCCAAGCTTATTCCGTAATAAATTTTATTTAAATGTAAGTATACAATTTTGAAAAGGGCTTTATATAAAAAAATTGCTATTATTAGAAGTCATAATTATTTTTATTCTTTTCTAAAGGCATTAAAACTTTAAAGTAACTATATAAATAAATACATAACCTTTAATAAATGACCTTAAAGTTAAAATAACCTGCTTAAAAATCAAAAATTGGAAATAAATTAATGTTTTGTTTAAGTACTTAGTACTTAGTTGTACTTAGTTGTAATAGTGATTACCAATTTTTTTCTGTAGGTTATACGGTTTCTTAAATTTACAGCAATCCTAAATTTTTAAATGTAAATTAAATGTATAACTAATGCTTATATATCTTTCGATATAATTAAAAGTAATAGCGATGCGATGTAATTATACTATAAACTTCTGTGTCAGTTAGAAAATATTTAAAATTATCATTTTAATGTGATAAGGAAAATAATAATTAAAAGAAGTTTTATTAACAATGTTTCTTAACAAAATTAAACACGGACATAAAAAGTTGACATATATTACCTCATTTTTGTACAATATTAAAAAGTATATATTTAAAAGGCGTGAGGAATAAGAGAAGCAATTTTCAAATGTGTGAATACGAATGATGGAATTGGTAAGTTTCGTCAATATTGGACTGATCACCCAAATATTTGATGATGCTTAAAATCCTGGTATTGAAACCATTATGAGCGAGAATTATAAAGGTTAGTGGAAATGGAGTATGAAAGTATATAAAAGTTACCGATACAGTCAAGTAGATAACAGCAGGTACTATAAAGATAAAGAAAGAAATAAAAATTTATGAAGATAATCAAAACAAAATAAAATATGACCTTGATAAATAAATCGTGGAGAGACACGGGAACGTCCATCACTGGTATAGCATATAGTCCTCGAAAAGGGTATGTTTCCTTGATTGGATAATAAAATCGGGAGTAACGGGTACTAGGGAACAATACCTTCAGTACAAGTGAGATGTGAACGAGTCTACTCATATTAGTGCTGTTGGGGACCAGAGAAGTCTTAAATTTGTTACCCTTAATAATGGTACACAGTAGAGGTCACATCCTTCATTGGATCATAGTGTGAACTTAGTTTTCCTCCGTGACAATTGTTGGAGTCTTTTAAAATGACTTAAACGTGGACCTCAAGGTTGTGCGCACAACCCAAGGTACAGTTTTACCTTGATATAGTATGATAAAAAAAAGTTTATGTACCAATAAAATGAAATGAATGTAATGAAAATATAATATAATACCCAAGTAAATGGGGGGCCCATAATTATAAGGTACCCGCGTGATAAATATCACGAAATAAAATATAAATGAAGTGAATTATTTATATTTTAACGATTCGCGGTATCTAATTAATAAATAAATATTAAGGAGAGAGAATACTAAAGAAATAAATCTAGCTAAAGATCGAAATATAAGAAAGAAATAAAGTACGTACAACAATTATGAAAAAAAAATAGGCCTGACAATCAAAAAGGAATGTAATGAGATGTGTTAGTATGAAATAATTAACATGCAGGGAGTTAACGTGTCGTAACCCTGGAATCGGGCTGACATAGCACTATACCGAACAATGGGCAAATGAGGAATGCTTGCGCTGCGGAAAGGATCGCCGTGGAAACAATGGAACTGTCTCACAGTCTGACACCATCCACGCTTAACTTAACTTCTTTGTAACTTTACATTTTAATTGAATTTATTACTTTTAAAACTTTTGTGAAATTAAATTAATTTTATTCTTTTTAAAAAGTCTTTTGATCGCTGCCATATCGTAACTGGCGCAGTCGATCTTTCGCGAGAATTGGTAGAACCTTCGACCAATTGAATGGTTTCGATCGTATAAATCGCGACTTCGAATCTACGACGGCGGCATGGACGAAGACCGCGTGGAGCTGACTCAGAACCGTGAGGAGATGCAGAAGGTGCTTTGGTGAGTACTCTCGCTATTTCAAGTTCCTTTTGCTCTATTTCCTTCCGTATTTATTTTAAGTAGTATATGTGATTCTGTCTAGAAGCTAAATCGCTATAGATATTTAGTTAGGAGATTAGTTATTCATCTTATAGCTCAAATCTTTATAGATTCCTATTAGCTATCATAGGATATAAGTCTAAAAGCTAAAAATCGCTGCAGACTCTTAGTTGAGGTCCGATAGTGTATACGTCTTATAACTAAAATCGCAAATAGGCAGACACAAATTGCCCACTAATTTAACTTATAACGTGTTTTTTTTATTATTAATTTAAAAATGGCTTTTCCTAACGGTGAGGCAGCCAACTTTAAGATGATCGCGGAATCGATACCAAGGTACGATGGCAATATAAAGAGATTAAACCATTATATCAGAGAAATTGAAAATATTTTAATCTTTTGGACGATACTGCCAGGGTACATCCGGCAATTATATGTCTCATAAAGAGTAGATTAAGCGGTACCGCGATTGATGCGATAGCATACCAAGAAACTCTTAATTCTTGGGAAACTATTATAGATGCGCTCGTACGTAGATTATGGGAACCTAGGAACGAAATCCAGGTTATGCAAGAGCTTAGTAGGGTGCGGCGCAACAGAAACGAGGACGCCGAGACACTTGGTAGGCGACTTCGAGAAATACTAGATACCCTATTTTCTGTAGACACACATACCAATAAATCGTACTACGAAAACATGGTAATAGAACAATATACGAGTAATTTAGATTTCCAAGTTTCTATAGCGGTGCGAATAGCACAACCCACTACATTAGAATCAGCCATAGAATAGCGAGACAAGAGGAAGCTAAACTTTCATTTAATAAGACTTTCAATAATAATAATAATTATAGTGCACCATCAACATCGGCTCAGGCAAAGTTTAGAGAAACAATACGGGCTATAAATCAGCCTCAAAATTCCCTACCGCTTAGGTTTGGCAACTCAGGCCCCATGCAAAACCAGACGAGTAATAAAGCTCCAGTTCTGCGACAAAATAATTTGACTCCAGAACAGAGGCAGCAGTGGGTGCAACCCATGTTGCCATGGAAGAACCGCCCATCATCAGGTAACTTTAGAGCATCTTCAGGAAATTTTAGGAATAATATACCCCAGCAACAAGCAAATTCTGCACAGAAGGTTTCAGACGTCACAATGAGATCCGTCTCTAAGCCTCGAAAACCACAGTTTGCAGCTGAGGAGCTATTCTACACAGGCCCACCTGGACAACCATACGAACAGCAATATGCCGAGGACGACACTGACTACGTGCATCAACAAGGTCAGTATGCATACTGTAGTGACAACTACAACCAACAGGTATACGAACCTCCAATGGAGGACGGTGAGGTTTAGCAGGATTTTTACCAAGGTCCGGTGCCCTCAGACCAAAGTTAGTAAAACTTAATAACCATGATAAAGACCACCTGCCATATATCGAGCTGCCAGAATTTCAAGGTAAGTTCCTTATAGACACCGGAGCCTCGCGCTCTATGATATCACCTAGTGTAATACAAAACATCTTCATCTTTTTTTAGGAGGGTAGGCGATTTGAGTAGTACACATTTTTGACATCTTAGATTTAAATATATTTTAAAAATAGTTACAGTTTGAATTTCATGTTAATTATTTACACGTAATAAATAACTACCTACCAGCACTTATTTACAAGTATTTTCTCTAACTTCACTGCACTGCACAATTATTTTCACCATGGAAGCACTGAAAGGTTCACTAATTGAGATGTCAAAGTCATTCCAAAGTCAAATGGATGACTTTCAACGGGAACTGCAACAATCTAGTTCTGCTGCCTCAACTGCATCTTCCCTACCTGGTGATTTTACTGCATTTAGAAAATTCATCTTGGCTGCTTTAACATCTCTTCATAACCAAGTAGATCTTCTGGGAAGAGAGCTAGATCGTAGTGAAATGCGTCGCCGCAGGAAGATGATCCTACTCCATGGAGTTCCTGAAGAAAAATCTAAAAAAACTGCCACCGTCATAAGTACACTGATCAGCACGAAACTACAAGTGTCAGGTTTCAGTAAAACATCCATAAGCCGCTGTCATCGTCTGGGACGCCCTTCCGATAAATCTTCCAGGCCTGTGGTTGTCAAATTCAGCGATACTGTGATGCGAGACAAAGTTTGGTTCTCCAAAACCAGACTTAAGGGCACAGGTATAACTCAGTCGGAGTTTCTTACAAGGAGACGCCACAGTGTTTTTCTTGAAGCTAGGCATAGGTTTGGCGTTACCAAATGTTGGACCAGGGATGGAGTTATTAATATTTTAACTCCTGATGGCATCGGATAAAATTTCCAATATGGACCATCGATTTAAATGCCCATATTAATTTTTTTGTAGATAGTACTCACTAAAACAAAGCGTTTTGCAAAGTTTCAATATGCGGAAATGCGTACTTTTTGAGAAAAAAAATATTGAAAATCAATTATTTTTGCAATATTTATGTCAATAGGGTATTACACCCATTTTCAAAAAGTGTTTTAAATGAATCCTAGAGTGATAATGAACCACTATCATTTTTATTTAAATTTTTTAAAACCAAATAGTGACATAAAAATTACTTTTAATCTATCGTTTTAAATTTTCGCGTGAAAACGCTAGCCGCCATACCGTTCAACTCATGACGTCACTGTCCTAGAATTTTGACAATTTTGCAAAGGAATAAGATACTTTTGAATGTTTAATAATGAGTTATCATCTATATCATTGTTGTGTTGTGCCTGATTGCAAAATATGAGCATAAGAACACCGGGGAAGTTATGGATAAAAATGCCAACTGATTTAAATATGAGAAATAATTGATTAAAACCTGCAAGAAGAAAACCAAAGGCATTGTCTACAAAATCTAAACTATACTTCTGTGAAGATCACTTTGATGTAAGTTTGACTTATATTTAACTATCGATTAATCAAAACAAAACATAATGACATGATAGGTACCTATTGCAAGTCAAATTTTGTAATGGATTAGATTAATCGCTCGTCTTTCCCGCCCTTTGTGAGCTTATATTATAATATCTATAACATTAGTGGTAAAAGCGAAGTAATAAACTCGCTTTTACGAATCCGTCTTCCATGATGCCTTTTCAATAAAATTCGGAATAAAAGTCAACAATTGTAATGATAACTTGAAAAATTTCCAAATTAACTAATTAGTACACAGCACATAACCTAGTTCTTTGACCTAGTGACGTTACGACGCTATCTAACATGGCGGACATCGTTTTGCAGATTTGAGGCACAGGTAAAAAAAGTTATTCTTTAAATTCAAATATAAAATTTATAATGCTTTTTTATAAATAGAAATCAATATTTCTCGTTTACTTTTTACAAAATCTATCATAAATATATATTCTTTGATTTTTTTTACATGGTGTAAAATACCCTATTCCTACGGTAAAACTGACACTCAACTGACCAACTGACACTATTTTGTATTGTCCATAGAGAAAAGTAATACATCAGAAAGTATTGTCTTTGTCATCGGATGTCGATTCTTTCCGAAAAAGATCGATTCGAATCGTAAGCTGTATCGATTCACAAAAAAATCTATTTCTAAAATATTCATATTTTATCATGTTTGCATTTATAATGTAAATATAAATCCATTTTATGAAAAACCAGAGAGATACCATAGTAAATAATCTCTTATTGAAATTTGTTTTATTTTAACTTATTAATTTTTATTATGGCAGATAACAAATAAAATAGGTTAGGTTCAACTTATGTCAAAGAATCGAATTGATTGACCCCGACTCCACCTGGTACGAGTCTGTCCTACCCCTAGAGTTTATAACCATAAAGCGCAGGAGACGTTGCAGTCTCAAAATATATACAGAAACCCCTTTTAATCAGTCCCCCTATTTTATGTCTGATGAAGGGGATTTTGTTCTCATAAAATGGATTTATAATTCCATTATAAATGCAAACATGAAAAAATATCGAAATTTTAGAAATCGATTTTTTTGTGAATCAACTTACTTACGATTCGAATCGATTTATAAAATCTATCTTTTTCGGAAAGAATCGACATCCCTACCGACGATGACAATAACAATATAAAATAGCGTCAGTTTTACTGTATGAATTGACATAAATTTGCAAAAATAATTGATTTTCAATAATTTATTTTTGAATTTATTTATTTTATTTATACATATACATATTTCATATTCTTTATATATAAAAAGTACGTGTCACGTTGTTTGTCCGCGATGGACTCCTAAACTACTGAACTGATTTCAATGATATTTTTGGTCAATGTGCAGTTTGGTCCAACTTAAAAGATAGGATAGCTTACATCTCAATTTATAGTCGCAATACAATATTACTTTATTGAAAATTATTTGTCTATTATTTGACAGTCACAATTATCTGTTAACTCCAAACGATTCTGTCAGATGACGATATCTGTTGACTGGATTGAGTAAATATTTAATAGATGGCGCTATGTTAAAAATGCAAACGTTTAATATAAGCTACAATTTAGTAGTATAACCACCACGTGTTGCTGTAAGTATTCAACACATAGAACCGATTTCAAAAAAAAAATTGCAGACTGTGTGCAGTTTGGTCCAACTTGAGAGATAGGATAGTTTTTATCCCGATAAGTGACCCTCAATTTTTTTATTGCTAATTTCAGGAGTTTTTTTGGGAAAGCAAACAGCTAGTATATATATATATATATATATATATATATATATATATATATATATATATATATGTATACATATATATACATATATACATACATTTAGTAATCAGGTATAATTTAATATGATTTCTTCAGATGATAGTGTTCGGAGTTCCAATTCCTTCGCCTTTGATTCTGCTTCTGATGGATTAAGCAGCATTGATAGCTTTGAAAGCATTGCACCCTTAAATATTATGTTAGATTCAATTTTTACTGAATGTAGCAAAAACTTTAATGCTATTCACATAAATGCTCAAAGTATTCCTGCTCATTACCCCGACATGTTGTCAAGTTTTAATAGCAAAAATATACACGCTATCCTTGTTTCGGAGTCATGGTTAAAACCATGTCTTCTATCAACATCCTACTCGCTTCCAGGTTTTCATTTGATTCGTAATGACCGTACCGATCGGGGCGGTGGCGGTGTTGCTGTTTATCTACGCTCTCATATACCGTATTCAGTAATTCAGGTTTCAACTGGTTCTCAGACTGGAGGCGAAGCTGAATTTCTCTTTATCGAAGTTGTTCTCGGTCATAATAAATTACTTCTCGGAGTCTTTTACAGCCCCTCTCTCACTGTTGACTACTTCACCACTTTAGAAAACATTCTTGAAAATCTTACACCTATCTATTGTCATAGTATAATTATGGGTGATTTTAATACTTGTCTTTTAAAAACCCAACACCAGATCAATAGAACTAAAATCTGTTATCGAAGCAGCAAATTTAAAACTTCTTCCTACTTCTGCCACGCACTTTTTCCCGAACTGAGCCCCATCTCTTATCGACATAATGTTTGTGTCTTCACTTGACCTTGTTCATAAATTTGGGCAATATGCTGCTGATTCTTTTTCCTATCATGACCTTTTATACTTGTCTTACAAAATCCGTCCCCCTAAAGCTAAGTCAAGGATCCTACTTCAGCATAACTTTAGTGACTTGGACTTGAAGCAGCTTTCAAATGACGCTCGAAAAATTGATTAGAGTGTAGTCGTCAATGCTTCTACTGTTGATGAACAGGTAGCTTTGTTCAACTCTTTGTTAATTCAGCTTTATGACGTTCATGTTCCTGTTCGTCCAGTGCGTGTAAAGCATCCTCCCTCTCCTTGGCTGACTGATAATATAAAACAAATCATCCACGTTAAAAATTGTGCCAAAGCGAAATACAAGTCAGTTCCTAGCGACCTGAATCGAGAGAAGTATAGATTAGTACGGAATCGCTGCAACAATCCGTGTAGAAAAGCACAACGACGCCATATCCATGAATCAGTACAAGATCCTGACCCTACTAGGGTCTGGAAATTTCATAAGTCTTTAGGAGTTGGGAAATTACGACAAAATTTCACTCACATTAACTTTGATCTCAATCAAATTAATTTGCATTTCTCATCTTCGTCTTGCATTAACGATAAAGCAAAACACAATGCTTTGGATTCTCTTTCAAAAGCTCCCGCTCCGGACACCTCTGCTTTTAATTTTAGTCAATTTAACAGTTGTGATGTTATGAAAGCCATAATGTCCATCCATTCAAATTCAATTGGTAGTGACTGCATTAGTCGGAAAATGGTCATCCCTCTCATTGATCTCCTTTCACCTGTAATCACTTCCATCCTGAATAATTCACTGAATTCTTCTATTTTCCCTTCAGCTTGGAAAGATGCATTTGTAGTTCCTCTTCCGAAAAAGTCGAATCCGTCTAGTTTTTCTGATTATAGACCTATCTCTATCTTGCCTTTCCTTTCCAAAGTTCTTGAACGTCTTGTGCACAATCAATAAGGCATCTATCTTTTAAAACATAATCTTTTAAATCCTTTGCAATCCGGTTTCCGTCCTGGCCATAGTACGACTACTGCACTTTTACAAATCACTGATGATATTCGGTATGGTATGGAGAAACAAAAGCTTACCATTCTTACGTTACTTGATTTTAGTAATGCATTTAATACAGTAGATTTTGATATCTTGTTGGGCATCCTGCGCTTTCTCAACATATCTCCAACTGTAGTTGACTGGTTTCGAAGTTACTTGTTTGGTCGCCGACAGCGCATTCAGGTGCAAGATGTTTTTTCCACCTGGACTACTTCAGCGGCTGGCGTACCACAAGGTGGCGTGTTGTCTCCTCTCCTGTTTGCAATTTTCATTAACTCTATAAGTCATAATCTGTCCTCTTCCTACCACTTGTATGCTGATGATCTCCAAATCTATACTCATTCGGCTCTTGAAGATTTGTCTAAATCAGTTGACACTATGAACGCTGATCTGACTGGTATTTCGAATTGGAGTAAACGTTATGGTTTAACGATTAATCCTAAGAAAACTCAGGCGATTATCATCGGTAGTTCCAGATTAATTGGAAAAATTGACTGTTTTTCCCTACCTCCTATTTTTCTAAACTGCACTCTAATCCCTTACAGCAACAAGGTTAAAAATCTGGGGTTGTATCTCGACTCTTGTATGTCTTGGACCTCACAGATTAATGAGGTTAGTAGAAAAATGTTAGCTGCTTTAAGCTCTTTACGTAGATTACGTAATTTTCTTCCCATAGTAACTAAAGTTACGCTCGCCCAGTCTCTACTTCTACCTATCCTTGACTATGCTGACATATGCTATCTTGACATTACCGAGGAGCAGCTTAATAAGCTTGAGCGCATTCAAAATTTATGTATTAGATTCATATTTGGGCTTCGCAAATATGATCATATCTCTGAATTTCGCAAACAGCTCAAATGGCTCCCGATCCGCCTTCGCAGGAACACTCACATTCTCTCCACTTTGTATAGCGTGCTGTTTAATCCTTCCACTCCTCATTATTTAAAAGACCGTTTCCAGTATCTTTCCCTTACTCATAATCGGTTCCTTCGATCCTCTGTCAATCTTTCTCTCTCTACTCCTTCGCACTCTTCCTCCTTTTTTAAGAAATCCTTTACTGTAACTGCTGTACGTTTGTGGAACTCTTTACCTCTCCACATTCGTCGTGCTCAATCTCTTCATTCTTTCAAAAGTCTTGTTAAATCTTATTACTTAGAACGCTATTAGATAAATAACTTTTCCTTTTTTTGTACTCTTTTCATTTAATCTATTATTTTATATCATACATAATCTTCACTTGCCTTTATTTGTATGTATTTTCATATTTTTTATTTTTATTTTGTACGCCCCCCTCTATTTTTAACTATTGTTTACATCAGTTCTACTAAGGTTGTCTGGAAGAAATCACTTTCAGAGTGATAAGACCGCCTGTTGTACATTTTCTAATTTAGATTTAATTGTATTCGTTTTTTTTTTTGTTTTCTGGTGTACAATAAAGAGTAAATAAATAAATAAATTAATAAATAAAACACAATTTTCGAACACCTTGTAGAGTACGAACCATTCGAGGTAAAAATAGCACATGCCATTACACAGCACAATCAAGTAGCCTATCTACCACTACCACCCGCGTTTAACAGCGATATAATTCATAAGTTCCTTATATTCGATTTCGACCCCAAATATAAAGGCTTAATAGGATTGGATTTATTGAGGACGCTATCGTGTAACATAGATATAAAAAATAGACTTTCACATACCGCTAACTCGCAGATGCCAATTTCATTTTACTATCCCAGTAAAAACTCAAGATTGAACCAAAATGCCAAAAAAATTATAGTAGTGAAAACTAATTATTCTGACGGTCAGTACATTCACGATGATTTCATATGGTCTAACGGCTTAAAATCTCCCGCAGCTATGGTCGAGGTTAACCCTCTGCTACTGAGGTGCCTTTCTTGTAATTATTCTACTGAGTAGCCTGTCGGACGTATACTTTAGGTAAGGATTTTTCAAATTTTATTGTTAGTTATTGAAAATAAAACTGAATTTAGCAAAGTTTACATTATATTTCTTAAGCCATTGTAAAAAACAGACCAATAAAACCATTGTTTTAAGAAAATATTATTTATTACCGAAACCTTATGAATTATAGGAACATTTGTAATTAGGAACTTTGACATTCAAGAAAAAGAATAAAATTAAAAGAAATAACAAAAAAAAAACATAACGTTGCCTTCTTCAAGTTTCAAAAAACAAAGAAACACTTAAATTATAAAAATCCTTACAGTGATTTTTTTTTAATCAGTCTCAAAGTTCAGTCTTGCAGTCAACACAAATTTGCGAGGAGCACTGCAAACAAATATGTTTCGCACATATACAACAAACAAATCTTGTTTGTCGCTTCAATTTACTTGGGCAGATGCGACATAATTTTCTTGATGATGTACTAGGCTCATTAGAAGACTCGGGTAAAGGTGGTGGGGGCAAGTCCTGACCTAGTACACGTCGCAGAGTCAATCGCAATTCTCTTGGGAGTTTTTCATTATAAACTCGCTGTTTTAATGTGGGTAATACTAGTTCTCTGGATAGATGCATAAGGAAATCTCCTCTTCTCAATTTCGTACCTTCACATTGACCATAAAGTACATATGCATTGATGCCAGCAATATCTAGTACTCGATAAAATATAGCTTGTGGCCAACGTCTCGTTTTACGACTGCAGGAATATATCGCACATTTTTTATCGATTTCGTCGACCCCGCCTTTTGTGTAATTATAATCGACTATTATGGTCGGTTTTCTAGTTTCTGTGTCCGTACTTGCACTATGGTGACAGCTAGAAATTAGTATGACGGCTTTATCTTTTTTCGGGACAAAAGACAACAAAGTGAGGTCTTTTGTAAAACCATAAAGAGAACTTTCAACAGCTCTGTTTTTACTTGGCATAAACTCTGGAGGTATTTCTCGTTTGTTCTTTTTTAATGTTCCCAAATATGTCAGTCCTTTTTTCAATAGCATTTCTGCCAGAGGTATTGAGCTGAACCAATTGTCCGCTGTCACATTACGATTGGTATTTTCAATGGGTTTTATAAGTCGCAACACAGACTGTGTAGGGACAGAAAGCTTTTTCTCAGCCTCCGAGAGACCTATACCATCAGAACCCTTGCCGTGGTAAATGTATGCGTTATATACGTAGGATTCCCGGGCGTCGCTCAAGACCACTATCTTGATCCCATATTTAGCGGGTTTTTTGGGCATGTAGATGACAAATTTGCAGCGACCTTTGAAGGCTAATAGCATTTCGTCAACGCAGGTGTATGGACCAGGTGTGTAATTTGCTTGACAATTTGCGATAAATTTATCAAAAAATCCAGAAACAGCAGCAAGAGGGTCAGTTTCAAAGCGCTCCTGTCGGTCATCAATATTGTCCAGCCTCAAGCAATTCAAAAGTGTGTTGAATCTATATTTAGACATGACACATCTAACTATTTCATGACCTGTTCCATCAGTCGCAAACAAAAAGTTTGAATCAGCATCGTTACATTTGAATACTGAGGAATAGTATAATTATCCAAATAAAGATCGAATTTCTACAACACTTGTATCTCTCAGCTCGTGTTTCGAATAATTAGAGAACTGGCGGCGGTAAACTTCAAGTTTTTTATTTGTACAGGAAACTATTGTTTCTATCATATTGTCATCAAAAAGCTTCAGCCAGAGTGCTTCGTAACCGGGAAATCTCGTATGATCAGGGTTTTGTCTAGGTAAAGACAATGTTACGAGCTAGTGTTCGCGATCTCCTTAAAAAGTCAGTAACTGACCAAACAAAACCATTTTTACCTCGATAACAATTGCGGTTCGAGTCTGGCGTATTAGTAGAACGATTTGTCCCGTCACTCAATGTTTCAATTTCTATTTCTTCGACTTCTGAAATCTCACTCGCAACATGTTCTTCTTCTTCAATTGTAAAATTTTGATCAGCTACTTCGTCATCTACATCACTAAACTCGTGCTCGTTATCTTCTTCTAACCACTGTTCAAGTGCTTGTTCAAGTAATTTTCCTGTAAGATTTCTCTTCCTCGAATTACTGGTACTCGCCATCTATATAGATAGAAACAAAAACATAGGTCATTAAAATTATATAGAAACATATTGGTAAGGTGATGAACGACAGATACTTTAAACATAACTATTTTACTGATGTGACGTATGTAAGACAGTAGGGTATTATAAATATTTTACTGGCAATACGTATGACAGATCCATCACTTATTACTGACCTTACGTCCTGTAGACACCTGATAGCTCCAACTAGCCACGTGCGCACACTGCGGCTGCCGTCGCCGCACTAAAGCGTAGGTGGCGCTCTCAGAGGAAGGTACTGAGCGAGACAGGAGATTATGTCGCGAAATGACGGAATAAGACAGACATATAAATTTTGCGGTGTCTGACGTACGTTACGTCAGTAGCAGAGGGTTAAAGAGGGAAAATTTAGAACATCTACCAAAATTTATAAAACTGAACTAAAATTTATAAAATTTTAATTCAGAAAAACGAATAATTTCTAATAATGAAAACATATACCTAGAACCATACCGTGAGAACTCTGATAGAGCTAGATGCAGTTTAAATTCGATAGAGGTTAACTCGGATATAGAGAAATAATTACGCAACAACTTAAATAAAATACGTACAGACCATATGAATGAAGAGGAGAAACGCGAAATCACTAAGATTTGCCATCAGTATAGACATCTTCCACTCTGAAAATATCCCACTTTCTTTTACGCATGCGATTAAATATCAGTTAAGACTGATCGACCAGACTCCGATATTTGTAAGAAGTTATAGACAAGCCCCACAACAACGCAAAGAAATACAGAATCAAGTAGACAATCTTTTAAAACAAGGTATTATTCGCGAAAGTATATCCCCATGGTCATGCCCTGTTCATATTGTCCCTAAAAAACCGGACACACTAGTAAGGTAAAATGGAGGTTAGTCATAGACTATCGAAGATTTAACGATAGAATAGTAGAAGATAAGTACCCACTTCCTGTAATGTATATAAAAGCCGGAGAGAACACAAAGAACGTAACGCAATCTATAACAGTTTATTCCACAATGAATTCGCTGTATTATCTTAATTTACCCGCCACCTATATAATCAGTCTTAACCTACTACCTTACATTACACTTCCCAAAATAGATGACATCTTAGACAGACTTAGACGCGCTGAATATTTTACGACCTTAGATCTGGGTAGCGGCTATCATCAGGTGGAGATGCACCCTGATGACATAGAGAAAACTGCATTCACAACAGAGAGAGGACATTATGAATTCCTTCGAATGCCTTTTGGCCTAAAAAATGCACCCAGTACTTTCCAACGGCTCTTGGACCACATCCTTACAGGTATTAACAACGTTTTCACCTATTTCGATGACGTCATAATAATATCAACGTCATTGCAGGAGCATATAGAAAAACTGAAACAAGTATTTGAAAGGTTTAAAACACATAATCTCAAAATTCAGTTAGACAAGTCAGAGTTCCTTCAAAAACACGTCACATTTTTAGGCCATGAACTAACTGATCAAGGACTAAAACCTAATCAGGACAAAATTAAAGCGGTTTTAAACTTCCCACTACCAAAAACACAGAAAGAAATTAAAAACTATTTAGGACTAGTAGGCTACTACAGAAAGTTCATAAAAGACTTTGCCAAGCTTACAAAACCAATAACCTTATGTCTTAAGAAAAATAGTAAAGTTATACACTCCTCGGAATTTTTGAAGTCCTTCAATAATTGCAAACAGTTTTTAACCAATGCACCTATCGTGCGGTACCCAAACTTTGACGAACTATTCATACTGACAACAGACGCATCGGACGTAGCCCTTGGTGCAGTACTGTCTCAAGGAAAAATAGGTTCAGACAAACCGGTAGCATACGCATCAAGGACACTTTCGGATACAGAAGCGAAATACTCGAAATTAGAAAGGGAGCTCTTAGCCATTGTCTGGGTAGTGAAATACTTTCAGCCTTATCTTTATGGACGAAAATTTGTCATATATACCGACCATAGACCCCAGACATGGCTAATGTCACTAAAAGACCCTAATTCTAAATTAACTAGGTGGCGGCTTAAACTCGCTGAATATGACTACACGGTTGTTTATAAAAAAGGACGGCAAAACACCAACGCAGACGCTCTCTCCAGAGTCAAAATTTATCATAAGAGCATCGATTCACTAGCAGTCAATTTAGATGACAATTTTGACGACGACATCATAAATAGAATTTTCGAAAACGTACGACAAGAGATAGATACGGAGACAAGGAATACAACAGCCCGTGGATAATAATGATAGTAACAGCGATAGCAACGATAATAACGTGACAGTTAGGCCCAACGTACAACCCCCTCTAACAGACACAGAATCCGATAGTATGAGTATCGTTACACGCGATCCTGATCACTTAGTATCGACAAACCATACGCGACCCGACAACGAAAACAACGGCATACCAATCTTATCAGACGCGATCGACAGACAACTAAAACAATTCCATATATGGTCAACTCCAGGATCAACATACAGAGTAGAAAATAGGTCTACTAATTCTAGAACAGTAATTAAAGATGTATTTATTCCAGTCAATAACACAGAGAAGGAAATTATCCAATTCTTAAAAGAACACACTACTGCCGATCGTGTATTCTACTGCTACTTCTATAACGAAGAACTATACCTATCATTCTGCAGAGTTTACACAACGGTATTTAATGACAGAGGCCCTAAGCTTTTTAGATGTATTTCACGCGTTACCCTTGTTGAAAACAAGACAGAACAACAAGAAATAATTAAAAATATCATGAAGGCAAAACTGTGCATCGTGGTATCCAGGAGGCGTACAAGCAAATCCATAGAAACTACCATAGGTCTCACATGCTACTCACAATCCAGGCATTCATAAATCAATGTAGTATCTGTTTACAAGCTAAATATGAAAGAAACCCACCCTCTTAGACCCTCATTAGCCTTAACGGAAACGCCAACAAAACCCATGCAACATATATTTATGGATATGTATTCGACAGGCGGTGCCACCTTCCTCACTATAATAGACAATTTCTCAAAGTTTGCACAAGCAATACCGTTAAACGTCACTAGTAGTGTACATATAGGTGTATTTCAGGTGTTCTCAGTTTTAGGAATTCCTCATAAAATTACAACGAATTCAGACAGTAAATTTAACAATGAAGTTATGAAGGAGATGTGCGCTTTACATGGTATTAACATTCACTTCACGACTCCATACAATCCAAATTCGAACTCACCCATAGAAAGCTTTCATTCGACTATATGAGAGATTATCAGAATCCAACGAATGACAAACAAAGATGATCCCATACAATTTATCATGAAATTTTCAGTCATTGCTTACAATAACTCAATCCATTCGGCAACAGAATATACCCCACACGTGTTACTATTTGGACATACAGCTTCTAGAAATCCACTAGAGTTACATTATCCTAAGCAGTTTTATCAGGATTATGTTGTCAAGCACAAAATGCATGCAGAAGCCGTTCAGGAATGTGTGTCAGCGCACATGGCCAAGAACAAGGAACAGGTAATAGCGAAGCGAAACCAGGCAGCAGAGGAGATAACATTCAAGGTAGGTGAAACAGTTTATAAGCAGGTTGCCAAAACAGCGAGAAACGACAAAACTAAACCGGTATTTAAAGGACCGTATAAGATTATTCATTTACATCCTAATAATGTAGCAGAAATAGTAGGGAATCATCCTAATTCTAAGTCTATTCGGGTACATTTCAAGCTTCTACGAAGACCCCATCTTGTTCCAGGACAACCATCTTTGGAGCCTTCGTGTTCCAGTCAAGATCCGACATAACATTTCAACCCGTAGACAATACGAACGGAGTTCTATTACTTAGACAAGGTCATATTCTGAAACAGACTGATTACTTCAACCTTGCTTGTGTTTATAATGTTACGCACTTGAATCTAATATCGATAAAATTAATGGCATTATACGCAAGTGCCAAGGCAACTGAAAATAACAGTACTTCAGAAGAATTACATAAAACATAGGGATCAGATAGAACATAAGTGAGATTTAATAAATAAGAAAATAATTTTTATTGCACCTAGGATTAGATTTAGGCGTGGTATTATAAATGGACTAGGTTCTATAGTGAAGGCGATAACTGGCAATTTAGACAACGAAGACGCGATTCGATTTGAAAACGAAATAAATAAAATTCGTAATTCGGTCTATAAAACGCAAAGGATAAAGGAACTTTCGAAACAACTAAGCAAAATAGATGATAACCAAAAGAGATTAACATCTATACTGAAAAACATAACAATTAATTCCGATACAATAAAAAACCAGTCACACTTTTTAGAGATTTACGTTCAAATAAGTTTTAGTTTACAGATTATTTTAGATAAGTTAATGGTGCTAGAAGATGCTATGGCATTCTCGTAATTAGGTATAATGCACCCTAGTCTTTATAATACTAGGGTGCATTATACCTAATTGCCCACGAAATTTAGTTTTGGAACTTAGTAATTTGCAGAATAACTTTTCACTTCATCCAGTCGAGGAGATCAGTATTGAAAATATTCATAAGATAGAAAAGTCTATTAGCGTTAAAGCCTATAGTACAGAACATTTTTTAACATTTATATTAGAAATCCCAATTCAATTCAACCTATATTATATGATTATATACACATATATTCCCTGCCTAATAACCTAAACCTAACCATTATACTCAAATCCAAATTCCTCGCACTTGGAAGCGATGAGTACGCCTACCTGGAAGAAGAATGCAAGAAGCTGTCAGAAGACACCTGGCTCTGCCATTCACTGGATACTAGATCCATAGAGAAATCTGAAGATTGCATCATCTCACTCATCAAGCATAAAGATGGTAACTGCACTCGTGCACGCATGAATCTGAAGCGAGGGAAATTACAGAAGATTAAAGAAAATAAGTGGTTGGTAGTATCAACGGAACCAGAAATTATAAAAACACAGCGGACAGAAAACAGAATATAGGAAACTATCGGGAACATTTTTCATCAACCTAACACAGGACTGTCAAGTTAATATCATGAATACAACGATAAGAACACACACCAGCAGCATCTCGATGGACGAAGTCATCGCTCTACCTAACTAGAACCTAATACACCAGAAAAAAGTCCAGTACGAGATACATCTTGAAGACATCTCACTAGATAGTGTCCATTAACTTATGAACAAGGTGGAAGACATTCAAGAAATAGAAAACTGGAACTGGTCTTATATGATGGCAATTCCCAGCTGGTCTACAGTGCTCCTCTACATACTAGCAGCATCTGTTGCTATCTGGAAGATACACAATTGGAATAAGCGTTCGAGTAAAGCAAGTCGCGAGGACGCTCCTGGAAGCAGCAGAACCAGCTTCTAACTTAAGGAGGGAGGAGTTAACGTGTCGTAACCCTGGAATCGGGCTGACATAGCAATATACCGAACAATGGGCAAATTAGGAATGCTTGCGCTGAGGAAAGGATCGCCGTGGAAACAATGGAACTGTCTCACAGTCTGACACCATCCACGCTTAACTTAATTTCTTTGTAACTTTACATTTTAATTGAATTTATTACTTTTGTAACTTTTGTGAAATTAAATTAATTTTATTCTTTTTAAAAAGTCTTTCGATCGCCGCCATATCGTAACTTGGGACATGAGAACAACTAAAATGACGTCATAATGGAATCCCCGCCTAAAACAAAAAACAACCACACTTAAAAAAAATTAAAAATGATAAATACGTTTTCGCTTAGATATATATTATATTATACAGGGTATTTTTGAAACGCTCCCGAAAACAAAGACAGATGATAGCAGATACTACACCTTAGCACATGGGTCACAAATAAATTTGATCCCGACGAAAAAAAAATCATCTTTTCACAACGTTTTATTAACTTCATTCACGCTCCATCATGTTAGTACATCTAAATGAAACGATAATTTCATTAAACAATCATGAAAATACTTAAACAGAAAACCAGCAGTGAAACTTAAAAATTACATCAGCTGATAATAGGGTCAATATCCTCGCGGGCGCCGAACGCTTATAAATCCCGTCACGTAAAAACGGTGGCCTTGAACCGGTGGGCACTGAGCGATTTATCGAAGTTTCATTTTTTAGTTTAATTTTTCATTTCTTATACAAAATCAAAGATAACGATGAAATGGTGCTTATAATTGTATGAGTACTGAGTACCCAATTAGGTACGTTAATTAATTTCAATAATTTTTTGTAGTAAAGATAATGTAATAAAATATACAAAATCAGGAAGGAGAGTGAAATTCCCTAAGTATTAGGGTCTCTAGAGGGGGGTGATGTGGAGGCATATCGAACCTGGAACTTCAAAGCGCGGCAGTGAGTGAGCGTACAGCTACTCGTCAAACATATGGCACGACCGTATCTTGGTCAAACGGCCACGCCTCAATCGACTTACGCGTGAGCGGGTTCCCCCCGCCAGTCCGCAGCTGCTACCGACGTAGAACGCATGCCACTCTTGCGCTTGTCCGGGATATCGTATTCATTAATATAATTATTGTAGTCGCGAGGTACATATACAGTTGTGTATAAGTTCTATTGTTTGTGTTAAATTATCTTTCCTTTGTTTTCACTGTGTACATTATCCGCCTTCGTAAATGTTCTGTGTACTTGTAGACAATAAACGTTTTGTGCGTTATATGTGGTGACTTTAATTGACACTCTAAACACCCATACAACCATAACTTTTAAATTCCATATGAAAATTAGTCGTAGGGATAAAACTTATAAATAATAAACGTTGACGATGTCTTATAGCTCGAAGAACCGACAACCGATGGGGAAGAAAGGTTCTCGAGTGGCAGCCTCGTACCAGTAGGCGAAGTGTAGGGCGTCCCCCCACAAGATGGAGTGACGACCTGGTAAGACATGCAGGAAGTCGATGGATGCAGGTGGCTCGGGACCGTGCTTTGTGGCATTCCTTGGGGGAGGCCTATGTTCAGCAGTGGACTTGTGAAGGGCTGTAATGATGATGATGATGATGATGACGATGTCTTAACATACATAACGCTTTAACGGTGTGTGGAAGGTTCTCCAGTGCGTCAAGGACTTTACATTGTGCGCATTTGTTTTAGCGTATTTGATTAATAATTTTAGTTTCTAAGACAGTTCCGTGTTGACTATCAAAAGAAACAGTTCAATTGTGTTGTTTATTAAATGATTGTTGTTATTACATCCTATTTATTACTTAATGATAGTATCCTTGTTGTAACGTTTTAAGTTTCTTGTTTTGTTTTTATAATGCCTAACGCGTACGTTTATAGAAGCTCGCAGGAATGCTTCGCATGCATTGCGAATTTACCGAGAGAAATTCCCGACCGCTCGACATCCAGCTGACTGATAACAGCAGCATTTCAACGAGTGTTGGAAAATCGGCCCATTGCTCTGGTAGCGGCAGGAGGTGGAAGTCAAGTGGCTGTTCACTCGGAGGAGCGCATTTTAAATGTCGTTCGCCGGAATCCGAACCTAGGTACACGAAGTATCGCTAAATTGTTAAGGCGTCGGGATGGAACAAGTATGTCATACTGTACAGTTCACAAAGTGTTAAAGTGTAACCGAATGCGCCCAAACAAAGTGTACAAAGTGCAAGCTTTAGTTCCCGGCGATCACGACCGCCGGCGAGTTTTCTGCCGTTGGTTATTAGACCAGCAACAACGTGTGCCTGGTTTCATTGAGCACGTCACCACGGAGGATTTAGAGCGGTAAGCTGTTTCATACCTAATTTTTTTAAGTTACTTAGTACTGAACTGACCTGAATAGGTACATAACTGAATACATCGAATAATAAACATACCTAAACGATGAATAAAACGCATGGTGCACCTTGGTTACATATCATTTAAGTATTTTTTTCATTAGCCATCGAACCAGTTATTTGGGTTATTTAACCTGTGAATTCGAATTAAAGTGGCTACGTGGAGACAACCACAGTGGCAAAATAGTAGGTTAAGTAGATAAGTTAGGTATTTAGACAAGCGTTGTAAATTATTAGGTATTGTGATATGGCTCATTAGGCTAGTGGGCGCGCGGCCCACAGCTGGTGGCACTGGCTACGGGCCGCGCGAATTTTGCGTTCGCGCGTACATTGACCCTTAATCAGCTGATTGTAATTCAGTAATTCCACTGATGGTTTTATGTTTAAGTATTTTCATGATTTTTTTTATGAAATTATCGTTTCATTTAGATGTACTAACATGATGGAGCGTGAATAAAGTTAATAAAACGTTGTGAAAAGATGATTTTTTTTTCGTCGGGATCAAATTTATTTGTGACCCATGTGCTAAGGTGCAGTATCTACTATCATCTGTCTTTGTTTTCGGGAGCGTTCCCTGTATACGAATTCGCAAAACTTTTTCATATTTTCAATTTCACTTCACAAATTTTTTCAATTCAACTCTACCCTAAATTTGTCTTTCATGTTTTGTTTTTTTTTTTGTTAATGTAAAATTTGTACAATTTTAAACTAAATTTTGTATATTAGTTACTAAAAACACGTCCAAAGTGCATTCTACTCTATTATTATAAGTTTCATAACATAATAGTATTTTTTAATATGGACAACGAAACATAAAATTATGTTATCTGCTTTAAAAAAAATTGTCTCTTTTAATGTTAATAAATATTTTGTTTAAACAAACTTTAGGTGTGTAATAGTGTATATTTTAAATGTCTGTCTCTGTCTCAATTAAGGTAAACATAGGTATTCCATAAAAGTCATAAAATAAAAAACTTGTAATGTGTTTTCGACTATTATAAATAACTTAAATAATGAATACTCGATAATGTATGTAAACCTATTATCACAATGAAATGTAACTACCTAAACTGTGTAAATTAAGAGAAAATGTTTAAAACAAATATTTAACGGTAAACTATAAGAAAAGGTAAATTAATGATTTCTTATATTTACGCGAACACTACACATTTAAATAAAACTAATTTTACGGATTTTATCGCGTATATTAACTTATTTTATATTCCCGACATAGCTGACATAGCTGATGTGAAGAATAGACGCTCCGGGAAGTCTGCAGTCTGTGAACACGTACAGGATCGCCCCCGTCACTACATTAGATTTGATAGACCACAAATCCTCGCTAAAGAACACCGATTCCTTCCAAGGATGATTCGCGAGGCTATTGAAATCAAGAAACATCCTAATTTCAATAGAGAAGATGGCTGGGTGCTACCATCTGCTTGGGATCCCATAATTAATAAAATTAAATCCCAACCCAAGCATACAACTGCAAGACTTCATGATACTGTAAGTTCATACTGCGTGGATCGGAACAAAAATTAATAATTTTTAATCTGGAGGTAGCCGTGGTTAACTATGACATTGGGACGTCATACACCTCAGTCCCGCCCGTGACCATGGGTGCTGTAAAGTGCTCGAAACGTCGGGAATATAAAATAAGTTAATATACGCGATAAAATCCGTAAAATTAGTTTTATTTAAAAGGTAAATTATTTTATTCACGGTATCATTTTATTGTATTGTTGAAAGTAGGGACCATCATACGATGTAATCTCAAACGTTTCCATATACGTGTACTTTGGAATTTAAAACAAAGGTGTCATAAATCGCTTACACACCTGGGATCACAACATGTATTTTGATCTGTCTGTTATGTTAACGAAATTGATTAAGTACGTTGCTTTGCACTGACTTCTTTGTTCTGGATATCTAAATACGAAAGGTAATCAATTATTTTCGGTATAATATTGATTGAACTTTCAAATCATAAACTTTTATCTATTTCAATTTATTATTTTCTGAGAAAATAGTAGTGATGCCAACTTAGTTGTATGGATTATGAAAATAATTACTTTATTTAATACGATTTTGAAACTCATTATACTATGTTTGCAATTAATTAATTTAAATTTTGTTGTGAAATATTGTGAGCCTCAATCCCTGACTGACAATGATATATGTACCTAAATATTATACGAGACTTTATTATGATATAAAGAACAATGGCAGACTCTCATACATAACATTAGTTGAGAATGAATGGTAGCGTCTATATATCAAAAATATCTTAAAATGTTAAGCGTCACTCCCTTAATAGCTCTGTCAAATAATTTCGTTCTGAGAAGGCGTCAAAAAAAAGATATTTAGATTTGAACCTTTTTAGGTTATGTCTTATGTCGCTTGGAAAAAGTAGTTGTTTGATGTGAGCTTGATGCATTCTCAACATAATGTGCCCTACCTACATAATTGAGAATTTTTAGATTATTGTATCTCTATTATATATTCGCATACTATAAATGTACATTTCTGGCATGACTCCAGGGCCTTTGTGTCATACAGTGACATTCTCAGAAGGGCTAGAACCTAGAGCCGTAAAGCCAGTAAAAAAACATTGACACTTTTTTTTGGAGTTTATGGCCTGGTATCTAGACCTTTAGGCCAAGTCTTGAGTATTTTTATTCGGTTTATTATAATTTCTCCAAATGTATAATTATCCTTCATAGTTCAATACTTCACAATATGTTGATGCGTCACATTGTGCAGCCCTTGGGAGATTTTGACGGCAACTTGAGCCGGCAGACAGCTGACAGTTGGTGATGGTATCTAAAGGCGCATATGCAAACAGCTATCTTGAGAATCCATCACCATCAGAGCACTTGTTTCACCGTTTCCACTAATAGTTCACATGCGTAGACAGTTAATACATAAAACCGCACCACTTTTACATATCAAAATCCACTTCAAACTATTATTTAAACTATAAAACAGGAGCAGCAAACCGCCGCCGATAAAGTTCCCGCCAAAACTCCCACATTGACACTTTGTTTTAGTTAGTGTTTCCATAACTTTAAATGGAATTGTTACATATTACTATGATTGAGAAAATGTATTATTGTAGGAAGTTCTTTGTAAGAGACTTTTTTCAACCATATCACTTTTATTATTATTATTACTGGTAGTATAGTTATTACTAATAATAACTTAATATAAATACATTTTGTGTGTTGACTGTTGTGTTGATAGTCTTACAAAGTGTATACAAAAATAGTATGAATATTACTATAATGACAACACTTGGATAGAGTAAAATGATTTAAGTCATTTGATATTCCTTATTATTTATTTAAAAATCAAAAAAAAAAATAATAAAACTAATTTTATATATAACTTATTTCTAGACGCAATAATTTTTGTCAACTATTTTTCTGCCATTGCTCTTTGTAATGCCTGTAAAATAGTAAAAAAAATATTATATATTTATTACATTGCCTAATTATGTCAAATATATATGTTGTATTTCAACAATTGAGCACATGCGATCTAATTATTGAGCACAAGTTTTATGTTTTTAATTCGTTACCAATTATGGAGAATGGTATCATCGGTCGAGATCTTTAAAAAAAATATAGATCAGTTTCAGTTTTTATCGACCAAATTGGCGATATATTGAAAATGGGCCAAATCAAGAGTACTTTTAACCGACGAGCGTGTATGCGTAGGTATATGGATGTGGAGGAAGCGAGAGAGGTCTGTCAGGATCGTGCCAAATGGAAGTCCATAGTCTCTGCCTACCCCTCTGGGTGACAGGCGTGAGTGTTTATGTTATGTTATGTTATGTTATAGATCAGTTTCGCATTTTGATTCGAATATTTTAATATTATATGACCATGTAGGTAGATCATAATAAAACCTATTTCAAACACTTGTAATAATTCCTTGGCAAGTTTTTTTCTTTCTTTTATTTCACTAATGTGATAAGACGGGTTAAGATACTTAAAATTTTGTGTTGAATGGCAAGGATTGTAAGTATAATTTATTGAGAGATTTGACTGATAAAAATAAATTCAGTGAGTGTTTTATACACATTGGTTAGAGTTAATTGAAATATTAACTTATTTCAGCAATGAAAAAAAAATGTTGGAATATTAATAAGTAAAGCACAAGATCTGGTAGTATATATAGTTAGCTATTACAGTGATAGTCGGGTGCGCAAACGAGTATGATGGAAATGCTAAAAAGTCAATGAGAACTTTTCGTAGACATCAGGGTTTTAGAAAGGATAAAAAGTCCATATAATATGTCAAGTTAATTGCAAAACGCATTATTATTGTTGCCCACCTATATACCTACTTGACCATGTTAACGTGTTGTTGTAACATTGGTTAGTACCAAAAATACGACAGGTTTAATGACGTACGAAATAAAATCGCATGCGAATCCTGGATTGACTCAATAATATTATGTTTAACCTGACCTGATCATGATCATGAGATTATAATCTTTTTTTTTAGTTATTTTATATTTTATTTAACTGCTTTATTTATTTATTTAACAATTTATGTACACACAAAATAATGTTACAATGAAGAAGAAAAAAAGATATTTTGTACAAAGGCACTGCTTATTTCATATTGAAATTTCTTCCAGCAGACCTGATACTGGACAAATTAAAAGAGAAGCTGATCTAGTGTGCACTCTTATAATAAAATTTTATAATATTAATATACTTAACATAAAGTAAAGACAATAAAAACAAATATCCATGTAAACATACATATAACTAAATACCACTATAAATACACATACAGAAATACACACACACACACATACACATTATATATATATAATATTATACATATAATCATTGGGACGACAAAGAAAGATAGTACTCTTTGACTCGCCTTTTGAACACGGACACTGTTTGAGCCTCTCGAATTGCAGCAGGAAGAGAATTCATAACCTAACTGCATATACCGTAAAAGAGTGAGAATAGGACTTAGTTCTAGAGGAAGGGAAATTAAGGAGGGTTTTTAAATGTGATCTGCAAACTGCATCGGGGGAGTGCGCAAAGTGGAATCGATCACGTAGATAGGGTGGTGATTTTGGATTGTATAGTATGTTAAAGAGGAGGCAAAGGATTCGAGTATTCCTGCGAAGTCGGATTGGGAGCCACTTGAGCTGTTTGCGATAGGAGGAGACGTGGTCATACTTTTTTAGCTCGAAAATATATCGAATACATAAGTTTTGCAACCGCTCAAATTTGTTCAACTGCTCCTCAGTCGCATCCAAATAACAGACATCAGCATAATCAAGAATCGGGAAAATAAGTGTTTGGACAAGAGAAATCTTCTTTGATAATGGCAGAAAATGTTGAAGGCATTTTAAGGAATGAAAAGTATAATTGATTTTCCTGTTAATTTCTGTGATATGTGCATTCCATGTCAACTTGCAATCATTTTTTTTATTTATTTTATTTTAATCTTCAATATTAAATTTATTATTATGAAATAAGATTCAGGGTTCATATAATATTATAACTAAATATTTCAATTCACAATGTGATTTACATGTAACCGTAAATCAATTTTTTTGTTATATCTATCAAGAAAATAACATGTAAAAAAAAAGTAAATAGAGAATATTTCTTTTTTTTCTTAAATATCGGGGGAGGTGTAGTGTATGTGCCTCCACCCTACTAGTAGTGTAAGAAATACATGTACTCTTAAGTTTATTAATCAGTATAATTAAAGTCTTCAACTGGGAATCACGTCTTCTACATATTTATTCAACACCTTTCCAACATTACAACAGAATGAAAACTAAAAAAGTAATAAAAAAATAACATAAACAATGATGCATGGAATAAGGATAAGGAAAATAGAAAACCTCATTATTCCCAGGGTCCTGAATCAATAAAAAAATGATTCAAAGTTTTTTGCTTGATGACCAAACAGTAAGTTGGTCAAATAAAATGGAAGCGGCGTATAACTTTATTTTTGAACATAAAAATGATGATATTTTAGAAAATTTAGAACTTTTAGATAATATCATATAAAGAGTGACGTGATTATTTTGAAGAATATGACGATGTAGATTTCAAGACAAGGTTTCGTTTATCGAAATAATCTTGTTTGGGTGTTTTGCAAATGATTGAAGATAAACTTGAATATCCATCAAATCGGTGAGTACCTACTTTAACATTGCCTTATTTTGTGAATTATATTAAAATATGTCTATGTTTTGTTATTTAATACAACTTTTTACGTAAGGTGTTTAATATTAGTTATTAAAAATTTTCGTATGCTAATTCTGCCGTGCCAATTGAAAACGCAGTAAAAAGTTTTTCGATAAATCGAGTTAAGTGAGAGAATTGGATAGAGTTCATCACGAGGACTCTAAAATACATAAATAACTCGATTTGTCCAAAAACCTTCCTTACTGCGTTTCTAATTGACACCGCAGAATTCTAACAATTTAAAAATTCACACAGTGTTTCCACTAGTAAAAGGATCATTCCATCATCTTTACGGTGAATTTTACACAAAGCGTCTAAGAGAAGAATGACGTGTATGATGTGCATGTATGACACTAACCTAAAATGTTGTTTGCTTACAGAAACAAGCCGATTTCGCCAATAAACCAACTTCTTTTAACTTTGAGATATTATGCCACTGGTTTACAACAAATAACTATGGGTGATTACTGTGGAATGAGTAAGCCCACTTCTCATAGAATTATACACCGAGTTACTGTGGCTATAGCGTCACTCGTTCGCTAGTTTATAAAAGTTCCTGTCTCGGAAGAAGTAAAAAAAAGTGTTGTGGTATTCAACACCTTTTGATGTAAATGTTACTTAAAATACTGTTTATGCACAAAATGTTTATTATATTGTTATAATGTTTACAAATGTTAGGTATAGGTGAGCACACACGAGACAATGTTGGCGTCCGTACATGTACTGACTTAAATAAAAGTTTTAAACTAAAATGCCTACGCGTACATAATGTGTTCGGTGTGAACGGAACATCTTCCCGGACAGCAAGGGAGATAAACTAAAAATACATAAAAAAAATCGGTTGTCTGTAAAGTCGGTTTACTGACGATAGTTGAACGTGACAACGTCATAAGAAATATTTAATATCGAAAGAATCATTAGCTTTATCGCCGCAATTATCGTTGCTATAAACAATTGACAGCACATTCGCTCGCACAGTAGCTCGTTCCGCGCTCTCGCTTGCACTTTAAATGTAACGCCGCATGAGTCATGTTTTTTCGTGCCGGCAGCCAGCCTCATCGATTTATAAGACGTTGTCACGTCAAAAATGTAAAATGCTTTGAGAAATGTTATGTATAAAAATTATTCTTCATCGCGTTTAAAAATGAGGTGTTCGCAATATAGGAGACGTTGCTCGGTCTTGAGTATTGAACGCGTTCGGGACCACGGGTGAGGACGCACGCTCGGCGCTGGCGGCGACGGATTGCGTTCTCGGGGCGCCCACTGCAGCGGCGCGCTGTGCTCTCGGGGCGGCCACCGCAGCCACAGGAGCGGAGCTTACACCTTCCGTAGTTATGTTATCGAGGCTAATACTTGAAAAGTGACAGCCGTGTTTCTTCTTTGTCATAGTCATTTGCAGGCAAGGCATATAGCTGCTATCACAGCCATTCCTACCAGGATGTAAATAGCGGCTTAGTGATGTATGTCATGGAATGTTATGATTACAGCGATCACATTTTGGTACTTCAGGTTTTTGATGTTTTCGTTCAAGTTGGTTAGGTTGGCTTGGAAACTGTTGGCGTCTTTTTCTATACTCTCCTGTTTCTGGGATAGAGAGCTTGATAATTTGGTTATTAGCAGCGATTTCAGGCGCATAAATTTCGCGTCCGATTTTCAATTCACTCGTAAATATTTTGTGGGTATAGATTGATAATTATTCACTTTTGATTGAGCAACTGGGTTCCAGCGCGATGACCCCGACGTCTCTCAGCCGTTCCGCAGTAACTTAATCACCGCAAAAAAAAAAACTCTTACGTTGCATTTGTCGCATGTTGTAAATAAGTAATTGTTCGCTTTATTTAATTGAATAAACATGTTACTGCACTCGGTGATGTTTATTTGGCACTGATTTGTGTAATTATTTTTTAAACACAGATCTTCATCCGCATTTCTTTGGAACACCCCATATGTGTTTGAGATGGCATAAATGTGCTGAAAATTCGTACATAATACACTCTTGTAAATCGATAGATGTCATTGGAATGTAAATATCCTTTTCTAAATTAATTGCAATGTAATCTGCAATCGGTTCACAAAATTCTTCGTCCGTTTATGAGGAATCGGTATAACTGCGTATAGGTTGTAATTATCTCGGCTGACCAATGGTAATCTGATTTCGAAAATCAAGTACTTATCAGTCAACTTTGTTTTCACTTGTAGAAACTGATAAATTTTTTGAAATCTGACTGTATGTTTGATATAGGTAGAGTCAAGTATTTAGGTGTTTGTCCCGATATTGTGTTCAGTTCATTTCTCAACTGAGTAGGGTTTATGAGATTAGCATCGAGCCTTCCATGAAATGTATCAGTGAGCTATCACTGATACATTTCAGACGCTAGTCTGTCATCATGTTTTGTATGCTTTTCAAATTCAGCAGTAAATTGTTCGCCATGACAGACAGAGCCAAAAATTAGTTAATGTTAACACTTCATAAGTGTTTCTAATTCTGTTTTTACTTTGTTTATGTTGCTGTCTAAAGCACTAATCTGTTTGTTGATAATCTTGTATTGTTTTCTCATAACTCCTTCCATTCTTTTCATCATATTGTATTCTGCTTCGATAATGGTATTAACGAAACTGTTCCAAGTCTGGGAAAATGATACTACTTCAGATTCCAAGAACGTTTATTACGTATCAATAAAAGTGTCTTATGCTATCTTAATTAACAGAACCATACCGCGAAGTATTTCGCTTTTAGCGCCATCTATCAACAAAAATATAAACTTCTTACAAACATAATTTTCATCAGTTTAGATTATTGGACATTCCACCCACTAAGGACACTTTGTCCTTAAAGTACAACAGCTAAATAATCTGAAATACAACAATACAAATTAACAAATAAATTCCTTTAGTGTAAGTGTGGACTGTAATATAAAATTCAAAGTGAAATATTACACATTTCATTTTTTAGGTAAATTTGCAATGTAATAAATACCCTACACAACTAATAAGACTATAAAATACAATTTGAGTCCTTAACATTTAAAATACATAAATTTGAAGCTGGACATTTTAACAATGAGTTTTTACAACGCAAAGTTACGACACGTATTATATTATCTTTGCCTGGATGAATTTCTATAACCCTACCATAAAGCCATTTAGCGGGCGCTAAATTATCTTCTTTTACTAAAACAATATCGTTAACTTTTGGCTCAGATATTTACGAATTCCATTTATATCGTTAAAAAAAATTACAAAATATTCCTTGGACCACCGATGCCAAAACTTCTGTAACATTCTTTGAGTTAACTGCCATCGACGTAAGCTACTCATATTTTGAATTTCGTAATTGCTATAAGGGGCAACAACAAGCTAATTTTAACAGTGGTAGAGCCACGCGGCAGCTTTTGCTGTCGCACGGATGGGCCGGCTCGAACCGGGGTGGTACCACGACCTCACAGAAAACCAGCGTGAAGTAGAGGTTTACCTCTGCGTTTCACTTGGTGAGTGCAGGTGGCCGGAGGCCCTTTTTACTGGAAATGAGGCATTCCATCTTAGTCCTCACGGGTGACAACGCATCTACACTTCGATTAGTAGTAGAGGATAGATGTAGATGTCTATGAGCCGCAGCAACCACTTACCATCAGGTGGACTGTGTGCTCGTTTGTCACCCTTATCCTATAAAAAAAAGCGATTATCCTATTAAAATGGCTGGGAGTTAATTGTGCTGGATCATCAGGATCGCCACTAGCTTGAGAAAGAGGTCTTGAGTTTAAACAAGCTTCAATTTGTGAGAGTACAGTTTACATCTCTTCAAATGTGAGAGTTGAACTATTAATAATACGACGTGAGTGATATTTTACACTTTTAATCGCAACTTTCCATAGCCCGCCGAAATTAGCGGCTCGGGGAGGAATAGTGTCAAGTTGTACTATTATTTGCTAATACAGAAGCAATCTCATTAAGCACCGAATGTTTCTCTCTAGAAAATAATTGCTTTAATTCCTTTGATGCTCCAACAAAGTTTGTCCCATTATCGCTATAAATATCACTACAGTGGCCACGGCGAGCAATAAATCGCTTAAAGGTGGCGAGAAATCCTTGACTAGTAAAGTCAGAGACAGCCTCGATATGCACTGCTCGTGTCACCATACATATAAATAGACAAATGTATCCTTTATAACACTTGTTGCCTCGGCCTTTAGACATCCTCAAGTCAATAGGACTAGCATAATCTACACCCGTACGGAGGAAAGATTTACATGGTGTCACTCAACTTGAAGGTGACTATCCCATTAACTGATTTTGGGTCGTGGTAGATTAACGGATACAAGTTATACAGTTGTGAATGTGCGATCTTACCAATTTTTTTTACATTAGGGATCCAAAACTTACTTCGAATAAAATTTATTGTTAATTGCTGACCTCTGTGTAATGTACTCTCTTGTGCATCTTTTACGATAAGTTTAGCTAACTGGCAATAATCATAAGAAATGATGATTGGATGTTTGCTGTCATCGGGAAGTTTAGCATGATGAATCCTTCCTCCTACTCGCAGCATCCCTATATTATCTATGAATGGGTTCAAAGTTATTAAAACACTCTACTTACTTACACAACCATCTTTTTTAAGGCTCTGAATTTCTTTTCCAAAGAACTCCTGTTGAGATAAGCGCAGTAAGCAATTAAAAGATTCACTGATTTCCGATGCTGTTAAGAAAGAAGGTTGAGTTATTATTTCTTCATTGGGTTTTTTAAATCTTAAAAACCGCCTACAAAATGCCACTACTCTGATCAGCTTTTTCATGGATGAAAATTTCAAGCATAGATTTTCAAAAAAATCAGGATCGTGTTCAGTTACTACGTGTGATTTGACAGTATTTTTCTCTAAACAGGTAAGTATACTCTTTCAACGTGAGTATTGAATATATCTATCACGTAACCAACTGGGGCCTTCTTTCCAGAGTTTGCTTTCTAAAAAAACTGCAGGTGATATGCCGCGAGATGCACAATCGGCTGGATTGTCTTCGGAGTTTACATGTGAAAACTGATTCAACTCAAGTAAATTAAGAATTTCAGATGTCCTATTGGCCACAAATGTTTTCCAGCGACTGGGATGATCACTTAACCAAGCCAAAACAACTGTGGAATCAGTCCAAGCATGTAAGTTTAATTGTGCAATATTTAATGTTTTTGCTACCTCTATTAGTAATTTAGTAACTAAAACTGCTCCACATAGTTCCAAGCGTGGAATAGAAATTCGTTTTATAGGTGCTACTTTTGTCTTAACTGTTACAAGACTTGAATGAACTTTTCCTTTCGCATCAACTATTCTTATATACACAACAACGGCGTAAGCAATGTTAGATGCATCACTAAAGCCATGTAGTTCGATAGTTATATCATCAGTTCTTCTGTGAAACCACTGTAGTAATTGAAAGTCAACTAATTTTGTTAGTTCATTTCGATAATGGTTCCATTCAATTTGAAGTTAATTTTCAATTCCTCATCCAGTCTATCCCAGCTAACCATAATATTTGAATAAATACTTTAGATGTAATTATACAAGGGGCTATCCAACCAAGGGGATCATATAGACGAGATATTTCAGAAATAACTTTTCTTTTTGTTTCAGGTGCAGAGGACGACGATGAAGCAATATTTACACTGTAATCGAACTCATCAGATTTTCTATTCCAAGTAAGTCCTAATATTTTTTAAATTCCATCAGTCTTTATTTTTAAATTTGTCCCGCCATACTTTTCTAGTTTCTCAAATAATTTTACATTATTGCTTGACCATTTCTGCAACTTAAAACATCCCTTGCCTAGTAGTTCATTCATTTCTTCGTAGATCTTTATAGCTTCTGATTCTGATTGACAGCCTGTCATTAAATCGTCTACATAAAAGTCTGTCATCACTCTAGGTGCTGCCCATGGAAACATATGACCTTCATCAATAGCAGTTTGCTGTAGAACTTTTACTGCAAGGTAAGGAGCACAAGAAGTTCCAAATGTTAATTCTAACAAACTTAACTTAACAATTGGAAATCCTGAATGTCAGACTCTACATTTTCTCTTCAAACTATGCGCTGAAAATCAACATCCTCATCTGGTACTTTAATTTGTCTATACATTTTCATTATATCTGCTGTTAAGCATATAGGATCTTTTCGAAAACGCATAATGATATGACGTAAATCAGGTTGTAATTTTGGACCTACCATCAAAGTGTCATTCAGCGAAACTACTTTACTGCCTTTTGCAGATGCATCAAATACAATTCTAACTTTGGTCGTTGTTTTTTCTTCTCTTATTACTGCTGAATGAGGTAACCATACTTTATCGTATTCGTATTTAGCTTCTTTTGATAATTTTTCCATATGCTCTAGTAATATATATTCATTTATTACTTCAGAATATTTTTGTTTTTGTTCATCATCTCTTTTTAGTTTGCGCTCAAGATTTAATAATCTTTTGACGGCGATACTTCTTGAATGGCCATATTTACAGGATGGATCTGGGACCTTTTTCGTGTCTGCTTGTAGTTTCTTCAAAATTGCGTTCACAAGATTGCTCTTCAGGAGTTAATATACTTTTTTCAATGAGAGAGGGTTCAGACTCAAGCTCCCAAAACCTTTTTAATATCTCATTATCTTCCAGATGAGCATGCATGCTTAAAATTATATTGTGACAATTTTCAGAGTTGCTTTGATTATCAACAGGACCCGATAATATCTACCCCAGGTATGTATTTTGTGCTATGGTTAAGCCCTCAGGACTTCTAATTAAGCCTTCTTTCAGAATATGACAATAAACGTCAGCTCCCAGTAAAATATCTATTTTATTGGAGGTATTATAATGAGGATCAGCCAAAGCAATGCAGTGAAGTTCTGACCAATCTGCAATAGTAAACTTCCTTTCAGGTAACACTGTGGTAACAGTACCCAGTACATGCGCTTTTATTTGAATTTTAAAATCGGGGTCATGGAGAGACCAAATATTAATAAAAACAACATACTTAGAGCCTGTTTTACTTTGACTACTTCCCACACCAGAAATTGAGCTTCTAGTAGGAATTTTAGCCAAACGCAATAATTGTACCGTGGATTCAGAAATAAAAGTAGCTTGTGATCCTTGGTTTAGCAAAGCCCTTAAAATCTGAGTTTGCCCATTTTTTGATTCAGCCTTAATTAAGGCTGTTGCTAATAAAATTTGTGTTTGAACTTTATCCTTCAAAAAATGGGTTGCAATGTTTGTTATTGTATTGTCTTTAGGGGAATCTAAAATTGTATCATTGCTATAACATGTCGATTCAATTGCGACACCGCATGTCGCTGAATCAACTTGACTTTTTGGATGCAATAAAGTGTGATGCTTTCGCTTACTAATTCGGCATTTGGTTGTTACGCGACATATTTTATTACTGTGATTATAACCAAGACAATTAAAACAAAGGCCAAGTGATTGAACAATATTTCTTCGCTTATCAACATCTTCTTTAGCAAATTGTTTGCAATTATACAGTCGGTGGCCTTCGGAACAATGGGGGCATGTAAAGTTGGAAGTAACATGTAGGATGCTTTAGGATTATTGTTTACATTGGCATAACTAGCGCGAGTTTTACTTTTAATAGGTCACACAAATTCTAAAGCTCGAAATCTTGCCTCCAAGTATTCTTTTAGTTGTTTAAATGTCGGTAGTTCATCAGGTAACTGGCTAACATACAATTCCCATTATTAACGAGTTTCCACATCCAACTTCAAACTAATTATGTATATGATGATAACATCCCATGACTTTATATCAATTCCTAGATTTGACAATTCATGCAAACAATCTGTGGTAGTGTCTAATAATTCCTTAAGAGAATTGGAAGATTCACAAGTTATGTTACGCTGACTAAATAGGCGCTTTAATATACAATTAGACATATATTTTTTTTGTTATTATACCAATCAGTTAACAATTGCCAACATTTTTTATAATTTGATTGCGTAATAGGAATGTGACGAATCAATTGCTCAGCTTCACCAGTTAATTGTGTTTTTAAATAATGCAGTCTTTGAACGTCGTCAAGTGTTTCGTTATTTTGAATATGTTACGGCCTACGGCTGCCCCTACAAAGTTCAAATCCTCCGGGGCCCATTCAGCAGAAGAATTAACGAACAGACGCAGGTCGGGCCTCGAGCAAACTAGAAAGCAAAGGTACTTACCTGTATCAGGAGCCAACTTCGCTCCAAGGCTTGGGCAGGCCGTGAGTGTGTGTAATGGTAGATAGTGATTCGTGTACAGTGATGTGTGAGTGTGTGGGGCCTTGGTAAGCATAGACGACCGGCAGCGGCCGAGTTCCAGGCTAATCCAAAATGCTGCATCGCTCCGGACTGCTCCATCGCCGGATACCACTTCTTTCTTCACTATCACTGATTCAGTCTCTTAGCTTCATTGTACATTTAACTAACTTCAATTCGCCTAAATCCACACTCATCGCATAATCGAACACGTGATACTCGACACGGCAACGGACAGTAGTTCAAAGTTCATATTCCATGTCCCGGATTCACTTATCACAACTTATAATTTCGACACAGAATAGCACGTTGCACAAGATTCAAAAGACGCCTCGTTGACACGCAAATTAATTTAACTAGGCAACCAAACACAAAAGGGCACTAACGCGACGACCCAGTTATAACGCTATCCTATCTACGTGACGAAGAAGCATGTACTTCATCTAGCTATCTAGATCCGCGACGGGCCCGTGCTTTTCGGTAAGAAGGGCAGCACGGGCCCAAAGCGTCGTGTCTGGCGGGGGACCGACCCTTCGCCCACGCGTCGAGTGACTGACTCCACACACCGACGCGCCACCTGGCGAGCGTTTTTACACCTACATATTATCGGGTGACGCGATAGCTCGAACGCCATTGGCGGACGGCCAACATGACCAAATTTGGCGTAAACAAACCCCCGTCCTGGACATAAGGACTTATGTCCGAGAGCAAGCCGACAAGAGGGACAGGGTCGCGACGGCACGTTGCAAGACCGAATCTACACCAAACTAGGCCACCTTAGGCACCCTATCAGATCTTGCAATCCTAGCCACCGCCTCAAAAGATAGCCCCAATGTGGCAAACCGGAAGGTCAACCTCCGCTGGATGATCCTGATGAGCATCGCAGCACCTTAACAAGTCCCATACTGGACAGAAGTCCGACGACCTCTTTCAAACACCTATATGTGCCCCTATGATTCCTTCCGCAATCCGACCGGTTCAGGTCTGCAAACAGCGACGCGACACGAAGCGGCCCAGTGTGGCCTCCCAAGCTTCAGTGCAGAGAGCACCCACAAATTCCACATGAGCGTCGTCTGTGGAGAGCCAAACGAACGCACAGATAGTCCCTAGTATGAATTTTCAAACAAGTAGGCATAACCAAGCCATCCACCATATATTCATTCACTAAATAGTGCGGCAGCTGATTTCAGTTTGATAATCTCCAAAACTAGCTAGCCTGTTAGACAAGCAGTCCTATGCTCATATTTCAACAAATTTTCCAAAGCATCAATGTTCCACTACAGAATTAATTCAAACAAATTAATCACCGATGCAAATAGGTCAACTGACAAATTAAACAAAACAATAAACGTAAGAGCCAACCCTATTTCTCATTTCAAATAAATATCTTAGACAGTGCCTACAAATGCGAAAACCAAAGGAGGACTGACTCTTTATTCCTTTCGGCACAAATAGGGTTATCCAATCTCGGCTTTCTCTTCAACAAAACACCATGATAAACACATCCACAAAACATACGAGGGTGGATTGAAAAGTACTCGGCCTAACCAAGAAAATAAACACATACTAAATCAGTTATATTTTTATTTTTCTACATAATCACCATCAAGTTCAATACACTTTTGCCACCTCCCCTTCCAAGCATTTAGACCGTTGAAAAAAAATGATTCTTCCTTAGAGTCAAAATATGCGTCTACAGCTACTTTGACCTCGTCGTTTGTCGAAAATCTTTGACCTCCTAAGTGCTTTTTTAGGTTAGGGAACAGAAAGAAGTCTGATGGTGCCAGATCAGGTGAATACGGCGGATGCGGTAACAGTTCAAAGCCACAGTTGTGAATTTCAGCCATTGACTGTACTGACATGTGAACACGGGCGTTATCTTGATGAAACAGGACTTTTCTTCTGAGCATTCCTCGACGTTTTTCTTTTATTTCCTCTCGTAAATGACGTAGTAAGGTGCAGTAGTAATCAGAGTTTATAGTCTGACCCCTTTCAAGATAATCAATCATAATCACACCTTTCGAGTCCCAGAATACTGAAGCCATCACCTTATTTGCCGACAAAATCGACTTAGCCTTTTTAGGGGGTGGTGAACAAGGTCTTCTCCACTGTTTTTATTGTTGTTTTGTTTCCGGTGTACAGTAATGAACCCATGTTTCGTCTATAGTAACAAAACGATTCAAAAAATCATCTGCATCGGCTTCAAATAACTCCAAACAGTCGCGTGAAATAGTCAATCGCGTCCTTTTTTGTTCAACTGAAAGCAGTCGCGGAACCCACCTCGCAGACACCTTGTGGAAACCCAACTCGTTGACAATGATGTTTTGAGTTCGTTCATAAGAGATGCCTATAATCTCGGCTATCTCTCTAATTTTTAATCTGCGGTCTCCCATTATTAAATCAAGTACTTTTTTAATATTTTCGTCAGTAGTTGACGTCGAAGGCCTTCCAGAGCGGGGTTCATCTTTCACACTCTCTCTACCACGCTTAAATTCTGCTATCCATTTTTTGACGGATGAATATGATAGAGCACAATCGCCTAATGTACTGACCATGTCATCATGGATGGCTTTTGATTATAGCCCCTTCTTATGGAGGTACTTAATGACGGCACGCTGCTCGATTTGCTCCATTTGCGGAAATTATGTCCGATTACTTTGTTAATAAATTTATAAAATCACAACTAATTATCGCACACGTTTCGAACTTCACACAATGAACTAGTCTGAACTGAACTAAATAATGTGGGTAGATTTGATTTTTAGAATTGAATGGATCTGTGTTAGGCCGAGTACTTTTCAATCCACCCTCGTATATACAATTTTCCAAATAGCGCGTCATTAAATTTCAAATGAATTCAAATTTCCTTTCAGCAAAACAGACGCAATAATCAAATACAATTACAAAACATATGCACAAACATTCAAAAGGGCACATAATTCAATTTCAATTTTCCATGCAACAAACAAACACCGTGATCAAATACATTACAAAACATATGCACAAGCATTTAAAGGGCACACAATTCAATTTCAATTTTTCGTGAAACAAAACAAAGACAGTGATCAAATACATTTACAGAACATATGCGCAAGCATTTAAGGAGTATATTAAATTCAACCTTTTTAATCACAACCGCCATAATATGAAACATTTCGCGGAAGGCACAACCATTTTTAATTTTAATTCAAAGCATCGTTAATTAAGTGCTCGAACAAAACCAAATCTAACAATCCCTAACAGCGCAATTCAACGCTCCCATGGAGCCCTAGTCTTCCCAACAACTAAGCAGAGGATAACTCGGGTGTGAACCCGTTAAACAATCGACGCTCGGGGGTACACCCTCACTGAGGCCGTCGACAATAGAACAGATTGACATGTGAGCTGTTGACGGCTCACAGAATTAGTGGAGGCGGCCATGGTGGGAGCTAGGGCGGCAGCTACCTAGCTGGGCTGCCTACATCAAAGGGGGAACGGTAGTACCTCGAGCTGCGGCCACTCAGCTGACGAGGGCGAGAAGGGTCAAGCAGACCGCTGAGTGGCAGTGAAGTCCCTCTCAACATACTGAGGGGGGGGGGGGACCACCCGCCCCTGGGGGTAACAACCCCCCGACAGGGGGCGCGGGTGAGCGCCCCCGCCCGTGGGAGTCGAGGACCCGGAGAGCCCTGAGAGGAAACGCCGTTCGCACCCAGACACAAAACGGCATGGCGATAGCCCTAGCCGCGCGATGGCATTACTTCTAAATACAAATTACTACGCGGCTCAAATTCAAATTACAAATTAACAAATAACAAATACAAAAAAAATTAACGAGTAACAAAATACCGTTCTTATCAAATCAAGTTAAATACAAATTACACAAATACAAATTACTATTTATTAGATTTATATTATTACCATTTATTAGATTGAATACGAACCACAATACCATAAAGATACATATCCCGTTCGATCTACAAAAAATGCCTCGCTCAGACAACCGACCCTTTGATAAGTAATCAACCATAATTATACGACAACGATAATTATCTGATTACGTGATAATAACCATCTACCTACCCAACGCATCTCTCTAGCAAACTCCCGCTTGCGCCACCAACGGGGGTGGCATTCGCAAGTACCCGCCAACAACAAAAAGGCAAGCAACAAAGCAACAAAAAATAATTTTATTTTTACGTATTACGGCCGGGCGTGATTGTAGACACAAAATTAAACCAATCAAACCAACGCTCCCTGCCACCAAAATTGTTTAATTTTTATCAAACACTACGGTCGGGATCGACCGGGGAATCGAACCCGGAACCACGCTCTGCTACCACTTTGTAACGGCCTACGGCTGCCCCTACAAAGCTCAAATCCTCCGGGGCCCATTCAGCAGAAGAATTAACGAGCAGACGCAGGTCGGGCCTCCATATGGCCGCGTGGAATTTCCTATCACAATAACCTATATGGGAGCAAACTAGAAAGCAAAAGTACTTACCTGTATCATGAGCCAACTTCGGTCCAAGACTTGGGCAGGCCGTGAGTGTGTGTAATGGTAGATAGTGATTCGTGTACAGTGATGTGTGAGTGTGTGGGGCCTTGGCAAGCATAGGCGACCAGCAGCGGCCGAGTTCCAGGCTGCTCCAAAATGCTGCATCGCTCCGGACTGCTCCATCGCCGGACCACTTCTTTCTTCACTGTCACTGATTCAGTCTCTTAGCTTCATTGTACATTTAACTAACTTCAATTCGGCTAATTCCACACTCATCGCAGAATCGAACACGTGATACTCGACACGGCAACGGACAGTAGTTCAAAGTTCATATTCCATGTCCCGGATTCACTTATCACAACTTATAAATTCGACACAGAATAACACGTCGCACAAGATTCAAAATACGCCTCGTTGACGCGCAAATTAATTTGACTAGGCAACCAAACACAAAAGGGCACTAACGCGACGACCCAGTTATCCTATCTACGTGACGAAGAAGCATGTACTTCATCTAGCTATCTAGATCCGCGACGGGCCCGTGCTTTTCGGTAAGAAGGGCAGCACGGGCCCTAAGCGTCGTGTCTGGCGGGGGACTGACCCTTCGCCCACGCATCAAGCGACTGACTCCGCACACCGACGGGCCACCTGGCGAGCGTTTTTTCACCTACATATTATCGGGTGACGCGATAGCTCTAACGCCATTGGCGGACAGCGCAGTGCGGCCAAAAATGCTGACGACGTGAGGTCGGACACGAGTTCGAGGTGCGGCCTTTGTTGCCATGCACACAGCCACATACAGCAACATAACCCTTGTTTGTTTTTATGCCTCGACCCTTGCTTGCCTCGACGTCCTTTAACCCGTGTGCTGACGACGTGAGGTCGGACACGAGTTCGAGGTGCGGCCTTTGTTGCCATGCACACAGCCACATACAGCAACATAACCCTTGTTTGTTTTTATGCCTCGACCCTTGCTTGCCTCGACGTCCTTTAACCCGTGTAGTCAACTCCAGTATGATAAAAAAGACGGGAGGGGTTTGTCCTGGCTTCAGGCAAATCATCCATGATCTGGGGTTGTATGCTGGGAGCGTGACGTCGGCAGGTTACACAGGTTCCTATTGACCTTTTAATTGTTCGATTTCCGCCAACAATCCAGTACTTTTGTCGAATGAACGCTGACGTCAATCGCGCGCCGCCGTGAAATGTGATCTTATGCGCGCTATCAATCAGTAATTGTGTAAAACGGCTTATGTTCGGCAAAATTATTGGATGTTTTATATTATATGTGATATTTGCGAGTTCTAATCTGCCATCTACTCTTAAGATGCCATTTCTGTCTATGTACGGATTCAACTTTGATAATGGGCTCTTTTTCGGTACTTGATTATTTTGCGTAAAGTTATTGATATCGTCTTTGAATTCAGCTGATTGCACATATTTTATTAATAATAATTAGTCGCTGTTTGTAACTCTTATATTGTTAGGTAGGGCTGCCTCTGTTCAGTTTTATCTTTTTTGACTCGTAGAATCCATACTATTATTCATACTAAGCGTGTAAAGGAGCTTTTCTTTCTATAAGTTGCTGTCAAATGTTGCTTTCTTCTTCTTTTGATTTCTGAGCTGCTAAAACTTGCTTTTTCTCTTCGTTTGCTGTATACATAGGTTTGTTTTCTACATCTTGTTTATATGTTAGTAGCCAAGAGGGCCCTTGCCACCAAAGCGGGTGGTCTTTTAGTTGTGCTGCTGTTAAGTCCCTGCTCCCCAGTTCCCATGCGCAATCTGCTGGATTGTCCTCCCACTTCACATAGCGCCAGCAGGCGGGGGGCATAGTTGTGATCACTTGTTTGACCCTGTTCGCCACAAACGACTTCCATCGTGCAGCGTCTCCGTGCAACTAGCCTAGAATAGCGGCGGAGTCACACCAACCAAAGATCTGTTTTTTTTTTCTTTTCAATGAAGTCCTTTCTCAAGGACTCTTTAAAATACAGTTACTGTTATTTGTTTTGTTTTGCTAATTATTTAAGCGTCATCGTGGCCAAAAATGGGGCAGCTTTTGTGCCATAAAAAACCTTAAACCTTAAACTTATTATTTCATATTTAAGTAATAGAATGCAGAAGGTTATTATCAATGGTAAAAGTTCTTCCGGTCCATCTGTACTAATGGGTGTCCCTAAGGGCTTGATTCTCGGCCCGTTCCCGTTTCTTGTGTACATTAATGACTTACTTTCCCTTGTGGGAGATAATCATGATATAGTATTGTTTGCTGATGATACTTCCTTGATTTTTAAACTTAAACGTCAATCATTTAAATGTGACGAAGTGAATAATGCTATATCAAAATTAGTGCATTGGTTTAACGTTAATAATCTACATTTAAACGGAGATAAAACTAATTGTGTTAAATTTACAACAACGAATGTTAAAAATCGGAATACCAATGTGTTTTTAAAATGGGGAGGAACTGAGCCCTGTTGTATCCACTGTTTTTCTTGCCATCACTCTCGACGCAAAGCTTCAGTGGGGCCCCCATATATCCAAATTAGCAAGCAGACTAAGTTCTGCAGCATATGCTGTAAAAGAGATTAGAGGTCTCACTAGTGTCGAGATAGCTAGATTAGTTTATTTCAGTTATTTCCATAGCATAATTTCTTATGGGATTTTGCTATGGGGAAATGCGGCTGATTCAGAAACTATTTTAGTTTTACAGAAGAGGGCCATTAGATCTACTTACAAACTAAAACTGAGAGTCTCTTAGTGATAAATTTAAAGAAATTAATATATTAACTTTGGCCACTCAGTATATTTACGAAAATTCAATGTATGTTCACAAAAACAAAGGTAGTTATAGTAAAAAAAGTGATATAAATTCTGTAAACACTAGGAACAAACACAAGCTAGTGATACCAGTTTCTCGATTCCACAGAGTCAGTAATTCATTCTTTGGGCAAAGTATACGCTATTACAACAAGGTCCCGGAAAGTGTACAGGCTCTCTCTATTACCAAGTTTAAATGTGTTGTTAAGGACGCGTTTGCAAATCGGGCAAAATTGTGATTTTTTTCGGTACATTTTGTGACAAAACTAAACCAAATCAGATATAACTAATAAGTACCACGTATAGATTGGTTCTTTATCTTCAAATGGTGGTAACTTTTTTGTTGAAAATAATAGTTTCTTATATTGTAAAAACGATCTTCCCTAGCCATTTTCTACAAAATTAACGATACCGGCTCATGTTTAGGTACATTTTTTGTTGTATTATCAATATACAGGATGTCCGGTTTCCGATGTCCGATACTTTAAGGGGTTAAAATACAATTAATTTTATCGACAAATCAGGGATCAATGATATTTTTTCGCCATCAATAAAAAAATGGCAGCACTTTAAAAAAAATTGTTGGTGAAGCATAGATGCTTGTATTAATTTAACAATATCTACCCAAGTAGAAGACTTTCAAAAACAAAATTGGTCTCATATGTTAGTTAATAGTGTAGACAATAAATCTAGATTCAAAATATTATTTTTTAATTTTTCAGTATTAGTAAAAAACATTTTTGAAAAAATAAATTAGACAACAAATTGATGTTGTTTTTCAGATTCTTAGCTTTAAAACAAAAACCATCGTGTTAACCAATTTTTTTTACTTGTTTTTATTATAATACAGGATATTTGCTATAAATGCACATTTAAATCTTAACTCTGAGTTAGATAGTTTAGGAGCTATGACAGTGTAAACATACTTACTTGAAAAGCGCGGATACACTAGCAAATGAAATAAAACAAAATAATTTATATCAATTGCATTTAATTTGGCAAAATAATTACAAAAACTGCTCAAAGTGACCTCCTTGTCTCTGCAGACATGCTGTTGCTCTTAGTGCAACGTGTTGCGTAGAGCGCTGGATCATTGCCTTGTCTTCTCGCAATTCGTTTGCTGCTTGAATTATTTTTTCTGCTAACTCCTCTCGTGTATTTGGCACATTTACATACACTCTTCGTTTGAGTGTGCCCCACAAAAAAAAATCGAGAGGTGTTAAATCCGGCGACCGCGGTGGCCAAGCAATTGTTCCTCCGCGTCCGATCCACGACGAATAGTGTGCATTTAAATGATTCCGCACAAGAAGCGCGAAGTGTGCCGGAGCACCATCCAATTGCAGAATCATTCTGGCCCTGTAGGCCAATGGTAACTCCAATAAAGCATCCAAAAAATTCGTTTCCAGGAAATTTAGGAATCTTGGGCTATTCATTGTCTCCGGTAAAATAATTGGTCCAATTAGAATGTCGTCAATCATTCCGGCCCAAACGTTGACAGAAAATTTATGTTGAAAAGAACTTGGGCGGATCGCATGTGGATTTTCTTGAAGCCACAGGTGTTCGTTACGGTAGTTCGTATACCCTGATCGCGTGAAAGTAGCTTCGTCTGTCCACATAATTCTTTTTAAAAAGTTTGGATCATATCGCGTTTCTCTCAATATCCACGAACAAAATATTGCTCTTCTTACATAATCCGGTTCCAGTATTTCTTGCACCCTTCGAAAATGGTAAGGATGTAATCCTTCTCTTTTTAAAATTTTCCACACCGACCATTTTGATAGACTGAGACGATTAGCTATGCGTCTAATGCTCAGGCTAGGGTCTTGAGTAATCATTTGCAATATTTGATGTTCATCTTGGAGCGACAAAACACGAGTACGTTCGTTACAGAGCCTTCTTATTCCATTTTCCGCAAGTCTCAAATGAATTCTCACGAAAGTGCGAGCATCCGGCGTACGTCTGTTAGGAAATCTGCGTGCATACTCTACAACAGCTCTATTTGCACTCCCGTTACACAATCCATACACGAAATGGATGTCAGCGATATGCTGGCTTGAGTACTCGTTCATTGTAATAAACAAAAAGTAACAGTTCAACAACAAAACAAAAACGTAACAAAGTCTAACAACAAACAATAATTATGTACAGTAAGTAGATTTACTTAAAACCAGGAATGTTATCACAACGCAGAGCGAGGGACGACTGCTCGACGGCACAAGCGCACACTGCACCCTTTTTACCTGGAGACAGCCGTTATTCTGTCTCGCTCGCACTGTTGTGCACAGCGTTTTTTACCTGCTCACACAAAGGATGCTATTGTGCTTGCTTATGATTCCTTGAATTATTGAAGAATTTTATCTTACTCACTGGAATGGGTGTTTAGTTATCTAATATCGGGGTAGAGGCACTTTGAACAGTTACATTCAAATTATCATAGCTCCTAAACTATCTAACTCAGAGTTAAGATTTAAATGTGCATTTATAGCAAATATCCTGTATTATAATAAAAACAAGTAAAAAAAATTGGTTAACACGATGGTTTTTGTTTTAAAGCTAAGAATCTGAAAAACAACATCAATTTGTTGTCTAATTTATTTTTTCAAAAATGTTTTTTACTAATACTGAAAAATTAAAAAATAATATTTTGAATCTAGATTTATTGTCTACACTATTAACTAACATTTGAGACCAATTTTGTTTTTGAAAGTCTTCTACTTGGGTAGATATTGTTAAATTAATACAAGCATCTATGCTTCGCCAACAATTTTTTTTAAAGTGCTGCCATTTTTTTAATGATGGCGAAAAAATATCATTGATCCCTGATTTGTCGATAAAATTAATTGTATTTTAACCCCTTAAAGTATCGGACATCGGAAACCGGACACATTGTACATATATAAGATTTCTAAAAATACTTTAAGTAGGTAGACATATTCAATAAAAAAAAGTGGTGTTTACTTTTTATCAAAATGTCACAAATAGTCGTAAAAAAAATAAAAACTAATGCTTATTTTTTCACATATTTTGCTAATACGGATGAATCATAAAGTATTGCAATAAGGGTTATTTTATTTTTGTTGCCTGTTTTGGTTTGTTGTACAAAAATTTCCATGAAACCACAGTCCGCGCTCGGCCGCAGTCGTGAATGATAGTGTATTGCCTGATTGCAGGGGCTCATATTGAAAAAGATCGCTGTACATACACAAAATATTGGAATTTGATACATAGGTACTTGACAAGGTAAAATAATATTGTATATCATTTTTCTGCCGACTTTCAAAAAGGAGACGGTACTCAATTCGACTGTATGTTTTTTTTTATTATAATATTTTGTTTCGCTAAAAGTGTATTTTACATATAAATAAATAAAGGCGAAGTGTAGGGCGTCCCCCCACAAGATGGAATGACGACCTGGTGAGACATGCAGGAAGTCGATGGATGCAGGTGGCTCAGGACCGTGCTTTGTAGCATTCCTTGGCGGAGGCCTATGTTCAGCAATGGACTTGTAATGATGATTATCAAGAAATACCTATTCGTCTTGGACTGGTGTGACCTGAAAGTGAATTTCGGTGATGCTACTGGAACTCCGCGACGAGTAGAACTATGTGTGCCAAGGTTGGGCTCGACTAGATAGTTATGATGAGACCTTACCTCCATGCTTGATGGAGAAACCCGATGGTGTACTTCGGTGACTACTACGGGAACACCTGGACGAGTAAAACTAGGTGTGCCGAGTTTGGACTCATTTTTGTTAGTTATGATGCGACCTTACCTCCGGACTTGATGGAGTGACCTGAAGGTGTACATCAGTGACTGCTACTGCAACTCCTGGACGAGTAGAATTAAGTGTGCCGAGTTTAGACTCGTTTTGTTAGTTATGAAGAGATCTAACCTCCGGGCTTGATGGAGAAACCTGATGGTGTACTTCGGTGACTACTACGGGAACACCTGGACGAGTAGAACTAGATGTGCCGAGTTTGGACTCATTTTGTTAGTTATGATGTGACCTTACCTCCGGACTTGATGGAGTGACCTGAAGGTGTACATCAGTGACTGCTACTGGAACTCCTGGACGAGTAGAGCTAAGTGTGTCAAATTTGGGTTCGTTTTATTCGGTATGATCAAACCTTACCTTCGGACTTGATGGAGAGACCTGAAGGTGCACATCAGTGACTGCTACTGCAACTCCTGGACGAGTAGAACTAAGTGTGCCGAGTTAGGACTCGTTTTGTTAGTTATGATGAGATTTAACCTCCGGGCTTGATGGAGAAACCTGATGGTGTACTTCGGTGACTACTACGGGAACACCTGGACGAGTAGAACTAGGTGTGCCGAGTTTGGACTCATTTTGTTAGTTATGATGCGACCTTACCTCCGGACTTGATGGAGTGACCTGAAGGTGTACATCAGTGACTGCTACTGGAACTCCTGGACGAGTAGAGCTAAGTGTGTCAAATTTGGGTTCGTTTTATTCGGTATGATCAAACCTTACCTTCGGACTTGATGGAGAGACCTGAAGGTGCACATCAGTGACTGCTACTGCAACTCCTGGACGAGTAGAACTAAGTGTGCCGAGTTAGGACTCGTTTTGTTAGTTATGATGAGATTTAACCTCCGGGCTTGATGGAGAAACCTGATGGTGTACTTCGGTGACTACTACGGGAACACCTGGACGAGTAGAACTAGGTGTGCCGAGTTTGGACTCATTTTGTTAGTTATGATGCGACCTTACTTCCGGACTTGATGGAGAGACCTGAAGGTGCACTTCGGTGACTGCTACTGCAACTCCTGGACGAGTAGAACTAAGTGTGCCGAGTTTGGACTCGTTTTGTTAGTTATGATGAGATTTAACCTCCGGGCTTGATGGAGAAACCTGATGGTGTACTTCGGTGACTACTACGGGAACACCTGGACGAGTAGAACTAGGTGTGCCGAGTTTGGACTCATTTTGTTAGTTATGATGCGACCTTACCTCCGGACTTGATGGAGAGACCTGAAGGTGCACTTCGGTGACTGCTACTGCAACTCCTGGACGAGTAGAACTAAGTGTGCCGAGTTTGGACTCGTTTTGTTAGTTATGATAAGATTTAACCTCTGGGCTTGATGGAGAAACCTGATGGTGTACTTCGGTGACTACTACGGGAACACCTGGACGAGTAGAACTAGGTGTGCCGAGTTTGGACTCATTTTGTTAGTTATGATGCGACCTTACCTCCGGACTTGATGGAGTGACCTGAAGGTGTACATCAGTGACTGCTACTGCAACTCCTGGACGAGTAGAATTAAGTGTGCCGAGTTTGGACTCATTTTGTTAGTTATGATGTGACCTTACCTCCGGACTTGATGGAGTGACCTGAAGGTGTACATCAGTAACTGCTACTGGAACTCCTGGACGAGTAGAACTAAGTGTGTCAAATTTGGGTTCGTTTTATTCGCTATGATCAAACCTTACCTTCGGACTTGATGGAGAGACCTGAAGGTGCACTTCGGTGACTGCTACTGCAACTCCTGGACGAGTAGAACTAAGTGTGCCAAGGTTGGGCTCGACTTGATAGTTATGATGAGACCTTACCTCCATGCTTGATGGAGAAACCCGATGGTGTACTTCGGTGACTGCTACGGGAACACATGGATGAGTACAACTAGGTGTGCGAGTTACAGAGCAGCAGTCACTGATGTGTACCTTCAGGTCACTCCATCAAGTCCAGAGGTAAGGTCTCATCATAACTAGCAAATCGAGCCCAAACTTGGCACACCTAGTTCTACTCGTCGAGGAGTTACTGAGCAGCAGTCACTGAAGTACACCATCAGGTTTCTCCATCAAGCTTAGAGGTAAGGTCTCATTATAAGTAGCAAGGACAGCCCAAACTCGGCACACCTAGTTCTACTCGTCGAGGAGTTACAGAGCAGCAGTCCCTGAAGTACACCATCAGGTCTCTCCATCAAGACCGAAGGTAAGGCCTCATTATAACTTACAAATCAAGCCCAAACGCGGCTCACCTAGCTACTCATCGTGGAGTTACAGAGTAGCAGTCACTGAAGTACACCATCAGGTCTCTCCATCAAGTCCGGAGGTAAGGCCTCATCATAACTTACAAATCAAGCCCAAACGCGGCACACCTAGCTACTCATCGTGGAGTTACAGAGTAGCAGTCACTGAAGTACACCATCAGGTCTCTCCATCGAGTCCGGAGGTAAGGCCTCATCATAACTTACAAATCAAGCCCAAACGCGGCACACCTAGCTACTCATCGTGGAGTTACAGTGTAGCAGTCACTGAAGTACACCATCAGGTCTCTCCATCAAGTCCGGAAGTAAGGCCTCATCATAACTTACAAATCAAGCCCAAACGCGGCACACCTAGCTACTCATCGTGGAGTTACAGAGTAGCAGTCACTGAAGTACACCATCAGGTCTCTCCATCAAGTCCGGAGGTAAGGTCTCATCATTACTAACAAAACGAGCACAAACTCGGCACACTTAGTTCTACTCGTCCAGTATTTCCAGCAGCAGTCACTGAAGTACACCATCAGGTCTCTTCATCAAATCCGGAGGTAAGGTCTCATCATTACTAACAAAACGAGCCTAAACTCGGCACACCTTATTCTACTCGTCCAGGAGTTCCAGCAGCACTCACCGAAGTACACTTTTAGATCACATAGATAGGTATTCGAATTTCGTATCTAAGTATATTTTGGTAGGTATAAGAAATGAGAAAAAAAATCAATCTTTCAAAGTATCAAAATATTTTACTTCATTACGATTCCCGCTGCTAACCGTGCGTACACTTGTGTGTGTGACCCGTGTCAATGTAGTAGTTCGATTCTATACCTATCAATTTTGCAAACGCGTCCTTAAGCTGAAACTGTATAAAAAAAGGTTATTATAGTATAAATGAATACATGGTTGATAATAACCCCTGGGGAATGAGGTGGTCGCTTCCAAGCAGTTTCTAAAATAAATTTTGTAAATAGTTTATAATCATTTATATTGTAAAATTTATTTAAAAAAAAGTTCCGCTGGGTTTCTTGCTGGTTCTTCCCAGGACAGAGGGTTTTTTTCGAACCAGTGGTAAAGTAAAAAATGACTTTCAATAAGAATTACACATGTAATGTTTATTGAATAAAAATTATTCTATATACTTTAGGTGACTGTGCAAAGTTGTAAGTCTTATAATGCAGAACTTGGACAATTTCTCCATATTATTTTTTGAAGAAGCTGGTCGTCTTGACGAGTCCATATTTGGCGAAACATTTGGTTTAGCAAATGTTGAATTTGGTAATTGTTTGATAAATTTCCGTCATACCGTTATTTTGTTGAGTAACGTTGGAGTTACTTGTGCTGACGTGATTATTTTCAGCTTCTGACGATATCAACGACTTGTTTTTTTTTACAATCGCATTGTTTTGCGGCTTGTTTGAATATACCGGAAGGCGTCATGTAATATGGTGTTATGATTTTCGTTGCATTCACGACATCGCTTCTCAGAAATGCATGCTTTACCTTGGTGACTAAAAAGACAATTTTGACCAACATTTAATTTTGTTACTGTTATTTGTTTTGTTAATTGTTATGTTAATTGATTTGTTAATTGTATAAAAATCAAGAACTTGTCCGTATTGATTCTGTACAATGTAGGAATGGTTTTCATCACACAACTAACGTCCCTGGAGGTGAAGGTTGTGAAATTCCTGCTAGTAAGTATTCAAAGTCTCCAGTCGTTTTTTGATATGAGCAGCAGTCCTACGGTTGGCGCCGCCTTTTTTGAAGTTGCTGAGCAGCTGGTCCATACCAGTAACCATCTGTTGTTGATTTGCTTGTAAGTATTCCAATGTGTTGTTGTTGATAGGTATTCGATAGGTGTTAAGTGAACTGATCGCTTCCTGTTTGCGGTCCGTGTGACGATGAACTTCCAGCGACATATGCGCCTTCTCAATCTGCCTGGTGAGACCCGCTTCTGGGAGGCCAGACAAACCGATTCGCTATCACCGAAAAAATCACAATCACACTTCACTCTCAAAGGACCAAAAAGATATTGTGGTATTCAACACCTTTTGATGTAAACGTTACTTAAAATACTGTTTATGCACAAAATGTTTATTATATTGTTGTTATTTTATTGCTATAATGTTTACAAATGTAACATACACACGAGACAATTTTGACGTCCGTACATGTACTGACTTAAATAAAAACTTTAAACTAAAATGCCTACGTGTGCATAATGTGTTCGGTATAAACTGAACAAAAAGAACAACCACAATTTTATAACATAACACGCTTTCCTAAGGCACTGGGTGCTCTGGATTGTACACATATACGCATTCGTTCTCCTGGTGGGGAAAATGGAGAACATTTTAGGAATAGAAAAGGCTACATGTCTATAAATGTGCAAGCAATAGAAAATACTAACTTAGAAATTTTAGATTTGGTTGCGAGATGGCCAGGATGTAACCAAGATCAAACTATTTGGAACGGATCATACAGAAACTATTTGAAAGTGGTCGTTACGGTGATGCCATTCTTTTAGCAGAGAGTGGTTACATTAACCGACTATAAATTATGATGCCACTGCAGAATACATTAACCCCAGAGAAGAGATTGTACAATGGATCTCAAATAAGAAGCAGGAACCCCATTGAACGCCTGTTTATAATATGGAAACGTCGATTCCTAGTACTTGCATTAAGTATACAAGTACAGTTAAAAATTGCCTTCCTATAATTGTTGCTGCGGCTGTGTTGCACAACATCTTAATATAAGAAAAAGAAGATTTGCCATCTGATGATCCAGAAATGTGTACAACTTTCCGTTCCTTGGGAAGATTTAACAGAACAAGAACATATTAGAGAGTACAGACATAATCATAACATAAACAGAGATAAAAATACTGTGCGCAGAAATCTTATTAATAATTGCTTCAGAAGCTTGCATTTACAATCATTATAAATAAAAGTCATTTTATAGTGTACCCTACTTTTTATTTTTTGCCAAAGATATCTGTAATTCTAAAAGTTTAGTTTTTAATTTTTTTTTGTTTGAGTTGCTCGTCGAGCAGTAAATTTTTCTTTTCTGCCTCAAATTCTGCATTTTTTTTTTCAAAATTTCTACTGGCTAAACTTGCTAGCCAGTAAATTATCAGCCATTAAAGCCCTTGGTCTTCTTCTATGAAGCCATGTCGGGCTCCATTTCTTTGTTACCAGTGCATCTGACATTTTGGTTTTTAGTGTAGCTGGAGACCAACCATGCCAAACATTATCCTTATCCTAAACCAAAAAGCACGTTTATTATATTCAGTTACTGATGTGACGAGTTGGATTTTTTTGACTCGAGTTACTCGAGTTCATATGGCTACTGACTCGAATCGTAACTCGAGTTGACTCGAATCGATGTCTGCTGTAGGGAAAGAGAGGCGACTCGGGCGACTCGGGGACCACGAGTCAGCTCGAGCTCGAGACTGATAGTTATAATAATGATGTTATTTTTTTTAAAACATTGCCTTACTTTAGAATAACATTATCCTGTGTTGTAATGACGTTTTATAAACATAAATTTCACGCGGACAAACACCCAAATACCGAACAGCTATCTGTGGGTCACACAAATAGTTGTCCCGTGTTGGAATCGAACCCATGACCCCCGACGCCGAAGCCGATACCTTGGCAACTGCGCCACGGAGACATAAATTGTGATATTATGATATGGCTGCTCGAGTCGATTCGCAACACGAAACTGTTTGTACTCGATTAGCAATCGACTGCATATATTATCATATATGTACGAAAGAAGTATAGCAGGTATTTGCAATCAAAAATATTTATTTATTAAAGTACACTTAGAGATATTAATGGCTTTTACTTTTCAGTGTTTAAAAAATCCTTAAACTAATAAATATTACAGTATTTTAACACAGTTATTAAACTAGGAGCATAATGTTGTTATATAATACTTTTATACATATAGTAAAAACTAAGACTAGCAATGTTTAAAAATCTCAATTACAACAACAAAACAAAATTAAAATTTCAAAAAAAGTCTTTCCTTAGAACAAAATAACTCTGTTTTCCTCTAATACCTATTTATAAAATTATCACATAACATAGGAAAAATATATTTCAATAACATTGAAATAAGATATATATTAATATAAGTAGGAAGATAAAATAAAAAAATAACATAATATCACTTAAATACGTCCTCTTTTCGGTACAGAAAGAATTTAAAAATAATATTTGGTCAACTTTTTTTGGCATGAGTCTGTTCCTTCTTTGATTCGTAAGTAAACCAGCCTTTGAAAAAAGTCGTTCCGACGGCACTGAGGTAGCGGGTATGCATAAATATTTATATGCCATCCGGCATAGGGTTGGATATACATTTTCCCTTTGCTTCCAAAAATTTATTGGGTTTTGCTTTCTGTCTAGATATGGCAGATCTAGATAATGTCTTAAAACAATGGAAGCAGAAGAGATTGGAGTCTGATGCATGACAATTTCATTTATTTTCCTATCAAAGTCTTCCCATATATCCGAGTCATCGGCCTTATTTGAAATGGAAACTTCAGATGTCGAAGCAATGGCTCGTTCGATGTTTGCCCCTGAACTGGCTGATATTGAACCAGTTCCTCTAATACATATTTAACTGCATTTTCTGCAGTACTAATGGTCCCAAATGCATTTTTTTTAAATCGAGGGTCTAGAATGGTCGCCTTTGCTGCAGTCCGATTCGATTCATAAACACCTAGTCTTTTGTCTATAATTTCCAATAATGACCTCTGTAAGTGATTTCCAGATTCAGTGCTTGGTCTCTTCTTTATTATAGCACTCTGTAATCCTCTTACTAGGGGAATAATGATAGACTGCGTCGGGTAAGACTCCCCAGATAATACGGTGCTGATTTTTTCCACTGGTTGTAAAAGAGCCACACAATCTTTCAGATTCTGCCATTCAGTTGAATTTAAGTTTGGCGGAGGTGAGTCAATAAGTCGTAAAGTAACGGATAGAGGAACTTTGACTTTTAACAATCTTTCAAACATATAGAAAGTAGAGTTCTACCTTGTTTGTACGTCTTGTTTTAGTTTAATTATCTCTAAGTTCATTTGGCTCTGCATGTCTATAAGTGTATTAGATGATTTAATACTCTGTTTAAAGTGGGTTACTATTGCATGACTTTTTGAAACAATATCCAGCACTGCAGCATTTTTTAAACGTCTATTATGGTCCGTCTCACTATCTTTGCTAATGCAGTCTTTAACGGCAAGATTTAGTGTGTGTGCGGCACAGAAATGGTTCCTTTTTTGTAAATAATCCTTGACTGCTTTTTCATGCTCGAAGCTTTATTATCAGTTACAATCGTAACTACTTTATCGTATATCTCCCACTCTGTTCATGTAGTCCGCAATGCATTTGCAATATTTAATGCAGTGTGATGTTGGGAGAGCTCAGTCGTCGACACTACCATAGAGTGCAATTTTGAATTATTTATAAAATGTGCAGTTCACATATGAAGCTCTTTTGACTGTCTGAACTCCATATATCAGTTGCCAGAGCTATCTGTTCCACACTTTGTAATTTGCCAATAACTTCTGAACGGCATATTTTGTATTTATCTTCCAGCATTTGGGTCAACTTTTTTCGTGATGGCAACACATAATCCGGATTTAATTTTATGGGGGGTTTACACGGGTGACTAAAGCCGCACGATTTTTTCCGCGCGGCGTAAATCGACCATCTAAATGGCAATTCGGCTAAGTTGCAAGTGACTAAAGCCGCAAGTCCCAAAGTTGGGTAGCATCCGACTTTGGCCGCGCGGCAACCGGCCGCATGCGACTGGTGACTAAAATCGACCGTGTAAACGATCAGTTGCAGGCGATCGCCCGCCGCATGAAGGTGTTTCGCGCATGCATGTGTATTTATTTACTACAGCGTTTCTGTGTATATGTATCGTAACAACCATGAATAAAAATAACACCATACAGTTTTTGGAATGCTATGAAATGCATCCATGCTTATGGAACCCAAGAGAAGAAGATTACGGGAACAATAATGTACGTTTAGCGGCTCTTAAATCTATTATTCAAGAAATGCGTTTATCCATAACAGTTGAAGAGCTTAAATTGAAGATAAAAAATATACGAACCACGTATAATAGAGAGGCCAGTAAGGTAGCAAAGTCAAAGAAGAGTGGCGCGGGAAAGGATGATGTATACAGACCTCAATTAATTTGGTTTTCTGTAGCTGACCGCTATTTAAAGCCAGTGATAGAAGGAAGAAACAGTAAAGATACCATGGTAAGTCTTATTATTATTTATTAAATAGTTATACTTGTTCGCATATTATAAATTATAATAGGTAAATTGTGAACAGGGCCATTTTTATAATATTACTTAAATCTTGAAAATCTTGCATTGAAACTTTTCCTGGTCCGACAAAATAGTCAGCATATCTATCGCGCAGATCTTTTTCATTTCGTGAATAGTTGTTAGAAGATAGCGGTGTCATTAATTCGTCTACTCCTGCCGTAGGAATGCTTCTCCAACTTCCGTTTCTGATTGTCCCTGAACTGAAGTCTTCTCCGTCTACTAATTCGGGAGTATGCATGTATATGAGATTAGTCCGAAGCCAGTTATGCAGCGCACAGGTCGCTTTAATAATAGAATTAGTTTTATCCAATGAAACAGATATGGGTTTTCTGTATACTCTGAATCGTGAAGCCATTATGCCAAAGGCATTCTCTACGATTCGGCGTGCTCTTGATAGTCTGTAATTAAAGATTTTTTGTTTGTGTTCCAAACCTTCATGTCTTGAATACGGTTTCTCTAAATAGGTTGCCAAAGGGAAAGCATCATCACCAACGAAAACTGCCTTATTAGGTAGTTCTAAATTATTTCTTTCAAGAGCACTATAGAACTTTGTTTTTTTTTCCTAATATGCGAATCATTCATGCGTCCATTAGTTCCGAAATCTACACTACATCACACTACACATACATCTACACTACACTCAACTCGAGTTGATGCGAGTTGCAACGCCTAACACACCGCGCGCGCGAGCCGCGTGTGTAACTCGGAACAACTCTCGTGTGTAACTCGGAACACCGCGTATAACGTCCGGTTTGCGTTCGGACGACCGAGTTGATTCGAGTTGCTTAAAACTGAACTCGAGTTGACTCGTTTAAGGTTTGATTCGAGTTACTCGAGTCAAATAACTCGAGTCGCACACCGCTATATTCAGTCCAAACTTCACACTCGTGTGATAAAATCCACATAAGCAGTTTAAAATGGCAATGCACAATGCTCAACCAATAATAGTTGGCGATGAAAGAGTATATTTGTGATGAGATTGGTACCTGAACTTCACAACGACTTGTGCCATCAATTGCTTCCTTATTTAAATCTTCTGATTCAGCCAGGGAGCTATTCAGTCCCGAGAAACCGGCTTGGTTAGTTTGAAATAAAATAAATATTAAAAATAAAATCTATTTGTATTCAAAAACATTTATATATTATATCATAAAACAAAGTCTGTTGGAGCTAATCTGAAAATCTACTTGCAATTTGTTTTAGTTGTTAAACTCATCCATATAAAGGTGCTATAATAAGTTAATTTAAGATCGTGACTACTAAGTGGTGCCTAATGGTATTTTATGTACATATTTTGTGTTGAAATATACATTGTTATACATCAAAGACATGGAGTACTGGTTAGTATGTTTATAATTACCACAGTGGAACAGCCAGGTACTGCATCTAATAACACAATGGTCGGTTATATTTCTGCACCTTCCTTTACTTTATTAGACGGTGTAACTAACTCTTCTTTAAATCCACCATCACTATCGAAGTCATTTGGAAGACCATCTAATGTAGGGCCAACTATTATTTCTACTTGCCCTTGAAAAGGCCTTGGTGGTGGATGGTTGGGCCTGCCTCCACCTGGAAATAGCAAAGTATAGATTATGAAACAGTGTTAAAACTAAAAAGGAGGAAGATCCGGTCGTAGCTTCAAAGGGACCATCTTCTTCGTCTCTAACCACGGGAACGATCATCTCCACGTCGTGCACGACTGTTACTACAACGGAAATTCCTGTAGATGTCAACGAATCAAAGAAATCAGAGCAGAATTTGGACAACCCAGACTTAATAGAAGACTTCTTCGGGCTGCAGAATGTACAAGCGAACACTGGCTCAATCTCGCAGTCTATTTCGAGACAGGCGAACGGGAAGCAATACATTTTGAAATCGCCGGGAGAATGTGGACTAAATGTGGTAAAACTAGAAATTTATCCATTCGGCAAAATCAGCGGCTTAGACAAGAAAAATTGGTGGAAACACGCGGAAACCAAAATGTTGTTCTTGACGACTTCCAATGTCGATCCTCTACAAATGGAACTGAACAAAATACATAACATGGTACTGAAGGAAGTATCGAAAATAAAAGGAATCCAAAAAGAAACAAGGAAGATAAACTATTGGAATTCTTTTGGCGGTTTCCAACATCGCCAATAAATAATATATTTAATACTAGTGTGTGGTTTGCCTCACAGTGGAAGTATTTACCGTTGAATCATAGTCATATAAAGGCTGTACAACGTATATTTGAACGTCAATTGTGCGACATGAATTTTATTGATTTTATGAATAAGTTTAAAGATAGCGAAACAATCTTTTATAATTGTGGTGTACGAGATATTAACGATTACTACTTATTATACCACGGATCAGTCTTTACGAATTGCAATCAATTTCATCAAAATTACGATAGAGTACGTGAATTTTTACTTAATTTATATAACGTATTAGATATAGTGCCTAAAAAAAAATTGTTTGTTTGTATTGTCGCCTCCGAATGCAGGTAAAAATTATTTTTTTGATGCTGTTCTTCATTATTTTTTAAATTTTGGTCAAATAGGAAATTTTAATAAATATATATATATAGCCTCATTGTGAAACTAGTGCCTTTGAAACAATTAAAATGTTATTTGGAGGAGATACTTTAAATGTTAAAGTTAAAGGAGACGGTCCAAAATTGTATGAAGCGTAGGCCTAGTTTATGTACTAGTATGGAAATAAATTAAAATAAAATATTAAACCACTTTGCACACTTCAGTGTCAGGGGCATCCAGGACTTTTTTGTTTTACATGGGGAAATGGAGCCTAAGTGTTTTGTTAGCTTTTACAAAAATTTTGTGTCAGATAGCTCTAAGCCGAGATTATATGTGAATAGCGGGTAACTCCGTTTCTCTACCCTAAAAATTCACCCTTTTTTTTTTTTTTTTTTTGCGGATGGAAAATCATCAAATGACGCCTTTCGCTCTGGGTGGAGCGGAAGGGAGTGTCAGACTTTTACTGACTAAAAACCATCCGTGTTCCTTCAGTGCCCTTACGTTCCGGAGCCGCGGTATCTCTTTCGAACAGCCCGCAGCCCCGGCAGGCGTCGGCCCTTGCGGGCCCCTTCACGCTGCTGACAGCTCTTTGAGGCGCGCGTGGAACAAAACGCGCCGTCGACACGGCCTGTCGTCGTTAGACGGACGGACGGCGAGCTACCCATTGCTCGCCGTCCACAGGCCCGCGCCTACGGTGGCCGGGGGCCACGACGTAGCCCCCGACGCCCGGGGCGTCTTAAAAATTCACCCTGAGATACTACTTTATTGCACTAATAATAAATATTTTACTCATTTTACTTTAGAGTGGCTGTTTTAAGGTGGATAAACAGAATAATCCTGAATATTAATTTCTGTTCAGGTATATTTGTCTATCTGGGCTGCTGAAGTGCTAAAGTACAATCATAGATAATATAATTTATTGGTTACAATATGGTACATTACAGTTGTTACAAAAGAATTCGCATCCTAAATACGTTTCCGGCGTACAAATATTTTCATATAACAGGTCCTCAGCGTGTCAGAGTATGCCTTGAGCCTTAACAGACATTTAAAGCCTGGATAATGTCATAAAAATGTTAACAGTCCTATGAATTATAGAATGTGAAACATTAGGTCAATCATGTTTTGGATACCTAAGGTAATATAAATAAAACAGCTTAATTTTTAAATTTTTTATTTATTTATCCTACTACAAAATCCTCTCAGTAAGATTTTAGTATAAAATGCCATCCAGAATTGAGGCCGGTGCGGTTATGGAATTTTGATACCGAGCCCATCACAAATACCAGACAGCGGTCATTATGTAGGCACAGCAACCCACTGTCTGTTGTCCAGAAGTGCAACTGCAACAATAACCTGCAATCATCTCATCCCAACTTGTCCCTTGTCTCGCCAACAGTATATATGTATAATAAGCTCTGTCCGAGTGATGGTGAGATTTTATACAGCCGCTTATTAAAACAGAGTCTTGTTGGGGTGATATTAATTGGGTTAACTTATCTGCTACCCAGTCTTAGTTGACACCAAACATACAATATACTGATAATATTGGCATTAGGGCGCTGGAGCTCATATACATGATTTGTGCCGACAGATAATTCTTGTAACACGTTTGCAAAACATTGTGAACATATTGGTGCATTTTCATCCATCTAGAACAAAACAATCTTACTTTAATAAACTATCTATATTGCAGAAGCGCATTTTGAACAGTGCAACATGTTTTAACAGGTGAACTGAAAGATAATTACATCATATTAAGATTTTGCAGCCATTATGAACTTATGTAGAAATTAATAATTTTTAACAGACTACAGATAGAAGCATGTCATTCAAATGCGTTTAATAGCTTAAGGAAACATCTTCATTTAGTACATGATTACTGATTCAAAATGTGATTCTACAGAATACAGATGTCCGATATCAACGAAATCGAAATCTCACGTAAATCATTAAGTCCATAAAACAAAAGCAGAGTCAAAAACTAGTAATCCAAAGTCCAAACAAAAAACCAAATCGCCAAAGAAATCCACAATTAAACAACACATTCACGAGTTCAGAACAAGTTCGGAATAAATAAAAATATCATTTGACAGAAATGACATTTGACAAATAACCGTGTCCTTTTTACTTTTTTATGACTGGAAGGGCACCATCTTGTAAAACCATTAAGAACTTGGGATTGCATTTTTATTTTTTGCAAGTTATTTAGTTTGATTTATTCTCTCATTTTATTTTTAACAAAATCCCTGAATTTTTCTCTTTTTTACGATATACTGTACATAGACTGGGCCAGAAATGGACCGTCTCCTTTCAAGATGACGCTATAGTTAAACGTACACCTTGTATTGTATTGTCTAATAATGATATATTTCCTAAAGATACTGCATTTAGAACTAGAATGTATTCATATGTGTGGAGACCGTGTGAGGCTCTTAAAAAGTGTAAAAAAAAATTGTATCCTTTATTTTTACCTAAACTTTTTATATACTTTAATATTTTAAATGAAAATGGTTATAGAGTAGAAGAACAGGAAAATGAAACAACTGATTATGATACTGAATAAACTTTTTATATTTTATTAAGTCTTTTATTAATATTAGTTACATCACTGTCACTTGTAACAATTTCAAAATCGTCATCTTCCCTTACTATTGATCTTGTAAAGGACCTTTTCGAAGTACCACCGCTTGTTGTTGATGTCGTTGTTTTATTGCGTTTAGAGGCTTGTCTCGTCCTGAAAGCTGGGGAATCAAAATTAAACGGTTTCGAAAAGTTGTTATGTCTGTTTATGTAGCTTGATGCTGATAAGTCGGTACCGGTTGTAAGATCGATTTCTGGTTCTTGTTCATTTTGAACGAGTTTAACGGATCTCTCCAAATTTTGTTCAACTCCTGCGTAGGTTTCACCGGTAGTGTATCTTGGATCATGTAAGTAGTAATGTAAAACTTTTTGAGGCATTCTCCTACAAAAAAAAGGATGCATAGAATCCAAACAGGTTAGTTTTTATCCTACCTTACGTTATCATTATTCGTGTTGATCCAGTTATTTATATTATTAGTCAAAAACCTATGACCAACAAATTCGGTATACATTAGAAAGATGATTTTGTAACTGGGGGAGCAACAGACTGAGACATGCCTACATACTACATACGTTTATATATTGTTAGTCACTACTGGAAACATGCTTATCCCAAAGATCTTTAGGTCATGTACCATTATTATTAAGTGATTTATTTTCTTGGTCTCCTACATTTTGGGATTATTTATAGTTGAAATATTTTTAGAACCAACACTACAGAGATGGCATACTTTAAATACTTTTACTTTAATCATTTTGTACTATTTTAGGTGGAGGACCAGCAAATCCCAAAAAGGAAGATGCTCTTGATTCAAAAATAATATCTTTGATAAAAACAAGTGCTGTTGGGGTTTTTGACCGTTTTGACAGTGATAGCGTTGCCCCAGAAAGCTTAGAAAGACATAATTTTGCTGAGGCTCAAATTATTTTACATAAGGAACCAGAATTATGTTTACTACAGGTTAGTATCTCGCAGTTTAGTTAAGCATCCTAGAGAAACCAAACAAAATTGTGACTGATGACTTTAACATTTGGTTACAGATCTTGAAACTGAGATTGGTGAGATTCGAAAGACTGGGATAGACTTGAGTGAAGTAGAAATGCAGGTAAAATCATAACACATTAATAATATCTCTAGCCCTATACCTTTACCTGAAGCAAATTATATTATATTATAGCACACACTCTCACAGAATACCAGCGTAAAATAGCAGCTTAATGCTGCTGTGTTTCGTATGGTGAGTGTAAAGAACCGGTTTTTTTTTATTTAATAGGCGGCATACAAGCATGTGATTTCCCTGATGGTAAGCGTTGCCCATGAACAACTGCAACACCAGGACAATTGCAGATGCATTGTGGGTCTTTTAAAAGGAATTGGGCCTCCGGCCACCTACACTAACCAAGCTCTACACAGAAGTAAAGGTTCTACTTCAAGCTGGTATTCTGTGAAGTCATTGGTAGTTATATGGTTCGAGCTGGCCCATCCATGCAACAGCAGAAGCTGTAGTTTGGCTCTACTACTGTTTGATAAAATATAATATGGTCATTATATTGTTTACATTTTTATTCTTTGTTTTAGGATTAGAGTGATTATACTCCTAAAATGTTAAGATCTCCTGTTGCTACACCACTTTAATATGATACTAATGAGCAAGAAGAAAAATTAAAAAAAATCTTGGATTTCAAGAAGGCGACCGACATATGTAACTTCAACATCATCACTGCAAAAATTGCATGAGAAGAAAATTGAAGCAATTGATCTCCAGAAGTGTTGCTGAGAAGGAATCACTACATTTAAACGCAGTTAACAATCTGGACTTACAAATAAAAAGGGAGCAATTGAAACAAGAAAAATTAAAGACCCGTATTTTATTATTAGATTTAAGATTAAAGAAAAATCAATTTCGAAAAGACCAATAAAATATTAAATTTATTTATTTGAACTTTTATTATATACTTCTTTCTTTTTTAGGGTTCCGTACCTCAAAAGGAATAAACGTAACCCTTATAGGACCACTTTGTTGTCCGTGTCTGTCTGTCTGTCTGTCAAGACCCTTTTTCTCAGGAACGCGTGGAGGTATCAAGCTGAAATTCATATCAAATACTCAAGTCTACTGTCCCTTGGAGCTGTGAAAAAATCAAACTTCTAAGCCAACGCAATCAAAAGATACAGCCGTTTATGCCGCAAATTTTCTACATTCGCTAGGGAATCAAAACCTACAGGGTACTTCCCGTGAACTCAGAATCTTAAAATTTGGTACGTAGCAACGTATTATAGCACAGATAAAGGAAAAATTGCGAAACGCATAAATTTTTAGTTACATCATATAATAAAAATATTTTTAATAATTTTAACCTACGGATTTGTTCGGAACCCTCGGTGCGCGAGTCCGACTCGAACTTGGCCGGTTTTTTTTAAATTTGTATAACATAAAATTAGATTTGGAATCACAGCGATCAACTGGCTAGATTCCATAGCTACAACAAACTATAAAAATAATTACTTATTAATGAATTGGTGCTAACTGGCCAGTAGAATGCTGTGCTGATTCCAAGCTCTGCATTTGGCCAAGTTGTAACAGTTCCTCCCATGGAGCTGGCAATATCACTTCTGGATCATCAGGTGGAAGTTGTTCTCCTTGCCTGCGCAACATATTGTGAAGTACTGCTGTGGCTATGATAATAGTCAGTGCTTTTGTTAATTTTACTCGCATGCCAAGTGCTAACACTGGGAATGGTCTTTTCCATACACCGTAGGTTCTTTCTATAGCATTTCCGGTACGAATTTGTGATTCATTGTACAGTTGCTCAGCTGTTGACCTTGGATTTTCTAACGGAGTCATAGTATAATTCTTTGCAACATATCCTCTGTCTACCAATAATAATGCATTGCCATAGCGACCAGTCTAAAAATGCGCTTTCCGCACGCTATTATTAAATATAGTGCTGTCATGAGTTGAATCTGGCCATCTTGCGACTATGTCGGTAATTCCTAAATTGGCATTGCATATAGTTTGCACATTAATAGAGTAGTATCCTTTTCGGTTTCTAAATGTATCTGCTTGTTCTCTTGTTTTTTTGTTTGAATTTTTTTTCAGTATTTCAATAAAAATATACTCTAATGATCCAAACCTTAAGACGTAAAAACCTATGGCTTAAAAAGAAAATAGCTTCTTTTAAACAATGCATTGGAACGCCAAAAAAGAGAGATATATCGACAACGACATTCACAATATTTTAAGTGATAATGTGTTTGCTGCGGATCTATGATCCAAGAGGTCGGTTAAAAAGTATGCTCCAGAATTTAGAAAATTTTGCTTAACACTACACTTTCTATCTTCAAGGAAGTATAGCTACGTCAGAAGTAAATTTGAAACATGGCTCCCACACCCAAAACCTTATCCAAGTGGTATTCAAATATTGATGGCTCCACAGGTTTGACAGAAGATGCTTTTAAAATGTGATTGAATCGGGCGAAAATAGGATTTGTGCATTGATCGCCGATGAAATAGCTATAAGACAGCAAACATGTTACAATCGAAATACTTTGCGAGATGAAGGGTCTTGTTGATATAGGGAGCGGACCCGCTGTCAATATGAGTGTGAAGGTATTATGTAAATTACCGGTGGCTTATTTTTTAATTCATGGCATGATATTGGAACAAAATGCCGATGTAATCAAAATGGTACTATATGTATGTATAAATAATAATAATAAATATATGTATGTGCCACGGAGTAGGCGTTGACGCCGTATCGCTGACGTTTGATGGCCACATCTCAAATTTATCAGCCATGGAAGTTTTGCAAGTACAAAAACCCAAAAGAGCTGAAGACAACTTTTAAACATCCATGTGCCAATTATGAGGTGGCAGTATTTTTAGACTTCTGCCGTATGTTAAAATTAATAAGAAATAATTTTGAATCAAAGAAAGTGTTTCTATATATATAAAAATGATGAAATTAAATTGGGAATATGTAAAAAACTTGGCCAAACTACAAGAAGAGACTGGTTTTCATCTTGCTAACCGCCTTGCAAAAAAATATATTTAATTCAGAAACTCCATAATGAACGTAAAGTTGGCAACCCAGCTTCTTAGCAGGAGTGTTTTCTCTTAAATGCATCAATGCGACAGTTCAATCGTTGAGGAAAGGAAACGACGACGAGGACGAGACTGAAAATATCGCCGGAATTTTTTATAAAAATGAAGACAATACATTCCGGTTATTAGATGTTTCGCAATTGTCTGAATACACACAACAAATTGTTGGATACATAGTAGGTTTTGTTGTTAGATCTTTACGTAAACGGATTAAGTGTGTCGCTTGTATTGAATGTCTCATATCAAATGAAAAATTAAAATACCATAAATTGGTTAATATGCGAGATGAATGTTAGGACTTATTTACGCCTCTCATGATGTATATTCTGTATGTAAGACTGCTGAAAATATTATTCGGAAGTTTATTAATTTGTTGAAGGTACTAATTATTTTGAAGTAAAAACTGATCATGTTTGCGAACTTCTGTATCAAGTTAATTTAGTAAGACTGGTTGTGGAAAAATATTAAAGGTACGTTCAGATGACAAGCGCTCAACGCGCGTTTTGATAACGCACATTTACAACTTCATAAATTTAATTCAGGCCACAGAACACAATTACTCAGGCCGTACACATGCTAACGGGCGGTTAAATAAAGCGCGCGTTGAACGCTGCGCTAGCGCTCAACTGTTGTCAGCGCGCGTCAACGTGCGCTTTGAAATCATTGGTTTTCTATGTTATACGCGGTTATTTGATGCGGATGCGCGCTTTTGATGGGGATAGACGTATTTTAGGGTTCGCTCATTTCATCCAGAAATCGTCCGAAATGAAAGCGGAAGCTAATGCCGAATTATTTATAGATTAAATAGAGAAACGTCCAGCGATATGTAGCGTTTATTCAGATAAGAACTTAAGGTGACGGGCTTGGGAAGAACTCGTCTTCATATTCTGTGAAGGGGGTGACATTGAAAAAAAAGAAAAAAATATTATGTGAGTACATATATTTATATTATCAATCAGTCTGTGTTACAAATTAAATATACGATCTAGCCATTTAACTCTTCCTTCGTTGATGAAATAATTTGTTAAATGTACTGTAACATTGTCCGCCTGTTGCATAGCAAGCATGGTATAATGTGACTAGATTTTCCAGTGGTGGGGTATGAAGTGTATCTTCATAATTGTAACCATCTCTCATTCTGACATAATTGTGTAGTGTACATATCGATTTTACGATCTTTTCTGCAAAACCGGTGTTAACATCAAACGGCCTATGTAAAATACGCATTATGCCAAAAGTACTTTCGACATACCAGCGTACTAATGTCAAACGGTAATTAAATGTTTTTTTAGCATAAGTTAGTGACCTTCTCCCATAAGGCCGCATTAAATCCTCCATCATGGTAAAAGTTTCATCAGCCACTGTCACGTATGGCAACACTGTTGGTCTATTTTGTATTAACAATGCCTTTGGCTCAGACAGTTCTAATGACCTTTCTGTCAGCTTTTTGTACAATGAAGAATTCTTGAATATACCTGAGTCACTGGTTTTACCATAGGGACCTTTGTCAACCCACACAAAACAATAGTTTGCATCCGCTAGCGTCAATAAAACTAGCGAAAAATAATTTTTGTAGTTATAATACATTAAACCCGAGTGTTCACGCTGGATTAACACTTTTCAAATATCGTGGATATTTTATACAACTTTTCTTTCGTTGGTTCACTCATAACAATAGGTTTATGGGTTAATAGTTTCACATACATGTTGTTGTATTATAGTAGCCGCAGTAGGTTTGCCAATTCTATAATCGTAGCTTAACCCCTAAGGTACCGTGGACATGAATTCATGTCCACGTTTTGTGACCGTTGAGTACCGCGGACATGAATTCATGTCCGCATTACGTGCTGCTATTTTCGTCTTAATTGATATAAAAATACAGTATATTTTCAATTGAACACTATTTCATTCGATTTTGAACGAACTAAAGAGTACTCTCAAGTATTAAACTCACTCGGTTACATAGACGAAATAAAAAATAATAGGCATTCACTTTCGCGTTGTTGGTGCTGTTAGTTGCGTAATTGTTTTCTTTATGTGTTTGTGATTTTTGTTGGATTTTCTTTTAAAACCGGTAAGAAATGTTAATGATCTTTACTAGATAATGTTTTGGAATGACTTAAGTTACAACAGCAGTAAATTTTTGTGTTTCAATTGATAAAAAAGGAAAAACAAAACACCTTTACGCGAACAATTTATAACGGGTACGATTTCAAATAAGATCTACCTTCTGAGCCTAGCCTTTTTATAGATAGTTTATTGCACGTATGTAAATTCATAAAGACATATTATTCCTAAATATTATATCTATATGATTGTATAAGAAAAATTAAGGAAGACGCTATAATATTTTCACAAAAAGGTTTTGAAAATGAGGTTACAAAGCGCGCGCAAACTGTCTATTGTCGAATTTTTAGCAAATGTTTGCGAGTGAAAAAGTAGAATTATTATAATGGTTACATGCATAATTTCGGTTAATTTTAGGAAGACTATTTTGTATTGATTGTGAAGACATAAAAATAAAATAATAACTTACGCTTTTTCATTGATAAAACCGAATTTATTGGCAGTAAATACACTTTTTCAAGATCCCTTAGAAACAAAGAGCTATACAAAACTAATGAAACATCCAAATGTTATTGTTATTGTTTCTACTTATCGACAATCTTATCAGCTTTAAAGAACTGTAATTCAAACCTCTTATAACATAAACGAACAGTCGTGAAAAACATAAATGTTGAAACAAGTGCCGAGCGCCGAGAGGACGTCAGAAGCCCCCGGTACAAAGCCGTTTTCTGTTATAGTCGGCGCGGTACTGGAAGGGTTAATGTCCCAAGTGAACATCCTGTGACCAAATATCTGAAAAGAAAAATATAAAACCCTAAGAGCGGTTTCAGACTAGCGTTTTCTACGCGCGTATGAGCTCGTTTTTGGAAGCGCATGTAGGCACGTATAGGCGCGCCTTTTGTCACACGCTCGACTCGTACGTGCGTTGGCGCGCTTCTAAGCTCGTATCTCAACTTCTATGTTATATTTAATTTATACATTTATTAAAATACTTGTTTCAGGCACTACTATTCAGAAAAAATGGAAAAGCATCAGAGATGCATTCTCACGAGAACTGAAGAAGAATCATTTAAAAAGCGGTTCTTGAGCCAAAAACTCAAAGCCTTACGCCTATTTCAATGATCTATTGTTTTTGAAACCACTATATGAAACAAAACCTAAAAAAGACGAACAAGAAAATACAGACGACGAAATTGTAAACATTGAAGATGGCATTAATGATAACGCTGATAGTAATGATGCTTCAGATATTACTGTTGAAACAACTAGGTCTAGCTCGTCAGGAAAAAGAAAAAATTAAGAAAATTTGTTCATAATCTTAGCAGATAATATTATAAATAAAAAGAAAAGAAATATGGAAACAGCAGACAATGATGATCCGGACAAACAATTTTTGTTATCATTATTGCCATATTTTAAAAATATGGATCCAAGTAGTAAATTTGATTTAAAATATGATATAATGAGTGTTATGAAGAGATATAAAGATTATAATAAGTCATATTCAGATTACGGTCATCGAACAGGAGCTACTTCTATGAGTAGTCAGTATTCAATTTCGACATCAATCGCAAGCCCTCCACCCGGTTCGTCTACTCCATTGCCATCTACTTCTACTACTTCCAACATTCATAGAAATTCAGAGCACCAGTTCCCGGAGTATGGTGAAGAAATTTTTCAAGATTTGTTCATAAATAATAACTAATTTCGTAAATAAATTTTGTAAACGTAAACATTTGACTTTTATTACTTTTGTAATACTCACCTTATAGTGATCGCAAGCCTATCTTCAGCAGATATGCTTTTCCTTAACACAGTATCTTTATGCTCTAACTGTGATTTTAATATATTTAACAATACCACAAAAGTGCTCAAATACATTCGAAAGTAATTTTTGAATCGTTTAGAATCACTTCGCAGTTCTGGGTAAAGTGTATTAAAGTGACCGGTCATCAGTCTTGATGCAACTATCGGTGACACCCAGCATTTTTTTCGTCGTCTCAGTCGACGGCGAATAAGTAACGAAAATAGTAATGTTTCTTCGCCAGAATCCATGTTGATAGTGACACGACACCACCGGTGCGAGCGAACACGCCGAAATATGCCCGTTTACGCGAGTATGGTTTTTAGAAGCGCGTAATGTAGCGCGCGTATAAGCGCATATGCTGAAACGACCGTATACGCGCAAAAAAATACGCTAGTCTGAAACCGCTCTAATAGAAACATTTGAAAAGCGGCCTAGAGGCTAGTCAACTATTAGTAAATTCTGCTTTTTTTTCAGCGTCATCCCTGCAAAAGAAATGGAAGAGTTTACGAGATAATTACATGAAAAATTCGTCATATATTCATTATATTTTTTTTTTATAGGATAAGGGTGACAAACGAGCACACAGTCCACCTGATGGTAAGTGGCCGCTGCGGCCCATAGACATCTACATCTATCATATCATACAATGCAGATGCGTTGTCACCCGTGAGGACTAAGATGGAATGCCTCATTTCCAGTAAAAAGGGCCTCCGGCCACCTGCACTCACCAAGCGAAACGCAGAGGTAAACCTCTACTTCACGCTGGTTTTCTGAGGTCGTGGTACCACCCCGGTTCGAGCCGGCCCATCCGTGCGACAGCAAAAGCTGCCGCGTGGCTCTACCACTGTTAAATAAATATATATAATTATATATATATATACATATATATATATATATATATATATATATATATATATATATATATGTGTGTGTGTGTGTGTGTGTGTGTGTGTATATATATAGTCTATTAATATAGACTACGATTTCTAGGCATCTATAGCCACAAAGATACAGAAAGTAGTTTCGATACAGATAATGCATCAGCTTCGTCAGAAGTTGCTAGTCCTGACTTTAAGAGTACTACTACTCCAAAAAAAAACAAAAAATAAGTTCTGCTGACGAAAGATTTGCAAGCATATTAGAGTAAAGTTTAGCACAGAAAAATGTTTTTGAACCAAAAGATGACGATGAAGACAAGCTATTTTATTAGTCAGTCGTTAAAGAGATTAAAAAAAATCCCGGAATATAAACGACTTCGTACTAAAATTGACACTTATAATTTAATCTTGCAAAACTAAAACCTTCAAGGACCGCAACATCAGTCATTTGAAAATTAACATTATCGTAAGCCGTTACCACAACGAAGAAAATTTTTCTCACAAGAGCAGCGTCGTCAAGCTTCTGTCGAAGGCTTTCAACATCATGATTACAAATCACAGCAATTTAGTGTGCTAAATAATTTAGCACATTATGGTTATACTACAGCAATGGGATCTCTATCGCCAGTAACATATACTCCATCGCCTGCACCTACCAATGCCAGCAGTGAATCGAAGTTATTCTACGATTAACAAAACGTTATTTTTTCTTAAAATTTTCTTTCCTAAACAAGAAGATATCTGTACACTATCCGATACAATATCCGATGGCATTCGGAGCTGCTGTAATATCATCCTGGATGAGTTGAAACAAAGTGTCGAATGATCTTATAGACAGACATTCTGAAGTAATTAAAGAATTTAGATTCATTGTCTCTCAGATTCAGATATAATGTCGCAAACAAACTGGGTCTATTTTTCAAAATTGGGTGAACGCAATATGTGAATTTTCTGCAGACTTCCAAAAAGTAGACCGATTTCGATGATTCTTTTTTTATATGAAAGCTGATACTTCTCGTGTGGTCCCATATGAATTTGATCAAGGTCAGACCAATAATTTTTGAGTTATTCTTAATAACTTGTAATGTCGGCTGTACAAAATTTTTTATTTTAAATTATCTTTATCTACATTTTTTTTGTAATATAACCACAAAATAATAGCTTCTTCCATGTCCATTTTCTTATCTCTATCGAAACAGATTGACGAGCTCTCGCAACGCGCGTTAGCGTTTGTCATCTGTCATCGCGCGTAGGCTAAAACTGTTTCTACGTCCATCTTCGACAAATGTAGAACTCAAACGAACCAGGCCAGGGCGACCGCGGTAACGCGCGTGCAATGCCTGACATGCGCGCAACATGTGTACACTATGCAAAACTTTTACGCGCGTTCAACGCGCGTTGATCGGTTGTCACCTGAACATACCCTTAGTCTTAAGATATTACTAAAGACAAAATTGGATAATATCAACCGGGATTAACATCTAAACGAAAACTATTAAAAAAACAAATTCAAAGAGAAGGTCACTAAGCTTCCTGCTGTACATAGCATATTACAAATAGTTGTTTGCAATACAAATACTAAAAATCCAATACTAAGAATGGTTCTTCAGTTTAATGACTTTTCCAAAATAACTCGGAACTAGAATATTAAAAATAGTAAAAATAAATAACATACAATAGAATTTTTTTTTTCATTACACTTACATATTTTACCTACTAATAAATAATAATCCATATGTACAAAAAAAATTAAATTAATTTAAATTTGAAACAAATTATAGATAGCTCAAAATGAAAACATTTTTTCCCCTACTTTTATCGGAAATCTTCAAAAGCTGGTATCACTCAGTTCGCCCACGTGAGTAATCAGTGATGTAGCGCGCTTGATAAACAATAGTAGCTACGCATATTTGTGTGCGTATTACGCACACAAGCGCTTCAAACTTGGCCTGTTGTTTTTATTGCGATTGTAGCGCAATATTAGACAGGTATATAATCAAAGAGGCTAGTTATATTTAATCGTATAATTAGAATTACTATATTTTTGTGTATGCCTGGCGTATTTAAAAGATAATTTTATGTACATGATCAATAGATTCTTATTTATATACAGTCTTACTAATAAAAATATTTAAAACATCTGTTTAACAATTTTTTATAGGATAAGGGTGACAGACGATCACACAGTCCACCTAATGGTAAGTGGTTGCTGCGGCCTATAGACATCTACATCTATCCTCGTTTGCGAATCAAACTGCAGATGCGTTGTCACCCGTGAGGACTAAGATGGAATGCCTCATTTCCAGTAAAAAGGGCCTCCGGCCACCTGCACTCACCAAGCGAAACGCAGAGGTAAACCACTACTTCACGCTGGTATTCTTTGAGGTCGTGGTACCACCCCGGTTCGAGCCGGCCCATCAGTGCGACAGCAAAAGCTGCCGCGTGGCTCTACCACTGTTAAAACCACCACCACTGTTTAAGCTATGGATAAGAGTTACACACGCTCTTTACCAATAACAGTTGTATAAGCGTTGTATAGTTATACACTCACTAAAACACTATTAAATTCTGTAATTAATAACACTTACATGTGGCCTAAAATATTGTAAAATTTAATTTAGTAATAATCTAATGTTTTTATGCGATAAAAACTAAACAATATTTGGACAATATTTATAATATATATATATATTGTCCAAATATATTGGCCATATTTATAATCCTAATAAGTTTATGAACGTACGGCGTACCTTTCAGATTCAGACAGTTTGCAATTCAATCGTCAATTTATTGTTTGTAATTTAAAATTCGTTAGAAGCTACTATATTTTTAAAAGCATCGCTGTAATTGTGTAATAAAGGCTAATAGTAATGGAAACTTTATCAAAAGAAAACGGTCTGCCAATTGGGATGCATTTAGGGTTGCCACCCGTACTTTATAATAAAGTATTGTACGTTATTTCTGGTAATTGTACTCTATACTTTATGAGAACAATAAAGTACACGAAAATACTTTATTTCGTATGAAGAGAAAGTGCTTTTTCGTTAAACGAAATTTTTCGATTGGTGTTGAATGGATTTCGCCACTCGACAGCGCCACATCACTTAACCACTCGTTTTTAACAATTTCTGAACGCAACCTAACCTCAAATGTCAATAATGTCAGTGTCATTGTCATAATGTTTTTTTTTGTGCATCGTTTTGTGCGAAGCGGTTTAGTGCATTAAGAATACGATTTAAAGTTTTACAGATTCATGTTATAGTAGTACATCATGAATACTCCACATACACCTATAAAACGTAATTATAATAGTGAAACGGATCAAATAGATAGTGAATATGTTACACCAAAAAAATGTTTAAAAACAAAAGATACGACAAAACAGAAAAATAAACGAATGCAGAAGTATAAAAGTCAGTGGGAAATCGAACATGGTGATTGGTTAATTAATGATCCACAAAACGAATATAATGGAAAATGCAAATTGTGTGGAATTACATTTACAATTGCTTCAGCAGGTATAGGACAAGTAAGAAAAAAAACTTATTTTTCAGTGTGTGTGTGTGTTGGTATGCTTGCATTAAATATGCAAACTATAGGTACTATGCTATAAAATGATTAGATTTTATTTAAGATAAATGTGCACTTTTTCCCAATAACTTTGAAAGTATAATTATTTTATGGTGACTGGAGGTGATGGGTAAGGTGACGGGATTAATCTTATTATTTTCAGGTTAAACAACACCTGCAAACAAAACAACACAAATCAAAATATGAAACTAGGAGAACATCTGGACTACTTGAGAAATTCCTTGATTCTTCTTCTGCTTCCACATCGTCTAGATGCAGTGATAAAGAAAATGTTGTTGCATTTGAGTTAGCCCTGACATATCACACAGTAAAACATAATTTGTCTTACAATAGCATGGATTGTACTATAAAATTGAATAAAATTATTTATGCCAATTCACCTACAGCTAATGCAATTCATCTAGCTAGAACAAAAATGGAAGCACTAGTTACGGAAGTGTTGGGCCCATATTCTTTACAAAATGTAATAGATGCTGTTAATACAGATAATTTGTTTTACTGTTTACAAACAGATGCTTCTAACAAGAAAAATATAAAACTCTTTCCATTAGTGATACAATATTTTACAGCCAAAAATGGCATTGAAAACAAATTAATAGATTTTTATGAAAATAGTAATGAATCTGCTGATGGTATGTTTGAAGCAATTCAAAAGTCATTAGAGCAATACAAATTATCTTTTCGTAATGTATCTGGGTTAAGTGCAGATAATACAAATGCAAATTTTGGTGTTAATCATTCTTTATTCACCAATATGAATAATTTGGTACCAGGTTTGATTAAAGGAAATTGTCACGCACATATAGTGCATAATTGCGTCAGACATGCCATGAGCTTTTTATCACATGACATAGAAAATGTTATTTTAAAAATTTTTGCTCATTTTTCACATTCTGCTGTAAGAAGAGAGGAGCTAAAAAAATTTGTAGCATCAGTAGATGGAGACTTTCACGAAATCAAACGCCATGTGGGAACAAGATGGCTCTCTCTTTTGCCATGTATTGATACTTTATTATTAAATTGGTCACCTATAAGAAGCTACTTTTTAGGTTTAGACTACTGTCCAATGGTTTTACAAAATTTATTGATGCTCAATGAAACTGAGAATGATGTGATTGAAATTTATTTGCATTTTTGTAGTCACTTATTAAATTTATTTAATAAGGCTGTTAAATGTCTAGAAGGCAACAGCATAACAATTTTAGACATTTATGGGATTATGGATAATCTTAGAAACGGATTAACACAAAGAAAACAAGATCTTTTCTTTGGCTATGAAACAGGCAAAAAAATTAAACTGACTTCACCGGAACTGACTAGAAAAATTCACACGATTTTTTTATTATTTGTTGACAAAGCCTTAGAGTATCTGAATAAATGGTTTGATTTCAATAACACAAACTGGTTATTTACACTTGGATATATAAATTTAAAGAGCAAAATTGAATTTAATAATATTGTTAACATAATTGAAAATTTAAATCTTCAAAAACTTAATGTAGATATGGATGATCTATATGGAGAAATTGCTTTACTAAACCAAGTTTATAATCAGATAAGTACTTCTAAGAGTTTTGCAGAACTATCTACTGCACAAAAATGGCAGCAAGTATTTAAGAGTGATGATAATTTTTTAAACTTGTATAAAGTAATTTCATTTTTATTGTCTATTCCCGCCACGTCAGCATTCACAGAAAGAGTTTTTTCTGTGATGAACAGCAAATGGCGAGACGAAAGAAACAAAGCGTCTCTAAATTTGATAAAAAATGAATTACTTATTTACTTTAATTTAAATTTAGATTGTAAAAATGCTGTGCAATTTTTTAGTGAAGATAGTAATTTGATACAAACTGCAAAAAGCAATAAAAAATATGTTTTTAAATATAATAATAAAGAAAAATAAATTGTACTTTATTTTGAATCTATGTACTTTTTTTCCTACCTTTAATAACCAATGTACTTTAATTGCAAAAAAAAAAGGTGGCAACCCTAGATGCATTAGAAAAGGTAAGATTGAATTTTACTAGAAAAACATTTGCAACTACTGTTTCCACAATTTGTAATCGAACTTTGTATATTATCTTTCAGAGTTTATTAAAAAGTTGTATGAAGGAGTTTGTATCCATCATAGAAAATAAAAACACGGATACAAATACAAACAGTATTTTTAACAGTGGTAGAGCCACGCGGCAACTTTTGCCGTCGCACGGATGGGCCGGCTCGAACCGGGGTGGTACCACGACCTCACAGAATACCAGCGTGAAGTAGAGGTTTACCTCTGCGTTTCGCTTGGTGAGTGCAGGTGGCCGAAGGCCCTTTTTACTGGAAATGAGGCATTCGATATTAGTCCTCACGGGTGACAACGCATCTGCCTTTTGATTCGCAAACGATGATAGATGTAGATGTCTATGGGCCGCAGAAACCACTTAACATCAGGTGGACTGTGTGCTCGTTTGTCACCCTTATCCAATAAAAAAAAAAAAAAAACAAAAGTAAGACCAATGCTTGGCAAAAAGTGATGAAAAGGTTTGTAAAATACCATGTTTTATGAATTTTGTTTCACGTTTCTTGTGTGCAAATTATGACTGATACATTTTCAGTTTTAGTGAATTGAATAGCCGGGTAAGAGAATTAGCTGATGTAAAGCAACAGTGGCGCACTATGAAACTTGATGCAAAGAAAAACATGTCGCAAGTAAAGACATCTATCAAATGTACCGGTGGAGGGCCAAAACCTCTTAGCCCAGACCCGGAAACAATTGACATTTTGAGCATGATTCCACAGAAATTTGAGACGGATTCCAATGCCTTCGACAGTGACAGCATAACAGTGAGCTCATACTATATTTTTATAGATGTCTTAGCACTAACACAATGTTAAGTATCAGAATTAGTATGTTATGTCTTATGATTATGATATCAATGTGTGATATTCTATTTCAGAAAGTCAGGAGCAGTCCTTGGTGAATACACCAACACAAGATTATTTTATCACTCCAGGAGATAATAATGAGAACGTGCAAGAAGTTTCTTAATTTAAATTTGTTGAGTAAATTTACCTAGATTAATATCTTTTGAATTCTGAATGACTTGTTAATATTTCAGAATATTACACCACTACATTTTAAGATGCCAACTGAAATAGTTAGAAGAAAACGGAAACTAACATTCAATGATGTGCATGATAATAAATATACAGCCAAACGTGAGGTAAAATAAAATAAGTTTTTTTTATAGAATAGGGTGACAAACGAGCACACAGTGCACCTGATGGTAAGTGGTTGCTGTGGCCCATATACATCTACATATATCCTCGTTTGTATATCAAAATGCAGATGCGTTGTCACCCGTGAGGACTAAGATGGAATGCCTCATTTCCAGTAAAAAGGGTCTCCGGTTCTCTACACACACCATACGAAACACAGCAGCGTTAAGCCACTATTTTATGATAGTATTCTGCGAGAGCGTGGTCCTTCCCCGGTCGAGTCGACCCATTTGTGCTACAACTATACTACTAATATAGCTACAACATGGCTCTACCAAGTATAACAAAATAATGGGATTAGTAATTTGTGATTGATAATAATATATTTATTTCAGGCAAGAGACTTAACCAGAGAGCGCAATTATGTTCTTGTCAGTTGCATAAAGAAGGAACATGGTTTAAAAATGAAAAATATGTTAGAAGCTCATAATTTTATTAAAGAGGAACACAATTTAAAAATACAACAAATGTTATTGGAAAAAGAAGAAACACAGCTTCGAGTTGAAAAACTAAAATTAGACATTTTAATTAAATTTTTTAGTGGCGTCTGGAAGTATAGTTAATATACTGTCACAGGGAAGAAGGAAGAAAGTGACTGTGGGTGACGGCGCTGGAGATTACCACAATTTGGAGCAGCGCCGAAGTCCGGTCTGCTGCCGACTTCGAAGGTCCCGTCAGGTCTATCACCACCAACACCACAAAACACCACTATACTCAACACATACACACCTACAGCCTGACCGAGCCCTGAGACAGCAGTCGCCTCATATACAGGTAAGTAATATCTAAGTATTTGATTAGCCTCCCCATTAAATTGTATTAGGATAAAACATTTTCTATATAGCTTAGTATTACAGGAAATTCTTTCATATAGCCACTCGGGCTCGAGCCTGCGGCTGCTTGTTGAATCTCTGCTCATGGGCCCCGGATATTTAACATTTGTAGGAGCAGCTGTAGGCCGTAACATAAGTGATATACATAATACTGTAATTGTTTTGATATTAATAAATTATCAGATAGAATTTCAAGAGTGTAAAAATTAAAAAGTTACTTTTAAAATTAATATTCTGATAAATACCGAAATTTTCGTAGTATGGATATATAATGATTTCTTATATTTACGCGAACACTACACATTTAAATAAAACTAATTTTACGGATTTTATCGCGTATATTAACTTATTTTTATATTCCCGACGTTTCGGGTGCTTTCCAGCACCCGTAGTCACGGGGGACTGAGGTGTTTGACGTCCTGCTGTCATAGTTAGGCCGGCTACCTTCAGTTTTTTAATATTAATTTTTGGTTCGATTTACGCAGAATGAGCTTACAGTATCTTGAGGTCTAGCAGTGGTATACTTGGGTTTGGATTTGATTTTATTAATTATGGGATCCCAAGCAGATGGCAGCACCCATCCATCTTCTCTATTGAAATTAGGATGTTTTTTAATTTCAATAGCCTCGCGAATCATCCTTGGGAGGAATCGGTGTTCTTTTGCGAGGATTTGTGGTCTATCAAATCTAATGTAATGGCGGGGGCGATCTTGAACATGTTCACAAACTGCAGACTTCCCGATACGTCGGTGTTTCACGTCAGCTATATGTTCTTTAACGCGGGTTTTTATAGATCTTTTTGTTTGTCCTATGTACGAGAGACCACATTCACAATCCAGCTTGTACACTCCTGCATCTTGTAGAGGGATGTGACACTTGACGGATGGTAAAAATTGACCAATCTTCTTCAGCGGCTTGAAGTATGTTTTAATGGAAGCTCGCTTCAAGATGTAGTCAACCTTGTCTGTGACTCCTCTGACATAGGGTAGTACAGCAGGCACATGCTCGACTGTGGCTGGCTTCACTCGGTCACTGTGACGTAGGCGCGGGACCCGAAGCTTGTTGTCTTGCAGTACTTGCTCGACGTGCTGAAGCTCGGCGGCCAGATGTTTTCTGTCACAGATCCCTCGTGCTCTCTGAAACAAAGATTTTCCCACGGTAGCTAACTGTGAAGGATAATGGTGCGAATCACCATTTAAATATCGGTTGGTATGGGTATTTTTTCTGTACACAGTATGACCAATAGTGTTATCAGGATTACGGATGACTAAAACATCTAGGAAAGCTAAAGTATTGTTTGCCTCTAACTCCATTGTGAATTGTATTTTAGGGTTTATGGAATTAAGGTGGTTTAAAAATGCAGTTACTTTGTCAGATGGTAATATTGTGAAAGTATCGTCTACGTACCGCTTGTAGAATCTTGGATTTACAGGAGCAGTAAGAAGGGCTTTCTCCTCAAAGTCCTCCATGAATATGTCGGCGACTACGGGAGATACAGGTGAGCCCATTGCCACTCCATCTACTTGCATGTAGAACTCTTCTTTCCACAATAAATAGCCAGATGTAAGGCAATGTTTGAGTAATACTGCATATTCTGTGGGCATGTTGTTATCTTCTAGCTTTCTAGTAACAATTGAGATGCAGTCTTCAATGACATATGCGATACGAAGAATTCGAACTTACTTTATCTTTATATATAAAAAGTACGTGTCACGTTGTTTGTCCGCGATAGACTCCTAAACTACTGAACTGATTTCAATGAAATTTTTGGTCAATGTGCAGTTTGGTCCAACTTAAAAGATAGGATAGCTTACATCTCAATTTATAGTCGCAATACAATATTATTTTATTGATAAAAGACCTACATCTCACTGACCATAGTTTCATTGTCAGCGAGATGTAGGTCTTTTATCTCACTAACAAATTGGTATGAATCCTTTGTGTGTGCTCTGGTATGTCCTCTTAGTGGTGACAGTATTTTTGCCAAGTGTTGAGCCAACTTATAAGTTGCTGAATCGATCTGGCTTAATATAGGACGTAGTGGAGCGTTTGGTTTGTGTATTTTCGGTAACCCATACAATCTCGGTGGTTTGGCACATGATGGTATTGTCGAATTCACGTCGAGATCTAATTTTTCGGAGTATTTCTTTATTAAATCAGTAGTTGTTTTAAGTGTATTAGTTGTAGGGTCTAGTTTTTGTATTTTGAAATTATACTCTGACGTGACCACGGGTGCTGGAAAGCACCCGAAACGTCGGGAAAATAAAAATAAGTTAATATACGCGATAAAATCCGTAAAATTAGTTTTATTTAAAAGTATGGATATAGTTTGTCCCATTGTGACCGCAGTGACTTCGAACTCATTTATTTTCATTACATTCTAAGAAGTTCTACATATGTTATAGCCTCAAAACATTGCTTATGGTCTAAACATTCATTTGTAACGAGTTATAATAGTAAAACTCGTCTTAAGTTTAATCATTTCAGAAAAATAATTTAGTCCTATAAAAAGTTCCAAAACGGAATTCTTATTTCGTTACCGAATTTTGTTTCGAAAGATTTTTTAAATTATCAAAATAATTATTTTTTAAACTTGGCAACACTATCTGATGACATTTCACTCCGCCATTTTGTTGCAATGTCATTTCGGCATCGACAACAGCCGCAATAGCACTGTACTCTGCCTACTGCGACAATTTCTTTCTGGATTTTGTTACCATTGTGTCAAGGTAAGTTTTAAGATATTAACATTTTTGTAATTTTTTTTTTGATAGTTTATTTTATACACTACACTTTGATGTTAAATTCTTGTTTTAACTGTTTGGTTTTAACCAATATTTATTGTTTTGAAAATCTCATACGTTTATTTCGTTACTTCTATTTTTGTTACTTTCGCGTGGTAACGTATAATCGGAAAGTGGGGGAAACAAAAAAGGATTTTTAAAGCCATGTGTACACACACCTCTCAAAAATGGCATAAGATATATTCGTGAATCCCATATAATATAATGTTGCTTTCATACCTTACTACAGTGTAGGTATTAAAGCAATATTAAATATCTACATAATATTTTCTTAAATTACGTTTAAATATATTATTAAACTTTAAAATAAAAATTCGATATACAGTTTGCATCGTTTTCAAATTAATATCAGGCTGTTAATAACAATCAGATATTATAATATAAATTACAAAAAAAAACTTTTGTTTATTTACGTAATTTTTCAAATGGATTTTCTAAGTAGTGCATTAATTTTATTATTATTGAAGTGAGCACTAAAACATACATTCTGTGAATATTCATTTGATGCATATAATAAAGCACGGTATAGCACACGGCAAATAAGTTAAACCAAAGTGGCCGTTGTTGTTATGGTTACGAGCAGCTCCCCGCTTCGTTTGAGACTCAAATATCTGTTATACTGCGCACTGAAGGTCGATCGCCATTTTGGATCAACTTATGTGCCACGTATTGTAATTCATATTCACGGAACTGACTGGTTATGCCATTTAGAATCGAAACACAAACGCATTGCGGCCTATGTCCAGCAGTGGACGTCGGCTGCAATGATGATCATCATCATCATCTTAGCCATCCCAGTCGCATCCGAAGCTTTCAGCTTTGGAGTCTGTGGTCCGCATTACCAGTCTAACTGCTGATTTGGCTAAACTTCGATATTTTCCGTGGAGTCGGCTGAAATGATGATGATGATGAGTAAAAAGTGTTAAAGTACAATTTTCAAACAGGTGACAAATAAGTTGTATTCTATTGTCTGCAGGTGAAAGAAGTGGAAAATACTGAGGAATTTATTACTTATTCAGGTATATGAACAGTTATATTGTTTTTATACAAGCAATACTTTTAAAAACATTTTATCAAAAAAAATGCCGTTAACCGCAGCCGAGAAAATGAGACGCTATAGGGAGCGATTAAAATTAAACCCCGAAAAACTAGAAGAACTGCGAAAGAAAAACCTTGAAAGAATAAAATCTTAATATAAATATAAGAAAATGTCAGAAATGCCTGAGGCAGAAAAAAATAAGAAAAGGAAGGAATAGAGAGAGGAAAAAAGAAAGCAAAAAGATAAGAAGAAAAGCAGCGAACAAGCTGCATCAAATACCGCAAGCACAAAAGATTCCAGTGCCAGAAACTCCAGAGTATAAATAGAAAACTATAAAGATAAATACATAGCAGCTCAAAATTGAATTATATACTTGCATTGAGCGTTAGAAACAATGAGGAAAAGGTTATATCGTTTGCAAAAAAGCAAAATGCAAGAAAAGAATAAAAGTGAAGCAGAACTTAATCGGTTACAGGCTAGAAATGAAATTTTGGAAGCATCTTTAAAGTCGACTTACAAACAGTGTGAAAGTAATAAAGAGAGACACGTTATAAAGAAAATCGCTAATAATGATCTCGTGAAAAGTAGCAAAGCTAAGTCATTCATTTCTATAAAAAATAGGCCTAAAAACACGAGTTCGAAATAAGAAAACTACGAACAGGATTTTGAAACTCCAAAAGTCTATAATCGAGTTTTATATCAGAGATGATGTAAGCAGAGCAACCTCTGGCAAACGCGAATGCAAAACGCAAAAGAAAAACAAATACGGTTTCTTAATAATTCATTAAAAAATTTATACGAAAAATACAAGTCGGAAGGTGGCTCTACTTCTTTTGCATCTTTTTGCCGGTATAGACCGTTTTACGTTATTTCACCCAACCTACAAAACCGAAACACTTGCCTTTGTATTAAACACAGTAATATTAGTTTTAAATTAGCGGCTCTTAAACATCACAAAGTTATTGATGTATGTAACACTCATGATCTTCTCAAAAAAATAGTTTGTAATACTCAGTCATTCGCTTGTATGTATAGCAAGTGCGAAAAGTGTAAATCTGTATCTATACACTACAATTTGGAGAATAACAAATCATCTCAAGAAATTACATGGCAAATGTGGGAAATCCAAACCCACACTTATAAAAAACGAACACAAAATGACGATGGACAAGAACGGCAAACTAAAAGAACAGTAAAATCAATAAAAAAGGTACTATTGCAGAGCTAATAAAAATATTTGAGAAATCTTTAAAATTATTTAAAGTTCACAGTTTTAATATGTGGCACCAAACAAAAAGCTATAAAACCTGTCTTGAAAATTTAGATGATAATGAAATGGCTGTGCATTGTGACTTTTCAGAAAACTTTGAATGTAAAATGGCAGAAGTTCAAGCAATGCATTTTGGTGCCTCTAAAGTGCAAGTCACATTACATGCGGGTGTCATATTTTATAAAGGCGGACAGAAGTCATTCTGTACTGTCTCCCCCTCCAATATACATCAGCCACACACCATATGGGCCCACGTAAAACACATTATAGAACTTGGGAAATCCTTAGTACCAAATCTCAAGAAAATATTTTTTTTCTGATGGCCCTAGTTCCCAATACCGACAGAAAAATAACTTTTTTCTGATTAAGTATTTTTCATCTTTTTACAAGTTTGATATTTTGTGGTCATTTTTTGAAAGTGGGCACGGTAAGGGTGTGGCTGATGCTATTGGAGGGGTTGTTAAGAGGGCTCTTGATAGGCAAATCGTCTATGGAAAAGATATTACGCTAAACGCTACTGATGTGTACTTGACGTTGGAATCTTTTGTTAAAGCTGAAAAAGTATTTTACATATCTAAAACCGAAATCAACGGGATAAGTGAAATTATACCTGCTGGCCTAAAAACTATAAAAGGAACTATGAGTATTCATGAAGTGATTTCTGTGTCTTTTAACAGTGGTAGAGCCACGCGGCAGCTTTTGCTGTCGCACGGATGGGCCGGCTCGAAGTGGAGTGATACCACGACCTCACAAAAAACCAGCGTGAAGTAGAGGTTTACCTCTGCGTTTCGCTTGGTGAGTGCAGGTGGCCGGAGGCCCTTTTTACTGGAAATGAGGCACTCCATCTTAGTCCTCACGGGTGACAACGCATCTACATTTTGATTTGTAATAGAGGATAGATGTAGATGTCTATGGGCCGCAGCAACCACTTACCATCAGGTGGACTGTGTGCTCGTTTGTCACCCTTATCCTATAAAAAAAATGATGAAATTCAACATCACATCCTCATCTGTTTTTGTAATAAGAAAACCTATTGTTTTTATGATCCAGAAATACATAAATACCCAAATTTTCCACATTTTAGCCAGAAATCAAAAATAAAAACTCTACGGATAACCAAGCATTATTTTCAAAGTTAAACGAGTTACCAATTCTTGACACTGAGATGATAGATGATTTGTGATGAGTTGTGTATTGATAATGTAGATCTAGAAGAAAACGAGGCTATCGAAAATAATTCCGCTGTAAATCGCGTTGATTTTCTTATAAACCTGAGTGATACTGATTCGAATCCAACTATAATATGCGAAATTGATGCACACAAGTTAAAAAAAGCAAAGAAAACATTCCACCTAATATTTCATTAAATTTAATAAATCCGTATCTTTCAACGTCAAAAGATCCGTATCCTTCAACGTCAAAAGATCCGTATCTTTCAACGTCAAAAAATCCGTATCCATCAACGTCTAAAGATCCGTATTCTGCAACGTCTAAAGTTAATCGTGATCCATTTAAAAAATCAAAACCTAATACGTATTACTCCTAGTCCAGCAAAAAAATCATTACTGATTCCTGTGACAAGACAAATGGCTTGCAATAAGTGCAAAAATCCCACATCATTGCATTATTTAATAAAATGTATGTCTTGCAAAAAATATTATCGCGATAAGTGCGCACAAGGACAAGCCTATTTCGATTACATATGTGACTTTTGTTTTGAAGGTTATTAAATTGATGTTGTACCGCTAAACTGAGTCGGATCCTTATGTAGGTGCGAGAAGACATGCCGTTTGATAAAACAGCATTGTCGCGTTCCACCCTCCTAAACCTGAGAGGTAGCTTCCCCGCGTCACGTCGCATTGTACCATCGCATCGCGCTGCTTACATCATGAACCGATGCAATTAAACGCTGTTTACCAATAGCTAAGCAGTAGTTTTAAAAGATTTATTTTTTTATTTCGCAGGTATAAAACCGCAACGGGTCGTTTCAGAAATGGTAATTTACTTTGATATTGATAAGTTTCTGAATAAAACCGACTTTTTTACTTGTAGCTCTTTTATTGTCAGATAAACGTTTTGGTTGTGGAAGTACAACGAATAATATATTGCATAGAATTCTTCCTCATTTTGTAGCAACTATGAATCTTAAACAGATGACACTGTTACTAGAAAATAATTTCTTTTGGTGTAGGGTATGCAAAAATTTCAGTGTTTACGGCCACTACACTGAAGATGAGTGCGTGTTTTGTAATGTTTGATTTTTTTAACCCTTAATAAAATAAAGGTAACTATATTACCACTTTGTATTTTTTTTAATCCTATTAATTATGCAGTTAATATCACCTTAGAAGAGCTAGTTTTGGCAAATTGTAATTTTAGAATATTTACTTTATCTTATTTATGGCAACACTCAACACAAAAATGTCAATTGTCAGTGTAAATTTATGTCAAAGTTGTCGTTAAATTGTTGAAAATTTTTAAAAAATTGACGTTGTTCTGCAGTTTTTTGTCGAGTTTCTTCAACAAAGAATCTGGTAAGTTATTTTGTGATTCTAAAACTTATAGTAAACTATATTCTTGTTATTTACCGAGCGTGAATGTAAATATTTGTGTATTTTTTGGAGTTTCAAAGTAGTGGTAAATAATTTGCCTTTGTCTGTTCACGTTTTGTAAAAATAACAATTATATACACAAAAATTGTCTGTTTATAATAAGGCATCCTCAATTAGCAATTACATACAACTACGCCATTTTCACATGGGGGTAGGCAGGAACTAAAACTGGGTCGTCATATTGTTTTTTTTTTCTTTTTTTTTGTAGAATCAGCATGTCAGCGAGAAAGAAATTAGCGGAAGACGTGATTCAAAATCTTGTAGATAATCTTGAGGATATTTCCGACTTGTCGGAATGTGATGAGAATGATGACTCGTGTTGGGGAGATTTTGTTTCTAGTCCTGCAGATTCCTGTATAAGTTTACCAGCAGAACAGGTCCTTGAAAGACGTCTAGAGGAAATGTTTGGACCAGAAGTCAATTACGAAGACGTTGTTCCAGAGACAGAAGTTATAGAGCAACAAAATGTCAATCTTTTAGAAATTTTAGAGTCGAGCTGTAATCACAATATTTCTCCGGTACCTAGTCTAGATTTATCTTCTTCGATGTCATGCTTGCAACAAAGTATTCCGCTAGCAAGTGAAGAAAATCCTTTACTTACTGATCAGGACCTGCTTACAAGTGAAGAACCAGCCGATAGCTCTGCTTCTTTATTTATTAACACAAATTTGCAAAGCAATCAGTTAGCGTGTGAGCAAGACCTTGTGACCTCCAATGTTTCCGATTCTGGCAGATCTGAATTTATAGTCGCAGAAAGTAACTCGTCCACTCAACAAAACCATCATCGCCACGCACGCAGAGACCGAATTTTACCACGGGACTGGAAAACTGTAGCTGATCTCCGCACCATCCCTTTGTTTCATAAAAAAGCTGAGCCACATAAACATTACACTCATAAAACACAACCCATCGAAGTTTTTCAATATTTTTTCCCCGATTATGTTGTTGAAATAATTGTTCAGCAAACAAATAGATACGCACATCAAAAAAAAGTAATCATTGAACAACGGGTGTTCTAGTGAAGAAATCAAAGCTTATCTTGGAGTTCTTGTAATGATGGAACTGAACCCGCTTCCGGACATGGAACTGTATTGGTCCAGTGGTCCATTTTACAACAACGCCGAAATTTCACGTGTTTTCACACTTCAAAGATTTAAAAAAATTACTGAAAACTTACACCTAAACGACAATGAGATAGATGGAGCCACCCAGTGGTTCTCCAAATTTTCACAAAGTCTACAAGTTGCGGCCTTTAATCACAGAATTAAATAAAGTGTTTCAAAATGAAACGAGTAACTCAAGCCGACAATCAGTCGATGAATGTATGGTTAAATTTAAGGGAAGAAGTAGTTTAAAACAGTACATGCCGAAAAAACCCATCAAAAGGGGATATAAAATCTGGGCAAGATGTGATTCTAGAACTGGCTATATGTATCAATTCCAAATATATACTGGCAAAGGAGACAATGTCGAAAATGAGGGTTTAGGGTATAATGTCGTCATGTCTCTTTGCAACGAACTGCCCCAAAATACACTTGTAGCTTTTGACAATTTTTTTACAAGCTGCAATCTGATGGATGACTTATTCGAAAAAGGAATCTATGCAGTTGGTACTGTCCGAAGCGACAGGAAAGATCTTCCTAGTATGTTAAAAAAGTTCAGCCGAAGAGTTTGCGGTTAGAGAAACAGCAATTTGCTGCTATCACTGCTGGGCCAATTACTGCGATAAAATGGCATGATACCAGAGACGTGTCTGTTCTGACTACCGCTCACCAAGAGCGTGCCGTAGTATTTGTGAAAAGGACACAGAAAGACGGCTCGAGGCAAAATATTCTCTCTCTCTCTGCCCTGAGGCTATTGCTGATTACACCCTTACCATGGGTGGTGTGGATCACTTTGATCACTTCCGATCTTCTTATCCAATAGATCGAAAATCACGGAAGTACTGGATGCGATTATTTATTTTTATGTATGATTCGGCAATCATCAATGCATACATAGCATTTAATACAGCTCATGTAGTAAATACCCATTCACATAGAAATTTCCGCTTGAAATTAGCTCGCAGTATGATAGATAACTTTACAAAGAAGAAGAATAAGCCGATAGTGTTCAAGAACAAAAAAGGAGGTAACTTCGGAGTTCCTGACGAAATACGGCTCCTGAACGTTGGTGTACCTGAGGAAATAGAAACTTATAAAAGATGTAGGTTTTGTAGCACCAAAAAAGAACAAAAGCGCTCGAAAATTCGTTGTTCTATGTGCGGAGTTGCACTATGCGCTAAGTCATGTTTTAAAATGTTTCACACTGCTCAAAGCCAGAATTAGTCGGGTCAATATCATAAGTTCAATCCTAATCCATCCATCTTAGTTTTTACAATTTGCCAAAGTTATGTGCCAATATATAAATATTAAGTTAAATGTAAAATTTGATTAGAATTGATTGTTCAAATAAAAGTTTAAAAAAATACTTACTTGTTTTACTGGAACAGAAGGAAACAACTAGTATAGAAGCATAGAAATAAAATTAAACGGACAATGGTAATAATTTTACCACTTACATCTTGAATATTGATGTTCTATATGGACAAAGGTAAATTATTTACCGCCGTAAAAACACCTTCATCCCCTATTTTTTTAATATTTTTGTCACTAAAAATGAAATAAGGGATCATGATTTACCCAGAATCCATTGTAATTTTCTTAATATCCTAAACAGGGACCCGCGTTTGTTTAAGGGTTAAACTTTACTCTAATAATAAAAATACATTTTACGATGTCATTGTAATATCAATATTTCAGACTAAGAGAATTTTAAATGAATGTTTTGTTTTTATTATTTTGGAAGTATAATTAATAAATCTTTTATTTTGTGTTGATATTTAATACTTACTTTTGTTTCCATTTTATGATAGTGAGTCAAGTGTGTGTGCTAGGCCTTATATTTCCGATTATGTTACCAACACTTCTTTTTTGTTACTATCTCAAAATAGTGGTGATAATTATAATCTATAACTTCTTTTTTTCTTCAAATTTAAACACAAAAAGCACTTGATTAAAAGATTAATGAAAGTTATTTTTTTTAATAAATATGAATAATGGTATCCTTCTTTTTTATTCAAGAAAATGAAACTTTATTATTAGAAAGTGTTCGAATAGTATCAAAAATTAGTAGTATTGCTAAAAAAACAAATTACTTTGTTTGTTTTCACAGTTTTTCTTTTGTCAAGATTTTATTTAATTTATGATCTATACAGTAAAATAACAATTCAAAAAAAAATCGTGTATTATTTTAAGATATTCACACAATTCCAAGTAACAAAATAAGAACTTTTGTTATGCCCCTAGCTAACATTTTACGGGTTTTTTGTATAAAAAACCTAATTAAAACAAAAAACAAACAGAAATTTAGAATCTGAATAAGTTTAGCTATTTATATTTAGAATCATATATCCTTAATATACAGATTTTAATTTTAAGACTGGTCAAAAAAATTGAGAAATGCTCACATTCTGTATCTTTAATGATTTCTTATATTTACGCGAACACTACACATTATAACTTAATAACTTATACTTATAATTGAATAAAACTGTTTTTTACGGATTTTATCGCGTTTATTTTATTATTTTTATTCCCGACGTTTCGAGTGCTTTTCAGCAACCCATGGTCACGGGGGGGACTGAGATGTTTGACGTCCCAATGTCACAGTTAGCCCGGCTACCTTCAGTTTTTTAATATTAATTTTTGGTTCAATTTACGCAGAATGAACTTACAGTATCCGGAAGTCTTGCAGTGTTATGCTTGGGTTTGGATTTAATTTTGTTAATTATAGGGTCCCAAGCAGATGGCAGCACCCATCCATCTTCTCTATTGAAATTAGGATGTTTTTTAATTTCAATAGCCTCGCGTATCATCCTTGGTAGGAATCGGTGTTCTTTTGCAAGGATTTGTGGTCTATCAAATCTGATGTAATGGCGGGGACGATCTTGAACATGTTCACAGACTGCAGACTTCCCAGAGCGTCGGTGCTTCACGTCAGCTATATGTTCTTTCACGCGGGTTTTAATGGATCTTTTTGTTTGTCCTATGTAAGAGAGACCACATTCGCAATCAAGCTTGTACACTCCTGCATCTTGTAGAGGGATATTACACTTGACGGATGGTAAAAATTGACTAATCTTCTTCGGCGGCTTGAAGTATGTTTTAATAGAAGCTCGCTTCAAGATGTAGCCAACCTTGTCTGTGACTCCTCTGACATAGGGTAGTACAGCAGGCACACGCTCGACTGTGGTCGGCTTCACTCGGTCACTGTGACGTAGGCGCGGGACCCGAAGCTTGTTGTCTTGCAATACTTGCTCGACGTACTGCAGCTCGGCGGCCAGATGTTTTCTGTCACAGATCCCTCGTGCTCTCTGAAACAAAGATTTTCCCACGGTAGCTAACTGTGATGGATGATGGTGCGATTCACCCATTTAAATATCGGTTAGTATGGGTCTTTTTTCTATACACAGTATGACCAATAGTGTTATCAGGATTTCGGATGACTAAAACATCTAGGAAAGCTAAAGAATTGTTGGCCTCTAACTCCATTGTGAATTGTATTTTAGAGTTTATGGAATTAAGGTGGTCTAAAAATGCAGTTACTTTGTCAGATGGTAAAATTGTGAAAGTGTCGTCTACATGCCGCTTGTAGAATCTTGGATTTACAGGAGCAGTAAGAAGGGCTTTCTCCTCAAAGTCCTCCATGAATATGTCGGCGACTATGGGAGATACAGGTGAGCCCATCGCCACTCCATCTACTTGCTTGTAAAACTCCTCCTTCCATGTGGTTGGCTACATCTTGAAGCGAGCTTCTATTAAAACATACTTCAAGCCGCCGAAGAAGATTAGTCAATTTTTACCATCCGTCAAGTGTAATATCCCTCTACAAGATGCAGGAGTGTACAAGCTTGATTGCGAATGTGGTCTCTCTTACATAGGACAAACAAAAAGATCCATTAAAACCCGCGTGAAAGAACATATAGCTGACGTGAAGCACCGACGCTCTGGGAAGTCTGCAGTCTGTGAACATGTTCAAGATCGTCCCCGCCATTACATCAGATTTGATAGACCACAAATCCTTGCAAAAGAACACCGATTCCTACCAAGGATGATACGCGAGGCTATTGAAATTAAAAAACATCCTAATTTCAATAGAGAAGATGGATGGGTGCTGCCATCTGCTTGGGACCCTATAATTAACAAAATTAAATCCAAACCCAAGCATAACACTGCAAGACTTCCGGATACTGTAAGTTCATTCTGCGTAAATCGAACCAAAAATTAATATTAAAAAACTGAAGGTAGCCGGGCTAACTGTGACATTGGGACGTCAAACATCTCAGTCCCCCCCGTGACCATGGGTTGCTGAAAAGCACTCGAAACGTCGGGAATAAAAATAATAAAATAAACGCGATAAAATCCGTAAAAAACAGTTTTATTCAATTCTGTATCTTTTTTATAATTTTCACTAAATTGGTACTGATGAGTCCTTGTGTTAGACATACTATTTATGGTTGTTTATTGGGTGTGTTAAAGAAAATATTAGGTTTTATGATTTTTTTCTCAAATTATAACTTATTATTTTCTTCGGACCCCACTGTCTCAATAATACCTATTCTTAATTTATTTTTACTTCGTTTATAGGATTCGGATGCTGCAGCTTCATCCGCGTGTTCATCTCTTATGGAATTGATTGTCAGAGTCGCTGGAATAGATAACACTGCCGTCAAACGAAAAATGAGTGAACTGTGGACAACCTGGACATCCCGTCTATGGAACCACATACGACTTCGATTGTTTCGGACGTCCAAAAAATATTCCAAACAAACCGGCTCAAGAAACGATATGAAGAAAATTGGTTTACTTCAACAGATAATAAATGTTCTTACTGAAGCAAGGGACACTGGTATAGCTAAAAATGATGTTCACGAAGAAATAAAAAACTACGAAAAGAATTGAAAAAAGAAGAAAAATGTTTAAAAAAAGACAGTGCCAAGCGTGCAAAAAAATTTCGAGCCAAAGAAAAACTTGAGAAAGCTGAACGTCAGTAAAACAATCCTACTGCAGTAAAACCCCGATTTGGCCCTGGGCAGCACCCTTTGGTTTACTCCCAACCATACTGAACGTGGTAGTGCCATGCTACAGCTATATTTGCAGTATAGTTGTAGCACGAATGGGTCGACTCGACCGGGGAAGGACCACGCTCTCACAGAAAACCAGCGTAAAATAGCAGCTTAACGCTGCTGTATTTCGTATGGTGAGTGTAGAGAACCGGAGACCCTTTTTACTGGCAAAGAGGCATTCCATCTTAGTCCTCACGGGTGACAACGCATCTGCATCTTGAGTCTTTATTGAGGATAGATGTAGATGTCTATGGGTCACAGTAACCACTTACCATCAGGTGGACTGTGTGCTCGTTTGTCACCCTATCCTATAAAAAAAATGGATAGCCCATTATTAACAGGAGACCATAATTAACCATTCATAGCAGCGCTGGTGATGACCGCCGCCGAACTCACATAATTAGGAGATGTCTCACTCTGTCCGACCTGCATGACAGGTTATTGTTGATGGGATGCCAAATTTCTCGAAGCGGCACATATCTTCATCCTCCCACGCGTTTCTAACACTGTGGAGGTAAGGAGGCACGTACGCACCGTACCTGTAAAGTTAACAAGACCACAAACCGAGATGCACAAAAAACACGTTGACGGGGAATTCTGCACTGCTACAATTAGGTCTTTGGAATCTCTCGCGTCGCTTATAGGACCGCAGCAAGTATTTGTTCTCTCTCAAGACGATAAGGCCCGTGTACCAATAGGTTTACCGGCAGTGAAGTCAGAGCCCTCTTTTAATGCACATGGAATACAGAGTACTTTTGCCTGACCATGACTGGGTCGTGGCAGAGCGGCACAAACTTATTCCTTCTGTATACGCCGGCGTCAACGTAGATCCTAACGGTTTCGGTAAGGAAGAAACTATTGGTTGCAGCGGGCTGACACACATATCCATAAGTAGTGGAAAACACGCATCCTCCACAGCGAACATGCCTATGATTTTGAATCACTTTTATCAGTGTCTACATTCAAACCCTTAATGATAACAGAATCGAACATCGTGAAGCCAGTAATCATCATATTTGTACATGGTGGGCCGGACGAAAACCCGCGTTATCGAAAAGTCAAGAACTTTGCCATTCAACACTTCAAAAAATACAACTTGGACGCCCTGTTCACAGCGATTAAGCTCCTGGGCGGAGCGCATACAACCGAGTTGAGCGACGCTCCCCTCAGCAAACGACTGTCAGGCGTCATCCTGCCGCATGAACTTTTATTTTCATCTCGATAACAAAGGAATTACTATTGATGATGATTTGGAAAAACTCAATTTTCAGCACGCTTGGGAAACAAATGAAAATTGACAACTATGATGTTTCGGCGGAATATAGAAAGCCCGAAGATAGCTTGCAGGATCCAGCAGAACTTATCTGGCGTGGTATAGCGCTCACGTCCGTGAATCGCAATATTTCTTACAAGTGATTAAATGCGCGGACGAATCCTCTTATTGCGGCTGCAGGAGTGCATTGAAATCTGTCTTTCCGAATGCTTTCCTGCCGCCACACTATCCAATCCTTCAAACCCCAAGCAAGCTCGTGGTACCTAGTCAGCTAGACAAAGGTTATGCAAGTTTTCACCACTTCTTGTGAGGATGTCCGACGATCTGTCACCTCCTCTAGAAGGGTTTAAGCAGATGTCTTACGATTCCTTTTGCCCATCAGTACAATCCGACCTCAAGAACAAAAAATGTGCAACCTGTGGGATCTATTCCACATCCCACATGAGTGTGCAAATGCACAGTCGTTACGTGCATGGCAAGACTGCCCAAAACCGTCGTGAAAGTAGAGTACGGCCACAGCGACTTGCTGCCAGAAGGGCAAATGAGCTTCTCTGCATTGTGTGCTGCTTTGAAACATCGTCTGAGGATGCCGATTGGCTCGACGAAAACGAAGTTGATGCAAGGGGTTTAACAATTCTGGAATCCTCTTCGTCTGCTCTCCGGATGCCAGTAGTGAAAGATCTGAGTGGCTGGCAAACCCGTGGACAGGGGAAAAGTAACTCCTATTGAATTGTTATTTTTTTTTTACTTACCTACTTTTTTAATTATGGCTGATTTTATTTTAAATATTTAGTTAAGAATACAATTTTATTTTCTGCCGACTTCCAAAAAGCAGACGGTACTCAATTCGACTGTATGTTTTTTCTGTATTTGTATATAAAAAAGGGTCTGGGTGTTTAATTTTAAATGCCCCAAATAACGGACTTTGCTAATGTTCCTAACAATAATAATATTAACGAGCACGTTTGCATTTTTTTAATGTCTAATGCTTCATGGTGATTGGTTTGAAATGGTAAATATGCTTGTTATAGGGAATTCCACTAATAATATCAAAGCATACCGTGCACAAAGAATTTTGGCTATGATTCCACCGTCAGACTCGGAACTATCTGACGTCGAAAATGATGAGAATAAATGAAGAAGGAGTACTTTCACGTATACGTCACGTACCGCGTTAGACGATTCATCTTCTTGTCGAACTCTGTCTCCGGGGCCGGAAAATTTTAGCGTGTCCTTCTCTATTAAATAATTGTTATGATAATTTGGTAGATACCCTTGCATCGAGCAATATTTCTCTTCAACCTTCTCCATCAGTGGTCACCGCGTCAGTGCAGTCTCCAAGAAATATTTCCACTGTTCAGCCGCCTCAATCAATACCATCCCCAGCTTTTTGAATAAAGACGCACAAGAAACATAAGAAATGCAAATGATGCTGCTCCTTCTACATCCAACCAAGTCGGAAATAAGCGAAAAAAAACTAGAACAAATGGAGTTCAAACTCAAACGCCAAAAATTCATAAGCCAGTTACACATAGATTCAGAATTTCGCCCTTCTATAGATTATACATATAAAACATCGTTCCATTGTTTGAAGAAGCTTTGGAATGAGGATCTATGGAACCACATCGTCGAAATGACCAATCAATACTCTATGCAAAAACATGGCAAGTCAGTAAATCTAAAAGTCAAAGATATAAAATACTTTGACGGTATTGAAATTTTAATAGGAATAGTAAGCATGCCAGCTTATGCTGACTATGGGGCCTCATTTTGCTCCTATCGCAAACGTTATGTCTCTCAAAAACTATGAGACTATTAGATGAAACTTAAACTTTAGTAATAATGAGGAGGATGATCATGTAGATCCTTATTTCTTATATTTACGCGAAGACTACACATTAAATGAAACTAATTTTTGACGGATTTTTTCGCGTTTAATTTAACTTTTTAATTCCCGACGTTTCGGGTGCTTTGCAGCACCCGTGGTCACTGAGGTGTTTGACGTCCCAATGTCATAGTTAGCCCGGCTACCTTCAGTTTATAGATATTAGATATAGAATTATATGTAGTGGTGTTGGGAGTAGTGGTGCTGGGATTAGTGGTGACGGGTATAGTGCACGCAATTGAGGGAGAGCAGGAGGTGCTCTTCATACTAGGTAAGACACATCATTTTATTTTATAGAGCGGATGTTTGCGAAGTAACCTTTTTATAAGTTTTATATAATGGATTTCCGCAAACTAACGCCTGATTCTATTAATATATCTATGTTTAAATCTAATAGGAAATGTTCGACTAGATGAAGCTTATTACTTATATTTTGTATATTTTGAGAGATATTTAGTTCAGTATCGAAATGTATAGTTCCTTTGTAGTGACATTGACGCTGCTAGCGGTGGCTTTGTTTGTTATGGTGTTGTTACTATCTAAACTCGTTTTGCGGCTACTGTTTTCTGTATCTGGGATCTGAGGCTGGGACGTTTCCGTGGTTTGTGGCGTCTTTACTATTTATACTACTCTTTACCATTTGTATACAGTTTGTTATTTTTTATTATAGCATGGTTACCATTTTGTCTAGCTATTTTCAGGTTTTCACGAAGTTCGTAGCGATTTTACAATGCTTTTTTATCCATGAACATCCCAACAGCGAGTTCTGAAAGACGCTAGAGTTTTCTATCACGTATCTCGTTATTCTCTTATTTGTTAATTTTATAGCTAAGAGTCTATGGCCTTCTCGTTTTTCAATACGCCTTATCTCTTCTATGTATTGATCAATGTTTACATTAATTTTATAATTAAAAATATTAGATTTTAATGGTGCTTGGAATGTAAACATGCTAATCAATCAATACATATTAATAACAATGTCCTGACACTGCACTGCATCTGGCGGCGTGTGCTACCCATGTTTCCCATATATCGCCAACTGAAGTAGATACACGGTATAAGTATAGTTATAAATTCTATAGATATGTATGGTATTTATTTTGACTTGGGCTGTTTTGTCGGGGGCTGTTTTGACAGTGGCTGTTTTGTCGGTGGGCTATTTTGTCGGGGCTGTTTTGTCGGGGCTGTTTTGACGGGGCACCCTTTATATACATATGGCTTTGACGACTTTGCCCCTGATCCTGATTTTTTTTCATCATTTTTGTTTGTTCGGATCCAGACATTCCGTAAGTTCGTCCACTTGGTCAATACTAATTTACCTGAAATTATATTGAAACATTATTTTCAGATATTGTGCGTCAGGATGTTCCTTCAAAGACCTGCACTACAATTTCAGAGTCGGGGTATCAACTGTTAGTAAAATTATCAAAGAAATGAGTTGCATTATCTGGGATACATTAAAAGAAGAGTTTATGAAGTTGCCCGACAATGAAAATAAATGGGAAAACATCGCAAATGGTTTTGATATTAAAGCTAACTTCCCACACTGTATTGGAGCCGTCGACGGCAAGCATATTAGAGTAGTGAAACCAAATCAAAGCGGCTCGATGTATTTCAATTACAAAGGTTATTTTTCATTTGTTTTACTAGCTGTTGTTGATGCAGAATACCGTTTCATTTATATAAGTGTTGGTTTATATGGGAAAGAATGCGATTCTTCCATATTCAAGGAGACTACCTTTTGGAAGAAACTGAATGATGGTAGTTTAAACATACCAAAGCCAAGGCCTCTTCATGAAACAATCGAAAAGGATATGCCCTATGTACTAGTTGGCGATGAAGCTTTCCCCCTGACGACAAATTTAATGAGACCTTTCGGAGGCAATCATTTGGATGATACGAAAAGAATATTTAATTATCGATTATGCCGTGCAAGAAGATTTGTTGAGTGTGCTTTTGGAATTTTAGCTAATAAATGGAGAATACTGCATCGACCATTGGATGGCCACCCAGATGGTTCTTCGGGTTTTATTTCTTTCTCCATTTTCACACAACAAACAAAAACAGCGCGCGCGCAACCAACACGACGAATAAAACACGAATGGAGTGAGCAAGCAATGTGTAGCGAACTAGGAAGCGGGGTGGGGAGAGAGGTAACAACGCGCTCGAGTCGATTAGATGCACGACCAGTGTGAACAGCAACAAGCAGGCACCTATGCGAGCACGATTCGACGCGATTTTTTTTTCTTACAACGGGCGCTTGCCCGTCGGATGGTTTTTTGAGTCGTATTAGACTAAAAATCGCGTCTCATCCAATGTGAACAGCTCCATATTAAGTGTCTGGTGACCAGAGCATTCGACTTTTACTCATATGCGACTAACGACTAGTGTTTACCGGCTCTTATGTGACAATGTATACGATTTAGAGGAAGATTTGTGTACGGAGAGTGGGGATGAGAATATCCCTCCCCCAAAAAATCGAAGGCGTCTTTGTATAAGAAGCGATTCGGAAAGTCAATGTGATTCGGTGGAAAATTTTGTCACTCAAAATGTGGCTCTTATGTCGTCAAGTAGGCCACAAAAATGGAGAGAACCAAGAGGACTCCAACCATCAGTGATTGCATTTACGGAGCCAACATGTATTTATAATGATATTAATATAATAATATATCATTTATGTGCTATAAGTTTGTGTTTTATTCATTAACCGACTTAAAAAAGAAGGAGGTTCTCAATTCATCTGTATGTTTTCTATGGTTAATGCTCAACAGTCAAGAATATTTTCACTCTTTTTAAATAGTCTACTGTCTATTTATGTCCTTTTATAACCAAAGTACGGATTTGTTCTAGGTATCAAGAAACCGTATGATATTGAACTACGAAATGCAGACCCAGGAGCCTATTTTTCATTATTAGTCTCAGACGAAATTTTTGAGGAAATAGCTGTGCAAACCATCTTGTATGCTGAGCGACGCGAAAGCTCAAAGCCGTCATCGCGTTTGAATAGTTGGAAGTCAACAAACAAAAATGAAGTCAAGGCTCTTTTTGGACTTATTATGTACATGGGACTAATCAAACTCCCAAAAAAAAGTTTATATTGGAGCACAGACAGAGTTTTCAAACAAACTTTTGCACCTTCGATCATGAGTCGTAATAGATTCGAACTGGTGTTGCAGAATCTGCATTTCGTTGACAACGAAACTGCAGATACCACCGATAGAATCTATAAAATACGCAGTCTGATAGATACGTTAAATAACTCATTTCGACGGTACTATTCGCCTAAAGAAGAAGTTTGTGTCGACGAAAGTCAAGTGCCTTACCGCGGGCGATTGATCTTTAGGCAATATAACCCTTTCAGCACAGAATGATACGATAGTGCGTTCAACTTTGAAAAATTATAGTGAATAATCTAACCAATTTTACCGCGCTAAAACGCTCTAGATCGATCGTGCGTTTCATTAAATTTGATATTTTAAAAATAAGGTCCTTCATTGGCGCTCAATCGGTGTCGTGTCAAGTGACAAGTATGGACGCGTACTTAAAGACTTACTTGATAGATTTTAATATGCTTTATATGCATTTATTTTAAATGAATCCTTAAAATGTAGAATTAGTTTTTATTTTTAATCAAAATTTGAAAAAGTTGGGTTCTGAAATTACTTAAAGATATAAAACACGATCGTGCATGTCAGGACGGTGTTTGTTTTTTGATTATTCTGAGTAATGTAAATGTTTCGTTTCTTTTAGGGCCTTTAACTTCGGAATTGGTTCATGAACTCATTGGGGATGGTTGTAACTCGGAGCTCGAAGATTCAGATGGCGAAGATCTTCACAGCAGAGCAGCCGCGGCAGAACAGACTAGCACAGAGGATGAAATGGACGCAAATATTGAGTCCACCGTAAGACCTAACGCCGAAGCCGAATTCTTTCCTGTACAAAATCCAGAGTTTTCTTTGCCAGAGGGTGAGCTACCATTTAAGCATCAACGTTTTACCGCACGCAACCGTTCGTCAAGCCAACGTCGCACAATCGACGTACAGTCGTCATCCTCGGGTTGCAGTCCGTCGGCATCGTCAACAAATCGACGACCACCTATTGCCACTACAATTCGCGATCGGGCACCAGTTCAACTTAGCCATTCCTCTGCATCTAGTACTCGAACACCAACCACACAGACAAACCAGCGGCAAAGGAACTGGAGAAAAAGGCCCTTTGAAGATAAAGATCACTCTGGATATTTACCTCGCCCAGCTACTACTCTTCTTACACCTTTGGAATATTTTTCTTTATATTTTGACGATCAGTTTTTTGAAAACACTGCAAATTGTACTAATATTTATTATATGACAAAAACTGGCAATGTGCTTAATACAACAGCAGCAGAGATCAAAAAATTATATGGAGTTTTACTGGTAATGGGATGTATTAGCTATCCCAGAATCCATATGTACTGGCGTCAAGGTATGGATTTGCAACTTATATCTAATGTCATGACTACGGACCGCTTCTTCTTGCTCCGCAACAATCTGCATGTCGTCTTTTCAGACACACCACCACCAAATAATACAAACCCGCTCTGGAAAATACAGCCAGCAATCCAAGCCGTTCACAAAGCTTGCGAAAAAATTGAGAGGACGCCAGGCTACTACAGTATCGACGAGCAAATAATTCCTTTTACGGGAAGATGTCGCATTCGTGTATTAGTTCGTAACAAACCGCGGCCACTGGGATTAAAAAACTATGTAGTTACTACATACCAAGGCCTCATGGTCAATTTTGAGATTAACTACCCGCAAAATCCAATTTTCGATAGAAGTCTAGGAGAAGGGCCCGGGAGTCATCTTGTATATGGCGCAAAGCATCCCAAGCGGTAGTTGCATATACTTTGATCGATATTTTAATACGGTTCCACTCTTAGAAAGATTACATCAAATGAACTTGCACGGAACAGGGACAATCATGGCTAACCGTGTTCCCGATGGAAAAAAACTAAAACTTACTGAAAAAGGTGGTATGAAACGAGGTGACATCCTTCAGTATGTCTCTGGGGACGTTACTTTAGTTAAATGGAAGGACAATAATATTGTTTTGATGGCGTCTAACTGCACTGGTGGTGATAATGTCTCTTACGTTCCTAGATGGGATAAAAAACAAAAAAGTTACGTGCCTGTAAAAGCGCCTAAAATTGTTTTAAACTATAATAAAAATATGGGCGGAGTGGATGTTTTAGATCAGACCATAGAATATTATCGCACATTCCAAAAAACCAAGAAATGGACCGTGAAGGTATTAATACATTTACTAGATTTGTCAGTTGCCAACGCTTGGCGTCAATACAAAATTGATTCGGAGCTGGCAGATCCCAGTAACAAAAATATAAAAGATCTACTTTGGTTCAGGTTGGCTATTTCAGATTCATTGTTGAATACCCCTGACAGAAATAGACCTGAAGAAGCCGATGATGAAAACCCTGACGAAAGACATGGTGCTGGTCGCTACAAGCCTCCCCCCTCCTCCGTCGATCGACAAGAGGTATGACGGATATGATCATCTACCGATATTTGACACAATAAAAGTTCCAAGAAGCTGCCGGATGGAAGATCGAATCACGAATATATCCTCACGGATATATACCGGATGTAAATCACGATCGAAGGTGCTCTGTTCAAAATGCAACATCTACTTGTGCCTTTCTCGAGCTAATAATTGTTTTTATGACTACCATAAAAAATAGTCTTTTATTATTAATAATAACTCAATACTTTTGATCTCTGATAGTTATCTAAGTACCTACTTGAAGAATAATTCCTGACTGAAAGAAGACTGATTAACAATGTTAAAAGTTACTCTAAGAATTGTTAATGTTTGTACGTTTAAAAGTATTTTTTTATTAAATTTCTGACTGATGTTAAGAAGTTATATTAAGTAATAGAAGAGATGTTTGTTACACAAAGAAAAATACAGTTTCTTATATTGAAAATGCCTTTTATTTTTCACTTACAACTGTACCCTCAATAAAAATACTATTTATAGGGTCGTGACGGATTGATACGATCGTGTGGGTACTATAAGAGGGGGGGGCGAACCACCCCAAATTTTTTACTATATTTCCCTGTTTACGAAGACCCTAAAGTCTCAGGAAATTAACCAGATTTTTCAGAAATCAATAAAAAAAATTCTCGTGCTGAAAGGGATAATAAGAGCAAACGGCACAAATATGGTATGAAGCTGTTCAAACTGTGCACAATACCAGGTTATACTTGTAAATTAGAACTTTACGCTGGTAAAAACCACGAACAGCTGAATACAACGCCTAAAAACGTTGTAATGTCACTGTGTAAAGAAATACTTGATTTGGGGCACACCGTAGCTACGGATAATTGGTATACGAGTTTGGATTTAGCCAATGAACTTCTAGATAGGTATACTCATTTACGAGAGTAGGCACGCTGAGAAAAAATAGAAAGGGCCTGCCCAAACAAGTTATTGATGCAAAATTCAAACCAGGCGAATCTGTAGTAATGGAAAACGAACGCGGTATAACAGTGTTGCACTGGAAGGATAAACTAGGTGTATTCATGCTCTCCACTAAACACTCTAAAGGATTTGCTAGTGTGCATAAAAAAGTAAAAGTGATTCGAAAACCGAAGATGGTTATAGCATATAATAAAGCAAAAGAATCTGTAGACATGAGCGATCAGATGAGCGCGTATTCATCACCATTAAGAAAAACCATAAAATGGTATAAGAAATTAGGCATCGAATTAATTTTAAATACGGCTGTAGTAAATGCCTGAGTCATGTTTTGCGAAAATACAACTCAACAAGGAATTGTAGAATTCTGACGTCAATTAGTGGAATATCTAGTAGACTCTGGTAAAAATGAAACCGAAAATGAATCTTTTTCTAAGAGACCTAAAAGACTGAAACATACATTAAAAGCAAAGGAAGGCAAAGTAAGGCAAGCCAGGCGCTTCTTTGTAGAATGCTACAAAACCAGTGTCACGACGTTTGGATTAAGACTTGTGGCAACCTATAGTCCTGAATGTCCTGGACTACCCCACTATTGTCTTCAATGTTTTAATAAGTGCCATCGGTATTTGTAATTGTAAGAATATGAACTTCATTTTCAGATATATTGTTTCCTTTCTTTTTTTCTTTTTTTTTTCAGATTAGTGGGCAATTTTATACTAAAAGGTAAAAAAGTTTAATTTTACTACTCGTTTTATTATTCTTCCCATAGCATTTATAAATACGTTTGGATTTAAAAAAAAATGTTATGTTCTGGGATTTTTAACGTTATTGAACATTTATCTTCAATAATTCAAAATATTTTTACGTTACATAGAAACCATGCGAAAGTATTACTCCTGAGCGCCATTCCGGTCACTTACTAATAGGAAATCTATATAAAACGCGTCCTACGGCGCGTAAATAAACTCTGAAAACAGGTTTACCGTGAGGTCACCGGTGTCCTACGTGGCGCCTTAATACAAGACCGCCTCCGGTCACCGGTGCCCTACATGGCAGTCAATGTGTTAACAGTGCACTATTATAACAGAGGATATCGATAAAAACTACAAGACAGTCGCTCGTATGACATTTTAAGTTATAGTGAGATTGCCGTTTCATTGTTAATTTCTCAGTATTCCCTTTAGACATGGTACAAATAATATTACTATAGTAATCTAGAGATTATAAGGAATAAATCGACAAATATTTAATTAAGTGCCGTTACAATTTTAGTGGTGTCTCCTTTGCTTAATTATTTTAAGCAGATAAAATGGAGATGTGTCCTCGACGAACAATCGTCGTAGTTCCAGAGAGCAGTGAGGATGAAAATGTATCAGATGATGACGATTATGAGGGCGACACTAAAAGTTTTTAGAAGTGGCCACTTGTAAGCGATATAATAAAACAATAAGTTCAAATTGTGAAAATGAACCCTTTGCCAATATTATTGTGTATGTATTTTATTACCTAATTTGTCATTTGTTTACGATTTTTTATGACTTTCGATGTCATTTAAGTCACCAAGAAAGTTATGATAGACTTCGATTGGCCTTTCACGATAAAGCCCCATCTCGTGCCACTCTTACAACTGGTTTAATGAGTTTAAACGTGGTCGCACTAATCTCACCGATGATCTGCGTGAGGGACGGCCTTCTACGGCGACGACTGAAGATAACATCAGTGTTGTGCGGTGTATGATAGACTGACAAAAGTGACTTATCAGCAGATTCGTACAAGCTTAGGCATCGGTATGAGTCAAGTGCACAAAATCCTCCATGAACATATAGCGGTCAGGGAGCTTTGTGTCCGGTGGATACCTCATAATTTGACAGAGGCCCAAAAACTCCGTCGTGTTGATTGGTATCGTGAAATGGTTCAAAGATTTTTTTTGAGGTGACTCAAATGCTGTGTTCAACATACTTACGGGTGACAAAAGCTGGATTTATTGCTATGATCCTGAAACTAAGAGACAGTCTGCTAGGTGTTTTCTTCCGAGGAGTTGGCAACTAAAGTAAAGAGAGGTTGAAGCGTAGGAAAAAAGATGGTGGCCTCGTTCTTCGAAAGGACAGTTCATTACGCAACAATTGTTTTCGAGTATCGAAAAACAGTTACTGCAGAGTGATACACTAACAATTGTTTGCCACTTGTCTTGGAAAAAGTTCGGGAGAAACGACCTCGCAGTAGGATCCTCCATCACGACGGCAACGCCTCGTCGCACACCGCCAAGCAAATAAGCGACGTCAGACATGGAATTACTGGGTCACCCGCCCTAGAGCCCTGACCTCACACCTTTCATTTTTTATTTATTTCCAAAAATAAAAGCAAAACTTCGAGGAAAAAGTTTTATGAACGCCGAAGTAGCAGCGGCTGCGTTTCAAAATGCCGTCGAAGAGATCCCTAAGGGCGAGTGGACAAAGTGCTTTTCTCAGTGGTTCCATCGGATGCAGCGATGTATTGATGTAAATGGACAATATTTTGAAAAGATATAATAAAACTAATAACTTGCTAGTTTGTTCAGTTTTTAATTTTCTAAGAACTTTCAGTGTCACTCTCGTACATTATTCACGATCCTTTACATATAAATGCAGAAAAAGAAACGTCTTTCTCAGACGAAGAAGATGAGGAAGGAGAAGAGGAACTGGACCAGCTATTTCCTGAGTGCACTGAAGAGTATGTGGAGACGTTAGAAAATTTTACAGACAATCAACCTTCTACTTCACAGGCGGCTTCTTCAAGTAATAAAAAAATAAAGAAAGGTTGGCGTAGTTGGATGACAATCTTCAGTGTGATGATGGATTTAACATTGCTTTTTTTGGATCTGAAACTCTTCCAGATGAAATAACGCAGCTAAATACTCCAATGGAGTTTTTCAAATTTCTTTTTCCGTCATCTGCTCTAAATTTAATTAAGGAAGAAAGCAACGTATACATACGCAGCACACATTTTACTCCAAAACTTGTACTCAGTGACACATAAGGTCAACTATAAATTAAAATAAATAAAAATATAAATTTATTCGTGTTATTATCTACATGTCGGTAGTACACCTGCCAACTACTCATCATTACTGGAAGGATGGCACATATGTTAAAAAAGTTGCAAATGTTATGACGTGCAATGAATTCGAAGAGATTAAAAGATTTCTGCATTTTTTCGACAAAACGGTAGAACGAAAACGAAATGACCCGCAGTTTGACAGGATAAATACCGAAAGAGGAATTTTTGTCAATCGATGAACAGATGGTCCTTACTAAGGCCCGAACTTCAAAAATCAGACAGAAACTGTCCCGATCTTGGAGTGCCAGGAAATGTAGTTCGAAGACTATTGGAGACTGCCTCAGACAATTTGAACCACAAGATTTTTGTCAATAATATGTACCAGACACAAGTTTGCAGCTAATGGCAAACTTGCACAAAAGAGGCGTTCTGCCATCAAGCACAATACAACTGAGAAGAACTCCAAATTTAGATATAACTAAAAAAAGCTTCGGAAAAGAAAGAACGAGGTCATTGCTCCGAAAAAGGTGTTGTTGTTGATGACTTTAAGCTATCAGTTACCAATTGGGTCGATAATAAAGCAGTCGGTTTGTGTTACCCTACGTAGGCAAGGAACCAATCGGAATTATGAAAAGATATTCCAAAAAACTTAAGTGTAGCGTTGAAGCAGTAACTATTTAGAACAAATACATGGGCGGTGTCGATTTACTAGATGCCATGTTAGGCTTCTATAGGATCAAAATCCGCAGTAAAAAATGGTAACACTTCCTGTTCTTCCATTTCATTGATCTCTTTTGCGTGAATAGTTAGCTATTATGGCGAAGAGTCATGAAACAGGAGGGTGAAGATATTTACAATCCATTATTTGACTTCAAATTAACCATAGCAGATGAATCATCTGATATGGTTAATTTGAATGGACTCAAAAGTATATACTCCGACTATACGCAAACGAGGACAACCACTGAATTAAGATGTTGAGGCAATTAAAAAAAGAGTGATCAAGGCGACAAACAGAACTGCCTACAATGGTAGTAGCTAATGATGGGTTCAACCACTGACCGAATTGGAAAACTGATCGATGGTAGAATGCACGCAGAGATCCCAAGTGATGTGCGAAAAGAGTGAGTGTTATCTTTGTTTCAACAAAGATCACAACTGTTTTAAAAACATTCACACAAATTTTTTAAATGAATACTTATGCATAGTTTCACGTTGTTTCTTTTATTTTTAGAATATTTTATTTCACTTATACATAAGTAGATCACACCGCATGTTGTACCAAATATGGAACGTCTAAGTTATAGAACTAAAACTCATGACGTTCGATATTTGGAACAATTACTTTTACCTATTTTTTAAATTTTTACTTTTTGGGGCCCTACCCTAGTGACATATATTTTTTCCAAAGGATTTAAAGAATCCATGCGGAAAAGTGTTAAAAAAAGGCGATTGCATGTTCCTGTAAGTGGTGATATGATTTGTGAGAAAGCTCGTATTTTTAATCGCCAGATTACAAACTCCAATATCGGGTTTAATGCAAGCCGGGGATGGTTAGACAAATTTGAAAAACGCCACGGAATAAAACGTTTAAAATAGCCGGTGAAAAACTGTCAAATGATGAAACCGCTAGCGGACCATTCCAACTAGAGTTACAGAAAGAAAAAAATTTAACAGTGGAACAGGTTTACAATGCTGACGAATCTGGTTTATACTGGCGATTATTGCCAGATCATACTTTAGCCTCTGGCAATGAGCAGTCGGCTTCCGGAAGGAAGGTTTCCATCATTTTGATGTAGATGAGAGTGACATTCATGTCTTGTGCAAATGCGGCTGGAACCTATAAACTTCAATTGCTCGTTGTCGGGAAATCCAAAAACCCGCGGGCATTTAAAAAAAGTCTTCCTGTTTGTTATCGTGCACAAAAAAAATCTTGGGTACGAAAGACTTGTTTCTTGAGTAGTTTAAAACGGAATTCGTTCCCGCGATACGTCGCCATCTTTTGTCTGTTAATTTGCCTCCTCAGGCACTGTTATTGTTGGATGATTGTCCTGGGCATCCATCAGCAGATGAACTTGTCTCTGAAGATGGCAACATTTTTGCAATGTTCCTGCCACCGAACACTACGGCGTGTATACAACCAATGGATCAGAACGTTATACAAAATGTGAAGTTAAATTACCGCAAATCACTTTCGGTTAACTGTCTTGCATAATGTTCTGAAAACCTCATGGACTCATTAAAATCGATAACTTTAACCCTAGATAACTAAACATTCGTCCATACGACTACGCACCCATTCCCAAAAGTCAAGTACATGTACTTCCGCGCATCCCCCCCCCCCCCCCGCATTTATTCTACCTTTCTGATTGGCGTAAACAGTGCATCGCGTGACGCGTTAGGGAGTGAGATTTATTTATTCAGTAGTCCACTCGACGAACGAAAGTTTAGTAATAACGCAAGTTTTTTATAAAAGTAAGATGAACATCTAAACTTAGCGGCATGGAATTTGACCCAAACATAAACAAAGTGCGTTTTGGTTAGTGCGTTTGCGCCACATTCCGTGCCGCTAAGTGTATTTTACTGTTTATAATCTATTTTACTGTTTATTTAGACTACAGACACTGGTAATCAAATATATTACTGAATTAATTTAGTAATAAAGTGTTAAGCATTTTTATTCTCTTTTTTTATAACTTGTGTGTTTTTACTTTATGTAGGTATGAATATATTGTATGTAGATATGAAATTTTATGAGAGGTGTTTCGTTTTTTTTATTTTTAGATGGACTTGAGGAGACAAGACGAGCAGATACGCCAATGGTTCAAAGAGGATAATGTAGCAGAATGTGACTTGTCTGACGGCTCAGTATCGGAAAGTGAGGATAATGTCGAAGAGGAAATAACTATATAACTTTAATCGGGACTTTAAGAAGTAACAAGCGTGATATACCCGACCAATTAAAAAATTCAAAGACGCGCAGCATTCGATGTTCTGTTTCGACGACAAACTGACTCTACTCTCTTTCAAGCCTAAATCAAACAAAGTCGTTTTCCTATTGTCAACAATCTACGACCAACCTATCATCAATGAAACTACAGGAAAATAAGAAATTATTCATTTTTATAACAGTACAAAAGGAGCTGTCGACCAAATGTGTTCGAATATTTGTACCAACAGAAAAACTACAAGATGGCCACTATGTATTTTTTATATGCTAAATCTTTCAATTATCAATGTAAGGAACAATGTAAGGAATCGCACATCCAAACTAAACCGACATGATTTTGTCATGAAAATGGGAGACCAACTCGTAGAGCCCTGGCTAAAGCAGCGACTGCAAACGGTAACTTTGAGGCGTAATATCAAAAATATGATACAAGATATACTAGGTGTTGTACCTGACGCAGAAACACCAACTCCTTCTACGTCGAATGTGCGCAAAATTTGTTACTTATGCCCCTCAAAGTCTCTTGTCCTCATAGGCTTGAGTCATTACTCAAACAGAATGTTAAGACCTGTTTAAAAGAATTTAGGTTTGAAAAAGTACTACCGCAAGATATTGTAAAATACTTCAAAACCATTGATGTAAAGAAAACCGCAGATTTATGGGGGATTTCCGTTACAGTTATTGCGTCCATAATAGATTTAATTGCACCTCATCTTGCTATTATTTTTAATACTTGTATCGATTCTGGTGTGTTTCCTGATTTAATTAAGTATAGTAAAGTAATACCTTTATTTAAATCTGGTAGTACATTGCACCCCGCTAATTTTAGACCTATTTCTGTACTACCAACTCTCAGTAAAATTTTTGAAAAAATAATTTTGGATCAATTGTTAATTTTTTCTAATACAAATAAATTACTTCATAAAAACCAATTTGGTTTTACAAGGGGTCGCTCGACATCGGACGCCGGTGTTGAGCTTATGAAATATATTTTTAATGCCTGGGAGAATTCACAAGATGCCTTAGGTATTTTCTGTGATCTTTCCAAGGCTTTCGATTGTGTTCATCATGAGACATTAATCAGGAAACTACAACATTACGGTGTAAAAAATTTGGCGCATAGACTTATTACTTCATATTTAAGTAGCAGAACTCAAAAAGTCGTGATCAATGGTAAAGGTTCCTCCGGATCGGTAGTATCAATGGGCGTTCTTCAGGGCTCGATTCTTGGCCCATTCCTGTTTTTAATCTATATTAATGACATACTTATCTTGTAGGGGACAATCACGATATAGTATTATTTGCTGACGATACCTCTTTAATTTTCAAACTCAAACGGCAGTTAATTAATTATGACGATGTAAATAATGCTCTATCGAAATTAGTACATTGGTTTAACGCCAACAATATGCTCTTAAACGGCAATAAGACAAAGTGTATTAAATTTACAATACCTAATGTAAAACATTCGAATACCAATGTGCTGTTAAATGGGGAGGAGTTGAATCTTGTGGATACCACTGTTTTTCTCGGTATTACTATTGACGCGAAACTTCAATGGGGCCCCCATATATCTAAATTAGCAAGCAGACTTAGTTCTGCAGCATATGCTGTAAGAAAGATTAAAAGTCTCACAGATGTTGAGACAGCTAGATTAGTGTATTTTAGTTACTTTAATAGCGTAATGTCTTATGGAATTTTGCTATGGGGAAATGCGACTGATATTGAAGCTATATTTGTTTTGCAAAAGAGAGCCGTTCGGGCGATTTATAATTTAAATCGTGAATAGTCCCTCAGACAAAAATTTAAAGAAATAAACATATTAACTTTGGCATCGCAATATATTTATGAAAATGTAATGCATGTACATAAAAACATAAATAGCTTTAATAAGAATAAGGATGTGCATACTTTAAACACTAGAAACAAACATAAGCTTGTCATACCAGTTACTAGACTGCACAGAATCAGTAATTCATTTATGGGGCATTGTATACGCTTTTACAACAAAATCCCAAAACATATTCAAAGTTTGTCAATAAACAAGTTTAAAAGTTTTATTAAAGAGAAACTGTACAAAAAGGGTTATTATAATATCAAGGAATACATGAATGAAAATAACCCCTGGGAATAAGGTGATCGCCACCATGCTGGTTCTATGAAAAAGCAATTAAAATTGTATAAACGAAATTTTTCTTCAGTGATGTTTGAAAAAAATATCCTGCTGGGTTTCTTGCTGGTTCTTCTCAGGACAGAGGTATTTTCCGAACCAGTGGTAAATAAAAAAAATGACTTTCAATAAGAATAATGTAATAATCAATATTGAAAAAAAAAATATTCTATTCTATTCTCGAATAATGTCAAAACACCGATGCATTAAGTGCAAAAATGCAATTTGCAGTCCCCATAATGTTGTCCACATTGCGTAACAACTGTGCCGAATAATGTAAATGTTAATTATTATTTTTTATTACTTGCTGTTTAACTTACCTTTTGTGCCATTTGAATATTTTGGATAAATATGAATATTTGGATAAATATAATGTCGTTGTAATATGTGTTTTAATTTGCGTAGTCCATTCGACGAAAGATTAGTTATAATGTAACCCCAAAATATAGTTTATTTATGTAGGGTTAAAGGACACAGTTTTTCTTTTGGCTAATTGCTGGGCCAATGTTAAGGCAACTCTAATTAACAAATCATGGAAGAATTTGCACCCTGGATTTCTCACTGATAATGACGAACCAGAAGATGATGTTTCTTTAGCCCACCTTTTTAATAGGTTAACCGGACACAATGATCCTCAAATAAGTGAGGCAGAAGCTCAAGAATGGGCTGCTGACGGTGCCGAAAGCTAGTTACAAGGATATGAAGTGTTAACTGATGAGGAGATTGTGCGAGCGGCAATGTGTGAGGACGATGAGCATGATGAAGACAATAGCGTTGAAGTTCTCGCCTTAAAAAAAGTTGGTAATTCAGAGGCAGTAGGAGCTTTAAACACTGCTTTAAAATTGGCTGAAGATAACGAATTTGATAGCTACTAAGTTATGTTTCTCCGTCGACTAAGAGACCGGGCTTTTGAAATGAAGTGTGAAAATTATAAACAGATTTAGAATTGATGGTATTGACCATTTTCCATTTTGGTCTAACCCTAGGCAGCATTGCAAATTACCAGGATGTAAAGGAAAGTCTTTTGTGACTTGCCAAAAATGTAATGTCTCACTATGTCTAAACAAAGACAAAAATTGTTTTATGTCATTTCATAAGTAGGCAGTAATTCAAGACAATAATATTATTGAGCCATGCTATGTCTATATTTGTGTAATTTTGATCTTGTTTGTCCCTTTGTTTGTAATTTATAAGACTAAAATTACCTATTTTTATTACCCCATATACAGTTAAAAAAAAAGTAACAATGTAATACTCATTACATTTTTTGACACATGTGGATCATATAAAAAAAACCTCAATGTTTTTAAATAAATAATCTATGATGATTTTTTTTTTTACTATTTTTTATAAATTAGGAGTAATTTACATAACCACATATATTTTATTTACTACCGAAAAACAAAATCATGCACTGTAGGGTTTAAGCGAACGATTTCACTTCATCATTACACCTCACACCTTGTGGTTTAATGGATTTTTTAAAATTCTTTACATATATTGGCAATAATATTTTCTATCTTACTAGTTTAGTTTAGTTTAGTTTAGTTCACAGAGTATCTTTTTAGTTTAGTTTACGACGGGCTGTTTTCCGCAACTCTACGTCTATGCGCGTATTTTGCGTTTGGGCAGGAATAATGTGATTATTCGAACCATGAGATCTCCCCGAAGAAGCTCAACAGTCCCTTGATGTTGCATGCAACTTCGAGGAGTGATCCCGGCGTGCCGAGATGTTTAGCCATGTACCTAGCGACCTCCGGACATTTCAGTAGCACGTGGGCCGCCGTTTCTTCCTCCCCCATACATGCCCTGCACAGGGGACTATCTGTAACACCTATAGTAAAGAAATGTTTGTTAAAGGTGCCATGTCCTGTGATAGCACTTGTTACTATCCTGATCAGCGGCTTGTTCAGTCTCATTAAAACACATATTAAATTAAACTTGTGACAGTGTCTTCTCATCTTCACTTAAAAAATATACATACTTTTATTAAAATATTTAACTCTTCATCATCCTGAACCTTATCAGGTAAATCTGATAGTTGATTTTCCATGTTTATATATATTAGAACTACGTTTAAAAACATTAAAACAAACATTGTTTTTTTTTATATTTATATCTTTATTCATAGTAATAGCACTTGTACGAGCAAGTACATGATATTTCAACAGTTTAGAAAATAATGCTGATATCGCGCCTGCGCGCGCGACACGTTCACTATAATTACATTTTTTATTCATAAGTATTTTCAGTACAATAAACGCTCTCTACGGAAACGGACACAGTTTTAATTACCACATCCCGTAACGTAGAAGATACAACCTACATTAATATACTACATATCAATTATATGTAGAGGGTCACAAATCACAAAATACCCCCTACAGCACTTATAGATGTGTAACAAAATTATGAAAAAAACAGATTTCCTGAGACCACAATTTTTATTAAAGATGTGTAAATTTTCATTTAAAAATTAAATACAATAAAAAATTAGCAAAATGTTGTAAATTAAGCTGTTCTTATTTTCTAGGTAATAGAATGTATTTATTTCTTTCCCAAAAAAATTATCAAGAAAAAAATGTTGTAATTTCAAATGACTTTTCTTCCCTTGGAAACAAAACATCGCTTTGAAATAAGAAGACAAGTACCTAAAAAAAGTTCATACCTGTACCACAGAACAATCTGCTATTTCATTTAAAAACAGTGTGACTCCTTGTCTCAGTCGTTTCCCAGTAATCAAGTAAGATCAATTAGGGTAAGAGGAACACCGGTGAAAGAGGAACTCAACACCATAACTCATAAACTATAGTTTAGCTATATGGTATATTAGTAGCTAAATAAGTAAAGTAAAAAAAAACCAAACGGTTGCTAAAATATGTCACTACGATGTTCCAAAGCCAAAAAAAACAGAAAAACTATTTGACAGTTATAAAGTCTAAGAACACGATTTGGCTACATAATTTTTATTCACGCTAAAATTGTGAAAATTTTACTGTTAGATATTATTTCAAAGAAAAAATAGTAAGACAAAAGAGTAAGCTTTACTTTTTGTTTCATATTTTAGATTAAACCCTACAAATAATATAAGTTTCATCGAATTTAAAATCTTAACCTCCAAAAACATTGTTGGGGTAAGAGAAACGGCACTTACAGGGTAAGAGAGATGATATCGGTGAAGAGGAACATACTGTTTGTATGTTCCTCTTCACCGATATCAGGGGTGATAAGCATTATGATGTTTTAATAGTTTTAAATAACAAAGACAAAATGTAATTTTAGTAAACAAATTTGAAACGACAGTAAACAAAAATAATAAAATGTCAATTATAAATTCTAAAAAGGGTACGGTAAGGCACTGGAAAAAAAGTCAAGTAAGTTTGAAGGAAAATATGAAGAATGTGAAATTTCCTGCAAAGAAAAAATACAGAAAATGATCTTCAGACTCAAGACTTACCTGAGGAAGACTTTGACATTATAGAGATTTAGATTACATAAACTTTATTCCAGACCTTGAAAATAATAACATTACAGATGAAAAAAATCGAAGCAACAGAGACTGTTAGTGGATCAGAAATAAGGACAATAGAGGCAGCGTCAATTATCTTACAAATAAATAAAATTGAAGTGTCTATTTGTAATGTCCACAATTACAGCATTTTACTAAATGATGCAAAGTATAAACGGTACTTATAACAAAAGTACACTTTTTAAAATTTTTGTCTGTCTGTCTGTTTGTTCCGGCTAATCTCCGAAACCGCTGGACCGATTTTGGCGGAACTTTCACTGGCGTATAGCAGATGTCATAAGGAATAACTTAGACTACTTTTATTATAGAAAAGTAATTAGGGTTCCTTGGAGAAAATTAAAACCCTAAATTGCACGCGGGTGAAGTGGCGGAGAACACCTAGTTAGTAATATAACAAATGGAAGAAAAAAAGGCGACAGATGTAGTTAGTGAATCAGAAGGAAGGAAAATGGTGGCAGAAGCAGTTGATAGCAACTGGGATGAGAAAATAGAGAAGGAAGGAAATAAATTATACAATTAAAAAAATGTGATGGTCAGGTACAAAACGAGAAATAAATGGACATATTATATTGGCTATATAACTAATATAATATCTCCACAATCCAGTTGCAGTGTCATAACTTATGAAAAAAGGTTCTACATAACTTACAATACGCCATTGAAATTTAAACTTTTTATTGAAGTTTATTGAATTATACGAGACTGATTAGGAGTAAGAATAAAATTATAGTTTGAAATACAAAAGATTATTTTTTTAGTTTGTGACCCATGACCTGAACCTATGGTTATATATATATATATATATATATATATATATATATATATATTATATATATATATATATATATATATATATTATATATATATACTTATATATATATACTTATATATATATATATATATATATATATATATATGTTTCTCTGACCTTCAATTTATTATTTTCTTTTTCTTCAAAACTGTACCTTGTTACAATTACATTCTATTAAATAAATTTTACTTAAAATGTAGCAACAGGTACATTTAAATAAACATCACAATCTTAGGAGATACGATGAATGTTCCTTTTACCCCAGATGAGGGGGAAGAGGAACGTTAGTACAAGTTGAATGTTTTGGCCGATACTGTCGTAAGTTTTCAAATTAGCGTTATGATTCTTAAAATATGAAAAGCCAATAAACTAAGGCAAGTTTGATGTATCTCAAAATTCTCATAAAACATTATATGTTCTTCGTAGAGCTCAAAACCTCGGGCTCAAAATAAACTATGTTTCTCTTACCCTAACTGACCTTAATTGGTTGATATGAAATGGAGATTACAAATCTTTGCTTTTTCAAAAAAGGGTCTTTTTAGTTCCACATTATTTAACCATTTATTACGTTCTGCTCGATTGGAAGGAAAGGCTTAGCTTTCCATTGACGTCAGTGGAGTTTGGTGTTGATACGTATTTTTACAGAAAGATTACACTATTATAAGCACACACACAATGTCTCAATATACGGAAACGCGTAATTTTTGAGAAAAGAATAATTGAAAATCAATTATTCTTGCAATGTTTACGTCTAATTTGCTAATAAACTGGCGCCATTTTGTAATGTCATTGTCGACGTCAATAGGGATGTCGATTCTTTCCGAAAAAGGTCGATTTTTAAATCGATTCAAATCGTAAGCTGATGTATCGGTTCACAAAAAATCGATTTCTAAAATGTCTATATTTTTTTAATGTTTCTATTTATAATGTAAATATAAACCCATTTTATGAAAAACAAGAAAGATACCATGATAAATGATCTCTTATTGAAATTTGTTTTATTTAACAGTACCTATTAGGGCAGATAAATAAAATAGGTTAGGTTCAACTTATGTCAAAGAACCGAATTGATTGACCCCGACTCCACCTGGTACGAGTCTGTCCTACCCCTAGAGTGGTTTTATAGAGCCGGAGGCGCGTAGGGGGAGCAGCCTCCGCCTGCCGTAACAAATCGTAGGCATCGGACGAGCCGGAGCGGCTGAGGCTGGTCGCCGAAGGCGACCAACAAGCCGAAGCTGCGGAGGCGAGGAGGGATGCCTGCGATTTGTTACGCTAAGGTGTAGAGGCTGCTCTTCCCGCAGCGCCGGAGAGGTAGCAGTCTCAAAATAGATACAGAAATCCTTCTGAATCAGTCCCCCTATATTTTATGATGAAGGGGATTTTTTTCTCATAAAATGGATATATATTTACATTATAAATGCAAACATGAAAAAAATATAGATATTTTAGAAATCGATTTTTTAGGAATCGATACATCAGCTTACGATTTGAATCGATTTAAAAAACGACCTTTTTCGGAAAGAATCGACATCCCTATTGACGTCGACAATGACATTACAAAATGGCGCCAGTTTATTAGCAGATTAGACATAAACATTGCAAGAATAATTGATTTTCAATTATTCTTTTCTCAAAAATTACGCGTTTCCGTATATTGAGACTTTGTGTGTGTGCTTATAATAGTGTAATCTTTCTGTAAAAATACGTATCAACACCAAACTCCACTGACGTCAATGGAAAGTCGTACCGGAAACGTTTCGAAATTTCACGCAAATCGAGCAGAGTACTTTTCGAGAAAACCTTTTGCGTTTGTAATTAAAATGAAAATACATTCACAATGTATGATCACCCAAGTCGAAGTAATAATACAAACATGAAACGTTAATTATTAAGCAAATAACGAAGTAAAATGGGAAATACCGAACCAAAATTAACATCTAAACCAAAATAACCATTTGTCTCTACAAAAATAATAGCAATTAAAGTCGAAATATCACTAAAAATCAGTTCCACATGACGCGCAATATTTGCATGGTGTTTTGTACTTACGAATGAAATATAATATTACATCATACATCCTGGATGCCACTCACTTTTGCAACCGCGCACAATACATTTAATGACCATATTACTTGTTTTGGCTCTGCATTCTTCCAAAATTCAAAAACAAACTTGTGAAATGAACACGCGTAGTGTTTCTATATTTGTTTTTCCTAGTTTGGCAACAAAGAGTATAGTAACTGTCCTATACAGGAATTTGGCAACTTCCAATGGAAATTCCATTATGGAATGGATTCTGCCAGCGTCAAGTATTTTTTTTTTTTGGAGTTTATGGCCTGGTATCTAGACCTTTAGGCCAAGTCTTGAGTATTTTTATTCGGTTTATTATAATTTCCCCAAGCCTTGTCTTTATGTATTATTATCTTTCATAGTTCACAGCTTCACAATATGTTGATGCGTCACATTGTGCAGCCCTTGGGAGATTTTGACGGCAACTTGAGCCAGCAGGCAGCTGACAGTTGGCGATGGTATCTAAAGGCGCGTATGCAAACAGTTTATCTTGAGAATCCATCACCATCAGAGCACTTGTTTCACCGTTTCCACTAATAGTTCACATGCGAAGACAGTTAATATATAAAATCACACCACTTTTACATATCAAAATCCACTTCAAACTATTATTTAAACTATAATACAGGAGCAAACCGCCGCCGATCAAGTTCCCGCTAAAAAACAGCGTCAAGTATTTCATGAAAGTCACACAGAGTATATAGTTTCCGTTTCCGTAGATGCGCAATACTTAACTTTATGTTACGAACTTACTGTAGTTATTTTCGAATGAATTAACATTATAATATTTTTACAAAATTATTGCTAATATAATAATATGGATATAGGTAAGTGGCAAAGGTACTATAGTTTAATGTTATTAATGGATATGAAATTTAATAAAGTTTGTACAAAAGGAGTGTAAACTAAATTTAACAAAGACTTAAGATTTACAGGACGAGGGATGTTATTAGGAAGAAAATCGTATAATGAAACGGAGAGGTTAGGGCAGTTAAAAAATTTTGATCGATCGTACCTTCGTCCATAGATAAATATATATGCCTTCGTCTAATCCACACTCACAAATTGAGCTATCTTTAATCTTAAGTTTTGCCAAAAATACAGGTGAACAAGTGTGGTCCAATCTAATTCTGCATATGACAGATGTGCTATGTTTGGAGCCATTTCTAAATTTAAAAAACCATGGTTTGGAGGGGATGTCAGGTTGGAGTTCTGCATAATATTTACCTATAGACTTCTGAGCAGTGTTGCCAACTACTAGCTTTACCCAGTTGCTAGACTTTTTGAAAATGTTGCTAGATTGCCAGGTTTTTTTACCTCAATAAGTTGCTAGAAGTAGCTAAATGTTAATGAGGGCATCCACGACTTTTTCTGCCACCAGGGCGGCGCCACTTTCGAGTGAGGTAAAATATTTGACAGATTTCATAGCGGGGACGATAATTTCTTAGGAAAATGTAATCTTTAAGGTTTCTTTCTGTGTTATTAGTTATATTTTATATTAATTACATTAGAAATGAATAAACCAAACTATAAATATAAATAAAAGACGACTTTTAAAAAAAAGAGTTATAATGTGCAAAAAATTAAAAATCAAACTACTGACGCATTGTGTTATATATTAATATAATACTCTAGACAATGATAAACTATTATTTAAAACTAATTTCTCAATTAACTGACACTGTGTAACAAAAAACTTTACCTCAATCGCTAGTAGCGACATCTGGTGACTGGAAGATTATTAGCCCTCATTTCTGACAATCATTTTTAATTTCCAACAAGAGAGTTAAAAATGTTTTGTGTACAGTCACGAGCAATAATATGTAAACAACATAGGACTATATTATGTTATATTTATTGTCAACTTTTGTGGCAAAAATAGTTTTGTTTCGGAACGCTTAACGTGACAAAGTTTTATGTTGTTTAGATTAATATTATTGCTCGTGACTGTACGTTATTGAATAACAAAATAAGTTTAAAATTAATCAATCAAACAAGAAGTTGTCGATGGTTGGGGTTCAGTGTCTTTCGTCGTTAATTCCGAATATTTTTCAGCGGTGCCCATTTTATGCAGTACATCTTTAGGCAAAACACAGTTATAGCAGCATTGACCACTTTTCCTGAGGGAGTATCTAATGCAGAAAATTGAGTTCAGAGTTATTAAACTCAACAAACCTTTAAATTCATCCATATTTTCCTACTTCGGTCTATATTTCTGTGCGCTTCTACGCTTTTTTCGATGATAAATCCATTTTCAAATAAATAAAACAGATAAACGGATCAAACAAAACAACACAAGGTGGAATACGAGTAACGCGTACTATTTTGGTATAGTGAGTAATCTGTCGTAGTACAGCAGGAAACAGGGTCTTCCCGGCCAAAACCGATATAAACCTACCATAGCATCTATGACCGTAGATTCGCGTTTAATTTTTATTTTTTCTTTCGAGACTCATCACCCTACTCTACGAATCTCGATAGCCTCACGTCTCATGATGAAATGAAAAGTTGCTAGAAAAAGTAGCTAAAAAGTTTATCTACAAATTTCATTAAATTGTAGCTGTCTTTCACGAAATAATAGCTAGATCTAGCTATAAAGTTGCTAAGTTGGCATCACTGCTTCTGAGTTTTTTTTCCAAAGAGAGTTCCAATCTGACTTCTGATGGATTTTCGCAAGAGAAATAAGGTCATGAATATATGTTATGTGATGCATGAGGTTTGATAAAGTTTTCTGTTTGTGATATGTTTATTATAAATATTATATTATTTTGTATATGTTTTTTTTGTTTATTATATTATTTTGTATATGTAACATAAACTCACGCCTGTCACCCAGAGGGGTAGGCAGAGACTATGGACTTCCATTTGGCACGATCCTGACAGACCTCTCTCGCTTCCTCCACATCCATATACCAACGCATACACGCTCGTCGGTTAAAGGCACTCTTTAATTTGGCCCATTTTCAATATATCGCCAATTTGGTCGATAAACTTTCGCCTAGGGCGACCCTTCCCGACTCTACCGTACCGTTCACATCTGCAACATAAATTTTCTTTGTCACTCTTTCCTCATTCATTCTTTCTACATGACCAAACCACCGAAGCATTCCTTTCTTAATCCTGGTCACAACATCATCTTGCAAACCACACTCTTCTCTTATTAAACAATTTCTCACTCTGTTATTCAGATTCATCCCTAACATACTCCTTAATGACCGCATTTCTACAGCATTTATTCTACTCTCGTGCTTCTTCTGCCACACCCAACTTTCACTACCATACATTAAAGTAGGCACTAACACAGCATTGTGAATTGCCATACGTGCCTTTTTGGACACATTCTGACTTTTCACAATAGAGTGTAGAGCCCCATTCACTCTATTTCCTGCATTCACTCGTCGTTCTATATCCTTATCATATCTACCATCCCTGCTAAACACACATCCCAAATACACAAACTCATCTACTTGCTCTACCAACTCCCCTTCTATTCTTATTTCACATATCGTTTTACTTTCTTCTCTTTCAAAAACCATAACTTTCGTCTTACTTGCGTTCACTTTCATTCCCTTTTCTTTTAATGTTCTGTTCAATAATGTAACCATCATTTGCAACTCGGCTGCCGACGACGCAAGTATGACTTGATCATCGGCGTACAAAAGGCATTTGACGGTTAACTCACCCATTCTTAACCCGCATTCTTCTACTTTCAAATTTTCCAAACAACTGTCCATAAATAGGTTGAACAGCCACGGGGAAGCCACACAGCCCTGTCTTTTTTTCTTTTTTTTTTATAGGATATGGGTGACAAACGAGCACACAGTCCACCTGATGGTAAGTGGTTGCTGCGGCCCATAGACATCTACACCTATCCTCGTTTGCGAATCAAAATGCAGATGCGTTGTCACCCGTGAGGACTAAGATGGAATGCCTCATTTCCAGTAAAAAGGGCCTCCGGCCACCTGCACTCACCAAGCGAAACGCAGAGGTAAACCTCTACTTCACGCTGGTATTCTGTGTCTGACACCTTTATGGATGCCAAACCAGTCCGAGTAGGCCCCGTTGATCCTGACACAAGCATTAGAGTCCCTATATAGAGACTTCAATGCCTGTACCAAACCAGCGCTCAACCCAAATGAGTTCAGTGTTTGCCATAACACATCCCTGTCCACTCTGTCATAAGCCTTTTCCAAGTCTATGAAAGCAGAAAAAAGTTTTTGGTTTTTGGCCAAAAACTTCTCTGCGATCATGCGCATGGAAAAGACCTGATCCGTACATCCCATTCCCTTTCTAAATCCCGCTTGCACATCCCAAATTTTTCCATCAGTTTCTTTCATCACTCTTTCAATTAGTACCTTAGCATACAGTTTCTCCACAATGCTAAGAAGGCTGATACCACGGTAGTTTTCACAGTCCTGCTGTGATCCTTTTCCTTTATATATTGGAACTATCACGGCTTTGCACCAGTCTCCCGGTACCCGTTTAAGTTCCCAACATAAATTAAACAAGGTGTACAGCAGGTCTGCTACCACTCCTTCTCCAGCCCTTAGCATTTCGAGAGATACTCTATCATAACCGGCTGCCTTACCTGCTTTCATACTTTTCATTGCTTTCATTATTTCATCTATACTTACATCTCTATCTATTTAGTCTTCTTTCGGAATTTCTATTTCATTTAATTTAAACGTCTCATCACTCATAAACACGCTTTCAAAGTATTCCTTCCATCTCCTTAAACTCAAAACTTCGTCATTCAGAATACAGCCATTCTGGTCTCGTATAGCATTCATTATAGGCTGTTTTGAATGTCCCCTGGTAGTTCTTACGAGTTTCCAGAACATTTTAATGTTTGCCTGGAAGTTATCCGATATTCTTCTATCATTCTTATCCGTTCTTTCTTGCTTTTTTCTTTCAACTACTTCTTTTACTCTCTTATTTAGGTGTCTAAAGACTTTTCCTTTCAATATCACCATTCATACTGCTAGAATTACTAGCCTTGGTTGCTAGTAAATCTAGCCATGCTTTCTTCTTTGCTTCAACTTCCATCCGTACCTCATCATCCCACCATAACGTGTCATTTTTCCTTTCATTCTTTCTCTTACTTACACCACATACTTCGGTAGCTGCATCCACTAAACCTTTCTTGATATTATACCACACAGTCTCCAAGTCTAAATCATTCATACACAATTCAGCCACACCACTTATATTTTCTCTCAATCTACATTTAAACTTCTCTTTCACACCTTCATCTTGTAACCTCTCTGTTCTTATACGCTGTAACGCAGTGGTAGACACAGATGTCCGATGCCTCCAACGTCTGAAAAGACCATTAATTAGGCATAAGACCAAGTACTGATTCGTCCCTACGTTAGAGCCCCGGTAAACCCTTGTATCTACCACCGCGCTCCTCATTCTTTCGTCAACAATTATGAAATCTATCATACTTCTATCATCACCTCTTTCCCATGTATACGTGTGAATCTTCTTATGACGAAAGAAAGTGTTCGTCACAAAAAGACTCTTTTCCACGCATACGGCGAGAAGGCTTTCACCATTCTCATTTATACTTTCATCACCAAACGTTCCCAATATCCTTTCATAACCAAGCCTCCTCATCCCAACCCTTCCATTAAAATCGCCTAATATCACAATATTTTCATTAAACTTGCATTTCATTAGCACCATCCTTACCAACTCCAAAAACTGCTCTGGGATATAAGTGGGCTTAGATATGTCTGGGGCGTAGACCCCTAAAACAAACAACTTCTTTAAGCCCACTTTCATTCGTATCCATAGCAGTCTCGGGCTTACACATTCATACTCTTTCACACAATAACCCATTCTTTCTGAAAGGATGATACCGACTCCCTGGCATGCCCGCTCGGTCTCGTCTACACCAGATCAGTACGCGGTATACATGCCATGTGTAGTGACATCCTTTCCCTTCCGTTTCGTCTCATTTACACATAACACGTCTATTCCTCTATCATGCATCATATCGCATACTTCATCCATCTTATCATTCATTCCTCCACATACATTCAATGTAGCCAGACGGGCTTCCGCAATCCACTTTTCGCCCCTCCGGGGGACAGAACGTGACGGGTGGCGAACCTCGTCGCCGGTTTTCCTCCCGGAGATTCTTCGCACCCCTGCCCCATTAAAGGGGCGCCGGGAACTCGGGGCCATTTCCTTAATTTTGTGCCTCATGGTGGGAAAGTAGGGTGTGGTATTTTTTTTCCGCCGTTACCACACGGCGAATAGCCGAGTCAGTTCTTTCGGCTTTGTCGCTTGTTTAGCACCACCCGGGGGACACATGTAGGGTGGTCAAAGCCTACGGACGCGAGCGACTCATCCCCATATTTGTTTATGTTTTTTTTATTATTGTATATGTTTTTTTTATTTGTGAGGTTTCTATATTGTTCTATATAGTTTGTGTTTGTGACACTACGTCACTGCTTTTTGACAGATTGACAGCAGATATACCAAAAAACTTGGCGCTTATCATGGCGGCGCGTGGATGAGCTAATGACGTCACACGAAAGTATTACCAAAATAAGACCCACCCTACCCCAGCCTACAAAAATGGGGTAAATAAAATAAAAAAAATACCAACAGACGTATTTTAAATAGCACTTTCCAAAATTGTATATTATTGTAATAGCACCCCTGTAGATTGTGAATAAAAAATAGGTAAAGATCGCGCATCTTATAACGTCGATACCACTTGAAATAATTAAAATTTTGTAGGTTTTGCAACTTAAAAAAACTTCACCCTTCGTGAATTAAACTTCACCACCATCGAAAATCCATAAAATGTAATATTAAGTGCAATTATTTAATAAAACCTATTTTGTCAATTGCCGAATGCACATGGAGTGTTGGCGCATGCGCGGCACATATTATAATCTAGGGTTTTTCTTCAGAGGATCTTTCGCGACAAGTTCACGCCTATCTCTATTTTCTCTATTTGAATAGTAAATTGCGTGTAAGAGATTAACTCATATGTTTCTATCTTAATCTTAATTAATAAATTAAGCTGAAGAAGAAAATTACAAATCCATTCAAGAAAAAGAAATCATATCTGTGGGCAAATTTTGAATGACAGTAATAAACCATCTCTCTTCGAGAGATATCTAGCAATGTTCTCATTGAGAAATTTGAGAACAGAGGAAAGTGTTCTTTACCTTTTTGCAAAAGGTTATTATAAATGACAACATGGATGATACCATACATTTTTTTTAAAAGTTTCATTTCATAAGAATCAATGAATTTTAATTTTTAGGTTTGAAGGCAGGCAGTGCACTGTTCCGGCATGAGGTTGCATTTGTACTTGGTCAGTTGCAAGAAGAAGTGAGTATCCCTCACTTGAAAGAGTCTCTCGAAGATGCAAATGAAAATGAAATGGTTAGACATGAATGTGCCGAAGCCCTTGGTGCAATCGCTACTCCTTACTGCTTAGACATTCTAAAGAAGTATTTGGACGACGAAAAACGTGTGGTCCGTGAGAGCTGTGTGATTGCATTGGATATGTGTGAATATGAAAAAAAGAAAAAAAAAGAAAAGAGCCTAGGTGATTGGCAAAGTTAAGAGACATTTTAAAGTTCCATGGCATATATTGGCCTGCATTTTTAATAGCAGCTGGGTTAGAACCTCCAAAAACTTTGTTTTGTCATTCGCATTGGACCGTTGATGGTGAGAAAATGTCTATATCGAAGGGTAATGTTGTATCACCCTTCGATGGGGCCTAACAATTTACGACGGAAGGTCTGCGGTACTTTCTTCTCAGAGATTCGGCAACTCATAACGATGCGGGTAAGAATAATTTGTTATAACATTTAAAGATTTAACTAATATAAATATCATTTGAATAACTGTTTTCAATCAAATTTTTTTATAGATTATAGTACGGAGAGGGTTTTGAATATCTTGAATAACGAGCTAGCAGATACCTTAGGAAACTTAGTCAGCAGATGTACAGGCAAAGTTGTCATTCCCAAAGGTGAAATACCAAGTGCAGCGATCTATGCTAAAGCGCTAAAATCTGAGCAAGCCGAAATACCGCGAAAGAATATAGAATCTCTCGGAGAAACTACTAAACAACACTACGAATCCTTCTACATCCATCACGCAATAGACGCGGTAATTGCCACTCTGAGTAGCGCTAATGTTGTGGTGGAACATCATAAGCCTTGGGCTCTTAAAAAAGAACCCGACAATGACATTGCTTGGCAATGGTAGCTGCAAGAATTAGTGCCATAGCTATGTACCCAGTAATTCCGAAGTTGAGTCACAATTGACTTTTTAAACGTACCGATTAATGCGAGGCTCTGGAAAGATACAAAACCAAAGTATTTGGAATCTTCGACGCCGGTGGAATTTGAACCATTTGAATATAATAATAAAATAGTGTTTCCTAAAATTAAATTGAAGGCGTAAAGTGTAAATTAACCATGTGTATAATTTCAAACGTATACTTCTGCAACTTTGTTTTAAAAATTGTTATTATATATTGTTTAACTTTTTGTATTTTTATTAAACAAAAATTAACAAATAATTATAAATGAAAAAATGTATAGCATTCGAATGTATTTGAAGTTTTAGTATAAGGGAAGTTATAATATAGATTATATATAAGTTACTATAGATATTGCTAATTAAACAATTCTTAATATTACACAATAAAAGAGCTGACGTAAGGCATTCCAATCAAGTCACGTAAATAATTTTTTGACAATTTGATGTATTAATGTATAAAGATTTAAAACAAGTTACTGATGCATGTATGTAATTTTTACAATAATAAAGTTTTTGTTATTATTTTAATACTAGTAAGTGTATGCAGGCATAATTTTTCTTCGATATTTTGTATACATTTATTGGGTTATTGGGTTATTGTGTTTTTAAAAAATGTATCACTTAATATTTGCAGTTTATTAATTATTTGCTTCAATGCGTAATGGTAATACGTAAAGAAAGGGTGGTACACAATCACCATGAACCAAGTTTAAGTCATCTTGAAATGCGCTCAATCTAAATTTGTAATTTTCTTCTTCAGCTTAATTTATTAATTAAGATTAAGATAGAAACGTATGAGTTAACCTCTTACACGCAATTTACTATTCAAATAGAGAAAGGCGTGAACTTGCCGCGAAAATTCCTCCGAAGAAGAACCCTAGATTATGTGTGCCACGCATGCGCCAACACTCCATGTGCATTCGGCAATTGACAAAATAGGTTTTATTAAATAATTGCACTTAATATTGCATTTTATTGATTTTCGATGGTGGTGAAGTTTAATTCACGAAGGGTGAAGTTTTTTTAAGTTGCAAAACCTACAAAATTTTAATTATTTCAAGTGGTATCGACGTTATAAGATGCGCGATCTTTACCTATTTTTTATTCACAATCTACGGGTGTGCTATTACAATAATATACAATTTTGGAAAGTGCTATTTAAAATACGTCTGTTGGTATTTTTTTTTATTTTATTTACCCCATTTTTGTAGGGTGGGGTAGGGTAGGTCTCATGAAGGCGCGCTCCGGTGTATTTAAGTGACGTAAATTTATACTGACATTATGATGTAGAAGAGTTATTTGTTTCTTTTTTTGTTTGTATTCTTTAATCTCTGGAACAATACCAGTCAGATTTGAAAATATTTTTTTGCATTTTTAAACCAATTCTTCAGGAAGGCTATTTAACATCACGCTACGACCCTTATCAGCGGAGCAATACGACGTACGATGCTAAAAATACTGATTTCATAAAGTTTTCTTGTTTTTTTAGGTCAGCAGTGAATACGACGATCCCGCGAAGATTGATAGGGGCGTGCAAGTGAAAATAAAGTGTACTAAAGAAGAAATACTTGAGACGAAATCTAAGATTCTTAAGCAAAAAGTGGCGCGCCAAACTAAAAAATTCAGGATAGGTCTTCTTTAATGGACACTATTAAAAAGTATACGGGTCAGTCAGAAATTGAAAATATTATTCAAGGGCGCTTTGCTCATATCTGTAAGGACTTCAAAAATCCACAGAGTAATCCACATGGTGTGAAAAATTTCAATAAATAATTTTAATATGGAAAGTGTTTTTATTTATTTTTTAAGGTTTTTAACAAACCATGTAGTGGCGGTGTGAGAATATTCACTACCCCATATCGTTCCGAGGGTGTTGTAAGAGGTGTCAGAGGAAAAATTAAACAGGAGATGGGCAGCGGCGATAATATATAAGAACTCAAAATAATAATATATTATCGTTCCTATTATAGTACATATGTTACTAGAAATCTATGAAATCCGTTATTATATAGAATTCCTAGGAATTGTAGATAATTCTTAAAATGAACAGGATGTGTGGAATATAGTATTATACACATTTCAGCTCAGAGCAGCCTGACTCGGATGGGTTAGGTCAGAAGGCTAAGGCAGGAGCTCCGCTACGCTGCTTTAGTCCTCGTGATATTTTTTTAAAATAATTGTCCAGAAATAGATTAAGTCTGTCTGAATAATAAATCAGGTATATTTCCCAATTCCTTGATCACCCGGGGTCATAATAAATTTTAATTTTATATTTCGTTGGTACCGTTTAGGAATTGTATACAATAACCAGAAAATACATTATCGAAATGATAGTTATAAAATATTCTCTGATATATTTATTTTCCACATTTTCTAAATAGGCTCGGCATTATATGGGTTGTAACGAAAATGCGTGGTCATATTTTAATACCGGTTCTGCCCATGGAAATGAAAACCTTTCTTCATAAAACTAGTCAATTCCCAAAAAAAATTGTACAAAAATATATAATCTATATAGGCTAGGTCTTAGTAGTAAACAGAGATATAGATATTTATAAATAAAACACTTAATGTAATTCAACTACTTATAGCGATATCCTGGGCAAAATAAAATAAGGTTACCTACTTAGAAAGGGAGGGTCTGCCCACAGAGAGCGAGATAGTAATACATAGTTTAAGCTTCTAGTAGGTATTCGGAGTGTGGTCTCCATCTTTATCTATAACTTCATGGTGTGAATATGAATGAATAGGACACAGTGACACCGCGAAAAAAAAATTGAGTCATAAACACAGAGTAATTTATAATTTTATATAATCCAAAAAAATCCATAGATAATACACTATGTATCACAAAAATCTGCTTGCTCTCATTGAGCTATTAAGCCGCGTCTCCACCAAAGTTTGAACAATCTTGAACAAAAAACCTCGAAAAAACTTGAAACAATGTCGGGAGCTTTTCGGCGGCAACATCAAAGGAATACGCTTGTTGCAAACATTTGTTCCCTCGGTGGAGACGCTTGTTGGAAACAGTTGTAAACAGTTGGAAACATAACTGTTGTCAACATTTTTGGTGAATACACGGCTTTATGTACTTCTGTGTTAGAGGCGACCACAGAGTACTTTGAATAGAGGCAACCCTAAAGCCGCGTCTCCACCAGTTTTGTTACCAACTATTGTGTTGTCATAACGTGTTGGTGACAAATGTTTCTGTAATTACCTAATGTTGACAAAAATCTTGTAAACAATGTCTGGAACCGTGTTTCAATTTTCGGCGGTAACATCAAAGGAATACGCTTGTTGCTAACATTTATTCCCCCTGTGGAGACGCTTCTTCCAAAAATTTGTCGGCAACATGTGTGTCACGTGGATGAACGAGTAAATCGACACATTAATTAATTTATATTGTCACAAAATATATTATGGGATCTGTGTAATCAAAATTATATTATTATTTATAGGTAGATCTAGATTTTTTTATAGGAGAGGAAACGAGCATGCGGCTCACCTGATAGTAAGTGACTACCGCCGCCCATGAAAAAACTGCAACACCAGGGGAACCACGCGAATTGCAGATGCGTTGACGGCCTTTTAAAAAGGAGTAGGCTCTTTTCTTGAAGGTCCCTAAGCCGTATCGGTGCGGAAAAATCGCTGATGGTAAACAATTCCACAAAGAAGTCGTGCGAGAAAGAAAACATCTTCTAAATCGCACAGTGGTGGACCGCCAATCATCCAGATGGTGGGGGTGGTATCTGGAGCTCTGCCGCGATGTGCGTTCGTGAAATTTGGCGGCTGGGATTAATCCGAACAATTCCTCAGAGCACTCCCCGTGGTAAATGCGAAAGAAAATGCAACGGAATGCAACATCTCTTCGCAGTGCCAATGAATCGAGCAGATCGGAAAGGACTAGGTCGTCGACGATTCGAGCCGCTCTGCGCTGGATGCGGTCAAGTGGAAGGAACTGGCCCTGGGGAGCCCGTGCCCAGAGATGGGAATATATTCCATGTGAGGCCGAACCTGCGCCTTGTAAAGTTGCAGGCGGTGTGCCGGCATGAAATACTGTTCCGCTCTGCTGAGCACGCCAAGCATTTTAGAGGCCAATTTGGCCTTCTCTTCCAAGTGACCACGAAACTGCACGTCACTCGATATGTCGACTCCGAGGATTCCGATACTGGCTGAGGCAAGAAGGGGAGTGCCTTGAAACTGAGGAGATACGACAAAGGTGTTCTTTTTAGCGGTAAACACGCAAACTTGTGTCATCTGAGGATTAAACTGGACTAGATTTAGTTGCCCCCAATCCGAGACTTTGTTCAGCAAAGACTCGACTTTAGACACAAGTTTGTTCCGGTACTCGGTGACGTTTTCCCGAGAAATATTGGCACGGCCGGTGTATAGAGCATCACCAGTGCTGTCATCCGCAGAGCAATCAATGTTACCAGTTAGCAACATATCATTGATATGCAGAAGAAACAGTGTTGGTGATAGCACACATCCTTGTGGATCACCAGCGTTAATAGGCTTGTAGTCAGAGCATGCACCGTCTACAACGACCTTGATGCTCCGACCTGCAAGGAAGCTGGTGATCCAATTGCACAATTTCTCGGGAAGCCCATAGGAAGGGAGCTTCGAAAGAAGCACTTTGTGCGAAACCCGATCGAAGGCCTTCGCAATGTCCAAACTAACGGCCAATGCCTCCTCCTTGGACTCTACTACCTCCGCCCATCTATGGGTCAGGTAGACCAGAAGATCACCAGCTGATCAACCCCGACGAAATCCGTATTGGCGGTCACTAATCAGCTGGTGATCCTCAAGGTACCGCATGAGCTGGCAGTTAATAATGGATTCCATTATTTTGGAGAACAAGGAGGTGATGGCGATAGGCCTGTAGTTGGACGGATCTGAGCGGTCTTCTTTTTTAAGGATCGGGTGGACAAAAGCTGTCTTCCATGAATTCGGGACTACGCCTAGCGAGTAGGAGTACCGGAAAAGACGCGTTAGGACCAGTGCCAACTCCGGAGCACACGTCCTCAGCACAATTGGGGGGATCCCGTCAGGCCCACTCGACTTGTGGATGTCCAGGGAAAGGAGTGCTTTGCGAACCGAGCGCTGTGAGAACAGCACATCCGGCATGGAGCACTCACACCGCGGGATGGTCGGCTGTGTTTCCCCCCGTCATCAAGAGTCGACGCAAAAAGGGAGCCTAAAAGGTCAGCTTTGTCTTTTGCGCCTTGGGCCAGTGAGTCATCCTCCCTGTGCAGAGATGGTAGTGATGTCTTACAGAAATTCCCTTGGACAGCCTTGGCGAGAGACCAGAATGCACGGGTTCCCGAAGGAAGGCGAATTAGTTTCTCGTCAATTCTCTCTATGTGCTCTGACTTTGCCTTGACAATAACTCTTTTGAAGGACCTGGAGGCGAAGTTATACTTCTTTTTAAGTATGCTGGTGTTTACATCCCGAGTTGCGGAAGCCGCAGCCCAGGCTTGATAACACTCCTGCTTACTGCGTAATGCAGTCTTACAGGAGCGACCAAACCAAAGCTGAGATCTGCCTCCGATGGGTACCACAGATGATGGAATAAATAGTTCCATTCCCTGTAGCACCACATCAGTGACAGAGTCAGAAACAGCGCTGGGATCATCCGGCGAGATATAAACCCGCCCCCATGGGTATGATGCAAAGAAAGACCGCATTCCGTTCCAATCCGCCGACCTGTAATGCCTCCAGCCCTCCCTCAATTGCGTGCACTATCCTCGTCACCACTTATCCCAGCACCACTACTCCCAACACCACTACACTAGGAAAGACACACCACTGACGACAATACGACACGTGTTTCGCTTCTACGCGCGCAATTGAGGGAGGGCGGGAGGTGCTCTTCAAACTAGGTAAGACACATCATTTTATTTTATCAAGCGGATGTACGCAAAGTGATTTTTTGTCAACTTTAATATAATGGACTTCCGCAAAGTAACGCCTGATTCTATTAATAATCTATTTATTTATAACATTAAAGATTTTTAGTATTGATATGGCCACTATAAGATGTTGTTAGGTTAGCTAATTACGTAATAACTTAAAACAGAAGGACCCTTAAGTAGGGACTAAATAAATTAACCGACTTAATATTACATGGATCTCACAACTTTTTACGGTAGAAGAACTGAGTTATTTTTTTGATGGCATCTTATTTCTTTTTGTAGATAGTCCTACTTTTTTTTCATACTATTTGCGTAAATTAAATAAAACGTGGTTTATGTGTATACCTGCGATATCGCAGTAAAACCCAAAGGTTGCCTGGAAGAAAGGGGCCGCCTTTTTGTGACAGACGGGAAGCGTGGGCAAGCCGTTTCCGCCGGCCGCGGTTATGTTTCTTAGGGTTCTTTCTTTCATGACAATTTCGGGCTATTTAGTCTACTTAATACTTTGCGGGATTTTGGTAAAACTTCATAAGACATGTCCCATTCTTGCTTTTTCATTCCATTAACCGTTTTATAAGTTACCTTTGAACATAGTTATGTCTAGGTATCTATCTTCACCTATTGTTCCATTATAGTATATATATACAGACTCTAGATGAGGGGGGGGGGGGGGAATACACCGCCGACCATCCCGCGATGTGAGTGCTCCATGCCGGATGTGTGGTTTACACAGCGCTCGGTTCGCAAAACACTCTTACTCACTCCCTGGACGTCAGCAAGTCGAGTGGGCCCGATGGAGTACCTCCCATTGTGCTGAAGACGTGTGCTCCGGAGTTGGCACCGGTTTTAACGCATCTTTTCCGGTACTCCTACTCCCAAGGCGTAGTCCCGAATTCATGGAAGACAGCTTTGGTCTACCCGATCCCTAAAAAAGGCGACCGCTCAGACCCGTCCAACTACAGGCCTATTGCCATCACCTCCTTGTTCTTCAAAATAATGGAATCCATTTAACGGTGGTAGAGCCACGCAGCAGTTTTTGCTGTTGCACGTATGTGCCGGCTCGAGCCGGGTTGGTACCACGACCTCACAGAATACCGGCGTGAAGTAGAAGCTCTGCTTCTGCGTTTCGTCTGGTGAGTGCAGGTGGACGGAGGCCCAATTCCCCCCCCCCCCCCTCCCCATCAACATGGTAGCGGAATTACACGATACACTACCCCAGGAGGTTACCAGCAACCCTGGAGAATCCCTCGCCGAGCATCCACGACCATGTTATTCCACTCCTGAGCGTGGGTACTCAGGCTGCCCCGCGTATTCTGGGGGGGGGGGGCAAACTCCCGCTCAAAAACATAACTGCTCGGGGCAAACTGAGCAACAATAATAAGGCGACCCCTGCCACGCTATCCGTGAATTTCTGCAACAACAGGGGACTTCACTCGAACTTAAACGCCGTCCACTACCATCTCGAGACGTCGAAGCCGGCCTTGCTCTTTCTGACCGAGACGCAGGTTTCCTCTCCGGCTGATATTTCGTATCTCTCCTACCCAGGGTACAAATTGGAGCACTTCTTTGTGCCTCGGGCTGGAGTTTGCGTGTATGTCAGAGAGGACATCTGTTCTCGACGCCTCGGCAGTCTTGAAGGTTCGGACCGGTCCATCCTTTGGCTACGCGTAGACAGCGAAGACCATCCGCGCGTCTACGGGTGCCTCTATAAGTCCCATAGCGGTAATGCCGAAACAGACGGACTCGTCGACCACGTCTAAATGGCTACAGATTCCTTGCTACAACAGGTCCCATCCGCAGAGATCGTGATCCTTGGCGATTTTAACGCCCACCACGCCGAATGGCTCGGTTCACGTTTAACCGATCATGCGGGGAGATCTGTTTATGACTTTGCTTTGGCATATGGTCTGATACAACTGGTTACTTCGCCTACGCGGATTCCAGATGTGGAGGATCATACACCTTCCCTGTTGGACCTTCTGCTGACCTCTCATCCGGACGGATATCAGGTTTCCGTCGATGCCCCTCTCGGCTCTTCGGACCATTGTCTGATCCGGAGTGTGGTGCCACTCACACTCCCCTCGCGGTTGCGTTCTGCAGGTTGCCGCCGTGTTTGGCATTACAGGTCGGCGGATTGGGACGGAACGCGGTCTTTCTTTGCATCCTACCCATGGGGGCGGGTTTGCTTCTCGCCAGATGATCCCAGCGCTGTTGCTGACTCTGTCATTGATGTGGTGCTACAGGGAATGGAACTATTTATTCCATCATCTGTGGTACCCATCGGAGGCAGATCTCAGCCTTGGTTTGGTCGCTCCTGTAAGACTGCATTACGCAGTAAGCAAGAGTGTTATCAAGCTTGGGCTGCGGCTTCGGCGACTCGGGATGTAAACACCAGCACACTTAAAAAGAAGTATAACTTCGCCTCTAGGTCCTTCAAAAGAGTTATTGCCAAGGCAAAGTAGGAGCACATAGGCAGAATTGGCGAGAAACTAGTTCGCCTTCCTTCGGGAACCCGTGCATTCTAGTCTCTCGCCAAGGCTGTCCAAGGGAATTTCTCTAAGCCATCACTACCATCTCTGCACAGGGAGGACGACTCACTGGCCTATGACGCAAAAGACAAAGCCGACCTTTTAGGCTCCCTTTTTGCGTCGACTCTTGATGACGGGGGGAAAACACCGCCGACCATCCCGCGGTGTGAGTGCTCCATGCCGGATGTGCTGTTCTCACAGCGCTTGGTTCGCAAAGCACTCCCCTCCCTGGACATCCAGATGTCGAGTGGGCCTGACGGGATCCCCCCAATTGTGCTGAGGACGTGTGCTCCGGAGTTGGCTCCGGTCCTAACACGTCTTTTCCGTTACTCCTACTCGCAAGGCGTAGTCCCGAATTCATGGAAGACAGCTTTTGTCCACCCAATCCCTAAAAAAGGTGACCGCTCAGGCCCGTCCAACTATAGGCCTATCGCGATCACCTCCTTGTTCCCCAAAATAATGGAATCCATTATTAACTGCTAGCTCATGCGGTACCTTGAGGATCACCACTGTGCGATTTAGAAGAAGTTTTCTCCCTCACACAACTTCCTTGTGGAATCAATTACCACCAGCGAATTTTCCGGACCGATGCTACTTAGGAACCTTCAAGAAAAGAGCTTACACCTTTCTAAAAGGCCGGCAACGCATCTGCAATACCCCTGGTGTTGCGGTTGTTCATGGGCGGTGGTAGTCACTTACCATCAGGTGAGCCGCATGCTCGTTTGCCCCCTCTTTTATAAAAAAATAATACAGGTACACTGATTCATGCACTGCAAATGTAACTTTGTAATCCTATATACACAGTCAGGTCATAAGTATTGTCACACAGTAAAAACTTTTCTTTTAGAATGCTGGCCACAAAAAAGTTTATTGAATTCGAATTTCGAAATGTTTATGAAAATAAAACTCTATACTTTTTAGAATTTTACTCATTTTTAAATATGGAGTGGACGCTAAAAGAAGACCGTGTTGCAGTTATTGCGTTGCATCGTTGCGGTTACGCGCCACTTCAAATTTTTGACATACTGAAAAATTTGAATATAACCAAAAGATTCGTTGATCGTACCATCAAACGATACAATGAAGCCTCTAGTGTAGATGACAGGTCAAGAAGTGGTTGCCCTCGGTCTGTTAGGACTCCAGCAGTGATAAAAGCTGTTAAGGCGCGAATTCAAAGAAATCCCAAACGTAAGCAGAAACTGTTGGCCCTTCAGATGGGGTTAAGCAGAACCACGGTGAAAATGGTGTTAAATGAAGACTTAGGGCTTCGGGCATATCGAAGAAAAACAGGATATCGTTTGAATGCTCGTCTAATGGAGACCTGAGACTGAAGAGATGCCGCACTTTGTTGAAGCGGTACGCGGGAAAAAAATATCGGGAAATTCTTTTTGCGGATGAAAAAATTTTTACCGTAGAAGAGAGCTACAACAAATAAAATGATAAGGTATACGCACACAGTAGTGAAGAAGCGAGCAACCGTATTCCGCGTGTCCAACGAGGTCATTTTCCATCCTCGCTCATGGTATGGTTGGGAGTTTCTTATTGGGGCTTAACAGAGGTACATTTTTGTGAGAAAGGTGTAAAAATGAATGCAGTTGTGTATCAAAATACAGTCCTGACGGACCTTGTGGAACCTGTTTCTCATACCATGTTCAATAACAGGCACTGGGTATTCCAACAAGATTCGGCGCCAGCTCATAGAGCGAAGAGCACACAAGACTGGCTGGCGGCGCGTAAAATCGACTTCATCCGGCACGAAGACTGGCCCTCCTCCAGTCCAGATTTGAATCCGTTAGATTACAAGATATGGCAACACTTGGAGGAAAAGGCGTGCTCAAAGCCTCATCCCAATTTGGAGTCACTCAAGACATCCTTGATTAAGGCAGCCGCCGATATTGACATGGACCTCGTTCGTGCTGCGATAGACGACTGGCCGCGCAGATTGAAGGCCTGTATTCAAAATCACGGAGGTCATTTTGAATAAACTTTAGTGTCATAAGAATCTATGTTTTGTTAAGTTCATTTTGGTATATAAATGGTTACATAATGTATAAAAATGTTTCAATTATTTTATATTAAACATGTGACAGAATTTATGACCTGACTAGGTATTTATATGGGATTACAAAGCTTTTTATGCAGTTGGTGTATCTAGAAAACTGGACCGAAATTGCAAAATATTTTAGTTTTTCCTTGATTCATACACTAAACATTAATAGTATTCTAAATTTAAAGGTTCTATGTCTGCTAGAAGTGCCTTAGAGTTTTGATGATCGGTCAGTCAGTGTGTGACAAAATTAAGAAACTTTGACTAGTTATAACTCTTAAACTCTGGTTCAAATTGAATGAAATTTGAAATATACCGTGTTTATACAATGTCTGCTTGGTTATGTGGATAAAACTACAAGCCTGAAAATTCAGGCTTGTAGTTTTATCCACAACGAAGTTATAGGCGGTCAAAAATGGCCTGAACTGCTTCGAGAAAAGGATGGTACGGCCGTGCCGCTTTTTTATTCGACTTGGCGGGGACACTCACAGACTAACTAGCAGATTCTACACGAATGGGGCACTGCTGGCCGTGTTCCCCGATTACTGGTAATATGAGACTTTTCACACGTTTAAACTACTAAGAAATGTCTGAGAATAGCCTATAAGAAAAAGATGCATGCTCACAAATCACTACTTTTACATTAATCATTTGGCTAGATAATCACCGTGTAGTCTAGTGATACCAGATCAAAGAGAAGAATTCAAAAGTTAAAAACGTCCATCTGGTAAGTGGCAACATTGAGTAGATACATTTTTTTTGAAAGATTAGAAATCAAGAAATACCTACACACCGATACAACAAATTTTTGTTTTTTTAAAGTTGAAGTATTTTTTCTAAGTAAAACCATTCCTATTAATATAACCATGATTCCGCAATAGCAGCTGATAATGATCTGCCAATGGACTCTCAATTATGTCACACTCAATTCGCGTTTCGCGTTGAATTCGTCATAACTCTGTAACTATTAAACAGCTGATATTGATATGTTAAATATATTATAAACTATGAGTCCTTTGGTGCATTGCAATGCAAAGTCACAAGTAGTAGTAGTCACTAGTCAGTGTGTCAGTATCACCGCTGGTATATGGTCTTGTTTTGTTTCGACCTGTGCTCCGAGTGTTTTACTCGTTTAATTTTCGGTAACCTTGGTACAGTGCACATAAAACCTTGATAAAGTATTAAAAAAAGTTAAAATCACGTTGGTCACGATGTTAAAGAGTGCTTCCAAAGTGACTATTAATACTGGGAATGTCCTTAACTTGATCGACATTAAGAAAAAGGCTGGACAAAATGTTACTGAAGAGGTTAGTATAAAAAATCTTAAATCTTAGCTATCTTATTCATGAATAAAATTTATATTTAAAATCTAAATCATATTAATTTTGAATTATTTTGTTGTACTTTAAAGTTACTTTTATTATTGTTTTGAATTAACAAGATTTTTTAAAAGAATTCAACATTATGTATAATATGTATATATCTAAGCATGGAGTTTAAACCTACAATGGTAAATGACTGTCTGCATGAGAAAATATGCAGACACACAATGTTTTTTGTTTATAAATTATAATAACAATATTTAGAAGTAGGTAAGTTTTATATGTATTGATCTCAATTTTTAAATGAGAAAATAATTCAAATATACTGCCTTTTTATGTTTGCTACTAATTTTTTAACTTTCTACTTACTTTACTAATTTCTGTCCATTTATGCATCACAGCTGTATACTAGTATGCTCATTAATCACTCCACCTAAGCTTAATGCATATGATGCATTGTTCAGAGCAATATTCAAATTTCAATATGAAGTTTGGATTATATAATATACGTTAAGGGATCTAATCACTGTATCATGTGGTTTTCATGATATGATTGGAACCATAAAACATGATTGGCATTTGAATCAAAACATAAAATATGTTAATGATTTTTTATATTAACTTTATAGTGTTTGATTATTCTCTTTGTTTTATATTTTTAGTTTACCAGTGGTAGAGCCACGCGGCAGTTTTGCTGTCGCACAGATGGGCCGGCTCGAACCGGGGTGGTACCACAACCTCACAGAAAACCAGCGTGAAGTAGAGGTTTACCTCTGCGTTTCACTTGGTGAGTGCAGGTGGCCGGAGGCCCTTTTTACTGGAAATGAGGCATTCCATCTTAGTCCTCACGGGTGACAACGCATCTACATTTTGATTTGCAATAGAGGATAGATGTAGATGTCTATGGGCCGCAGCAACCACTTACCATCAGGTGGACTGTGTGCTCGTTTGTCACCCTTAACATATAAAAAAAAAATTATTACTCTATGCTTAGATTACTATACATCAATCATGGATATGGGGGGACTGATGTGGTCAATTTCTTCCTATAATTAATTGAATTATCACTATCATCATAAAACCAATAATATTAAATACCAACTTAAGCATACCACTGCAAGATTAGGGCACTACTGCTACCTTCTGCTTATAATATACCAAAAATTAATAATCTTAAGTTGAAGGTAATTAATGGATGTCATACACAATACAGTTTACCGTCAAGTTTGTAGCGCAATTGAAACGGCGTCCAGTTTTCAGTGCATCCATATAGACCACTCACATTCAAGTTTGCCGTCAAATTTGCATGAAGTCGCACCTGTTGAAACCATGGTGTCTCTCGCTTATTGCTTCGACAAACGTTCATGTATACTTGACCGCTCATATACACGTTCAAGTTTACATGACGCTGCAAGCTTGATCAAGTTGGCAGAATCGAAATTCAATTTTTGCTTCAAGTAGACTTTTCATGCACACTGATAGCCATACACTGTCAATTTTACCGGACGCCGCATCAAGTGCGCTGCAAACTTGCTGGTAAACTGGATCTTGCTTGGCATCCATAAGACATTGGGATGTTGAACACCTTAGTCTCCACGTGAATATGGGTGTGACAAAGTACTTGAATTTCTTCAAATTTACAAATAAACTAATTAAACAGGATAAAGTCTAAAAAAACTAGTTTTATTCAATAAAATAGATTGTTAATTAGTATGTTTATTTAATAAAGTAAATTGCATGTCAATAGAGTAGCAAATTTTTTAATGGCATATTGAAATTTGAACATTATTTTCCTCTACCTGTAGCTTCTATAGTAATCACACACTTTATTTATATTAATAGTTATCATAACTTACAATTCCTATTATTCAGAGTCTTGGCTGATGTTGCCAATAACGAAATGTAATCCACAATATCAGGTAAATTGCATAATATTTTAATTACCTGAAATTGTGGAAGATACAGCTCATTAGGAAATAATTTAATGTTATAAAAGTATTTACAGTACTTATAACACAAAATAATTTTGAAAATTTTTGTCTGCTAACCATCGAAACGGCTGGACCGATTGTAAGGGGATTTTCACTGGCAAATAGCTGATGTTATAAGGAGTTAGGCTACTTTTATTTTTTTAAAGAATTAGGGTTCCATGCAAAAAAATTAGAACCTATGAATTGTAATAAATTCCACAACGATAAAGTCGCGGGGAACAGCTAGTTGTATATATGCTACATGATGACGATCATCATCATCGTCATGGTCATATGGTCATCGTCATTAATATCGTTATGAACATGGTTATCGTCATGGTCATATGGTTTTTGTCATCGTCATCGTCACCGTCACCGTCATGGCCATTGTCAACGTCACCGTCATCGACATCGTCATGGTCAACGTCTTGGTCATATGATCTTCGTCATTGTCGTCGTCATCGTCACTGTCATGGTCATAGTCATCGTCATGGTGACAATCAACGTCATGATCATCGTCATGGTCACCTTCATTGTCATCGTCATGAACAACTGAAAGTCGAACAATAGAATTTTTTGGATTTAAATTGTCATAGCTTTTGTGTGAAAAAAAGTTTTAAACTTGACCATGCTGATTAAATTTTAATTGAAAGTAGCTACTCCATTAAAATGGCAACTTTATTCTTTAACCCCTATTATGTTGATCAACATGCTTTTGTTTACAGCTATCTGAAAGCATAAAGCTGACGTTATCTGAATGGGGAACGCAGAACGGTGCGCCTATTCAAAATGGTACTATCCATGATGATAACCATCCTAGAACATCTCACAACAACTCCAACTACATGGTAGTATCAACATCAACTGCTCCAAGGGAGGCTGTACTGAACATAACCAGACCGCATGATGACGTACAGAACAAAATGGCGGAAGAGGAGCGAAAGAATTTAAAGATTGGTGTTAAGATTTTCATCAATGAAGACAGTACTATGGCTTTGAAGGAATGCTTGGAAAATGGTAAATACCTACTTGTAAAATTATACTACAAAATCGGCCAGGCGAGATGATACCTTAAGTAATGATGTCCGCCTGTCTGATTTTCGATGGCGTCTCGATGACGGGGTGAACACACCGCCTGTACTATTTACACAGCACTCGGTGCGCAAAGTACTGCTCTCTCTGGACATCAACAATAATTTTATAACAAAACAAATTTTATACGTGGTAGAGCCATGCAGCAGCTTTATTAGTAGTATAGTTGTAGCACGAATGGGTCGAATCGACCGGCGAAGGACCACGCTCTCACAGAATACCAGCGTAAAATAGTAGCTTAACACTGCTGCGTTTCGTATGGTGAATGTAGGGAACCGGATACCCTTTTTACTGGAAAAGAGACATTCCATCTTAGCCCTTACGGGTGATAACACACTTGCATTTTGATTCTTTATTGAGGATAGATGTAGATGTCTATGGGTCATAAAAATCACTTACCATGAGGTGGACTGTGTGCTCGTTTGTCACCATATCCTATAAAAAAAAAGATTCCGACGAATTGAGGACCTCCTCCTTTTTAAAGTCGGTAGAAAATAGTATTAAGCAAATGTAGAGTAGTGCGTTTTAAGCCCGAGCGGTTCAGTCGATGGAAGAGATTAATTTTGAAACAGTGCGATTTACCTAAAGCGGGACGTTTACGAGGGCGGCACTGAAAATTTCGGGAATCAAGGAAGTGACACAACATTACCATTTAAAAATGTATTTATTGCTTTTCGAAGTATTCTCCGCGAAATTTGACACATTTTTCCATACGATGGAACCAATCATTGAAGCAACCATTCCATTCGGAAGTTGGGGTCTCCAAAATGGCCGTTTTGTAGGCGTCCACAGCTTCTTCAGGTGATGAAAATCTCTGTCCACGCAATTTATTCTTTATTTTAGGGAAAGTATAGAAATCATTAGGGCTAAGGTCGGGGCTGTACGGCGGATGGTCTAATAATTCTGTTTTCTTGCTCTAAAAACTCTTTTGTTCTGTGTGCGGTGTGAGAACTCGCATTGTCGTGATGGAGGATGATACGGCGGTTGCAGTTCTTTTTACGGAGTCCAGAAACGACCTGTGGCAAACAAATGCTAGCATACCATTCTGCATTAACCGTTCTTTGTCTCTCAATAGGAATAGTCGTAATATGGCCGGTTTTGGAGACAAACGTGGCCACCATTTTTTTTGCAACACTCCGTGAACGAACAATTTTTGTTGGCTTTAACTCATTTTCGAACACCCAAACTCGTGACTGGTTTTTTGTTTCGAGTTCGTACGTACGTATATCCAGGATTCGTCACCTAATATGTTGTATACAGCATTTGAGGATCCTGCGTGGAATCTTTCAAGAGTTCTGACGCACCAAGTAACGCGAGCCGCTTTTTGCTCTTCACAGAGCGAATGCGGTATCCATCGGGAAAACAACTTTTTTACACCTAATTGTTCATGCAAGATTATTTTTATTTGACTCATGCCAATGTCTAATGTTGCCTGAATTTCGCGGTATGTCACATGTCGATCTTCCTCAATCAGCTTACGCACAGCATCAACGTTTTCTTGGGTGACTGCAGTTTTTGGACGACCTTGACGGGGATCATCACTGAGCTTGACACGTCCACGTTGAAATTCAGCAAACCAGCGATAAATTGTGGTTTTGGATAGGGCTTCATCACCAAATGCAGAAATCATTCGGTCAACACACTGTTTTTGTGTTAAACCACTTCGAAAGTCATAATAAATCATCGCTCTTGAATTTTCTAGAGTCAATTCCATTTTCTCAACGACTAAACAAGTTTGACAAAACCTTGTGACAAGACCGAGAATCTTTTTTTAAATAAATAAATGGTATTCGATTTTTAAAACCAACTGGACTTTTCAATTAAAAAGATTTTAATATGACAGCAACAGTGGAAATATTCCATTCCCGATACCTTTAGTGCAGCCTATGTAACAATGCTGCCACAAGCTATTTTTAAATTGAGTAGGTGAGTAACAGAGTGGAAAAATTCCTTCTAGCAGACTTCGTGTGTATTTTTTTTTAAAAACGCTTGGCTTTAAAAGGAATTGGTTTTCTTCAAACCAGAGCTCGTGGTTTTCAGAACTGGCAAAAAGCTTGTTGATGACAAATTAAACTTGTGAACACCCATGATAAAATTCAAAAAAGTCGTTTTATTCAATTATCGTATGTAAGTTATTTTTCAAATAGTAGCCAAATTTTAAACTTAAGTTCAAATATATAAATAATGACATACCGTTATTGCAGTTTTTGTAAATACGAGTAAATAAAGCTTCTACTTTTATTTGAAATCATCCCAAATTAAATATGATTCATGGGAAATAACGTTTTTGTCTACCGATCGATCCTTAGGAATGTGTGCGTGCGCAGTAAAATGAGTTAAAATAATGCATTACCACGGATTTTGAATTTAAAAGATAAAAAGGACAGAATGTTTGAGATATTTTTTAAATTAATTTTTCTTCACCATTTGCCTATATTACTTATTCTGAACCTTCTCTGCAAATTTAGCTAGTTATTGCAAAATAACCCTGTATAAATGTCTACAAAGTTACTCATTTCTAATTGGGCCTCCAACAGATACGCAGGTTTCCTCATGATGTTTCTTCCACCGTCGAGTACGTGGTAAATTAGAACTTCAGAACTTATAAAATAAAATTACAACTGACAATTCAACTAGTGTCGGCGGTTACTCAAGTTGCCCGTATTCTGTGAAATTTACAAACACGGCGCCAGAATGATGAAACAACTTGTCATGGTCAATTGTAACAATTATATTTAACTTTTTGATTTGAAATGAACTGACGAAAAGGCTATCTATCATCTTAACCTATAATCAAAATTTAATTTTATGTTACCACGGCGAAGTTATAAATAAAAAGTGATAAAGACATGTAATCTTATATAATGTGTAATTTTTAAAGATCCAAGCTGCAGCTATATTATGGATGCAGCAGGAATGGTTTGGCTTCATTGGGGACGGAACACGCTATCACAGAATACCAGCGTAAAATAACAACTTACTATCACTTACTTCTGCTTGGTGCTGAGTGTTAAGCTTTCGTGTATGCCTGTTTGGGTGGACTTGTAATTCATTTTAAATAATTTCGCGATGAGTAGAGACTTAAAATTTTAAACATAGGTCAGAATCGAATGACAACTATATCTATACAATTAATAAATAAATTAATAAATTCCACGCGGGCGAAGTCGCGAGGGACAGCTAGTGTAAGAATATGAGAAAGAAAACGTGGTATATTAAAAAACGAATACATATTTTTTTTAAATTTCACTTATTACTGGTAACGAGGCATTCTATCTCAGTACTCAGGGGTGACAACACATCAGGTGGACTGTGTGCTCGTTTATCACTCTCTTATCCTATAAAAAAATGATCGTAATCGCTAGCATTCGTCCATTTTACGTGATAGAGCCATGTTGTAGCTATATTAGTAGTATAGTTGTAGCACGAATGAGTCGGCTCGACCGGGGAAGGACCACGCTCTCACAGAATAAAAGAAAATAGCAGCTTAACGCTGCTGTGTTTCGTATGGTGAGTGTAGAGAACTGGAGACCCTTTTTACTGGAAACGAGGCATTTCATCTTAGTCCTCACGGGTGACAACGCATCTGCATTTTGTGTCTTTATTGAGGATAGATGTAGATGTCTATGGGTCACAGTAATCACTTACCATCAGGTGGACTGTGTGATCGTTTGTCACCCTATCCTATAAAAAAAGGCCTATGGTGTATAGGCCCCATAAACGTGCTGCACTCGTTACACACACACATTTGGTGTGCTTCGTTCTAAAATGATTACCGTGACGCAACCGTGACGTGTCGCGAAAAATGCACGTCATTGTGTACAAGTTTAACAAGTAATTCTATAGCTGTTGCGGATGTTGCTATTCAGACATAAATATTGCGAAATCGTAACACGTTCTTTTCTGTTTAACTTGTTGCACTGCCTCTCCATACTACTTGGCGGAGCCTCTACTTAGATACATATTATGGATCATTCATATTATGAAATGAGATGCAAGAGAGAGGATATACGGTTACTATCTTCTATCTGAGCATTATTTTTATTACCATACAGATCGTTTCCAATATTTTGCTAGATAGCGTACATACTTAATAATATGTGGGTTAGTACCACTAATACTTCCTACATATTATTATTATTACAATGTGAGTCGTCAAGGCAAAAAGTGAATAGATTTGTTATATTTCTTGTTCTGTTATTTATTCTGTGGTTAAACTAATTCGCTAATTTTATTCTGCTGTTATCAGGAAGATGGTGCTGGACATCTTCTGGTTCAGTTCAACTCCAGTTTACTCTCTGTTTTCTCTTAAGACACCCACGGGATGATATGAGGTAGTGGATATTCTTACACCGCCACTACATAACAAACTGCGTACCGACTATAGCAAATATCCTCCTACGAGGCAATCTACAAGGGAAGCATAATATGTTCAACACTGGTCTATTAACACTTTCACTGTTGAATAACACTTATCAATAAAGTCCGTTACTTATTGGGCAGAGTAATAAACATATAGGCTAGACACACAAACTCTCACGCCTGTCACGCAGAGGGGTAGGCAGATACTACGGACTTCCATTTGGCGCGATCCTGACACACCTCTCTCGCCTCTTTTACATCCATATATCTACGCATATACGCTCATCGGTTAAGGGAGTACCCTTTTCTTGAAGGTCCCTAAGTCGTATCGGTTCGGAAAAATCGCTGATGGTAATCGATTCCACAAGATCAGAAAGGCCGGCTTAAAATTTAATATTTTAAGCCAACTCTTACGTCCGTACATTTTATCTTTTCAATCGGCTTCAAAAAAGGAGGAGGTTCTCAATTCGTCGGAATCTTTTTTTATGTATGTTCACCGATTACTCGAAGACGCCTGAACCGAATTAGAAAATTGTTTTTTTTTTTGTTTTAAAGGGTATATTTTTAGGTGGTCCCATTAAAAATTTATCGAAATCGGTCGAGCGGTTTTAAAAAAATCAACAATAAATTATTTATATTGAAGTCGGTTGTACAAAAAATTTAATTTTATCACTTGTGTTGATACTAATTCATCTGGTCTCATTTTGAATTTCTGGTCATGTTTTTTTTTATAGAATAAGGGCGACAAACAAGTACAGTCCACCTGATAAGTAGTGTATGCTGTGATCCATAGACATCTACATCTACCCTCGATTAAGAATCAAAATGCAGAATGCGTTGTCACCTTTGAAGACTGACTGACTAAGATGTAGTGCCTCGTTTTCAATAAAAAATTGGTCTCCGGTTCTTTACACAGGTAGCCGAACTCTGCTGTTGTTTTGGTAGTTGTCTCATCTCAGTAATCTAAATATCTGTGACATCGCAGGTGGCGCTCTAAATTTTGTTTGTGAAAGATTAACTTTTCTAGGTGAACTGATTTCGATATTTCTTTTTTATTTGAAAGCTGGTGCTTCTCATGTGGTCCTCAATTAGCTTTTGAGTTAACCTTCATAATTGATATTGAAGTCGGTTGCATAAATTTTTTAATTTTACTATTTGTTCATCGTCGATAGAAAAAATATTAAGACATAGGAATAGGCCACAGTAGGTAACTTTGCTTGCAAAAGCGATAAAGTTGTACATAATATGTTATGGCTTATGGACCAAGTGATTAATTGTGTACAAATTTGAAAAATACCCAATATGAGTAGGCAATATGATAAAAATAAGCGTTAGTAGCCTAATGGCAGGTCGCGGACCGCTAACTCGAAAGGTCGTGGGTTCGAATCCGCCATTCAACTACTGCCGTGAACCACTTCTAACACAAGCATTTTAAGCTTACCAGAAGTGGTTAAAGGGAATATTAGTAATGTTTAAAGCATTACTAGTATTTTTTTAAGAAAAAAAAACTATTGAAATAATAAAACTTAACAGGCTTTATGAATAAAGTCCGTTACTTATTGGGCAGAGTAATAAACATATAGGCTAGACACACAAACTCTCACGCCTGTCACCGCAGGGGGTAGGCAGATACTACGGACTTCCATTTGGCGCGATTCTGACACACCTCTCTCGCCTCTTACATCCATATATCTACGCATACACGCTCATCGGTTAAGGGTACTCCTAATCTGGCCCATTTTCAATGTATCGCCGATTTGGTCGATAAACCTTCGTCTAGGGCAGTGATGAACAGACTTATTAAGACTAGGGGCCGCTCGGACAAATTATGAACTGATGGCGGGCCGCCAGAAGTATAGGTAATTAAAGACAATAAAGAATTGATAATAATGTATTAAAATTGAAAAAGAATTTATTAATTTGAAGCGTGGCACTGCATAGTGCTTACAATCTTTTTCATATTTGGCTCAAATTTACTTGTAGCAACACGTAAAACTGCTTCCAAACTTTTATTTACAAGGCGGTTTCGATTTTTTGTTTTATTATTATTTAGTATTGAAAAGGTTTGTTCACATATATAAGTAGAACCAAATAAGCTGGCACATTTCAGAGCGTTTATGCGCAACTCTTTGTACGTATTTTTATCATTGCATCGGTAAAAGTTCAGCAAGTCTCCTTCGTTGAATTTGTTGCGTAAAACTTGGTCGTTTTGAATGTCGATAATTTCTAACTGCATTGACTCTGGCGCATTTTCAACTGAAATCGTGAAAGGATTGCTAAATATGTCCAACAGAGGTTTCACTTTTTAAAACTCCGAAAATCTGTCTTGAAAAGATTGAATCAAAATATCTAGCTTTTCTACATAACTGAAATTAATCGCAGTTTTGTTGAATTTTTCAGCCATTTTCTTATAATTCGAAAAATGATTGTAATTTCCAGAATTCAATTGCGATCTGAAAAGTGTCAGCTTGCATTGAAAGGATGATGTATGAGCGTAGAGCTGGGATATCAGTTGATTTTTGCCTTGAAGCCGTGTGTTCAAGACATTCAAATGATTTGTAATATGTAATAACTAAAAAACCCAATCACACAACCAATCAGGATTTTTAAGTTCCGGGACATCCCTTTGCTTTTCCGCCAGAATTATTCCAATTTCTTCTATTAAATTTAGAAATCTTTCCAGTGTCAAAGCCACGACTTAGCCACCTTACTTCTGTATAATACAGTAAATCTCCATATTCGTTTTCGATGTCATCAAGGAATTGTTTGAATTGTCTGTGATTGAGTCATCGTGATTTTATGAAATTTACCGTCGAAACTACCTACCTTTTTCATGATATTTTGAAATTCAATTTTTTAGAACAGAGGGCTTCTTGGTGTATAATGCAGTGAAACTGCATGAGATCTTCAGCGTTTATGTTTTTTTCTTGCAGATGCTTTTTCAGCAAAGTAACTAGCCCAGAATTGACACCAATCATCGAAGGAGCACCGTCAGTCGCAACTACCGATAATTTTGATTAGTCCAAATCAGTTTTTGAACACTCATCCAAAAGTACATTGAGTATATCAACTCCTCTGGAAGAAGAGTTATTAGGAATGTGTTCATTGAAAGGTCAACCTTTCAATGAACACATTCCTAATAACTCTTCTAAGACTTCAAAATCTTGAGTAACACCTCGTATGAATATCAGAAGTTGAGCTGTGGAACTAATATCAGTGGATTCGTCGAGTGCTAATGAAAAAAATTCAATGATCTTAGTTTTTTCATTTAATTGTTCCGCAATATTACCTGACAAAGACAATTCGTCTTTGGATAGTCATACGATTCAGTTGAATTTTCTCAAACTTTTTTGCTGCTTCCGGAAACATTTTCTTAGCGGCAATTTCTATGCATTCTTTTACAAAATCCCCATCATTGAAGGGGCGACTTCGCTTTGCTATCATTCGAGAAATTTCATAACTAACTTCTGTAGCTGTTTCTGAATCTTGAATGGGTTTTGTAAACATAGCTTGCTGACCAATAAGCTCCCGTTTTAAAGACAACATTTTTTGCTTTCTTAATTCGCCTGTAAACTTGGTAAAAGTAGGATGCTGCATTTCGTAGTGCCTTTTTTACATTATATTCCTTTACAATCGCAACAGAATTCTTGCAAATTAAACAAACCACTTTGTTATGCGACCATACAAAAAAGTATTTTTCAGTCCAAATTTCTTGAAACTGCCGATTTTCATCTTTAACCTTACGTTTTTTACTAGGTCCTGGCTTGTCCATGTTGCGTTCTAATCCTGGCTAGGATTAACACAGCACCTAAAAACAATTACAGTACCTACTTATACAATGTCGCCCATCGGCAAGTGACCGCCCGGGATATTCTGCATGTACATGAAAAATTATCGGTAAAAAACCTAAAAAGGGGGGGTCTATCTTAAATACTTTTTAAGTTATTGAATTTTTAATTTTTTGAATGATGTTGGTCACCTTGTTCCACACTTTTTGCTCTAGCTCCAATGCTACGGGCACGATTTCGATTCTGTTTTCTTATTTCATCAGGTTAATAAGTTGTTTTGTTGGATTACGTAACATTTTTAGTTAAAATAAGGCGAATCATAAAAATAAACGTAGACAAAGACATTTTTTCTAAGCAAAAAAGTGATATTTATTTACAAAAACACGTGTAAGTACATAAAATGCCCCCTTAACATGGGCTTTTTACTCATTATTAATAATCTAGAGCATAACTACTACACATTTACAATACACTATCAATATCTATCTCTTAAAATTTTTTAATAACAGCGTGTCAAAAATTTGCTCCATATCAAGCAAAAAAAAGGTCATCCAGGTAGAAACCGGTTCTTAGAGACCGCTAGATAACGCACGTGCGCACTCTTCTCGGTTGGTTGTTTGTGCATCATTCAGTCGCTCGATTACTGATCCCGGGACGTTACGTGTTTTTTAATTTGTGCGCTATTTATCTTTTCGAGGACCATTCCTGTGCGTTTCAAGCATCGTAATGCTACGATTGCGTGATTTACCGCCTTCTCACGTAGCTGATATGCATTTTGTATACGGTTTTTGTGATGGGAATGCACGTTCTGCTGTCGAAGAGTACAAACGTCGTTATCCAGGTAGGCCAGTACTTGGGTACCGGTCCTTCATTGCTGTGCATCGTCGTTTTTGTGAGCAAGGACTTCCACGACAAAATGAGCCTGGCGTGGCACTTCACGTGGACATGGAAGAGGAAGTGTTAAGATTAGTGCGCGCTGACCCTATGACAAGCATTCGTCTCTTGTCAATAAGACTGAATGTACCAAGAATAACAATCTGGAGAATTCTTAAGAAAGAAGGCCTCCATCCTTATCACTTCCGGCGTGCTCAACATTTGGAAGATGTGGATTACCGTGCGAGATCTGTGTTTTGTAGCTGGATTTTATCGCAACAAAGAACCAATCCTGAGTTTCTAAAGAAGATTTTGTGGACGGACGAGAGTACATTCACAAGGGCGGGTATTACAAACCACCGAAATCTTCATGTCTGGGCCGCTGAAAACCCACACGTCAGAAGAAAAACATCTTTTCAGAAAGAATTTTCTGTTAATGTATGGGCTGGAATAATTGACAATATGCTCATTGGCCCTTACGTATTGCCTCACAGGCTAGATCAACACGCATATTTAGATTTTCTCCAAAATACGTTGCCCTCACTTTTGGATGAAGTGCCGCTGGCAACGAGAAGAAGAATGCATCTGCAACTAGACGGAGCCCCAGCACATTTCGCACGACTAGTGCGAAATTATCTGAATGAAAATTATCCGCGATGGATCGGTCGAGGAGGCTCCGTTGCTTGGCCGCCGAGATCGCCCGACCTGACACCCTTAGATTTTTATTTATGGGGATTCATGAAACAGAAGGTGTATGCCGCGCGCATTGAAAGCCGCGAACAATTAACGGCTAGGATTTTTGCTGCCGCAGAGGAAATTAAAGAAAATCCTGCAGAATTACTGCGAACAACCAATAGTGTAGCCACGAGGGCTTTTATTTGCTTACAGGAGGGTGGGGGCCATTTTGAAAACTTAATTAATTAAAATTGTTGTTTTTTTTAATCATGCCTGTTATTTTTATTATAATTTCTGCATTAATAGTTTTAACTCTATGTCGCCATGTCGTCCGCATCAATTATTTAAAGGGTGCGCACGTGCGTTATCTATCTACCGGTTTCTAGGAACCGCTCTCTACCTGGATGACGATGATGCACAGCAAGGAGGGACCCGTTTTTGACACGCTGTTATTAAAAAATTTTAAGAGATAGATATTGATAGTGTATTGTAAATGTGTAGTAGTTATGCTCTAGATTATTAATAATGAGTAAAAAGCCCATGTTAAGGGGGCATTTTATGTACTTACACGTGTTTTTGTAAATAAATATCACTTTTTTGCTTAGAAAAAATGTCTTTGTCTACGTTTATTTTTATGATTCGCCTTATTTTAACTAAAAATGTTACGTAATCCAACAAAACAACTTATTAACCTGATGAAATAAGAAAACAGAATCGAAATCGTGCCCGTAGCATTGGAGCTAGAGCAAAAAGTGTGGAACAAGGTGACCAACATCATTCAAAAAATTAAAAATTCAATAACTTAAAAAGTATTTAAGATAGACCCCCCCTTTTTAGGTTTTTTACCGATAATTTTTCATGTACATGCAGAATATCCCGGGCGGTCACTTGCCGATGGGCGACATTGTATTACCAAAAATAATTGATTAAATAGCTAGGGAAACACTTATTAATAACAGAGTTTTACTTACGATTTCACAACACAATTATACACGGTACTTGACGGGAAATCTACGTTGAATGTGGATCAAAATATATGACACCGGCTAGTCGAGTTAAAATCTACATAGAACTATTGACACTTCACTCAAATTAAAACCGAACTGTCGGTCGCTGCGGTTAGCGTGGCTTTTATACCGCGCGTATAGAGTCGAAAACTGTCTGGCGAAATCACGAAACCGACTCTGGAAGCTTCGTGTATCTACCTACGCGAGCAATCGGGAATTCGGGACTATTGCTATCTCGCTTGCTTAAACAATATAACCCATGGATAAGCCGCCACCACGCTGCCGTCGTCGCCGCGCCGCCGGCCGCGGCGGTTCCTCAAGAAAACGAATTTAGGCGAGATCAGCACGAACATTACCGACTGCTGTGACCGGCGCATGCACGGCGCACCGATAGGCGCACTTAAGAGCGCGCGCGCGAGATTCAAATTACTTTCGAACATATTTTTTTTTGTTTTATTCTGGAATATAATACAATATTTTTCGAATGTACGAGAGTATTATTTTTGCTGTCGGCGGGCCACCAGTATTCGACCGGCGGGCCGCATGCTGCCCGCGGGCCGCGGTCTGTGCATCAACGGTCTAGGGCGTCCCTTCCCGACCCTGCCGTTCACTTCTGCAACATACATTTGCTTTGTCACTCTTTCCTCGTTCATTCTTTCTACATGACCAAACCACCGAAGCGTTCCTCTCTTAATCCTGGTCACAACGTCATCTCGCAAACCACACTTTTCTCTTATCACACTATTTCTCACCCTGTCATTCAGATTCAGCCCTAGCATACTCCTTAAGGACCGCATTTCTACAGCATTTATTCTACTCTCATGCTTCTTCTGCCAGACCCAACTTTCACTACCATACATTAAAGTAGGGACTAACACAGCATTATGAATTGCCGTACGTGCCTTATTTGACACATATAGGTTAGATTTAAATAAAACTAGTTTTAACGGATTTTATAACCACGGCTACCTCCAGATTAAAACACCTCAGTTTCCCCCGTGACAATGGGTGCTGTAAAATGCTTGAAACGTCGGGAATATAGAATAAGTTAATATACGCCATAAAATCCGTAAAAATTAGTTTTATTTAAATGTGTAGTGTTCGCGTAAATATTAGAAATATAGGTTAGGTTAGGTTAAATTATGACCAGACAATTTAAGAAATACCTAATGATAACTTCATTACGTATTTATTACATTGTCTGGTCATAATTATAAATCAGTTTTCATCATCGAGTACATAGCCCGATTTGCGTTGTCATTATTAATATTTCCCGAGAATTATAAATAGTGCCCTGATTAATCATTTGGTCTATAACATAATATCTCATTTATCAAAGTGTACAAACTATTTCATATGATTTTTTTTATTGTATAAGGGTGACAAACGAGCACACAGTCCACCTGATGGTAAGTGGTTGCTGTGGCCCATAGACATCTACATAATATATCCTCGATTACGGAACAAATTGCAGATGCGTGAGTCATCCGTGAGGACTAAGATAGTATGCCTCGTGTACAGTAAAAAGGGTCTCCCAGTTCTCTACACTCACCATAAGAAACACAGCAGCATTATGCTGCTATATTACGCTGGTATTCTGTGAGAGCGTGATCCTTCTCCGGTCGAGCCGACCCATTGGTGCTACAACTATACTACTAATATAGCTGCAACATAGCTCTACCACATAATTTAACTGACAATTAACATTAGCGCTGGATTTAACTTTTTGGTGACCTAGGTTTTAATAGCGAATATTGTCCCAGTTTTTAACTTTATATAGGTTTTTTATTTGAAGTATAATTGTTACAATTTCTAAGGTAAGTACACTTTAATGGCTGAAATATTGTGTCCGAATTTTTAATAGTGAAATCCCTGATAATATCGTCAAAATTGTTTTCACGTATCAAATCACTTTCAATGCAAAGTATTGTGATAATGCATCCAATCTTTCCTGATTCCTTCGTGCGTTATAAATATTTTTTAATCTCCTTAATTGGATTCATTTCTATTTTGATTGACTTGTAACTTGCCTTTTTTCATTATGAAACATTCTTTTAATCAGAAGTTTAATAACCGATGCCCTCTTTGAGGTGATGGCCTAGGTCAGTGCCTAGTGTGACGTTATAAATCCATCACTGATTAACAAAAATATTGCTAATAGCAAAAATAAAATAATAATTTGAGTTTTGATTTAAATTTTATCTGCCGACTTCCAAAAAGGAGACGGTACTCAATTCGGGTGTATGTTTTTTTTTATGTGTGTTACCTCATAACTGTACTGGGCGAACCAATTTCGATGATTCTTTTTTTATATGAAAGCTGATAGTTCTCGTGTGGTCCCATATGAATTTGATCAAGGTCAGACCAATGGTTATTGAGTTATTCTTAAATAACCTATATTGAAGTCGGCTGTACAAAATTTTTAATTTTAAATTATCTATGGCCTGCTTGATGTTAATTTTGCTCATTATTCCTAATGTTGAATTGAGCTTGAATAATGTGCATTGGAATAATAATGTGTACTCATTCCAATCGACCTTGTGTAACTACGTCGTATTTATGAATGATACTTTTGTATGTTTATAACGCTTATCTTATAAATAGTAAATAACGAGTTATATCATCGTTTGTATGAATTTAGAACCGCTTAATGTATTGCATATTCTATGTAAACTTTAATTTTATTCGACTTAATAATATTATTTTAACCAAAAACGTTTTGCCAAACCAAAAGGAAGGGAAGGCGAATGGTCAGTTGTGGATTTTTGAGAGTGATATGATGGCAAATCAAAATAATGTTATCATAATACGTATTATAAACCAAACTTGACGTTATCTTTACTATCACTTTAGTATTATTAAATAGCTTCCTTCCTGTATTAAATGTTATTCTTTAAATGAAAACAATCGATTCATTATCTACACTTGATAGTGTAGTATCGTGTCGATATAATTATATTATACAAATAATATAATTATTTCGACACGATTTGATTATAATTCAATTAAAAAATATAATTGATTGTATTATAATTCAAGTGGATTTATTCGATATCCGATGTAGTCAATGTTAAATAACTTGTTACTAGAATTGTTTTTTGTCTCGCTTTTATTGTGTTATTAATTGTTTTTGTGTAAAGTTATTTTTAACAAGCTTTTATTAGCTTGGTATGTAACTATGTAACGGAATTTTTGAATGTGATTTTCATTCCCTTCAAAACGTCGGATTGTTTTGAGACTTCGCACACTTATCAAGGACCGATGACAATGCAACAATTTAAATAATTTGCCCCATTATCCTTGTTAGGATCCCCAGGATTTGCGAATAAATCATAAAACAACTACGACTTCTCCCAGTTCAATCTACTTTAAGCCGCGTAAAGGAACTTTGTTCCAAAAAACACTCTTTTATAGTTAGCCGCACTGAAAATAGAAAATAAATAATAGTTTAAAAAACTAAACGCTTTTGTAGATAACCGAACTAAAAATTAGAAAATAATTTTCAAAAAGTTTAAAATAAGAAAGTAGTGATTAATATAAAAAAATCATTTTATTGTAAAAAGAGTTCTTCACTCTCTTTTTTTCTGCCCCAGAGCTAAAATTTAGGTTGCAAGTGCAAGAAAATACAAGGGCTGTGAGTCCTTGCATTTCTGTCCGTAGGGTGTCAAACTATGGGCTGCAGTGGTCACTTATCGTCAGGGTTACTATGAGCTCTTTTGTCTGTACAGAAATCTCCATTACCATTTTTATGAAGTCATATTTAAACAAGTGGTAAAATAAAAACATTAATTTGTACAATCGACTTCAATATAAATTATTAAGGATAACTCAAGCACTACTGATCGGACCTTGATCAAATTTATATGGGACCACGTAATAAGCACCAGCTTATTCAAATAAAAAAACAATCAGTAACACACATAAAAAAACATACAATCGAAAAGAGTACCTCCTTCTTTTTGGAGTCGGTTAAAAAGAAATTGTAATGGTATGATTGTAAAGGTGGTGTGTGGCGGTCTACTAGTGTGCGATTTACTAGGACTTTTCTACCTCGCACGACTACTTTGTGGAATAGTTTAGCAACGGCAATTTTGACAGACCGATACGACTTAGGGACCTTCAAGAAACGAGCTTAAACGAGTTTTTTAAAAGGCCGGGAACGGATCTGCAATTTTACTGGTGTTGCAGTTGTTTATGGGCGGCAGAACATCAAGTGAGCCGCATGCTCTTTTGCCTCCTAATTTATAAATAAAAGGTCTTAGGCTCGTCACACAACGACACTACCCATACACCTACACACCACACTCTCCGCCGAACGCCTTCCACTTAGCCCTTAGGCTTACCCTCAGTTTTATTTATTTATTTTATAAAAATATTACCTTACTAGGGTTTTCCCTATATTGTGGAGGCAATTAACAAACAACATAAATTTCAAAAGGACAAGCATCCAGACCCGGAACAATTTGTAGGCCATACCAATACTTGTACTGTGCGGGATTCGAACCCTCGGCCCTTAGCACAGGAACTAATTGCTAAGCCACTGCACCACGGAACCGTCAGTAATATCAAGACTAAGATACTTGTCTCATACAAGTAGGATACTGGCTCCAATTTTCAACTCATTTTTTTTTTATTTCAGTATTCACAGCGTTACGCACGGAGTTCATAGAGAACGTTATACTGGCATACAATCCAGATATATTGTATAAAGAAGAACCGCGGGATGATACGAATACTAGCCTTAGAAACACATTCCCCAAAGTTTCGCCAATATCTCTCGGCAGTAATGTTGGTAAGTTGGTTCTGTTGGTTATTGTTGTGCCTGTATTCATATTAGAGTACAAAGAAAAAATACCATACTAATGGACGCCATACACGATCCAGTTTACCGTCAAGTTTTTTGAGGGGCTTGAAGCGGCGTCCAGTTTGCAGTGCATCCATATAGACCATTCACTTTCAAGTTCGCCGTCAAGTTTGTATGATGCCGCACCAGTGGAAACCATGGCATCTCTCGCTTATTGCTTCGACTAACGTCATGCATACTTGCCCGCTCATACACGCGTTCAAGTTTACATAACGCTGCAAACTTGATCAAGTAGGCAGAATCGAAATTCAATTTTTGCTTCAAGTAGAATTGTTTGCACACTGATAGCCATACACCGTCAAGTTTACCGGACACCGCTTCAAGCGCGTTGCAAACTTGACGGTAAACTGGATCGTGTATGGCATCCTTAAGCCACTAAACATTGTACTAGAATTTTTTTTTATAGGAATAGGGTGACAAACGAGCACACAGTCCACCTGATGGTAAGTGATTGCTGTGATCCATAGACATCTACATTTATCCTCGTTTGCGAATCAAAATGCAGATGCGTTGTCACCCATGAGGACTAAGTTGGAATGCCTCTTTTCCAGTAAAAAGGGTCTCCGGTTCTCTACACTCAACATACGAAACACAGCAGTGTTAAACTGCATTTTACGCTGGTATTCTGTGAGAGCGTGGCCCTACCCCGGTCGAGCCGACCCATTCGTGCTACAACTATACTACTAATATAGCTGCAGCATGGCTCTACCACGTATAAAATATATAAATATAGTCGTTTATTCACGGTCTGTTTTTCGCCTAAAGTTCACTAATACTTAACGTTTAAAAATACTTGATTTTTGATGCGTTTTTCACCATCATTTTAAATTCTTGAGGAACGATTTCATAAGTGATAGACATACGCTCCAACGTAATATAGTTGCAGCAGGAATAGGTCGGTTCGACCGGGGAAGGACGACGCTCGCACAGGATACCAGTGTGAAATCAGTACAATGCTGCTGTGTTTCGTAAGATGAGTGTAGAGAGAGAGACCAGAAACTAGGGAGCAAACCCTTTTTACTGCTAACTAGACATTACATGTCAGTCGTCAGTGGTGATAACGTTTTTGCATTTTAATTCTTTATCAAAAACAGAGAATTCAAGATGGTGTGCCCTTTTATCTGCTTTAGCTTTATATACAGGGTTATTTTTCAAAGATTAGCCAAATTTTAAACTTATTAGTTGAAATATTATAGGAATTATGATATACTTCTACATACTTTTTTTGAAATAATCCCAAATTGAATGTGATTTATGAGCAACAACGCGTGCACAGTAAAATTAGTTAAAATAATGCATTACCATGCATTTTGAGTTTAAAAGATAAAAAGGACAGAATGTTTGAGATTCATTTAAAGTAATTTTTCTTCACAAGCCTATATCACCTATTCTGAACCGATTTGGCCAAATTTGGCCGGTTATTGCAAAATACCCTGTATAAAAAATATGCTCTCACAGAACTCTAAAGTCATAATACGACTGTAGCGTGACTCATGGCTTTTTTGTTTCTCTCTGTATAACTATTATTATTTATTTGATCGCCCGACCGTGTGACATATTTAATTAAGAATATTTAACTTTTTAGGTCGGTTACCCAGTACAGAAATGGAAGCGGACAGCGAGGCGGACGCGAGGAAATGCGAAGCTATACTTCCCGGTATCAAAGTGTTGTGGGCCGTCCTAGAAGATTACGTTAAAGAAGGTCTGTTTCAGTTTATAAAAGACAAATTTGAATCTTTCTTCAATTATTTTTATAACTATTGTCTTTTTAGAAGTAATTTTTTCAATGGATATATCTATTACATCGTCTAACACTCTTGAATTGTTGGTAGTCGACAAAATCATCAACAAACAACTATTGCATAATTTAAAAAAAATCTACATTTAGTAGTTTCTGAAAACTTGTCTTGGTTATATATTATATTATCAGAATTTTAATTATTCATTCATTCGACTACGAGGAACTGTGCGCAGTAGTAGAATGTTAACCCGGTTTACATCCAGCTATGACCCCATGACATAAATCGTCAACCATCTAAGTTCTCCGGTGAAATTTGTTGTTTAATAACACGTCGGGAAACCGTTAATTCGATAATAAGTAAATTTTTATCAGAATCTAAGAGTCAACTGCAATAATTAATTATTTCATTTGGCTATGATATTATCGTCAATCTTTTTAAGGCGCAGGTTGAGCAAAATGTCGCGCTAGTCGTTATTTGTGCGGTTTTTAGGAGCTATCTACTTTAAATTTAAAAGATATATCAACAAATAAAAAACACATTATATTTCTACATAATCTTGATTTCATAAGAGCTATATCCAATTTTTTTAAAGGAATAAATAGTAATATAATCTCCTTACAACGAAACCACATAAATGTGAAATTATTATTGGTCACATGCATCTCCTCGTAAAGTAAGTATTATTTTATTTTGCGATTTACACCAATCGATAGGCAATTTATTAATGAACATTTCTATTATAAATTTTTTTTCAAAAGACCAAAATTTGATTTTATTAAGAAATTATTTTAAAATCTGGGCGTATTCACTGCCCACGGGCTTGCCGGAGTCAGTGAGCTCTGAGCTCTTCGACGTGAAGCCCGTGTCGTTAGAGCGTCGGCCAGCGCACCCGCTCACGTCATATCAGTCGATAATATTATTACTTATTAGGTTATTTATAAGTAGTTTTATTTGTTTGTTTTGGGTATAATTTTTCGTATTAGTTATACATATATTTCTTGTGTTTTTTACTGCGCGATGAAGATTTTTGTGTGTGTATTTTCTTTGAAATAAATGCAAATAAAAAATATGAAGCACCATTAGCATGTAAGGTTCGAATCCATAATTAACATTTCGACAAATATTATAATTTACACTATAAAAGGCTAATTCAATATTATCAGTATAGAATACAGTTAAAAATAATCCTACTACCCAACCACAATATCTTATTAGGTATAGTCACAGTAAATATATAGTAGGGTATAGTACTGCCTCGTTGGTCTAGTGGTTGTAGTAGTGCGACTGCTGATCATGAGGTCCCGCGTTCGAATCCTGGGTCGGGCCAAAAAGTTAGTTATGAGTTTTTCATTTATGTTTCTAAGTTATAATTAGTATTACTAAGTTATAGTTTTTTTGCTAAAATATAGTATATTATTTATTGCTTGTTTTTTCTTCTTTTTCAAAAAATAATTGAGTACGTAAGGTGTTCTATACTTATAATTCGGTAAAAAGTATCTAAGTAGGTACTAATATACCTACTTTTTACTATAAACTAAAATTTTTTAAAACTAAATTTAACTAAAAAGACTAAACGACCATATATTTTATAACTCAAAACAGGACATGGGTTTATTTATACTCTAAAAACTATGACTTTATACAATTAGTGTTCACTATAAAATTATATTCAGTATAGACGGTAATTATTAAATGCAACATATTTTTTTAAATTATTAATTACATTTGTCAGTGGATTAAATTTGCTTTAATAAAGTTGGTGATGATTTTAAATCAGAATAAAATTCTGCTCAAGTTTTTTTCATTGTTATCTTTGTTAACAACATCGCCTTTAGAACTGGAACCGTAAGTGTTTCTTTCAGACGTCCACAATTTATTCAAAATAAAAAAGTACTCTTTCTACCGGAGTATTTGTACCAGGTAGACATAAAATATATTCGATTAAAAAAAATTATGTTGAAGATTGTTGACTTTGAATACTTCCATCCAACGAATTACGGGACAATTTTGTGTCCCGGAGCTTTATTTGGGGACAATGGGACAGGTGACCGAGAAAAGGGACAGTCCCGTTCAAAACGGGACGTATGGTCACTTTACCTATAACCCGGCCACGGCTCCGTGGCGCAGTGGCTTAGCAATCAGTTGTTGCTCTGGGGGCCGCGGGTTCGAATCCCGAACGGAACAAATATTTGTAAGGCCTAAAAAAATTGTTCCGGGTCTGGATGTTTGTCCTTGTGCAATTTATGTTTGTAAACTGCCGCCACGACTCTCATTCTATATTACTCTCACTCTGCGAAACATCCTATTTATTTGTTTATTCTTTATTGCACCAAATATTTGTACAAAAGGCGAGCTATCTATCTAATTTACCTATAGTGAGTAGGTATCTCTTAAACTCACAATTTTCAATGCTTCATTTTTAATATATAATTAATTATAAAATTTCATAATTAGATAATACATGAGAATACATAATTCTAATATAATGCAACTAATATAGTGAATACAAAAATTAAAATACATTTATCGTTGTACGCTGTGTGCATTTCCATAAAATAGTTTATTGATGTTGAAAAAATACTACGTCCGTACAGTAGGTGGCGTCTTGCATATTTCTTACGCGATCCTATATTGTAGCGAGTCGGCGCGGCACGGCATACCAAATGCTCAAGGTCGTTCGCACGGAGTAGCCCCTTAAGTAATGATATTATTATAATATTTTTTTTCGTATGGTAAGTGTCGAGAACCGGATACCCTTTTTACTGGAAAAGAGGCATTCCATCTTAGTCCTCACGGGTGACAACGCATCTGAATTTTGATTCGCAAACGAGGATATATGTAGATGTCTATGAGCCACAGCAACCACTTACCATCAGATGAACTGTGTTCTCGTTTGTCACCTAATCCTATAAAAAAATCTTCTGTACGGGTGTTTGTCATTAAACTCGGACCGATTTTGTTGAAATTTATTGTGTGTTTGAGTGGGTCCCTGGATGGTTTAGATAGATAGGTTTAGATTCACAATCGGACTTGATAGGTGGCATTGTTGTCAAGATCCAGAAATAGTGGTTAATTTATGACAGTTAATTTTATTGAATATTGAATATATTTTTAAATATTCAACAAGCGTGCTCCTCGTAGCTAGTGTAGATATTTTACAGCAGACATATTTGAGATTAAATGAGAACACTATTTTTCGGTGTAAAAAATCAAAATTCTGTTTGTCATTCAATTAAATGAGTCAACATGTTTTACAATGTATTAGCGATTCGCCCCGGTTTCACACGGATAATTTCTGGATCTCGGCAACAGCACCACCCACCGGGTCCAATTGTAAATCTAAACCATTCTCGAATCAATTTAATCACACACACACAAAATTTCATCAACATCAGTCCAGCCGTTTTGGAGGAGTTCAGTCACTTCACATAGAAACAATTATATTTATAGAGACTAGTGATGGTTTATACTTACTATATATACAATGGGATATGTGGGTTTGCTGCCATTCATCAGAAGCTATGGAAATTTCCTGGTTTCCATGGTTGACTTACGCTAAGCATTGGGTTAGATCCAGTGATGGATTTTTTAAATTTGATTGACAGGTCGTGTGCAACAACTAGGCGTGGCGGACGTGGGCGGCGGCTGCCTCAGGAAGCTGCACGGCTGGGCGCGCGTGAAGCCCACCATAGCGCAGATCAACCTCGCGTCGTGCTGCGTGGTGCCGCCAGCCTTGCACGCCTTCTGTCGCGCGAACGACGTGCAACTGCTGACACACGCTGATCCACCCGGTCACTAATATTTCTTAATCAACCATAAATAGTTCACATGGCCATTTTTTGTGCATCTACCGTTACAGCTCATTAAAGTCCACTGCTGAACATAGGCGTCCCTCATAGATTGCCTCATAGAGGGATATTTGCTATAGTTGCCACGATTGACAAGAACCCTCTTGTTTTTGGCAACTGCAGTTTTTTAAATTTTTAGTCGTAATTAAGAAGACGCTGCTGCCCATCTCCTGATTTGTTTACCCCTGTCGCCTCTTACGACACCCACGGGGTATGGGGTAGTGTATACTCTCACACCGCCACTACGCGGTCCTTGTGCGTGCGCGCATCTATTCAAGTCTAATAGAAAGAAAGAGACAATTATTTCACCAACACACTATAAAAAACATACAAGTTCTTAGTATAAATTACAAATTAGTATTAATACTGTTGTGTGATGTCAAAAAAATTCCCACTCAGTGATAATCCGTGGGATACCACAGCACCGGTTTTCAGTCGGGACCTTAGTTGACTTAAGAACAACTGAACGTTAACGTAAAAACGCAATTAAAGTACTTAATAAAAGCAATTAAAAAAATTAAAATTAAATGAAACATTTCTGGGAGGATTTTTGGGCAAGGGAATCTCCGCTGTGCTGCCCCAATGCGTATTGGCGAACTTCATATTATGTCTTCGAAATATTTTTTTTCTTATTTCTTAGACATGCAAGTTTCCTCACCATGTTTTCCTCTACCGCCGAGTAAATTAGCACTTAAAATTGCAATTAACAATTTTATTGGTGCCAACGGCGGGATCCAACCTAGGTTGCTCGCGTATTATGAAATTTACAGCGAGCACCTAGCCCTGAGCTACCACGACTACTATCGGGCATAAAGTAGAATAATTTATTGTGTGCTCGCTTAAAATTAAATTAATAATCATTATTTTAATACACCCAAAACCTATCTTGTTGTACATCTAGGTTGTACAATCAAATTTAACAATAAAACCAAGTATCACTATGACCAGTAAGATTTATTGTGAACGCTTCTATGGCTATAGTTCACAGCTAAGTAATATCTTCTATGAATGAGGGCTAATAATTTTCTGCTCACCAGATGTCGTTAGTTAACACTGAGGTAAAGTGTTTTGTTACACAATGTCATTTAATTGAAAAGTTGGTTTTTAATAAAAGTTTATTAGTTTCTAGAGTATTATATTAATACAAAAAACAACGAGTCAGTGGTTTACTCTTTAATTTTTTTGCACATTTTTAACTTCTTTTTGTAAATTCTTGTACTTTTATGAATATCTGTGGTTTGGTTTACTTATTTTTAATCTCATTAATATAAAATAAAGCTAATAGTGCAGAAAGAAACAATAACCTTTACATTTTCCGAACAAATTAACTTCCCCGCTATGAAATCTATCAAATATTATACCTCACTTTCTAGTGGCGCCGACCTGGTGGCAGAAAAGTCGTAGATACCGTCATTGAAGGAGTTGTACATGGACATGGGCATTAGATGGTAGCATTGACCATGTAATGTTGCTGTAACAATATCCACTGCCCCATATCGTCCTGTGGGTGTCGTAAAAGGCGACAGAGGCAAACAAACCTGGAGATGGGCAACAGCGTCTTGCTAATAATACTAAAAAAAAAATTGTGGTTGCTAACCCGCCTGCCAAGCGTGGCAATTATGGCAAATATCCGCCTTATGATAATCTATGTTCATCGGTGAGCTGTGATGAAAGAATAATGAATCATTACAGACCCTCTACAAGTCCACCACTTATGACCAAACCCTGGCCTATGATCCCTACTCAAACACACAAAAAATTTCATCAAATCTGTCACACACGTGCAGTACAACTTTTTGGCATTACAACCCTTTACAAGTCCACTGCAGACTCCCCCAAGTAATGCCATAAAGCACGGTCCTGAATCACCTGCATCCATCGACTTCATATCCTTCCAGGTGGTCACTCCACGTATAACTCCACTGCTGGCTATGGACCTGTCCCTTTTTTGGCAGTCTTAATCGTCACGCTTGGCATGTGGATTGACGTGTGATAGCGGTGTCAGTGAGCATCTTGTGTGTGTTTTTCACGTGGTAGAGCCATGCTGCAGCTATATTAGTAGTATAGTTGTAGTGTGGGAAGGACCACGCTCTCACAGAATACCAGCGTAAAATAGTAGCTTAACACTGCTGTGCTTCGTATGGTGAGTGTAAAAAACCGGAGACCCTTTTTACTGGAAACGAGACATTACATGTTAGTCCTCACGGGTGACGACGCATCTGCATTTTGATTCTTTATTGAGTTGACAGTTGACATTTTGATTTGTAATAGAGGATAAATGTAGATGTCTATGGGCCACAGCAACCACTTACCATCAGGTGGACTGTGTGCTCGTTTGTCACCCTATCATATAAAATAAAATAAAAAATCTTCGATGCTGCTTCCCGTCAGCGGCCTAGGTACTTTACGAGTATTTTGCGGCTATTTAAACGAGATGGTATTTCTAATTGATTATTTCCGTTAGATGGTCATTGGCCATATTATAGCCATAGATTATAAGGTAAAGTTAAATGTGTTTTTTTTATTTGGCATTTCCAATAGTAGCTTCTTTACTACCCTCGGGACGAAAAAGGGTAATACGATGTGATCGGGCTAGATCTAGAACATAAAAGCAACGAATCAACTTTCTTTCAGATCTACTTTCTCTAGCAGCAGTGAAGACCCTATCGGACGCGGGAGTCGGATGCAACAATCTGGACTGGTGCGCGAGGTACCAGGTTCATATCAAGTGTAGAGGAGTACTGGCGCTCAAGGGATACGTCTGTAAAGCAACACTCGGCAATGGTATTGAAAGTAAAAAGTAGTGAAATTATATCTAGAATATTCTATTTTTGCACCTAAATGGCCGTTAATTTTAAATTATCACACTGCAAATTCTGTGATAAGGATTTTAAGGCACTGTGATATATACAAGGGAATAAATCGGGATTGAATTATGTTAATAAACAAGCAATTACAAAGCAAGTAAAAAGATTTTATTTACAAATTTACCAAAAAAAATGAATAAATAAGTTATGAATGCATGAAATGCCGCTGTCAGATGGCTAAATCAGCCAGTTAATTGTTAGTTACACGGTATTCAATAAAATACTCACCCTTTTAGTCATTTAACTATTGGGCAAACCGAAAGAGTCATTTCTATACGTCTGAATCAAAAGACAAGTAATATTATTAATGCAATTATTTAATAAAAAAATTGTCTTGTAGTCTTGTTATGGATTTGAGCAATTGTGGATACATTAACGATCACAGAATTTGCGGTTTCATAAGAAGCCTGTATATAGCTTTGTCTGTGTCAATATATTTCGCAAATTATTTAAATAGAATACATGGTTGTCGACAATGTTAAATCCTTGTTAATTATTACTTTATAATCGATAACCGGCGTTATAACTGTATTACTTGTGCATTATATACATTTAATATTAAATTTATTTCGACATATTTGTAAATATGATAATGCTATGAGTACTTGTGGAATGGCCCTTTGGGAGACTCGGCTTTAGTCTTGTATCATCGTTTAGTAAAATTTACAAGAAATTACAAATAGGGATGGCTTATACTTAATTGAAATCGCATGTAGTAAATGGGCATAAGATTTAAATGATAACTATTTATTGAAGAACAAAAATACGTCGACACTTGTGTTTGTATACATTTTTTGTACACATAAATATAGATAGCACTATTAAAAAAGTAAGGAAATATAACGTACCAGCTTATAATAGTATTGACGACTTGTAAGTATTATACAATCTTTAATGATAAAGCTATAAAAATAATATATAACTTGCATTTTACAAATTAGTTTTATGTCTCTGCATTATTTTTCAATAGAAAAGACGTTTAAAGATTTAAAAAAATGGTTTTTAACTATAACGGTATTTTTTATGAAAAAGCATGTAAAATATAACAAAAGCATTTTCTCGTTCCGTAAAAAAAAATTTGTCAGGAATATACATAGTGGATTATTTGGTATTGAGCCATGTGATTATGTGATATCCATTCATGTGACTAATTATAAAAATAAAATAACATCTATAATAATAATATTATGAAGAATGCTTTTTGTAATTAACAGTATTTAAAATTCGACATTCCGTTTACTAAGAAAACATTAAAGCAAAAAAAAAATACGTGGATTTTTCTGCTTCTGGAAGAGACTTTTTAACATGTATTGCATAAAATTTATTGAAGATTTAGTTACAAATCGGTTTTAATAATTTTATAAAAAAAATATATTTTTTAAAACTCTAAAACTTTTTTAAAAGAATCGTAACAGTCAAAAATAAAATTTGTTATGATAATGTTTCAAAACGCTAAAAATGTTATATTAATTTTAAGATGCAACACTGTGTTGAAATTAAAGTATTTATTGATATTATACTATGTTGTTTGTTATTCACTCTTTGAAATGATCCTTTTCAGTATTGGTCTGATGCATTTATAACTTAAGAGAGAAGTGGGCTGACAGCCCTGATATTGGCTACTGTAGAACCATGCTGCAACTATATTACTGGTATAATTGTAGCACGAATATGTCGCCACGACGGGGGAAGGACCACGCTCTCAGAGAATACCAGCGTGAAATAGCAGCTTAACGCTGTGTTTCGTATGGTGAGTGTAGAGAACCGGAGACCCTTTGTACTGGAAACGAGGCATTCCATATTAGCCCTCACGAGTGACAATGCAATTTGCATTTTGATTCGTAATCGATGATAGATGTAGATTTCTATGGCCCACGGCAACCACTTACCCTCAGGTGAACTGTGTTCTCGTTTGTCAATCTTCTATAAAAAACCCCTTTCATATTTGCAATGCATTTCAAAGAATGCAACAGATGCGTTGTCACCCTTAATTTTATAGGCGAAATGGCCATTGGCGTTTCTAGGTTTATTTTTCAGAACTTCTGCCACTGGAAAGCGATTGCCGGTAAAACCGAAGCACACGGCCCACCTCATTGTCTAAAATACTACTGACGTTCTTAACCTTCTAACTGGAGCACCAACAGTGGGTGCGATTGGAATTAGGATTAACAGTATAAATAGGTGAGGAGGTGGTAACTATTCATATGAACTTATAAGCAGAAGAACCCTACCATCTTGTTAAATATATACATAATAACAGTGCTAGAGCCACGCGGCAGCTTCTGCTGTCGCACGGATGGGCCGGCTCGAACTGGGGTGGTACCACGACCTCACAGAATACCAGCGTGAAGTAGAGGTTTACCTCTGCGTTTCGCTTGGTGAGTGCGGGTCGCCGGAGGCCCTTTTTACTGGAGATGAGGCATTCCATCTTAGTCCTCACGGGTGACAACGCATCTACATTTTGATTTGTAATAGAGGATAGATGTAGATGTCTATGGGCCGCAGTGGCCACTTACCATCAGGTGGACTGTGTGCTCGTTTGTCACCCTTATCCTATAAAAAAAAAGATCCATGTGCTGGGCACAGACATTATTTCTGAAAGGGTAATAGAGTAATAAATTCGCCGCGGCGCTCCTTGTCGTAAGGATAGTAATTATACCGAAAGGAAGTGTTGGTGGTCCTCACATGGTCAAGTTTCGTCACGATGTTTTCTTTCACGCAGTAAATCAGCGTTTATATTGCAATTAACAATTTTATTGGAGCCGGCGGGTATCGAATCCGGGTGCTGTGAAATTTAAGTCGAGCGTTTAGCCCACGCTACAATTGCTTTCTTTTGGTATAAGAATATCGCCCCTTTTTCGTATAACTCTGAACCAAGACCAACATAGTTTCTTATTGGATTAGGTATTAATGTTCAATTAATTTATCGATTAAATTTCTGCTTACAGAACAAAGATGAGCGGAATTAATGAAGGCAGTTGTCTATCAAGGTATTTTAATTTTTACCAATTGGACGTAGTTACGCAAAAAGGATCCAATCCGAATTTCTGTGTGAATCCAAATGTTCCAAATGTTTGTAGTTTAATAATAAGTTCAAGAATTCCAAATGTTTGTAGTTTAAAAATAATGTTTGTAGTCGACAATATAATATGATGCAAAAATTTTAGCGAAAGTAACACAAAAATAAGAAGTGTCCCTTCTGATAATATCATAATTTCAAATTATCTATCTTTTTTTGCGGGTTGGATCCTTTTTGCATAACCACGTCCAATTGTCTAGTGTAGACGGTAGCAAAGCGGCGGAATGCGATGGAGCACATGAAAAAAACAACTTTACGCATTGTAGTATAAGATGCATCAAAATCATAATTATTTTTCATGCATACTGTGTAGTTGTATCTTGAAGTCCATTTGAAATTATTGTGTAGTGCCAAAGTAATTACACACATTTCATTGTTCATATGTGCATGGAGCAAACAGGAGTACACTCTTTTCTCAAATGCAGGCATAGCTGCTGCGTTTCCTCTGATGTTGCAGCTGTTATTGGGTGGTTGCAGTCACTTTTTATAGAATAAGATGGATTGCCTCGTTTCCAGTAAAAAGCATGTCCGGGTATTAACACTCACCATACGAAACAGCAGCACTGAGCGGCTATTTTACACTGGTATTCTGTGAATGCGTGGTCCTTCTCCGGTCGAGCTGACCAATTCGTGCTACAACCATAATATAGTTACAAAATGGTGTTACCACGTATAATTAATAAATTATTAACACTTATTACCGTTAGGTGAGTTGCCAGCACCGTTTTTTCGCCATTTCGTCAATTTTTCTCCCTATAGTAGGTTGCCAGAATGTCGTCCGTTAAATAGAAGGGGTGCACTGTGTGTACGTGAGCTTGGCATTTAGGAAACTGAAGGCATATGTATAATAATAATTTTATATTTACTCTGTAAAAAGTTCTAATTGAATTCAGAGTGGGACTCAACTCGTTACCTACCGGAAAGAGAACAACGTCTAAAGCAAATATATAAAATACATAAATAAATAGAGAATTAGTGATCCCACAGTGACATGTAAAGACAATCTTAATTTATCTATATCTATATTTTATACGTGGTAGAGCCATGCTGCAGCTATATTATGGTTGTAGCACGAATGGGTCGGCTTGACCGGGGAAGGACCACGCTCTCACAGAATACCAGCGTCAACCCTTCCACCTTTTTCTTCTACTTTATGAGCCTTTTAATGTCCACTGCTAGACATGGGATTCCCGTATTGTAGCATGAATTTGTCTTAAACGCCTCATTTGGCGAGACGATCTGATGGTCACAGTAACGGATGTCTCACACCTTACCATAAGCCGCATAAGATTTTTCTACCGTTTCCCATAGATTCTTATTACGACATCCATGTCATCAAATAGGGTGACGATTTCCTTACGTCACCACCACGGCGAGCATTTGGCGACGACTTTGACAAGTGTCTAAATGAATTGCGCTTTGTGAAAATGGAAATACCTACTGCCTAATATAAAAATAATTTTAGCAACGAAAGTTGTCTTAAATTTTTGCTATACTTTTTTTGTAGGCGTTAAAACTTACTATTAAATTTAATATTAAACGACCCACGATAATAGCGTCGTGTACTTATTTTGTTTATTCTATGATCGTGTGCCGCTTCCTTGGCACTATAACAACGCCTGGAAGATTTTAATGAGCGGTATAGGTCGTATAAGACGTTTATTAACCCTAAACACTCAGTATGTGATTAGCTTGAAAGCTATCCAGTTTATAGATTTACTAAATTTTGTTTTAAAAACATAAATTATTATTTGAAGCTTTGGCCAAATTTAAACATGAAAACGAAAATAATTTTCGTACATTACTGTATTAAAAAAATCATCAAAAGATCATTGAACTTGGCCCAAAGACTGAAAACAATAACACAATGCTCTGTATTTGGAACAAAACACACCATAAAATCAACACCAAAATCTTTTTTAGGGATTAATAATGTAAATCTTCTGTTCCAAAATATGCAAAGTTTATTCAATAAAATTCATCTGGAAACCTATTTAGAACAAAATCTACCACACGCAGTTTATATTTCGGAATGTTTGCTGTCTAATTATAAACTAGAATTCGTTGTATTTCAAAACTATCATATAGCAACCTCTTTTTGCCGCGAAAACTACACAGGAGGTGGGGTTTGCATCATACTAAAAATGATTTAGAATACGAGTACATAGAAATAAAAGATGTGAGCAGCTTCTCAATTGAGTACTTATGTAATAGAACTTTGTGCTGTGGAAATCACCAAATTAAATATTGTTATTGTTTGTCTGTACTGGAATAATAGAGAGAGAGAGAGAGAGAGAGAGAGAGAGTTTTCTACACACAAATGAAAATGTTATTAGGTACAATATTTAAGTAGAAAACATGACAAAAAGCGAATTATAATTGGAGGTAACTTTAACGTGAATACTTTAAAGGAATCACAACAATCTCAAACTTTCTGCTAAACTTTATGTTAGAATATAATTTTATTCAAATTATAAAGGAGCCAACTCGAGTCACTTGTAATTCTGCCCCATGCCTAGACCTTATCTTCATTAACTTCTCCTTAGCGGAGTTAAAAGCTTATGTTGTAGATTTGGGATTCCCAGATCATAAAGGAACTATGATTAAATTAAATACCGAAAATAACAAAATAAAAACAATTGCTAGGGTAATTATAATATGATTTTTAACGACAAAAATATCAATGAATTTAAAAATTCTAAATGTCGAAAGAAGCTTTCATGAAAACTATAATATATTTCATAACATAATACAAAATTTGCTAAATAAATGCATTCCTAAAAAAAAAAACTGTTAGATATTATAAGAGCAAGACAAAAAACCCATTGGTTAACAGGCCTCAAAATTTCATGCCAAAATAAAAGAGTTTCAAAAGTCTTAACTTCCTATACAAAGGACCCGAAATTAAATAAACATTATAAAAAGTTTGCAAAAATACTGAAAAAAAAAACAGTAGATAAATAAGGCCAAAAGAAAAGATTATGCAAATAGATTAAAACAATCTGATAATAAAGTAAAATATATGTGGGCCTTTATAAAGGAACGTACTAATAAAACAACAAATAAAATAAACGAAAATATTGAAATTTTAGTGGACAAACAATATGTATCAGAACCAAAAAGGATAGCTAATTTATTTAATAATTTCTTTATATCCGTTGGTCACGTCTCACAAGCAAACATACCATCTCAACAAATAAAATCCTTTAAAAATACAAGTACACGAAATACTATGTTTTTATGTCCTGTTAAACCGCAAGGAATTAGTAACATTATCAAGAACTAAAAAATAAAAATAGTTATGTAATAGATGAATTACCACCGAAATTAATAAAAAATGTGTTGATTCATTAACTTCTCCATTTAGTTTTTTTAGTCAACCTATCTTTTACGGAAGGAACCTTCCCAGATATATTAAAAACTATAGTAAAACCTATACAAAAAACAGACACTACAGATTATAGGCCAATTGCAATGTTATCTACATCTTCGAAATCTTCGAAAAGGCAATGTCAAATAGAGATTACGCATTCTGTGAAAAATTTAAACTATTTGATAATTCACAAAATGGTTTTAGGAAGAAACGGTCAACTACATTTGCAGTATACAAATATATACAAAAAGTACTTGATATTCTAAATGAAAATAAATACGCCGTAGGTATATTATTAGATGTGTCCAAAGCCTATGATAGAGTACAATACTCAACTGTTACAGAAGTTATATGACATCGGTATACGTGATACGGCATACAAATGGTTTAAATCTTATCTAGAAAACCGAAAACAATATGTAGAGATAGTGCATTATAAGTTATAATGCACTGTATATATGCAGATTTCACCAGTGTCATGGTTATAATTTATAACCATGACACTGGTGAAATCGGCAACGTTAGATCTGATGCAGTCCACACTACTTGCTCCATCCCTCAAGGCAGCGTTTTGGGATGTTTGCTATTTATAATTTACATAAACGAACTGCCTAAGGTATTGAGTGAAACCTCTGTTATATTTGCAGATGACATGTCTATTTTTATTTCACATACAAAAGACCAGAATTTAAATAATAAATTGAATCATGTATTAAACCAGGTCACAAATTGTCTGACACATCACAACCTAGAGATCAATTTTAATAAAACTAAAATTATCCCATTCCGACCAGTTCAAAATCACCTCTAAGTATCGCTATTAATTATAAAAATACACCTATAGAAACTGTTGAAAACTTCAACTTGCTAGGCCTGGAAATCACAGAGTACTTTTTATATACTGAAACTGGAAATTGACCTCCATATAAACTTGAAAGCCCATGTAAATAAAGTAAAAAGCATTATGTACGTGAATAAAAAAAAACCACAGATGTCCCCAGCGCCCTTTTTTTATAGGATAAGAGTGACATACGAGCACACAGTCCACCAGATGGTAAGTGGTTGCTGTGACCCATAGACATGCAGATGCGTCGTCACCCGTGAGGACTAAGATGGAATGCCTCTTTTCCAGTTAAAATGGGTCTCTGGTTCTCTACACTCACAATGCGAAACACAGCAGCATTTAACTGCTATTTTACGCTGGTATTCTGTGAGAGCGTGGACCTTCGCCGGTCAAGTCGACCCATTCGTGCCACAACTATACTATTAATATAGCTGCAGCATGGCTCTACCACGTAGAGTTCCTATAGATTGCCTCACAAGGGATATTTTTCCATAGCTACCACCCGTGACTGGCGTGCTGGCAACCATAGTTTATTGAGTTGTTTTCTGGAAGATGATGCTGCCGATCTCCTGTTTAATTTCCCTCTACCGTCGCTTACGACTTTCATGGGCTAATATTATGGGGTAGTATGTTCTCTTGGTCGCAATTACACGACGTTATATTGGACGTGGCACCTGAAAAAGATATATACAGTAACCTACGTGAAAAAGATTAAAATTCGATGGTCGGTCGTACAAGCTTACATTTTCTAGTAACCGAATCGAAGGGCTTAAGTCATTCGTAAATGGATACTGTAATTCGTTCTAGATTTTTTTTTATAGGATTGGTTAACAAATGAGTACACTGTCCATCTGATGGTAAGTGGTTGCTGTGACCCATAGACATCTAAATTTATCCTCATTGAAAAAATCTTGCATGTTCGTTGCCTTGCGTTACTTTCATACACGTAGAAAGATTCGCAGGTGCTTCGAACTCACTTGTTATTTCCGCACGTGTTTTTTCCTCTTTTGGATATGATCATCGTGTCAAAAAAAATGAGACTGAACTTTAGTACATGAAAGATAGGAGTATGATGGTTTTCTTACAATTCAAAATTCCTGGATTGCAGGTAGGCTGGTCGGCCTGCCAAGCTTAGCAACTAAGGCAAAATCCCCCCTATAAGGCACTCTACGGGGGCGGTCTATGTTCAGCAATAGACGTTTATAGGCTGCAATGAATGGACGAATTGATCTGCTTCCATCCATTCATTACAGCAGAAAACGGTACAATACTGTAAAGTAAGAGAGTGATTGCTTTTGATTTTAAGTGAACTTAGACAAAAAATAGAATATAGACAGTCATCATCATCATCATCATTACAGCCTTTCATAAGTCCACTGCTGAACCTATAGTGAAGACTTATTCGTTGGGAGACACTATTGAGGTCATTGAGCATGGTGCTTAGGTCCTCCAGCGATTCTGCCATAAGGACTATATCGTCGGCAAATCGAAGATGAGTGATGTACTTGCCATTGATGTTAATACCGTATCCTTTCCAGTCCAGAAGCTTGAAAACGTCTTCCAATGCAGCGATAAAGAGTTTCGGGGATATAACATCACCCTGTCTTACACCTCTCTGCAATTGGATAGGTTTCGTACTCTGTTTCTGTACTCGGATAGCCATCGTAGCTCTACTGTACAAACACTTCAGCACTTCGATATACCGACAGTCAACTTGGCACCGCTGAAGGGACTGCAGCACCGCCCAGATTTCGACGCAATCAAAGGCTTTCTCATAGTCCACATACGCCAGACATAGTGGCAAATAGTACTCCTCGGACTTCTGTACACTTTGCCGAAGGGTATGTATGTGGTCTATGGTGCTAAAGCCCTTTCGGAAACCGGCTTGTTCGGGAGGCTGGAAGTCGTCAAGTCTGCGCGCGAGACGATTCGTAATGACTCTCGAAAACAGCACATAGACGCGGCTCAGAATTGAAATCGGTCTGTAGTTCTTCAAGAGAGCGTTGTCACCTTTCTTGAAGAACAAGACCACTGCACTTCCGCTCCCCGCCTCCGGTGTAACGCCACCATGGAGGACGGAATTAAAGAGCTTCTGAAGGACTTCAAGTACCGGTCTTCCACCCGCTTTCAGAAGCTCCGCTGTAATTCCATTCTTGCCTGGGGTCTTGCCGTTTTTAAGGTGCTGGAGAGCCATTCTAATCTCGCTCAGACTGACGTCCGGGATATCTTCGGAATAGTGTCGGATAAGACTTGCTATTGGATCGTTACTCACACTTGCATATAGACAGTATTACAATGTAAAGAAAATATCGAGTAATTATCAGTTGTGTAGACCATGGACCACCCTCGTCCTGCAAGTATTATGAGTCGATTTAAATTCAAGGCGACAGCTACAAGGAGCCGCAACGAAATCAAGCGAATAACTTTATAATTGTGCGTTAAATAAAAAGGGGTAAGCAGGAAACCGGATATTGCCTTCCGCGGCGACCCTTCCTTTCCGTTGACGGTTTTTTACTAGTTGGCAACTCAATATCTGTCTTGTTGCTTATTTATGCGGATTATATTAATTTATTTGTAAGCAAGGAGACCTTATTTATTTTAAAAAGGAATTAATTTTCAGTGAAAATGTATAATGAGACATTGGGAGCAAAGTAAGGTGATATATTGACAACACTAATTGTAGTTAAAAAGGAAAATTACAGCGTTTACAACACCCACTGCTGGGCACAGACTGTCTGTCATTTCTGAGAGGTGTATAGAGCACTTAAAACACAGCGCTGCCGCCAGCAAGCACTGAAGTACCAATACGTGTTCCTTTTTCGAAATATATTTGATTACTAAAACATGCATGTTTCCTCACGATGTTTTGTATAATCACGTAATTTTCTTAAAAGGGCACCTTTAATCGTTGTCACCTTGGTCCTCAAATCGGCTAGGAGAACATAATTTGAACGAAAAATTAATTGGCTATACCCAGAAATAGGGTTTGTTGAAACATTCGCCAAATGACGCAATTTTTGAATGGTTTGTTCGTGCTTGCAACGCTAGGCAGACAGTGAACGCATTTTATAGTTAGTAAAAAAGCAGAAAAATATGCTCGCACTTTTTTTTATGAATTCTCATTTAATTTAGTGACTTTCATACACAGGGTGACGATAACAGTCCCATTGTACCCTAACTGTACTTTAGAATTGGGGTGACAAACGAGCACACAGTTCACCTGATGGCAAGTGGTTACTGTGGCTCATAGACATCTACATTGATCTTCGTTTGCAAACTAAAATGCAGATGCGTTGTCAGCCGTGAGAACTAAGATAGAATGCCTCTTTTCCAGTAAAATAGGTCCCCGGTTCTCTACACTCACCATACGAAACACAGCAGCATTGAGCTGCTATTTTACGCTGGTATTCTGTGAGAGCACGGTCCTTCCCCGGTCGAGCCGTCCTATTCGTGCTACAACTACACTATTAATATAGCTGTAGCATGGCTCTACCACGTAATAAACTTTGTGTACTTAACGAATTGAGATAAAAATTACTTAAATTGAAATTTAATAACGCATTTTATGCCATAACTGATGCAGGAGCTGCCAGTTTACGGTTCAATACAGTTAATCCTATCCCATCACCTGTATCCGGAATTTGGCTTCAAGAATAAAATATATAATAGTTTTTATTCAAAATAGATTAAAGATGTTGAAATCCATATTATAATTAAAATTCAGTTTTTCCGAAAAGTAGTAAATTGCGCACAATTAATTACGAAAAGCTTTTTTAGACAGCATGACAGCGATTACTTCATTCCCAGAGATCAATCAATAATACCGTTCAGTATTGGATTATCCTCCATCATCGGGTCGCCAGAACCTTTGATCTCTTATAAATGTAAAATCTTATAGGTTCAAAAAGTTACATCTCTACATAGAAAGAACTGGCAAAAATGTTAGTTTTTTATTAAAAAATAAAGTATGTACTTCATGATTTCGTCAAGAATTTCACCGCCGGCAGAATGCTGCTGCTGTTTGTCTAAATTGAATTTTTATACGTAACTAATTGTGGTTTTGTGTATTAAATGATTACGCAAGAAACTATTAGTGGAAACGATGAAACAAGTGCCACAATGAGGATATAAACCTCAAGTTATTTTGTTCTCTAAGACGACTTGAGAGCTTAGGATGTCGTCGACGAATCTGAAAATGCACTGCCATAAGATATCATCACGTGGGTCGTCACACGACACCCACGTGATGATATCTTAAGAGGCGATGGAGGGAAACTGAAATAGGAGAGATGGGCAGCAGCATCTTCCTGATAAAAGCTTAAAATAATAAGAAGGTGCTGTTGCCAACCCGCCCGACAAGCGTGCTAGTTATGGCAAATATACGCCCTATCAGATAATTTATGAATCCTATGTTCAGTAGTGGACTTTTGATAGACTGTAATGAAAGAATGAATCATTTGATTTGACTTAGGATTCGGATAAGATGCACTCATAGCTGGCACAAACATGACTTAAGGTTAACAGATGATTGTGAAGTCCACGTCCAATAGGACATGCAAGATTGGATTATAACATCATACAAAACCAATTATGGTCTCAATTCACACATTGATCTGTTCAACTCATGTTATACAATTTGGCGCAACTTGAGTAACTTGCCAACAAATTTGGGATTAGATAATCGAATTACCACATAATAATATGTCTGTTAGTTGCACAAGCATGGAGAGCGTGGAAAGCGACGGGAAATTGCGCGAGGACAATTTCGGCGAGATCTGTGCGCGCATGCGTCGCCTCAGGTATACAGATAGCAAAATAACATACAACCGTAAATATAATTGAGCCTCAATTTATTGTAGAATGCATAACGGGTATTTGCCATTATTGTCGAACACCATCCAGTCCATATACAGCGCACAGTATGAATCGTAGATTTAATATAGTGAAATCAAGCGTTAACAAAAAATGAAGCCGTTATGGTTTTCCTTTGCGCAAACTGCTCGCGCATCTCAGCGCTAGATTAATAATGTAATATATTAAGTCACATATTGTTACGTAATATATTTTATTAAATCAATATATGAGTTCATTTACTTCCTTTGACTATTGTAAATATTTCAAGACAATCGTTTTTCAGTAGTAAACTCCAGTCACGCAGCTTACATGCACAATTTTTTTTAAATTCAAGGAAAATAAAAGAACCAGCAAGAAAACCAGCGGGCCTTTTTCAAAAGATTCTTTCTTATGCAAAAGCCGGTGAAAAAAAATGTTATGCAATAAGCGTAGCAATATAAATCCAATGATAAACACATTGAATTCGATTCACACGAGACTTACTGGAAGGGATCTTCAGGTCTTGATAAATGCAGTGTTCAAATCCTTTGCTTTACTTAGTACTAGCGTTAGTAGCCTAATGGCAGGGCACGGACCGCGAACTCGAAAGGTCGTGGCTTCGAATACGCCATTCAACTACTGTCGTGAACCACTTCTAACACAAGCATTTTAAGCTTACCAGAAGTGGTTAAAGGGAATATTAGTAATGTTTAATAGCAACTAATATTTAAAAAAAAACTTACCTACTAAAAACGATGTCACAAATCGTTAGAGTGCTTCCAATCCATCGCAATAATAATAGGTTGGATACTGTGTGTCCTATCTACCGATTGGGAAACGGGGGTGTTCAAACACATAATTATCGTATATCTATAAATAATACAGTCCACCTGACGGTAAGTGGCCACTGCCAACAATGGACACATGCAACCGATTTCAAACAAAGAATGCTAAAGATGTGTTGTCACGTCTGTGGACGAAAATGTAATGTCTCACAGATTATAACTATACTGGCTACATGTACCGTTTAGAACTGAACACAACAGAGTATGCACTGTTGCTTGGCTGCAGATATAAGTAAAAGGGTTGTATCTATCCAGACGGAGTCCTGGCAGAATTGGCTCAGTAATAATTAAAAATTAAAAATTTTGTACAACCGACTTCAATATGTATTAAGGATAACTCATACGTGGTAGAGCCATGCTGCAGTAATATTAGTAGTATAGTTGTAACACGAATGGGTCGAATCGACCAGGGATGGACCACGTACAGAATACCAGCGTAAAATTGCAGCTTAAAACTGCTGTGTTTCGTATGGTGAGTGTAGAGAACTGGAGACCCTTTTTACTGGAAAAGAGACATTTCATCTTAGGTTGATTCTTTATTGAGGTTAAATGTAGATGTCTATGGGTCACAGCAACCACTTACCATCAGGTGGACTGTGTGCTCGTTTGTTACCCTATCCTATAAAAAAAAAACTCAAAAACTATTGGTCAGATCTTGATCTGATCTGAATTTATATGAGACCACATGAGAAGCACAAGCTTTCAAATAAAAAGAATCATTGAAATCGGTTCACATAGAACAAAGTTATGAGGTAACACACATAAAGAAGAAAAAATAAACATACAGTCGAATTGAGTACCTCATCCTTTTTGAAGTCGGTAGAAAATATACAAAACATGTCTCTTATATTTCGTCTTGAACTTTTGACGTGCTTCGCTGTCGCTGGTCTGGATGCAATAGGTCCAGTCACGTTGTGTCTATAGTATGGTTGTAGCATGAATGGTTCAGTTTGACTATGGAAGGACTACGCTCTTATATGTGGGAGATTAAGCTGCTGTGTTTCGTATGATGAGTGTAGAGAACTGTGGACCCTTTTTACTAAAAATTAGGAATTCCATCTTAGTCCATAGATGGGACAACGCAACTGCCTTTTGATTCTGAATCGAGAATAGTGTAGATGTCTATGGGCCACAGCATCCACGTACCATCAGTTGGATTGTGTGCTTATTCTATAAAAGAAATACAAATGTGATATGGATTTTATAATTTTGTAACTTTGAGTCCACTATAATTTCGATGCAGCATTCCAATTTCCAACATTTTTGCTATCTGTACACCCTCATGCGCATTAGACCTTAAGTTCAGAACACGCGTGCACTCTCAGAGCGTGAAATTGTCATACTCTTACTTTCTCGATGTCGCGATACGTTCGTTACTGCGCGACGTCCTTCCCTTTCGCTTTAATTGCACAAAATCATTATTATTGTCATTGTCGAGGTGATTGACCCGCGATAACTACATGTTACCATTTGCGCCTGTCATTAAGTATCAAAGACATCAGTCGATCTTATATGAAAGTACTCAGTGCTTGGTCATAAAAATAATTTAGTAGTTAAGCCATGTGATGTGCCGCATTACCCATTTCACCCCGTTGGCGTTGTTAAGAGACGTGTAGAAAGAGCTTGAAGTCTCTAATAGATGGAGGATAGACCTGCGATTGGAGACACCGTCATTTGTGCGATGCAGTTATTGTGATCGATAAAACACTTGCCAAGCAAAAAAATGGGATAACAGCTAAAACAATGTAAGCTTATCACACATTTACCCCTTTAATGTTGTAAATTTTAAAATTAAAGCATACTTCACATAATATAAGAATACTTTATATACACAGAAATTCTCATAGTACCTACATATAATACAGTACAGTACAGTAGTCATAGAACACAGTATAAAACAAAGTCGCTTCCCGCCGTCTGTACGCTTAGGTCATAGAACTGGGTGATAATTCTATGGCTTAGGTCTTTTAAACTTTGCAGATGGATTTTGATGCGGTTTACATCTATAGATAGAATGACTCAAGGAAAATATTTATATGTATAATACACGCATATTATATAATCTTTATATATAAAAATTACGTGTCACGTTGTTTGTCCGCGATGAACTCCTAAACTACAGAACTGATTTCAATGAAATTTGCACACTGTGTGCAGTTTGATCCAACTTGAGAGATAGGATACTTTTTATCCCGATAAGTGACCTTCAATATTTTTATTGCGAATTTAAGGATTTTTTATAGAAAGGATCGTCGGAAAGGGCAGAACAACGTCTGCCTGGCCAGCTAGTATATTATATAATTCTTCTGTCCATGTTTATGTGATTGAACTCCTTCTAAACAGCCGGACCGATTATGATATTTTGTGTGTGATTAAGTTATAATAATAATAATAATAATTGATTATTTCAAGCAAAGAATATCTTAAGTTCTAGGATACAAATACGTTGAGATACAGCTAAACAATAAGTTTATTAGAGGATGGTTTAGATTCACAATTGGACCCGGTATGCATAGCCATCGCTTGTTTAAACTAAAATAAATAAGAGTTGTGCTAGACTGTACAAAAAAACATCGCAAGAGAACTGGCATGAGTTAGAATTTAAAAAATATTTCGTGAGCTGAGCTAAAGCATCTGATGGTAAGTGGACGCTGTAGCCCATATACATCTACATTTATCTTAGACTAGCTGTTCCCCGCGAATTCGCCCGCGTGTAATTTAGGGTTTAAATATTTTTTTGCGCGGAACCCTAATTATTTTTCTAAAATAAAAGTAGCCTAAGTTACTCCTTATGACATCAGCTATCTGCCAGTGAAAGTCCCGTTAAAATTGGTCCAGCCGTTTTAGAGATTAGATGGACACACAGACAGACAAAAAATTTAAAAAGTGTATTTTTGTTATAAGTACCGTTTATACTTTCATAAGCATTTAGTAAAATACGGTAATTTTGACATTACAAACAGACACTTCAATTTTATTTATTTGTATAGATTAAGAATAAAAATGCAGATGCATTGTCACCCCTGAGAACTACGATGAAATGCCTCTATAGCCTCTATAGCTACATTTACAATACGAAACACACGAAAAACAGCAGCAATACGCCGTTATTCTGTGAGAGCGTGGTCCTTCTCCGGTCAAACCGACTCATTCGCGCTACAACCATAATATAGCTGCAGCGTGGCTCTATCACGTGGATTAAGCACCGGTTCTAACGCGTCTTTTCCGGTACTCCTTCTCCGAAGGCGTAATCCTGATCTTATGGAAGACAGCTTTAGTGCACTCGATCCCTAAATAGGTGACCGCTCAGATCCGTCCAATTCCAGGCGTATCACCATCGCCTCCTTGTTCTCCAAAATAATGGTATCCATTATAAGCTGACAGCACATAAGGTTCCTTGAGGACCACCAGCTTATTAGTGACTGCTTTGGCAGTCTCAGCTGATTCTAATTCTGATCTTGTAATTTACCTGCCTCATAGAAGGGCGGAACCAGTAGAGTATGCTAATAATTGTATGAACACGTCATCGGGAATTGGAACAAACTTGTGTCTGAAGTCGAGTCTTTAGTAAACAAAATCTTGGTTTAGCGGAGGGCTCTAGTATAGTTTAAATTTCAAAAGACAAAGGTTTACGCGTTTACCACCAAAAAAATAATAATTTCGGGCACTCCCCATGCTGCCGCAGCCACCATCGTAGTCCTCGATATATCGAATGACGTACAATTCCGAAAGGAAACGTACGAAAGGAAGGTTAAATTGGCCTTTAAAAAGCTTGGCGAGCTGAGCAGAGCGGGACAGTATTTCATGTCGGTACATCGTTTACAACTTTACAACGCGCAAGTTCGCCCTCACATGGAGTACTGTTATCAACTCTGGAACTTCCACTTGACCGCATCCAGCGAAGAGTGACTTGAATCGTCCACGACCGTGTCCTTTCTGATCGGCTCGATTCACAGGCGTTGCGAAGAGATGATGATGCATTCCATTGTATTTTCTATCGCAATTTCCACGGGGAGTAGGTACTTAGACAAATTGTTCGGATTAATTCCAGACGTCAAATTCCACCAACGCAAATCGGGACAAAACTCACGGTACCATCCACACCATCTGGATGCATATCGATCCACCATGACTGTGCGATATAATAGGATGTTTTCTTCCTTGAAAGACTTCTTTGTGGAATCACCAACCACTGGCAGTTTTAAGAGATATTCAAGAAACGAGCTTACTCCTTTTAAAAAGGCCGGCAATGCACCTGCAATTTCCCTGGTGTTGTAGTTGTTCATAGGCGACGGTTGACACTTAGGTATTATCAGGAAAAGTTGATTTAATGTAGGCGAAACCGCGGGATGGAAAGCTAGTAAAATATAAAAATCTAGTAAATATATTCGTGGGCTGGGCAGGCACAGACAAACCATAGCGGTGGGGTGGCGCATATTTATATTTAGCAGGGCTGTCGGAACTCGGGCTTTTTTTACGTGGTAGAGCCATGCTGCAGCTATATTAGTAATATAGTTGTCGCACTAATGGGTCGGCTCGACCGGGGAAGGACCACGTTGTCACAGAATACCAGCATAAAATAGCAGATTCATACTGATGTGTTTCGTATGGTGAGTGTAGAGAACCGAAGACCCATTTTACTGGAAAAGAGGCATTCCATTTTAGTCCTCACGGGTGACGACGCATTGCATTTTGATTCTTTATTGAGGATAAATGTCTATGGGTCACAGCAAACACTTACCATCAGGTGGACTGTGTGCCTGTTTGTCACCCTTATCCAATAAAAAAATTGACAACCGACTTCAATATAAATAAAAAGAAAACATCATCAATGTAGTCGAAGTCAATTAAATATGCATTATTAAGGATAACTCAAGAACTATTGATCAGATGTTGATCACATTTATATGGGAAGCATCAGCTTTCAAATAAAAAAAGAATCATAAAAATCGTTTCACCTAGAAAAAAGGTCTGAGGTAACTCAAATAAAAAAATACAGTCGAATTGAGAACCTACTCCTTTTTTGAAGTCGGTTGAAAAGAAGTCACACGGTGCCAAATCAAGGAAGAAAGGAAGGGTGAAGTAAAATCTATACTGGTGTGGTATCTAGGAAGTATCTCGCTTTGAACGCTGAATGCGTGGGCGCGTTTTATGGTGAAGCAGTAGCCCACAGAGCCTGTTCGGTCTCTTGTTGCTCACAGCAGGAAACATTAAGTAATATTTGGCAAAAAATTAACACCTAAAAATTTCCTCGCGCTTCCAAATCGTCTCTTTTTGGTACATGTTGATGCATATTTAAACGGCCAAATCCTCGACGTGCGATTTATTTCTGGATCGTAAGGGTAAATCATGGATTTTTCACCTGTAATAATGTGGTAAACATGTCGAGATGAGCCGGCTTCAAATTTTGTAATCATGTAATGCCACGCGGCTCTGGTCAGAGCATAGGTGAGGTCGAGCGGCACCCACGCGGACCTAACCTCCTCACGCCAAGGTAACGTAAAATTTCATAAACGATTCACATTTTGTATATACGCATCCATTAAATTTTTCACTAGGACGTTTCCTTTCGTAGCAGTCGTTAAAGAGCGAACATATCTCAAGGATAGTCGACCGCGCTGAAAATTCTCATACCAGCAGTCCTGGGATACCGCTGGTATCCTGTAGAGTGTAGAGGGATATTTAAATTGCAACATTCGCATTTTTGCTGGCTAATGATCGTATTTTTATTTAGAACTAGCCAGTTATACAAAATAAACATTTTTTCGTAAAATTTTCTGCGTGGTTTTTCGTATTTGTCATATTATGTTTTTTTATATATTTTTTTTTATAGGATAAGGGTGACAAACGAGCACACAGTCCACCTGATGGTAAGTGGTTGCTGTGGCCCATAGACATCTACATTTATCCTCGACTACGAATCAAAATGCAGATGCGTTGTCACCCGTGAGGACTAAGATGGAATGCCTCGTTTCCAGTAAAAAGGGTCTCCGGTTCTCTACACTCACCATACGAAACACAGCAGCATTAAACTGTTATTTTACGCTGGTATTCTGTGAGAGTGTGGTCCTTCCCCGGTCCAGCCGACCCATTTGTGTTACAACTATACCAGAAATATAGCTGCAGCATGGCTCTACCACGTACAAATTACTGCCACTATGAGTAAAGTTTTATTGACAGTTATTGTGATAGGTTATTACGAGTTATTTTCCACTTTCTCGGCAACCGAAAGATGTGCGCGCATCACTTTTTATGTACACGTGGAGCATATTTTGTTTTTCGAGAATTTATCAAATATATTACTGATTGTTCATGATAATAATATAATTTAGTAGTTAACAAATATATTAGGCACTAGCAGTGCTGATCATAAATTGCTAGCATATTTGACAACCGTCCTTCAAGCAAATTCATATAGTGCGCAATGGGGCTATGACCACTGGCCACCTCTATACAGCAATTCTAGTAACAAGTAGAAGCAAACCACCTGTACAAATCTGCGTTGGGACTTATTATGTCACATGCAAGCGTAGCTGGAGTTACAAACTTCACAAAAATCTCTGGGTACCTCAAGAAGTCTCGGCGCTACTTTGAAAATTCTGAAACTAGATATGCACCGAGTACTCAGCATATTCAGTATTTCTTTTTTTTTTTCAAGTAATGAATATTTCTATATAATTAAGTAGCTATTTTAGTCAAAGAGAATATATGGATTTTTTAAAGTATAGCTCGATATACAAATGAACAAGAAACAAAAAGGTTTTTAAACATTTAAAATTATGCCATGTGGCAATTTGTGGCCAAATAACAAGCGATCGATAGATGTAAACGGATGCTGGGAGGTACTGTTTGCTCGGCTGTATCACAGTCACTTTGTAAACTTATTTACACACCTCAAAGCTGCGTTTGCATTAAACCGAGTAATTCGGGTAATTACTCGGATCGGCTAACATTAAACCGAATAATAATCGGTACTCGGTTAATCGTAGCAAGCTACGTTTCGACTTCAAACGACACGCCCGATGTCCATAGAATCCGTAACGTATTTATTGAACCCTCGGTTCCACATATTTCTGACGACCCAAACGACTTAGGAACCTTCATAAAATGGGCTCACTCTTTTTAAAAGGCCGGAAACGCACTTGTATTTCTCCTGGTGCACTTGTTCATGGTCGGCGGAATATCAGGAGAACCGCATGCTCTTTTGCGCCCTATTTTATAAATAAAACGTCATAAGTTCGTCACACAACGACACTACACATACACCTAATGTTACAACACAATTAGGACTACGAATGGGATGTATCGCGTCTACAGATGGGCGTGTTGCGAACGTCCCCTCACCGCTTTCTCGCTGTATATACATGTGACAGGGCCGTCTTCATCACCCAGAACATCGGCATACCTTTGGTCGGACGGCAATTAGATAACTCACAAAAATCATTAGGTGCAGGTGATCTGATGTTTGGTGACGAATCACCGCCATCATTTTACCCCTTTTACACAGCTGAAGTTAGATGAAGCTGTAAAAGTCAAATGATTTTATATGCCAAAACCACTAACATCAGAGAATATAGATGACCAGTGGCACATTCATTTGCAAATAGAGTTAGTTTTTTTAAACTCTAGTTTCACCTTATCAAGTCGGCTGTGAGCCCTAGATCTCTTTTACCTAATAAAAAAGTTCTTACATTTGATTTAATGGTCATATCTGAGGAGTTTTAATATCTATTACAATCGCCTAACTTTATCAAGCTTTTAGTATAATCTAGCAATGTCTAAAATACAATATATCGTCCTATTGTACTGCTTGTAGACACGGGCGACACAATCAAGATGCTATCTGGGGCGTGCCATAACCGTCGGAGTTTCACACTCGTCTCCACCCGCTGTAATACTTTATAATATATCCGAACGGCTGATCATTCACTATCATTTCAAAGGTACTAAGAGTTATTATAGACTCGTGGTTAAGATCAGGTTGTTCTTCTACGCCGTTAGAAAAACATGATCATAAATTTAGTGGCAGTGGGCTGGCCATATAACTCGAAGAACCGACAACCGATGGGGAAGAAAGGTTCTTGAGTAGCAGCCTCGTACCGGTAGGCGAAGTGTAGGGCGACCCCCCACGAGATGGAGTGACGACCTGGTAAGACATGCAGGAAGTCGATGGATGCAGGTGGCTCAGGACCGTGCTTTGAGGCATTCCTTGGGGGAGGCCTATGTTCAGCAGTGGACTTATGAAAGGCTGTAATGATGATGATGATGAAGTTTAGTATTCAGTTCCTTTATTAATAGCTCTGACTCCCAAAATATCAGCGTAAAATTGCAATGTAATGCTGCTTGTGCTGGAGCGTCAAGAATAGGAAACACTTTAGATTTATTTATTTAAACTATTATTTAAAAAAAATATATACGTGGTAGAGCCGTGCTGCAGCTATATTAATAGTACCTATAGTTGTAGCACGAATGGGTCGGCTCGACCGGGTAAGGATCACGCTCTTACAGAATACCAGCGTAAAATAGCATTAATGCTTAATGCTGCTGTGTTTCGTATGGTGAGTGTAGACAACCGGAGACCCTTTTTACTGGAAAAGAGGCGTTCTATCTTAGTCCTCACGGCTGACAACGCATCTGCATTTTAATTCGCAAACGAAGATAGATGTAGATGTCTATGGACCACAGCAATCACTTACCATCAGGTGGACTGTGTGCTCGTTTGTCACCCTCATTCTATAAAAAAATGTATGTATGGCGTATTTATTGACTAAAGACATTCCTAGTAGTGGCCGTGTAGTGGCGGTGTAAGAATATCCACTACCCCATATCGTGGGTAGAAGCGACAGAGGGAAACTGAAACATGTGACGGGCGGCAGCATCAGAAAACTTCGGTTGACAACCCGCTCGCCAAGCGTGACAACTATGACAAAATCCCCCTAGGAGGCAATCTATGTGTGAGACCCATGTTCAGTGGTTGACATTTATAGGCTATAACTGATGCATGGATGATGTTTATCACATTTTGATAGAATGTGCCCAGAACTCGAGAGAAAGAGCAAATTGTAATTTACATTTGTCCTTAATTGGTTATAGTAATAGTATTTTATCGGACCCGTTATCAGATGATGCCAAAAAACTGTATTTGTTACTTAATAAGAGATTAAGTAACTAACTAGTAAACATAATAAGTTTATTTGTTAGTAATTATATTTAAGATTTTTCTGTAACTACCAGGGCGGCATAATCGCATTAGCGACAAAGCCCTTTATATATGAATAAAAAAAAATAAAAAAAAACTGATGCATGGATGGATGGATTATCTCGTAGTCAACTATCAGGCGAAGCTATGCAGTGCAGTTAAACTAAAACAGCCAAGAGAATAATTGAAAAGTTAAAAAGGTATCAATAAACATAATTAATTTAAATATATATATTCTAGTTATTTTTTATTTTTAATAGGCATAATATAGTATTTGCACACATAAAGGACCATATTAATTTTTATTTTTAATTAATACAAGCATATATATATTGAATCACACATTTATTACAAAATTACAAATTAGCTACAGAAAAATACTTTCTTCGGTTTCGACTATTACGAAACGACTTGTTATTAAACTTTAATGTGTAATATATCCGCATCCTTATAAATAACTTTTGCAAATATAATTAATTACGATTTTATAACCGTAAGTAGGTACTTAGTTACTATTATTCCTCTGTCTGATAGACAACTAATACAACAAAAATATGTAAATCTATGTAAAAAAGCCGAACGCGCGAACCTCGTGCGGTGTTAGCCCAGACTGGCGTAGGGAGAAACATACCGAGATTGTGTTTAAGTGTGCGTGCGGCGCCCATAGATACTATGGCGCACACATACAAGCCGCGCGCAGTGCGTTTGTTTGAAGATAACGTACTTCCCTGTCTTTATACTATGATGGTACGCTACGTGCATATCATTTCAGGAACACTGCGAGTAAAGATGGGGGTAGTCACATGCACAGAGTACTTTTTATACACAGAGTACTTTTTATGTCACATGTAGCTGAACGGAGTAAACAGCGCAGATATTAGTTTTTTTTTAAATTATTATCCTGCCGTGTAGTGCTGGAATATGAGAATCTACTATAGTTATCCTGTTTCACGATGAAGTTTTGATTTTGGTTGTTGTTAGCCGTGTACATACACATTGCGTTAGTTTGCGTAGGCCTCGGGAGCGTTACTCCCGAGCGCCCGCAGCCCCCGAAACGCGTGTAATTTACTACGATTTCAACGGTTTTAATTTTTTTGCGCGGAACCCTATATATATTTATACCCTAATAAAAGTAGCCTAAGTTATAATATCAGCTATCTGCCAGTGAAAGTCCCGTCAAAATCGGTCCAGCCGTTTCGGAGATTAGCCGGAACAAACAGACAGACAGAAAAAAATTCAAAAAATGTGCTTTTGTTATTAGTACCGTACTTTATTATTTTACTTACCCTACTTTCATATAGATTTAGTAAAAAGCTATTATTTTGACATTACAAACAGACACTTAAATTTTATTTATATTGTATAGATAAAAATTGAAAATCTGATTTCTCGTGATTTCGCGTGAAAAGGCTTTTTCTTTAACACTTAGGCTGAGATCTATAGACCGTACTTTGACTTTGCTCAGACTTTACTTTCGAGTTAAGGCAATGTCGGTATTTATAGAGCTAAGGTGCTGAGTGCGCGCTTAGCAAAGCCTAAGTTAACGATATCGACGAAGAATATTATTCAAAACCACCGTATTAATTTTAAATTGTTGTTTTTATGTTACTCTAATTAATTATAACAATACATAGATAGTTTTAGGACGTCTTCTAGTTTTAAATAGCATAATTCCATTTTATATTTACGTAATTTCAATCTTATTTAGTATTTCTTAAAAACTTTTTTTATTTTTTTATTTTGCACTCATCTAACCCGTTCCCGTTCTCATACGTCCGTTTTCTATTTCATGTAATAATAATTTATTTATGAAATACAATTTGAACAGTTTTCTATTTTAAATATATATGTTTTTTTTTAATTTTATACGGTGGTTTTGATTATAAATATATATATTTTTAATTTTATACAGTAAAGTCAAAAACATATAATGCGTGGAATGAAGCATCCATTACCTAATATTTGGATTTTCTGGGTCTTAGCATAAGCTTAGCTTAATCTTAGCCCAATATAGCTATAAATTCGGAATCAAAGTTTATGCTTAGCATATACTCAGCAAATTTTTTCGTAAGCTAAGACTGAGCAAAGTCAAAGTACGATCTATAGATCTCAGCCTGTTTGCGTCACAACTTGTAGAAAGAGAAGATGAAGAGAAGGACGTTCTATGTGTAAAATTGCAAATCAAAAGGTTTTGTTCGACACTTAATATATTTTACACTCGTTAGTCTAGCGGTCGGTTGTTCTGACAAGAAATTCTTAGTTGTAGCCCGAAGTCCGGAAGATGGCGGTGTTTCACCTCCGTGCCTCGGAAAGCTCGAAAAGTCGTTGGTCCTGCGCCTGTGCCTCTCTGGTCGTGTTGGACTATCGTCCCATCGAACTACGAAAGTGAGGGTATATAGAGTGCACCTGTGCTTGCGCATACACTCGGGCTGTAATCCTGTCCTACGTAGAGATGGCTACTCTCCGTCAAGACTGACCGCCGTGATCGAAATTCGGTCTGGAGGACGTTATTTGTTTTACATCTTTTTTAGAAAAATGAGATAATCATCAAAATCATTTATTTTATCAGTTTTTGGATTTTGGAAAAAACCTACATTTATTTTGAATACAATATATTAAAAATTAAAATATAATACCTTCCAGCTGTTAGCTTTTTTTTTATAGGATAAGGGTGACAAACGAGCACACAGTCCACCTGATGGTAAGTGGTTACTGCGGCCCATAGACATCTACATCTATCCTCGATAAAGAATCAAAATGTAGATGCGTTGTCACCCGTGAGGACTAAGATGGAATGCCTCGTTTCCAGTAAAAAGGGTCTCCGGCCACCTGCACTCACCAAGCGAAACGCAGAGGTAAATCTCTACTTCACGCTGGTTTTCTGTGAGGTCGTGGTACCACCCCGGTTCGAGCCGGCCCATCCGTGCGACAGCAAAAGCTGCCGCGTGGCTCTACCACTGTAAAAAAAGCTGTAACAACTGAAAGGAATTTCAACATGGAATAGCAGTATCTTCGTTCAGCAGTAACATGTTGTGTTCTTTCTTTCATTTCCTATCATATTATTTATGTGTACCTACATGAACTATTAAATAAATAAATTAATAAAGAATTTTTAAACTTATATAGACACATTTTTATTTCCTTTTGTTATATAATTCCTTTTTATATAATTATATCATTTAAATTTTAATATAAACTAAAAAAATATTTAATTTAATTTTTCCTGTGCTCGTTTCAAATCTCTATAACCCAAAGAGTATATAAAAGTATCAAATTATAATAACAATAATTACGTTAAATATGTCTTTACGTGGTAGAGCCACGCTGCAGCTATATTAGTAGTAGGTATAGTTGTAGCACGACCGAGGAAGGACCACTCTCTCACAGAATACCAGCGTAAAATAGCAGCTTAACACTGCTGTCTTTCGTATGATGAGTGTAGAGAACCGGAGACCCTTTTTACTGGAAAAGAGGCAATCCATCTTAGTCCTCACGGGTGACAACGGATCTGCATTTTGATTCTTTATTGAGAATAGATGTGGATGTCTATGGGTCTAACCACTTACCATCAGATGGACTGTGTGTTCGTTTGTCACTATGTCCTATAAAAAGATATAACCACTACATAATATAACTTAAAAAATTTAAAAACCATCGAAACAAAAAGATCTGATGGTCTATGATATAGACTCTACCTATATCAAACTGCTCGACATATTTTCGTGAAACATGGCTAAGAACACTCTCGATCAAGATACCTTTCAAACGAAAAAACTTAATCAAAATCGTTTCATCCGTTCAGGAGCTATCATGCTACAGACTGACACGCAGATACACACTACAAACTTATAACACATAAAAACAAAGTAATGGTGAAAAATAAAACTATAAGGTATATAGAGTCAAGTAGAATTTAAGGCGTTAAAATTTTAGAGCTCTAACAAAAAGACGTAGAGTCGCATCGTTTTTAATAATGACCTTGAAACTAATGATAAATTTCTGATTTATGTTATGAAAACATAAACAAGTATACTTGTTTCTTTTTTAACTATTTCTTAAGTTACTAAGGTTACAACCTATATACGTCCCATTGCTGGGCACAGGGCTCCACTCATTTCTGAGAGGGTTTTAGGGCAAAAAGTGTCCGCCGCGCTGCCCCAATGTGTGTTGGCGAACTTCATATGTTTTTGAAACATTTTCTTTTCTTATTTCTCAGACATGCAACTTTTCTTACGATGTTTCCTTCACCGCCGAGCACGTGGTAAACAGCACTTAAAATTGCAATTAACAATTTCATTATTGCCGGCGGGGTTCGAAACCGGTTTGGTCGCGTACTGTCATATTTACAGCGAGCGCTAACCATCTGAGTTACCATGGCTCAAGTTAAGTTACTAAACAGACCCTAAGTAGATCATTGCTATTGCACTCTCCTAAGACGATAACTTATCTTTTAATGACATCAAAACTTTTTAATGAATGAACTCCTTTATGATTAAATATATATCTAGAAATTATTTTTATTCCCGATCTCTGCTAATCGGGTTGCCGGTCAAAATACACGACACCTTGCGCTTTTGCCGCGATTTTCGTTGGCAAGTCTGGTTATGTTGCATCTGGAATATGCAATGACTTTTCCACTACCTTATGACATTTAGAGGATAGTGGGGGTATTTGATTTTCTAATGCCGCCCCCGATACACAGCGCTTGCATAGACTCGCTGCTCTACATTCGGTCAACAGAAGAGTAGTTCTTTCTTTATGCTGATAGGTACTAGCTGTTCCCCACGAATTCGCCCGCGTATAATTTTAGGTATTTTTTTGTGTGGAACCCTAATTCTTTTCTGAAATAAAAATAGCCTAAGTTACTCCTTATAACATCAGCTATCTGCCAGTGAGAGAGTAGAGCTACGATGGCTATCCGAGTACAGAACCAGAGTACGAAACCTATCCAATTGCAGAGAGGTGTAAGACAGGGTGATGTTATATCCCCGAAACTCTTTACCGCTGCATTGGAAGACGTTTTCAAACTTCTGGACTGGAAAGGATACGGTATTAACATCAATGGCGAGTACATCACTCACCTTCGATTTGCCGACGATATAGTCCTTATGGCAGAATCACTGGAGGACCTAAGCACAACGCTCAATGACCTCAATAGTGCCTTCCAACGAATAGGTCTTAGGGTGAACATGGACAAAACAAAGATCATGTTTAACGTCCATATCACACCTATGCCGGTAGTTGTTGGGAGCACTAAGCTCGAAGTTGTTGCCGAGTATGTTTACCTGAGACAAATAGTCCGACTAGGTAAGTCCAACTTCGACCGAGAGGTCAATCGACAGATTCAGCGTTCGGCTGGGCAGCGTTCGGGAAACTACGACACATCTTCTCGTCAGACATACCTCAAAACCTTGAAACGAAATTGTACAACCAGTGCGTGTTGCCAGTGATGACTTACGGATCTGAGACGTGGTCCTTCACTGCTGGTCGTATGAGGAAGCTCAAGGTCGCTCAGCGAGCTATGGAGAGGGCTATGCTCGGGGTTTCTCTGCGTGATAAACTTAGAAATAAGTATATCCGCAGTAGAACCAGAGTAACCGACATAGCCCAACGGATTAGTAAGCTGAAGTGGCAGTGGGCCGGCCATATAGCTCGAAGAACCGACAACCGATGGGGAAGAAAGGTTCTTGAGTGGCAGCCTCGTACCGGTTGGCGAAGTGTAGAGCGACCCCCCACGAGATGGAGTGACGACCTGGTAAGACATGCAGGAAGTCGATGGATGCAGGTGGCTCAGGACCGTGCTCTGTGGCATTCCTTGGGGGAGGCCTATGTTCAGCAGTGGACTTATGAAAGGCTGTAATGATGATGATGATGATCTGCCAGTGAAAGCCCAGTCAAAGTCGGTCGAGCCATTTTTGATTAGCTGGAACAAACAGATAGAGAAAAATTTAAAAAATTGTGTTTTTGTTATATGTAGGTACTGTACCTACTGTATAAACTTTCATATGCATTTAGTAAAAAGCTGTTATTTTGGCATTACTAACAGACACTTCAATTTTATTTATTTGCATATATGACCTGATATAGCCAACGTAAGCAGCAAGTCGATAGACGCATTTGACTCTGGACTGTGTTTTTAGCGTTTCTTGAGTGAGGCCTTCGTTCAGCAGTGGATTGGTGAAGAGCTCAAATAATGATAATGATGCTATTGCCAAGTCATTAACGAGCCAGTTTTTGAACGATTCTACCACATACGGTTCATAATTCCTTAGGCATGGGTTAGCTAAGTTTAATAGGAAATATTTTTTTGTTAAGAAAAATATGATAATAATTAGATATTTCTTTTTATATGTAAAGGTTGACAAACGGGCACACAGTCCACCTGATGGTAAGTGGTTGCTGCGGCCCATAGACATCTACATCTATTCTCTATTACAAATCAAAATGTAGATGCGTTGTCACCCGTGAGGACTCATATGGAATGCCTCATTACCAGTAAAAAGGGACTCCGGCCACCTGCACTCACCAAGCGAAACGCATAGGTAAATCTCTACTTCACGCTGGTTTTCTGTAAGGTCGTGGTACCACCCCGGTTCGAGGCGGCCCATCCGTGCGACAGTAAAATCTGCCGCGTGGCTCTACCACTGTTAAAAATAATATTTCTTATATTTACGCGAACACTATGAATAAAACTATGTTTACGGGTTTTATCGCGTTTAATTTAACTTTTTAATTCCCGTTGTTTCGGGTGCTTTACAGCATCTCATGGTCACGGGGGTGATTGAGATGTTTGATACCCTGATGTCATAGTTAGCCCGGCTACCTTCAGTTTTTGAATATTAATTTTTGGTTCGAGCAACGCAGAATGAGCTTACACTATCTTGAAGTCTTGCAGTGGTATGCTTCGGTTTGGATTTAATTTTGTTAATTATAGGATCCCAAACAGATGGCAGCGCCCATCCATCTTTTCTATTGAAATTAGGATGATTTTTAATTTCAATAGCCTCGCAAATCATTCTTGGTAGGAATCGGTGTTCTTTTGAGAGAATTTGTGGTCTATCAAATCTGATGTAATGGCGGGGACGATCTTGAACATGTTCACATACCTACTACAGACTTACCGGAACTTCGGTGCTTCAAGTGAGCTATATGTTCTTTTTAAAATTGAAGGTAGCTGGGCTAATTATGATATCAGGACGTCAAATATCTCAGTCTCCCCCGTGATCATGGGTTACTGTAAAGCATCCGAAACCTCGGGGAGTAAAATAACTAAATGACCCGCCATAAAATCCGTAAATATAGTTTTATTCAAAGTATGATAATGCAAAAAATCTTTATTAATCTTAAATAAATATAATTTATTAAAAATATTTTTTTTATTTTTATTATTATTATTATTAATAATGATATTAATATCATGATTGTCAAGTTTTGCTTGTAAGCTATATAGAGACGTTTGTATTTCCTTTCTACCTACAAAAGTTAACCGGATTTCATCTGGGAAGATCCCATTGAAGCCACGTCTACCATTATGGTCCATAAAGATCTGAACATAATACTGTCCCTTTTCAACTAGCTGAAAATGATGACTTTAGAAAGAGACAAAAATAATCTCATGGTTGATCGAACCTATCCGCTGTCCGGCGACGGAAACGCATCTCTGCACCAAAATCATGTTTTCATGTAACGTGTACATATGAAAATTTAATACTAACATTTATTTTAATTAAGCTTTTTATATCTTCGTGGCTCAAGCTGACGAATATAAATACACATTTTAAGTATCTGTTAAGATCAAATCCTAATATTGAGGACAAATAACATTGAAAAGATCGCTTTTTCTAGAAGGCGTTAAGGTTTAGAATCCGATGATTGGAAAATTTGATATTTGCCATTTTTTGTTCATAGTACTTAAGAGAGGTTCATATAAAATCATCTGTGACAATAGTGTCATCCTTATTTTACATAAGATGCGGGATATAGTGGGAAAGAGACGGCTCTATTTTACTTTGAACTGTAAAGACAGTGAATGTTCGTGTTGAGTCAACAGGTTTTGTCAGAAGTTGTAAATGTTTGGAGAACTTTAAAGCTTTCGCATAAATATCAGTAAATATGCTAATATTGTATTAGAATTTATATATAAAATATTATAATTAGGGCTTATTATGCGGGCAGAACCATGAAAATATTCTCAAATTCAAATTTAATAAAATAAAGTGATAAGTGTAATTATTTGCCTTGTATCATTTTAATAATATTAATTAAAAATTATCATATAAAAATATTTATATTTTTATCCGCTTAAAATATATTGTTATCTAATGAAATATAAATATATTCTTAGAAAAATCTATACAGCCTTTATTTTTTGAAAAAATGATGATACACATAAGTTGAGTTGCTCTCATTAGTTACATTATGCTCTTAATATTATATTTGAAATAATTTAATATTTCATAAGGACGCTATAACGTGTTAGAGTATAAAATAATAATAAATGTTGACGACACCTTTACACAACGCTGTTGCGAGTAGACTTGCGCGTGCGCTGCCAGTCGATAGTGCTCGCCCGGCGCGAAACCATCGCGTTCCTAATTCAAATTATTAATTTTCGAACTTTCGAATGGCCCCTTTGGATGCGTTCGGAAACCCGCGCTTTTGACATAAAACATAGACTAAGGACTTAAAAAACTTCTGTGCTGTGTTGCCAGTGAATTTTTTTACCGTGATTTTATATGATTTTGTGTTAAATAGTAAAGTTTGTGACAAGTTGCGGTTAAAGTTCACTACACGCGTTCACCTCTGGCTGTACTTGTAGAGTTTATATGTTATAAGGATTTATTTAAACGTGCTGAATTCATTAATAAGTGCTTTGTGAATATATTGACAATTATTAAAAAAATACTTCTTTGAAAGAAAACACGTCGACATAAATTATATGGGTAAATATTTGCATTAAATACGTAAACGTAACGTACATTTATTTTGTCTATGTAAACATAGTGTTGTAAACATTTGTTTATAACACAATATTTTATAAAATTATCAAGGAAATTTTAAATAAAATTTCGTCCTATTTATTTGCACTTTTACTTCAGACCTCAGAATATTTTTTGAAAGAAAGAAACTAATATAAAATAAATTCAATGTAAAAGGTAACTGTACTGGAAATTAATTAATAAAGTAAAATTTAAGAAAATTACTTTTAAAATCATTTAATACAATAAAAAATCGTAAAAAATGTTTCCCGGGCCTACTAATGCCACCGCAATCGCGGGGCGCATCAATAAAATTTATTTTCAGCATACATAAGTAACACTACCTAAATTAATTCAACCTCTTAACCTGCATTTGAATATGTATTGGGTACATGATATGGTTGACTAAACTTAAACCGGGGAAGCTTCGATATAAAATCACGTTTTTCTATCATAAAATGTTGTCTTACCCTAAAACATTTCTATTGCATTATTTTAATTGTTTAAAAAAACCTTAATCCATATTTATGAGAGTACTACCTACGCATATAAATTATAATTAAAAATCTGATTCGACGATTTATATAGTTATAATTCATACTATTGTAAAAATGTGTTTTTCCTTAAGTTTTAAAAAAAATATATAGACGCACGTGAGCGTATAATTTAAAAAAAAGTCTGGGAAAATTATATTGTGGCAACAATGAAATAGATATCATGTTATTTTTGAGCAATAAACCTTGGGAAATAAAAAATCATATTTAAAACGAAAATTTATAACATTAAAGTAATATTATATAAATTGTAAAGCATATTGAGTTTTAAACACTAATTAAGTAAAGTTAAAAGATTTATTTTGTTTACTTTAATTCTGAGTATTATATTGTTAAGGAATTGTACAGAATTAAATTGTAAAGGATTGTACTTGATGATAATTTTTTTTTACTTAGAAGTCGTCCATGTACTTATACTCGTTTACCTATGTCTGTCACCAAAAAGCAGTGCTTTGCATTTCTGTGTCGGACCTTTAAAACAGAGAGCCAGTATAATTGCAGGCAGTGATACAATGCATCTTAGTCCTCAGAGATGTCAAGGAATCTGTGGCCTTCTTTGAACTTGTTTCCAGGTGTCCACGGACTGCTGTAGTAGTCACTTATCATCAGACGAACTGTAGGTTCGTTAGTATCTTTAGTTTTATAAAAAAACATGCGTGAATGTCGTGGAACACTCGGTTGGAATGAAGTTCCTTTCGTAGTATATTATTATTGATAAACGTATTATATTATTGATTAACAAATACAAATGAATAAATTACCAGCGTCTATTAAAATTAAGCGTCGTTTAAAATTAAAATAATATTTCTTTCATGGCAAGATAAGAAAAAGTGTAAGGGAGATGGATATTATTTCATCTCGCTTCCTTATAGCCGCCAAGGCCGTCTACACTATGTCAGAAGGGGTCCTGACGGAAAAATCTTACAGTTTTTCATGCCTAGCCCCCATCCGCCAAATTCGTACCGTCCGATAAGGAACTTCGTTCCAAAACAAAGACACATAGAATTATTACACAGATAATTCTATGCAAAGACATTTAATGACGTTTATAAAGATATGAAATATATCGCTTATAAAGGTGGAGTTCACCCTGTGATTACGAGTCCTGTAAACTGTAAAGTGCACGAAACGTCGGGAATTAAAAAAGTTAAAATTAAACGCGATAAAATCCGTAAAATTAGTTTTAGTCCATGTGTAGTATTCGCGTAAATTTAAGAAATCATTACATAAAAATATAATCTTATGAAAATTTAAGTGACCTAATATTTTTGATAAAATACTATTTATTGGTATTAAGTGTGTCAAATTTTATGCATGCTTATTTAATAGCAAATTTTAATACTAGCTGTTTTTTGGATCACTATTAATGACTTTTACAAGGAAAGCTCTTAGCAACGACTAATATTTTCCGTTCTAGATAGATGTATTAAATCGTTATGTAGGTATTAAAAAATTCTAAAACTGGGTAAGGTTTAAATTTTGGATATCTATAGATTAGCTGGTAAAATTACTATCAACAGCCGTCAGGTGGCCATTTTATACGGAATTTAAATATTAGCGTAAAATAGTAGGTTAAGTTAGCAGCGTGAAATAGCACGGTTTCATTTCATGAATGACGGAAACCAGAAGCTTTTGTTACTGATAACAAGACCTTGTATCGTAGTCATTCTCAGGAGTGATTACGTATCTGCCTTCTGATTCTTAATTGATATCTATGTCATGAAAAGAGATATCTATGTGACACCTAACCCTATCTGGTGGAGTGACCACAACATCCCAGGCCATCTACAGGCCTTCCCTTATTTCTGAGAGGGCTTTAGGACTAGGAAGTGTCCACCGCGCTGCCCCAGTGTGTGTTGGCGGATACCGTGTGTTCAAATATATTTTTTTTAATTTTTCTCTCCACGATGTTTCCTTTCACCGGTGAGTACGTGGTAAATCAGCATGATATTGGATTTAACAATTTTATTGGTACCGACGGTGATCGCACCCGGGTTGCCCGCGTTCTGTGAAATTTACAGTGTGCGCTTAGCCATTATCTTAATCTATATTCTATATTACCATTCTTTTATCTTACTTGTATAAAATAACTTTAAATGCTGTTCTTAGTTATTTTATCGTTGTAATCTGACTATTATGGCATTTTATATATATTTAATTTATTTTTATGGCCTCTAAATAAATATTTTCTGGTTCGGTTGTTTAATATTGTGGAATTAATGCATAGTAACGTTGAGATCTGGCAACATTTTCCTTGGGTGCACTTGGCGGCTCTAACATACTTACGCGATACTACATCACCCTATTAAGTACTATTAAAGGTAAATTATTAGTAAAAACGTTATAAAAATAAGGAAAAAATATTTTACAGTATCAATCATTTATGTAAAAAATAGTTGTCTTATTTCTTGTATAGTAGGGGTGTAAGAAAATTATTAGTTTTCCCATGGGTGCCATGAAAGACGAATTTAAAAATCTAGAAATACCTCGTGGTTATTTGTTAGACAATACCATTATAGCGTATAGTAAGAGAGATGTAAATTACTCTACTCTATTCTCTATTTTATTCGACGCGGAGCAGTGTCAAATGTATGGGACCTCTGACACTGCGACCACCAATCTACTTTTCAACCGTGGCAATATCGACAAATCCTTTTTGCAATAGAAAAGCACTTCTCTAGTAATGGATTATAATGTACTGATACAGAATAAGAACAAAGCTGTTGGACACAATTCGAGTTATTAAAAATATTAAAAATTAATTAGCAAAAATCCACGTAATGAAAATGTATTAATTAACTCATAACAATTTCCGCAAAGTAACGCACGATTTTATTAATTTATACGTGGTAGAGCCATGCTGCAGCTATATTAATAGTATAGTTGTAGCACGAATGAGTCGGCTCGACCGGGGAAGAACCACGTTCTCACAGAGTACCAGCGTCAAATAGCAGCTTAATGCTACACAGTATGGTGAGTGTAGAGAACTGGAGACCTTTTTTACTGGAAAAGAGGCATTCCATCTTAGTCTTCACGGCTGACAACACATCTGCATTTTAATTCGCAAACGAAGATAGATGTAGATATGTTTGGGTCACAGCAACCACTTACCATCAGGTAGAGTGTGTGCTCGTATGTCGCCCTTATTCTATAAAAAAAATTCGAGTCATGGTAGTTCGCAAAAGAGTCCCCGCATTTTATTTTCAATGTGCATATGTCACAGCCAACTAGCTTAATTAGACCTTTTGTTAACAGCCTAGGTTTTTACTAAACGGCGCCGTTCAACTAGCGACCTCAGTGACTTTTAGCAATAATGTAAATGTCAGTAAGCAGCCCTTGGGACACTCCAGCCGTATCCTTAACCTGCTGTTACTAATATTACAAGATAGGTGCAATGTTGTATTAGACGCATGTACCTACTGAATATCATGAAGTAGTGTTAAGAATGTAGAAGGATATCCGTTCATATTCTAAGTGCTTATTTAAAATTGTACTTAAGTTGTTATAATAAAATTGATCAATATTTATATCTATAATTGATATCGTTGCACTCAGAAATGAAGTCTAGATGATTAGTGTTTGATCACAACTGAAAATTTCCTAGTTTAGTAGGATTTGCCGTGCTGCCATGCTTGGCGATTCAACCAACAAAATACTTGGATGATATATTCTTTCACTTAGTTGGTCATTATAATTGTGTCAATGATTTGTTAGTGGTCCGTTTTTTTCTGGTATTACGCAAATAAAAAATTTGCCGCTAGTTGAGTGGCGTCATTTAGTAATATAGCTAGACTGTCAACTGAAAGACTAATTAACCTAGTTGACTGCGACATATACACAACCTGTGTTCAATCAACTGATTTACCACGTCCTTGTTACCATAATAAAAATATCAAACGGAATTCTGTATGTTCTAGAGATGAAATTTTAAAATGTAACTCCTTTTTTACCTTGGAGTACATCTGGGTTGATACTAGCCGCTTACACATTTTTGTGTCAACAGTGCATTAAATGTTGTTTTTCCGTGAATACTATACAACTATACAGTTTTTAATTTTCCTTACTCTTCTTATATGTACAGTTTAATAGAGTAAGTAAAATTGCTATGTCTGTGAACGTTGCCAAATTAGTCTAAAGGTTTGACAGCAAATCAGTGTCCTCCTTTGCTTGAAGTTAGTTACATGTGTCCAGGAACCATAGTAGCCACGTATCATCACGTAGGTTGTTAGCTCACTTAAAATCTTTTTGTCTTCATTCATTCATTATAACATAGTTCTCCCCTGTTATAGTCTGCATGATGGTTGCCAGGCTTTCCAGGCGGGCGCGTCAACCATAGTTTTTTTATTATTTTTAATTGCTATCAGCAGGACTAGCATGAGCAGGAGACAATTTTATCCCCGAGGATAGGAGAAAATGTTTATCCCTCGCTTAGTTTTATCCACCCTTCGAGCATGGGTACACTGGTGGATATAATATCCACAGTAGATTAAATGGGAGATAGACTTAGATTTAACTAGGATAAAATTTTCCCTTTCAAATGTCAAAAAACCATAATTTTTTATCTTTCATTTCGCTCCATGCTACGGACGGGGGATATATGTCTGCTCATTCTGTCAAACGGAAATATACTTCTTCCGTTGGCGTATTTTGGCACAAGGACAAGATAATTTTATATCTTGGCAGTGGATATAATCGGGGGATAAGTTTTTTCTCCCCAGCCCATGCTAACCGTGCAGAAAGATGCTGATGTCTATCTCCTGTTTCGTTTCCTTCTATCGCCGATTATGCTACCCATAGGATTAAATTGGGAAGTGGATTCGTAGTGGTAGTGAAAGAAAAGTGAAGAATGCACTACCCCACATTCATTTATATGTAAACATGTTTTAGATACAGTATTTAATATTATTGCTATAGATGTGTGTGTCAGAGTATGAGTTTGTGTGGTTTCACTCATAGAATAAAATAAACACCTAGTTAATTCAAAACAATAATGATCCAATAAAAATATTTATGCAAATGATATAATAACACAATGAAGTTTTGAAACGGTGTTATTTGTGTATTTTAAAGAAACACCAATTGTTATTTTAAAATACGCTGCCAAAAGCAAGTTATAACAAGAAAATTTAAACGTGGTGTAAAACAAAATTTCTTGAATGCTCTTCGAATTAGTTACTATTTCGTTACTGTTACTGTAGCAGCCTACCAAAAGACTACTGAACATCCACCTTCATAGATTGCCTCACGGGGGGAGGGGGGGGGGGAATATTTGCCTTAGTTGTCACGCTCAACAGGCGGGTTCACAACCGCAGTTTTTTGTTTTTTTACTGTTATTAGGGAAACGGTGCTCCCATCTCCTATTTTCTTTCTCTATCTCACCTCTTAGTTGTAGCACGAATGGGTCGGCTCGACCGGGGAAGAACCGCGCTCTCACAGAATACCAGCGTAAAATAGCAGCTTAACGCTGCTGTGTTTCGTATGGTGAGTGTAGAGAACCGGAGACCCTTTTTACTGGAAAAGAGGCATTCCATCTTAGTTGTCAAGGCTGACAACACATCTGTATTTTAATTCGCAAACGAAGACAGATGTAGATGTGTTTGGGTCACAGCAACCACTTACCATCAGGTAGAGCGTGTGCTCGTATGTCGCCCTTATTCTATAAAAAAAAATCGAGTCATGGTAGTTCGCAAAAGAGTCCCCGCATTCTATTTTCATTGTGCATATGTCACAGCCAACTAGCTTAATTAGACCTTTTGTTAACAGCCTAGGTTTTTTACTAAACGGCGCCGTTCAACTAGCGACCTCAGTGACTTTTAGCAATAATGTAAATGTCAGTAAGCAGCCCTTGGGACACTCCAGCCGTATCCTTAACCTGCTGTTACTAATATTACAAGATAGGTGCAATGTTGTATTAGACGCATGTACTGAATATCATGAAGTAGTGTTAAGAACCACCATCAGGTGGACTGTGTGCTCGTTTGTCACCCTATCCTATAAAAAAAATTCAGTTCAAAGTAAAGATAAGTTAAGTTACAGCCTTAATACCTCCCACTGTTTTATTTTTGAGAATATTATAGAACACTTAGTACGCGCTGCGCTATGTGTATGACATGCGTATGTGTATGTGTGATGTATGTTCGCGGATTACTATGGATTTCATGCTACTTGCTAGCTCATAGTTATTTTAAAAGACATACATATTGATATATTATGTAAACTTTGAAAAATAAAATGCTTCCCACGCTTACAAATGTGGGAGAAAAATCTTATATTAAAGCTCAGAATCTCCAATTCACTTATATGAATAGAATTTAATGATAGATCTCTATGTAGTGATTGACCAAATCCTAATAAAGAACATACGTACATGTGTGTGGTTGTAGAGTCGGTTGCTCATTAAAAGGGTTGCAGTGAATATGTTATGGATTTTTTTTTGATTCATTACAATTGATTTCTGCACGATATTTTTTTATATGTTAAAAGTGACAAACGAGCGCACAGTCCACCTGATGATAAGTGGTTGCCATGGTTTATAGATGTCTACATCTATCCTCGATTATGAATCGAAATGCAAATCAAAATTGTCACCCATGAGGACTAAGATGGTAAGATGGAATGCCTCGTTTCCAGTAAAAAGGGTCTCCGATTCTCTACAATCATCATACGAAACACAACAGCGGTAAGCTGATATTTTACGCTGGTATTCACAGACGAGTACATCGTAAACCTGATGAGAAAAATTCAAGATGTTAGTGTATTTTTAACCTTAAGGCGAGAATCCAAGCCCTGAATCATTAAGGCTCAATCATTTTATTATATATTTTACAATTAAATACTGACGATATGACAACCATATGAAATGATAACACTTAGTTGTAATTATAGCAACACACATTCAGCGGGTATCCCACGACGCGGATGTTTTTTTATAAGCGCTTCGCAATAACCAAAACATGCGAATGTTTTTATTACCGGCCTTAAGTGATCGAGGATCGTATTTTAAAATACGGCCACTTAATGTCCGTTTCACACCTGCCCAATATAGTTTGTTAGTTGGTTATCTAAAGAAATAGTGTAAAGGATGTAGAAGGATATCCGTTCATATTCCAAGTGGTTATTTAAAATTGTACACAATTTTTTATTATAAAATTGATTAATATTGTTGATGATTGATGATTAGCTTTTGATCACAACTGAAACCTTCTTAATTTATTAGGGTTTGCCGTTCTTCCATGTTTGGCGATTCAACCAACAAAATACTCGGATGTTATATTCTTTCATTGAGATGGTTACTATAATTGTATCTGTGTTATTCAATGATATGTTTGTTTCTTATTTGATCTGCTTTTTGGTTATTACTCAATTAAAAAAATAAAACACAAATTCGCTGATTTCACAAAAAATCCTTTTTTTATATGATAAGGGTGACAAACGAGCATACAGTCCACCTGATGGTAAGTGGTTGCTGTGGTCCATAGACATCTACATCTATCCTAGTTTGCGAATCAAAATGCAGATGCGTTGGCAACCTTGAGGACTAAGATGGAATGCCTCTTTTCCAATAAAATGGGTGTCCGGTCTATGCACTCACCATACAACACACAACAGCGTTATGCTGCTGTGTTGTGTGGTGAGTGTGAGTGAGTATCATTCGTGCTACATACAATTTGGCTCTACCAAGTTTAAAGTTCAATATCATTACCATATTACCTACATAACATAGACATAATGCTACGTCTGATCATATGATCGTTAGATTTTTTTTAAATCTACATCAACAGCTTTTTTAGTTCAGAGCCTTTCAAAGAATGTTCATTTATGTAAATAAAATACTTGCCTATGTTCTTCAAGTTGGTCAGACGAGTCGGTGAGCACCAATACTCTCGTACTAGTAATACCACCACCCTTTACTAGTCTGAAATTTGAGTGTGGCATTTTTGGGTAGATTTTCGCAAAGCTTCATCCGTGAATTCTTCAGTGCACCGTAGGCAAGTGAAAAAAAAGAGATATATCGGGAACTTTTGGAATCACGACTCGATACATCGTATCTATATATCGATTCTATAGCATTGTGTCCTTCGATTTGTCAAAAAAGTAACGCGTTTTATGCCAATGTTACAACCACATTGTCCGTTAGCCTTCTGACGCGTGCTTATATTGAGCAATGAAGCTTCTGCATTACACAACGGTTACTAATAGAGAAAACATTTAGGCGCTAGAACAGCTGTCATAATCGCGTGTTACATTAGTGTTGCCAGAATTTGTGCACGAGAAACAGGACTGTATTACTCTCACAGAATACCGGCGTAAAATAGCAACTTAACGCTGCTGTGTTTCATATAGTGAGTGTAGTAGTGAGACCCTTTTTACTTACTAGAAACGAGGCATTCCATCTTAGTCTTCAGGGGTGATAACACCTATGCATTTTGATTCATAATCGAGGATAGATGTAGATTATAGGATGAGGATAGACAAACTAGCACACAGTCCACTTGATGGTAAGTAGATGCTGTGGCCCATAGACATCTACATTTTAGATTATAGGATGAGGATAGACAAACTAGCACACAGTCCACTTGATGGTAAGTAGATGCTGTGGCCCATAGACATCTACATTTTAGATTATAGGATGAGGATAGACAAACTAGCACACAGTCCACTTGATGGTAAGTAGATGCTGTGGCCCATAGACATCTACATTTTAGATTATAGGATGAGGATAGACAAACTAGCACACAGTCCACTTGATGGTAAGTAGATGCTGTGGCCCATAGACATCTACATTTATCTTCGATTAAGAATCAAAATGCTTGAAAATCAGATGCGTTGACACCCTAAGGACTATGACGGAATGCCTCATTTCTATTCAAAAGGTTCTCCTTTTCTCTACACTCACCATACGAAACACTGCAGAATTAAGCTGCTATTTCACGCTGGTAACCTGTGAGAGCGTGGCCATACCCCGGTTGGTTCTACCACGTAAAAACACTTGTGGACATTAATTCATTTTCTTTATTCTTTTGTCTGTCTTTGTTATTTTATTTCAGTGTCCGTTGTGTTTCTTCTGAGGCATTAAAAATCACAAGATAAGATTAAAACAAATAGTTTTTTTATTACAAAAATAAGACAAAGATAAATTGCCTCGTTATACCTCTAAGATTTTTTTAATTTAAAAATTAATGCTAAAAGTGTTATTAACGCTATTAATGTTCCCGTTAATCATTATAATTAAGCTTAAAGTGGTTGTGCTAGGAGTGCTGAAGTGGTTTATGACAGTAGTCGAACCAAAGACCTATAGGATTCATAGTCCGTACCTTTAATCATTAGGCTACAGTCGCTAATTATTTAATTGTTTTGCTATAATATAAAAATAAGTGAATCTGTGCAAAAATTGCTTGAAATTAAACAATTTTTATATAACTGTAAGTGAGTGACGACTGATCTCTCACCCATGGTTACATTTTTCACTTGTCATGTTGTATGAGCTGTTTAGCTAGTTAAGTGTACCTACATATCACTTTTTACATACAAGTCTTTTTTCACGTTCCAATCGTTAAAGAATACTAGTTATTTTGCGCGAGAACGAAATGTCAAATGAAAACAGCGCCATTTTATTTTTAATTCTTTTGAAGGTTCACGAACTAAGGCTTTAAATGAAAATGTTTTTTGTTTAGCTTAAATTTATATACAAAATTTTTTCTCAGGAAAGTCATTATCTTTGTCATCCACTTCCGATCTCGTCTTTTCAAAGATAAGACAAGAAAAAGAACTAAATGAATCACCAGAGCAATTTTGTTCAATGGAAATGCGTCTTTTAACCAGTTTAAATTGATACATGACTTGATGCGGTGGCAATAATGATGATATTGACTAACGAGTTATTCCTCAACTTCTCGAGTCATGAGAGGCTATTGGTACTCCATGACATGGTCGCGTCAGGCTCATATGTAGATTACGGTGCTTCTCAAAACTGCTCGCATTGTCCGTCGATTTATTTCCGTTTGCTCCTTATCCTCGACTGTCTGGTCTTCCCTGCTGGGGGCTTTTGTCTGGTTGAACTTTATTTATTTATTTTATACTAACTATTAGCCCCGGCTTCGGGTAGAATCCATTTATGATGTGGTATTTAAGATAATCATCGAAGACTAATCATTTCATAATTTCATCAATTTTGCGATTTTTATTAAAATATCTTCAAGTTTTTCCGGATCAAATGTAGAATAGATCACTCCTAGCATTCCTGTCTGTCTCTTTGCCTGACAGACAGACAGACAGACCGACAAACAGCCAAAATTTATGAAAATAGTTTTTCTTGTTTTAATTATATGCTATTAACCCTCTCAGCTCCTTAAAGACACTTATTTCGATATTACAGACACACGCGTTAATATTATTTATATGTTTACATAAGATATAATGTTCAATATAATGTTTTATTTGCATAGCATTTAGTTTTATATTCCTTTATCTATTTATATATCCCAACCAGACGAGAAAACTACAAAAATATTTTTACTTATCACGTGCTCAGCAGTGAAGGAAAATATCGTGAGGAAACGTGCATGTCTGTGAAATTAAAAAAAATATATTTCAAAGACTGTCAACATTGGGGCATCGCGGCGGACACTTACTTGACCTATAACCCTCTCAGAAAGGAGGGGAGATCTGTGCCCAGCAGTGGGACCGTATGTAGTCTGTAACTTTACTTTACTTTTATACTTTTTTTTTAGCTTCCAAATATGTAATCCCTTAGCATTTATATTAGACGGTGACATCTTTAGATAGATATTCAATATTGTATATTTATATGCTGATAGTGCGTTCATAACGTACAATGCTTATTCTATGACGTCATTTCGGTCATAAAATAAGATTTATAGTAATAGTAAAGTTAATGAATTATTGGGCGGTTATCCTCGTAACTTTATGGTTGGTTGCGGTTTTAAAAATGATTGCAGATTTCATGAAGATACGAACTTTGCTAAAAGCAAACTTGCTTTTAGCAAGCTTATCACGTTAGTACATTTCCAATTGCATTTCGAAGGGATTTTTTAATTACGATTTATAGATTTGTTAATGTATCAATGTATGTTGTTTTATGGGTATCCCTTCGTGAGTATTTGCAAGGGGCTGCCCATATTATCATGGAAGAGACACACTTCAAATATATTTTGGTTACATCATGAAAGTGTCGGCTCGATCGGCGAAAGACTACGCTCTCAAAGAATCCCTCGGCTCGATCGGCGAAAGACTACGCTCTCAAAGAATCCCAGCATAAAATAGTAGATTTTTTACGACGAGACCCTTGGTAACGAAACATTCTATCTTATCCCTCACAATGTTTCTATAGTTTAAGTCTTAATCGAGGATAGGCGAAGGTCACAACGTCCATTGAGGTTAAACTTTCCAGTGGCATGCTCGCACTATGGTGCATCCAGGTGCCTCAGCATCGTGTTTTGTGGTATAATATGTTGAGAAGATACATGTTCAGCATTGGACTTGAGATGTATTGTGTTGATGATAATGACGATATCTTTAATATGCGAAGTAGGTTACCCGTGGAAAACTATAAACCCCTAATTATAGTACGTGAGGGTAATATGGTCATCCGGTTAATATTGTCACTTTCTTATAACTCCAAAACTATAGCCTTGTAGGCAAAGATGGCTTTGTGATACGATAGCTCTTCATCAGTCCATCAAATAATAAAGCGTAAAAAGGGCGCTGCTTTATCGACGCCATGTTGACAGCTGATATTATACTTAGTTATATACCTAGTAAATATTTTAGTCGATTTGAGTACTCGTATTATGTAGTGTAGTTAGTTTTTTTAGTTGATTTTTCGAAGTGTTCCTAATTATTACCAAGACTTGTTTGCTATTTGTTTTTACTTAATATATAAGTTATAGTATTCGACTTAGCGTATTTGTCTCTGTCCTTCTCCTAGGTTTATATAGGGCGACAAAGCTTAAAATGACCAAATTACTCTCACATACCTTATGTGAGGTATTCAAGTGCCTAGGGCATCATTAAAAGCGTTGATTGTAAATGTAATATTTGTGGTTTACGTGGTAGACTCGACGTGAGTACGTAAGACGTGGCCACGCTATGAGAGTGTGGTGCTTCCCGGTCGAGCCGACCCACTCGTGCTGCATCATTAATTAACTACAGTGTGGCTTTACCACGTAATTTTTCATTCATCTATTCATAACAGCCTTTCGAAAGTCCACTGCTGAAATAGGCCTGTCCCATAGATTGTCTAATAGAGGTATGTTTATCAACTGCAGTTTTATATTCATTTCAGTTGTTATCGGGCTTGCTGACTTTCTTCTTCTGACTTTCTCCTGTTTTATTTCTTCTGTTGCCTCTTACGTTGATCGACTACCCCAAGGATTTGCATGCGCCGCCGCCGCCACTAAATGGTTAAATATTACGTAATATACATACACCTATCATCAATTATTGTGTTGAAATATTAACATTGTAAATATCCTTGTGTTTCTGATACTAAATTGAACCTTTGCACCAATCATACCAATCAGTTGTTTCACGTTATGCCGGAAGATGTAGCGTCTCCGTTATTCGACGCTTGTTATATTACAGAAAAAAACAAGAACGCTAAACTCCCAAAGTTATAAAATCATTGTATAAATACGTGGTAGAGCCATGCCGCAGCTATATTAGCAGTATAGTTGTAGCACGAATGGGTCGGCTCGACCGGGGAAGGACGACGCTCTCACAGAATACCAACGTAAAATAGCAGCTTAACGCTGCTGTGTTTCGTATGGTGAGTGTAGAGAACCGGAGACCCTTTTTACTGGAAATGAGGCATTCCATCTTAGTCCTCACGGGTGACAACGCATCTGCATTTTGATTTGTAATAGAGGATAGGTGTAGATGTCAATGGGCCGCAGCAACCACTGACGAGACTGTGTGCTCGTTTTTCACCCTCATACCATAAAAAAAGCTTCTACTTTCTCTTTACCATTTTATATAACTTTTATTAAAATATTATCAGAATTACAATATATTTAATAGGTATTTGACATACCACAAGCTGATCAAATAGTATTTTAGTTATATTTTTTTTAGTTTAGTTGTTCGACTCCACTTTTGAACAAGACAATTTTTTTCTTATTACGTAGTTAGTTTTTCATTGTATTACTATTGTTAATCTGTTTCAATAAATACGATAAAAAACTTTGTCTCTAAACCTACAATCAAGTAATATGTACTTAACGATCGTTATGAATATCAAAGAGTTATGTAAATAGAGTCGTAAAATTTGTGAAATTTTAATCAAAGCTCTAACTGTTAAAGCCTGCAGTTTTTGTGGGTTAGCATAGAAAATATTATGCAAATGCAAAGCAATATTAATCATTTCAGATCCCAATCGAACTTAGTAAAAAAAAATTGTTGATTTAAGAAAATACGAGATTATTATTTATCTATCGGCTCTTACAACTTAAAATACTTTGTTGTTATATGTCCTCTATATTTAAAACGATACTATATTTTTTGTGAGGAATTAGTGGCGCGCTTGTACCGCAGCGCGCAGGCGCGGCGACGCGTCGCACTGCCGCCAACATTGACAGCTGTCAATCAGATTCAATATGGCTGCCAAGCCGGTTTCTGCCGTACGAACAGGCCTCCGTATCTGAGATCTGATGCAGTTCGAGACCACTACCAGATATGTTAGATTAGAATGTATGAAATCATAACAAGTTTTTGAGAATAGACTGACGACCCAAAATATCCAATTAATTGATTTAATTTTTGATTATATATTGAAAAAATGCTACTTAATTTAGTAGTAAGCTTATTAGCAAACTGAATGGTTACTTTTTATTACTCTATTTAAAATAATTACAACTAAAGAAATATTTTGACTGCAATGACGGAAAATTATGCACAACACCTGTTAACTGTTCATTACAAATATAAAATCACCTAAACTTTAAAGTTACTAGAGTACTTAACAGAATAGCTTTAATGAAGACAATAAAGACGAATAAAGGTTTTATGTGTATCGGTAGGGAATCAAACTTAGGACCCCCTGCGTAACAGCCAGGGCCTTCACCATTAGACCACGCAGTCGTGATGTCATTATTGTGTCACGTATTTTTTATTGCCTTTGGAAACTGCACTTACTTTTCTTGAGAAAAGGTAATTTTACCATCTTTCGGGTGTCACTTTTCTTGCTTAAATATATAAATACTAAATAGTGATCCGTCCGGCTTCGCACGGTATATTTATGGATTTCAACTTGAATCTTGAATCTTTCAAATTGAATCTAAACCATTAATCAACTTAATAACACACAAAATTTCATCAAAAGCGGTCCAGCCGTAAAGGAGTTCAGTCACATAGTCACTGATAGAAAAATATATGTATTATACATATAAACTTTTCTCTTGAATCATTATGTCTAGTGATGTAAACCGTATTCAAATCCGATATGTAGTTTAAGAGATCTAAGCGCACAGACGGCGGGAAGTGACTTTATACTATGTAGGGATAACTGATATTCATTCTTACGACTACTGGACCAACGAAGTAATCAAGAAAGTTCTATATATGATTTTTAAAATATCGAAGTACTTAAGCTTCTACTTAAAGCAAATTAAAAGAAAACGTTTCATTATACACAGTATTCCAATTCCACATGTCTGTAATTATGACAATCCCTGTACTTAGAGATGCAAATTGTAATATTAACATTAGTGTATAACAATGCCAGGGTTTGTTTTGTATAATTTATTTCTAAATTGTACATATAACATTTAAAGGATACGAAAGAAAGGTTTTTTAATAATACTGAAGTGACTAACGATTTAGTTAACCTGATGGTAACGAATAACCTGATCTTCGAACCGAAAATTGGCAATCCACGTACTGCTTTGGTACATTCGTAGATGGTTGATGGTAGACAGAAAAAGGTTACCATTGGCATCTCCCCAGATGGACTCCTTATAATATTAATATTTAATTGTAAACATAGTCATGAAAATGGCCTAAAACTTGAAGTACACTTTAACGTGGTAGAGCCCAAAATATTAGTTGTTAGAGCCGTCCGGCATTCAGAATTCGGTAGAAAACCGAATGACTTTGGCTCCCTTTTAGGGAGATGATGACAAAGTGTACGAGATTGTAGTTGTGTACTTAGGCTCCAGGTTCCTTTAAATTAGGACCAGGGTTACTTGAGAGTAGAGAGTAAGTTTTATACGTGGTAGCCACTCAGTAGCTATATTATGGTTGTAGCACGAACGGGTCGGCTCGACCGTGATAGCACCACGATCTCACATAATACCAGCGTAAAATAGCAGCTTAACGCTTCTGTGTTTCGTATGGTGAGTGTAGAGAAACGGAGACTCTTTTTACTGGAAACGAAGCATTTTATTTTAGTCCTCAGGGGTGACGACACATCTGCATTTTGATTCTTAATCGAGTATAAATGTAAATGTCTATGGACCACAGCATCCATTTACCATGAGGTGGATTGTGTGCTCGTTTGTTACCATTATTCTATAAAAAAAAGTACCTGACTAATACGACATGGTTAATCGTTCTAGGTTCAAAACCCAAGCGGTGGCAACATTTGTGCAAAACAATAATTCTTGATTTAGACTATGTCTGTGTATTGGTCACTCCCGTTTTTGGGACACTGCGTTCTTACCTACATCTGATATTGTTGATTAAGTATTATATTGGGCTTGAGAAAGTTATGTTAGTTAGTACGCATACTTATAAATATAATCTGCATATTCGATGACATCTGAAAGTATAAAGAAGTTGTTACTGTCATTTGTTTCATCATCATCATCGACAAGTTGGCCAAAATTTTGTATATTCGGTCGGAGGACTACTTTTTTGTCGAGGAAGGCTTGGTAGGTTTGTCTACTCAGACGAATGGACCTGTTGCGTTCTATCGTGAAACGAAACACAACAGTGACAAATAGCCCGGGCCAATCAAAAATTTGAATTTTAGAACGGACGAACAATCGGTCATAACGGTTCTAGACTTCAATACAGTATCATAGTTTAACGTTAAACACTAGTTCTTTGCAATTATCTATCAATGTAGAGATTTCGTTAAATCCATCAGTTCTTGAATTATATCAATATATTATATATACATCACCCAAGAACTCTTGCCGCGTCCAGGAATAGGATCCCAGGCAAACAGGGCGTTTTATCTAACACTGCCGTTAAGCAGTTGTGCCTGCACTACTGTGTTTTGGTCAAAAGATGTGTAGAGCCAGAATATTTAAAAAAAATGGTATGGCTAATATAATTATGGTATGGTAATATTATAATATAATTAATTATCACAAGTGACACACATCCATCAGCAAAGTCCATCATCAGATGTCTATGGGCCACAGTATCCACTTACCTGATGGTAAGTGGATACTGTGGCCCATAGACATCTACATCTATCCTCAAATAAGAAACAAAATGCAGATGAGTTAACACCACACGGACTAAGATGGAATGTCTAGTATCCAGTAAAAAGGGTCTCCGGTTCTCTACACTCACCGTACGAAATAGTTCATTGAGCTGCTATTCTGTGAGAGCGTGGTCCTTCCCCGGTAAAGCAGACCCATTCGTGCTACAACCATAGTATAGCTGCAGCGTGGCTCTCACGTATAAAGTCTAGTCCTCAGTACAACGCATCTCTAGCCTGTATCCACTTACCTTCAGGTGGATCGTAAGTTTCATTCAATTTTAAATTTAGTCACTTGAATTTTATAAAAAATGCTTTATTTCGCTTGATTCGGTTTTTTAGAAAAATTAACACTACCTTAAATCAACCTTAAAGGATCACTATTTTAGTCGATTTTTTGAATTAAATGTTAATAGTGATATTATTTTATATTATTATTCGTTTTTCTTCGTCGTAATTTTACAACACAGTGGTTTTTCTTTACTATAGAAACGGGGTGACAAACGAGCACACAGTCGACCTGATGGTAAGTGATTACTGCGGCCCATAGACATCTACATCTATCCTCTATTACAAATCAAAATGCAGATGCGTTGTCATCCGTGAGGACTAAAATGGTATGCCTCATTTCCAGTAAAAATGGTCTCTGGTTCTCTACACTCACCATACGAAACACAGAAGCGTTAAGCTGCTATTCTACGCTGGCATTCTGTGAGAGCGTGGTCCTTTCCCGGTCGAGCCGAGCCATTCGTGCTACAACTATACTACTAATACAGCTGCAGCATGGCTCTACCACGTAAAAAAATAAAACATAAATACAAGAAAAACTCATTGCAATAGATAAATATTACTATTTTATTTTATATAACGTGGTAATCATATATTTTCAAAAGTATTTGTCACTTAAATTGTGTTTTTTTTTTTCAGATTTGAAACAAGGACAAACAACGTTAGTTATGTGACGTACATAATGAGGTACCGCGTCGATTTGACGCACTCTCAATGGACTTTGGAAAACTAGTGGTGTGCAACTAAAGAATATCGATAGTCGATTGTGAATACAAGATAAATACGAATGAACACCCTGATGCTGACGACTAGTGGTGCGGTGGAAGATCAGCCGTGTGTGGATAGTAACATGTCTTTTTCGTCTTACAAGTAAGTAGATGTATTTATTTAATTATTACTAACCAACCAACAAGATATAAGCTTTACAAATGTTTATAAAACACTTAATCTTAGAACAAAACATGCAAACAATCTTTATCTTAATTATAGATAACCATGTCTAGGTAAAAATAACAAGAGGTGGATAACTAAAATACGAAAAAGCTTAAGAAAAAAAGAAAAAGGAAAATTGTGAGTAAAGGGAACGCTAAGATAGCGGGAAGCTAGATTGGCTTTGATATTTTTAATATTTCTTGATTTTTTGTCTTAAATCATTAATTAGTAACCCTCTCATACATAAAAAGGCCTGTACCAGTAGTGGAACGAATGGCTTTGATATTTTTAATATTTCTTGATTTTTTGTCTTAAATCATTAATTAGTAACCCTCTCATACATAAAAAGGCCTGTACCAGTAGTGGAACGAATATACGCTGTCAAAGTTTATAATTTACATTCTTTTACCTATTTTGTTGTTTTTTTTTATAAAAGTTTGTCATTTTTTTGTTTTACTTGGAACGCTGGTGATTAAAACCTGATAAAACGTAATTGGGATATATGAAAATGAGACTACACATAAGCGTCTTTGTTTTATTAAAAATAATATATTTTAAATAATACATTATACTGAAAATATGCCAGCAAGCCAGCCTCAAAAAATATCATAACCATAACGTCAAAATGTCAGTGACACGTAGGATAAAGTCATTTAATCGAAACGCACCAAAGAACTTTGGCCAATCGCAAGCAGAATTCAGATGGCGAGATTACTTATACTTGGAAATGGCGGCAAGTTTTCGATGCATCATTAACAGCATTACGCGAATTAATTACTTTCTTTGCTCCAACTGTCGGCAAAATTCTAGACATCGAAATTCGTAGGGTAGGTTAACAGAATTGCTACATATTTTCATCAAAACTCAAGCTTCATAGCGTGAAATATTTTCTGAAATGGTAATTGAAATAAAAATGCTGTGATAAAGTATTATGTACCTACATTCAATAAATAGAACCTGTTTAAATTACATCTGAGGTTAGGTTTTTTTAAAGTTCTGTTAAATTTTTGTTTAAATGCCCTTATATTCATAATCTATAAAGTAAATACAGCAATTACGGAACGCAAAAAGCCGTTGACCAATGAATTCGTCAGGCGGTTACAGTCCTCAATCGGGCACCTTTCATTTAAAAAAAAGTACCATACGCCATTTCATGTCAATTTTTGAATTATTCATCGTGCGAATGCTCGAGCGCATCGATTGATGCAAGCAAAAAGCACGCATTCGCTAATCTTCGCCCTCCTTCGCCTCTCTTCGGGTTTCCTCGGCTCCCAGTGTTGCTAACCACATCACTTATTATTCAGCTATTTTTTGCAATCATGCTGAGCAAGGACATAACCGGGAATGCATTTATTTGATAAATGATATTTTTTCCTAAATCATCCATGCTCGATACTTTTTGACATAATTTCTCGCTGTCATTATTAAAAGATACCTTTTGTTGGTTATGTCTCAGGCTCATGCACATACTGTTCTTAAAAAAAAAAAGAAGTATCGTTATGTCAGATTAGTCGAGGCATCTAATACATCGTTCTAAGAAACAGAGGCAGCTCGTCTGTAAATTTTATAATTCCTAGATTGATTAGATGAGCTTGACTACTGCGTTAAACGTTTATTTTTTGCCTCGTATTTTTTAAGTAATAGATAATGAACAGATCCACGCGCGAAGGTATCTCCTAATGGCCCATTTTATAGTCTTAGCTTATGTTTTTGCGCTGTTAACTTCTAGCTTAGCAATGTTTATGTCATCGGTAATTAATTAGATTCTAAATTCGTCATCATTGGCCGTCAAGCCAATTACAAGTAACATTATGATGCTTCGGGTGCAGAAAAAATATAGTGTTCGAATTTCCGAGCGTTCATCCCCCGCGCCCGCACGTCCGCCGCGCCTCGACGCCGCGTCTCGAGTGTACGTGATTGGTTTATTAATTAGGCGAATCATCGTCGGGTTCCATTTTTAAAAATAGGCGGGATTCTTGCGGTGCGATTTTTCTTTTTAATTTTGGCCGGCGTTGAACGTAATTAGAGTTGCCAGTGACCTTTTTGTAATAATTCTGGCTGTGACGATGAAGGTTACTTAAAATTCTGTTTAACATGCCTAATTAACAAGGTAATCGTGAACATTTTTTGATTTATTGAGTGTGCCTAATTACAATTTCATATCAATGCCTAATAAGTGCTGCCGATGTAGTAAAAATATTAAATAAGTCTTCAATGTCAAATATTTTTGGTACCGTTAATAAGGTTCGTTTTGTACTTTGAGCCACGTGAAGTAAATAAATACTTCAATATTTTTAATAACACTTGCTTTTAACATTAAGCACAGAACGGTTACTGATAAAACATTACATTTTTAGAACGCGACTGAGTGAGGTCAACGGAAAAATAACATAAAAAGTTTTGCTCAGTCGGCCCTAAAGTTATGTCTCTTGGTGAATACCGTTAGGATGCCTTCCAGGCTCGAAATGAGATAAAAAAGTTGAAAACTATTCCAATTGCCAGTATTCGGAATCCGTTTTGTCTGCCGTACGATTTTTGAGACAATATTTTGCTCCTAACTTCTTATATTTTAATAATGTTGACATTCCCTTATTAATTGATATTTGACATTTTAACAAAATTTGCAATCATAACCTGCTAATTTATTTTATGAATTTTTATAATAAATGTTTTATTAAAAAATCAGAAACAAAATACTAACTCTTTTTAATTTTTATTATAAATGTACTTACGTAATAAAATGAACTTTGTTAAATAATCCCTCTTTTTTATCAAATGTATTTTGTTTTTTTAGTTTTTTTATTATTATTTTTAATATTGTATATAATAAAATATTGTATATTTTTATACATTATAACTAATGTATTAACTATACACTACACTGAATGTCGCCCATTTAATTTTTTTTTAAATGATCGACATACACTGTTTGAATATTGATTCATTTTTAGCCTTCTCCCGTGTATATGCAATTTATTGCATCATATATTTTGCTATGTGGCATGCCATAGTTGCCACGCTTGGCAGTCGTGTGGTGACCGCATTTTTTTATTATTCTGAGTTGTTTGACGAATCTTATGAAAATACTTTCGATCACGCAAATCATATTGGTCGCAGTAATATTGCGCTTGTAAGACCAGAATACCTCGCATACATCTATAGTCTATGGTAGTTCAGGAGTTAAGTACTCGCTGTACACTTCACAGGACGCGAGAAACGCAGGTTCGATTCCAGCCGGCACTAATGAAATTGATAGTTGCAATTTCTACGTACTCAGTGGTCAAGGAAAGTGATGTGAGAAAGTCTGCATGTCCGAGGTACAAAATATTTAGAGGACATATGAAGTCAGACATCACGCACTGAAGCAGCGTGGTACATCGCTTGCTTCAAATTTTTCCTTAGAAATAAGTAACAAAATATTTAACAGTACGCCCGATGTGTACTGTAGCTTATGAGTGCCTAGTACTATAATCAAAGAAGGCTGCGGGTATATTCATCTTTAAAGACTAAGATGGAATGTCTAACAGCCTAGCCAAGTCAATCGTTACGACTGATTGTTTATACTGTTCCAAGCGGGACTATTTTTAATAATTTGATTATTTTTTAGTAATAAAAAAACGTATTTAATTCTAAGCATGAATTTTTCCCATAATAAGTGGAATTTACCGAAATCGTTATTTGGCGGCGGATTAGATATTAAATTGGTACAAACAAAAAAGCAGTCACATACTGTCGCGTTGAAACATTAGTTCGAGTAGGATGGAATATAACTAGCATTATTATAGGCTCAAACCTTGAATTTCTCTAGTTTATGCCGGTAGAAGCTAACTTCTCGCAAACAAAGTATTACCCCAAAATATTCGTTATATTCCTGTATTTGATGTACAAATTGCCAGTATAGTACAGTGCCAAAACACCCATATAGTACATTGCGAAAGCCTATAATTAATTTACAAGCATTATCTGAACGTAAGAACTAATTCTGCACTACGTCTGAATTTCCAAATATGATAAAAACATAGAGCTGCGCTGCATCGTGTTGGCGGCACGAATATATCGACTCCACCGGGGAAGGACTACGATCGCAAATACTACGATGAAATAGCACCATAATGAGGCTGTGTTACGTATGACAATGTTCGTAAGTGATGAAAACGTGCGACCTTTTGTACTGGTAATAAGGCATTTCATCTTAGTCCTCAGAAAGCGCCTTTATCGAGGATGTAGATTTCTATGACCCACAGCATTCACTTACCGTTAGGTGGACTGTGTAATCGTTTGTCACACTAACTTTAATTAAAAATATACATTGCAAAATGTAAAAAAAAAACATATTTTTTAGACCACCTAAGTTTAAACATAAGGGTAAATTATCAGCTTTTTTCCTGAACACCATTTTATATTAAACTTTGCGAATGTTATTTGAATTCTATCTACTCCATAATCGATTCGAAGCTTGAAGTTTCGTACGCATCTATAAACACGATAGCAAACAGAAACCATTTCAACGTCCCGACAAGCCGACTGACCGCCACTAAGTAAGACCGGGACATAAATTCTTCAACGGGCTAAACAAAAATAAAAAATCCGAAAACCCCTTTAAGAGGGCTACCGAACTATAATTTATGGGAGTTGGTCCACCGACGGCCATCTCTGCAAATAAAATAAAAAAAAGCATTTAAAATAAAAGATTTCTGAACGGAGACGCAAAATGGTGAAATTGGGAATAATTTTGCGATAGCATCGCGCTCGGACGGTACCTTTCAATTTCTTTATATGTTTGCAAATTCGGATTTTTTGTTTCGTCGCAAAGGGAGTTATGGTCGAGACGGGCAGTGGCCAGCACGAACTCCCGGATGAAATAAAGTATTAAGTTGTATTTTGGTTTTTGTAAGAGCGGCTATATTATTTATTTTCAAATATTGTATTTTGTTATTAAAAACAAAGATATTACTGCTTTTAAAATTCTCTGTCAGTGCATTGCAAAGGTTTTTTTTTTATCTTTTATTTTTTTTTTATTCATCCTGCAATTTTATATATTTTTGTTATTTATCCTGCATGTCTTACCAGGTTGTCATCCATCTAGTAGGGGCGCACCCTACACTTCATCTAGCGGTACGAGGCGGCACACGAGAACATTTCTTCCCCATCGGTTGTCGGTTCTTAGGGTTGTATGGCCGGTCCATTGCCACTTCAGTTTACTAATCCGTTGGGCTATGCCGGTTACTCTGGTTCTACTGCAGATATCCTCATTCCTAAGTTTATCACGCAGAGAAACTCCGAGCATAGCCCTCTACATAGCTCGCTGAGCGACCTTGAGCTTCCTCATACGGCCAACAGTGAAGGACCACGTCTCAGTTCCGTAAGTCATCACTGGCAACACGCACTGGTTGTACAATTTCGTTTTAAGGTTTTGAGGTGTGTCTGACGAGAAGATGTGTCGTAGCTTCCCGAACGCTGCCCAGCCGAGTTGAATCCGTCGATTGACCTCTCCGTCGAAGTTGGACTTATCTAGTCGGACTATTTGTCCCAGGTAAACATACTCGTCAACAACTTCGAGATTAGTGCTCCCAACAACTACCGGCATAGGTGTGACATGGACATTAAACATAATCTTTGTTTTGTCCATGTTCATCTTAAGACCTATCCGTTGGGAGACACTATTGAGGTCATTGAACATAGTGCTTAGGTCCTAGGTAGACGAATGAATAGTATGAAATAATATAGATCTCAACAAGGAGAGCATAAAAATTGATCGTAAGCGGAATGGTAGAAAAAAACTTATAGGCGTTCGACGCTATAAGTTTAAAGTCAAATTAGAGCTAAGCTAAAAACAGGATTAAAGACGGAGGACAGCGATTCGAAACGGATTTACGTCTCTCAATATATAGATTCTGTTGCTAAAATTAAGCAGATTAATGATATATTTTAATAAGTATCACAGTCTCGTTAGTGCTTTAGTGGCCTTTTTATATCGTGCTTAAGTAGATTAATAGTGAAAAACTATTTAAAATACATTTTGACATTATGAGATCGAGTGCTCTAAAAAGCTTCCATCGCTCTTTCGGATCTTTGGCAATCACCGATAGACTAGTGCAAATTAGAAAGCTTAAATACGATTAAACTTGCGATAATAAAAACTTCGATGTTAGGTCATTTGGATGTGGCATGACATTAAATTAAAATTACCATTACAGTCTTTTAAAAGAATAGGCCTCCCACATAGATTGCTCTATATGAGATTTTACCTTAGTTGCCAGGTTTGGCAGGCGGGTTGGCAACCGCAGAGTTTTTAGTCGTTACCAAGAAGTACACTGCTACTTATCTCCCGGTACAGCTTCTCTTTGTTTCCATTTACGAAACCCACGGGATGATATGGGGTAGTGGTTTCTCTTCTCCCGTCACCACTTTACGGTATGGAGGTAATGGCATCGTTAAAGAAATATAGATAAGTCTGAAATATTTTATTTTACACGTCTATAAGTCACAAGCACGCACACACACACACACACACACACACTCACGCACGCACGCACGCACACACACAACAAGCACTTAAAATAACGTTTTTTTTAAATTTTTTATTTATTTTTATGTACCTGTTTAACTACCTAAATAACTTTAAATTATTATACAGAAATTGACCTTTTGACACAGTTACACTAGCTCATCATTATCATCATCATCATTACAGCCTTTCATAAGTCCTCTGCTGAACATAGGCCTTCCCCAAGAAATGCCTGCATCCATCGACTTCCTGCATGTCTTACCAGGTCGTCACTCCATCTAGTGGGAGGTCGCCCTACACTTCGCCTACCGGTACGAGGCTGCCATTCGAGAACCTTTCTCCCCCAACGGTTGTCGGTTCTTCGAAATATATGACCGGCCCACTGCCACTTCAGCTTACTAACCTGTTGGGCTATGTCGGTTACTCTGGTTCTACTGCGGATATCCTCATTTCTAAGTTTATCACGCAGAGAAACCCTAGCTCAGGGACCAGGAAATCAAGGAAGTTATTTTTTATTGAATAAGAGTGACTAATGAGCACACAGTCCTGATAGTAAGTGGTTGCTCCGGTTCTCTACACTCACCATACGAAACACAGCAGCATTAAGCTGCTATTTTACGCTGGTATTCTGTGAGAGCGTGGTCCTTTCCCGGCCGAGCCGACCCATTTGTGCTACAACTATACTATCAATATAGCTGCAGCATGGCTCTATCACGTATAGTACCACGTCTGTTAAAAGATTGTTTTATAAAAAAAAATCAGTTAGTCTTCTCGACCCATGTGTGTCGTAAGAGTTATCAAATTCAGAAATAAAACATTTTCAAATGTCCAATTTTAAAAATCTTTGATTAGACAGCGCGTGCGAGACGATTAATATTGAGACCATTAATCTGCCTTCCATGGGTGATGAATCCTTTACATGTCAGGATTATGTGCAGCAGTGAAGTGTTACAGGTGATGATGAAGAAATAGAATGGTAAAATAAACTGATCGACAACGGTGAGAATATGAACAAGTAAACAATTAAATCTAGACGCATGTCTTATCCACCATTTTATATTCCACGATAGACTAGATACTATAGTCTGCCGTCTTTGTCCGGCCGTCTCAATATCACGACTTATCAATAACGATTTGTCAAAATCACCAGCTGCTCTTGTTTCGCTGCAAAGTAATGATATAATTATATATTTTTAATATTATATACTCTTAATATTTTCAAAGAATAACTTTTAATATAATAACTCATTATATACAAAGGATAACACCTTCAGAGAGTGTTACTGATTACGAGTATTCTTCTTTAATATTTTTAAAACACTTTTATGAGCTTCGCGTGTATCTATATAACGAATCTTTTGATGTAATTTTCACCAGCTTGTAGACGGCCGATTGACTTGAAAATTTGCACTCGTATCAAGGAATGATGACAATATAATAATTTAATAACTTTATACTGGTATCCTATTCGGGATACCCAGAATAAAATAAAATAATTTACCGTGTTTTTTTAGATTTCTTTTAACAGTGGTAGAGTCACGCGGGAGCTTTTGCTGTCGCACGGATGGGCCGGCTCAAACCGGGGTGGTACCACGACCTCACAGAAAACCAGCGTGAAGTAGAGATTTACCTCTGCGTTTCGCTTGGTGAGTGCAGGTGGCCGGAGGCCCTTTTTACTGGAAACGAAGCATTCCATCTTAGTCCTCACGGGTGACAACGCATCTACATTTTGATTTGTAATACAAGATAGATGTAGATGTCTATGGGCCGCAGCAACTACTTACCATCAGGTGGACTGTGTGCTCGTTTGTCACTCTTATCCTATAAAAAAAAATGTGTCAATTTATTATTAATGTGTCATATTTCTGGTCGTTGAAACTTTATTACGTAGTTAGTGTGAAATTTTTTGAATGTCCTCTATAGTAATCGTGTGCTGTGCGTACAGCACTGGATTGGTAAAGTTTAGACTTTCTTGGCGTCTTGCACAACTTCCAGTACTACAGTTGGTAATTACTGCAGTCGTAAGCTATATTACCTATTGTTGATTTGCATTTTCTTTTTAATTTAAAATATGTTCACAAGGAGGGCAGATTTGTCTGCGGTTTTTAATAATTTGATTATTTTTTAGTAATAAAAAAACGTATTTAATTATAAGCATGAATTTTTCCCATAATAAGGAGAATTTACCGTAATCTTTATATTTAGCGGCGGATTAGATATGAAATTAGTATCGTAATATAATAACTTATTAATATTAGCTATCCATGTTCAGGAAATGTGTTTTTAAATATGTGTAAGTTAATTTAAAAATGGGTCATAAATGTTTAATTTTATGCGACGTGGTCAATCTCTTCATAAGGCCAGTGTATTGTTGCAATAGGTTTTAAGGCAACTTGATTGACTATATTACATAACCTGTGGTGCGCGTGTCGACTGGCTGACGGTGACCGGACATCGTTTTGTAATTTTTTTTAACATTATTACAATTATATTTTATGTAATTTTCTTAGAAATATGTCGGATTTAACCTTCATTCTATAAATTTATTTACGCATCAATTTTATATTTTTTTTACAATATTTGTCACTTTTTTAAATTTTCCTCTAAGGTTATCAAAACAACTTGTATTAAAAGTTGTAATATGTTTTCATTACGTTTTGTGGGATTTAAAATGACAAAAATATTACTATCAATATTATTAAATAATGTTAAAGTGGCTCATATTTTAAATGTTAATATTTAATTACTAAAGAAATCGTCGTCATCGTCAGCCCGCAAACAACATAAAGCTGTTCACAGATCTTTCTGAAGTTGGGCTAACTTGCCATATTGGATGTGTGAAAGGATTGATAATCATTATTATAGACTGTATTATATTTTTATAGACATGTAGTCTATAAACATGTTTTTATTTGGTATAGCCTAGTGATCGTAATCTGTCACGATTACAACCACTAGTGCTGTGTGTTCATGTCCCTGGTTCGAAACCCGGGTCGAGGCAAATTTAGAAAAGTCATGAAAATGGCGGCAACCATAAGAGTTAGGGAATAGAGACAGCATTTGTGCTTACGCATAAACTCGGGCACTATAATCCTGTCTTGCCCAGATTGTTACTCGCCGTTGAGACTGGCCGCTGTAACCGATAATTCTCGTTAGTTTTAACCAAAGACATTTAAATATTAACGAGCGATAGATGGGACAAAGCGATCAAAATCGAAATCGATTTATTGTTACCTAAAGGTAACAAGTTACTTAGACTATGATAATGAAACCACGAGAGATCGTGTTTGCGAGCATAAACTTTGGCTACATGAAAAATATTTTCGAAGAAAATATATGGAATGCGTTATTTAAAGCTAGCTGGATACTACTGACGTACGAAATCAATTTTTTTATAGGATAGAGAGACAAACGAGCACACAATCCACCTGATAGTAAGTGGTTGCTGTGACCCATAGATATCTACATCTATCCTCAATAAAGTATCAAAATGCATATGCGTTGTCACCCGTGAGGACTAAGATGGAATGCCTCTTTTCAAGTAAAAATGGTCTCCGGTTCTCTATACTCACCATACGAAACACAGCAGTTAAGCTGTTATCTTACGCTGGCATTCTGTGAGAGCGTGGTCTTCCCCGGTCGAGCCGACCCATTCGTGCTACAACTATACTACTAATATAGCTGCAGCATGGCTCTACCACGTATAAAATATTGACAACGTTTATAATGGCCGCTCTATAAACCTTTGAAACTCTATGGTTTTAACACAGCCTGCTCAATATAAGCAATGCGTGATTTCCATACCGACTCAATAGCAATATCTAATTATTGTTCATAGATGCAATACAGTGCAAGGAAGGACAATAGTACCTACTGCATCGTGGCGTCGTCTGATAACGATAAGAACACATCTGATATCTACATTACGCAACACTAACCCACTTTGTTTGCTGAAACAGGCGACTTGGATGACAGATCATTCGCACGATTAAATTATACTCACCTAACTACGATTATTTTCTTTATTTATTTATTTACTCTTTATTGTACACCAGAAATCAAAACAAAAACTAATACAATTAAATTCTAAATTAGAAAATGTACAAGAGGTGGTCTTATCACTCTTAAAGTGATTTCTTCCAGACAACCTTAGTTTATTATGTACAATAAAATAATATCGTTTCAAGAGAAAAACTTTGCACCTATTCCCCTTTATCGTGTTTACGTTTTAAATTCGTAAATTGCACATTGACAATCATTTAGTAGTAGTAAGTAGACGTACCGGCGGACGAAGTGTAGCGCGTCCCTCCACTAGATGGAGTGACGACCTGGTAAGACATGCAGGAAGTCGATGGATGTAGGCGGCTCAGGACCGTGCTTTGTGGCATTCCTTGGGGGAGGCCTATGTTCAGCAGTGGACTTGTGAAGGGCTGTAATGATGATGATGAGTAGAAACAATTATTTGCCGTTTGATATTTGCACTTAAAATACCAATTAACCATTTCATTGGTGCTGGTGAGGAACGAACACGGGTTGCTCGCGTGCTATGAAATTTACAGCGAACGGTTAGCACCAGAGCTACCACGGCTCATACCACGTGCTTAGCGGTGAAGGAAAACAGCGTGAGGAAATTTGCATTAAAATAAAATCAAAGACATGTAAAGTCCGTCAGCACGCATTGGGGCAGCGCATCGGATATTCCCTTACGACAAAACCCTTTCAGAAATGAGAGAAAACCTGCTGCTACCCAGCTGGGGGTCGTATGTAGGTTGTAACTTTAATTGTGCCGTCTGGGAATTGAACGTAATTGGAACTGAAAAGTGCCGGAGCCACATAATTAACCACTGTACTACTACGCCTTGAAAATGGTAAAGTCGATTACGATAATAGTTGACAGTGTAAAAATATAGTGTAGGCGAGTAAACGCACGAATGAAATTGTTCATTGCAATTTTAAGTGCTGATTTACCACGTGTTGATGGTGAAGGGAAACATCGTGAGAGAACTTGTATGTCTGAAAAATAAAAAATAAATTCTAGGACATGTTACATTTTTAATACGTGGTAGAGTCATGCTACAGCTATATTATGGCGTTAGCATGAATGAGTCGACTCGACTAGGGAAGGGCCCACAGAACACCAGTGAAAATAGCAGCTTAATACTGCTGTCTTGGGTAAGATAGGTGTAGAGATCTGGAGACACTTTTACTGAAAACGAGGCAATCCATTTTAGTCCTCAGATTGACAACACATTTGCGCAGGACATATAGAAATATCTGTTTGCTAGCTTGTCACTCCTATTATATAAATAAAAATGTGATGTCCGCCAGTACGCATTAGGACTGTAGGGAGAGCTGTTCTCTGTTAAAAATAACCATGCCAGAAATGGGATGAACGTGTTCGGACGTGGGATATATATTGACTGTTACTTTTTCATTCATCAAGCTCCCTACAAGTCGACCGCTGAACATAGGGAGGCCTGTATATATATATATATATATATATATATATATATATATATATATATATATATATATATATATATATATATATATATATATATATATTGCAAAGTACAGACTTGAGCCACTTGCATCCATCTATTTCTAGCATGTCTTACGAGGTCGTTATTCCATCTTATGTGGGGCCGTCCTACACTCCGTTTCATGGTACGAGACTACCACTGTAGCGTTTTTTCTCTATCAGTTATCGGTTAGCTGAGCTATATGTCTGGTCCATCGATATCATCGTTACGCATTGAACAAATCTAATTTTACAGATTTTATTACGATTATACGTGGTAGAGCAATGCTGCAGCTACATATATTAGTAGTATAGTTGTAGCACGAATGGGTCGGCTCGACTGGGGAAGGACCACGCTATCACAGAATACCAGCGTAAAATAGCAGCTTAATGCTGCTGTGTTTCGTAGAGAACCTGATACCCTTTTTGCTGGAAAAGAGGCATTCCATCTTAGTCCTCACGGGTGACAACGCATCTGCATTTTGATTTTTTATTGAGGATAGATGTTGATGTCTATGGGTTACAGCAACCACTTACCATTAGGTGGACTGTGTGCTCGTTTCGCACCCTATGCTATAAAAAAAATTAACTTACCCATGGTCACTTGGCATTGGTGTTGTAAAGTACTTGAAACATTGGGAATTAAAATAAGTAAAAATAATTAAATAAAATACAATGAAATCTGTAAAATTAGTTTTATTCTAGTAGTATTCATGTATATATCAGAAATAATTATCGAGTATATAATCCGTAAATAAAATACAATCCTTAAATTCTATCACGCAGATAAACTCCGAGCATAGTCCTCTCTTCGGCTTACTGAGCGACTTCGAGCTTCCTCGGCCAGCAGCGAAGGAGTACGCTTCAGTTTCATATGTTGCTATTTATATACTGGCAACACGCACTGGATATACAGTGTGCATTTTTTATAGAATAAGGCTGCACACAGTCCAACTGATTGTACGTACGGCCGTAACTCATAGAGATTAAATTAAAAATCAAAATCCAGATGCGTTATCATTTCCGAGTACTATGATGAAATGCCTTGTTTCCAGTAAAAAAGGTCCCCGGTTCCAATCTTCTTATCCCGCATCTCTTACAATGCGAACCTTCAATCTTATTACATAAGCGTTATATCAACACGGTTAGGTAAAGACGACTTAGTGCCTCTGTATTTGCGCAATACACTTTCGGAAATATAATTATGTCACAGAATTATAAAAGCGAAAGTAAAGTTAGTGTGTATACGCCCCACTGCTGCACATAGGCATAATTACTAAGAGGTTTATAAACGGAATTATAATCTAAATATCATAATACACCTATCATTACCTCCACGTGCCGTGAAGTTCCTAAAGGAACTCCATCCGCGGCTGGTCGTTGCTGCTGGTGATAAGAGGGCTGGTTCTTTTCTCGCTCAAAAGCTAAGTATAGCCATTCAGCGCGGAAGCAGCCAGCGTTCTTGGCACGATACCGCGGGGAGTAGGACTGTATAATATTTAAGTTACTAGTTTTAGTTTTTTTTGGTATAATTTTTAATATTGTATATAATGTTATGTAAATAAATAAAAGAAACTATCAATTAGATAAGGGAATTATTCACAAGATTTAATGTCTGTCTTTCAATCCGATTACAATGTCGGTCTTCAAATCTTCAAAAAGTAAATAGGCCGTGTAACTTTAGTATGTATTATTTTTATTTATTTATTTATTTTTGTATCTTGCTTTGAGGCCTACCTCTCACCTGAGATTAGAATAGATAGAAATCAAGTACTATCTTACCTTATTTTTTTTTCCTTTCTCAGCTTGTAAAATACCGATGGACATGGGCTTCTCCCCCTGTAAGAAGAATTTGCTTTACAGAAACTGCTATGATTTGCAGGCAGATTGGCGTTTGCAGTGACAGATATTTTACTATTATACAAGTAGTGTAGTTGTAGCACGAATGGGTCGGCTCGACCGGGGAAGGACCACGCTCTCACAGAATACCAGCGGAAAATATAAGCCTAACGCTGCTATGTTTCGTATGGTGAGTGTAGAGAACCGGGTAAAGGGTCTCCCTTTTTACTGGAACCGAGGCATTCCATCTTAGTCCTCATTGGTGACAACGCCTTGATTCGCAAACGAGGATAGATGTAGAAGTCTATGGGCCACAGCAACCACTTACCATCAGGTGAACTGTGTGCTCGCTTGTCACCCTTACTCTATACAAAAAAGCTTTCTTTTTATCTGGCGTAAAAGAAATGATATAACGCGATCTATTGGGAGTCATGAGATCCTTCTTATACGAAATTACCTACTAGACGAAGTGTGGTTATGGATTCTCATATGATACAAACACACGTGAACTGGCATTTTTATATGAATCCGTGTTGACGAATGATGATGATTACGGAGTTGAACACTTCTTGTGTGCGATAGCTTTAAAATGTAGGCTGAATAAAAAGCGCATTATACCATTTTACGGGTAAAGAAAAAAAAATCAATTTGTTTACAAACATTGACGAGGGACAGTGGCAACAACGCATTGTGAGGCGAGTTTCGTGTCAACACGCTTTTGCCGCGACAACGTCCAATACTAGGAGCTGCCACAACAAACAATCGGTTCGGAGAACGCGCGTTTGTCTGTCGCGGTTTTAACATGGCCTTTCGTATCGGCGAATATATGAATATGAGCGGACAAATGTTCGTAGCTGTATAGGATTTGTTTTATTTATAAAGAAGACTTTACGGATACCTACTTAGAGTGGGATTTGAAAGATCAAGTCCCAATCTATTTATCCGTTCTTCCCTTCATCCCCAATCGGAAAATTTAAAAAATACAAAGAAATACAGATAAATCTATATTTTATTATAACAATGTAATTTTGTGTACTAGAATTGGTTGTAGAATTGGTGTACTGGAATTTGTGTCGTTTTTTTTAAAACACCACAGAGTAATTGAAGCTTTAATTCAACCTGAAATTGCTGAAAGTATTTAAATTTATTTTCGTCATTTTGGTTAGGTAAATCTTCATGATTTACGTAACCAAGATGAGGAAAATTAGTAGAGTCTATTGTAATAGTAAATAAAAAAAGACAATGTTTTAAACACATTAGAAATAATATGATTTTAACAGTGCCTAACTTAACATAAGGAATAATCTTAAAAAAAAATTTGATTAAAAGTAAAAGTGACTATAAAGAAAAAAATAAATACCACACGACAACTTCTGAACTCGCGGTTTAAATGCTTCAATACACTTGCTTAGTTCTTTAAAGTCGGATTACACTTTTTTTAAAGGTATAATTTTTTTACCCTTTTAAGTAGAATAAGGAATATTGCAAAAGATAACAACTATAGTGTCGTCTTTTATAGGATAAGGGTGACAAACGAGCACACAGTCCACCTGATGGTAAGTGGTTGCTGTGGCCCATAGACATCTACATCTATCCTCGATTACGAATCAAAATGCAGATGCGTTGTTGCCCGTGGGGATTAAGCTGGAATGCCTCGTTCCCAGTAGGTAAAAAGGTTCTCCGGTTCTCATCACTCACCATACGATATACAGCACCGTTAAGCTGCTATTTTACGCTGGTATTCTGTGAGAGCGTGGTCCTTCCCCGGTCGAGCCGACGCATTCGTGCTACAATTATACTACTAATATAGCTGCAGCATGGCTCAACCGTGTAAAAAATCTTTGATAATTGTTACTTATCATTTTTATGTTTATTAACATTATTACTTTGTAATATTGTTTGTGTTTATAATATATGAATAGATATATGTTAGTACGTCTTAAAACATAATCTCTCTTAGATTTGATTAATCGTAACTCAGCCATAGATTGGGATAAGATGTCGAGAATGATCTTATGTTCTCATCGTACATTATGAGTATTTTAATAAAAATCTTGCAAGAAGGGTGTTTAATATTAGATCTTGTAATTTTTAGGCCTTTTTAAAATAGGTAATCTATAGATAGAACTGCTTTTCTGTCTACGAATCCGTCTGGATCCGTTTAGTTATTTCTGCCGCTGAATGCTAATGCTTGAACTTCTGTGTTCCAATATGAAGGGTATAAAGAGTTTAATTGCAGACAGTGACGCTTGGCAAGCGGTCTGGAAACTGCAGTTTTTTTTTTATTTTTAGTTATTATTAGAAGATGCTGCTGCTATCTCCTGATTTGTTTTCCTCTGTCGCCTTTTAATACACCCACGGGATGATATGGGGTTGTCGATATTCTTACACCATCACGACGCGGTCGTAAAACATACGGCGTAGGAAAATTAAATCCCGACTTAAATATTTCATATGTGTAACTTGATATATTGAGTGGTAAGAAGGGTTCCCACTGAGTGCACCACTCCGATCAAATTCGCCGAACGTGTTCATTACAAGCGAATACATTCCGTCGCACGGAAGCGTTGTTCAATAAAGCCTCGCTCGGCAGGACGGCGCGCTTTACGTCGCTCTGTTTTTGCAACGGCCAAATTGGGTATCAGTGCGTTCGCTTTGATGAAAACACGCTTTAAGGATTTTAAATTGAAAGGCTTCTTCATCGATTATAAAACAGTTCGGTTCATATTTAAAATGGTAGCGATCACGTGGTGATCTAAATAGAATATCAATCAAATTGTTTTTTGTCATCAAGTAATCTCGGCAGATTAATTCATGAAGAAAACTGGCGCATAGTCGTAATACGTAATATAAGTAACTATTATGATCTTTGTCTTTAAAATAACAGTGGTATTAAAAGTGGTAGAGCCACGCGGCAGCTTTTGCGGTCGCACGGATGGGCCGGCTCGAACCGGGTTGGTACCACGACCTCACAGAAAACCATCTTGATGTAGAGGTTTACCTCTGCGTTTCGCTTGGTGAGTGCAGGTGGCCGGAGGCCTTTTTTACTGGAAATGAGGCATTCCATCTTAGTCCTCACGGGTGACAACGCATCTACATTTTAATTTGTAATAGAGAACAGATGTAGATGTCTATGGACCACAGAAATCACTTACTATCAGGTGGACTGTGTGCTCGTTTGTCACCCTTATATTATAAAAAAAAAAATATAAATGATGAATACAATTCCAAATTAAATTTATAACTCTACATTAAGCGTAAGTGTTAATTTAAGATTACTTCTTTTATCAAGGTAAAATTCCTTTCACAATACCAGTGTTAAAGAGTGGCTTAGTACGACTGCGTTTTCGTTTAACCAGTGTAAAGAACCGGAGACCCTTTTTAATGGAAACGAGGCATTCCATCCTATTCCTCAAGGGTGACAGCGCATTCGGCATTTTGATTCTAAATCGAGATAGATGTAGGTGTTTATTGACCACAGCATCTACTTACTAACAGGTGGACGTATGTTCGCTTGCCACCCTTATGTTGTAAAAATATTACTAGGTAAGGAAAGCAAAGACGGATTAAAAAAGGGTAAGCCCTTCTATCTGATGGTTTCGTTCCCACCTAAACAACTGATTAGTTCAATCATTGAACTAATGACATTTTCCCCCAAGTATTTCAACTGAATATGGACATTGAACACACTTTTAATAGTCGACTACTTAGATAAAATTGCTGATCTCCACACCATCTGTAAAATATAATGAAAAATTATTATAATTGTATATAAGGTCGGAAGTTATTTTGATATATATATATATATATATATATATATATATATATATATATATATATATTACAGTAGGTTACGGTGTAGTGAACAAGGTTCCCCTGATAAACCTATGTTATAAATTATTATAAATTTATTCAGTTGGTGTAAGTTCAACTTATAAATTTAACTCTTAGAACGTTTTAATCCACGGCTGGACTGGAGATGGGGCTGGAGCCTTTCCCGTTGTAGATACTGATACCATTTCCAGGTTTAAGAGGATTTGATATTGCTGTAGTTTCTCTTTGGTCTGAAGCCGCTCTTTGTCTGACATAAACGAAATGGTAAAAACGCCATCTATCAGAGGCTAGGTCTATCTGGGATTTCGTATAGACGCTATTACGACACTTTCAACCACAATATTGAAATACAATGAGAACTATTTCGTTATTGGCGCCAATTAATGGTGAATTCCAATAAAGCAATAACGAAAGTACATCGACCACGCCATAACTTTCTTTTTACAATAGTTTCTCGCTAGAGGCTTGCTAATAAGATTCTGTTTGTGATTGTTATTCGTGATACAGTTTCAGATATTTCTTAGGACACCTTTATTTCTTATTAAGCAAATAAGGGAGTTAGTTACTCTTAATATAGAATATTAGTGAGATAAGCTGTGCCTTGGTGTACTGGCGTAAGAACCAGTCCATCGACTCATTTTGTCTTGGGTGTTCACTTTTTCATTTTTTGCCTTATATACAGGGTTATTTTACAAAGATTGTAAATTGCAACCGGCCAAATTTGCAAAGAAGGTTAGGAATAGGTAATATAGGCAAATGGTGAAGAAATATTAATTAAAAGAATCTCAAACATTCTGACCTTTTTATCTTTTAAATTCAAAATACTGATTTTACTGCGCACGCACACATTCGTAAGGGTCGATGGGTAGGACAAAAACATAGTTACCCATAAATCGTATTCAGTTTGGGATAATTTTAAACTAAACGTAGATGCTTTATTTACTCGTATTTTCAAAAACTGCAAAAACGTTATATCATTATTTATATATTTGAACTTAAGTTTAAAATTTGACTACTACCAATAGCAGTGTAAAATAGGAGCTTAACGCTGCTCTGTTTCATATGGTGAGTGTAGAGAACCGGAGACCTTTCTTATTGTAGGCGAGGTATTCCATCTTAGTCCTCGCGGGTGACAACGCATCTGTATTTTGATTTGTAATCGAGGATAGATGTAGATGTCTATGGGCCGCAGCAACCACTTACCGTCAGGTGGACTGTGTGCTCGTTTGTCACCCTATACTATAAAAATAATCTTTGAAAAATAACTCTATATACTCGTAATATATTAAAAACTCATTCGACATAAAGATTTTTCAAATATTTTTGAAATTATACTTCTTTTGGGGCGTTTAGGAAAATTGATGAGAGTGAATTTATTCGATGCGCGCGCACACCGACAGCTAAAAACGACACCATGAAGTTGTTACGATGCGCGCGCCCACTGTCACCTAAAAGCGACAACTTCAGTGGGTAATTGTCTCTCAAGATTTTTTGTTTTGTTACGCTAAAGAAGTATAACTTCCTACGTGTGTACATAAGTGCACACACACACACACACACACACTTTTTTCATAAAACTATAATGATAAACGAAATTACAGTCCACCTGATGGTAAGTGGCTACTGTAGTGCATGGATGCCTGTAGCCAATTTCAAACAAAGAAGGCTACAGCTTACCGCAGAGAGTGCTATACTGGAGAGTTAGGATAATTAGTAATTACACTATATTATACACTACACTATATTACAGGCTCTGCATACCTATGATTTTCGGCGGGATTTACGGCGGCGGTTTGCTGCTCCTGTATTATTGTTTAAATAATGGTTTGAAGTGGACTTTGATATGTAAAAGTGATGCGATTTTGTTTATTAAGTGTCTGCGCATGTGAACTATTAGTGGAAACTGTGAAACAAGTGCTCTGAAGATGATGTGATTCTCAAAATAAGGTGTCTGTCTGCTTAGGCGCCTTGAGATACCATCGCCAACCGTCAGCGGTCTGCTGGCTCAAGTTGCCGTCAAAATCTCCCAAGGGCTGCACAATGTGACGCATCAACATATTGTGAAGCAGTATACCATAAAGGATAATTATAATAAATTGTAACTTCAGGCTCAGGAGGGCTAGATCCCAGAGCCGTAAAGCCAGTGATTAAAAAAAATATTACTGGCTCTGCATACCTATGACCGGAACATAGCTGTACAAGGTACCAGACGGACTATCAGGCAAAACAAGATTTCGAATACCTAGAAAGACACATCATTGTTTACTGTTTTATATTGATTAATATTTTTGTATGGATGACAAACGAGCACAAAGCCTAACTGATGGAAAGTGGATACTGTGGTTTACAGACACATACATATATTACCTTTGAAATCAAAATGAAAATACGTTGCCATCCTTAAGGACTAAGATGAAATGCCTGGTTTCCAGTAAAAAGAGTCTCCGGTTCTCTACTCCTGTCATAGAAAACAGCAGCATTAAGCTGCTATTTTACGCTAGTATGCTGTGAGAAGTGCTCCTTCTATGATCGAGCCGATCCATTCGTGATCAAACCATAATATAGCTGCAGTGTACCTCTACCGCGTACAAGTTTGTCCTTACATCTAAACCATAAGGCTACATTCATATTTAATATATATAATATTCATACAAACCTAATCCCTACTTGATTCCTTTTAAAACTATTCTAGTAAAGTGGCTGTTCGGTCCGTTGCATCCCTGATAACGAGATCGCTTATCTAGTGATAAGTTATCAGCGGTGCATATTGCACTAGCTGTGTGCAGTTCCACGTGTTTACGTGTTTCAAAGTGTGTCTTGTGTGTTTGTGTGAGTAACCAAGTTTCCGTGATTGTGCATGTGCATTAACGACAGTGTCAAGGACGTATAAAATTAATAATATTTTTTTTTGTTAAATGATACAGGTTGAGAAATTTTTGCGATCATATAATTACCATTGTTCCCAGTCAATAACATTCCACTTCTGGGCTCATAATAAAAAATGTAGTATTTTATTATAATCGCTAATGGCATGTATTTAACGCGGCGCCAATTTATTCTGAATTAGGGATTTAAAAAAAATGAAGCCTTATAGGACATAATTAATATATTATATTAATTTTACGCACGTTTCACATTTTTGACTCGGGTCGTCATTATCGGTAAGGGTGTCGGTCATTATGTCCTCCTAGTCGATTTCTAAACTTTTAGCTAAACACAAACACACACACACACACGCATGTTGCTATGATGCTAAATCTATGACAATAAAGGATTTTTATCCTTCATTTTATTATTATTTATTTCATCCGTTATTTCAAAAAGATACTTCGTTCACTCCCGTTATAGCAATTTAATTAATAACTGAATCTTTAAATTTTTTTTAAGTTTTGTTATTTTGGCGAATTGTTAATTCTTACTAATATGTTATTCCTCTTTTCATCTTAATTTTTGAGTGACATTCCGGCAACTGTGACGATAACCACATGGTCAGAATAAGGTGATAGATTATTTTCTCTTACCACGTCACTATATTGGTATACATGTTTTAAGTTTTAAGAATTTTGCTTTCATTTACTCTTAAGTTTTATCGCTATTAAATAAGAACTATATAGTTGAAAGTAGGTAAGCAATTTCTTAGGTTCAGTCTCATCAGATTGGTAAAAAATGTGAAGTTTTAATCAAGAGAATTAGCCTTTGTTAAAGTTGAAGACTCTTTGTGTATAATAACTTCTACTTTAGTTGCTTCGTTGGACTAGTGTTCGTGAGCGTAACTGTTGCTCGCGATTCCAGGAGTCGGGCCAAAATCAGTTATTTGGTTTTAATGTCAAGAAGTTCTTAGTAGCAGTACAGAGTTTTTTTTATAGGATAGGGTGACAAACGAGCACACAGTCCACCTGATGGTAAGTGGTTGCTGTGACCCATAGACATCTACATTTATCCTCAATTAAGAATCAATATTCAGATGCGTTGTCACCCCTTAGGACTTAGATGGAATGCCTCGTTGCTAGTAAAAAGGGTCTCCGGTTCTGTACACCCACCATATGAAACACAGCGGTATTAAGCTGCTATTTTACGCTGGTATTCTGTGAAAGCGTGGTCCGGTCGAGCCGACCCATTCGTGCTGCAACCACAATATAGTTAAAGCATAGCCCTACCACGTTAAATAATCAACGTATATGTGGATCGGCGCCACGATAAAGGGGAAAATTCTATTGAAAGAAGCCTATTTAGGCATTTACGGGCTAATGAAAAAAAGGTAATGACATGTTGACACATACAGTCAGTCAACCTTACATATGACCCATTCAATTGGCCATATAAATTTTAATACCAACAAAAACCATTTTTTATATAGGATAGGGTGACAAACGAGCACACAGTCCACCTGATGGTAAGTGGTTGCTGTGACCCATCTCATCCACATCTATACTCAATAAAGAATCAAAATGCAGATGCGTTGTCACCCGTGAGGACTAAGATGGAATACCTCTTTTCCGGTAAAATGGTTCCGGTTCTCTACACTCACCATACGAAACACAGCAGTGTTAAGCTGCTATTTTACGCTGGTATTCTGTGAGAGCGTGGTCGTTCCCCGGCCGAGCCGACCCATTCGTGCTACAACTATACTACAAATATAGCTGCAGCATTGCTCTACCACGTATAAAAATTGTTATTGATCCTGCGCTTTATATCTCATCCCTAGTGTCGGATTGCCGTCCTATAGGACTGTGAGAGTAAGGAAATAGAGTGCATCTTTGCTTGCGTACACATTTGTGCATTATAGTACTGTCCTGCGAAGTTGGCTAGTATCCTTTAAGACTGGCCGCCGTGACCGAAATTCGCTCTGGGGGACAATGTTTAATTAATAAAGTAGAATGGGTGCATTCAAAATTAAATATTTACTATTTAAATCTGTCATTCTAATAATTACTGGGTTAGTGGATTATCCCTAAACGTTTAATATGACTTACACTGAATCACCCATAAAACTCAATGAATCACTACAGAAATGATTCATAATATATCCCAATCCGATCACAGAGTTCCTAATAAATCGATCACCTTTCCAGTACGTTAAAAATCATCATCATCAAAATCGATTGTGTCAAGAGAAGAATCGAATGATACGGTGCAGTTTTCGATATCTCGAGATAAGTCCGTGGAACGCTAACGTCGCGTTCTGTCAACAATGGCTATTGTCTTGTGCGATATTTGAAAATAATGTGCGAACATCACCCCTGTAAAGGGGGGCACTTTCCACGTTCAAGATTACAACGTGTTTAAAAAGAAATGGTTTTTTAACACGTGATTTGTCTTTGGTTCTGTTATCGATGTAATTTAACGTCATTGTATGGATTTTAGTTAGAATATCAGACTGCAAATATCATATCATCACAGTCCTGTTCAATACGCAGGAAACAAGTAATAATAAAATCTAAATCTAAAAAAGGACAAATTATTAAGTGGCGAAGCTTGCGAAGACACTTATTGATTTCACGATGTCTGTCCGTCTGTCCGTCTGTCGGTCTGTCCCACGATAATCTCGAGAACGGTTTCGAATTTTCAACTTCTGTTTTCAGCAATCGATTACTGATCACCCAGGCATCTGAGCCTCCTATTTTGGAACTGATTGCTCAACGGCAACCGTTAGAAACCGCTACAAAGCTGATTGCTTCGCCACTTTGCTATGCTGTTAGCTTGCTAGGTTTATTATTTCTGAATTTGCATTTGAAATATTTTTTTGATTTGAGTGAGGAAATCCGAATTCAGATCATTAACCTAACTATATTTAGTTCTCCTACCCCAAAGATCTAAGGCGTAAATAGTGTTTTATAACTTTTATTAAATCAGGTATCAAAGATGGTTGTAAGGGATATAATATCATTTTCTCAAAAAATGCTAAAATGAACGTGTTAGAACCACCCTACAGTTATACCATCGTTGTAGCATGAATGAGTCGGTTCGACCAGGGAAAGACCACACTCTCACAGAATACTAGCGTAAAATAGCAGCTTAATGCTGCTGTGTTGCGTATGGTGAGTGTAGCTAATATAAAATAAATAACTATATTACTAATATAGCTGCAGCATGGCTCTACTTCGTATAACTTGTGATAGAGTATAATGATGATGATTATAATAATGTCTCGGAATACCGGCCTACGACTCCATCTGAGTATATATCACCATCTCATCTATTTCTGCGTAACAGAAGCAGTGTTAGGTGCACTGTTTTGTATCGTGTCAAAAGGCCAGTATAATTATGGGTTGCGAAGTATTCCATCAAGTTCGCTTAGGTGAAATATTGCATCTATTTTCTTTGCTTTCTTTGTTTAAAGTTTGTTGCTGATGCCCATGGCTTACAGCAGTCGTTTACCATCAGGTGGATTGCTAAGTCGTTTGTCGCCAAACAATTACTAAACTACGTATTGATATTTGTATTGATAGTTGTTTGATAACAGACTGTCGCTAATTATAACTATTTACGTCATCCTCATCAACACAGCCATTCACAAGTCCACTGCTGAACATAGGCGTCCTCTAAGGCATGCCACAAAGCACCTGAGCCACTTAATTAATTACGTAATTCACCAAAATAGTTTATTATTAAAATGAATGATTAATTATGGATTCCATAACACAATAGTATGATTTAACGCTTTAATCATTCTTACAGTATTTGTTTAGATGAACCGGAATGCGATATTTCTAACGGAGTAGCTGGTCGATTGTTAAGCGAGTTTTTTATTTATATTTACACTTTCATGAGAAAACCAATTGCATGCATCTTTGCGTTACGTATTTACAATAAAATGGATGACGAAATCGTTGTTTTATATTATTATTTTATATCTTCTACGTGCTTTCGTATTGAGTTACAAATCTGTGTAGTGTATAGTAATAATTAAGAGAACAGCTCCGTGGCGCAGTCGCTTAGCTTTGAGTAGGGGCGCAGAGGGTCGCGTGTTCGAATACCGCACGAAACAACTATTTGTATGGCGTACAAATGATTGTTCCGGGCCTGTATGTTCGATTTTGTGTAATTTATATAATTTACATATTTATATACCAGCGTAAAATGGCAGCTTAACATTGCTGTGTTTCTTATAGTGAGTGTAGAGAACCAGAGACCATTTTTACTGGAAAAGAGGCATTCGATCTTAGTCCTCACGATTGACAACGCATCTGCATTTTGAATCTCTATTGAGGATAAATGTAGATGTATATGGGCCACAGCAACCACTTACCATCAGGTGGACTGTGTGCTCGTTTGTCACTCGATCCTATAAAAAAAATGTTAACTATTTCCACGATAGAGAAGAAAATCCTAGTGTGCGGCCGTGATAGAGCCACTGTGAGGATGTATCATGGTTGCAACATGACTGTGTCGTATTTTATTTTATAGATATAATACAACACAGTCATGTTGCAACCATAAGGTTGACAAATGAGCACGCAGTCCATCTGTTGTCTCATGGTAAGTGGATGCTGTGACTTATAGACATCTACTTCTGTGTTCGATTTAGAATCAAAATGCAGAGACGTTGTCACTCCCGGGGACTAGTACGGGAGTGTTAGTAATGTTAATAGTGTAACTAGAATTCTATTAAAAAAAATATATTCATAAGTTTCAATTCAAGAGTTGGCGTGATGGATTAACTTACGCCATCACTAGCACTAGCGTTATATCTTACTTGAGAACTATTCATTCTTTCCTCAATTACATTTCGAAATATATGTAATGTTTTGTAAAACGCATATGTTATTATTAATTTTAACATAAAGTTACGGCCTATACACATCCCACTGCTGTATACAGGTCTCTTATCATTTCTGAGAGGGTGCCCTAAAGGCAAGGAAATGTCCGATGCCTTTCCTTCACTACCGAACATACAATTTCACTGATGACGGCGGGGATCGAATCTGTTTACTTGCATAATGTGAAATTAACAGCTCGCTAGCACTTCGCCTCTGAGCTCGGCTCTCATCTATACAAATAAATAAAATTGAAGTGTCTGTTGGTAATGTCAAAATTACAGCTTTTTACTTAATGCATATGAAAGTATAAACGGTACTAATAACAAAAATACAATTTTTAAAGTTTTTGTCTGTCTGTCCGTCTGTCTGTCTGTTTGTTCCTGCTAATGTCCGAAACGTCTGGACCTATTTTGACAGTATTTTTACTGGCAGATAGCTGATGTCACATAGAGTAACTTAGGCTACTTTTATTTTAGAAAAAGAATTAGGGTTCCGCGCAATAAAATTAAAACCCCAAATAACACGCGGGCGAAGTCGTGGGGAACAGCTAGTTTAAACATAAATTAAAGTTCTTGTTGTTTGGCACAAGACTCCTCTTATTTCTAAGGTGGGTTGCAGCAGGGAAGGCCGCCACGCCTTTGTCCTAATGCGTGTTGGCGAACTTCACGTACATTCGACATATTATTTTTTATATTATGTACGGTAGAGCCACGTTGCTGGTGTATTATGACTACATTACCAATGGGTTGGCTCGGCCTGGAAGGACCACGCTCTCACAGACTACCAGTGTGAAATAGCAGCATAATGTTGCTGTGCTGTGTTCGTATGGTGAGTGTAAAGAACTGGACATCATTTTTACTGGTAACGAGGCATTCCATCTTAGTCCTCAGGGGTGAGTACGCAACTGCATTTAGATTATGAATGGTGGATAAATGTAGATGTTTATGGGCCACAACATCTATATATTATCAAATGGACTGTGTACTCGTTGGTCAAATTAATTCTGTACATTCACACATATATACATATTCACATGAAGGACATACGCTTGAGTCAAGAAAAAGTAAAAGTACCTCACATACACTTTAAGTATATACCCGTAGTTTCCAGAAAAGCTAACTGACGTGTCGAAGATGAGAGTCAGGTGAAATCGCAAGAACAATGCGCCATGCGGTTCCCACACGGTGGCGCCCCTATCGGCGTTCTGGGAAATTAAAGTAACATGTGCGCCGGCGCCGGCGCGGGCTTTCCTTTTAAATTTGGAATTGCTCGTTTGTTGTATCGGATGACGTATTATAACTTGTTACTTCCTTGTTAGAAATCTGTAGTTAAAACAAATTGGACAGAAATATTTCGGAAAAATAAGCGAAAATAGCAACCTCACAGCTTAGCACACCGACAGTTAAAATTAACGTAACGGCTTAAAACTGCTATTCAACTTATATTAGTGATCGTTAATTCATGTTTAATATATCATTAATGAATGAAAGAAATAGGTAATAGCGACGTAATGAATAAATAAATGAGAAAAATAGGTAATTGCACGTGGTAGAGCCATGCTGCAGCTATATTAATAGTATAGTTGTAGCACGAATGGGTCGGCTCGTCCGGGGAAGGACCACGCTCTCACAGAATACCAGCGTTAAATAACTGCTTAACACTGCTGTGTTTCGTATGGTGAGTGTAGAGAACTGGATACCCTTTTAACTGGAAAAGAGGCATTCTATCTTGGTCCTCACGGGTGACAACGCCTATGCATTTTAATAGATGTGGATGTCTATGGGCCACAGCAACCACTTACCACCAGATGGACTGTGTGCTCGTTTGTTACCCTTATTCTATAAAAAAGTTAGGTAGGACTCGTTTTTTTGGTTCGGTGTCTGCCTGGATAGGTACCACTCTTTTATCTATTTCTTTCGCCACATAGCAGTGCTTGTTCTGCTGCGATCTGGACTGTAGGGTAAGGAGAGTCAATATAATTATAGGTTGACCGTGTAGTGGCGGTGTAATATATTCATCACCCCATACGTGACGTGGGTATAGTAAGATGCAACTGAGGAAAATAAAACAGAAGGTGGCCAGCATCGTCTTCTTAATAACAACTATAGAAAACTACGGGCAACCCTACCAAGTGTGGCAACTATGGTAGCAGTAGTTTTTAAAGAAAAAGAGAGTTTTGGCGGGAACTTCACCTGCGGCGGTTTGTTGCTCCTGTATTATTGTTTAAATAATGGTTTGAAGTGGACTTTGATATATAAAAGTGGTGCGATTTTGTGTATTAAGTGTCTGCGCATGTGAACTATTAGTGGAAACTGTTGTGTGACCACAAGTGCTCTGATGGTGATGGATTCTCAAGATAGCTGTTTGTTTGCATAGGCGCCTTTAGATACCATCGCTAACTGTCAGCTGCCTGCTGGCTCAAGTTGCCGTCAAAATCTCCCAAGGGCTGCACAATGTGACGCATCAACATATTGGGAAGCAGTGAACTATGAAGAAATTATAATAAACCGAATAAAAATACTCAAGACTTGGCCTAAAGTTCTAGATACCAGGCCATAAACTCCAAAAAAAAATTTTAAAGAAAGAAAAAAATTCGTTGTCACAACAAAGTACAGCAGAATAAATTCAACAAATAAATAGAATTAAATAAAAATTCATAAATATTATAATACATATATTTGCTCGTATTATTATTATACAAACAGCAAAATTGCCGCAGCACTGTCATACTGCGGGTACTTTGGATTTTTTTAAATATTATTACATAAATTTAATACGCGGCTATTAAAGTAGATGAAAGTATTAACCCTAAGGTAATTTACCACCTAGGTGAGTCTCGGGCTACTCTCCCATTGCAACAGGTGTCGATTGATTAGCCGTAAACTTAGGCCACGTAGCCACTAGTGCGATAAATGGATATGTTTTGTTAGTTTAAGAAAATTTTAATATTTCGTATTCGATGTTTAGACTAGCACAAAACATGTAACTATCTGTTGGACAAATATTTTACTATTATGTTATGTTTTATTTCCCTTTATTGTTATTTATATATGATTTTATTATATAATTATTTATGATTTTGGAACTTTTGGTTTATAAAAACATGTCAGTTTCATCACCGAACCTTATAAATTGTAGATCACTATAAAAGTTAACTTACATTTAGAAGTGAGATCACAGTGCATCATAGCGTAACTGGAAGATGGTTTTGCTAGGATGCTCTACAATAAGTCAACATCAAAAATGTTTTGTCGCAGTACATTATACAGATCTACTTTTATAGATCGATATTTGTTATGTTCTATAACAAATAAAACAAAAATTATTTATGTAATGTTGGAATAAAAAGGGCAAAATAAATTTTATAGTGTGATATTACAATTTTATTACAAATTCCGTGTATTACACATCATTGTGATAGGCTTTGCTTTGCTTCGCCTAACTGATCGAGGTGATCGTTACGCACAAGTAAGCGCACACCTTTACTATGTTCTACCGCAGTCCAGGTCGTCTTACGCTGTTTCCTGATATCGTTATATTCACGCTAACTCGCGGTAATAAGCAAAACGACACCCGCGTTGGCTGAATTTTTCGAATTCCGCGTAGACTGCCCATGTTACGAGCTGTCTACACATGAGACCAGTCGGATATCGATTTCATAATTGTTTTCTTTATTTAACATTAACTAAGTAAAGAAATATGGTGCTGACTTACCTTTTTATAATCTAATATATAAAAAAAAATTCTTTGGTATTTTATACGCTGCCATACCGTTCATCAGATTGCGCTAAAAGGTCAACTTATTGCTTGCACTTGCACGAAGATCATAGGCATAGTGCAATTAAATTACAGTAGGTGGCGCGCGTGTCGTACCGATACAGTTATTTGAAAGTCAGAATATGTCATTCAATTTCAATGAATGTATTATCGTTACTAATTAAACAATATAAGTCTTCCAAATTTAAAACGATATTTCCACAATTATTTCTTCTGCGGCAGCAACGCGACCAGCCAGTGTTTGTTTATAAAATAGAAAAATTAAAAAAAAAACAAAATGTGCAAAAAGTTTAAAGAGTAAACCACTGACGCAATGTTTTGTGTATTAATATAATATTCTAGAAACTGATAAACTTTTATTGAAAAATTAACTTCTCAATTAAATTACACTGTGTAACAAAAAGCTTTACCTCAGTGTCAACTAGCGACATCTGGTGAACAGAAAATTACTAACCCTCATTAAACAATATAACTGTTCCAAATTTGAAACGATATTTCCACAATTGTTTCTTCTGCAGCTTAAACGCGCCGGGTACCAGCTACTCATAGTATGATTTATGTATAAGTGGCTGCTTCAGCCGACACTAGGTACCAACTTTATAAAAAGGCCACAGATGTTTGTCAAATTTTAAAGACTAAGCTGAAATACTTCATGTACAGTCTCTCTCACCTTTCTATCCGGAACACAGCAGTGTGGTGTACTTATAGCAATCTAGATGGACTCTTAAACAAAAGAAATGAAAATCTTATAAATATACACTAAATTCGTCACTAAAAATTAATTTACTTTTTAAACAGAGATGTAAAAACAGAAACAGATTGTATTTGATGATAGCTACTAGCATTTTTAAAAAAATATTTCGAAGACCCGTGAATTTCGCCAACACGCATTGGGGCAGCGCGGCGGAGATTTCCTTGCCCAATAAACCCTCTCAGAAATGAGGGGAGGCTTGTGCCCCCCAGTGGGATGTATATAGGCTGTAACTTAATTTTTTTTAACTTTGACTAGCATTCGTTGTCAATTGAAATGAATATAAGCTCCGGTTCTAATTTATTTAAACTTTTATGCACGGACGGAAAATCGTACATATGGCGGAACTAATGCCTTAAGACATTCTCTCCCAGTCAACCATTAGGCTAAGCAGAGATAAACATATGGCAGCAAAAGTAAACTAATAATGACAAAAAAAGTTAACGAATATTATATGCAAATGAGGCTTACACTTTGTGAATCCGTCCTATTTCTACTGAAGGCACAATGAAAATAAAAAAGTAGCTCTACCACGTTTTCCGTTACAGCCTCCGCCATGGATTGTCTCGTATAGCCGATTTTGCTATAGTTGCCACGCTTGGCACACGAAGGGCAACCGCACTATCAGGAAAATGCTGTTGTCCATCTTCTGCTTCAGTTTCCCTCAATCGCCTTTTGCAATACCCATGGGACTAGTGGATATACTTACACAGCCACTACCACGTTTAAATTAAACAATTCTATTTTCTAATTATAAATTTTATTTCACAGTATGATGGACTCGGGGGGCGCCGGTATCGCAGAATCTCCACCAACTTACCATCGCACCTACGAGCAATACGTCCAAGGAGCTGTCGAGAACAGTACTGACTCTGCTCAAGACCAAACCAGTCCAGAACTGGTGGTCTGGTCCACACTACCATACGGCTTGGACTATAGGACACAATACGAATATAGAAATCCTTATGACACTACCAGGGACTATACCACACAGCAATATGCAAGAGCCCCCTTTACAACAAAAATGGGGCAGGCAAAAGCTCTGAAAGAGGCCAGAATAAGGAGGCCTATGAACGCCTTCATGGTTTGGGCGAAGGTGGAACGGAAGAAATTAGCTGATGAGAATCCAGACCTACACAACGCCGACCTGAGTAAAATGCTAGGTAAGTCAGCATATTTATAAGATTTTAAATGTCATTTAGTTATTTCTTAGTCAATCGTATCTGCATTTTACTTATCACGTTGCCTATTTATATAGAAAAAGTTGCATTTGGGACATGATATAAGAACAATTTAAAAAACTTTGATCACAAAACGTGGTTTATGGATAATCTTAGGTTTAAAGAAGAATCTTTGTCACGAAAGAAATCTCTCAGCCGCGGCGCCACTGTTTTCTGTCAAATTACTGCCTTTATACGTCCCACTGCTGGGCACAAACCTCTCTCATTTCCGAGAGTGATTAAGGGGCAAAAATGTGGGAGAATACACAGAGTTCTATGGGGCTATACTCGGGGTTTCTCTGCGTGATAAACTTAGAAATGAGGATATCCGCAGGAGAACCAGAGTAACCGACATAGCCCAACGGATTAGTAAGCTGAAGTGGCAGTGAACCGGCCATATAGCTCGAAGAACCGACAACCGATGGGGAAGAAAGGTTCTCGAGTGGCAGCCTAGTACCGGTAGGCAAAGTGTAGGGCGACCCCCCACTAGATGGAGTGACGACCTGGTAAGACATGCAGGAAGTCGATGGATGCAAGTGGTTCAGGACCGTGCTTTGCGGCATTCCTTGGGGGAGGCCTATGTTCAGCAGTGGACTTATGAAAGGCTGTAACGATGATGATGATGATGACACAGAGTTCGTCGTTGAGGCTATGATACACAGATCACCTTCTCGAGAAGTAACTAAAGACTTATATATGCTTGGCATGGGTGATAATTTATCTGCGCTGCAAGGACACGAGGTTGAACTACCGGTAATAACAATCCTAGGAGATATCACGATTGGAGAGACAGAAGAACAAATACTACGGGAAGATAATTAGTAAATCAGCACCTAAAATTTCAATTAACAATTTCATTGATTCCGGAGGAGATCGACCCCAGGTTAATCCCGGGGGTGGTTCTCTCTTATATTACACTTTAATTCGCATTTCTTTCAGGACTTCTTTCTTGAGACAGACTTTCGTTTAAACTTTAGACTTATATACTAAGACGGATATATTAAATGAGAACTTGATCTATATCGAATTGTTTCTCTTTATATTATAATAATTGTTACAAGTAGATTTTGCGTATTAAATGTGTCCATACGTGAACTATTTTGAAGTGATAAAAAAATGCTCCGAGGGTATAAAACTCAAATGGTACTGTCGTCCTGGCGTGTCGAGATAGCATCCTTACCGAATATTTGGTAGGTTAAGCTGTCGTCAAAATATCTCAAAAATTATGTTTGTTATTATAATGGATTATATATAAATATTGTTGATATTGATAATCAATATGCTAATCGTACGAGTGCATAACCAGAGAAAGAAAGAAAAAAGAAGTTAGTTTGTGTATATGTGTGTGAAGCGTGCGTGCACGTATTAATGTTATCCTTGGCTCTATATGAAAAAAAAAAACATTTTATCGCTGTGTCAAAAAATGTTAGTTGTAACAGACCAAAAAAGGTATATCAGCATAAACTCGAATTATTATCAATTTAAAAACGCTTCACTATAATTGACCAATTTTATTCATTAAAGTTTCTCAGTTATAGCAACCGGTTGCAAGAAAATATATTAATTAAGACTGTCTCATCTATTTATAAATTGCAGCTAGGTAGTGGCTATGAGAAAAAAAAACCTATGAAAGTTTAATTCAATTATAACCACCACAAAATATTTCGCTTTATTTGGTGTTGTTTTTTAAATAACCTCATTACATTTAGTCGTATATTAAAATTCTAAAAATAACTTTTTTAAATGAAAAATAAATATTTGCAGTTTCAATAATAATTAATGGCACACCCAATTAATTATTATTAAAACGCTGTCGGCAGATGTGTGGAATAAAATTTTATCGTATAATGTCTTATACGTGGTATTTATATGTTTTACGTGGTAGAGCCACGCCGTAGCTATATTATGGTTGTAACACAAATAGGTTGGCTCGACCCGGTACGGATCACGCTACGGAACGCAATACCAGCGAGAAATTTAACAAAGGCAGTATGTACGTACACAATGTATTTGTTATTTTATTTGATTTAATGTATTTGTACATATTGCACTCCTCTTCCAAATAAACTTTAACTATGCCAAATCTCACACACCTTACCATCCTCATCGATTCCACTAATACAAAATTTACAATATATATAATATACAAAATTTGACCTGCTCAAAGTTCAAAAACTTTATTAAACTAAGTTTGTATAAAAAGGGTTATTATAATATTAAAGAATTTATAGATGATAATAACCCCTGGAAGTGAGGTGATCGCTCCCAAGCTATTTCTAATTTGTTGTGTTGTTAATTTGTGTAACATACATGATTGTAAGCTGTTATTTAAAAAAAAAAGTCCCGCTGGGTTTCTTGCTGGTTCTTCCCAGGACAGAGGTTTTTTTCGAACCAGTGGTAATTATACAAAAGAGTGACTTTCAATAAGTATTATTTATAATCTATATTGAATAAAAAACTTTCTGTTTCTGTTTCTGTTTCTGTTACTACATTCGTAATATTCACACATTACAAAAGAAGTTGGAAAAGAATTGGAACAATTTGCCGATGTCTGTCTTTCCGTTCGATTACAATCTGGGTGTCAAGAGTGAATAGGCTTTTTTACGAAGACAGTACGTTTTTTTATCTAGATCTTCATGACCGCTTACCATCAGGTGAGTTCGTAGGGAAGCACTAGCTAAATATACGTAAAAGATTCTCTAAGGAACGTTTCGTGAAAGGAATAATGATGGAGAATATACATTTAACTGCTGATTCGAATATTTCCTCATTGAATTAATTATGTTATATATTTAATAAGCTACAACAGTCCATTATAATGCTAGCCATACATATGTAGTAAAAAACAAGAAATGCATACATTACTCTACACAACGCTCATTATCTGGTTTATATCACAACGAGAAAAACAGTTTCACCTGTATGTCCACAAAATAGGTGAAAAAGGATAAAAAATGGATCGCAGAGTAATTCCTTATTAGCATCAATAATTCTGTTTTACATTCCAACTGCTAAAAAGGCTCGGACGACATCCGTCCACGATAGCTAACAACTTAATTAAAGGTTTGCCTACGTTGTATTTAATGATTGTTGCATTTACCGGTTTAGAATGCTCCCACAAGATATTATTCATCAGCGGGCAATATTTTATTTTAGTGTAATTAAATTATTAATAAATAATCGTAACGGTTATGACGAGCAGAATTTCGCCTTAGGCGAATACTATCACAGTTTTATTCAACTGCTAAAAATACAACTTTAATGTTGTAAATTTTATCTATCCTTTTTTTTTCTTTTTTTTTTAAAAACGTTACCCCCAAACTAGGATTTTCTCCTGTATCATGCGCGCAGTTTACATATATAAATTGCACAAGGCCAAACATTCAGTCCCGGAACAATTATAATAACAATAATAATAATAATAATAATAATAACGGAACAATTACTTATACGTTATACATGTACTTGTTCCGCGCGGGAATCGAATCCGCGGCCCTCACTGCTGCAACTCAATGCTAAGCCACGCTAATCTACGGAGCCATCAAAACTTAGATACGTCGTTTGATTAGTAATCAACCTGAAAAAAAAAGTGGCGTTGGGTTATAAGCAAGATTGTGATCCCATTGGCTTTTTTAATTTTTTTAAGCCACTTTTTTAATTCATAGATAAAGGGCCTTGTCGCTGATGCGATTATGCCGCCCTGGCATAAAAAAAATCTTAAATGTAATATTTACTAACAACTAAACTTATACTTACTAGTTACTTATTAACTAACAAATACAGTTTTTTGGCATCATCTGATAACGGGTCCGATAAAATACTATTACTACTACCATGTAAGGACAAATGTAAATTACAATTTGCTCTTTCTCTTGAATTCTGGGCACATTCTATCAAATGTGATAAACATCATCGATAATATTACGAGATGAACAATTTGGCGAGGTAATTATTCGCATCAAGTATAAAAATTTATTGTATGGAATGTGGCCAGATCCGAGTCTTAATGCTGTTACAATGTGGGATTGCAGAGTGTTGGGATACCTTTCTACCTAGGAATCTGTCTGGGATATTCTTCTACCTATTCCTGTCGTGAAACAGCAGTGATTGCACTCCTGTGTTTCAGTTTGAAGTTTATAAGGAGTAAGTGTAATTACAGGCAGTGATGCATTAGGTGTCTATTGGTCAACAAAGCATCCATTTACAAATTACCTGGACTGTGTTTTTTTTTTGATAGAATAAGGGTGACAAACGAACACACAGTCCACCTGATGGTAAGTGGTTGCTGTGGCCCATAGACATTACTACATTTATCCTCGATTGAGAATCAAATTACCGATGCGTTGTCACCCCTGAGGACTAAGATGGAGTGCCTCGTATCCAGTAAAAATGGTCTCCAGTTCTCTACACTCACTATACGAAACACAGCAGCGTAAAGCTGCTATTTTACGCTGGTATTCTGTGAGAGCGTGGTTCCACCTCGGTCGAGTCGAACCATTCGTGCTACAAAAATAATATAGCTGCAGCATGGCTCTACCACGTAAAAGCTGGTTTGTCAACTTTATTCTATACAAGCAACATTCTCCGTAGCCTATGTCTACTAGGAGATTAATTTTAAAAACAGTGTATATAGTAGAATTGTAGGGGGCCCCTCACCAAATGGAGTGAAGACCTAGTAAGAGATGCAGGAAGTCGACGAATGCAGTGGCATTCCTTGAGGAAGTTCTATGTTCAGCAGTGAACTTGTGAATGGCTGTGATAAATAAATAAATAAATAAATAGTTAAAAGTTAAAGTTATAGGATGTAACTTTAACTTTTAACTATATATTATATATATATATATATATATATATATATATATATATATATATATATATATGCCCCATTGCTGGCCACAGGCATCCTCTCATGTCTGCGAGGGTTTTAGGGCAAAGAAATGTCCGCCGCGCTGCCCCAATGCGTGTTGGCAAACTTCACATGTCTTCGAAATATACATACATAAACACTCACGCCTGTCACCCAGAGGGGTAGGCAGAGACTATGGACTTCCATTTGGCACGATCCTGACACACCTCTCTTGCTTCCTCCACATCCATATACCTACGCATACACGCTCGTCGGTTAAAGGTACTCTTAATTTTGCCCATTTTCAATATATCGCCAATTTGGTCGATAAACCTTCGCCTAGGGCGACCCTTCCCGACTCTGCCATTCACCTCTGCAACATAAATTTGCTTTGTCATTCTTTCCTCATTCATTCTTTCTACATGACCAAACCACCGAAGTATTCCTTTCTTAATCCTAGTCACAAAATCATCTTGCAAACCACACTCTTCTCTTATTAAACAATTTCTCACTCTGTCATTCAGATTCATCCCTAACATAGTTTTCTTATTTCTCAGATATGCAGGTTTCCTCACAATGTTTTCATTCACCGCCGAGCACGTGGTAAATCAGTACTTAAAATTGCAATTAATAATTTCATTGGTGCCGGCGAGGATCGTACCCGGGTTGCTCGCGTACTGTGAAATTTGCAGCGAGCGATTAAGTCCTGAGCTACCACGGATATATATGTAGTATAGGTAATACATTTATCTGTTATATAAGCCAATAAACAAAAACGCGGAATACTTCTTTACCACATTTTTTTTTAATGGCAATAACAAGGTGGCCTTGTTAATTATTAACATTTACCTCGTGATATTTTACAATTTCCCAGTTAAGTGGGTCTATCTGCCATTGTTTAGTCAGTGTCGGCTCGCTGAGTACATCTTAAGTACGTCGAGGTTGTTATAATTACCGCAACCTCTGTCAACTTTCTCTGAGACGCGGGAGTCGGAGACGTGAACTCGGCACACTCTGGCGCAAAGAGTACCGAGCGTTGTACCATTTCACACGAAAATCCTTTGAGACAGATAATGTTATTTAATTTAAAATTTTTAGGTTATGTCGATTTTTCTCAGGGCAGAGTCATTTTCCGAACCAGTGATAAATTAAACATTAAAATAACTTTTAATAAGTATCATATACAATATGTAACAAAAACCCGATAAGTACGTTATCAGGATCATTATTCAAAAGTATAGAAATCATTTTTTTTTTAAAAACTCGAACAATATTTTTTTTATTTTATTAAAAAAAATAATTGTATGCAAATTGTATGTGGTTTTATTACCTCTGCATTGTCTGGGGATTAAGAGGATTGTCAAAGACTTCGCTTTACTTAGCTTTAGCATCGGCTAGTGTCAGTAAAAGGTAATAAAACCACATAAAATTATTATTTTTTTGTTTAATAAAATTAAAAAAAATATGGTCGAGATTTTAAAAAAAAAGTTATTTCTATAGGTTTGAATACTGATCTTGATAACGTACTTAACGGGAACCACAGGGTTGTTACATGTCGTATAATCAATAATAATAATGTCCTGCAGACCGAATTTCGGTCACGGCGTCCAGCCTCAACGGAGACTAGTCATCGGCGCAGGACAGTATTATAGTGCCCAAGTGTATGGGCAAGCACATGTGCACTCTCTATTCCCTCACTCTAGTAGTCCAATGGAACGGTAATTTGACACGACCGGAGAGAGATCAGGCGCAGAACCCAACGGCTTAACGTGTTTTGCGTTGCTTTGAACTTTAACTTGAATAAAACACCACCAAATTCTTGACTCCGGGCTGATACTGAGAATTTTTTGACAGAAAAACTCAATAACTGATTTTTTCCCAACCCGGGCTTTGAATCCGTGATCACGTTTACGAGCAATAGACCAACGACGTGTCAGTTATTATTATATTTGTTTTGATTCTCTATATTAAATTTAAAAAAAAAGCTGTTTCTACTTCAAATACTTATTATAAATCTTGTGGTTTACATCTTCTTCTTATTCGTATGCTTCATTACTGAAGGTCGTGCTTGTCCTGAAATGCTTTCACCGATGCCTAGACTAGCTTCCTCCATACCACTCTGTCCTCGGCTTGTCTCAGGACAGTCGGAATATTAAGTGCCGTTATATTTTGAATCTGGTGGGACCAGCGGGCAGGTAATCGATGGTTTACATATGTTATATATAAATATTTAGGTGGTAGGAATGCTTTTGTTCCTAGGAGTGTTGCACTGCTGTATTTCGGTCTGTAAGGGTATAAAGAACCAGTGTAATCGCAGGCTGTGAGGCTTTCCACCTTATTCCTAAGAGTTGATAACACATGCATAGCTCTTTTGTTTAAAGTTGGCTGCATTTGTCTATGGATTGTAGTAGGCATTGAGTTATATGTACTAGGTACTAGAGAAGCCATTCTAAACAAAAAATGTGCACTACTCTATGTCTTGGCGCATGCGCGGGAGATAGTAGAGTCGCGCATACGCAGTTGCGCCACCACAGACTAACTAGTAGATTGAAACCACACTAAATGACACACTGTACGGATTGCAGTACAGTTCAGTTGAACATAGTGTATGTTCGGAATACGAAATCTAGTATGTAGTACATATATATATATATATATTATATATATATATATATATATATATATATATATATATATATATCGATGGTACAGTATTCCCAGTACAGTTTCCCAGTTAACCCCAAAAAAAGTAAAAAGCGAATGAGAAGACGTCATGATCATGTTTAATGACTAATTAAACAAAGGCCACGAATCTTTTGAAATGTAGCCTAAAAGGTTGACATTAATTTTGAGTTAAATTTTGCACACGTTACCCTTAACAATAAGGCTATTCGGGTATTAATATGTTCGTGAATCGCTACTGGAATGGAGTACAAAACGTTAATAAAACATAATATGTGGTAGATATTAATACCATGCCAGAAAAATGTTATTTGATAACGGGAAGAAATAAATGTTACTTTATAACGGGAAATCGTAACCAAATTTCTTCAGAACTGTACTGAGCACAGAGGTTAGATATGGCAAGTCATTATGGCGCACAGCGTGGGTGGCTCGATGCTATCGCACTTAATGAAATAAAACTCGAAAAAAAATGAACCTCACCATGTACCCGAAATGTTAAGCATAGACAACCGTACCGTTAAAAATTTATGAAATTAATATACTTATGATTATTGATGTATAAAGTCTATTTTCGCGTGTATACAGCGCAAGATAAACTTGGTTGTCGCTTTAACATTACTCATGTGTTACCAATGAGTAATGGCGTATGGTTTTATCGGTCAAAATATGGGATTACCGGTGGCATAACCATAGGTTGCGTGGCGTGAATGAAATCCCTGTGTCATGTTTACATTTCAACGAGATATAATAATTCTTAACGGTAATATATTATATTATATTATGGTATTACTGTATTGTATGGTATGGGCTACCAATCGTGGGGTACCCGTGTAAGAATATCCACTACCCCATATCATCCAGTGGGTGTAGTAAGAGACGAGAGAGGGAAACTGGAATAAGAGATTGGCAGCAGCATTTTCCTGATAACACCCCAAAATAATAAAAAACTGCGGTTTCCAAATCAATTGCCAAGCGTGGCAACTATGGCAAGTCTATGAGGCAAGCTATGTGGAGGCCTATACTCAGCATTGGACTTTTATAGGCTGTAAAGGATGTATGGGTAAGTGCTGATTCTTTTCTTGATCAAATTCTAAGTATAGCCAGTCATTCAAAGAGGAAACGCAGCCAGGATTCTTGGCACTATACCGCAGGGAGTTCCTACACATCATACAGTCCTCTTTTTATATATAATAATGGTGACAAATAAGCACACAGTCCACCTGATGGTAAGTGGTTGCTGTGGCCCAGAGACATCTACACCTATCTCCGTTTGCGAATTAAATTGCAGATGCGTTGTCAGCCGTGAGGACTAAGATAGAATACCTCTGTTGTTGTCAAATAAAGAAGGCTACAAGTTCGTTGTCACCTCAGTCGACTAAGATGGAATGCCTCACTGCCTGCAATGAGGGCTAATAATTTTCTGCTCACCAGATGTCGCTAGTTGACACCAAGGTAAAGTTTTTTGTTACACAATGTCATTTAATTGAGAAGTTAGTTTTTAATAAAACTTTATCAGTTTCTAGAGTATTGTATTAATACACAAAACAATGAGTCAGTGGTTTGCCCTTTACTTTTTTCTACATTTTTAACTCTTTTTAAAATTTTCTACTTTTATGAATATCTGTCGTTTGGTTTATTTATTTTTATTCTTATTACTTACTTACTTACTTATCTTCACGCACAATCCCTGACGAGCCAGAGAGAACAGATCGCCAAGTGTCACGATCCTTACATACCTCTTTCGCTTCTTTCAGATTCATTATCTTCTTCATACATGCACGTCTAGGTATCCGAGTACTCTTGACCCTCTCCTCTTCGAGCAATTTGCTCACCCGGTCTTCGAAAGGTAGTCTCGGTCTACCTCTACACCTTTTAATATTAACTTTCGCGCTATATATTTTCTTCACAATTCTGTATTCACTCATTCGCTCAACGTGCCCAAACCATCGAAGCACGCCCTTATCAATTTTTGTGATAAGGTCATCTTTCAAACCTGCCATATTGCGAATCTCTTCGTTTCGCTTTCGGTCGGCCATGGTAACGCCGCACATTTTACGAAGAGATCGCATCTCCACTGTAGTACTCCTCAAGTATACAATTTCATTTACCTGTTCTAGACATTCTTGATTTACCCATATTTCACACTTCGTTCTCTCTTCGTCCCTTTCAAATACCAGAACCTTAGTTTTATTAGCATTCAAACGGAGACCTTTAATTTCACATTCCTCTTTCATACACGTGACTAATGCCTGCAGTTCTGCCTCTGATGGTGCAATAAGCACTGCATCATCAGCATACAGCAGACAGTTTACTTTTATGTCACCCAATTTCACACCCAAACAGCTATCTTTCAGCTTCTGTAAACAGCTGTCGAGATACAGTATAAACAGCCAGGAAGACATGACACAACCCTGTTTTACGCCCGTTTGGACGCTAAACATGGGTGACAGGTCATGCCCTACCCGCACAAAGGCTTTACAGTCACAGTAAAGTGACTGCACAGCCCTTAGCAATCGACCATCCACACCGTACCCCGGCAACAGTTCCCACATTTTCTTCCTTACAACCTTATCAAATGCTTTCTCAAGATTCACAAAAGCACAGAAAATCTTCTGGTTAGCAGCCAGAAGCTTTTCCGTGATCATGCGGAGAGAAAACATTTGATCCGTGCATCCTCTTCCAGGTCTAAATCCGCATTGTGCCTCCCATAGAAATCTTTCCGATTCCTCTTGCATCCTACGTGTCAAAACCTTCGAATAAACTTAACTTGCTAAACTGGTCAAGCTGATCGCCTGATAGCACCCGCAGTCAAAATGTGAACCTTTACCTTTATATAAAGGTACAATGACTGCGGATCGCCAATCATCCGGGACATCCCCCGTCCGCCAGCACAAATTGCACAGCAGATGAAAGCTGTCCTAGACGCGAGGCCCACCATACTTGACCATTTCAGCAGTAATTCTGTCTAGTCCCGCAGCCTTACCGCATTTCAAACTTCGAATCGCACGTTCAATCTCTTTCATACTGATGACCTCAGTGTCATCGAGGTCCGGGTCTGGCGTACCAGTCACGGCGTCATCCCCGGATCCCTCACTAAGATAATCACACGCATACATTTCTCTATAAAATTCGCTCCACCGCTGCATGACGTCCGATTTTTCTGAGAGGACGTCATTAGTTCTCGAAAGCACTTTGTTCATTCTTAAGGCCGTCGCACCACTTCGGGTCCTTCCAACCTCTTTCCAGAAGAGTTTGGAGTTCTCCTTAAAGTTGTGCGACAACCTTTCGTCCGCTTCCATTCTACATCTTTTACGCACTTCCTCAATCAATGCTTTCGTGTGAACTTTCTGCAGCTTATATCTCTCTTTCATCTCTCTCATATCCTTATCGTTACTAGAGGCCAAGTAGTCTAACCATGCTTTCTTCTTCTTCTTTACAGCTTCTTTCACTTCATCATTCCACCATGCATCTCTTCTTTTACTACTGCCTCTTTTTATTGTTCCAACACTTCTTCCGCTGCACTTACAATTCCATCCCTAAGGTTCTGCCATGTTCTTTCCACACATTCTCCTCTGCCATCGATGGTGTCAAGCTTTTCGGCTACCCTCGCATGATATTTGTCCCTAGTATCCGCTTCCTGAAGCTTCCAGCTTCGGATGCGACAGACCGACTGTGGTTCTGTCACTGCCGTCCGGTAGCGCCAACCCGCGAACAGACCCATAAATCTAGTAACCACTAGATAGTGATCTGTTCCCAGGTCAGCACCCCTGAACACTCGCGTATCCATCACCTGTTTTCGTCATCTACCAGGAACAAATCGATCATACTTCTCTCAAATTTTTTTTCTCTAGTATACATATGGTTTTTTTCTCTCTAGTATACATATACATGTATATATATATATATATATATATATATATATATATATATATTATTCTTATTAATATAAAATATAGGAAGAAACATTAACCTTTACACTTTCCGAATAAATTAACTTTCCCGGTATGAAATCTGTCAAATATTATACCTCACTTTTAAGTGGCGCTGCCCTGGTGGCTGAAAAAGTCGTGAATGCCCTCATTGTATTGGCTCTACATTCTTCAAACCATAACACAACAGTACACGCAGTGCTATTTGGTGGTAGAAATAGATAAGTGGGTGCTACCGACCCCGACGTACATCTAGTTTACAATAATCATATAATTTATCGCGTCACTCGAGAAATTAAAAAAAAAATTGAATAAATGTTGAGTTTGCCAACACGCATTGGGCAGCGCGCGCATTCCTTGCCCTTCATTCCTTTCAGAAATGAAGCTGTGTCCAACTGTGGGACGCAAAAGTGGCTGCAAATTTACTTTTATTTACCTACTCGTATAAGACGACAAACGAGCACACATTTATACGTGGTAGAGCCATGCTGCAGCTATATTAGTAGTATAGTTGTAGCACGAATGGGTCGCCTCGACCGGGGAAGGACTACGCTCTCACAGAATACCAGCGTAAAATAGCAGCTTAACACTGCTGTCTTTTGTATGGTGAGTGTGGAAAACCGGAGACCTTTTTTTACTGGAAAAGAGGCATGGTGACAACACATCTGCATTTTGATTCGCAAACGGGGATAGATGTAGATGTCTATGGGCCACAGCAACCACTTACCATCAGGTGAACTGTGTGTTCGTTTGTCACCCTATCCTTTAAAAAAACACAGTTCACCTGACTGTGTATGATGCTGTGGTCTTCAGAAGCCCTTTCTACATATATTACCAAATTCATCAATCTATCAACAAGTCTCTGAGGAGTAACATAGAATGCCTCCAAAATGGTACAAAACACAGCAGCCCTATGTTACAATTTCGTGAGTAATCTATAGCATCTGCATGATCTTTCCCCGGTTGATCCGATTCATTCGTGCTAGAGCCATAATACAGCTATGTAGTTACATACATGTGTATGTAGCAACGCTCTGCAACGTAAAAGGAAGATTCTAGAGTATATTTTGTGAAATCTTTTGTTTAGGCCAAGGAGGTTCAATATTAGATTTTCTACTCGTGATGGATTTCGTGAAGTCTACTGAATGAATATTTCTCTAAATACGTTTAAATATTTATTTAAAATATGTTATTACATATATTATTTTATTATATAATGAACTCAATTAAAAAGATAATATGTATTTCGATAAGAATATGAAACTTAATATTTATTCTTCTCTTGTGGCGAATGTAAAACCGCAGAAGTTTTTAATAAATATACCACAAAACGTTTACAGAAACAAATCGGGGATTTTCCCCAGATTATCAATAGAAGCATACATCGCATACCTATATTCAACTCGAAAATGAAAACTATAGTAATTAGACAAAATATACACATTTAAGGACTACGAGTCCTTTTCTACCGACTTCAAAAATGAGGAGGTACTCAAATCGACTGTATCTTTTTTTATGTGTGTTACTTCATAACTTTTTTCTGGGTGAACCGATTTCAATGATTCTTTTTTTTATTTGAAAGCTGGTGCGTCTCATGTGATCCCATATAAAGGTGTTACAAGGTCTGGCCAATAGTTTTTGAGTTATTCTTAACAATTTGTATTGAAGTCGGTTGTACAAATTTTTTAATTATTTTCTGTTTTATTGGCAGTGAGGCATTCTATCATAGTGATCCACAATAGTACTACGTACAGGTGAAAACGTATCTGTAACCTTCTTTGTCTGCAGTTGGCTTTGTCAGGTGGACTGTATGTTTGTTAGTCAGTAAAATTTTATTAAAAAAATATTGACATGGTACAAACCACGTTGGAATTCAGCAGTCAGAAAAACTTTGAAAATAATGTTAGTAATTTCGCGAGCGATCTGTTACCGTTACAGCCTATCAAAGTCCACAGCTGAACATAGGCCTCCCCCATAGATTTCCTCATGGGAGATATTTGCCATAGTTGCCATGATAGGCAAACGGGTTGGCTACCGCAGTTTTTATTTCTAGTCATTATTAGGAAGACGCTTGTGCCCATCTCCTGATTTGTTTCCCTCTGTCGCCTCTTACGACACGCACGGGATGATATGGGGTAGTGGATATTCTTTCTACGCCACTACACGGTGATTACTAATGCCGTAATGCCAAATAGTCACGAAGAAGGTATATAAAAAGGTTATAACAGATATTCTTTCTTCTTCTCCTACTAATGGTCCGTCTACTGCTGGATATAGGCTTTTCCCATTGGATAAGGAATAGCAGTAGTAGTGTCGCATCTTTGACAATCTGTTCATAATCTTATCTATTCCTCCGCGCCGGTCTGAGTAATTTAAATATACAGGATTATTTTACAATAACCGGCGGAATTTGCAGAGAAGGTTCAGAACAAGTAATATAGGCAAATGGTGAAGAAAAATTAATCAAGAAAAATCTCAAACATTCTGTCCTTTTTATCTTTTAAATTCAAAATGTGTGGTAATGCATTATTTTAACTGATTGTCATTCATAAATGTCGGCAAAAACGTTGTGAATTGAATCGCACACAGAGGAACGTACGTACGCGTAGTTGTTGCCCATAATTCACATTCAATTTAGAATAATCTATAATATAAAAATGAATCGCTGAATGTGTTGCTAAGCCCAAATCTCGAGAGCAGCTGAACCGATTTCGCTATTTCTTTTTTTTAATATTCCGTGAAGTACGAAGATGGTTCTTACGGAGTGAAAAATTTAAAAAATTGCCTGAAAAAGTCTAAAAACAACACTTTTCTATATTCCCATACAAAAGATTCATAATAATACTACTAATAATTTGAACTTCAATACCATACCATAAAGTTTATGTGTTAGTGGAGGGGTTCCGAGAAGGCAAAACAGTTGAGTGACGTTATATCGTATAAATATTAATGTTAATATTTTTCAATATTAATACGATGGTAACATTACTCAAAAACAAAATCAGGGTTCCGCGCAAAAAAATTTATTTCCATGAAATCGTAGTAAATTACACGCGGGCGAAGTCGCGGGGCACAGCTAGTTTCAAATAAAAGTAGAAGCCTTATTTACGTGTATTTTCAAAAAATGCAATAACGGTATATCATTACTTATATATTTGAACTTAAGTTTAGAATTTGGCTACTTTTTGAAAAATAACGCTATCTAGAGAGTATAGTAGGTGATATCGCTGTCTATCAGGGTCCGTTCTCTTGGATCCAAAATCATTATCCACAGGTGGATCCAAATATAATCATAAATCAGCCTTTCCCGTAGTCGCCTCTCACGATACCTGTGGAACCTATTAAGACAGTGGCTTTCTGCTTCATGATCATCATCATTATCATTAGTCATATTAATGTTCACTGCTGATCTTAGTCCTCACTAAAGATCGACTCAAAAGAGGATCCTTACGAGTACAATATATGTCACGCTGGGCAGGCGGGTTGGCAACAGAAACAAAATTAAAATTTGCATCGAAATTAGTCAACTGTTAACGTTAGAGATGTACGTTTATCATTCAAAGCGCCTATTTACTATAAGGTATTATTACTTCACATCCTTTCAATGGCATGTTTCGGACCTTGGACTATCCTTCGTGGTTAATTGGCTAAATTGCACGCCATTTAAGGCTAGGCCATACTGCGATAATGACATCCTAGTGGTCTCACGTGTCCCATACATACTTAGTACCTATAATTAAGTGCGGTAACAGCTTAATGTCAAGTGTAATGGATTATATGTTGGTTCTGATTGATGGTAACAATGTGGTATTCATCTTTGCATATCGCAAAGAAAAAAAAAGAAATTTATTTTTAATTCTCATGGAGGCAATTAAAACACTTAACAGTGGTAGAGCCACGCGGCAGCTTTTGCTGTCGCACGGATGGGCCGGCTCGAACCGGGGTGGTACCACGACCTCACAGAATACCAGCGTGAAGTAGAGGTTTACCTCTGCGTTTCGCTTGGTGAGTGCAGGTGGCCGGAGGCCCTTTTTACTGGAAATGAGGCATTCCATCTTAGTCCTCACGGGTGACAACGCATCTGCATTGTATGATATGATAGATGTAGATGTCTATGGGCCGCAGCGGCCACTTACCATCAGGTGGACTGTGTGCTCGTCTGTCACCCTTATCCTATAAAAAAAAATAAAGTTGCTGTTACTTACGTGTAATTATTTTTAATAATTAACGTTATTCTCTCAACGTAACAGATGTTTATCGCCAATGCTGTTTATTTGGTAACACTAAAAATCAGGGGCGTAGCTACCGCCGTATCAGCCGTATCAATGATACCGGGCCCCCGGGCTACAGGGGCCCCGAACGCGTGTAAACAAAAAATCCAAGGACTTCTATGGGACAGGAAAGGCTGTCACTATCGTCTATAGAAGCATAGAATTTAGAAAGACTGAAATCGTCTTCACCTATAAATGTCGCCGAATCGTCTTCAGCTATGTTCGCTGAACAAAAGGTAAGAAAAGTGTATATTTGATTTTAATTGTTTGGCTAGCTTAGTTCATAGGAGTATTAATTGTAAGTAATAACTAATAATCAATAATATATAATAATTTTCATTCAAAGCAAAAATGCTTCTTTTGTTCCTTTTATGAAATCTTTAAATTTCATTGGGGCCCCCCAACAAATTTTGATACAGGGCCCGTCTAAGGCACGCTACGCCACTGCTAAAAATATTGCTCCACTTTAAGAATGAGAGTTTCGGCTGGAACTTCACCGCCGACGGATTTTTGCTCCTACGAGTATATTACCGTTTAAATAATGGTTTGAAGTTAATTTTGATACGTAAGAGTGGTGCAATTTTGTGTATTAAATTTGGGCACGTGTGAACTATTAGTAAAATATTTTTTTTACTATTCTAAGCCAGCGCTTAACTACTATCCGACCTGATGATAATTGGTGATGCAGCCGAAGATGGTGAAGCGCACTGACATGGCATAATAAAAGCCTACTCACTCTTGCCTTTAAGAAACCCATATTATAATCGACATAGTTATTGTAACATGTGCTTCGATCGTGGTAAAAATCTCAAGCTTTTTTATCTGCTTGGGCGGCTGGAGATACTACCGTCATGAACTGAACTCTGGGTTAAGATGTCTTCAAAATATCCTAAAATCTTCACAATATGACGCATCAGCATATTGTAAAGAGTTTTGTGAATAAAATACATATCAGCCTACTTCCTGTAATTCGACTAAAGGACTCTGTATCCGTATTTTTACGTAATAACGAGCAACACGGGCCATCGGAGGTACAGAGTAGAGTAGCCATAGCGTTTATTCCCGATACAAAACGACATCTTTTTGGAAATTTCACGTGATAAATTTCTTATTGCAAAAACCTGAACAATTCGTCGTTGACGCGGCAAAGGGGTGAACCTCACTTTTTCAAAAGCTTACAGGAAAGCAAGAAAACATTTATTATTCCCCGATTACTAGCTTTTTTTCGTCAGAAAATTAAATATATAATGGAAAACTACAAATAAGATTAGTTTTCTGATGGAAAAAAGCTAAATAATAAATATAATATAATATGTAATAAATAAATAATAAAAAGAAAAGAAAAATTGAGGTTTGCGCCTTAGAGCCGTCAATGACGAATTGGATATTTTAGTAAGACGTCGAATCAGCCGCGTAGCTAGATTTAGTCTAGTGAGTAATGCGGATGCAACTAGTTTTATTGTACGCGTGGACTTATACTCTGACTGAGGGAAACGCCTGAGTATGGCTACTTCCTTCCGATCTGCCGGTGGGTTCTATTGTCCTATGTGTAATAAATTTAAAAAAGGGTCCGATTTAAAAAAAAAAACAAACACTTCAGTTTTACTATGTAACATTGTTAAACAGAGACCTGATATTTATTTTTAGGTTATAATGGTACCTGTAACCTACTTAAAAATTTGCATGTTGTGTTTGTCTATAAGTAGTTGTACATTGTAAGGAATATTATTGATTTTGCTATCCTTACTGATATCTGGTATATCACTGCAACAACTGTTGATGAACTTTATTAATGAATAAAAAATATATCCGAAACAGATGTTCAGTACCGTCTAACTGGCATCTACTGATGAACCGAGGTTAGTTGCAACACCCACGTAAAATTTTAATAACCACAACACACTCCTTTCACTTCGCTTAATGAAAATGGGCGCATATACTTGTAATATCAAAAACGCGGACTTTTCCTAAATAAGCATATCGTCCATATTTCCCACCAAAAGTCCCGATTTGGTCGTATCTTGTTTAGAACGTAGTCCTATTTTGGGCAAAGGAAACTTTTTACGTGTGCCTAAATTTGGAGCTTGCCTTCCAGAAGAAATATAATATTAATCTTGATGTGTTTGATATTGAATAAATTTATGTCATGTTTTGCTGTATTATGAAACATCGGAAATTCTGTATTGATCGCTTGTTCAATATATTTGAGACATCTTTTACTTTTAAATGCTACATGATATTTCATTCATTTCATTTATTTTATTTTTAATAGTTTAATACGAGTGATAGGTAATCGACCGACGGATTGAAAGTCCTTGGTTCAAATTTCACATGAAACCAAAACGTGATAACGCATAAATAATGAATAACATACCGTGTAATGGGTGTAAGAATATTCTCTAACCTATATCTTATCGCGAGTGTCGTTAGAGGCAACAATAAACCTGCAGATGATCAACAGCATCTTTCTGATAACAGTACAGTATGATAAAAAGAGCGGTTGCCAACCGCTTGCTGCCGAGCAACTGTGGGAATTATCCACCATACCTTTATTATTAATTACCTTAATGTTGATATATTCTTTCTTATATTAAAACAAATTCAAAATAGTTTGTAGGTCTCCCAGTTCTGGCTGGTAAAACTACCCTGCTATTTAATATTACCTGCCAAGCAGTAGCGCACTCGCGGCTATATTTCTGGAATGATACGAGATGTGGTTGTTGGAATGATAAGAGAACCAGTATACTACAATTTGTGAGGTATTTCATAGAATACGTCGAGGGTGAAAGTAATTTTTTTAATGTTGGTTACATGTTGTGTAAGCTGAAGTAGCTCCATTCCATCAGGTGGAATGGAAGCTTGTTTGTTACTCTGATGATTTAAAAAGTTTGTGATGACATTGGTGGTTAAAACTGGCAGGATAATCGTCACCAATATTTTTATAATCTTAAAGCCTTTTCTTTTTCTAGCTGTTTTACATTACATAAATAAAATTGAAGTGTATGTTTGTAATGCAAAATAACATCTCGCAACCATCGTATATACCTTCAGCATGATAGTATATATCATCCTTATAACAAGAAACAGTTTCAAAAATGTTTAATTGTCGGTCTATCTGTCGGTTTGGTCCGGCTAATCTCTGAAATTAATAGACCAATTTTGATGGGACTTTCACTGGCAGATAGCTGATGTTATAAGGAGTAACTTAGACTACTTTTATTTTAGAAAAATAATTAGGGTTCCGTGCAAAAAAATCAAAACCCATGAAATCCAACTGTAATAAATTCCACGCGGACGAAGTCGCGGAGTACCGCTGTATACTAGTAAATTGAAATAGGTGTAACGTGCCGATAGTAAAAATCACATTCAATGAGGATTAATAATTTTCTGCTCACCAGATGTCGCTAGTTGACACTGAGGTAAAGTTTTTTGTTACACAGTGTAATTTAATTGAGTAGTTAGTTTTTAATAAAAATTTATGAGTTTTTAGAGTATTAAATTAATACACAAAACAATGCGTCAGTGAAAAAATCCGATAAAAAATTATATTTTGGATGTACTATAGTCTGGGGTTCAGAAATTATTTGTATAGAAGATATCTCGAAAACTACTTAACAAAATCACCAAATATTTTTTTCACTATCTTCAGAATCATGTATAGCTGGTCCCTTTCGATAATCGCTTCTGTAATCCATTTAAAATATTACATGAGTGTTTCGGATATGCGCTTTTGGAGTTTGCAAATTTTTTAAGGATATATTCTAGTGTATATTTTACGTAGGCTTATGTTTAGTAGTGGACATTTGAGAGTCTATTATGAATGAAAGAATAAGTTAATGAATATTATAATTCTAAAATATTAAATATATTATCTAACGTTTTATATTTTGCAATTGTAGTAGTTTATTACAACTTATAATTTTACGGCCTTACTCAAAAAGTTGACGGTAATCTAAGAAATGCTTAGAGTTGCTGTCTCTCTTTTCATTAAATGACAATAGAAAGAGATAGATATAGAAATAGTTAATATTTAATGAGGGCTAATAATCTTCCACTCACCAGATGTCGCTACTAGCGACTGAGGTAAAGTTTTTTGTTACACAGTGTCATTTAATTGAGAAATTAGTTTTAATTAATAGTTTGTCATTGTCTAGAGTATTATATTAATATATAACACAATGCGTCAGTGGTTTAATTTTTAATTTTTTGTACATTATAACTCTTTTTTTTTTTAAAGTCGTCTTTTAGTTATATTTATAGTTTGGTTTATTCATTTCTAATGTAATTAATATAAAATATAACTAATAACACAGAAAGAAACCTTAAAGATTACATTTTCCTAAGAAATTATCGTCCCCGCTATGAAATCTGTCAAATATTTTACCTCGCTCGAAAGTGGCGCCGCCCTGGTGGCAGAAAAAGTCGTGGATGCCCTCATTATAATCGACGATTGTAAGCAAACCCAATAACTTACAGCATAGCTACCATTAAGGTAGACAAAAGATGTTAAAACTGATGTTAGATTTTGACGCTCAATTTTTTTACCTACGACGACACGGGAACATTTCGATGGAATCCAAAATCGGTATCGAGTAAAAGGAAATCGTAGCTAATGCGTCCCGCGTATTAAGTAGGGCTGCAGTGTTTGTAACACGGCGTGCATATATAGCATATAGATACATACACACAGTCTTTTGGTCTATCGGCTTTCAGGGAAGCTAGACGAGCGTTCGGTCGCAAATTCCGCGAAAGCAACGTCCCGAAACTTGCGTGGAATAACCACGAAAACCATTCCAAGAAGTGACACAAAAAGCAACCGACTTACGAATTAACATTCTGTGCGAGTACACTATAATAATACAATTAATTCTGTTTGTCGCATCTGATAATAGTGACGCAAGTGTTAGTATGCCGTTTAGCACGCCTTATTATTAGCGCGTTAGAGTTGATTATTGATAATTTCAAGAACAAAAGCTTATTTGTTAAGCTATATATGAAACTGCTAGAGGGTCGCAACGACTTGGGAGGCAATCCCAGAGGAAAATTAGTAGCTGCTCAGATTGCATGTAGCCCTTGAATATCTATATGTATTATGTTATTTAAATATTTTTTAGTGTTTATAATTAACTTATGTGTTAGAGCCGCGCTGCAGCTATATTATGTTTGTAGCGTAGGGTAGGATCACGCTCTCACAGAATACCAGCGTAAATCAGTAACTTAATGTTGCTGTGTTTCGTATGGTGAGTGAAGAGAACCGGAGACCCTTTTTACTGAGAACGAGGCATTCCATCTCAGTCCTCAGGGGTGGCAATGCGTCTGCATTTCGATTCTTAACTGAGGATAAATGTAGATGTCAATGGATTTCACCCTCAGGCGGACTGTGGGCTCGTTTATCACACTTATTTTATAAAAAAAATCTTGATTAATACAATAAAGGATAAATAGAAAATGATAAGAATAAAAAACAATTCAAAAAGAGATATTATATTATGATCCGGTTCTATACGTTTGTATATATGCAATTTTGTATATATGTAAAATGTTTTCACGACATGTCCCTATAATATTATGGTACACCTATCTTCAGCAGTGGACTCTAATGGGCTGTTATGAATGAATTAATAACATATACAGGGTTATTTTTCAAAGAGTAGACAAATTTTAAACTTAAGTTCAAATATTTAAATAATGATATACCAATATTGCAGTTTTTGAAAATACGAGTATATAAGATTTGTACTTTTGTTTGATATTATCTCAAATTGAATGTGATTTGTGGGAAAAACGTTTTGCCTATCGATCGACCCTTACGAATGATGCGTGTGCAGTATAAAATCAGTTAAAATAATGCATTATGCAAAATGCGTGATTTTGAATTTAAAACCTAAAAAGGACAGAACATTTAAATTTTTTTATTAATCAATTTTTCAACCTATATTACTTATTCTGAACCTTCTCTGCAAATTTGGCCGATTATTGCAAAATAACCCTGTATAGAAGAAACTCCTAATGTTTAAAAACTTAAAAATCATAACGCCAGCCTATTACTATAACACAAATTATAATAGATAACAGTAATACTTTTGAAGAACAGAGGTTGCCTTTAAGATGCTTAGATAGAAATTGAATTCTCATTTAATTACAAAAAATACATTTTTTTATGTTAAAAGTCTCAGTCTCAACTAAATCAGTAATTAAAAAACCTGACTACATAAAAACTTTAACTAAAAAAATAAGAAAAATTTTGTAATCCATGTCACTACTGTTTTTATACGCGGTACTAGCCAATGCTGCAGCTATATTACTAGTATAGTTACGTACGGATGGGTCGGCTCGACCGGGGAACGACCACGCTCTCACAGAATACCAGTCTAAAATAGCAGCTTAACACTGCTGTGTTTCGTATACTCGTAGTGAGTGTAGAAAACCGGCGACCCCTTTTGCTGAAAACGAGGCATTCCACCTAAGTCCTCAGTCCATATCAAAGGGTCACAGCATTCTTTTACCATCAGGTGGACTGTATGCTCGTTTGTCAACACTATTCTCCAAAAATATAGTAAAATTAGCAGTGTACACTTCATAAAAGTCTAAAAATTAATAATAAGTACTATTTGCTAATTCTGCCTCTCCAGTTCGTTCTCATATGGCAATCCTGATTATAGCAAAATAATTAGCTAATAACTAAGCGTTGCGCGCGCACTTATTGCGCCCGCGCTTTTGTATAATGGACTCGTTAATTTAACAAGTATGGTAACAATCGCCTATGAAAATTGAAATGGGCGATTTAAAATTTTAAACAGGGCAGTTCTTTACACGTTAAGTAAGAAAATATAGGCATAATAACAATTTATGAAAGATACTTGTTAGAGTTATGATTTTATTAAAAGTTAAAAGTAATCACACCACCACTACAGATCACCAGATAGACCTCTTAGGTTACTGTGGCCGGTAGGCACATTTCTATCGCATTTTGTTTTATCATACTCGTATCTTTATCTGTTTTATCATCGGTCTGCATATTGTATGCATATCCTATAGATGGGCACAGGCCGCTTCTTAAATCTGTAAAGGTTTCTTCGACAGCGATGTTCGCCGCTTATCCAATGTGTGTTGGCGTCACCAATGAAATTGTTAATTGGAATAGAAGTGTTGATTGACGCATCCGGCGGTGAAGGAAAACATTGGAGGAAAAAACATGTTCGAGGACTTGTAAGTACGCCAGCATGCACTAAAGCAGCACGGCGGTCTTATTGGTCCAAAATCCTCTCAGAAATGGGAAGAGGCCTATATAACATTTTCAAATAGCAGTGCGCACTACTGTGTTCTGGTTTGAATGACGGCTCCTTGGCGCAGTGGCTTCGCAACGAGTTGCAGCGCTAAGGGCCGTCGGTTCGAATCCCGCACGGAAGTATATGTATGGCCTACAAATAATTGTTCTGAGTCTGGATGTTTGTCCTTGTGAAATCTATGTGATTAAACCGCCCCCGCGATACAGGAGAAAATCCTAGTGGGGAGGTAACGTTTTAAAAAAAAAGAAAGAAAGAAAAAAGAAGGCATGTAGAGGCAGTATAGTTACAGGCTGTGTGGTCATTTTATCCCTCAGAAGTGAAGTTGATTGCAGTTGTCCATGGGCTGTGGTAACCACTTACCGTCAAGATGACTGTAGATACGGTCGTTTGTCGCTTCAGTATTATAAAGAAAAACATAGCTTTATATATAATATAATTGTTATTTGCAATTAATTCTTAACTTATTATTAACTATGTTATTCATAAACGCCTTCATTCTTACTTAGAAAAGGAAGAAGTGTTAGAGAACTTTGACCCTTACGCTCAACAGTCTTAAGGTTTAGTGAAGACAAATATAATGCCAGTTCAATTGCAACTGAAATACGAAAAATAGAAATAATTATTGGAAACTATTTAATTCCTGGCAAATATAGAAGAACTGTGCTGAACTTTTTTCGACTGTTGAAGTTATGGAATGACGAGGACAGCGTAAGTCAGTCGACCTTCCAACCAAGAACCGAGTTCTCTGGGAGGCGTATGTTCAACAGTGTAGTCACATGGATTTGCACTTAATCTGTAAAATCTCTGCTGCATTATTGTAATCGAAAGGACCTGTTGTTTTTGCATAATTTTTTTATTTTAAATAAAAAACGTTACCACCACACTAGGATTTTCTCCTGTGACGTGGAGGCAGTTTACAAACATAAATTGCACGAGGATAAACAACCAGACCCGGAACAATTATTTGTAGGCCTACTAAACTGCACTAAAGTCTATTAAAAGTCCGCTACTTAATAAGGTCTATACAACATGTACCAAAAACCCTGTGGTTCCCGTTAAGTGCGTTATCAGAGTCAGTATTCAAACGTAAATAACTTTTTTGAAAAAACTTTGATAACTAAAAAAAATATATTTTAATTAAAAAAAAAGAATAAGAGGATTGTGAAAGAACCCCTTCACCGATGCTCGTGTCAGTTAGAGGTAACAAAACCACATACAATTTGGAAACTATTTTTTTATATTAAAATTAATTTTTTTTATGTTCAAGATTTTTGAAAAAAAAAGTTATCTTTTTTTTCAAAAAACTTGTTTAAAAGTATCTTTACGTTTGAATACTGACTCTGATAACGCACTTAAAGGGAACCGCAGGGTTTTTGTTACACGTTGTATAGATATACGAGTATAATATGCCATATTCGGCAGCTGACTTTTGATAGATTTTAGTAACATAAGATAGCATAGATTTGTTTTATAGGATAAGGGTGACAAACGAGCACACAGTCCACCTGATGGTAAGTGGTTGCTGCGGCCCATAGACATCTACATCTATCCTCTATTACAATTCAAAATGTAGATGCGTTGTCACCCGTGAGGACTAAGATGGAATGCCTCATTTTCAGTAAAAAGGGCCTCCGGCTACCTGCACTCACCAAGCGAAACGTAGAGGTGAACCTCTACTTCACGCTGGTTTTCTGTGAGGCCGTGGTACCACCCCGGTTCGAGCCGGCCCATCCGTGCGACAGCTAAAGCTGCCGCGTGGCTCTACCACTGTTATAATATTAATGAAGTATATATTTGTATGTTGTTTGCAATATACTTAGATAAATAGCGGCAATCTATGGCAGATCCCATAGATTGGCTCATAGGGGAAACATTTAGCGTTGTTACCATACCTGTCCAGGTTGGCAACGGCAGTTTTATTCAGTATTATGAGCTACTAGTTATGAGAAAGATGCTGCTGTCCATTTTCTGTTTAAGTTTCTCTCTAGCATTTCATATGATTACTCATGACATTGTTGGACCTTGGTGACTCTTACGTCGCTATTACACGGCAGTATACGGCATTATTATATACACTTAATGGAAAATACTAAGGAAGACGACTGTTCGTTCTAACGGTTGCGTCAATATCATATCATAAACAACAGGAATAACTCTAAAAAACAAAATAATCACGCCACGTCCTGACGGACGCGAAGGTAAATAAATTCAAAATTTTAAACGTCAAAGTTGCGCACGCGCCGCCAACATGACTCACACACGCAATAGGGTCACGACTCCCGCTGCCTATACCTGCGCGCTGTAGATACAACCATAGTTCATACAAAACTATACACAATATGCCGCTTACCAAGTTTTGATTGTGGTTACGTTTCGTTTCTGCTACTGTGAATTATTTTTTTGATGCTTTCTTTTCAAATTTGTTTAACAGACCAATTCTCGATCACGGTGGCCAGCCAGGGCTGTGGTACCGGAGTGTATGCGCAAACACAAGTGTACTCTCTAGTCTCTTACTCTTACAGTCCGATGGGACGGCTATCCGATACTACCGGAGAGAGGTCAGGCCCAGAACCAACGGATTTACGTCCTTGAAGCACTGGGGTGAAACACTGCCAACTTCCTGACTTCAGGCTGCTACTGACAATTTCTCGATAGAAAAACCCAATAACTGATTTCGGCCCGACCCCTGGACCTCATGATCAGCAACTGCGTACGACTACTAGATCAACGAGGCAGTGCAAAACATGGCGGAATACGCTCCATTCTTAACTCCTAACATTAAGTGTCTTTCGAACAGTGGATGTATAGGATATAGGATGGTGCGTTTAGTAAACATGGCAGTGTGTATAAAACCTCAACTTTTAATGTTAAATTTTTTTGTCAAAGGCATATTATTATAAATTTAACGAAAACAAAAGTTGTCTGTCTGTGATTATTTACTCAGAAATAAAAATAAGTACTTACGAGTATTACGAGGGTGACACTGAAACTTCATAGAAAATCAAAAACTAAACAAATTAGCAAGTTATTAGTTTTATTATATCTTTTCAAAATAGTATCAATTTACTTTTATTTATGTATCGCTGCATCCGATGGAACCACTGAGAAAAGCAATTTACCCATTCGGCTTTAGGGGTCTCTTCAACGGCATTTTGAAACGCAGCCACTGCTTCCTCGGCGTCCATAAAACGTTATCTCGAAGTTTTTCTTATATTTTAGAAAATAAATAAAAATGCAAGGTTCGAGGTCGGGGGGTGAGCCAGTGATTCCACGTCTCACGTTGCCAAGTAGTCGATTGTTTGCTTGGCGGTGTGCGACGAGGCGTTGTCGTGGTGAAGGTGGATCCTACTGCGAGGTCGTTTCTCCCGAACTTTTTCCAAGACAAGTAGCAAACAATAATTGTTAGTGTACCACTCTGCAGTAACTGTTTTTCGATCCTCTAAAACAATTGTTGCGAAATGACCTGTCCTTCCGGAGACCATCTTTTTTCCCACGCTTCGACCTCTCTTTACTTTACTTCGCAATTCCACGAAAGGAAACACCCAGACAACATACTGTCTCTTAGTTTCAGGATCATAACAATAAATCCAGCTTTCGTTAACCTTAAGTACATCGAACACAGCATTTAAGTCACCTCCGTTTAATCTTTGAACCATTTCACGACACCAATCAACACGACGCAGTTTTTGGGCCTCTGTATAATTATGAGGTATCCACCGGGCACAAAGCTTTCTGATCGCTAAATGTTCATGGAGGATTTTGTGCACTTGACTCATACCGATGCCTAAGCTTGTTCGAATCTGCTGATAAGTCACTCTTTTGGCAGTCTCTATCCTACGCCGCACAATACTGATGTTATCTTCAGTCGAATCACTGATATTGTCCTGTGGGCGTCTTAAGAGGCGAAATAGGGAAACTGAAAGAGAAGATGAACAACAGCATCTTCCTGATAACAATTCAAAATACTAAACAACCGCTGTTACCAACCCTCCTGCTAAACGTGTCAACTATATATACTCCCTTGAATTAATTAATGGGGGGGGGGGGGGCTATAGTCGGCAGTGGACTTTCAATAGGCTGCTGTACTAATGATGATGACAGGATCAATAACCCAGTGCGAAGAATGATACTTTTTAGCAATCACACTTACTAACAATACTGTCGATTGACGTAATAATTTCGTTTTTTTTTATAATGATCTGATAACCGGGAAAAAGACATTTTATTAAATTTTCAAATCAATTTAGTTTTATTCAAAATTGATAACCAGATTTTGTTCGAGTAAATATCTGTATCTCATACACGACATTCATATCTTTTAAAATAATCAAAATATTTTGTCAGTTTTGACATTAAGTATCAAGACTAATTAATCGTAGTTTGAGTGCGCCTACGCTGCCGCGCCGCTACGAAGGTTCGAGTCTCGAATACATTATTTTATTGTAAGTAGGCGAATACTCGATAGATATGACTGGCGACGACAAATTGTTATTGCGGATTAATCGATGCTTTGCAATCGATTCTAACTTATCGATACTTGATTATCAATTATTGGTTTGTTGAAATTAATATCTGTAGATATTAGATAGAGTGAAAGTAGAATGGAAAAGTCAATTTGTTAGTTTTAAAGTTTAAGTTTCTTTAAATTAATACTATGCTTAAAACACTTAACGTAATAAATAGATATACCTAATGTATTCTTGGCTGATGACGTTTGCGTTTTGTGCCGAAATCCGGACCGTATTCGAAACTAAAATAAGGGTTTAGTATAGGTACTATAAATCAGCGGTCTGAAAAATATTTTGTTTGCACGTACAGTTACAAACTTCTTGATATGTATGTACATATATTTTACATACGTTGCTGATAACATCAAGTACAAAGCTGACGCCGTAGTCAAAATAAGTTATGAAGGTGATCACCATTATTGAAACAAAAGTGTTATTCCTTTATTGGTATCCATTAAATAAAATTACTTTTACGGATTTTATCGCGTTTATTATTACTTATTTTTAATTCCCGACGTTTCGGATGCTTCGCAGCACCCATGCTCACGGGGGACAGGCGATTGACGTTCCAATGTCAAAGTTAACCCGGAGTACCTTCAGCTTTTTAATTATTACTTTTACTACATACATAAATGTATACAAATACAACTAGCCGAACCCAATATGTAATGCCCTCCAGCATCGATATATAATATGTACTACGCACTAGATTTCGCATTCCGAACATTGACTATATTCAACTGAACTGTACTGTGCAATCCGTACACTAAACTAAATATTGCGTAAATTGAAGATTTGTGAATTCCATAAGATAATTACTATTAAATTTTATTTAGAAATATGTTTGTTTAGATTATGTAAATAAGAGTATTTTATATCAAATTCTTATATTTATTTTATATTAATATCTTATTTTATAATAAATTAAAGTATTCGCGCATGCGCGACTCTACTATCTCCCGCGCATGCGCGAAGACATAGAGTAGCGCACAATTTTTGCTTGGAATAGCTTCTCCAGTACGTTAACTCAATGCCGTCCAGACAAGTCTGTTTGCCCCACTGTTGAGCACAAACGTCCTCTCATTTCTGAGATGTTGTGAGTGCATGTTGATGGACTTCAGAACATGTTCTCGAAATGTTTAATTTCTCAGACATGCAGATTTCTCGCGATATTTTCCATCACCATAGAATAGGTAATCAGTACTTTGTATATTTATTTTCTAAATATTTATCACAATTAAATTGTAGCCAACAAATTCATTGGTACCGGTAGGGATGGAATATGGGTTGCACGTGTAGGTGTAATGAAATTTACGCCGTACCGGGACTAAAGACATTTTCATATTCTATAGTTGAAACTATATATATATATCTAATTAAATAAGATACACGTTAATTAAATCTCTTGGAATAATAAACGGTTGACTTTACAAGGTGAAACAAAATTAATAGTCGTGTACACTCGCGTTTACGTGTTCGTAAAAAGTGTATTTTATGAAGACGGTTTACAATAAATTAGCATAAAATCTATTATGTTAGAATCTGGATAGTAATTACACAGAAGGAAAATTTGCCTTCTTGCTGTATATATAGCTGTCTTTCATATTTTGTCGTAACAAAAGGTTGTGGTAATGAAGTGAAAAATCCACGACTTTTTCTGCCACCAGAGCGGCGCCACTTTGAAATGAAGTGAAAAAATTGACAGATTACATAGCGGGGAAATTAATTTGTTTGAAAAATGTAAAGGTTAATGTTTCTTTGCGTACTATACGTTATATTTTATATTAATTAGACAACAAACTACAGATATTCGTAAAAGTAAAAAAATAAATAAAAAGAGTTAAAAATGTTCCAAAAATTAAAGAGCAAGCCACTGAGGCATTGTTTTTTTTTTATAGGATAAGGGTGAAAAACGAGTACACAGTCCACCTGATGGTAAGTGGTTGCTGCGGCCCATAGACATCTACATCTATCCTCTGTTACAGATCAAAATGCAGATGCGTTTTCACCCGTGAGGACTAGGATAGAATGCCTCATTTCCAGTAAAAAGGGCCTCCGGCCACCTGCACTCACCAAGCGAAACGCAGAGGTAAATCTCTACTTCACGCTGGTATTCTGTGAGGTCGTGGTACCACCCCGGTTCGAGCCGGCCCATCCATGCGACAGCAAAAGCTGCCACCTGGCTCTACCACTGTTTAAATGTATTAATACGCATAAAAATGTGTTTTATGTATTAATGTAATTCTCTAGAAACTGGTATGTTTTTATTTAAAACCTACTTCTCAATTATCATCATCATCATCATCAATACAGCCCTTCACAAGTCCACTGCTGAACATAGGCCTCCCCCAAGGAATGCCACAAAGCACGGTCCTGAGCCACCATGGGTCGGCTCGACCGGGGAAGGACCACGCTCTCACAGAATACCAGCGTAAAATAGCAGCTTAACACTGCTGTGTTTCGTATGGTGAGTGTAGAGAACCGGAGACACTTTTTACTGGAAAAGGGGCATTCCATATTAGTCCTCACGGGTGACAACGCATCTGCATTTTGATTCGCAAACGAGGATAAATGTAGATGTCTATGGGCCACAGCAACCAATTACCATCAGGTGGACTGTGTGCTCGTGTGTTACCCTATCCTATAAAAAAAAACCAGCATCCATCGACTTCCTGCATATTTTACCAGGTCGTCACTCCATCTAGTGGGGAGATGCCCTACACTTCGTCCACCGGTACAAGGCCGCGACTCGAGAACCTTTTTTCCTCATCGGTTGTCGGTTCTTCGAGCTATATAGCCGGCCCATTGCCACTTCAGCTTACTAATCCGTTGGACAATGTCGGTCACTCTGGTTCTACTGCGGAATACTACTGCTTCATTTCTAAGTTTATCACGCAGAGAAACTCCAAGCATAGCCCTCTCCATAGCTCGCTGAGCGACCTTGAGCTTCCTCATCCGGCCAGCAGTGAAGGACCACGTCTCAGTTCCATAGGTCATCACTGGCAACACGCACTGGTTCTATAGTCTCGTTTTCAAGTTTTGAGATATACCTGACGAGAAGATGTGCCGTAATTTCCCGAACGCTGCCCAGCCGAGATGTATTCTCAATTAAATGTAACAAAATTAAAAATTAATTGTAAGCTATCGAATATCTAGTTAAAGCGCTTTACTCGCTTCTTTCGGTCCAGTAATTGACGTGATGTTCATATGAGCTTGAAATACTTGTAAACGTGAACTAAATATATTTAAATTCGAATTAGCTATTTGTAATGTTTATATGAATGAAAGCTATGACGCTGGTTTTGAATAAAATCTTCCAGATTGCAAGAAAATATTGCAACATTTGACAGTCGGGTTAACTTCCGCGGTATAGTCGAGTTCCTTAATATCATTATCATCATCATCATTACAGCCCTTCACAAGTCCACTGCTAAACCTATGCCTCTCCCAAAGACTGCCACAAAACACGGTCCTGAGCCACCTGCATCCATTGACTTCCTGCATGTCTTACCAGGTTGTCACTCCATCTAGTGGGGGGACGCCCTACACTTCGTCCGCCGGTGCGAGGCTGCCACGCGAGAACCTTTCTTCCCCATCGGTTGTCGGTTCTTCGAGCTATATGGCCGGCCCATTGCCACTTCAGCGTACTAATTCTTTGGACTATGTCGGTTACTCTGGTTCTACTGCGAATATCCTCGTTTTTAAGTCTATTATGCAGAGAGACGCCGAGCATAGCCCTCTCCATAGCTCGCTGAGCGACTTTGAGCTTTTCATTAATACCTATAAGAGAACAGAATAGGAATAATACGTACTTAGCATTATAATCCTCTAATATATTATATATAAATATAATAATAGAATAATTCTAGACATCTAGTAGATTAATTGGTTAAATTTCTCGCTCAAAGGTTAAGTACTTATAGCCATTCAGCGGGGAAACGCAGCTAGCGTTCTTGGCACGATACCGCACGGTCATCATTTTTATTCAATATAAAATTTAATATGTGATAAAGTTTAAAAATATACACTGTGAGTTTAGCAAATGTTCACACGACTGTTGTTCTGTACAAAAACATCTCAATCGTATATATAATCTCGTAAACATTTAGATTCCTAAGTTTTTAATATGACTGACCCGTTTAACCTGATGACCCAAAAGAATGAGCTTTATATTTTAGCACGCTCTATAGCCTAAACAGCTTGATGCATTGTAACATTTTTTTATATATGGAATAAGAGTGACAAATGACAGTCCACCTGATGGTAAGTAAATGCTGTAACCTACAGTTATCTCGATGTCTATTAAAAATAAATATGCAGATGCGTTGTCATCCCTGAGGACTAAGATGGAATGCCTCGTCTCTAGTGAAAATGGTCTTCAGAAGGCACTAAGCTGAACTTTGCGCTAGTGTTCTGTTAGAACAGGGTCCTCTCGCGGTCGAGCTAACCCATTTGTGCTACCACCGTAATATAGTTGCAGTTTGGCTCTACCACTTTAATGTCATTAGAATCGTGTTAGTTGTGAAAGCGATATAAGGTATAATTTTTTTTTTCTTTTCAGTAAACTTTTTTATGTAGTCGGGTTATTTGTAATTACTGTTTAACTATTGGGCAATGCCGTTATGAAAGTTTTAATGTTACGTTCACATTATATGTCAACAATTTCATAATAGTGTAATTTTAAGGGATTCTTTTTCAGTCAATTTTTTCACGGTTTCTTGTGGCACGACAAACCTTACAAAATGCAAATTAGCCATTTTTTAATAATTAAAAAAACATATCTTTAATATTTACATATCTTATCAGAATTATATCTCTTAATAATTTTTGTCATAATATGTATAATAAATTAATAGACATAAATCATTCAAAATTTATGCCTATTAATTGCTTAAAGCTGTTTCTATCTTTTTTCCTGAAAAAAAAATTACAAAATTTCTCTGAATACTATCCGTTATCCTTATCTATACATACTCGTACAAATAAATAAAATTGTAGTGTCTGTTTGTAATGTCAATATAATAGTTTTTTACTAAATGCATATGAAAGTATTTACGGTACTTATAACAAAAAAAAACTATTTTTTAAATTTTTGTCCGTCTGTCAGTCTGTCTGTTCCGGCTAATCTCCAAAACGACCGAACCGATTTTGGCAGGATTTTCACTGACAAACAGCTGATATTATAAAGAGTAACTTAGGCTACTTTTATTTTAGAAAAATAATTAGGGTTCCGCGCAAAAGAATTAAAACCCTAAATTACACTCGGGCGAAGTCGCGGAGAACAGCTAATTAAAAACTAAAAGTTTAACACAGTAAGTACATACCAGTAGTTTTTGATCTGAATAGTAATCAGATTCACCTGTACTCTATAATTCTCTTGAAATTTCTTTTTTAACTTGAAAGTATAATTTTTTATTTATTTTTATTATTTGTTAGTATAGCGGCAACAGAAATAAACATTTTCTGAAAATTTCAACTGTCTACCTATTACGGATCATGAGATACAGCCCGCCGACGAACAGACGTACGGACAGACGGACGGACAGTGGCGGCTTAATAATAGAGTCCCGTTGGTTACCCTTCGGATATGAAACCCTAAAAACGACCCTAAAATGAGACAAACATACACCTACAGGATTAGCTGCGAGAGAATGAGACAGAATAGGTACAGTATACAGCGTTTATTATAGATTTATTTATATTTTAATTACATAAGCCCTACAAGTCGCGGCATGTAAGTCTAGCGTTGAACGAAACGTGGTGGGGACGAGCGAATTGCACGAATGCGACTGGACCGCGTGTGAATTATACGCACGAGTCAATCGGCGCGACTTATGCGCAATAACGGTCACCGATAGACTTGAAGTTTACTTTTCTTACAGTTTACCATCAGGTGGACTGTGTGCTCGTTTGTCACCCTTTTCTTATAAAAAAAGTAGTATCCATCCATGGAAAAATCGTCAAACTCTTCAATTTGCAAAGGTATCTGCACGAAATATGGGCGAATAATATTTTACTACAACAGATTTTGATGATTCTTTGATGATGTTCTTTGTAGTTCTTTAAAATCAGTTTTAATATTTTTTTTAAATTTGATTATTAATTAATAGTAGTAGGATATTGGCATTAGGATTTACTCTTAAAATCCTACAATTTGTGTTTTGAGCCAGCTGAGATTTTTGCCTTTAATAATCTGATTACCTCCGTAAAATGTAAATCAGTTAAATTTGTATTCGAGTTGAATAAAAAATTATTTAAATAAATTATACGTGTAGGTAGGTAATGTTTCCAATGCAACTGACTTTAAAATTAATTAGTTTGTTTACAAAGAAAATTACATAGATGTTAACGCCCTAGCTCACGTACGCAAACGACATGAGTCAAGCTAAATAAAATCACCAATAACCAGACAGCCCATACAAGCACAATCGGGAACTTATCGATTCATCGATTGTCCTGCGACGCGTGCCAAAGCAATGCTATTCGAGCTGGCATACGATTAATTTATTTATTGAAATCAATACTAATATCTGCCAAGACAATGGCCCCAAATGAAAATGCGTATGCTGTTATGGCATGTCGGAATGCTAAACGAAGCGGCGTCATTTATTCAATACGCCATTTTGCATTCGATTTTGAGGTTATTAGATGCAATCGGAATGCGTGCGGCCATGTTTGTGATCGTTCGGCTATATTCGGGGGAGTTCGGCTTCTGTTGACCGCCAGAATTGATGACAATTGACGTGTGTAAGTAAAGGCGTTACAGATTTCTAGGAAGATAGCAGCGAACAGGGAAATTGGAAGACAGTGCACCTGTGTTTAAATTTTCTATTATGTTCAATATGAAGTACTTATCATTGTATTATTACCCGGATCGTTGTTTGTCTATTTCACTTTAATTCGGAAACAAATGCTATTTCTAACCCCATGGGTCCAACCCAAGCTTTTCCGTATAGTTACTTTGTTTTACTAATTTTTATTACATGCTAGACGATAATTGTATTAACCTTCCTCTGTTGATTCCTTAGACAAGCAGGCTTTGCCATGGTGTTTTCTGCCACTGTCAAGCACATAATAGACCAGCAATCGAAATTGCAATAATCTTTTGAACAGGTTTGGATTAAGATAACTTTAAAATTAATTTCTTCTTGTACCCCTTACTCTTATGTAAAACAAAAATAATTAGTATAAAAATATCCTTTTATTTATAAAGCTTTGGCCAATTCTTAATTATGTACCAGACTGTGCCGAGAATGTAATGTTTTTCGGATGTAGGTATGTAATAAATGTTTGTCCGGTTTCTTTGTGACCTTCTGCATGCAAAACAGCTTGGCGTAATTTGAAGTGTGAGTTCGAGTTAGTGCTGCCCAAAATCGGTCTTGGTTTTGTTCTTGCGTTTTTGCAAGACCAAGACTGCCTAATATTAGCAAGACCAAGACCAAGACTGGCTAAGTCTCGTCTTGTTCTTGCATTTGGGCAACACTAGTTCGAGTGGGTATCTTCTCTGGGGCTTAATTTTATGTTAATGTTATTACTTATTACGTAATCATTACTCAGGTTTGGATTGAGTTCTATGTTTCTATTATATTTATATCATACTCCATTGAAAATTTATAAGAAGATTAATTCGTAAGAAACAGCATAAGAAAGCCAATTTACAGTCAATGTTCAAAACAAGCCAGTATATTATTACGAACACTTTCTTAGGCATGGCTTTGTTATCATATACTTATTCCAAGTTGTGCAATGTACAGTTCTCCTTGTTGCCGGTGTTTGGTTAATAAATGCTAACTAAATCCCAAATTAGGTCCATACGTCGAGGGCACCACACTGATGGCTATATCGGTCTCCAAATAGCAGTGCCTACATTGATATGTTGTTGTCTGAAAGATAAAGAGAGAGAGAGAAAGAGAGCCGATATAATTACAGACTATGAGACATTTTATCCTCAAGTTTGAAGTTGGCTGCAGTTGCGGGTGTCCATGAACTGCAGCAGCCACTTTCCATGACGTGGAACGTAAATTCGGTTTCATTTTCATATTAAAAAAGAAACATCGCTTAACACTTTAACTGTCCCGTTTACACACACAATAGTAAGACAATAGCAATGACCTATATGTAATGCACGGGACAGCGAAAGGGTTAAAAGATATGAATCCGTCGTTTAAAAAAATCTGTACATGTATCAATCTATACCGACTGTTCGATTTACTGTGTTGTTGCAGCTGTCTTGTAATTAAATATTAATAGACCGAGCTGTATTTACATTACACGTATATGAAACAATATGTCGTACCTACTTAGGTGACGTGAGTGGACTCGGCCGTCAGTGGTGAGCCAGGGTTACCACTTGTTTAGGCAAATTTATGGGCAAAGAAAAGGTGGCGCATATTCTGCCGACTTCCAAAAAGGAGACGGTACTCAATTCGGGTGTATGTTTTTTTTTATGTGTGTTACCTCATAAATTTGTACTGGGCGAACCGATTTCGATGATTCTTTTTTTATATGAAAGCTGATAGTTCTCGTGTGGTCCCATATGAATTTGATCAAGGGCAGACCAATGGTTATTGAGTTATTCTTAAATAACCTATATTGAAGTCGCTTATATTGAAGTCGGTTGTACAAAATTTTTAATTTTTAATTATACTCAGACTAAATTATAAAAGCTAAACAATGCCTATTCCAGCTCAAACTAGTCCAAACCAAATTAAAGACCGAAACATAAAATATTAGTTTACTATACGTGAATGTATGTTCTAAACGTCCAAAATAGGAATAACGCCGATCGTATCTATGGCTATTAGTTACTTTAAGAAAAATCCATGCTCAGGAGTAGACTGCAATGCTACCACTGATTATAGTGTTTTAAAATCTTTTCTTTTTATTAAATAAGCGTTTGTGCTTATTTAACCAATTAGTTTAGTTTAGTTTAGTTTACGACGGGCTGTTTTCCGCAACTCCACGTCTATGCGCGTATTTTGCGTGTGGGCAGGAATAATGTGGTTATTCGAGCCATGAGATCTCTCCGAAGAAGCTCAACAGGCCCTTGATGTTGCATGCAACTTCGGGGAGTGATCCCGGCATGCCGAGATGTTTAGCCCTGTATGTAGCGACCTCCGGACATTTCAGTAGCACGTGGGCCGCCGTTTCTTCCTCCCCCATACATGCCCTGCACAGGGGACTATCTGTAACACCTATAGTAAAGAAATGTTTGCTAAAGGTGCCGTGTCCTGTGATAGCACTTGTTACTATCCTAATCTGCGGCTAGTTCAGTCTCATTAAAACTTTGGTTAAGCGACTGTTTATTTCAGGCAGGGCCTCCCTAGCTTGTCTACAGTCTACTAGATTTTTCCAAAGCTGAGCGTGTTGATTAGTGAAGTGTCTACGTACCAGTGAACGAACGTTACCAAAGGGGATTGGAATGATTGGTTCCGGCCCTATAGTGGCCAGAGCCGATCCTCTTCTGGCCAGTTCGTCTGCTGCATCGTTGCCTCTGGATCCACTGTGTCCCTTTATCCATTGCAGGGTCACGTTGTTATTTAACCCATTAGGAGGTATGCTTCATAGATTACTCACATAAAAACATTTTTTTAAGACCACTGCTGGACGTAGGCCTTTTCAAGAATGCGCCAGCTGGTATGCATTTTGCCATGTTCACGCTGGGTAAGACTTGAAGTTGGTGAACCCAGAACAGACACAAGTTTCAGGAATTTGGTTTTAGCGTTTTTGGTTTCCCATAATAATTTTTTTTTCTTATGTAACTAACTTATGTATGATTTTGTTAAATAAATAAAATAAAATAAAAATTTTAAAAGCTTTTTAACAATTAATTATATGATCGTCGCCAAAACCTCCTCTGTGAGTTATTACTGTGAACCAAAGGCAGGTAGTATCTTGGAATTTGGACAAAGAGTTAGCTACACGCGCGCATCTTAAAACACAAAATATGTCTATGATTGCACTTAGCACTTTTTGACCCTAAGGTTTTCGTATCGTCATTGATGAAAATGTATGGAAATATGAACAGCGCCCTTGGCGTATGTAAACGGAACCGTTTTGTGATACAAAGTCACTCTATTGCGATAAGAATTCGATATGATATAAATTCGTGCTTAGGGGGCTGATAAAATCTACTCGTATAAAGACTATCCACTCAATAAAATATTTTTGGTATCCCTAATTCAGCCCTGACTAACGTCCGTTTCGTCTGCTCGCCAGGCGACACATTGTAAGTCTTCCCGTAAGATTTTCCTTGTATTTTTCTTATTTCCTGGTACCTTAATAGTACAATCAATGATTTAAATAAAAGGCTTTCCTATAGGTCAAAATACGTTTCAAGGTTCCTCAAGATAAGGTTTGAATATATATTTATCGTTCAAAATTGCAGTTCGTTGTTCTGACTTAGTTTTTGATTGTTGCGTTGGCTATACCTAAGTAGACGGGTTTTCATAATTACCGGAAACGATAATTAGTGGAATTATATTTTTTTTAAATATTATTTAAATAAGCACATAATGTTAAAGACAGAAATATAAAGAAATATTATTCTCTCCAATTATATTAATTAAATAAAAACTGAAATTTGAGCAAAAATTTTATTTCACGGCATTCAAGCAAAAAATTATTATCAGCATTTAGACTTCCTGTTAATGGAGAATTTTCTAATTTTGGTTTTTTAAATGGTGAGCTAGGAAACAAAGGTTCGTGACTATAATATTTTATTATTTATATCTTACTAGCAGCGTCGTGCGCCGTGGTAGCTCAGATGGTTAGCGCTCGCTGTAAGCTTCACAGTACTCGAGCAACCCGGGTTCGATCCCCACCGGCACCAATAAAATTGTTAATTGCAATTTTAAGTGCTGATTTACCACGTGCTCGGCGGTGAAGGAAAACATCGTGAGGAAACCTGCATGACTGAGAAATAACAAAAAAAATATTTCGAAGACATGTGAAGTTTGCCAACACGCATTGGGGCAGCGCGGCGGACATTTCCTTGCCCTAAAACCCTCTCAGAAATGAGAGGAGGCCTGTGCCCAGCTGTTGGACGTAAATAGGCTGCAACTTTACTTTTAATTTTTAGCTGGCTCGGCGGACATGTTCTGTCCTTTCCGGTTAAGTGACGCAATGAGATTCACCCCGAATTTGCTCCTCTCGACTTTTTTAGTATAAAAATTAAATTTAACAATAAATCGACCAGAGCGCCACCTATCGAGTCTAGAATTGTATTTTTCTTTCTTGGCACTAAACCAACATATATTGTGAATATGAGACATTACAGTTCATAAATAAAGAATATGTTAATAACAGCGCCCCCTATCGGATCTTAGCATATTTATGAACGACGACTTAGTAATTAAAAAAACTGCGGTGGCCAACTCGTCTGCCAAGAGTGGCAACTATGGCAAAAATCTCCCGATGAGGCAATCTATATATATGGGAGAGGCCCATGCAGCAGTTGCTGGACTTTTGTAGGCTGTAATGCATGGATGTATAGAAGTTAATATACCAGGAGCACATGACCCACTGAGAGGTGAAATTATTAAATTAACAGTAGCATTACAACTATAGCAAAATCCGCTCTATAAGGAAATCTATGGGGAGGCCTATCTGTCTATGTTCAACAGTGGACATTTTATAGGCTGTAATGGATGGATCTATAGAAGATAATCTACCAGACCCACTGAGAGGTGAAATTATTAAATTAACAGTAACATTACAACTATGGCAAAATCTCCCGATAAGGCAATATATGACAGAGGCCTATTTTCAGCAGTCGGCTTTAAAGGCAGTAATGAAAGCTTTATACTGTAGGTACTATAGAGTTCTATTCCAGAGATTATTTTATGCCTAGGAGTCCGTCACCGTATTGGTATCACCCTCGTACCTATTTCTCGTACCAAGTATCATTGAACTAATTGTTGTCTTCCGTAAAGGATTAGCGAGCCAGTATAAATTCAGGTTGAGAGGTGATTCCGTTCTAGTCCTCAGAGTTGATATCGTATCAGTGTGCTTTTATGATTGATGTTGGTTGCAGATATACTACCTGCAACAGCAATTTTGCCATCAGACAGATGTTTTTAAGCTCATTATCACACAAATGTAATAAAAAAATCTATAAACATTCATAACTATATACTCAAGATTTTGTACACTCTGGTAATGGTCTCTAGAACTGTTTCAATAACAGGTGTTACCAGTTCTTTAACCTTTTTTGTATAGAGTACGAGTGACGAACAAGCACACAGTCCACCTGATGGTGTGTTGATGCTGTGATCCATAGACATCTTACATCTATCCTCGATTAACCCTTTCACTGTCCGGTTTCTAGAAATAATAGTAAGGCAATAGCAATGTACCATATGTGGCTCATGGGGCCACGAATGGGTTAAGAATCAAAATGCAGATGCGTTGTCATATCCCTGACGACTAAGATGGAATGCCTTGTTTCCACTAAAAAGAGTGTCCGGTTCTCTATACCTACTCACCTTTCACTATTAAGCTGCTACTTTACGCTGGTATTCTACTAGATATTCCAGATAATTACACTTGCGGGTTTCATTCTAGTAATTTACTTCATTAGTTTATTTTTACGTGATAATCAAATTAATATATGTATATATTGTACAGGCTTTAATACAGTTAACTTTTTATGAACACAAACATTATTAAAATATATATTTATTTGTAATATTGTTGATTAAAAAAATATTTGTCTGAATTAATTTACCTTTAAATGGGTATATATATATATATATATATATATATATATATATATATATATATATATATAGTTATAGGCTGACAAAGGAGCACACAGCCCATCTGATGGTAAGTGAATGCTGTGGTTCATAGACATCTTACATCTATTCTCCATTAAGAATCAAAATGCAGATGCGTTGTCAATCGTGTGGACTAAGATAGAATGTCTCTTTTCCAGTAAAAAGGGTCACCGGTTCTCTACACTCACCATACGAAACACAGCAGTGTTAAGTTGCTATTTTCTGCTGGTATTCTGTAAAAGCGTAGTCCTTCCCCGGTCGAGCCGACCCATTCGTGCTACAACTATACTTGTAAAAGTTGCAGCATGGCTCTGCTACGTTTAATTACAACGTTCAATTCCAGCTTCAATGCCGTATTAAAGTAAAGTAGCAAGCCTATATACATCCATACATATAGTGCTAGGCACAGGTCCTATTTCTAGAAAAGACTTTGGAGCTGGGAAAAGTCCTCCGCACTCTCCTCCGCTGTTCCAGTGCGTGTTGACGGACGAAATGTAATTTAATATATCAATCATGTAGATATCCTCACGATTCCCCTGCCACCAAGCGTCTTGTAAATCAGCACTTAAAATTGCAATCAATGGGTTGGCATAGAAGTCGTAGCCTATTAAATTTGAAGGCACATGTTTATCCGCTGAGCTATCATGACTTATATTAGCGATGTGAAGCATTACTTTTTTTCATTCTCGAAGTATGACAGTGGTTACAGTACATCACCACATCATATTACAAGGATATCATTAAATTTAAATGTCAACTAACAAAAAAAATGTATGAATATAAATCTAAAGTTATTTCTTAAATTAATTTTTTGGTTATATTTATTAAAATTAGGTGAAGTCGATTAAATATTTTTGTACTTTCATTTTATTTAAGCAGTCAATCTTTCGACGCCGCCATAAATTCAGAACACTAAAGTCATTTTGATATCGCCGGTTTAACTCGGCATCGTGGCCACTGAATTATAATACAACATTTCAAATATTTAAACGCAAAACGGAATAAGGGACAAAAGCACCGATATCACCATCCATATTCATAGTAGAGGCTTGGACAGCTGACAATTGCTGGACCGGACGCCGCCTCTCCGTCGGCTTTGTAAATGCCGCCTGTTCCTTCCCGCGCGTCGACATCAACCAATAGCGTCCACGCTAACCGACCAATGGACGACGTGCGCCTGCGCAAGAATTGAACCATTTAAATCGCTTATTGATAGGGCTGGAAGCTGATGTTACTCCGAAAATCGTATTTAAATCTCCTCACGTGCTATAGTTTGATGCTCTATGCAATTGTGATTCAATAAAGTGACATATTGCAGACATCTGAGTGTAGGAAAACTAAGCGTAAACAACCACCAATATTTAATATGTTTTATATCAATTTTACAAAATGACAAATATTATTAGTTTTGTTTATTAGTATTTTTGTTGAAAATAATTTTACAGACCTAAGATTTATAATAATATTATAAAGTTATAAGGTTAAATTTATTAATTAACAAATTTGCATTTAAAACTAAAAAAAAACCTATCCATAGATATGCGAAGTTCTCAAAAACAAGTAAGTACATTATAAATGTTCGTTTAGAAATATAATTTTATCAGTAATTATTTTAATCTCCTCTTCCATGAGACAATTTATGGGGGAGGCACTAGATTTTGATAGGTTATAATGATTATGGTTGTGATAATGAGCAAATTTATATATTGTGAAAACGTCTATTAGTTGTATAGTTGCGTTGTAGCACGAATGGGTCGGCTCGACCGGGGAACGACCACGCTCTCACAGAATACCAGCGTAAAATAGCAGATTAACAGTGCTGTGTTTCGTATGGTGAGTGTAGAGAACCGGAGACCTTTTTTACTTGGAAACGAGGCATTCCATCTTAGTCCTCACGGGTGACAACGCATCTGCATTTTGAGTTTTTGTTGAGGATAGATGTAAATGTCTATGGGCCACAGCGACCACTTATCATCAGATGGACTGTGTGCTCGTTTGTCATCCTATCCTATAAAAAATATATTGTGAATATATAATTCTATTTATGTCTGAAATACAGGTGATTACAAAAATCTGTGTTAATACGGCTACGTTAATGTTTATGTACTTATAATTAATTAAATATAGGTTTTGTTCTTCTTAATTTTTAAGGTAATGATATAAGCATTTAATTTTATGCTAATTTTATATAATTTGCTTTGATAATAAAAAAAAGAATAAAAATAAATTTGATTGATACACGTAAGTACACAAAATACTAAAAATGCCTTTAATAGTTGAATTAAATATGCAAAATAGTATTTTATTAATGATATAGCATAAAATAAAACATATGTAAGTAAAGGCAGCCCTAGTCAGAGCAGTTCTTTTTGCGAGTGATAGCATCGCGTTTTGTCTCCACATGTCGACGGTTAATTTATCGATATCAGAGCGGAGCTTCTGATTGTCCCGACACTAATTGTGTTCGCTATCGATATCGAGGCAAAACGGCGGAGAGTGTCACTTGAAAATGCAAATAAGATTTATCTTATAACATAAATTCAATTGGAAAAATAAATAAAAAAGGAATAGATATAAAGGTAAAGAAAAATTATATTTATAGTATGAATGTTAATTAAGTAATTTTTATGTGTTTCTGTTGTGTTTATTTTAACTGAAGGGATGGTTTGCCGTATTTGTTGGCGTTAGAGATTCTATTATTACATTTCGGTGGTCGCTGTCGTAAGAGGCGACTATGAAAAGCCAAAAAGTTCTTATGGCTTCTTTTTCACGTGGTAGAGGCATACTGCAGCTATATTGTGGTTGCAGCACGAATGGGTCGGCTCGACCGGGCTAGGTAACTCTCACAGAATACCAGCGTAAAATAGCAGATTAAGGCTGCTATGTTTCGTACGGTGAGTGTAGAAAACCGGAGACCTTTTTACTGGAAACGAGGCATTTCATCTCAGTCCTCAGGCGTGACAACGCATCTGCATTTTGATTCTTAATTGAGGATAAATGTAGATGTCTATGGGCCACACCATCCACTTATCATCAGGTGGACTGTGGGCTAGTTAGTAGTAGTAGTCACCCTTATTCTATAATAAAAATAGCTTCCTATAGATGTCGAATAACCATTTTACTCACGCCAGTCGTAATATGTCCTGGCGACTGGGATCTAGTCTGGACCTGCGATCGTCTATCTGCCTGTCGAACTTGAGGACCAAGGCAAATCTTTCGCACATCGGAACAGGCCCACATCTAGAGGACTTCTATGAGTTCGATTGAAAAAAGGTTGTTTGCATGACTATTGCGATGGAAGACAAGAGAATAGTTGACTTGTCGATCAAGTTTGGATTTACAACAAGCGGTGAAATAAAAAAATGTGTACAACCGACTTCAATATTAAATCATTTAGGATAATTCAAAGCCTACTGGTCAGACCTTGATTAAATTTATATGGGGCCACGTGAGAAGCACCAGCTTTCAAATAAGAATCATCAAAATCGATTCACCTAGAAAATAAATATGAGGTAACACACAAAAAATAAAGTCGAATTGAGTACCTCCTCCTTTTTTAAGTGGGTTAATATCAAATAGGTACCTAATTAAAATCCATTGTCAGTAACATTATATAGCAATATGAAATTTCCATCTATCCATCCGTTACAGCTTATCAATATCCACCAATGAACATAGACCCCATAGATTGGAAGGCAGGTTGGCAAGTGCAGATTTTTATTTTTTGGTTGTAATGAAGGAGACGCTGCTGCTCATTTCCTGCTTTATTTCCCCCTGTCGTCTCTTACGACACCCACAGTACCTATAGGGTAGTGGATATTCTTACATCGCCACTACACAGTCCTAAAGTTTACGCAGTTACTCATATTTTAGTCAAAACCACACACAAATGTCTTATTAATTAATAATATACTTTAAAAATTAAAATTAATATAATCTAATTAATTCTTAAGCAGTTTGTTGTTTGCCATTCGGTCTGATGTTGCTATATGTAACAAAAACAGAATTTAATCAAAGATTTTCCATTTGTTTATTTGTAAGTTACATGATAAAAACTCTTGTTTTAGGCATGTAAGAAAAGATCTACTTTGATAAGTGACTGGTTATTTTTAATTTATTAAATATATATTGCTTTTAATCCATTGTTTATAATTATTTTGTTATTATAAAATAATAATTACCGCCACAAAATTACCTTAAGAATAAATTTGATTTCTTGCTACGTCACCTGGTCGACCATTTTGAATTGCAAATGCGTTGGGATTTTGAATTTTCAAATGACTTAAGCGTTGGCGTGCTCTGTAAATCTTTTAATGAGTACTTAATATTAATACTCTGACTATTGCCGTGATGTAATTTAATAAGAGAACCCATTACCATAATAGTGTCGTAATAGGCGATTTTGGGAAATGCCTAGAAAATCTTATTGTATCCGATAGATGGAGCTATAACCATTCCTTGTCTACTATATATTTATATACATGTAATAAATCTATAGAAAAATTGTGTGTTCACGATTCAAGCAATTTTTGATTTGGTATTTGAAATTGAAAAGCGGATTTTGATGAAATTTGGTGTGTGGATATATATATATGTGATCGTGTATAACATATAGGCATGTTTTTGTTTAGGTTATGTTTTACTTTTTTTATTTTTATTGTTATAATGGTTAGGTACAGTTGGTGTTATTATTCATAAGGAAGATTTAGCCATACGTATAATAAGTCTATAAGAAAGTGTGTGTGAGAAAATGAAACTCCAAGGAACCAGAAAGGGCAGGGCAATGTTAAATACCCAAACCAGCAATGGGGAAGCGATATCAAAGGAACTGTAATCACCAAACAGTCTGTCAGACGTGGCGATTGCGGCAAATCAATAGAGGATATGCCGTCTTGAACACAAAAACTATGATAATAGCCCATTTTAACAATTTACGGGTTGTCGAGAATGCCAGTGAATTTTAATACAAACTAGAAAGTTATTAAAAATTTGAATTTACTTATTGTATTAAATAAAACATAAATTGCTTGTTTTAAGTTTATAATTTTAAATCGGCGCCATTATAAACGAAGACCACCTCATAATGCCAATGACTCGGGTTAGTGTACTTGTTCTCTTGCATATAGTTAAGTATTGCGTATTCATCGGCGGGGTATATACGTAAAAGTATATGATTGGGCGAAATAATATATGCTAATTGTCACTTGCGATGCGAGTGTTAGTGTCCGTGTGCACAGATAAAAAATACCGTTAAGTTTCGAGTGGGAGGTTCGTGAATGGGGATCTTAAACTTTGAGTTCTTCGAACTTGCTCCTCTATGTAAAATATTACCGATTTACTTTTACCGACGACTGAAAGATTTGTTGCTTTAAACCAATCACGAAGAGTCGAAATTCGTTTGTCAAACTTGAAATTGAATTTAGGAAGAGGCTGTATTGAGGTGTGGATGTATCAAAGAACCGTTGATTCGTTTTGCATTAGGTGTGGTTGATGAAGACGGCTCTTTTCTTCGTACGTCAAATCTTCTACTTTCAAATGTCAGCCGTAAGGCTGTAGTACTGCTGTATTTTTTATAATATCTGTTTATTATACTTTAGTGTAACGTGGTTTGTTACATAATTAATTAATTAATATCTTTAAGTTTACGTGGGCAGAATAAAAATTATTATATCTAGTAGGTACAGCGTTTCCTAAACTTCAAATCTTTTATTGAATTTAGGCTTGCTTAGTACACTTATGGACGTCAAAATCTACATTGGTTCAAAATACAAGACCTTATTAGAGAAGACGTTATTGACATATTTACTCGACGACAATACGTCACGACTTCTTTGTGGAATCGGCTACCCCCACATTCAACAAAAGAGCCTACTCCTTTTTAAAAGGCCGGGAACGCTTCTGCAACTCCCCTGGTGTTGTAGTTGTTCATGGGCAGCGGTAATTACTTAACATAAGGTCAGGCGCATGCTCGTTTGCCCCTCTCCTATAAAAAAACCTAATCAGAGTTTTAAACCAATGCTAGTTTGAAATGATCTTTATTGTATAAGTGTGACTAACGTGGAACTTACTTATTTCCAAATAAACATCATTTTATTTAACAACTATAAAGAAAATTTTCCATTTCATTAACATCTTGGTGATCGCGTGATGTTGTCGAAAGCGACGCAGTGGTTGATGCAAGGTTAAAACGATTTGATAATCAATTATTACTAACTATTCTACACCAGATGACTGGCGGTCCACCACTGTGCGATTTAAAAGAAGTTTTCTTCCTCGCACAACTTCCTTGTGGAATCGACTACCACCAGAGATTTTTCCGGACCGATACGACTTAGGGACCTTCAAGAAAAGAGCGTACTCCTTTTTAAAAGGCCGGCAACGCATCTGCAATTGCCCTGGTGTTGCAGTTGTCCATGGGCGGCGGTAGTCACTTACTATCAGGTGAGCCATATGCTAGAATTCCCCCTCTCCTATAAAAAAAAAGTAACGAGTCTCATTTCTTGAGAATATTTTTTTAAATGTAAAGGTTCATTTACCGAATTGAGTCCGAAATTCGTATAGAGGCGACGTTAGAGAATCCACTACCCCATATAATTCCGTGGGTGTCGTAAGAGGCGACGGAGGGAAATGAAACAAGAGGAAAACAGCAGCACATTTCTAAAAACAACTCAATATAATAAAAACTGCGGCTGTCCAACTGCTTGCCATTGCCATGCGTGTCAAACTATGATAAATATGAAGGATATATCATAAGGCAAATCTATGAGCTGTATTCCTATGTTCGGATACGGAATTTTTATTGATTGTTATCAATAAATGAATAAATGATTTTTCTTTCAACATCGTCTTCTTTCCAGCCCTTCTAACAACAACATAACAAGTTTAGTGCTGACAAAGACCCTTCAGATTTTTCTTTGATTCATTTCATTTGCATTTACTGTATTAACCTATCGAGACAATTTTTTTTGATGACTAATTTCTTCTTCTGCGTAATCAGTCCGTGAAAGCCCATTGCTGCTGCCTTTTTCCTTATAGGCAAGGTGAGGCGTAAGCACTACGCTGGACAAGTTGATTTTGGCGACCGCAATACCAGAGTTCTCACGCGTTTCATGTGCTGGGTATTTCGCCTAATGAAGTCTGGATGGTTATACTGGCACATATCGGAAATCATGAGGCCTTTTTGGTATTTCCTAAAGTCACCCTGGTACGACATCTATGGAACGAAACGGGGCAACGAATTCTCTGAAACTGACGCACAACTGTTGCAACGATTTAGCCACTTTTATAGCTAACTTATTGGTATCTATATAGTATTCATATGCATATACATATATTTTATTCTAATTTGATCGCGACACATCTCGTTATCTATACCTCAATACAAATAAGAAGTATAAGTAATGTTACTATATAATTATACTACTTATCGTTAAATAAGAAAAGCGGCCAAGTGCGAGTCGGACTCGTCCATGAAGGGTTCCGTAGCAGCAAGTAACATAATTTACAATTTATGACGTTTAAAAAAATACTTACCAGATCTCGTTCAAACTAATTTTCGGTGGAAGTTTACATGGTAATGTACATCATATATTTTTTTCAGTTTTATCATTCTCTTATTTTAGAAGTTACAGGGGGGGGGGGGGGGGCGCACACATTTTACCACTTTGGAAGTGCCTTTCGCGCAAACTATTCACTTTAGAAAAAAATTATATAAGGAACCTCAATATCATTTTTGAAGACCTTTCCATAAATACCCCACTTGTATGGGTTTGATGGAAAAAAAGTTTGTGAGTTTCAGTTCTAAGTGTGAGGAACCCCCAAAATTTATTGTTTTTTTTTCTACTTTTGTGTGAAAATCTTAATGCGATTCACATAATACATCTACTCACCAACTTTCAACAGCATAGTTCTTATAGTTTCGGAAAAAAGTGGCTGTGACATACGGAAGGACATCCGTTTTTTGCCATTTGGCTACGGAACCCTAAAAATATACAATCTTGAAATTATTTATTTCAAGATTGTGTATCTTAAAATACTTTATGGTTACTTCTTTTATCATTATAACACTAGAGTGACAAACGAGCCAACTATCCAGGTGACGGTAAATTACTACAGTCCATAGACAATAACTTTTGTGGATACACTTATTCTAAATTGCGACAGAAAAAGATTCCAGCAGTCTAGGTAAAAAAGAGACCAAGAATCAACCTAGAATATTGATGAAAATAACTCTTTATAAAAACGTAAAAGTGGACTATTACGGAATAAAATTGATAAAATAATTTCACATTCTAAAGTCAGTGCTACGGCAAAGTGTATGGAAGAATTCTCTATAGAATCTCCTTTTTATAGTCTGCTAAAGAAAGTAGTGCCAGCATTTCAGTGGTAGAGCCACGCGGCAGCTTTTGCTGTCGCACGGATGGGCCGGCTCTAACCGGGGTGGTACCACGACCTCACAGAATACCAGCGTGAAGTAGAGGTTTACCTCTGCGTTTCGCTTGGTAAGTGCAGGTGGCCGGAGGCCCTTTTTACTGGAAATGAGGCATTCCATCTCAGTCCTCACGGGTGACAACGCATCTACATTTTTGGATAGATGTAGATGTCTATGAGCCGCAGCAACCACTTACCATCAGGTGGACTGTGTGCTCGTTTGTCACCCTTATTCTATAAAAAAAAAAAAAAAAAAAATTGCATCGATCGCATTTTTAAAAGTGGTAGATCCAGACGGCAGCTTTTGCTGTCGCATGGATGGGCCGGCTCGAACCGGGGTGGTACCACGACCTCACAGAATACCAGCGTGAAGTAGAGGTTTACCTCTGCGTTTCGCTTGGTGAGTGCAGGTGGCCGGAGGCCCTTTTTACTGGAAATGAGGCATTCCATCCTAGTCCTCACGGGTGAAAACGCATCTGCATTTTGATCTGTAACAGAGGATAGATGTAGATGTCTATGGGTCGCAGCAACCACTTACCATCAGGTGGACTGTGTGCTTGTTTTTCACCCTTATCCTATAAAAAAATTATTTTATATAATATATATAAATTTAAGACTTATATCTTATATTAAATAAATCTTACCCTTGAATTCTTATTACTTTATTATTATATCTAAAACTATTATTATTACTCTACTATTACTCCATGCTCTACGGTGTCATAGAGGCTTGACGTGTGCGCGGCAGTATCACCGTATATGCACGCACAAGGGACCGCCATGCGCGACGCGACACCGACATGCATCCGACATGCGTCACAACCGCGTCACATGTCAGTCTGACGTACACTGCACATGTTAGTGTGACATATAGGGCTAGGAACAAAAGCTATTATAGCTAAAAACGTGTCTGCAATATATACGCGCAGTTTCTTTTATTCGAGTTAAAGAAATAGTTTTATAACATTTCCTGTTTGCTAAATATTTGACATTTTGACGTACCTACAATATGATGATACGAGTCCTTAGTTTCAGGCACTACAATGTACATAAAAGTAGTCTTATTATTCAGTTGTATGTAAAGAATAGCCCAGCCGACATAACCCAACGAATAAGTAAGCTGAAGTGATTTTGGGCCAGCCATATAGCTCAAAGAATCGATGAGGAAAAAAGATTTTCGAGTGGCAGCCTCGTATCGGCAGGCGAAATGTAGGGCGCTCCCTTACTAGATGGAGTGATGATCTGGTAAGCCATGCAGAAAGTCGATGGATGCAGGGGGCTCAGGACCGTGCTTTGTGGCATTCCTTGGGGGAGGCCTATGTTCAGCAGTGGACTTGTGAAGGGCTGTAATGATGATGAAATAAAGGAAAAGGCAAACTAGTGCAATCTGTCTGATGCAATAGTTTCCTGAAGAAATAGTTTTAGTTTAACAAACTTCGATTAAAATAATAGTGTGTAACGTTAGTGACTCGTATGCTTTTTTTAAATGACATCGGTGACAAGCCATACAGTCCACCTGATGGTAAGTGGACGTCACTACGGCTAAGGATTAGGAACAAAACGCAGATGCGTTGTCACTCCTGAGGACTAAGATTAAATGCCTCGTTTCCAGTAAATAGGGTCTCCGGTTCTCTACACACACCACACAAAACACAGTAGCTACTATTTTACGCTAGTATTCTGTTAAAGCCCGACCACGGTCGAGCCGATCCATTCGTGATGCAACCATAATATAGCTGCAGCATGGCTCTACCATGTCTGTATGAATGTATAGTTTGGTATTATTATACGCGAAATTAAAATTTGGCGATATGTTGGTAACAATAAATGGACCAACCAACTGTCCTTCAATATCGTACAATTTTGATGCCCCTCGTTAATTTTCTTTGGGGCGTGAAATCACTGATTAATGTTGATAAACCAGTAACAATTGACGAATTGGAAGTGATCATTGTTCGTGTTATTCGTGACGGCCAGCAATATTTGAACAGGTGGTAAAATTAAAAATTGGGTAAAGCCGACTTCATTATAAATTATTAAGTATAAAAACTACAAGCCAGACCTTGATAAAATTATATAGAACCACATGAGAAGCACCAGCTTTCAAATAAAAAAGAATCATCGAAATCGGTTCACCTAGAAAATAGTTTTGAGGTAATATATAAAAAACATACAGTCGAATTGAGTACCTCCTCCTTTTTGAAGTCGGTTAAAAAGTGGTCCAAAAATTGAACGTCGAGAATTCGCTTTATCAATAACAGCTTCGGTGGCCGAATTTTTTATTGTCATATATTGATTTTGTGGATAAATAAAACATATTTATTTAATATCTTGCGTAGATTTTACATTTTCAAGTTGTGATTTTTTAAACAGTAATTAATATATAACCAGTTTTGGTCGCAGCCAGCTAAAAGGAAATCACAATTTAACAACAAAATTTCAGCGTCTCCCGTACCGTTTTTTTTTGAAACGTCAACATCATGTAAGAGACATATAAATCGGTACTTATGATCCAATTAAAAGCGGCCATTTCGATCAATTTAAAATCGATAAACATTCTAATTAAGAGGTAATCTCGATTCTATTATTCGATACTTAAGACCTTTGGTCCGCTTTAGGAGTTCACCGCCGTGCAGTTGGCAGTGTGGATCGCATACAAATGCACTAAAATTATACAGGGACGTTTTGATTAGCAATCCAATATGTCTGGCCCGATGCATTCGTTAATGTATATTAAATGATTATAAAGTATTAAATTAATGGTAATTCGATTTTTTTAACATTAAAATAAAAAAACGTGTTTGCACCTGATATAGTGCGTAAACATCCCCATGGACCCTCAACCATCTGCATGAGGACAATGGTAATTATTACTGGCTTTGTTACCCTTTCAACTTGATCACAGCAATAATTCTGGTTTATCCGAACTTCGTTACATTTTTTCTCATTATTAGTTTACTTTTGCTGCACTACCTCCCATATGCTTATCTCTGCTTAGTCTAATGGTTGACTGGGGGAGAATGCCTTAAGGCATTAGGTCCGCCATATGTACGATTTTTCTTTTGTGCATAAAAGGTTAAATAAATAAATAAAAAACTGCACTGCTGGTTAGGGGCTGTTGTAAATATCAATTTAGACGAATTATAAGTTGCAAAAGGAGAGCTACTATGTTATCATCATGATCATCATTGCAGCATATTTAAATTTACTGCTGAATATTGGCCTCTTTCATAAACTGCCTCGTTAGAGCTATATTTGCCATAGTTGCCACACAATGTGTAGTAAATAACTAACTGTAATTAACTTTAGACTTTTTTATTTACACATTTGCTAATGTTAATGTACCTCATAAATTAATAAAAAATAAAAGAACTATCTATTGGAACTATTTACATCTATTTGTCTGGTAGAGCCATACTGCAGCTATATTACTAGTATAGTTGTAGCACGAATGGGTCTGCTCGACCGGGGAAGGACCACGCTCTCACAGAATACCAGCGTAAAATAGCAGCTTAATACTGCTGTGTTTCGTATCGTTATTATACGGAACTGGCGACCCTTTTTACTGGAAACGAGGCATTCCATCTTAGTCCTCACTTGTGATAGATGTGTGCTTGTTTGTCACGCTTATCCCATAAAAATACGAGTCATTAGTGCAAATGCAAAGTCGACATAATGACTAAATATAATGACAAAATTCACGACTTTTATGCCACCAGGGCGGCGCCACTTGAGAGGTGAAATATTTGACAGATTTCATAGCGGGGAAGTTTTTGTTAGAAAAATATAGGGGTTGATATTTCTTTTTGTAATATTTGTTATTTTTTATATTAATTAGACGAGAGATGAATAAACCAAACTGTAGATATTACTAAAAATTTAAAAATTAGAAAAGAGTTGAAAATGTACAAAAATACAAACAGCAAACAACTGAGGCATTGTTTTGGGGGTACTAATAAAATAACCTAGAAACTGATAAATTTTTATTCAAAACTAACTTCTCTATTCAATGACGTTGTGCTACCAAAAAACTTCACCTCAGTTTCAACTAACGACATCTGGTGGGCGAAAGATTATTAGCACTGATTGTTTTTTTTTGCGCCCGAAGCAATTGGAAAAGGGCTACCACAGAGGGAGGCGGAAAATGCATTATGCATACCACGACAGCCGGTCTGTCCTGGTTATGCGGGACTCACTGCCTACCGGGGGACCTAAGTGATATGCAAGAACAAACATTTTTACTCCTATAATTTTCGAGTCGGGTTGTGATGGGATTGTGTCCGTGCCAAATATATATTTATTTAAGCATGTATTTTCCAATAATTTGTCAGCAGCCGTTTTACAGTTTCACTTTAGCTCTTATCCCAAGGTTACAGGTACGAATCGAGATAAATACATTTTAATGATATTCCATATAAAATAAATTGTAAGCATATCGATCATATAATTAGTGCCACTAACTTTTTAGATGTTAAAACGGCGTTACTACATTTCCGAGTCACATATTTCTCGAATGTGCACCATAATCCTGGTTCGGCGTATTCGATTTTTTAATCAATTTGTTTAACGCTATAAAGAAACAGGGAAGGAGAATAGAATACATGCGCCTGATATTTTATAAAATTATAAAGTAGTAACAATGTCTTCTAGATTTCATTTCTTAAATAGATTTAAAATCTTAAAGGCCGGCAACGCATCTGCAATTCCCCTGGTTTCCCTGGTATTGCAGTCGTTCATGGACGACGGTAGTCACTTACCATCAGGTGAGCCGCATGCTCGTTTGCCCTTTCCTATAAAAAAGCCGTTATACGAGTACATCTTTTATTTAAGTTTTATTAAGAAGTACTATTATATATTCTGTGGTTTCATTTCCTTCAGTAAAACAAATGACCAGTGCTATTAAAATATTAAATTTGAGAATAACTGACTTTGAATGATAACTTATCATTTGTTTTGATAACGTTTTTATTTTGTTTGTTATTTAGGTTAACGATTAAATTTTTTTAATGGAAAGCCTTTAAAAGTTAAACTATACATATTTTCTTTTTATTATCTAATTATATTCCCATAAAATATGAAATAACATTATTAGTTTACTTACATCATTATAATTGTATTATTTTCAGCTTAGAATGAGTTTCGATAGTAGTGGCGGAGTGCGCGCGAGTGCGTTTGTAGCAAATTATCGAGCCGTACGAAATTGATTCATAAGGCTTGATGCGTTTATCATAATGCGGTGTATAATTTGCAGCAATTACTTACACAACATAATTTACCTACAGCCGTTACGTACGCCGACGAAATATGAGATTTATGGCTTTTTGGCAACAGGCCTATTCAAAGTTTTCGTACCTATACGTAGGTACCTAATGACTCTGTTTATTAAACCAGTAATGACGTGTATAGTATAAATTTACATTTAATTTATATCTATATACATGTAAATAAAATTGAAGTGGCTGTTTATTATGTCGAAATAACTGGCTTCCATTTAATTAGCTCATCTCATGGTATCATTAGTAGGTATTATTAGTAGGCTCATTAATTTGTATGATATGAATATATAAGACATAAAGAAATATTTTTAAATTTTTTGTCTGTCTGTCTGTCCGGGTCTTTGGAATGGCTGTACTAATCGTGATGAAACTTCACGAACAGATTGAGAGCAAGGCCAGGAGTGATATAGGCTATATTTTATCCGAAATCGTACATGACTTTTTCTTAAAATTGGAAACTAATTAAATTAATGTTTTTTTAATGATTATGTCATAAACTATAGCATTTATAAAATAGTTCGAACAAAACCTTTTTGGTTTGCAATTTTACACAATTCTTTTTAAAAGTATTGATGTAAAATCGATTTTATAACATTTTTTTTTACTTTAACTCCAATTGATAAGGTGATAACATCTATTTTTCGTAAATTATTAGATCTTCAATTTCTATTTTAAACAAAACCATCTTATCGGACTTATTTTTCGAGATGATAGCTATATTATAGATATATTTTTATTAGAAGGATGACAAAATGAGCACATCAGGTGGACGGTAAGTGGATGCTGTAGCTTATAGACATCTCTTTTTTATAGGATATGGTGACAAGCGAGCACGCAGTCCACCAGATGGTAAGTGGTTGCTGTGGCACATATACATCTACATTTATCCTCGTTTGCGAATCAAAATGCAAATGCGTTGTCACCCGTGAGGACTATGATGGAATGCCTCTTTTCCAGTAAAAAGGGTCTCCGGTTCTGTACACTCACCAAACGAAACACAGCAGTGTTAAGCTGCTATTTTACGCTGGTTTTCTGTGAGAGCGTGGTCCTTCCCCGGTCGAGCCGACCCATTCGTGCTTCAACTATACTACTAATATAGCTGCAGCATGGCTCTACAACGTATAGAAAAATCTATATCTATCCTTAATAAATAATCAAAACGCTGATGCTATGTCTACAGTTTCCTACACTCACCATACGAAACAGCAGCACTAAGCTGTAGTACGCTAGTATTCTGTGAGAGCGTGGTCCTAACCCGGTCGAACGAAACCATTTGTGCTACAACCATAATATAGCTGCAGCATGACTCTACTACGCACTTGAGCAAAGATCACTTTAGTTGATCTGCAAGCGTTATACGCGGATGAAGTCGCGGATAAAAGCTAGTACCTACTCGAATAAAGAGTTCTCTAAATTTTTTTTGATTTCCACCATCCCGATTTCGAATCAAGGGTCCTGCTAAAATTAGTAATTGGGTTTTCCCTCATTAAATTCCCATACCAGTGCAAAATACCAGCTTAATTCTGCTGTGTTTCGTGTGTAGTGTAGAGAACGGGAGACCCTTTTCACTGGACACGAGGCATTCCATCCTAGTCCTCAGGGATGCAAACGCTTTTGTATTTTGATTCTTAATCGAGGATAGATGTCGCAGCATCCACTAACCATCCGGTGAGCTGTGTGCTCGTTTGTCAGCCTTATTCTACAAAAAACAGTGGATATGGGATAGGTATTACGTAATTTGATATATTAGTTTAGTGTTTACTTAGCCTTAAAATGTATTAAAAATATCTCAATCCAAACAACAAAACAAAGAAAGTTAAGAAACTTCTTGTGATCTATGTAATCTATGTCATTTTATGGTTAACACTATTAGTAGATTATGTTGAGGTTGTTCGCCAAGTTATAATGGTTCAATTGACGGCTCTGTGGCGTAGCAATTTTGTTGCAGCGCCAAGGGCCGCGGGTTCGAATCCCGCACGGAACGAGTATTTGTATGGCCTACAAATAATCGTTTCTGGTCTGGATGTTTATCCTTGTGCAATTCATGTTTGTAAACTACCCCACGATACAGGAGAAAATCCTAGTGTGAAGGTTACGTTTAAAAAGAAAAAGAAAAAAAAGAAAAATGGTCAATAACAATTGCTATGTTTATAAAACAGGGACCAGGCATCACCTCTGCGTGCTAAGATGGAATGCCTCACGGCCTGTATTAGTACTGAGTCTCCATTCTTTACAAACCTGTACCAAATAGTGTTTGCACTGCTGCTGGAGGCAGAAATAGGTAGGAGGTTAGAAACCTAGACTCTTTGGTAGAATGTACAATCGTAAAAAGGTAACACTGTTAAACACTACTGGTTCAAGAATCATGATTATATCTTTAGTGTAAGTAGAGAATCGACTGCTCCATTTCAACCCGTTGATGTCGTAAGAGGCGACATTTAAAAACTGAAACATGAGATGGGAAGCAGCATCTTCACGATAACAACATAATTAAAAATTATAAACTTTGTACAACCAACTTCAATATAAATTATCAAGAATATCTCAATAACTATTGGCCAGACCTTTGTGAAATTTATATAAGACCACATGTGAAGCACCAGCTTTCAAATGAAAAAAGAATCATCGAAATGGGTACACCCAGTAAAAAGTTATGAGGTAACACACATAAAAAAACACAGTCGAATTGAGTACCGTCTCCTTTTTGAAGTCTATAGAAAATAATAATTTAAAATTAAAAATTTTGTACAGCCGACTTCAATATAGGTTATTTAAGAATAACTCAATAACCATTGGTCTGACCTTGATCAAATTCATATGGGACCACACGAGAACTATCAGCTTTCATATAAAAAAAGAATCATCGAAATCGGTTCGCCCAGTACAAAGTTATGAGGTAACACACATAAAAAAAAAAACAAAAAAAAACATACACCCGAATTGAGTACCGTCTCCTTTTTGGAAGTCGGCAGAAAATAATAGAACACTGCGATTGTCAACTTGCCTGCCAAGCGTGGCATCTTTAGCAAATATCCTATAAAGCTATCTATTGGGGAGGTCTATATGCAACATTGGATTGTAGGTATTATTAACAGTGGTAGAGCCACGCGGCAGCTTTTGCTGTCGCACGGATGGGCCGGCTCAAACTGGGGTGGTACCACGACCTCACAGAAAACCAGCGTGAAGTAGAGGTTTACCTCTGCGTTTCGCTTGGTGAGTGCAGGTGGCCGGAGGCCCTTTTTACTGGAAATGAGGCATTCCATCTTAGTCCTCACGGGTGACAACGCATCTACATTTTGATTTGTAATAGAAGATAGATGTAAATGTCTATGGGCCGCAGCATCCACTAACCATCCGGTGAGCTGTGTGCTCGTTTGTCAGCCTTATCCTATAAAAAAAAAGGTTGTAATTTTATTTTATTTATTCATTTATAATAAGTATTACATTACACTATCTAATAATTAAGCTCCGTGAACTCTGTAGTAGGCAAACCTGTCTTACAGGGTTCCAGACCTTCCATATTGTAATAGTAGACATTGATACATTGCTCAGTAAGAAGCAAATAACATGCCATCAAAAACATACTTAACTTATCTTCACGCACAATCCCTGACGGGGTAGCCAGAGAGAACAGATCGCCAAGTGTCACGATCCTTACATACCTCTTTCGCTTCTTTCAGATTCATTATCTTCTTCATACATGCACGTCTAGGTATCCGAGTACTCTTGACCCTCCCCTCTTCGAGCAGTTTGCTCACATGGTCTTCGAAAGTTAGTCTCGGTCTACCTCGACACCTTTTAATATTAACTTTCGCGCTATATATTTTCTTCACCATTCGGTCTTCACTCATTCGCTCAACGTGCCCAAACCATCGAAGCACGCCCTTATCAATTTTTGTGATAAGGTCATCTTTCAAACCTGCCATATTGCGAATCTCTTCGTTTCGCTTTCGGTCGGCCATGGTAACGCCGCACATTTTACGAAGAGATCGCATCTCCACTGCATTCAACTTGCTTTTATGCTTCTTCTGGCACACCCAGGTTTCGCTGCCATATAACAAAGTCGGTACCAACACTGCGTTATGTATGTAGGCGTGCACTCTTCACTACGCCTTGCCTTTTGACTAACGCAGTCAGGGCACCATTGACTCAAAAACATAACTTAAAAGCCAAGTCTCGCAACTCAGTTCTTCTACCGTAAAAAGTTGGGAGATCCATGTAATTAATACCAAGTCGGTTAATTTATTCAGTGCCTACTTAAGGGTCCTTCTGTCTCAAGTTATTACGTAATTAGCTAACCTAACAACATCTTCTAGTGACCATATCAATATTAAAAATCTTTTATGTTTTAAATAAATAGATTGGCTAGCCCTGGGGGATATGGAAAAACATCATTAATATTTGTATAAAATATGACAAAATAATGGGTTATTGGCAATGAATGAATTAATAATTATTATCATTTACTTTTTTTTCACATATTTACCAAGGTATCTTAATCATACGTAAGAAAAATGCATATAGTCGACGTCGCCACCCATTCATAATCGATTTCGGCGCTTGCGAATAAATATATCATTAATCGGCAGGTCTCCGGTTGCGCTCATTCATCCAAGATCAGTCTAAACATTACTCGGGTTGCGCCCGTTCATGTTATACATTTGCTGTGTAAACATTCGCACTTCATATTTAAATATGACCGTGAGAAGGCAGGTTATGGAACTGTCGGCGTACGGGTTACAGTTTGAATAATATGATAATATAATATATAATCTCGGGTATTGTAAGACGTTTTTGTAACAGGAAATGATATGGGTTCAATCGAAGTTATGTAAACTAAAGAAATATTAATTGTAATGAGATTACATTGGTCACCGCTTCCACTTCGAACAAAATCAATTCTCTTAACTCCCTCCTACTTCTATTCTATGCACGAAAAGTCTACTGCTGGAGAGTATCCTCTCCCAATTTATGGAGGATTTGCGTTAGTCATGGCTCTTGTCAGGCACATTGAGGATAGATAGATAGATAGATATTTTATACGTGGTAGAGGCATGCAGCTATATTAGTAGTATGGTCGTAGCACGAATGGGTCGCCTCGATCGGGGAAGGACCACACTCTCACCGAATACCGGCGTAAAATAGCAGCTTGACACTGCTGTGTTTCGTGTGGTGAGTGTAGAGAACCGGAGACACATTTTACTGGAAATGTGGCATTCCATCTTAGTCCTCACGGGTGACGGCGCATCTGCATTTTGATTCTTTATTGAGGTAAGATGTCTATGGGTCACAGCAACCATGTACCATCAGGTGGACTGTGTGCTCGTTTGTCACCCGATCCTATAAAAAAAAGATACTGCTGTACCAGATAACTTAATTACTGCACTTTGATGCCGGCTTAGGCATTTAACGCATGGCGTAAAGAGATAGTTATACACCTATCTCTTACACTACCAATAAATGGTCTATCTAACCTACTAAACCTGTACAATATTTGACGATAGACGATCGTTAGAGTGGGAAAATATTTGTGAATATTTTCCTCAAATGTCAACCTTATTTACTTGTAGGCTCTGACGACTCATTAAACGGAATATTAATTCAAAGAAGCAGTACCTAATATACTCGACTGATGGTGGCGAGCAGTGCACTAACCTGTATACAATGTCTCACAACCAGTTGTTCGACATTACATCTTGGTCTTCGAAGTTGACAACGCATCGGTAGTCAGTTGGGTTGAAGTTGGTTGCAGGTGTCCGTTCATTACAGTTACCACTTAACATCAGCGCTGGTACATTTTATCACTGTAATTTTATACTTAAAATAAATAATACTATATACTTACCTAAGCACCTTCGCATTTAAGGTGTTTTGTGAAGGCTCATGTGTTGAAAAGGAAGGTTTTGCAACCAAATAGCCTATTTGGCCTGAGACACAGTTTTATTATTTGAATTCTTATAATCCTGACCTTTTCAAATTAGACATATATCCCGTTTTAATACGTTAACATGCATCTGGCGGTAACATCAAGGCTTTTATTCAAATAAACTTTTCGAAATTCAACGGAAACACACTCGACGCTGTTATTTTGAAAAGAAATGAAAAGGTAACATTGCCAAAACGAGTCGTATCGGCGCGAAAACGTGCCTCTTGAAAGAGGCAAAAAAGAGGTAAAAAGAGGCGTTGTGAGGCCGCGTGGCGGGCTCGTATGCCACAAATGACCGGCACGTCTGTGTTAAATTAACGTGCAATATTTTGCTCAAAAACGGCGGCAGGCGTCATGTTTCTCGCTGTTTATTGCGTGGACATACGGTCTCAGAGTTGTTCGAGCAAATTAATTCTGTAATAATTTAAAATTAAAAGTTTTGTACAGCCGACTTCAATATTTAAGTCATTAAGAATAACTCAAAAACTATTAGTTTGACCTTGGTCAAATTCATATGGGACGACACAAGAAGTACCAGCTTTTAAATAAAAAAAAAGAATTATCGAAATCGGTTCACCCAGTAAAAAGTTATGACACATAAAAAACATAGTATTCATAGTAAACATAGGATTGAGTACCGTCTCCTTTTTGGCAGTCGGCAGAAAATACACAAAAAAGCTATTAAAAAAAGTAAAACCGACTTCAATACAAAATTCAAAGCCTTATATAAAGAATATTTATTTTGAATTGTCATAAATTTAAATAATTTGACAATGGTTCACAAATCAATAAACATTTATTTTAACTGTCTATTTGATTATAGGTCATTTATCCAGACTAATAAATAAAACTTTTAATTTTATCTGTTAAAATGATGAATGAAATTATTGCGTTTACGCTAAGTTTAATCAATTTATTTTAAAGCAATTAAATATTGTATAAAAGCATTTATCAATCATATATGATTAAATAAATGATTGTAATTTAAAAAATAATACTTTTAGAAACGAAACTTCGTTTTATGTTTTTAGATTAACATAGACTTGGATATAACACTCACTCCTCTTGCTCGTTTGCACAAATTGCAAGCCGTATGTTTAGCACTTGCCTATAGCAATCCAGTGAACGCTCACCTTTCCACTGAGCTCGGATTAGGTACGGACCCGATTTCTCGGTGTAGAAATTACTTTAACCTCGCTAATACGGCATAGCTGCTTTTCGCATATCCGTTATGAAGGAATGTTTATTACGATTATAATTTTCACTAAGTGATTACAAGAAGATTAGAATTGAATATGGTGGGTATATGGGCACAAATGGTTCGGCCCAATCGGGGAAGGATCACACTCTCACACAATAGCGGCTTAATGCATTTCGTATCGTATGGTGAATATAGAGAACCAGAGACCCTTTTTCTGGAAATGAGGCATTATCCTTACTTCTCAGATTCTTAATCGAGGATAGATGTCGATGTCTATCAGGTGGATTTATTTATTTAATATTCTTACAAGTAAAGGAGACAAACCATCTACTGGTAAGTGCATGTAGTGGCTCATGGACATTGTTTTATTTATCCTCGATTAAGAAGCAAGATGCAGACGCTTTGTCAACCCCAAGGTTTTGGATCGAATACCAAATAGTCAGCCTATCCAACACTGCAAATTATGCTGTTAATGCTGTGAGGGCAGGGTCTTTTGGCGATCAAACCGGTCCCATTCGTACTTCAAACTTAAAACAGCTTAATGTAATGGATATTTTTGGAATTTGTGGAATCGGCAATCCTAGCTCAGCCTACTCCTTTTTAAAAAACCGGCAACGCACCTGAAATTATACGAGTATTGTGATGCAGTTGTAAGATTTCATGGGTAGCGGTAGTCACATAACATCAGGTGAGCCGCATGCTCGTTAGCCCCCTCTCCTATAAAATAAGCTACATGGAAATATTGATTTGTAAGGGTTTACACCTAACAGATGTAAAAGAAATTAATATAATAATTTATAGGCAATTTAAAACTTTCTAAAGATCTTTATGGTGATAGGTAGCTAGTGGTAATTCAGTTATTTTATACAGTTGAGTAAGAATAATTTGCAGCATTTTTCATTGTTCAGCAATTGCATTTGCTTAGCAATTTTAATATATGATTCTAACGTCGCGGAAATCTATCGAATTATCATAATATTACCACGTCTACCTTTTAAAAATATTACAAATCTTCTACCATCTCGCATATATTAATACTGAAGAATAATTTTGATAATTCTTAAACGTTTAAATTATGATTTATCAATATTGTATTAAATATTTGATTAATTTAGTTAAAACATTACAAATTTGATATTGCGCAAAATGAAATAATTTTAATATTCTAGCCCCAGGTTCACAAATTTATTATTACATAGTTCGTAATAGTGAAATTATAGTTTAGTATGTAACCTAAGTTGACTCTGCCGATAATAAGAGTTGTTTTATCTCGCTGAAAAGCTAAGTATACCTAGCCATTCAGAAAGGAAACGCGGCCAGCGTTCTTCGCACTATTGCGTAAGGAGAAGTTAGTTTTTAACTTTTTTTATTTTCATTATATGTTATTGAAATAAAGATTATTTAATTATTGACAAATTTTCATAATTTCTTTAAAAATTCTGTTACTGTAGATTTGCAAATTTGTGAAGAGACGACGAAATAATACAAAGTATATCAGTTGACTGTATGGGCAATAAGTTTTATCTGACTTACTGCGCATTTTGTTGAACTACTTCACGCGGGCCGTCATTTGTAAGTACGACCTACAAGGACAATAAAAAAAACTTCATTCGCCATAACAAAGTATCGAGTGAAATGCAAGCAAATTTAAAATGAGTTGCCATTTCAAAATCGCCGAGTTCGCACCGTTGCCTCATGAAACTCCCAATAAATCAACCGAGTCCCGTCACTGGCAACACTGTTGCAATCGTAAACCGACGCGCATGGCATAAAATCGTTCAGAAGATAATTCGATCGGTTCCCCGAACGGTTTTTGGTGGATTTTTAAACGATTTACTATAGATTAGAGGTAAAAATTCTCAGTTATGTTCAGGACTTAACAATAACATACGCCTTACGAAGTAGGTATATCTTTCTACATAATAATTAAATATAAAAAATGCTGTCAGTAAAATATATACAGTCGTTGTACAAAAAACTTCGTTCGATCTCGAAGCTTTGGTACCAGGCGTACAACTATCATCTACATTTCGCACACGTTTTCCCCATGAATTCATGAATGCATGCTTCTTTAATTATTCAACTATGCGACCTTCGCAAATCTGCATACATTTATAAAATATTTCAATGCTTATTTAAAGGGAGTGCATAATGAGTTCCTGCCCATAGTTGAATGAACTGATTCAAATTATTTTCAATGGCGAAGTTTGTTGTAATTATGGAGACAGTTACAATAACATCCAGATATGATTCTTTTAGTATTAGGATGGGGAAGAAGGGTTCTCGGGTGGCCTTGTACCGTAAGTGAAGTGTAGGACGCAGCAGTCATAAACTTCGAACACTAAACGATGCGGTCGACTAACTCACTAAAATAAAACATGTATGAAAATTGTATTCTTTTATCAATTTGAAGCTGATATTAGTTCAATTAAATTAAGACACAGGTTTTCTAATAATGTTATTTTAAAAAATACTTACGCCTTTTGACAGGTGTAAACTTTTAACTAAATAAGTTAAAAGGCCTTCATTAAAATTTCACGTAAACAGCAATAATTTAAACTAAGTTCCATCAACATAAGCTCGTAAACGCAAATCCGATGATTTACTTCGCATTACTTACGCGGTTGCAATAAATTTAAAGTATTATGACAAGCAGATACTTTTATCTTTATGACGTCATTGGATGTTTGTCACAGATAGTTGTGTTTCAACTTGTCCAAAGGATTTTACTGCTTTTCGCACCATGATTTTTTTAATGGTTATAATAATATGTAATTCAAATTAATCTATTCAAAAAAATAATTAAAGACTATTGTATTATAACTTATCATTACTGTTTGAAAAGGCTTCTTTTTTGAAAAATGTTCTTGAAAAATTATAATTTTTATTTTTTAATATTCGAAATCATGGTCATGGCTCATGGTGGAAACGCATAGCTATGATGAATATGAATATGAATTATAATTTATATTACATGCCGATTTTTATGTTTTATTAATAACAATTAATAATTAATTAACTTTATACATACCATACTATAGAAAAAAATAAAAAATATTAATAAAAAATTATAAAAATAACATAAGGAGTTGATAATTTTTGATAATAAACTTATTTAACATTTTTGATATAAACTTGCATATTGAATACAATTTTAGTGACAAAATAATTAATAACGTACGATCCATCCTCCTCGAAAATAAAACCAAACGTCTATTATTTAATTATCATCAATAAGCCGTGCGTAACAAGCCTTTGCTTTTTCCTACATGAGTACACCTTTCTAAAGACAATTACTATAGTGCTTGTGTATTTATTCATTAATTAAGTAACACATATAAGTTTTAGCCATTTATTTTGGAAATTTAAATAAAAAAAAAAACTAATAACAGCTAACAAGTACATGCATACTCAATAAATTCATTGTTCGTTTATAATAGGTCTTTTTGTTTATAAAGCAAGTAGTACCAGGAACGAATAAAACGTTGGAGTGAGCTGCAACCAATCCTATATTCCATCATTGAACATGTCAAAACAAAGGGATAAAATAAAGTAAAACATGAGCTGTACCGTAACCGCGTGTGCCCCACCTACATCTACACATTCCCGCAAGCTTGGCGACCATTTGATAAAAGTTTTAAGCTTCCGCGTAAAAGCCTGATGATTATATTCTCAGCTCGGTTTAACCACGACGATTTTTTTTACATATATATTACAAGCGAAAGCTATATAAACTCCTCAACATAGCATCCACTTACCAGCAGGTGGTCTGTATGTTTGTCATCCTTATTCTATAAAAAAAAACTGCAGAGCCGTGTGGAAGCTGTGGATTCCCGCCGTCACCCATGTAATTAAGAAGTGCAAATTCAATGCTGATTTACGATGTGAGAAGAAAAACATCATGTGTCAGGAAGTTGGTGGTGTTTCGCTTCCGTGCCGCGGAAAGTACGTAAAGTCGTTGAACCCGCGTCTGATCTTTCTTCGGTTGTGTCGGATTGTCGTCCCATTGGAATATGAGAGTGAAGGAATATAGTGCACACCTGTGCTTATGCATATGTGCACTATGACTGTGATGTAAACCTGCGCAGATGGCAGTCTCCGCTGAGATTGGGTGCTATGACCGAAATTAGGTCTGGATGTCATTATTATACTATAGAATCAGACAGTCTAGAATACATTACGCGCATGTTCTGTAGTCTCGATGTTTTTAAGTTCATTTTTTAAACCTCTTTCTTTGCTGTTTAACGCTTCTCCTCTTGACTTGTACTGGTCCGCGGTATTATTCCTTCGGCCCATCAGTCATGCACTCATTACCTATCAATCCTTCTCGCGTCAGGTCAAGGTGTTAACTTCGAGAGTTGACTGCGACGCGACTAACGGCGTTTGTACTTCGAGAATTCCAATCCTTTATTTGTTTAGTTTAAAGTTCAAGTTTTTAAATAATTCGATCTTAAATATAATAATTTTCACAACAAGTCGATTTAGTTATTTTTATACTTACTAACATTTCTTCGAGATATATGGACGGCCCATTGCCACTTCATCTTACTAGTGCATTGGGCTATGTCGGTAAATCTGGTTTTACTGCGGATATCCTCATTTCTAAGTTTAAAACGCAGAGAATAGCCCTCTCCATAGCTCGCTGAGCGACATTGAACTTCATCATACGGCCATAATGTAGCTGGAAGAACCGACAACCGATGGGGAAGAAGTGGCAGTCTCGTACCGGTAGGTATGTGTAGGGCAGCCCCCCACTCGACCTGATAAGACATGCAGGAAGTCGGTGGACGCCGGTGGCTCAGGACCGTGCTTAGTGGTGTTCATCGGGGGAAGCCTATGTTCAGCAGTGGACTTGTAAATGGCAGTAGGGATGATGATGATGATGATACTAACATTTCTGTACCAACTTTGCATATACCATGGTCCTATCCTACGAAACAAATGTTATTTTTTTAAGCTAGTGATTCTCGACAATCCCACTTAATGGTAAGTGGTAAGTGGCGACATCTGGTGAGTGAAAGAATATTAGCCCTCATTGAGTACCTCGTCCTTTTTGTCGATTAAAAATCCCAAAGCCATTTTTTACAACAAAATTCAAAACTCGAATGATATGGGACTTTTATAGTAGAATTAAAATTAAACTTAAGTAATCAAATTAAATATGTAAAACCTTAAACACTGTATTCAGTTCTTGCATTTAAAGTTACAGTTGGCGGTTACGAGTTGGCGGGTTTCAGATAGTATGTCTTCTCTTTATATGTGGTAGAGCCATGCTGCAGTTATATTAGTATTATAGTTGTAGCACGAATGGGTCGGCTCGACCGGGGAAGGACCACGCTCTTATAGAATACCAGCGTAAAATAGCAGCTTAATGCTGCTGCGATTCCTATGGTGAGTGTAGAGTACCGGAAACCCTTTATAGTGGAAAAGGGGCATTCCATCTTAGTCCTAAGGGGTGACAACGCATCTGCATTTTGATTTCTTATTAAGGATAGATGTAGATGTTTATGGGTCGCAGCAACCACTTTCCATCAGGTGAACTGTGTGCTCGTTTGTCACCCTATCCTATAAAAAAATCTTCGAAATATTGTTTTTTCTCAGAGATGCAGGTTTCTTTACGATGTTTTTCTTCACCGCCGAGTATGTATGGTAAATGAGCACTTAAAATTGCAATTAAGAATTTCATCGGTGCCGGCGGGTATCAAACCAGGGTTGCCTGCGTTATATGGCGAGCCCTTTTTGGCTATCAACATTAATGAAAATTGAAAACTGTTGTGTGCATTTCATATATTTGTCGAACTCAATCATCAAATCAGCGTCAGTCGTCATTGTAATCGGTCAACGCGGATCCGTACATCTGAGACAATTGAAATGCTCAAGGACGCACTCCTAGATGCGAGATAAGAACAATTGGTAAACAAAACGGCCGGGCACGTGGCGTCTGACATAATTGCGGACACGAAAACAAACAATGTCCCATTGTCTCGTGAGGCCAGATTCCGCAGCGCTCTCTCTCATAGAACCCGTAATTGACCAACCTGAAACACGATTATGCGAATTTCACAGCCCTAAGAGGTATTTGAACAATTTCGGAGCAATTTAGTATTGATGTTTGTGCTATATGCAATTATTAGGGAAGGCAATATATAAAAAAAGATTGGAACGTCGATAAAATAATTATATAATGTAATCTATTTGATTTAGTACACAAATAAAATTAATTTAATTCTATTTTTAATCACATTACATAATTTAATAGCACTAATGCCTAAAGAAATACTATAATAAATTCTAACCACACAATTAAAGTTACGACTTATATCAGAATCCGTTAAATAAACTCATCATAGTACAATGAAACGAGATTCACAGATAACATCAAAAACGGTGAATTAGCACGGGAACTCGCGTTACCATTGAAAGCCCACCCGATCCCACGATCAGCTGATCGCCACATTTGGGCCCACACTGACCTATATTCCGACCTATGACGTAGCCCGACAACAATAGGGTATTGTTCTTTTATATTTGCGCGAACATCAGGAGCTCCTCAAGGTGGCCAGTTCATTCACATCTAGCGTCTTTCATTTAAATAGGTTCATTTGTTTTTAGTTATTGTTCCGATCAGCTGTTTTCACGACGTTCCTATCTCGTTTTGTTTGTAGGAGAAAACTTTCTCTGATCTTAGTGACGTGTTTTTGTCAAATATGACCAGTGTTGAATAGTTTTATTTTATCAGTGGTTTATCTTAGTGACAATTTGTTAATTTAAATGATGACTCTTCAACTAATCGTCTTCAATTATTAAAGACAATCAGAAACCAAATATTTTATATGCGTGTGTGTTGCTAACTTTTTTGTATTTTCTGCAGCTACTTGGTCTGTCAAGATCTCATTTTTACTATATAATTTTTTTTAATATAACGTACACTTACCATTAAAATTAAAAAAAATCTTCCGAAGTAAAAGTTATACCGTTCAATCCATAACACGAACTCAATAACATGTCACTAGTAAATCAACTACCATTATTTTCTGAGTTCTAAATATATAATAATTCCCTGTTACATGTTGATTATCTCGCGAGCTTCCATAATCCAAGGCGGTCGATCGTCCGTCGCGGACGAACGGTAGTGAACAAAAAAGTCCAACAGATGATAAATAGTTGGAGTTAATCCGCTCTTATCGCCTTGGCCGCCTCCCGTGCGGTCCAAAAATGAGAGATGGACCGAGACGCATAGATAACACTTCTCCGTAATAGCTTTCTAGGGTGTAGAGATGGTGTTGACTATTTCTTTATGGATTTCGATAGCGTAATAATCTCTCATTATTTGTATTTTTTTTATTACTTAGCTAGTAGTTTTACTGCGCGGATCCACCCGTGTAAAGATCAAAAAATCACAGCCAAATCGTTATTTCAAGACCTAAGACAGGACAAAAAGTTAATTACAAATTTCTCATAAGAACAGTGCAATTTTCGGAGATAAAAAGCACTCTCCTTCTACTTTCATCTAGATATATGCAGTAAATGTAAGTAAGAAACTAGCTATCCAACAAAAAAAATACATTTACATGGAAAAACTAGTGATGCAACGAATACTACTTTTACGAATACGAATATCAAACCTACTATTCGGCGGGTAGGAATACAAATACGAATATCTCGCCATGGTGATAAAAAACTAATTTATTTGGTGATTTTCTATTGTTCTAATAATTGAAATTTACAATAGGCAAATTTTTATTTAAAAAATGTGTAGATTTTCTGGTTTTAGGCGATTTCTTTTTTCAGTCTGGATGTTCCCAGCTGTTGAAAAAAGTCTTTCCGAGGCAACTGTACATAGTTTCAGTGAAAATAATTTTTGGGAGTCCCCCGTCGTTGAGGCTAAGGGACAAAACACACGTATTTTTTACTCGCCGACGACACGCGTTATCCAAGTCCGCCAGTAATTAGAGTTGCGTACAAAAATACATTAGCTTTTAAATATTCGTGATCAGTATTCGGCGAATACGAATAGTCGTATTCTTTGCATCACTAGGAAAAACCATTAATAGAAAGGGACAGATATTTAGGAATGTCATTGTAACTGAGAGATTGTATTTTTAATGGAACCTGAATTCACTGTTACACAGGCATTTAGATGACACAAGTCGTTTTAGTTATTTTTTATTAGAAATCTAAAATAATAGTTTTCCGCTGATGTTTGTCCATCAGAAGACATATTTTTTCTGCTGTCTATTTTTACTATCACTTCTATTTCTATCTTTTCATAAAAAATCTCTTTCGCCAACTTCGTCTTTAAGGTTTATATCTCGAAAGGTTCAAGATCAAGATTTTTAGTCAACTCATAATCCCACAAAAGTAAAGTCGCAATAAGCTTATTATATCTATATCTCAAAAAAATCTTTGTTAGATTGTTTAGTGTTAGTATATATTTTAAAAGGTGTGACATTACATTGATTGATTGTAACAAGATTTGAACAAATTCATTTAATCACAGTTCATTGACATCAAGTCGAAACAATAGCATTCAAAGCGGTGCGTTATGTCGCGTTTGTTTTGCGATATCGTTTTTAATATCTCTATGACCATTTGTATCAGTGTTTCAAAAAATTATATTATTTATGATATAAATTCTTTAATGTTTTGTTCAGAAGTCAAATTATTAATTGTTTTTCTGGTTTTTATAAATAAAAAAAATTTGCATCATTTACATTTCGAGAGATTATTTCGTTATTTTCATACATGGGTAGATATGAGAAGGATACACATTTTAACGTCCAACCCAATTACTTAGTTATGGGTTAGAAAATCGAGAATTTATAGGACGTTAATGTGTATTTTCTTTCGATTTTATAGACATACAATAAGGCGTAAACATATAATTAACCAGTATTTTATTTTCAAATGATATTACGACTTATCGGTATGCATTATACAGCTACGAACAAAAATCACTTATTTCTTTTATAGTGCCTGCATGCTATTTTATATTGAGAATTGAAATCAATTGTCAAATTTTATTAATATGCTGTGAAAATAATTTACTCGACAACTCCACAGCACTGCACTATTTCTCATCGGCTATGACAAATGCAGTAAATGTGAAGTTGGCGCGTTGCGCTCGCGCTCCTAACGATATCTCCTAATTGTATCGGTATGTGCTTTCTTGTGCTAGTGATGTCGTGCTACTGTATCGATCAAATTATTGTAATAGCAGAATATAGTTTGTGATAGTATGTTAAATTAAGCTTGCATTTTATAATACAACAAAGTTAAATGTATTAATATACATTTGATTTGTTGTAGTCGATTGAATAAATGCTTATGTATGGATTGTTTTTTTATTTAATTGTTGATTTTTCTTATACGATTTCTTATATGATTGATGACATACAGTCATTAAATCTTGAAGTCGCTATTTTTAAATTACACACCATAATTTCTATTTTACAGTAAATTAAGTTCCTGGCTAAATGTGTTTCATAGCTGAGCACAAGTTTTTTCTCATTTTTGAGGGAGTTGTAGGGCAAGGAAATGTCCACCGCACGCTTTCAATACGTGTTGGTAAACTTCATATACTCATAAACTTATTTTTTAACTTCTCTGTGCCAGCACAAAAATCGTAATTGACAATTTTATAGGAGTTCTAACCTCTAACCCGGGTCACTAGGCTCGTTTTTTCTATAATATATCGATATATTATTGTAATTCCTGTCTCTATCCCTCGTTATTTGTCGACGGTATCCAGCGGGCCTCCCGCGCACATATCCATCACCCAGCCGCGGATATCACGAGCGGACGTTCAATAAGATAAACGCGCTACCTTATTAAGTGTTGCGTTCGCCCATTTGTAATACGGTACGGGCTTCGATTCCGTGTGACACCCGGGCGTAAATATCGTTACAGTGTGACGATTATCTGCGCACCATCTCGAAGTTGCAGCCTGGCGAAGGGAACGGATCAAGTACAGATGATATTTACGAAGTTGTTATGATAACAACAAAGTTTCTCTGGCTTTCGATAATATATATCACATATGGTATTTATTTTCCAACTCGAAAGTTATTTAAATTGAATAGATTATTATTTCTTATTTTGAGGCAAAGGAGGAAAATTAAACAGGAAATAACCAGCAGTATTTAAAAAAAAACAATTAAAAAATAAAAATAGCGATTATCAACCCACCTGCCAAGCGAGGCAACAATTGTAAATATCTATGAGGCCATACATTATAGGGCCTCATATACAATGGGAGGCCTATGTTCAGCAGTGGACTATAGGCTGTAGTGATGATGAAGTATTCCTTAATACTATACAAAACTTTTCTCAAAGCACTAATCTTACCAGATACATCTATTTTTTTTACCTAAAAGTAATTGTTCAAATTCTGGACGTGGTGGCTCTGGAATCTGGATGGGTAGAATAATTTATGTATGAACAACAAGACGCCCATTGTGGGGGTAATTTTTTTAAATACGTGAATTGTACGTGGTAGAGCCATGCTGCAGCTATATTAGTAGTATAATTGTAGCACAAATGGGTCGGCTCGACCGGGGAAGGACCACACTCTCACAGAATACCAGCGTAAAATAGCAGTTTAACACTGCTGTGTTTCGTATGGTGAGTGTAGAGAACCGGAGACCTTTTTTACTGGAAAAGAGGCATTCCATCTTAGTCCTCACGGGTGATAACGCATCTGCATTTTGATTCGCAAACGAGGATAGATGTAGATGTCTATGGGCTACAGCAACCACTTACCATCAGGTGGACTGTGTGCTCGTGTGTCACCCTGTCGTATAAAAAAATAAATAAAATAAATTTAATAGCCTTTACCTGAAGCGTTAGTTGTTAACATGTAGTACCTACATTTAAAGATACACGGATATACAATACACAACATAATTATAGGATTTTAAAACCATTTCGATTTTTTTAATCCTAGCCTTAGACCGACAAAAAAAGAATGACGGAGCGCTGTTAACATTTCAAGTGATCCAAAAATCAAGCCAAAAGCATGCTCAACTTATTGTAAAAACACATACATAATATTATGTACACGTATCATTTTTCAACCAAAAACATGGGTTTAGGAGCATAAGTGTGCATGGAGGGTAAAGAAAGAAAGAAAGAAGAAAAATGTGTGCGTGAGTGCGTCAAGAAGTTGTTGAACATGATTTTGACATCACGTGAATTGCACGCAACTTTGCGTCCATCTTAGGACTGAGGAATGAGGATATAGGAATGAGGATATCCGCAGTAGAACCAGAGTAACTGACATAGCCCAATGGATTAGTAAGCTGAATTGACAGTGGGCCAGCCATATAGCTCGAAGAACCGAGAACCGATGGGGAAGAAAGGTTCTTGAGTGGCAGCCTTGTACCGGTAGGCGAAGTGTAGGGCGACCCCCACGAGATGGAGTGACGACCTGGTAAGACATGCAGGAAGTCGATGGATCCAGGTGGCTCAGGACCGTGCTTTGTGTCATTCCTTGGGGGAGGCCTATGTTCAGCAGTGGACTTATGAAAGGCTGTAATGATGATGATGATGATGATTGCGTCCATCTTTCTTTGTTTGTCTGAGATTAGTTTGGTTTCGATTACGGAGCACGGAGGCTTGCAACGCGATCAATGCTGTTTCTGTAGTGTTATCAACCCTGAGAAATGAAGAATGCCAAACACAAGCAGAAGTTGTCAACAATCGCGTTTTCTTAACGTGTTTAGAAAGATATACTAAATATCTTTTATAAACATTTTAACAATTTAAAATAACTCTGACAGATTCCTAATCGTTTTATTCTACCTGTTTCTTTTTTCCGTCCAAACACGTCCACCCAAAATATAGACTTTTGTAATCTCATTAAAAGAACACTCCCGAGCACCTGAGCATGACTTTTAAGTTCTGTCGACCCCCTTGACGCTTATTATAAGGCCTATATTAATATCTTTAGTGATGATGACGGATCGATTTTCTGAATTAACTTTAGTGTACAGTCTTCCACGCGGACGACATTCGTATACATGATTGCTACAGACGATTTTGTAGTATACGCCTATTCAAATAAATTCTATAATCACATAAACAAAATAGGAATGAATTTTAATTTTTTACCTATTGTACGGTTTTGTTTAAATGTAAATTGAAATAATTGCATGAAATATTAATATGAACACTTATAAAAAGGCATAGACGTTTTGTATGGTATTTGACATGTTAAATGATTAATGAATGCTCTGTCTCAAACTATTTGTAAGCTTAATAATATGTTACTTTTACTTATAAAGTTCATAATAATGTCGTCCGGCGTGCATATTGATCACGTCCTTGACGGAGACTAACCATCTGCGTGTGACAGGATTCTAGTAAATGAGTTTGTGATTTAGCATTCACACTCTTCCCTCACTCTCAAATTCCAATAGGAAGGCAATCCGACACGACCGGAGAGAGATCACGCACTAGACCAACAACGGCTTGTCGTGTTTCCGCGGATTTCATTTTGTTTCGTCCCGATGTCAAACACCGCTAGTTTTCTCCCAACGTATTGCTACTAAGAATGTCTTTATAGAAAAATACAAAACTGCTTTTTTTATTGTATAGGGTAACAAACTAGCACACAGTCTACCTGATGGTAAGTGGTTGCTGTGGCCCATAGACATCTAAATCTATCCTCGTTTGCGAATCAAAACGCAGATGCGTTGTCACTCGTGAGGACTAAGATGGAATGCCTCTTTTCCAGTAAAAAGGGTCTCCGGTTCTCTACACTCACCAAACGAAACACAGCAGTGTTAAGCTGCTATTTTACGCTGGTATTCTGTGAGAGCTTGGTCCTTCCCTGTTCGAGCCGACCCATTCGTGCTACAACTATACTACTAATAGCTGTAGCATGGCTCTACCACTTTGGCGCGACCAGGGACTCGAACCCGGGATCCCATGATCAGTAGTCACGCTTTCCACCAGTAGATCAACGAGACAGACAGTTTATTAAATTATTATTGTACTAAATCAACTTAAAAAATATTTCGTGGGCTTTAGAATTCCAGGCCTCTTGGTTTAAAAATGACGTTAAAACTGTAACAGTTTGTTATTGTGCTGTGTTTTGCTGGTGTAAGAGAATTCAACACTCCATTTCGTACGATAGTTACTACGATCACTAATTCGTCAGCCAAGTGTAACGTTTATGGCTAATCTTTTGGACTATAGCAGGCTAAAGATGAAGTTTTTATAATTATTTCTTATATTTACATGAATACTACTCGTTGAGTAAAAGTAATTTTACGGATTATATTGCGTTTAATATAATTATAATAATAATAATAATAGTTTAAGTTTAATTTACTAATTTGTTTTTACTTATTTAAATTTCCGACGCTTAGGGACTTTTGCATTACGCATGGTCACACTGGAGAGCTTGAACTCCCGATTTCATAGGTATCATAGGTTTTAAATATTAATTTTTTGTCAGATCTACGCAGTAGGACTTACAGTATCTTCAAGGTTTGCAGTGGTATGCCTGGATTTAATTAAATTAATTGGAGGTTCCCAAGCCGATGGTATCACCCAGCTATCTTCTCTATTGGAATTCGGATAGTTTTTAATTTTAATAGCCTCGCGACAACAGCAAAATTATGCACTCTATTGAAAATTCTGGTTTATTTTGAATTTAATTCCAAACAGTCTTTCTACTTACACGGTCGTACAATTCCATATTTATTTTGTTTAAATTTATCCGCTAAGGTTTAAAGGCTTACATTTAAAATAATTTTCTTCAAGCCAGTCCAAAACACGTCTCAAATAGCACATTTCTCGTGGCTGGTCTCATTTCATTACGGTTTTAAGTATTTCCAGTACAGATGTGTACAGTCAACTAAAAAAGTGAATGACAAGTTTTTTTTAATTCATTTACGTTTCATTATTGTTATAATTGTAATTGATGCAATCATTATCATTTAATTGCATAATTGTTCATTATAGTATTTCATTTATTTTTTAATTGGATTGTTTTGAATATTTATAACTATTTTCTTACCCTGTGTAAGTTGTGTTTAGACTCACCTTGCGACTTCTTTTATAAATTAAAATAAGATGTATAACATTTATACTACACGTCAGTGTTAATTGCAATACATTTTATTCTAACGTACACAGTGCTATTATGCAGTTATATTAGGGTTGTAGCACGAATGGGTCAGCTCGACCGGGGAAGGACTACGCTCTCACAAAATACTTTATGATGCTGTGTTTCCTATAGTAATTGTAGAGAACCTTACCTTTTTTTATGGAAACGAGTCATTCCATCTTAGTCCTCAGAGGTGACAGCGCAACTGCATTTTATTTCTAATCCAGGATACATGTCTGTCTATGGGAATTTATGATCAGGTGGACTGTGCGGTCAATTTTCACCCTTATTCTATACAAGAAATAATATTTTTACCTATTGAACTTTTCAGAGATATTTGCCTATACGCAAAGGCAGTTCTAAAAACGTTGTGTATTTCTACAGGTTCTATGATTCAAGCAACTGTTATAGAGCTTGGAGTTCATTCAGATTTCAACTCTTTTATTAGTACCGAACTCGATCCCTTTTTTACATTAAATATATTAATTGACTTAGGGACCTTCAAGAAAAGGACAACGTATCTGTAAATCCCCTAGTGTTGCAGTTGTTCATGGGTGGCGGTAGTCACTTACCATCAGGTAAATGACTACCGCCACTTTAATACAAAAAAAATGTTTTTGTAGGATAGATATTTTCAAAATTTAATTATAAATATATTAAAAAACTTAATAACAATATTTATTTCTCGCCATTGTGATAATTCAATCACCTAAAAAACATTTAAATAAGCAGCCCTTTCGCTTCAATTTCTAACACTGATCGCATTTTCCTCGACGTTTCGAAAGCTCACCATCCAGAAAAAAGTCAAGCTTGATACGTTTCTGCAGTTACCTGTTAAGGTCTCAGAGGCTATGGTGGTGGAAAAATCGTTAAGCGAAGTATAACCGCACGCCAGCGGGCATGTTGCAAGTACTGTCAGCAGAAAAAAATATTATTTTCTCCCTTTATTTTATATTTATAGAGTGGCATCTACACGGTTTAAAAGTATTCTTCAAATATTTGCTTTTTAGTTTGTAGTTTCACAAAATTACTATCTGTTGGACATATTACTTAAACGAGTTATTTTTTTGCAAAATAAAAGTTTCACATTTATTTAATCCACCAAGTATTGCTACATGTTCTTTGACATTTAAAGATAAGGAAGTAGGAATCCGCCGCGTAGAACGGCACCCTTAAAACATGGATTCTTTATGTGAGTAACGGTTAATTTCGTAAAACCAATCCCCACAACATAAGTCCAGTTCAATGAACTTAAATATTTTATATGATAACAAAATAAATATTTGAAGTAGACTGTTTATATAAAAATACACAAACGCTTACCTAAATTGAATATTTATTAACTGATGTCGCTGCTGACGGTCCACTGTGCGTTGCTGCAATAAACTCGAGTGAAGTCACATAAAACCTTTATGTGATTTACTATGTACTTAATACAGCCGCATGTAGTAGTCTGTACGTGTGCCTGCCCATGTGTTTGCCAATGCCTCAGAGCACCGAGCCTTCGAAGTAATTTTATACCTTTAAATGTTCAATCTTTTATTGCATTTACGTCCTCTACATATTTGTAAGTTCTGCATGGCAATATTGACGGTGAGAACTTTGTTACAGTACATCATTGAAGGGAATAAATGAAACGTAATTTATTTATTCGAAATAATTATAAAACTGTCTAAAACTATTATTGGCGGAGTTTTGTGTATTTCGCGAATTACACGAATGTATAATTTATAAAAAATGTTCTAAGATATAATACGAGCATACAGACATATTTAGAAATTGTAGAGCATAGACATCTACATTTATCCCTGATTAAGAATCAAAATGCAGATGCGTTGTCACCCCTGAGGACTTGATGGAATGCATCGTTTTCAGTAAAACGTGTCTCCGGTTCTCTACACTCACCATATGAGACACAGCAGCATTAATTAGTATTCTATATTTGAATATAGACAAAAATATTTTGGGTTGACCATTGGACATTCCTATTCATTTATTTTGTCGTCCTTAAAATATGTCACGCCTCGAATTTCAATGCCTTCTAAATACTTGCAAGCAATAATCTTATATTCATTTTTGCTCTTACAGTGCAATAAAAGCAATATGAGTTGATAAGTTATTAAACAAGCATGCCCATAGAGAAATATAAATTAAATCCGTTATAAAGTGATGCACAGTTAAATCTATTTCGGATTATTCAATATTTTTGTCACAACAAGGGACGTGGATTGGTATTGGAATGACAAGACGTTCTGGGCGGACACAGTTGTCTCCTCGATAAATTGAATATGTTAAGTTATTTTTTGTGATGCGCTTCGTACAGTTACAAAGAAAAGTTATACAATAAATATTATAATTATACTCATACGTATTTCTGTTTATATGAAGTTGATTAAATTGAAGCCGTGTGGAGCCATTACAGCATTCAAAAGAGAATTCATCACCCTATTTCGTGTCGTGGGTAGTTAGAGGCTACTATGAAAAATGTCAGAAAGATCTTGTGTCTTCCGATAGATGGCGCTGTTACTATCTCATAACGATTAAGGCAAATCCTTTCAACGGGAGAGGCTGATGTCTACCAGTAAACTTTAACGGGCTATTGAATAATTAAATTAACATTGATTATTAACATGATTATGTACAAGGGGGAATATACCATCTATTTCAACAAAAGTCAGCATCAACAGCACCGCCGGAACAGTCCAAAAATCCAAACTTCACAAACACAACTTTTTACGTGGTAGAGCCATGCTGCAGCTATATTACTGGTATAGTTGTAGCACGAATGGGTCGGCTCGACCAGGGAAGGACCACGCTCTCACAGAATACCAGCGTAAAATAGCAGAATAACGCTGCTGTGTTTCGTATGGTGAGTGTAGAGAACCGGAGACCCTTTTTTACTGGAAACGAGGTATTCCATCTTAGTCCTCACGGGTGACAACGCATCTGCATTTTGATTCGTAATCGAGAATAGATGTAGATGTCTATAGGCCACAGCAACCACTTACCATCAGGTGGACTGTGTGCTCGTTTGTCACCCTAATTCGATAAAAAATATTAATGGACACCTGCATTACAGTACACATTACATTACACTGCAAGGTTGTCGGCTCTGTGCTCACCAGCCCGCCTTACTCAGCGTCGTAATGATTACAACATAGGGTATTCTTGAGAAGAACTATGCCCAGGTTGTAGATTTAGAAGGTTGTTTTTGTCAGGAAGGTCAATAAATATTTAATTCTATTAACGTCTCTCCACAAGATGGCTGAACTTCTCATCCATTGCGTAATTTTTCTCACTGTTTCATTATTCTTGTATAGTTATTATATTCCGCGACGAAGTTTTGTCTTTGGTTGTTGTTAGCTGTGCACATACACACTGTGTTAGTGTGCGTAGGCAGCGGGCGCTCGGGAGTAGCGCTCCCGAGGCCTACGCACACTAACACAATGTGTATGTGCACGGCTAACAACAACCAAAGTCAAAACTTCGTCGTGAAATACCATAACTATAACATCATGATTAATTAATGTAACCTTCTATAATTTATCGTTTATAAAGAGTAAAACTTATAGCTAGAATTAACTGTCGTCGTTAACCTAAATGCATTTTGAATTAGACACTAATAGTAATAACTTGACGCTGAATGCTGCTGTATTTCGTATGATGAATGCAGAGAACCGGAGACCCTTTTTTGCTGGAAACGAGGCATTTCATCTTCTTCCTTGGTGACAATGCATTAACATTTTGAATCTAAATCTAGCATGGGTGTAGTTGTCTATAATACATAGATCGACGTGGGTAGTTTGAGCAGTAGTAGCTCGGGGCCTAAGTGCTCGCTGTAAATTTCACAGTACGCGAGTAACCCGGGTTCTATACTCGCCAGCACCAATCAAATTGTTAATTTTAACACGTTCACTGTCCGGTTTCCAGACACAATAGAAGACAATAGGAGTGCCCTATATGTAGTGCACGGGACAGCGAAAGGGTTAAGTGCTGATTTACCACGTGCTCGGTGGTGAAGGAAAACATCGTGATGAAACCTACATGTCTGAGAAACAAGAAGAAAATAATGTTTCGAAGACATGTGAAGTTCGCCAACACGCATTGGGTCAGCGTCGTGAACATTTGCTTGCTCTAAAACCCTCTCAAAAATGAGAGGAGGCCTGTGCCCAGCAGTGGGAAGTATATAGGTTGTAACTTTATGTGGGAGAACTATGTTCAGCAGTGGACTTTTGATAGGCTGTAATGGTATGGTGATGGTAATTATCAACAATTTTTTTTCTAAATAGTCTAATCATTAAACAAATGAATAAATTTTGTTCCCTTAAATTTTTGCCTCGATTGTACAACTTACTAGATAGGTATTCCTTCATACTGCAGACACGGTGTTTTCGCCGCCCACGGCCGAGATGATTCGTGGTTTTCTCTGATAGTTTTTATGTAGTACAATCACCGCGGAAGGCTTTGTATGCGTAGGCGCGAATTTCCGCAGCTACTTTGATATAGTTGACGTATATTATTAACTAAACTTATTTAATTTTGAAATACTTGAAATAGTAAGTAGACGTAAATACCAGTGTAAAATAGCAGCTTAATGTTGCTGTGTTTCGTATGGTGAGTATAGAGAACTGGAGACCCTTTTTACTGGAAACGAGGCATTCCATTTCAGCCCTCAGGGGTGACAACGCATCTACATTTTGATACTTAGTTGAGGATAGATGTAGATGTCTATGGGCCACAGCATCCACTTACCATAAGGTGGACTATGTGCTCGTTTGTCACCCTTATTCTATAAAAAAAAATAAAGTAAGGACTTTTAATCTATATATAAAGATTGATCGCTCTCCTTTAGTCTCACTAAAACTCGAAAATGGCTCGACTGATTTTGATGAGTGTGTCTTTAAGTGGGTCCCTGGATGATTTAGATTTATAATTGAACCCGATAGGTGACGCTGTTGTCGAGATGTAGAAATCACCCACGATAGTATTTTGGTAGAAGTTGGCTGAGGGTGTTTATGGATTGCAATAGACTTTTATCATTAGATCGATTGTCGTTTGTCACTTCATTTTTATAAAAAATATCAACAAAGAGGTAAAACGTTCGAGAAAGTTAGTCAACATAACATATCTCCAATCTGGAAGCAAATGTTGGCGCTTATGGTAAATTTTTCAAAGATCAATATTCTATAGAGTTTTTTTATAATATATTATGCTGATATTATCGTTACAACTTTTTTAACATTTGATTGAGGGTTACACGCTGTAACGTTTCAGTACAATAGAGTTACGTGTCCAGAAGCGTAAAGGTGGACCGTACCGTATTTTATGTTTCAAGGTTTCCGTTTCAAAGAAAAGCAGTGTAGTAAAAATTCCTCGACCACAAACCCACATTTCAAATTAAAAGGGTTATTCCCTTTCAAGCTACGTTCAAATATCAAAAGTATCCCTAAATAAGCACTTCCAATGAAGACGATTGGTTTGAGAATCACCTCTATTGCGTTTCATAAAAGCACTGATATATATTTTTTGTTGATACTTTTTAAAGGAAAAAGTATTGGATTAAAACAAAAGCACTCAATTTTACAGGTTAAAATTATTGTTTGCTATTTTCAGTTTAACAGGATTAGGCAGCTGCATCTTTTTGATAACCACGGAGTATAATAAAAATAGCGATTGCCAACCTACCTGAGAAACGTGACAACTATGGCAAAACCTATGGGGCTATCTATGTAAGAGGTCTATGTAGTATGGTCTATGTAGTAGTGATTTTTGATAGCATTTAGGATAGGATTTATAATAAATAAATGAATGCTATTTCAGTTTATCTCCGAATCAAATTACCAAATTTTGTTAGATGTTAATATACAATAGTCTTAAATTTTATAAACGAAATAATACGTGAATACATTCATATAATATAAATAGGCTCAATACAAACTGTAAAGGTCAAAATTTAATGCGATTATTTCTATTACGGTCATACATTCGTCACGTGCCTAGTACATGTCGGTTTATTGTGAATGGATCCAACCGGTATTATTTTATACAAACTTTTTATAACAGTATTACAAAGTTTGTACTAGCAACGTGAAGCTTAAAGTATAAAAACATAAGAGCGTTTTTAAAAGGCTTCAATTTCGTCTTCAGAACAGCTAAAATTGTAAAAGAATAATTGTACGGATCTAGTCGATCACCTATCGATATTGAATGATAAATGATGAGTGTCAGAATGAAGCGGATCGCGTCGGGTTGACTACAAAAAAAATATTTGTAAATGTTTGGGCAGTTCATTCACCAGCGGAAATATCATGTGTCAAAACGCTAATTACAATTGTGTAGATTTTTTTTTTAAATAGATTAAGGGTGACAAATGAACACAGTCCACCTAGTAAGTAGATACTGTGGCGCATACACTCAATTAAGATTCAAAATGCAGATGCTTTCGCATCTGAGGACTAAGATTCAATGCCTCGTTTCCAGTAAAAAGGGTATCCGTTTCTCTACACTCACCAAACGAAACACAGCGACATTAAGCTGCCATTTTACGTTTGTATTCTGTGAGAGTGTGGTCCTTCCCCGGTTGAGCCGACCCATTCGTGTTGCACCCATAATATAGCTGCAGCATGGGTCAACCATGAAAAAGAAATGGGTCGTAAATTATATTACAAAACGTCTTCGTGGCCGATTTCAGCCACTGTGAAGATGAAGAGTTTAACCATGTTTAAGCGGTGTAAGAGATCTATAATCATATTTCGTTCCATGCATTGAGTTATATGTACTACGTACTAGAGAAGCCATTCCAAACAAAAATTGTGTCCTACTCTATGTCTTCGCGCATGCGCGGGAGTAGTAGTCGCGCATGAGCGAAGACTTTAATTTAATATAAAATAAGATATTAATATAAAATAAATATAAGAATTTAATATAAAATATCTTAATTTAATCTAAACAAACATATTTCTAAATAAAATGTAATAATAATTATTTTATGGAAGTCACAAATCTTCAATTTACGCAATATTTAGTTTGTATGGATTGCACTACAGTTCAGTTGAACATAGTCAATGTTCGGAATGGCTTCTCTAGTACGTAGTACATATAACTCAATGGTTCCATGTAGTTAGAGGTGACTATTGATACTGCCATAAAAATCTCGTAGCTGTCGATAGATGTCTGCATAAATAATTCTTACGCCAAACATAATGTGCTCAGACCTGCGACGGGCAGCACCATAAGAGTTGTGAAACATACTGCGTTGGTCAACCCGCTTACCGAACCTGACGATTACGGGAAATCCTCTCCAAAAGGTAGAGACTCATGTCCAGAAGTGGACTTTAACGAGTTGATGATGATGACGAAGTATAGAAGTTAGACGTAAGGATATGCGTAAAGTTATACGTGGTAGAGCCATGCTGCAGCTATATTAGTAGTATAGTTGTAGCACGAATGGGTCGGCTCGACCGGGGAAGGACCGCGCTCTCACAGAATACCAGCGTAAAATATCAGCTTAACACTGCTGTGTTTCTGTTTCTAATGGTGAGTGTAGAGTACCGGAGACACTTTTTACTGGAAAAGAGGCATTCCATCTTGGTCCTCACGGGTGGCAACGCATCTGCATTTTGATTCGCAAACAAGAATAGATGATAAAGGTCTATTGGTCACAGCAACCACTTACCATCAGGTGGAATGTGTATTCGTTTCTCACCCTGTCCTATAAAAAAAAAGAAAAAAGGGAACTCATTTGTTTAATATATCCGTTGCCCAGTATACAGTTTATCTTCAAATTTCGAGTTATTCATTGTTAGGATCGGTGAGTGCTTCGATGTTTGAGCGTTCACTTAGGCACTATACCGAACCTATACAATAATGCGCATTATAAAAATCTGCTATGTAATTTTGTTAATTTGTATACATGTATACGCTCTGCATTCACGGTTGATTACTCACACATTGTATAAACTTTATACTTTAAATTCTTATAGGGGCTGATTTTTTATTATTTCTTATTTTATATCATCATCATTATGATCATCATTACAGCCCTTCACAAGTCCACTGCTGAACATAGGCCTCCCCCAAAGAATGCCACAAAGCAATCGACTTCCTGCATGTCTTATCAGGTCGTCACTCCTTCTAGTGGGGTGAAGCCCCACACTTCGCCTACCGGTACGAGGCTGCCACTCGAGAAACTTGCTGGCATTAAAACTCGACTACTGTGGTGTAGGCTCGTCTACTCTTGTGATGACTTGTAACACAAGTATCTTTTAAACTTACTGGTTAACTTGAGTATTAGTAATATTAATAATGTTGCAGTAGTATTCTTTTTAAATAACTGCAACGTGTAATAAACATTATTAATGAACACGGCCCGTTTTGTGTAGATGCGTATCATTAATTAGTTATCTCTCTTACAAAGCAATAAGGACCGTGGCCGAGCTCACTTGACTACTCTAGCGCCATCTATTATCTATCTACGGAAGCGGTTGCGATGTATATCGATATGAAAATTTGACGCGCTAAATACATCGTTCTTTATTTAATACATTTCCATAGATATCGCTACATGGTACCGCTAAGTAAGATTGACGAAGTCATTGGGCTCTAGTCGTTAACAAATTGTTTGCACATGCCAAATAATATACAGTTATAAACAAATAATATACAAGTATGACAAAATTTAACTAAGGACAAAGATAGTTTTGCACGTTTAAAATAAATATCTTTGTACATTTTAAACAATATACGAGTACACAGTACAGTAATAATTGTTGACACCACAATGAATAAACATTTTATCGTATAATTTCAATTTGCTACTTATAGTACTGTCTTACTACAAAGTGGTATGTGATGGTGGTACTTACTATTTTTTTATAGGACAAGGGTGACAAAAATGAGCACACAGTCCACCTGATGGTAAGTGGTTGCTGTGGCCCATAGACATTTATACTCGTATCTATTCTGGATTACGAATCAAAATGCAGATGCGTTTTCACCCGTGAGGACTAAGATGGAATGCCTCTTTTCCAGTACAAAAGGGGCTCCGGTTCTCTACACTCACCATACAAAACACAGCAGTGTTAAGCTGCTATTTTACGCTGTTATTCTGTGAGAGCGTGGTCCTTCCCCGGTCGAGCCGAACCATTCGTGCTACAACTATGCTACTAATATAGCTGCAGCATGGCTTTACCAGAGAAAGTTGGCTGCAGATGTGAATGGATTTCTGTAGCTAGGTACATTGCCATCAGGTGAACTGTAAGTTTGTTTGTCACTTCACCTTTACAAAATAAGAGTAAATTTTGTTGACAATGAAATTAAAATAAAATATTTCCCATCTAAAGCATGATTTATAATGGATTTAATACTATAATAGTAAAAAAACTAGAAACTCATCAATCAATCATATAGTCCTACTCCCCGCGGTATCGTGCCAAGAACGCTGGCTGCGTTTCCCCGCTGAATGGCTATACTTAGCCTTTGAGCGAGAAAAGAACCAGCCCTCTTATCACTAAAAATATAAGTATAATTTTGAGAACATTCAGCACTTTCACTAACTATTAATACTTCTAAAATATATTTTGTTACACATAACAGATGGTAAGATGGTGGAATAACAGTCAGTGTTCGACTGTTATTCTACCATCTTACCATCAAGCTGTGTTGATGTCAAACATGGTAAAACGCTCTCACTAAGCTTAACAATAAGCCTATTCACTATTTGCTTGAAGATATCCACATTTTAATCGGATCATAACGCTCTCCAGCGCGAATTTCGGCCACGGTGGCCAGCTTCATCGGAGACTAGCTATCTGCGCAGGACAGGATTATAATGCATGAGTGTGTGCGCAACACAAGTGCATTATCTATTCCCTCACTCTTATAGAGCGACAGTCCGACCCGACTTTAGAGAGATCAGGCGCAAAATCAACGGCTTTACGGGCTTTCGGAGGCACGGTGGAGAAACACAGCTAACTTCCTGATTACATACTGCTGCTGAGAATTTTTTGACTGAAAACCCTGACTTTAGCCTGACTCGGGATTTGATCCCAAGACCTCATGATCAGAAGTCGTACTTTCGATCATTAGACCAGTGAGGCAGTCATAAAGAAACTAAATTCATTAAATTAAGTAATCAACACGCTTTTCTGCCGACTTCAAAAAGGAGACGGTATTGAATTCGACTGTATGATTTTTTATGTGTATTACCTCATAACTATTTTCTGGGGGAACCGATTTCGATGATTCCATTTCATTTGAAAGCTGGTGCTTCTCATGTGGTCCTATATAAATTTGGTGAAAGTCTGACCAATAGTTTTTGAGTTATTCTTAATAATTTATATTTAAGTCGGTTGTACAATTTTTTTAATTTTAAATTATTATACTGCATCTGGCATTGATTGGCTAGTATTAATTAGATTGTTTACGTTCGGTAAACGATTAGCTAGATAGTAGAAACGATTTCGTCACATCATAAAAACTGATAACCATCACCAATTTGTGGATTTTTGTTCAGCCTTTTTTGGTTTTCTGCCATCATATACCATAGCTTTGTCAATTAGTAGATTGCACCACATTTTTTTTATAAAATAAGGGTGACAAACGAACACACAGTCCACCTGATGGTAAGTGGATACTGTAGCCCATAGACATCTACGGCTATCCTCGGTTAAGAATCGCCTTGTCACCCCCGAGGACTAAGATGCAATGCCAAAACCCTACACATTTTTCACTACACTAATATTAAATATACTTAAATTTTTGCCTATAACAGATAAATACGACGAAATAAAAACATCCCGTGAAGTGGTGACGATACAGGCGCGGTCGCAGGTTACCATGCGTGTCGACCGACCTTCCACGGTACGCGTCATTTGTCCAGCGCCTCTTTTGTACCAAATAATATTAAAAGTATATTCTAATATGTACTCAGTTATTTGTGACTCTAAAGGAAGCTACTTGTATATGTTTTGGGTTTAAAAATTTGTCCACGAAATTCGTCTGTCGAAATTAAAAGGAGTCCACTGATAAGAGATAAGAGTCACCACAGCTGGAAGGGCATAATAATTAAATGCCATTATTTTTTACTGGGACACATTACCAGTATTTTTTACATTTACTTGTTAAAATAAATACTCTTTTTTGTATTCGTTCGTTTTAAAAATGTCCAACTATGTTTTGTGGTGAACATAGAATTATATGTTCAAATATTAGAATTGATAGTAAAACTAATTGGTTTCATTTTTGAACATTGCATCGACTTTACGATGTCCATCATCATATTAACATAGCAATTTTATTTTAATACGAAAAACCGAGTCAAGTTTGTGCTTTTAAGGTATTAAACATACATCAAGCGTTACTTGGAGCGTAACGTACCTACAACTGTACATGCCTCACGTAAGACGGGTTAGAAGTTGACGTGACCTCTGCGACTTAAAAACAAGTTTATTTTAAATATTCATGATTTTTTTTAAATATGATCATTAAATTCAATTAGAGAACAAAAACTTTAATAAAATTGTGTTTTATTATGTATTTTAATTAATTTTATAAGACATACGTCTTATAAAATAAGCTCCTTCTGCTTCCATAGTTGAACAATAATTTAGTTTTTGATATACATATATGTGTTTTTTATATCAAACAAAAATAAAAACTAAAAATCATAGTAAAAATAAAATAAGAGACACTGCATATACTTATATATTCTTATATTATCTACTTATATATAACTTAAAACTTAACTTATTTTACGCTCTATTTTATTCATATCACCATAACTTGGATGATTTCCTATTAAACTTTATATTTTAAGGTATTTTTATCTTTTTGTATAGGATAGGGTGACAAACGAGCACACAGTCCACCTGATGGTAAGTGGTTGCTGTGACCCATAGACCCATCTATTCTAAGTCAGTACTTATTACTGTACCACCTAATGTTGCGGCTGTATTATAGCCGAAATTGGTACAGCGCTTAACAAAAACCAAGAACTGCGAGTGATGTGGTCTTTATTGTTTAATATTAAACTGACAAATGACCTAACATTCCACTTGAGAATAAGGAGCTATTGTAGCCCTTGGACACATGTATCTAATTTCAAACAAAGTAGGCCAAAGATGCTTTATCATCAGCCAGTAATTCTATAATACTTGCAGTAGCACCCAAAATGCTTTAATTATGCAAAAAAAAAACTAAAAAATCCAACTTCAAAAGAATTAGCTTCTTTAATTCAATTCTATGTTCTCCAGACCTAATTACGGTCACGGCGGCCGGTTTCAACGGAGACCAGCCGTCTGCGCAGGACAGGATTATAGTGTAGAAGTGTAAGCGCAAACGCAGGTGCACTCTCTATTTCCTCACTCTCATAGTCCGATGGGTCAGTTACCCGACATGACCGAAGACCCATGGCTGTACATGATTTTCGAGGTATGGGAGTGAAACACTGCCAACTTCCTGACTCCGGGCTGCTACTAAAAAACTACTGCTATGAAAAACCCAATGAATGATTTTAGCCCGACCCCGGATTCGAACCTAGGACCTCCCGACCAGCAAATGCGTTTACGATTACTAGACCAACGAGGCGGTCAATCATGTTATCTTCTTGATCACGTTGATAAGTCATAACATCTGTATAATAACTTAATATTTAAACCACTAGTCATTCCATTGGCGCTTAATACAAAGGAACGTAACTGTGCTGGTGAAAATAGGATGCAGTTAGAGATTTTTGTTTCATGTATATTAAATTTGTTCTGTAGTCATTGATGATGAACTGGTGGATACACACGTACCAGAAAGCAAACACTCCGATTCTCAGCGTGTTACAGAGTTGGAGCGAGAGGCAAGTCTCGGCGCTCCCGAGTAACTGTCGTCATGGGTCGCCGCGCCCGCAATTAGTCGGAGCGCCCACCCGTGACGGGCTTAGGTGCCCTGCGCTGTACACCCGAGATTTTGCTCTCTTATTCGTAACGTGTAATTACTCGAAACTTTAACAGCCGATTCACTGTACTATAAAATTTTTGAAACCTATACCAAGGCTTTTTTTATATAGAATAAAGGTGACAAACGACCACACAGTCCACCTGATTGTAAGTGGTTGTTGTGTGTCATAGACATAATATATCCTCGATTAAGAATCAAAATGCAGATGCGTTGTCATCCCTGAGGACTAAGATGGAATGTCTCGTTTCCAGTAAAAAGTGTATTCAGTTATCTACACCGACCATATAAAACACAGCAGCATTGAGCTACTAATTTAAGCTGGTATTCTGTGAGAACATGGACCTTTCGCATTCGAGCCAACCCTTTCATGCTGCTACCATAATATAGCTGCAGCAATTCTCTACCATGTAAAAAGCCTTCATGTCTATGCCTGCATATTTAACGCTGTGATAACGAAAGAGATTCTTAGTTATAAAAAACGTAAGGTAAAGTTTCGTATCGTTAAGTTTGTAATAGCAGTTTTATCTGCCGATCTACAAAATAATTTTAACGACATAATGACAATCTACTCATAGGCCGTGGAGTGCTAAGCAGCTCCGTCATTAAATTTCCCTGCGTGGGTTAAAATAAAAACTAACAGCCTGCATACGTCACACTACTGGGCACAGGTCTCTTTAAAATTCTGCATAATTTTTTGGAGGAGAAAAGAGGCAACCGCGCTACTATAATTCCGTCCTGCTTACAAGCAAAATACACGCTCAGTCGTAGACGTTCGGAAACCTTCCCTTGTTAAACTAAGCAAAACTAAGCTCAACTACCATAATGTGTGTTACCTAGCTCATACTCATACTCTTATATCCTTTAAATAGTTTTAATTTTTCAAATATACCGGCTTCCTTACATTGTTTTTTTTTTACCTCGAACTATGAGTTTAATTGCACGGGTGCCACCGAAGAAATATTTATATAAACAAATCGGAGTGTAAAATCAGTAAGCTTGAAATGCTAATTAATATTTCATCAACATAATAAAGCATCTATTCAGAGATATCTCTTAACACCTCAACACCTCAATACCGCTTGAACTACTCAACTGAAAGAACAAAAGGCTATATAGCGGCCGGAAGCAGACTTTTAACCAGCAAAATTCAAATCTATCAAAACAGCCGAGGGGAACGAGCGTCCGGTTCATTTTCGCAACTACATCCGAGTGCAGGAGCGTTGAGCCATTGCAGAATGTTACCAATACAAAGGATCTGCGGTGGTACATTGTCGATTGACCGCATTTGCTTCTTTATTGTTTGCCGATTGATGAAATAATTAAGAAAATGTCGTTTTCTCCTTTTGCTTAATAAACCACGTCTTTTATACAATTTCTAAAAACTGTTTAAGGTTTACTGTCTACGATATGGTTAGTTAATTATACATTAATTGTTTATTATTGTTATATGTGTGTAATAATGACGATGGTGTTGTAATAAAAGTTAGAGTAACAGAAATACAGAATAAAATATAATTCGATAGAATTCTTTTTCATTTATGCTGATACTATTTCTTACATAACTGTTGCAAAGCCATGTCATGGTGTGGTCGGACCAAAAATCCCAAGTTAACCCAAAAAGAAATCATGAACACAAAAATTAACGAAAAAACTTCTATGAATTAAAAATTTCGTTACTAAAAGCTTAAAAGGGATAATCAAAACTTTACAGTTGCGTATTTAAATATAGAATTTAAAAGAATTTATCTATTTTGTTTTAAAAATTACATTATAACCTATACCGCATGAATGTATCTATCACTAATATGTCTCTCTACTTTTCAGGTAAGCGCTCAATATAGTTCTGCAATTCAATATACAACTATACGTAAGTATACAATAGTAAATCATATTTCATAAATATTAATTTCATGAAATTTAGAGAATTTACCAATATGCATATTATAACGCTATGGAAATGTCCCCCAATAGAATGGAGCGACGACCTGTTGCAATACGCTACCTGCGTCGATAAATGCAGGTGGCTCAGGATCGTATCTGTGAAAATCTATGGGGGGAGACCTATGTTTGGCAGTGGATTTGTGAGTGAATAGTGAATATCTTACAATATTCTTACATATCATACATACATAAGAACTCACGCTTCTCACCCAAAGGGCAGGCAGAGACTACAAACTTCTATTTAGCACGATCCTGACACAACTCTCTCGCCTCTTATAAAATTAATGGTCTTTGATTATCTTAAATATAAATAACGCAACATTAATAGATTCTATCCAGGAAAAGTCAGGGCAGGTCGCTAGGTATTAATACAATCTTTAACAGCCCACTAACACGATATTACATATAGATATCCGCATTACTTAACACATAACTTAAAACTTAAAACATATCAAGATACAAGCTAAGCAAACAACCCCCGATTTGCATATTCGCAGCATAATTTCGATAGAGGAGCTTTATGAAAAAACCCCAGGCCGTTTCATTATCGACCTTGTAACAGAAGCAATGAAACGGATTTGTATCCACCCCACTACGCCGCCGCTCACCGAGATGCTGCGATAGCCAGCCCAATGGCGTACACAATTAATACAGTACTTATCTCGGCTAATTAACGATTGCAGAATGACCTAGAATCTTTAATGAGGCTGTGGTAATATCCGGCCGCGGAGATCAGTTGCGCAGACGGCTTAACGCATCGTTACGCGTTGGGCCGACTCATTAATTTACACTAGTGATTTTCCACACGATTTACAATCCTGCAACCGTGTTAAGTCTTCAGGTCTCCACGTGGGTACACACCGTGTAGAAGCATGTTGTGTGTTTACTGGCTGTGTTAAGCTTGAGGAAGCCGTAAATACAACACGACATTCACTGAATCGTACATATTATGTTTATTTAGTTAAATGTTAACGTCACTTAAAGAGGCGGAGTAGCTAAGGTTTGTAAGGCTTAAATTTTATAAGAGCCGAGCAACCAGAGTTCAATCTGCTAGAATTTAAACGTAAAGTACTCATAAAAAGTAAAGATACAACATCTTTGCATTTCTGAGGGTTTTGTGGCAAGGGAATGTCCGCCGCGCTGTCCCAATGTGTGTTGGCGAACTTCACACGTTCACACGTTTTCGAAAATTCCATCCATCTATCCATTCACAGCCTATTAAAGTTCCCTGATAAACGTTGGCCTCCCCTATAAATTGCTTCATAGCAAGCGGCAAGCGGGTTGGAAACTGCAGCTTTTTGTTTTTGTTAGATGTTATAAGGATTTGTTTCCCTCTGTTGCCTTTTCCACGGGACTATAATGGGCTAGTGGATATTCTTACACCCCCACTATACGGTTATTAACTCAAAGTGTATTTTCCTATTATTACTTTTTATGTTTTGTGCTGTACTTAACGTAAAATAAAAGTTCTTTCTTTCTTTCAATTTGAATTTACTTACTACTGGCCCAACGATGACGGAAAACATTCTAAAGCTCCAAGTATAAGAAAGAAAATAATTATATTTCGAATAAGCATATTATTTATTCGCCGACAGGCATTGAGGCCACGAACGCCTCTTCCCTGTACCAAATTATCTTAGGGTTTTTTTTATCAAGTTTTATGATTGAATTGTAAAGATTTCCTCACGATACTTTTCTTCATCGTCTAGAACGTTGTAACAACACCAGTGGCGTAGCATAGGTAACTGCCGCCCGGAGCCGTTAACGTCAACCAAAACTATCATAATCAGTAATAGTCTATATAATGAAATAATATAATATATAATTTCTACTTAGCCTCACTTACACACCGTGTAGTGGCGGTGTAAGGATATCCACTACCACGTATCATACCGTGGGTGTCGTAAGAGGCGACACAGGAAAACAAATCAGGTGATGGGCATCAGCATCTTCCTAATAACGACTAAAATAATAATATGGCAAATGTCCCCCCTATGAGGCAATCTTTGGGGGATGCCTATGTTCAGCAGTGGACTAAGCTGTAATAATGGATGGATGTATAGAAGATTTTTTTAAAGGATAAGGGTGACAAACGAGCACACAGTCCACCTGATGGTAAGTGGTGCTGCGGCCCATAGACATCTACATCTATCCTCTATTACAAATCAAAATGTAGATGCGTTGTTACCCGTGAGGACTCATATGGAATGCCTCATTACCAGTAAAAAGGGACTCCGGCCACCTGCACTCACCAAGCGAAACGCATAGGTAAATCTCTACTTCACGCTGGTTTTCTGTGAGGTCGTGGTACCACCCCGGTTCGAGCCGGCCCATCCGTGCGACGGCAAAAGCTGCCGCGTGGCTCTACCACTGTTAAGTCTACCAGGAGCACATGACCCACTGTGAGGTGAAATTTTCAAATCAACAGTAACATTACTACTATGACAAATATCACCTCTATGAGACAATCTATGGCGCATACTACACACTCGATAATTATCGCGATATTTATCGTGATTTTTATCTTGCAATATTTTGGATCGAATCTACATTACTACACACTCGATACTAATCGCGTCAGTACAACGGTAGATTTCATGGATGGATGTATAGAAGATAATCTACCAGGAGCACATGACCCACTGAGAGGTGAAATTTTCAAATCAACAGTAACATTACAACTATGACAAATATCATTTCTATGAGACAATCTATGGGGAGGCCTATGTTCAGCAGTGGACTAGGCTGTAATAATGGATGGATGTATAGCAGATAATCTACCAGGACCACATGACCCACTGAGAGGTGAAATTTTCAAATCAACAGTAATATTACAACTATGACAAAAATCTATGAGGAGGCCTATGTTCAGCAGTGGACTTTAATAGGCTGTAACGGTAACAGTAATTTAGCCTTATCATTGGCAAGTGGGCATTATATAAATTTTTCAGATTTTCGAGATTTTATTGGCATCATTTGAAAAGATACGATTTCTTTCTTAAAATCTACCGTACCGGGACATAGTGCCCCTGCTGCATTACTAAACAACATTTAAATTGCTGCTATAACAAGTTGCAAAGCTGCTCGAAGTTACCTCATCTCTCAGACTACCGATTGTAATAGTTACTGCTTAGTAAAATCAACCAGATGAGCTCATCCATCCACATCCGTAATTCTATAATAAGTTACTCTTCAAGGCTTTTGAACAAAATGTCGATTAAGATTAAAAAATTAAAGCGGAAAATTATTAAAATTCAGAATCGAAAAAAATTCATTAAAATTTAAGCATAAATCCATTAGTTACATGGGTGAGATCAAAATTATCTCTCATATTTAAAATTCAATGTGAAATTAAATAAAATCGCATACTAAAATCTATGGTAACATCTAGAAGCGAGTCTCATAAGTCATATGTGCATACATTAAAGTTTCTACAGCGTTCAATTAAAAATACCGAATAATTTTCAAGTAGTGATAACGTAGTGCGATTGGTCCGTACAATTACCATAACCCTGAAATGTGGGTGTAGCAAAAACTGAACTCGTCGGTTGGTTTGCAATAAAACTGTTTTTCTTCGTCGGACGTCACGACGCCTCGTAACTCGACCGTTTTTATTATCTCTTCTGCTGTCGTGTCATCCGCCATTTACGTATCGCTGTAGCTGTAATTATGGATTATAATTAATTACTTATAGTTTGACTGGTTTAATAGATTTTTTTCTACGGTGAAAGGGGATTAAAAGAGCATATGAATATTTCAGAATAAAAAATATGTAATTATTTTTCTTTATTTAAAAATGTTTGAATTATATTTTACAAAATTGTATGATGTAACAGGGGTCCCTCAACAGCTTATTTTTTAAGATTCACTTCAGCTTACGCTTTAGGATACAATAATGGTGTTAATATTTTACTTTTTTCAGCTTGATCACAAATCCCAATATTATCTTTCTTTAGGTACATGCATAAAATATACAAAAATATTAAAAAGAAGTTTTAAAAATAGTGAAAATTAAATCAAAATGCTCGTACAGAAAGTAGATTAGACTTTAGGTTTAAGTATTTTACGTCTGGCGTAAACTAGATTATACTAGTTTATAAGGCTATCTATAAGATTTTTCTGGAACTTCCATAGTCACATTTTACAACACCCTTGGGGCAAATTGGGGGGATGTTAACTATTATCGTGACAGTCTGATCAACCATGCAATAAGTCATAAATACAGGCTGAAAACTATGCTGATGTCCACGTTCAGGAATTTACTTGTGATGGGCCGTATTGATGATAATTATGTTGACGAAGATAGGTGTATTTTAAAACTAAATAGACTGCAACGGTACGTCGCCAACTACACTGGGACATTATTTTTATTTAGGATTTACGTGGTAGAGCCGTGCTGCAGCTATATTAGTAGTATAGTTGTAGCACGAATGGGTCGCCTCGACCGGGGAAGGACCGCGCTCTCACAGAATACCAGCGCAAAACAGCAGTTTAACACTGCTGTGTTTCATATCGTGAGTGTAGAGAACCGGAGACCCTTTTTACTGGAAAAGAGGTATTCCATCTTAGTCGTCACGGGTGACGACGCAACTGCATTTCGATTCATTAATGAGGATAGATGTAGATGTCTACAGGTCACAGCAACCACTTACCATCAGGTGGACTGCGTGTTTATTTGTCACCCGATCCTATAAAAACGCATCTGTTAAGAATTACTTCTGTCAATTTATTGAGAAATGGAATGAATCCTTGCGGCTCAAAGGAAATTATTATTAACGAAGCAATATATTTTCTTTGGCTTATAAACTGGGCTAGTATATTTTTACGTGGTAGAGCCATGCTGCAGCTATATTATGGTTGCAGCACGAATGGGTCGATACGACGGGGGTAAAACGATGCTCTCACAGCATACCAGCGTAAAATAGGAGTTCCGCTGAATTTCGTATGGTGAGTATAGAGAACCGGAGATCCTTTTTACTGGAAATGAGACGTTCCATCGTTATCCTTACGGGTGACAACGCGTCTGCATTTTGATTCTTTATCGAGGGTAGATGTAGATGCCTATGGGCCAAAGCAACCTATTACCATCAAGTGGACTGTGGGCTCGTTTGTCACCCTTATTCGCGTAAATGATGAATCCTATCTAACCGACAGATCACAGTGTTTACAGTCTTAGAACAAGAATCATTAAAAAATAAATCTTTAAGACGTTTCAATTTATCTTATTGCAAAATTTAAAATGCTATGTGTGGGCGGAGCGTAATCAGTCAATGCGCACCAAGTCAATTAATCATTAGTATTTGATTTTCATTTTAATTTATATTTGAAATTTGCCTAATTAAATAAGGTTATTTTGCTTTAATATAATTTGAATATAGAATATTTATCATGTAGTGCCGGTGTAAGAATATCCACTACCTTATATCATAAGAGGCGATAATGAGAAACAAACCAAGGCAGCAGCGTCTTCGATATAACAAAATAACTTAAAAAATTAAATTACTGCTATTGCCTAACCTGCATTCCAAGCGAGCGTGGCAACCTTGACAATATCCCGCCTTATGATGCAATCTATAGGGGAGGCATATGTCGAGCAGCGGACTTTTATAGGCTGTAATGTATGCATGGATGGATGATTAATTATGTTATTATTAGTTAGTTACTCTTACCAGATCTTTTTAATTTACCATACCACATTTATTAAAGAGAGAATAGAAGACTCTTCTTGCTAATACTTTCTCGTAACAAGAACCGTATTCATATGATACGCAATAAAATATGGCGCGTATTACAAGAAGTTTCGACATGCCGTAAGTTTTCCTTTTTTCGTGGGAAAACTCAGCGTTTTCACCACTGCAACGGCACAATGACTTGTGCCCGCGTAGCAAACAACAGCCATTTGCGAACGAATTCGTCTCTATGCTATAGAACTTAAGTATGAAATTAGAACTTGTTAGTTTTTGAAATCCATAGGTATAATATTAACGGTGTTTAACGTAATAACGTCGCGCGGTCCGGAATGTTAAGAGTTCTGTGCTTAATTTTCGCTAATTGGAAAGGCCTTTCGTAATTATGCTGAGAAATTTAGTTATAGCTGCAGTATTGAGTTTAAAGCAATATTTTTTTCACCGTATGTGTATGTATATTTTTATATGTGAGGTTTTATCAGCAAGATTCTATTGTCCAGCCACTATTTCAGTTCCCCCCTGTTGCCTTTTACGGCACCAAAGGGAAGTTTATGGGGCACTTTTCTGGGTGTCGTTAAAGATGATAGGAAAAGTATATTAACAGTGGTAGAGCCACGCGGCAGCTTTTACTGTCGCACGGATGGGCCGGCTCGAAACGGGGTGGTACCACCACTCACAGAATACCAGCGTGAAGTAGAGGTTTACCTCTGCGTTTCGCTTGGTGAGTGCAGGTGGCCGGAGGCCCTTTTTACTGGAAACGAGGCATTCCATCTTAGTCCTCACGGGTGACAACGCATCTGCATTTTGATTCGTAAACGAGGATAGATGTAGATGTCTATGGGCCGCAGCAACCACTTACCATCAGGTGGACTGTGTGCTCGTTTGTCACCCTTATCCTATAAAAAAAATATTGTTGATGGTATCACATCTCATAAACCTACATAACATAATACATTAACGATTATGTTTTTAATATATAAGACTAGCGACAAGTACAATGTGAATGACGACTGATACGAGTTGATAGAGAAGTTATATTGCTTATTTATTAATTATATTATTATACAGTAGTACTTAAATAATTGTGGAAAAGTAAAGTAAAAAGTTGCAGCCTATTTACGTCCCACAGCTGGGCACAGGCCTCCTCTCATTTCTGAGAGGCTTTTAGGGCAAGGAAGTGTCCGCCGCGCTGCCCTAATACGTGTTGGTGAACTTCACATGTCTTCGAAATATTTTTTTTATCTCTCAGACATGCAGGTTTCCTCACGATGTTTTCCTTCACCGCCGAGCACGTGGTAAATCAGCACTAAAAATTGCAATTAACAATTTCATTAGTGCCGGCGGTGATCGAACCCGGGTTGCTCGAGTACTGTGAAGCTTACAGCGAGCGCTAACCATCTGAGCTACCACGGCTCAAAATTAATAATTGTGGAAATAACGTTTTAAATTTGGAAGAGTCATATTGTTAAATTAGGAATGACCAATCATTGGAAATGGATAACTATAACTTTCGAATGAATTTTTGGTACGATACGACCGCCAGCTAATGTACGTTAATCGTACTATACCTATTATCTTGGCGCAAGTGTAAGCAATAAGCTGACGAAGTTTTACCGCAATCTGTGAACGGTATGGCAGTAAAATACGAACAAACATAAATTTTTATATATTAGATTAATATAAATCAGACTACACTTAACCAATATATATATATGTATATTGATGATGGCATCAAAAGGTACATAGAAAATATGTTCAATGTTGAAAAAATATTATACATCGAAATGAGAAATTACTTAAAACTTTAGTTCTCAGTAGAGAGGCGAGCGGAAGTTGCGTCAGGTGTGCGCTCTGCCTTGCTTTGTATTCAGAACGTCTAGTGTACTGCGAGCTTATAGTAGGACATTATTATAGAGGTCGTACGTATGGAAAACTTTTAAGATATATCGTTATAACTACTTATTTACAATGCGATTTATAAATTTTGCAAATAAATAAATTTGAAATATAATTTGCTTAAATAAAGATATTTTGTAAAAACATCATATTTTGCACGTATTATGATAGTGGTCATATATTTTAAATTGATGATAGAATTTTACAAAGCACTTTTGAAACGTCTAAAATAACGTCATATATTTCATGTAAACATACATACATACGGTTGAAAGAAATTGAAGTGTCTGTTTATTATTGAAATAATTGACTTTTATTTTGCTGAGGGTTATTTGCACGATATATTAATACATGAGTAAATATTTTAAAATTTTTTGTCTCTGTCTGGAAAAAATTTAGGAATGGTTAAAACCGATTTTAATTAATCTTTACGGGCAGATAAAGATCAATGCCAGGAGTGATCAAGGGTATATTTTAACCGACTCCAAAAAGGAGAAGGTACTGAATTCTTCGGTATGTTTTTTTTATATGTCTTACCTCATATTTTTTTTAGTTTCACCGATTTTAATTATTCTTATTTTATTTAAAAGCTGGTGCTTCTCTCACATGAGATAACTGCCATATAAATTTGATCAAGGTTTGATCAGTAGTTTTTGAGTTATCCTTAATAATTTATATTGAAGTGGTTTGTACAAAATTTTTAATTTTACTACTTGTATTCGAAAAAAATAGTTTTTTATTTACTCGAAACTGACTCGAACGATTCTGATGAAATTTTTTGTGTGTGTTTGAGTGGGTCCTTGGATGGTTTAGATTTACAATTGGACGCGGTAAGTGGCGTTGTTATCGAGATACAGAAATCACCCGTGCGAAGCCGGAGCGGACCGCTAGGATATAATAATAAGATAGCTGAACCCTTACCACTTGCCTTAAAATTACGTGGTAGAGCCACGCTGCAGCTATATTATTGACATAGTTGTAGCACGAATGTGTCGGCTCGATAGGGAAGGACCACACTGTCATAAAATACGAGCGTGAAATAGCAGCTTAACGCTACTGTGTTTCGTATGGTGAGTGTAGAGAACCGCAGATTTTTTTAAGGGAAACAAGGCATTCCATCTTAGTCCTCATGGGTCAACGCATCTGCATTTTAATTCGTAATCGAGGATAGATGTATATGTCTATGCGTACACAGCAACCACTTACCATCAGGTGAACTGTGTGATCCTTTGTACACCCTATCCTATAAAAACCTACTAAGCATATACCCCAAGTAATGCTACAAAGCATGCACCTAAGCCACCTGCATCCATCGATTTCCTGTTGTCTTATTAGGGCGTCGTTCCATTTAATGATAGGCCGTCTTATGCTTTGTTTACCGGTACGAGGCTGTCACTCGAGAAACTTTCTGCCCAAAGGTTATCGGTTTGTCGAGATTGACCGGCCCATAACCACTTCAGCTCACTGTTGGGCTGTCTATTACTTTGGTTCTGCTACGGATAGTATCGTTACGAATTCTGTCACACGGAGAAACACCAAACATCGCCCTCTCAGTGTTCTATTTTGAAGTTGACCTTTTTAAGTGGACCGTAATTTGGAGATGTAGGATTACCCCAGTCAAGGCTGCCGACAGAGGTGTCTCAACTTAGACAGAGTGTTGCAAACTCATTTGTTGCTTCAATGAAGATGTTATACAGCGTGTTCTCAAGTATGAAAACAATGCAAACCCTACTCAAATATATGTGTAAAGTTCAAACACAAGTATTTTTAAATAGCGAAATGGCAAAATTTTACTGTTACTTTATCCCAGATTCTTATAAATATAATAATAAAAAGTTCAGATTTAGACCCTTTGCAAGCTAATGATATTGTTGCGTTTAGATTATGCAATTTTTATAATTATGTTTGTTAAAATAAATAAAAACCTTTATACCAATGTGAGATTATGGCGGCACTAAAGTCTAAATACGAGCAAAATCACAAAGTTCATATTAAAAAAAACACGCTGTATAAGCTTAGACAGTTAGCGGTGAACCGTGCGAAAATCTGATAAGTTGTTTTATATATGTATAGCAATATTTTTCCTAAGACAATGGCCCCTAAGGCAGTACCATATGAACGGCCTGTTTTTTTACTTAATTATCAAGTAATTTACCTTTCTAAATTCTAGAGGTCACTGCTTGTAATACAAGAAACAAATAATAAGGAGACGAAATCGGGGTTAATTGTATACTGAACTAGTTATTTTTTATAAAACTTAGGAAATAGGGTAAAATACATTGAGAGATTTATTTTTTCAATATATTACATGAACATTAATGAGACACATTTTAAAATTGAAAAACTTCTTTCAGTATTTAAAAAAGCTTACAGTGAATTTTTTTATAGGATAGGGTGAGAAACGAGCAAACAGTCCACCAGATGGTAAGTGGTTGTTGTGATCCATAGACATCTACATTTATCCTCAATAAAGAATGAAAATGCCTCTTTTCCAGTAAAATGGGTCTCCGGTTCTCTACACTCACCATACCAAATACAGCAGTGTCAAGCTGCCATTTTACGCTGGTACTCTGTGAGAACGTGGTCCTTTCCGGTCGAGGCGTCCCATTCGTGCCACAGCTATACCACTAATATAGCTGCAGCATGGCTCTACTACTTATAATGCTAATATGACGTAATACGTTTTTACTGTTGTATATATTTTTTTTAACTCTAATATGCTGATATTAGCTTTAATCGCAGCCTATAAAAGTCCACTTTTTCATACGCAGGTTTTACTTTTTAATTGTTATTTTGAAGACGTTGCTGTCTATCACCTACGGACGATATATATCGTCCGTAGGGTAGTGTAGTAGGTGGGGTAGTAGTTTGGTATGCTTATCAGTCAAATTTAATAACGTTAATAAGTTCCTATACAAATGAATAACCTACCGCCACCACAACACGACGTAATCAAAAGCATAAACTTCATTACTTACAGTCAGTCACATGGTTACTATTCAGTACGTATATCACTTATATACCGTTTTATAATGTTTCACAACGTACGCAGATTGAAACGAGTCTGAGGCAAAAACAACTCAATTACCCGACATTACCCGCAACAAAGGACTCGAAGGAACAAAACACACGAGTACTAAACAATGATATGTGCTCGCCCTTCGACAGTTTCGCAATATGCATTTTTACGCAACCCCGCATGGCACACGGTGCAACGTCGTGCGAATATTTTTCTTATTAAAGCCAGATTCATTGTCATGTTGCGGCGACTCTGAATGTGTGTGAGTGCGACTTTAGATCGGGGAGATTGGGATTTATGCGATAATTGCATATTTCGAAATAGGTAATTTGTTTTGTAACCACGCTCCTAATGAACTGTGTCTGCTGTGAGAATTTTAGAAGACCTAAGTTAATATGTTTAGTTTTACTGAAACATAACCATACATATTTTAGTTCCAGAAACGCCCACGAGGCGCTGTTCAAACTCCCATACAAAATTTTACTTTTTGCATTCTTTTTTTAAACATTACCGCCACACTAGGATTTTCTCCTGTATCGTGGGGGCAATTTACAAACATAAATTTTCCAAGGACAAACACCCAGACCAGGAACAATTATTTGTAGGCCATACAAATACTTATTCCGGCGGGATTTAAACCCACGGCCCTTAGCGCTGCAACTCATTGCTTAGCCGCTGCGCTATGGAGCAAAATTTTACTTAAATTTAACTATACTATAGATCAAAATGTTTGTGCTCGCGGTACTAAACATAACTAATAAAAAGTTAAATTATATACGAAAGAAACGTATATACCTTATTGTTTTTTTCTAAGAATATGGGTGACAAACGAGCACTTACCACTAGGTGTACACGACAGTACACCAAATGGTAGGTGGATGCAGTGGTCCATGGACATCTACATTTAACCTCGATTAAGAATCAAAATGCAAATGCTTTGTCAACCCTGAGGACTAAGATGCAATGATTCGTTTTCAGTAAAAAGGATCTCCGGTTCTCTACACTCACCATACGAAACACAGCAACCTTAAGCTGCTATTTCACGCTGGTATTCTGTGAGAGCTCGGTACTACTCCTGTCGAGCCGACCCAATCGTGTTATAACTATATATTATAGTTATAAATGATGGTGCAGCGTGGCTCTACCGCGTATTGACGCAAGGCGTAAAATAGAATAAACCTAAAATACCTAATAAATACCAGCGACGAAAGGCAGCTTGTGCCTGCCTAAATGGCGATTATGTCAAATATTTCCTTTAATGCAAAAGACCTACTCTCATCTCCGAGAGGATTATGGAATAATTAGTCCATCACGCTGCTATAGTGCTTGTTGGTGGACTTTACCCGCCTTTTCTTTCACAAAAAATATTATTTAATTAGTCCCAGTAAACTACAATCTGATTCAATAAAGTAGTACCGTAGAAAATATGCAAACTAAAATGTAAAAGTGTCAAATTACGAAATATGGGTGACAGTAAAGCGCACAGTCCATCTAAAAGTGGAGTGGTTCTTAGATACCTACATCTATCCTGCTTTAAGAATATCATCGGTACCGAAGACCAAGATAAAATGCCTTGTGACCGATAAGAATGGTCTCAAATTCTCGTCACTCACCACACAGAACACAGGAGCATTATGAGAAGTGACAGGCTAAGGTCTAAGGTTACAGGTGATGGAGAACTTAAAGTGCCGTGGGTACGAATCTGCAATTTTAATACGCATCGCAATAGTAACTTCTCGCTTTTGAATTAGGCATGGGCAAAAAATATCAATATTTCGTAATATTGACGATATATATCGATAATTTTATTAAAAAAAGTCGATATATATATCCTTGATATTTTAAATCGCTATATATCGATATTAATTTTAGAGTATCTAATTGGTATCAATTTCGATATATTTTAAAATGTTGTATTAATGACAAAACATGTAACAACAAAAGGAGGTACAAAAGTATTCATGTGTGGTTGGTTGTCGTTTTTTTCATCATCCAACCGTTAGTAATATAACATTACGGACTTTAACTTGACATCATGCATATGATGACGATATATCGATTATTTGATACTGTTTAAAAATATCGATTCGATATATATTGATATATTTTTCCCTTTTTATCCCTATTTTGAATTAGTTAAAAGATTAAGCTTTTATTTTGTTCCTTCTTCGGTCGAGCCTTAGAGTATAAATCAGTATGTATACTCTAAGGGCCGAGCCGACACATTTGAGCTGTAGCCATGCTGCATGTAGAATGACTACACCTCAAAAATTGCTCATGCGTAATTTAAGGGTCGGTATTGTCCCTTTAAATTATTTTGCAAAATCCATAATCACTTATTATCTGTATGGTCAACAATTAATTTTTCCAGGTCTAAATGACTGCTGGTGTGCAATTTATTGAATTTTTAATGAGTTTTTTTCCGATCTGTGTTCCAATTCCGTAGAGACGTCGCATTTCTATGTATCTTCTATCGTATATTACACGGGGAATGCTCCGAGGAATTTTTCGAATCAATTCCAGCTACCAAATACCATCATCGTTTTTTGCCAGCGGTTTTCCGGAGCGATGCGAATTAGGGACCTTTAAGAAAAGAGTCTCCCTTTTAAATAGCCAACATCGCACCTGCAATTTTCCCAGTGTTGCAGATTTTCAGGGGTGGCAGTGATCACTTACCATCAGCTGAGACGCATGCACGTTTTCTTCGTCTTCTATAAAAAAAATATGTGTGCAGAACGCTTGCGCAATAAAGGAAAAAAGAAGTATAACATTTGAAAAAAAATCGTAAACATCCAAGGATCGATTAAATGTATAAAATTAAGCAGTATTCAGGGCACCGGACTAACAACGTTTAACAATTGGGCAACAAATTTGCATAGGTTAAGACTCGGCACGGTTGCCGCGCCTCGTGATTTTCCGTTGGGGTCAAGTAAAGAGGATCGTTACTCAATATATTAATGAAGAACATTATACTTTGAACTTCAAGCGTGAATTGCAAATGGTGTGAATTGTGACAATTTTAGGTTGTTGACTTGAAACTGTTACAGTTACAACGAGCGTTTAAGTGATTGTGAGGTCCCTTGGGATCTGCTGGATTACCGAAATAACCGTGAAGGGACCGCAGTTACGTTAATTAAGACGGTTCTGTGACCCATTATCAATGTAAAGTTTTATCATCGCCTGCCTCCACTAGCGCGGCCAGGTTTTCAATTCATGAGGATTGCGCCTGTTGAGTCCACATGGGCCTCTCCCGTTGTTTTCTAATAGAAGTAAGAGTAACAAACAAGCACCATAGTCCATTAACGGTAAGTGGATCTTGTGGCCCATAGATACTATAATTTTAAATCGATTAAATGAAGATGCGTTTCCGGACTTGAGAAATGACTCGCTACTCGTAAAAAGGAGTCTCCGGTTCTCTACATGACATTTATACTTGGTACAGACAGACTGCAGTTATATTAGTTGTAGCACGAACCGGGATAGGACTATGCTCTTACAGAATACCAGCGTAAAATAGCAGCTTAAGGCTGTTGTGTTTGGTATGATCAGTGTGGAGAACCGGAGACCTTTTTTACTGGAAACGAGGCATTCCATCTTAGTCCTCAGGGGTGACAACGCATCTGCATTTGGATTCTCGACGGAGGATAAATGTAGATATCTATGGGCCATAGCATCAACTTACCATCAGGTGGACTGTGTGCCCGTTTATCACCCTTATTCTATAAAAAAATGACCATACGAAACATCAGTATTTATTTTACGTTTGTATTCTGTAAGTGATATTTCTTCCAAGGTCGAGCTTATAACGGTAGGTATTTGCAAAAAAATGAAGCTTACGAAATTTGGGTTCATTGTTTATTGTGTCAAAATATTTATCATTAAGAATTGAGTATCTGCTGCTGAAATTAATAAATATTAATTAAAATTAATATTTTGCATAATATCCCTTAATTTTGCACCCAGTGTTGTGTTTGCTAATTAATAATCCGGGTTATTAGAGTTTCAGCACGATATTTTCCTTAACTATTCACCACTTGATAAAAATTAAATTGGAACCGATCATTCAAGTAGTGTCGAGGGTTGAACTTACGTTACGACAATTTTATGAAATTAAATGCGAAAAGCCCTTGCCGCCTAGTCACTATAAAAGTTTTGTATTATATTTTTAATAACAGCTTTAAGTCATGTCTCTTTAAGCAGCATGTTCTTGTTGGTTTTTCGATTAAATTTTTGTTGTCTTTCTCCTTCATGACGGAGAGCTGATGCTAAGCGACATAGGTATTTTTGCAACATCTTTGCGCATAATTTTATATTTCGTTTACCGTTATGGCCTATCAAAAGTCCACTGCAGAACACAAGTCTCCCCATATATTGCATCATAGGGGTGGGGTGGGGGGGGGGATTTGTCAGTTGCCACGCATGGCAAACGGGTCGGCAACCGTAGTTTTTTATTTTTTGTCGTTATTAGCAAGACAATTGATTCCCTCTGTCGCCTCTTACGATATCCACGGGACATATGGAGTAGTGGATATTCTTACAACGCTACCCACTACCGTCGTTAAGTGGTCACAATATTTGGGGTACTTGATGATTATTTCATTAAATTAAAATGTTAAATAAATTTATACATTTTTAAATACAGAATGTTCAACATTTTTATACCTGTATCTTTTTATTACTTGAATATTATTATTTGAATATTTTTGTCACATTATAAAGTTTAAACTTCTATTCATTTTTAGTTTATTCATTTCTTCGTAAAGATTTTTTACTGTTATTTTTTTCATTTGTGTAACCGCGAAAAAGTAGCTTAGAGACGCAATATGACTTTCATTTATATTAAATGTACACTTATTTGCATTTAAATTATAGCGGACCGCTTCCTACCGCGTAGTAAGTATGAAAAACCGCTAATCTCACATATTCGAAAGTATCTACATATGAAGTTTCACCAAGACTTTGTTCTTTCACCTTTGCTCCAGTTGGCCGCTCGGCCACCCGTGACGGCACCGCCGCCGCGCTTGGGGTGAGCACACTAAATTGCCGCCCGACTTGAAGCTTCCGCTTGAATTTTAATAGACATCGGGATATTTATTCGTCGATTTAAATAAAAGTCGGACGGTCAATTCACATTAAGCGAGTAAAGAACGCAAGTGTGAAGCACGCCGCCTTCTTCAGTTCGTAGATATTGCTCCGGACCAAAAATTTACCAAATTATTGAATTTGGCTTAGCCTTATTTAATATGTATTTGGTGTATCTGTCAGTGACGGTGTAAATTTTAAATATTGAACGATTTGATCGAGTGTGGTGATAGATGGCGTTGTAATAAAGTTGACCATGATGACTCATATTCACAATATAATATTAGTTTTATGTGGATGTGGTCCACTTATTAACAAATTTTATATTTACCCTGTCAAAATCCAGAGAGAATTTGGAGTTAAGTTCATTGCGCCACCCACCGAAAAGAGCAGAATAATTCCTTCGGGCCGGGATATATATATATATATATATATATATATATATATATACGCGTAAAATAGCAACATTAAAATATAGCTTAATGCTGCCATTTTACGCTGGTATTTTGTGAGAACTTGGTCCATTTACGGCCGAGTCGAGGTATTGCATCGTGGCCTTAATAATGTAGAAAAATAATTTCTTTGAATTTCTTACAACGCAAACACACCATTTTTTAATTAATAAAAATTTACTCCAACCTCTTAAATCCTGCAGACGATGTTTATCTCTTGCATATTAATAATAATTAAGTTAATTTAAATTGGCGACATAAATAATTAAGATTTTCGTGAAAGTGTGGGCACAATGGTGCGAATCTCCCACGACAAGTCGTTTATCTCTGCATGCCCCTGTCACCTAGATTATGCACGTCTCGATCTGGATCACGGCTTCATGTGGTCGTCTAATATGGTCATTTAATTGAACCGTGTGATATCTTAAACATGGTTGGATAGCTTGTCGGGTCTTCCTCACCACCGTTAAATTTTAAAAATTTACGGCCTATATACAGTTTTACGGTTAGAAAATGTACGCGACGCTGCCCCAATGCGTGTTGCCGAACAACCTCACATGTCTTCGAAATATAATTTTTTTCTTATTTCTGAGACATGCAAGTTTATTAAGGGATCCAATACGGATTGCTCGCGTACTATGAAATTTACACCGAGCCCTTAGGCCGTGAGCTACCGCGGCTCTAGTATCGATTAATTCGTTCGCAAGCCATCATAATCAATTTTCGTGCAAAACCCCGTAACAATAATATCTTTAGAAGAACAAATGTAACTGACATTACAGAGGCGAAACCGCAATATAAAAAGAACGAACTAAAAAAAGAGAAAAAAGATTCTCGAGTGGCAGCTTCGTACAGGCTCGACCGGGGAAGGACCACGCTCTCACAGAACACCAGCGTAAAATAGCGGCTTTATGCTGCTGTGTTTCGTATGATGAGTGTAGAGACCTGGAGATCCTTTTTACTGGAAAAGAGACATTCCATCTGAGTCCTCACGGCTGACAACGCATCTGCATTTTGATTTGCAAACGAGGATAGATGTAGATGTCTATGGGCCGCAGCAACCACTTATCATCAGGTGGTCTGTGTGCTTGCTTGTGAACCTTATCTTATAAAAATGGTAGTGTTTGGCACCTTACCACCAGAAGTACGGTCGACCTAATTAAACATGAACAGATCGTTCAGGATAGTGCTTATGGTAATCTATGTTTTTTTTTCTTTTTTTTTATAGGATAAGGGTGACAAACGAGCACACAGTCCACCTGATGGTAAGTGGTTGCTGCGGCCCATAGACATCTACATCTATCCTCGTTTGCGAATCAAAATGCAGATGCGTTGTCACCCGTGAGGACTAAGATGGAATGCCTCATTTCCAGTAAAAAGGGCCTCCGGCCACCTGCACTCACCAAGCGAAGCGTAGAGGTAAACCTCTACTTCACGCTGGTATTCTGTGAGGTCGTGGTACCACCCCGGTTCGAGCCGGCCCATCCGTGTGACAGCAAAAGCTGCCGCGTGGCTCTACCACTGTGTTGTGGGAAATTTGTGTACATTAGTGGACTTTCGATAATGATAACAATGATGATAACGCTATATTTAATGCTTCATCATCATCGTCATCATTTTACGCTTGAGTCGTTATATTTTAACCCCCGATGCAAAAAGAGGGGTGTTATAAGTTTGACCGCTATGTATGTCTGTCTGTGCCATCGTAACTCTGAAACGGGTAAATCGATTTGGGTGCGGTTTTTTAATTTAAAAGCAGGTTTTCTAGCGGTAGTTCTTAGATATAGTTTATCAAAATCGGCCGTTTGAAGACCATCAGCTCTTTTTGTTTCAATTTAGGTTATATATGTTCTTCTTCTTCATCTCTTCTATAAAAATTCACTGAATTATCTCTGATAAGATACAGGGTTTGCCCTAATTTCCAAGCTTATCAGTTGAATCACGGATCCATATGTCTCGCACTTTTTTCATTTTTTTATAGGATAAGGGTGACAAACGAGCACATAGTCCACCTGATGGTAAGTAGTTGCTGCGGCCCCTAGACATCTACATATATCCTCTATTACAAATTAAAATGCAGATGCGTTGTCACCCGTGAGGACTAAGATGGAATACCTCATTTCCAGTAAAAAGGGTCTCCGGTTTTTTACACTCACCATACGAAACACAGTAGCGTTAAGCTGCTATTTTACACTGGTATTCTGTGAGAGCGTGGTCCTTCCCCGGTCAAGCCAACCCATTCATGCTACAACTTTACTACTTATATAGCTGCAGCATGGCTCTACCACGTATGAAATTATTTTCGTTGCTCCTCGTTGTCAATCTGGAGCTGTGTTTGCTGTAAACAATATGGTAATACTACCATCTATTGGAAGCCAGGACTTCCTTCTGGAGTTTCCCATAGTTAGTTCTTACATTAACCACGGGACGAAATGGTTTGACGAATTCTTTTATGTCACCAAAACGTGACAATTTTTGTTTGCTGAAAAGTTTAATGGTAAAGTTTTGGAATAATTTTATCTAACGCTTCCAGGATATTCTATTTAAAATATTATACCCAATTTAATAGCAACTGTAAGTGAAGAAGTGTGTGATAGCGGTGTAAGAATCTCCACTACCCTATCTCGTTCCGTAAGTGTCATAAGAAGCGACAGAGGGAAACAAACCAGGAGATAGGCAGCAGCTTTTCTTAATAACAACTTAAAATTAAAAACCTTCACGCTTGTAACCAGGTTGGTAACTTCAACGTGGTAGAGCCATGCTGGAGCTATATTAGTAGAATAGTTGTAGCACGAATGGGTCGGCTCAACCGGGGAAGGATAAAGCTCTCACAGAATACCAGCGTAAAATAGCAGCTTAACGCTGCTGTGTTTCGTATGGTGAGTGTAGAGAACCGGAGACCCTTTTACAAGAAAAGAGGCATTCCATCTTAGTCCTCACGGGTGACAACGCATCTGCGTTTTGATTCTTTATTGAGGATAAATGTAGATGTCTATGGGTGACAGTAACCACTTACCATCAGGTGGACTGTGTGCCCGTTTGTCACCCTATCCTATAACAAAAAATATCAATAGAAAATATTCATGAGGCAATCTATGGGGTAAGCTTATGTTTAGCAGTGGATTTTTGATAGAATATAACGATCAAGTGTAGAAACTATGTGACAAGCCTACAAAGGGCAGCGTCCTTCAGCGTACATGACAAAAATACGCCCTTGAAAGTGTACGCGGCACGCGTTGCTACGCTGCACACTTAGCCTATCGCTCTCCGCTCAAGCCTTAGACCTACCAATCCGATTATTGCAGAATCAACAAGGAAGATATCTTCACTGCATTGTTTATTGAAATAAAAAATGTTTATATAAGTCATCATCAGCTCTCAACCGCATCTCTTCATCAATTGCCTTAGCAATGTGAAAAAAGTTTACACAACTCGAGCGAAATGTTTTGATATTTATCAGGCGTTAGTATAACAATTAATATTTACAAAACAAACAAATGATTGCGGCGATAACATCATAGAGTATTTATTTAACTCATTCATACATTTTTTTATAATTCCATCTATCACATCTAACTGACCGTAACCGCCCCTTAATTTCCATATTCCACTTTTTTCCTATTTGTTCACACTAATTTAATTCTTCGTAGTGTTGGAATATGAAATAGAATCGTACAAAATGCCTTAATTAAGAATTCATTAAGTAATACCATATTTCACGACGGCTGCGTTTCAAATTGAACCCTATATAATGCACACTGAAATCTCATTTTTCCTTTTCTATCCTTACGTTGTTTTACGTTACAATAAATTAATTATGTGTGTTAAATGTTTCGTGGACAGCTCCTATTACATCATAAAGCACGGGTAGATCTTGTTAATTAAAAGCTCTTCACATTATATTACATGTTAGTATTAATATCTATGCTAGGTACAAACGATTATTATCATGCATATTAACTTTACATATCTGATAACTTCAACTTGAATTTATTATAGAAACGAATAAATTTCTTACTTAACTAATTTTTGTAGAATAAAAGTGACAAGCGAGCACGCCCTTGATGATATTTGGATGATGTGACCCTTAGACATCTACCCCTCTAGTCACCCCTGAATAATGCCGCGTTGTCAGTATAAAGGATATCCGGTTCTCTACACTTACTATACCCTGGTCTTCTGTAAGAGCATGTCCTACTCCCGTCGAGCCGACCCTTTAGGCTACAACCATAATATAGCTGCCGATTAGCTCTACCATGTATATAATAAAAGTTTTCAAGTAGGTAATAATTTTTACGAAAATTTATGTAAATGTATACCTACTTTTTAACATATTATTTTGAATACAACATATTCTAGATATCTCCTATTAGTTAGTTTATATTCTTTAAATTACATTATTTAAAAAAAAATCTAATGACAGGAATGTTTCACGTCCACAACCGAAAGAACACACTTGTTTTTTGTAATTACGAAAAAAGCATATTTTGTATATTTTTTTTAGATTTATATTTTATAATATAATCGACACAGATACAAGTTGACTTTCAGAACCGAAAGAACAAACCCGCATTATTTCATCACAAAGACGTTCATTGGCAAATCATTAGCTTTTCAGTATTCGATTTAATACTTATGCGATCGAAAGGAAGGATTGAATGTAGAGTAAGATATAAGGAAACCATTCAAGCTACTTTCTGAGACCAGGCCAGATTATAACTATGATAACAGGGTGTAAGCTGGTTGCACCAAGTTACTCAATCAGTCCAATTGTCTCATCTCATGCCACGACTAATAAACATAGACCAAAGTCTTAGTATAGCCTTAGTATTTAGTATAGCCATTCAGCACAAAAACGTTCGTAGCGCGGGGAGTAGTACTGTTTGATTATTTTAAGTTTAAACTTCTTTTATTATAACAAGTATTATACATTAGAATGTTATATGTAAATAAATATTAAACAAAAGTCTAAAACACAACTCTGCCGGCTAACTAATAGTGGAATATCCATTCCAAAATAGTGAATCATCATTCATCATCATCATTACAGCCCTTCACAAGTCCATTGCTGAACATAGGCCTCCCCCAAAGAATGCCACAAAGCACGGTCCTGAGCCACCTGCATCTATCGACTTCCTGCATATCTTACCAGGTCGTCACTCCATCTAGTGGGGGACGCCCTACACTTCGCCTGCCGGTACGAGGCTGCCACTCAAGAACCTTTTTTCCCCATCGGTTGTCGGCTCTTCGAGCTATATGGCCGGCCCATTGCCACTTCAGCTTACTAATCTGTTGGGCTATGTCGGTCACTTTGGTTCTACTGCGGATATCCTCATTTCTAAGTTTATCACGCAGAGAAACTCCGAGCATAGCCCTCTCCATAGCTCGCTGAGCGACCTGGAGCTTCCTCATCCGGCCAGCAGTGAAGGACCACGTCTCAGTTCCATAGGTCATCACTGACAACACGCACTGGTTGTACAGTCTTGTTTTCAAGTTTTAAGGTATACCTGACGAAAAGAGGTGCCGTAATTTCCCGAACGCTGCCCAACCGAGTTGAATCCGTCGATTGACCTCTCGGTCGAAGTTGGACTTACCTAGTCGGACTATTTGTCCCAGGTAAACATACTCGTCAATAACTTCGAGCTTAGTGCTCCTAGCAACTACCAGCATAGGTGTGACATGGACCTTAAACATGATCTTTGTTTTGTCCATGTTCATCTTAAGACCTATCCGTTGGGAAACACTAAAATGTCTTCCCGTGGGTGTCGTAAGAGGCGACAGAGGGAAACTGAGGCAGAGGTTGGGCAGCAGCATCTTTCGATAATAGCAAAACAAAAATAAAAAAACTGCAGTTCCCAACCCGCTCACCAAGCGTGGCAACTATGGCAATGTACCCCCCACGAGAGTAACGAAAATAGTGAATGATATATCCAAAATACCAGAATGCATTATTGCCAGTGCAAGGATATCAGCTTATACAGGGGGAGGGATACAATATAAACAAGTATTTTAAGGTGGTTTCCTTCTTGTTTTATTATTAGACATATTCAAATTACCCTTATCCACAGTATATTAAAATTAAGAAAAAAAAGAAGTATGCAAACTATGAAAATATCTTAATGTCGGTAATAATCGATCAACATTAAAGAGTACAGTATTGACTTTAAGTTTCGAATACTTAAAACTTTTAACTATTATATATTTAATGTATAAAAAATTCAAGACTGGCTGAATAGAAGAAATTAAAACCTTTTTAAAATCACAAAAAAAAAAACATAACTCATATCACTCAAGATAAGCAGTAAAAAGAGTGTGACTTTACACGCTCCGACAAGTATTCTATTCTAGACACCGCTACGCTATACCTCCGGGTAATTATAGCAATAAAACCAACATTTTTATATCTCAGAAGTAGTGCAATATGCATGAGAAGCGCTTTCCCATGACGGGCGGCCATTGCTAACTGTAAGCAGTGATTGGGTTTCATATTTCTCTTTTTTTTCGCATACATCATCCAGGTCAGTGCACTTTGACCGAGAGGGTTTATTAAAAGGAGATATTTTAGGAAATTATAAGATTAACGATTGCAACGCATGGTTAAAAAAAGCTTCTACAAAGACATTTAAATGTTATAAACGTTTGGCATGAAAATAATATTATCATGAATGTACTAAAGGATACTGGCATCAATTTTTAAATTTGAAATCATTAAATAGTTCAGTACTTGCAGATCTTATAATCGCTGCACAAAAATATTTCTAAATTACTGGATAGAGTCGTTGCATAAGCAGAAAAGCCAAAGACCATCTTTATGGTAAATCTGATCTTAAAATTGGTCAGAAGCAGTCTATCGTTTGTTCTTATATAAGTGGTATTGGAATCTAGCGCGTTTTAATTTCTAGACTACTATGTGCTCGTCGTTGAAGAAAAACAACATTTCAAAAGCAAGGAAACATGTGAAGTCCGCTAAAACGCGCGCGATTGGAATGTACCCAGCAGTGAGAGCGTTTTTTATTTTATTTAAAAATACTTTTTATTGTGAGGGGTTACTCTTCTATTATAGAGGTATACAAAAATTGCACAAAGACACACATCCAGACCCTAAAAATTTGTAGGCCATATGGAAGGTAGACGGAACGCTGTGTTACATTTTAAGTGACATCTAAAACCATCCTCAAGTTCTAGACACACACATAAATCTTTCTTCTTTCTTTCTTTAACATTATGCACACTTATGCATATATATGGGGGTAGTTGGTTGGTTGGTTGTTGGTTAGTTGTACTTCAGATGTAGAATAATAATAGCCATCCGCCCGGACTTCGCAGGCACGGCAACAGCCCCATCTGCCAGATCCAAATGTAGCTGAGAACCGTCCAGGTGTCTCCATAAGTAGCCCATATTTTTTTTATCAAAATCGACCAAGTCGTTCACGAGGAGAAGAACCACGAACACACGCACACCAGAATTTTATATATAAAGATGTTTATGATTGTGAGTGCATATCCTTACAATAAGTTGAGTATGATTTTGGATTGGTTTCGGTGGTCTGAGTTTAACATAATAACAAATAAAAAAAATTCAACCACCATATTATAAGAAATAAAATTAGGTTGACACTTTGCTGACAGTTACTGCCATGTAATTCGTGGAACGACTTCGTTTCGGCTCATCCAAGTACAAAACCTTTCAATAAGGCAAAACATATCATTAAAATAGTAAGACAACATTCCTTTCAGCTAATAAGACGCCACAATCAGCAAATGCGTATGAATTAATTTGCGCTTTGTTCTCTAGATATACAGTTAATTTTACAATGACTCCTGGTTATTGACATGGGTTTGCCGATACGTAGACGTAACTACGACGTATTTGTACCCGTGAACCATGAATTCACTTCCGTGTTTCCCGACCCCACGGTAGGACATAATTTTTGTTGCGAACACTGGACGCTCCTTTTCGATTTCTTTCTGTATTATTATTTTCAAACCGTTATTGTTAAGTAAAGTTTTATTTAAAACCGTTAGTTAAAAATTCGTAAAGCGATTTAGGGTAAGAATTTATTATATTTTAAATCCGATGTAATGATGGGTAACAAAAATTACTCCTTTTAAGTTAATTACTACTTACTGCTAGAGCAAATTTTATTTCTATTTCTATTGGAAGTAATCACAACAAAATTAGAACGTAAAACTAAAAAAATACTTATTTCGCATAGCTTCGGCTCAAAATTCAAATAACGACACGTATAAATTAGATAATATTTTCTGGGATCTCTTTATTCTAACTTAACTGCGTGTTACAAATCTAGCTACCGAACGGAACAAATTTTACTCACATAATATGTATTTGACTTTTATATATAATTATTTGACATTTGACTATGAGCTCGATTATTACACTCCCTCACAAGTCCACTGCTGAACATAGCAAGGAACGCCACAAAGCATGGTCCCGAGCCACCTGCATCCACTTCACTTAACTTTATATTTGTTATATTATTTGTTATTTTTAACAGTGGTAGAGCCACGCGGCAGCTTTTGCTGTCGGACAGATGGGCCGGCTCGAACCGGGGTGGTACCACGACCTCACAGAATACCAGCGTGAAGTAGAGGTTTACCTCTGCGTTTCGCTTGGTGAGTGCAGGTGGCCGGAGGCCCTTTTTACTGGAAATGAGGCATTCCATCTTAGTCCTCACGGGTGACAACGCATCTGCATTTTGATTCGCAAACGAGGATAGATGTAGATGTCTATGGGCCGCAGCAACCACTTACCATCAGGTGGACTGTGTGCTCGTTTGTCACCCTTAGCCTATAAAAAAAAATTCGTATTTACTACGGGGAGTGCTAATAAAGGCTATTGGTGTTATTAATGCAAGCCGTAAAGTGCCATCATAGTAACATCTCGTCACAAATGTATGGTTGATAACTACAGCGCGTTTTTTAGGAATTTTCTGCCACAACGACAAATTTGTGAATAGAAGAAAGAGAGTAGATACTAAACTACAAGTAGTATCATATGTCCAATATGACTTAAGGACCTTCAAGATCACACTCCTTTATAGAAAACACTTGCAGTTTCTCCGGTGCTGAAGATGTTTAAGAGTGGCGATGGTCACTTATGTTCTGTTGAGTTGTGTGCTAGCTTACTTCCTCTTCTATAAATACAAACTATGCTATATTTAGCACACATAAAATTGAACATTACGTAGCCCAACAGCGGCACATGTGATCACAAAGGAAATATAATAATTTAAGAACAAAATTAATTTAAGTCTTATTTTTACGCAATAGAGTAAATTCTCAATTGAACCTACATAACGAACCTGCAAAAGAACATATATATTTTATACAAAACGCACGATTCCCTTTACAAAAGTGCGGGGACACGAATTACCAAACGTGACATGACGTAACGCATCGAGACTTCATTCATAAAGCTTTCGAGTTAATTCCAGTAATAATAATAAAGTAACTGTTAAAAGCATTAAGCGCGTGAATGGCTTACAAATACAAATTTACTTTTTTTTTAAATAGAAATAAGGATGAAAAACGAGCTCACAGCCCACCTGATGACAGGTGAATGCTGCAGCAGGTAGATTCTTAGATCATGAATCAAAATGGAGATGCGTCGTCACCATAAGTTGCGCTCACTATATGAAACGCAGCAGCACTTGGCTGCTATTTTACGTTAGTAAACGTGTTCCTTCCCCGGTCAAGTCAACTCTTGCTGCAGCCATAATCATCTTCGGCGTATCTTTACCACATATAGAAATTAAACGTGATACTTAATTTATAATTTATACTTCCTTGTTATAAACCCTTATATTTTGCTTAAAACAATATTGTATCAGGGACCAACAAAGGTAACTGGCCGAAATTGGCAGGCAAGTTTAAAATGATAACAACGAAATAGATTAACGTATTTAAAACAAAGTTTTGGCAAGCGGATTTTCTTAAATATTTTTTCTTCTTTTTATGGGTAAAATGATACCCCATAACTATCATTTTACATATTATACTTCCTACAGTAGCTGCAACAGTTGACAAAACTATAGATAGATAGAAAGAAAACTCTATTCTTTTGGAGAAATTCTTAGACGGAAGTTTATCGACCAAATTGGCGATATATTAAGTATGTGTCAGCGATACCCTTAATCGCCGAACATACAAAATATAAAGTAATACGACTGAACACATTTATTGAAGACATTTCTTTTAAGAAGTAGCAAGAGTTTTTAGTATCAACATTTGATTTCCAACACGTAATTTTTAGGGTTCCGTACCTCAAAAGGAAAAAACGGAACCCTTATAGGATCACTTTGTTGTCCGTCTGTCTGTCTGTCTGTCTGTCTGTCTGTCTGTCAAGACCCTTTTTCTCAGGAACGCGTAGAGGTATCAAGCTGAAATTTATATCAAATACTCAAGTCTACTGTCCCTTGGGGCTGTGAAAAAATCAAACTTCTAAGCCAACGTAATCAAAAGATACAGCCGTTTATGCCGCAAATTTTCGATATTCGCAAGGGAATCAAATGTCAAAACCTACAGGGTACTTCCCGTGAACTGAGAATCTTAAAATTTGGCACGAAGCAACGTATTATAGCACAGATAAAGGAAAAATTGCGAAAAGCATAAATTTTTAGTTACATCATATAATAAAAATATTTTTAATAATTTTAAACTCATATACCTACGGATTTGTTCGGAACCCTCGGTGCGCGAGTCCGACTCGCACTTGGCCGGTTTTATTTTGTTTGTTATAGCATGGGTGGAACCCTTGTTAATAATAGGTTTTAAAATTTATGCATCAAGAACTAGGAATGATTTCGTGATCGATTTGGAAACGAATTAGCGAATGCAGCACCAGATGTCTAGATAATTCACATCTGACATATGCAATATTCAATTTTACCTCTATATTTTTACCTATCATATTTCTTGGACGGTACTATAAAAAAGATAAAAATGATATTAAAAAAAAACCGTATCCCGAAAATCGATATGCACCCAACCGTTAAATAGGACTCGATTGTCAGCTGAATCCACCAGCCAATTTCCTGTGCGGACAATTAAAAAGATATAAAAAAAATAAGTTCGCCGTAACAGCGCTATAAACCATTTCTTCGGGGTCATAGCACCCAACAGGAAGTACGTCACGGGTCGCCGCACGCCGCTCCGTTCTTACGAAAAATAATTCTTTTCTAGGTACAACATAGCTACGTGTAAATGTACAGTTTGTGTTTTTATGCGTGGAGTGATCAATTGTTCCACTACATACACTTGTATACGTGACTTTTAGGAAATATTTTCATTTGAAAATTTAGCGCTTAAAGTAGCAGTGTGCCCTCTATTGAGTTTCGCATTGAGAAAGAGTTGGTATGATTACAAGACGTGAGACATTGCGTAGTACCCAGAATTGCTAACTGGGTTACAATTGCAATTACAATGTAGATGTTTCAAGGCTATAGTGAATAGGCTTTTTGGAACGAAGTTCCTTATAGCACGGTACGAATTTGACGAGAAAAAGTGTAAGATTTTTCCGTCACGGCCCCCTTTTTTTAGTGCGAGCGAGATGGAATAATATCCATCTCCCTTGCACTTTTTCTTATCTTACCATGAAAGAAATATTATTTTAAATGACGCTTCATTTTAATAAACACTAGTAAATCATTTTTTTGTTAATCAATAATATAATACGTTTATCAATAATAATATACTAAGAAAGGAACTTCGTTCCAATCGAGTGTTCCACGACACTCACGCTTTTATTTTTTGTTAATCTAAGTCAGTACGTTTTACCATCTCCGACTGGATCACCACTTATCAGAAAGGTGTGATAGTTGTCAAGCTTAGAATAAAAATTGTTTAAAAATGTGTTTGTTTTAAAAAAGTCTCTTTGTTTGAAGTTGGTTGCAGGAATGAATTTAGACATACAGTAGACACTTCAATGAGGTGCTCTTTAATACCTGTCCAAAGTTCCACTGCTAAGTACAGGTTTTCTCTTTTAGATTGTCTTATAGGGAGATATTTGTTACAGATGTCACGTTTGGCATGCTAGTAAACAACCGCTGTCTTTTATTATTATTAAGATGTTTTTAGGAAAATGCCGCTGTAAATCTAATGTTTCTGTTACCTTTTGGCGCCTCTTACAATAACTACGGGATGACTTGAGGAAGTGTGAATTTTCTTATACGTTGTGCCTACACGGCAGGCTTGTCACAATACTTGTAATATTAAAAAAATATATTTATTCCCCCTGAAACTTCATAATGGATTCAGACATCATATGTCCTTCTTGATATTGTAATGATTTCTATGGGTTTACTTGAAAGGTAGCTGTGGTTCGAGTCTTTATCCTCCGAACGAAAAAATTGTCAAATAAAATATTTAACGATGGCCATAAATTCTCATCTAAGTCATTAGTTATTTGTAAGTCCTATGGCCAAATATTCAAACGCTACGCATTTCTAAGACGTTGTTAAGTCTCGTGGTGTCACAGTCACTTTGACTTAAAATGATAGAGACAGCACAAGACTTAGGCCATCTTTTTTATAGAATAAGGGTGACAAGCGAGGACACAATTCACCTGATGGTAAGTGGTTGCTGTGGCCCATAGACATCTACATCTATCTTCGTTTGCAAATCAAAATGCAGATGGGTTGTCAGTCGTGGACTAAGACAGAATACTTCTTTTCCAGTAAAAAGGGTTTCCGGTATTCTACACTCACCATACGAAACACAGCAGCAATAAGCTGCTATTTTATGCTGGTATTCTGTGAGAGCGTGGTCCTTCCCCGGTCGAGCCGATCCATTCGTACTACAACTATACTATTAATATAGCTGCAGCATGGCTCTACCATGTAATATCTTAAAATTGAGCAGCGTTTGAGTATTTGGTCACTAATTATTCAAATGTTAAGCAAGCTGTGTTCATGAAAAATCCTTGTTTTAGGTTAAAATATTTCTTCTCCGGCAGCTTGTAAAACTCTACTGCTGGACATGGATCTTTCTCATAGAGTCGTCGACAGATCATAACGCTCAGCGCGCAAATTGACCATCGCAGTATTAGAAGTCACGCACCTTTGATTCTACTCCTGTCGTAGGACAAAATAGTAAAGCGAAGGCTGCTCTGGATATTTTAAATCTGTTTTACACAAACTTAAAGAGGCTTTCTTGAGGTCATTCGCAATTAAATTACTTAACTTACACTTTAGAAATGTTCTCTATTGACAGCCTCATTTTGGCAAGTACTGTGTTCGGACCGTTTTAAGTAAAATTCAATGGAAAGACCCATGTGGAGGAATATGTTGCTGCACATGGCCTATTATGCCTATTATGGATTACAATTATTTTGATACCCTCTTATTGAATATTAATAAAAAATCTTTTGTTTGTGCAAACAAATTGAAGAATGAATTTGAAAGCAACGAAGCGAATGATTTACGCATATACACGTACATCATTCAGATGTAATCTGACTTTATTTTATTGCCAGTTTCCGCCCAATACTAACTATTTACACGTTTACAAAGCTAATAAACGAGTTTTACACTTCTTTGTGCTAAAATAAAGTGTACGGAATACGACTTAACACGTTAAATCCTTGTTGGAGTTATTTTAACTGCTTACAATTATTTAAAAATACGTAACCTGCTGATGCTATTTGAAAATAATGTTAATATTGGTTGACGCACATCGTAATTCATAAAGGCTTCTGTCGCTATCCATGGATATATATTTTGATTTACTATTTAAATAAATGTACTGCATTTAAAATATCACATTTTTTATTTCCTTACCTTTCTTCTCTTGGATACATAGTAAAGCCATGCTGCAGCTATATTATGGTTGTAGCAGGAATGAGTCGGATCGACCGAGTTAGAATTAGGCTGGTATTATACAATAAGGATGACAAACGGGCACAAAGTCCACCTGATGGTAAATGGAAGCTGTGACCCATAGATATCTACATTTATCCTCGGTTGGGAATCCAAATGCAGATGCGCCGTCACCCCTGAGGGCTAAGATGGAATGCCTCGTTTCCAGTAAAAAGAGTCTCCGGTTCTCCACACTCATCATACGAAACACAACAGCCTTAAGCTGTTATTTTACGCCGGTATTCTGGGAGAGCACGCTCTCACAGAATATCGGCGTAAAATAACAGCTTAACTCTGCTCTAGACCCTTTTTACTGGATACGAAGCATTCCACGTTAGTTCTCAGGGGTGACAACGCATCTGCATATTGATTATTAATTGATGATAGATGTATATATCTATGGGCCACAGCAACCACCTACGATCAGATAGACTTTGTGCTCGTTTGGCAGTCTTGTTCTATATTAAAAACAGCCTTTTATCATGCAGTTGATTTCAAAAGCTGATAAATTGAAATTTTTTATAAATTACTCCTACTATAGTTTTTATATACATAATTTTTATATCTATAGTGATAAGTTTGTAGATACTTAAATTTTTGACGTAGATAACGTCACATTTTTTTCCTTTCCTATATTTTGTATCACCCCATTTAATTCCATACCTGATGAATTGTATCGATATCAATTAAATATTTAATAAAAGGAAAGCGTTATCAGGGAGAGTATTTAAATTATAGTTACAATAAAACACGTAACGCATGATCCGAGAGTATGGTGTATTAATCTATAATAAAGTAATTGAATTAAAATTTACACGTAGAAAGGTATAAATTATTATAATATGTAACAAAGACAGTAAAATTAGGCAAATGTACAAACGCTAACGGCTGACGTAACTGATATAAAAAATTTCGGTCAAAGTTTATTAATTTAGCCCAAGATAGCTCAATTATTCTCATGCCTTGAAGAGGTCAATATCAAATAACTGATGTTGAAAGCTGACTTCTTAAACATTAGTTAAAATAATCTTTCCCACAAGATTTTCATATAAATGTTGAAAGCACGAAGCGTTGCTAGAACGATCTATCATAATCAATCTTTTTTTCTCTATCGCTAATTATTGGAATTGTGGCTTCCGTATAATACGTTTTACTGGTATTAATCATCGTGTTTCATTAAATTGATTAAGAGCTGGCTGGTGTTAATTGTTTCAAGCCAGCTCAAATTATGAATTAACTAATTTTTATTTTTAAATTAACGATGCAGTTTTACTTAAGACAATTTATTTATATTTATATTTTAATTAATAACAAATCATACAATAATATTTCATGTTATGTAACAAAATTTCTGCTAGTATTCTATCTATACATCTATATCTATACAAATTAATAAAATAGAAGTGTCTGTTTGTAATGTCAAAATTACAGTTTCTTACTAAATGCATATGAAAGCAAATACGGTACTTATAACTAAAATACAATTTTTAAAATTTTTGTCTGTCTGTCAGTCTGTCTGTCTGTCTGTCTGTCTGTTTGTTCCGGCTAAACTCCGAAACGGCTGGACCGATTTTGACGGGACTTTCACTGGCAGGTAGCTGATTTCATAAGGAGTAACTTAGGCTACTTTTATTTTGGAAAAAGAATTAGGGTTCCGCGCAAAAACATAAAAACCCTAACACGCGAGCGAAGTCGCGGGGAACAGCTAGTTAGTAAATAAATAATGATTAATATTAACGATATATATGAACCAATTTAAATTAAAATACAATTATTTACATATAATACAATAAATACACGATACACAACTACACATTGGGTATCATTTTTGAAAAGTAGAAGAAAAAAGAATCGGTTGCTAGTTTGACGTTTGAAGGGTCGTATTGATTAATATTTATTATTTAGTAATATAATTAATTTTCAGTGCTTGGATGACAATGACAGATAATAAAATACTCCAGTACTCTGTACCTAATACCAAATTTGTATCTACCCACACATCCCGCTATCATAATTGCTACATATGGTTTTATCGTTCATTAATCCTTTACAACTTATCAAAAGTCCTTAACAGTGGATATAGGCCTTCCCATAGCTTGCTTCATAGAAGCATTCTGCTCGTTTGTTACTATTATAAAAAATATTATTAATAATGAAGATACATAATATACGTAATTTATGTCTTACAAGCTGTCTTATTATTATAGTTATCATATAATATACTTAATGTTTATGTAAGGTGTTGTACTGTTCGAGCATATTTAAAGATTTTTTATTTTTGTTCTTACCATACTTTTTGTATAGTGTCATTAAATATAAATAAATAAAATTATACTCTTTTCACAGCTTCCAACGTGTGACATCTACTCGAACCTGCAAGCTATAAATTTTCTCCAATTATACCTTAAAACCGTATTTTAAAATATAAAATATTGCTATAATAACTGAAATCGAGAACAAACAATTTGTTATTTAAAAAAAAATCTGTCACACATTCGCGCCAACTCGTAATTTCATATTTCGAACACCCACATCGCTCTAAAGGCCAGCCTTCTTGCTCATACGTATAATTAGGAGAAATGATCACGGATTTTATGCACGACAGGCGTCGAAAAGGACGGTCCGCGTCCCGCAAATATATGACCATTTTTATCATATGGCGCAGCAATAAATATACTCATGAAATTGTGAACCGTATACTTAATAAAGGCTTTTAATAGAATGATCTTTATTAAGAATTATAGCCGTGTCGCACCCATATTTTGCATATGAAATTATCTGGCGTACATTTATTCGCATTGCAAGCAAACTAAAGTTGTGGAATTGTATGTTATTTATTTATGTGCAGAATATTAAGAATGCGACGACGTGGCCTAGTGGGTAGAATACCTGAATACTACGTCGCGGTTTGACAGGCACTATATTCAAAGTAGCTAATGGCCACAATGTGTAAAAAAATTGGCCATGATTGAAATTTGTCACGAATAACATCATCGTTATTAAGAATAAGTAGAAATATTAGAAACGTTTCCACTTATTGAATATACAAAAGTAGAATTGTCTTAGAATAATATCAATTTTTAAGTGAATAAATCTGCTTTAAAAGCATAAAGTACGTCCGTTTTTCTACGAGTTTCTTCGCGTTGTTTTTTTTTCTCCGCAAAGCTCCTTGTTAATCTTTAATTCATTCATATACCTGCCTATCTATCTATCGATATCCACTGCTGGACATAGGCCTTCCTATAGTTTTCGTAATAATATTTGCCATAGTTGGCACGCTCTGCAGGCAGGTTGGCATCAGCAATTTTTATTTTCTGATTCCCAACTCCTAGTTTGTTTCCCTCTGTTACTTCTTACGGCACCCACGGGGCGATATGCGGCAGTGGATATAAAATGTATTAATTGAATTTACTATTTAAGTACCAGGATTGAATCCCCTCTTAGTATTATGAAAGGTGAGCGCCAGAACTCTAAACTGTCATTGCTATAAATATTTCAACTTAATATGTATTATTTAACTTAAATGCTTTAATTCAAGTCCTTCACAGGTACAAATCATTTTAATAGTAGACAATTGTAACTTAATGTTGATATTCAATTATTCTTAGAAATTCGACCACACGCAATCAATCTTAGGCGACCACAAAATCGATCGATTTATCGATTTAAAACGAATCGGTACCAAATTTGAAACCGGCACGATTGTACTCTCTAATTCCGTTTTCCCGCCTATAATTGACGCTGACGCGCCATTTTCTGTTCCTTATTATTTTATTCAACTCATATGCATCCATCCCTCTCGTGCTTTAGTGTCACGTGCGATTGTCAGTGTAGTCACTATTTCGACAATTATGTCATTTGGTTGTCACGGGTGTGTCATTTCGACGACGAGCGATTGCCCTGTAATTTTGTTTGGAATAGTGGAATTTTCGAGGTCGTTGACATGCATTCTGATGTATGAGAACATCTGGATTCTGAGAAAACCGTCTTATATGGCGTTGATATAAGACAATTATCAATTTGTCAGTTATGAAGCTAATTGCTATTAATATTTTAAATAATGATTTATTTTTGGTACTACTAATAAGTAATACTAAGTATGAATGCAGATTTAGGCTTTCACTGCACATCTCCCTGGCTTCCTCATAAATAAAGCAAAGTAATTAATACTTTTTATGAGTGACAGATTAATTTCAAAAAATAAAAAATATTGAATAATTAAAAAAGGAAATGTTTATGTAAGTCCATATAAAAGTTCTCCTGTAATTCTTGGGAGTCCAGTTTGCAACATTTATTTACCTTTTACATAAGTCTAATACGTTATTACGATAGTTACTTTGTATCGCATATCTTAAAACAAATGATAAACCAAAACTATTTCATTCGACGTGTCATTGCATAACTACCTAAGTTTTCATAAAATTTAACTAAGCATGGTAGAGCCATGGCTACAGCTATGTTATGGTTGCAGCAGAATGGGTCGGCTTGACCAGGGAAAGAACCACGCTCTCACAGAATACCAGTGTGAAATAGCAGCTTAATGCTGCTGGGTTTTTTATGTAATTTTAGAGAACCGGAGACCCCTTTTACTAGAAACGAGGCATTCCACCTCAAGCCTTAGGAGTGACAACGTATGGCAACAACATATGTACTTAGATTTCTATGGGCCACAGTATTTACTTACCATAAGGTGAACTGTGTGCCCGTTTATCACCCTTGTACTATAAAAAAAATGAAACTTTTATAGCCAAAGTCAAAGAAAGCCCTTAGTGTGGACAGACCAAGTCCAAACAAAAAAGACAAACGTTCATTTTCAGGGTTCCGTACCCGAAGGGTAACCAACGGGACCCTAATTACTAAGCCTCCGCTGTCCGTTCGTCTGTCTATCAGCGGGCTGTATCTCATGATCCGTTAAAGGTAAACTGTTGAAATTTTCACAAAATGTGTATTCTATTGCCACCGTAACTAAAAATAATAAAAATAAAGGTAAATTAAAAATTAAAGGAGGCTCTCCTACTAGAAAAGTGTTACTACAAGTGTTGCTACAGAGTAATAAATCTTGTACGATGGTACGGAACCCTTCATGCGCGCGTCTGACTCGCACTTGGCCGATTTTTTTAAAGTGGTTTTTTTCTCGTTTTTAGTTTCGCTTTGTTAGGCTTAGTCTCTATCCTGTGTGTCTAGTGTATAAATACGAAGCTCACGCAATGTACTAATAAATTATTTACTGTTAACGTTACATCCTATTAAAGGACCACTGCTGAACATAAGCCACCACCATAAATTGCTTCATTGGGCGATATTTACCATAGTTGCCACGCTTGGCAGGCGGGTTGGCAACCGCAACTTATTAGGAAGAAGCTGCTGCTTCTCTCCTATAATATAAACTTTTTGAGACTAACGCTATTTAACTCTGTAATAACAAGCTACAGTGGGTTTAGTTCATTGTATTACGCACAAAAAACCTTTGCAATAAAGGGTCATAAATCATTTGCTTAATTAACACATTGAAAATCTGATTTGGACTGTACCCAGGTTGCTATATATAGCAACAATTACATATAAGGGTGTACAGAAGCTATTGAATACAAATGTGGTTTAAATTGTGAATCACTGAAAATTCTAATGAATTTATCGTTGTTGTTGTTGTTGTAATGTTAAGAGCTTTGACGTATATAATGTAAAGTCATGTGTCATTAGCTTGAAGTAGACCACTATTGAACCTGGCCGTCTTAAAGTTAGAAGGATATGTAGTAATCGCTACTGCATTTCATCATCATCATCATCATCATCAGTACAGCTCTTAACGAGTCCACTGCTGAACATAGGCCTCCCCCAAGAAATGCCACAAAGTACGGTCCTGAGCCACCTGCATCCATCCACCTCACTGTCACACTCATCAGTCTCACCAGGTTCTCAATCCATCTAGTGGGAGGTCGCCCTACACTTCGTCTACCGGTACAAAACTGCCACTCGAGAAACTTTTTTAAAAATAATATAATGTAAAATAAAAAATAATAAATAGGCAAAATACTTATATATTAACCGACAGCAGCCTAATGGCAGGGCGCGGACCGCGAACTCAAAAGGTCGTGGGTTCGAATCCGCCATTCGACTACTGTCGTGAACCACTTCTAACACAAGCATTTTAAGCTTACCAGAAGTGATTTAAGGAAATATTAGTAATGTTTAATAGGATTACTAGTATGTTTTAAAAAAGAAAGAAAAAAAAATAAAAACTGTTCACTTTGTTTTATTTAAAAATGAGATATTTATTCCATCCTCGTGACTTTGAATTTCACGATTAGCCTCATCTGTCGCTGGGTTTGAATCCGCCATTCGACTACTGTCGTGAACCACTTCTAACACAAGCATTTTAAGCTTACCAGAAGTGGTTTAAGGGAATATTAGTAATGTTTAATAGGATTACTAGTATTTTTTTAAAAAGAAAGAAAAAAAAATAAAAACTGTTCACTTTGTTTTATTTAAAAATGAGATATTTATTCCATCCTCGTGACTTTGAATTTCACGATTAGCCTCATCTGTCGCTGGGTTTGAATCCGCCATTCGACTACTGTCGTGAACCACTTCTAACACAAGCATTTTAAGCTTACCAGAAGTGGTTTAAGGAAATATTAGTAATGTTTAATAGGATTACTAGTATGTTTTAAAAAAGAAAGAAAAAAAAATAAAAACTGTTCACTTTGTTTTATTTAAAAATGAGATATTTATTCCATCCTCGTGACTTTGAATTTCACGATTAGCCTCATCTGTCGCTGGGTTTGAATCCGCCATTCGACTACTGTCGTGAACCACTTCTAACACAAGCATTTTAAGCTTACCAGAAGTGGTTTAAGGGAATATTAGTAATGTTTAATAGGATTACTAGTATTTTTTAAAAAAGAAAGAAAAAAAAAATAAAAACTGTTCACTTTGTTTTATTTAAAAATGAGATATTTATTCCATCCTCGTGACTTTGAATTTCACGATTAGCCTCATCTGTCGCTGGGTTTGAATCCGCCATTCGACTACTGTCGTGAACCACTTCTAACCCAAGCATTTTAAGCTTATTAGAAGTGGTTTAAGGGAATATTAGTAATGTTTAATAGGATTACTAGTATTTTTTAAAAAAGAAAGAAAAAAAAATAAAAACTGTTCACTTTGTTTTATTTAAAAATGAGATATTTATTCCATCCTCGTGACTTTGAATTTCACGATTAGCCTCATCTGTCGCTGGGTTTGAATCCGCCATTCGACTACTGTCGTGAACCACTTCTAACCCAAGCATTTTAAGCTTATTAGAAGTGGTTTAAGGGAATATTAGTAATGTTTAATAGGATTACTAGTATTTTTTAAAAAAGAAAGAAAAAAAAATAAAAACTGTTCACTTTGTTTTATTTAAAAATGAGATATTTATTCCATCCTCGTGACTTTGAATTTCACGATTAGCCTCATCTGTCGCTTCGGAATTGAGTCGTTGCGGCTTTTGAATAAAATATGAGCACTGAACTAGGACCCCATATCTGCTATCGTGTCAAAATATTCCGCATATATTGTTTATTACTTTCATTATTTAAAAACCTTAATATTTAATATATTCCTGTAATTTTTGTTTTATTAGCCAAATGCTCAATTTATAAATATCGTTACAAAAAATATGACAAATAAAATCCTTGTATTTTTGTAGATTTAAGTTGCTGTTATAGTTTTGATATGGCTCGATTAAAAAGAATATGATTTAAAAAGACGAGATATTAGTACAAGGGGCTTATGAAAATCCAATTTGAAATACGAACGGATGTATGAGGATATGGATGATATTTGTATTGGATAGTAATATTAAATAAAGTAAAAGTAAATTCAAACAGAAATATTTTTTCTATTTTATTTGATAAAATGTTATCCTGCTACAAAAATAGCGGTTAAATTAAATAGCTATATTTAGCGCACTATTCATGTTAAATTCTTTATTTCATATATAATTCAAATGGATTAAATACTAAAGTAAATAAAAATCAAGTCCGGTAGCGAGGGTAGTCGCCGGTCGCGCCAGTGCCACGGTGAATTCTAATGCGACACCGAGCGCGCCTTTGTCCACAAGCCGCTTCCCCGAAACGATTCATAATATGAACATCGATCTAGGATTCGTTGAAAAACCTAACGAACTTTCGAGTCCTTGGAAATAAAGTGTCAATGACGTCACTTTTGACTACACAATTTGTGGATCTCTGAATGATCTGCATACCCGAAAGCATATTGATTTGATTTTTTTTAACTATTAAGAAATCTGCAAAGTACCCTGTATGAATTTCAAGCTAATAATTTTATATAAATATCATTTTTTACTTTAAAATGAAATAAAAATTACTTCCGAATTTATAACTTACATTTTGGAAAGAATAGTAAAAATTACGCAAACAACAATTTAGAAGAGTATTAGACATCAACGCGTTGCGACTAATAAGTGTTTGTAAAATGAAATTGAAATAATTTAATTTTATCTGATTCTTATAATTTGTAAGAATAAGTCTTCAAATATAGTAAATTATGTTAGCTGAAAATGATCTTTCTTTGTTTCAAACTTTTTGTAAGTTCAAGAAATGTGTTTAATTAAAATATAAGCTTACAATGTGATTCTGAACCTCTGCATTTCTACATATTCTTCAAAACGTCTCACTTAACTCTCCTGAGGCGAATGTAAATGTAAAGTAAAGTAACAGTGAGTTACAATGTCCCACTGCCACCTCCTATATTTAAGAAGAGTTTTTTATGCATGAAGAATTAGACCACCCCATTGCTGTTTTACAGACTTCTCATATCTTTGAAATATTTATAATTTTAGAGGCATGAAGGTTTCCTTGAGATATCTTCCGTCACTCGTCAATATCATTTATTCGATTGCTTGCATGATATAAAATTTTCGGCGAACGCTTATCCCCACGGTTTTTCAGAAGTTCATCATCATCATCATTACCGCCAATCACAAGTTCACTTTTGAACATAAGCCTCCCCTAAAGTTGGTACAAAGCACGATTCCAAGCAAGGTATCCGTTGACTCCCAGCATGTTTCATCAGATCATCACTACATCAGCTGTGAGGAGTCGCCCGACAATGAGCTTACTAATACGAGGCTACCACTCGAAAACAGGTTTCTATCAGTTATTGGTTCTTAGACATATATCACCGGCCTATTGCCCCTTCAATAGACTGATCCACTGGGCTGTCAGTTATTCTTGTTTTTCTGCGGGTATCCATGAAATTTTATCATGCAGGGAAACTACGAATATCTCTTTCGCTCGCTGAGTGACTTTGAACTTCCTCATACAGCACGCCTTCTGAGTTTAATAACATTTATTTTAAGCAGTTCTTAAACAAAGCCTACCGGGTCTCACCGTGCCCTATAATAATAATAATAATAATAATAATTTGTAATAGCAATGATAAAGCAACGCATACGCCACACACCGCCGGCCGCCGCAATATGGTGACACTTTGTTTTCATTGTTTTAAATATTATTTTTCCTACTTGTGATTATTTGCTCATATGTCCTTATTTAATTAAAACCCAGCTGCTACCCAAGGCTTTGTCTTACAAAAGGGAGAATTTGCTTTAGTCATCATGTTTGGTGGATCTCCTTCTATATCGACCCATAAAAGTTTACATTGAACATGGACCTCTACCGTTTTAGAAAGCATTTGCCTTAACCCTCACGCTTGGGTAGTTGGATTGACATTCACAGTACCAGATCTTTTACGCTACTGCCCGTCGGTCAGTATGAGTATTTTATGTCTGGAGTAAATTATATAGTTTACCGCCATCTATCGGATGCAATAAGGCATTGTCTACAGTCGCCTGTTACAACTTCTACAAGAGGTAATGGGGTGATGAATTATCTTACTTTGCTACCATACAGCACGGACTATTGACAGTTTGGTATTGACGGCTCCGTGGCGCAGTGGCTTAGCAATGAGTTGCATCATCATCATCATCATTACAGCCTTTCATAAGTCCACTGCTGAACATCGGCCTCCCCCAAGGAATGCCACAAAGCACGGTCCTGAGCCACCTGCATCCATCGACTTCCTGCATTTTTTTGCAATTACCAGGTCGTCACTCCATCTCGTGGGGGGTCGCCCTACACTTCGCCTACCGGTACGAGGCTGCCACTCAAGAACCTTTCTTCCCCGTCGGTTGTAGGATATCCGCAGTAGAACCAGAGTAACCGACATAGCCGAACGGATTAGTAAACTGAAGTGGCAGTGGGCCGGCCATATAGCTCGAAGAACCGACAACTGATTGGGAAGAAAGGTTCTTAAGTGGCAATGAGTTGCGGCATGAAGTATTTGTATGGCCTACAAATTGTCCTGTGTCCGGATGTTTGTGCTTGTGAGATTTATGTATGTAAACTGCCCCCACGATACAGGAGAAAATCCTAGTGTGTAACGTTTAAAAAAAGAATAATAAAAGAAAGTATTTAGCATTTGGCTTATATACGAGTCGCAATTAATGGAGCCCTAAGTTTTTCAAGCTAATTCCTTTAGAATCATCTTACAGCAAACGCCATAGTTAATATAGATTTCCATTTGACTAGATTGATCACTTCTAGATTCTGTATAAAATGTTATGCGATTATCAAAAATATGCCTTCAGTTACTTTGCTCTGCTTTGTAAAAATGACATTTAGATAAAATATGAGCCAATTAAAAAGAATTAAGCAGAATGATTATTTTATTTGTTCCAAAATATTCGTTTCGGAGATGTTTAGATCGGTAGTAAATAGAAATGCCGTGACGTCCGCCCTGCAACAGTGGAGACGGCGCGCGTCGGCGCGTGCTGGCGACGTGACCGCGCGGCGTCACGCGGCGCGAATAAACGCGCGGTAATGAGCACGTGCGGACGCGACTTCACCTCGTCCCTGCGCTCCCGTCCACGCACGACCGTATGAATTTGCAGAACGCTAACTGCACTCTAAACGCTAAATAGCAGCAATAAGTTAACATAATTTAAAATTAATTTTTTTTACAACCGCCTTCAATATAGGTAAATTATTTTAAAAAAAACTCAAAAAATATTCGTCAGACCTTCATCAAAATTATATGAAACCACATGTGAAGCACCAGCTTTCAAATAAAAAAGGAATCATCGAAATCGGTTGACCCAGTAAAAAGTTATGAGGTAACACACATAAAGAAACACAGTCGAATTGAGGACCTGCTCCTTTTTGAAGTCAGTAGAAAAACGCAAAAGGAAATGAAGTAATGAGACTGCGTCATATCGCAGACCAAAAAATACATAATTTTAATCTAAAGGTAGCCGTGGTTAAATATCACATTGGGACGTTGAACACCTTAGTCCCCCCCGTAACCATGGGTGCTGTTAAGTATTCAAAACTACTCGGGAATAGAAAATAAGTTAATATACGGGATAAAATCCGTAAAATCTAGTTTTAATTAAATGTGCAGTATTCTTAAACTTTCGAAATTTTTCAAAGGTTAAATACGTTTCATTATGAATGCCGTCATATTCACTTTCTTCTCTACTACTATATAATACACGTGGTAGAGCCATGCTGCAGCTATATTAGTAGTATAGTTGTAGCACAAATGGGTCGACCGGGGAAGGACCACGCTCTCACAGAATACCAGCGTAAAATGGAAGCTTAACACTGCTGTGTTTCGTATGGTGAGTGTAGAGAACCGGAGACCCATTTTACTGGAAAAGAGGCATTCCATCTTAGTCCTCACGGGTGATGATGCATCTCCATTTTGATTCTTTATTGAGGATAAATGTAGATGTCTATGGGCCGCAGCAACCACTTACCCTCAGATGGACTGTGTGCTCGTTTGTCACTCTATCCTATAAAAAAATACTGCCTCGTTAGTCTAGTGATGATAAACTCGGTTGCTGATCACGAGGTACCGGGTTCGAATCACAGGTCAAAAATCAGTTAATGTGTTTTCTGTACAGAAATTCTCAGTAGCAGTTCGGAGTCTGGAATTGGCGGTGTTTCACCCTTTCGCATTAGAAAACACGTAAAGCCGTTTATTATGTGCCTGACCTCTCTCCGGTTGTGTTGGATTACGTCGGACTATGAGAGTGAGGTAATAGAGAGTACACCTGTGCTTGCGCATACACTCGGTCACTATAAACCTAGTCTTCGTCCAAACTGGCCTGTAAATTCAGTCAGGAGAATATCTTTAATACCGTGAAGTAGTGATGTAACTATCCACTACCTCATATTGTCCCGTGGATGTTGTAAAGGTGACAGAGGTAAAGTAACAGGGAGGGTGGAAGTAGCGTCTTCCTCATAACTAGTAAATAATAAAAAAAACTGCAATTGCTAACACGCCTGCCAATTGTGGCAGTTATGGCAAATATCCCATGATGCTATCATTGGGAAGGCCTATGTACGCGAGTGGAATTAGATAGGCTGTAAAGATGAAAACTTAATTTATTCATATTGCATTTCTTATATCGATTTTGAATTTCTATTCCAGTAGTTACTTTTAAAATTAAAATCTTTATACATAAAAATTACGTGTCACATTGTTTGTCCGCGATAAACTATTAAACTACTGAAATTATTTCAATGAAAATTTGCACACTGTGTGCAGTTTGGTCTAACTTGAGAGATAGGATAGTTTTTATCCCGATAAGTGACCCTCAGTTTTTGTTATTGCGAATTTAAGGATTTTTATAGTACAAAGGTTCGCCGCTAAGGGCAGAACAACGTCTGCCTTTTTTTTTATAGGATAAGGATGACAAACGAGCACACAGTCCACCTGATGGTAAGTGGTTGCTGCGGCCCATAGACATCTACATCTATCCTCTATTACAAATCAAAATGCAGATGCGTTGTCACCCGTGAGGACTAAGAAGGAATGCCTCATTTCCAGTAAAAAGGGCCTCCGGCCACCTGCACTCACCAAGCGAAATGCAGAGGTAAACCTCTACTTCACGCTGGTTTCGTCTGCCTGGCCAGCTAGTATTACATTAAAACTAAACTAGCGTCTTTTACCTATTTTGAACTGAATCTGAGATGTAGAAATATATGGTATATGTAGAAGTATAAGTAAGTGATATTTATCGTTATCTTTATTACAGCCTGTAGTTTATTTGAGCTGCTATCAGGAAGATGCTGCTACCTATACCCTGATTCGGTTCCCTCTGTCGCCTCTTACGACATCCAAGAGATATGATGATATATAAAACAGCTCCGTGACGCAGTGGTTTAGTAACTGCAGCGCTGGGGGCCGCGGATTTGAATCCCGCACGGAACAAGTATTTGTGTGGCCTACAAATACTTGTTCCGTGTCTGGATGTTTGTCCCTGTACAATTTATGTTTGTAAACTGCCTCTACGATACAGGAGAAAATTCTAGTGTGGGGGTAACGTTTAAAAAAAAGCTTTGAATTGTGTAGCATCTTCCTGTTAAGAGAAAACACCCCCATCATATGAACCAATCTATATAATAGGCTGTAAGGGGTGAATTCATTAATATGTGTACTTCCATATTAGGAGTCCGATTAAAAATGCTATCTTAAAACTACCTTTACTAACTACTAAGTATATTATAATATAAACTAACTATGGCGTAAGACTGTTAATCAAAGCTTAAAGCAGCAAAATATATTCCTTTACAAATATAATGTTAATTAATTTGCAACATACTTATAAATATTTTCGTCATCTACCATATTTTTACAGTTATTCTCTTGAAAACACTATATTTGATACAAAAAAGCCTGCAAAACTTGGTGTAAACCCTCGGCGATAGCATTTGACATACATCATAATCAGACCCAAAAAGCAATAAAAGGCATAATTTATATTTCGCGCAAAACACCTAGGATCTACTGCGTAGTGGCAACGCACTCACGAGCTCACGTGGACTTTGATCGAAGCATAGTAAGTCCGTGGTACACTCTATAAAAGCATACTTCTACTAAACACCTTGAAAATACACACTTGTAGAAATGACTCTATAAATGTGTCACACACAGTGGCAGTGACCATGACACTGTCGATATGACTATAATGAAACTGTTCTTTAAACGGATAACTTTTAACAATCACTTCATTTTATAGTTTTTCTTATAATCGAAGAGAAAAAAACACGACGATACCGTCGGCACGCGCGGACTTGCCGTCTGCGGACGCGCAACGAATCCTAACATGGTAGACGGAGATAGCAAAAGCGAGTGTCCATTAGTGCGAGCGATACGAACATATGATTAATGGGTACGACCCGTAACAGAGAAATGCAGTCAAATTAGGAGAAATAAATATTGAGGCTGATATGCTACGGAATACCTGATACAAGTTATAAAGCGAAAATTGAATGGACAGCCGTCGTATGTCTGGTTGTTAGTAATAAGTACATTCAAAGGTTTGCATGGCGACCTAAATTATGATTTATAAGTTTTTATTGTGATGAGGGTCAATATTTCTTTTCAATATCAAAACAGACTGTTTTGAGACAAAAGCAAGTTTAGTTACAAACATTATAAATTATTATCCCAGATATGAGAGAAGCCTTATGCCTATCTAGGGAAATATAGGCAGTAACTTTTAATGAATAAATACATTAAAAAATATGAAGCTAAAATTTCATTCCTTAACCTTTTTAAAACACTTACATCATCATCGTCGTCATAATCATTCCTTTTAAGTCCACAGCTGCACACAGGAATTTATAAGAATACCCTAGCTGGCAGACATTTCCTGGAATAGTCCGAGTTTGGACGTTTGTCCGTGTGCAATTTATGTATGTAAAACGTCTTGAGATGCTGGAGAAAATTTCCTGGAGAAATAGAGAGAAGGTAAAATTATTTACAAGAAAATAAAATAGTTGCCCATATTTACTACCCTGGCGGGCAGGTTGCTCATAACCGATATTCTCGCAAAACTGTTACTCGCCGTCACCGGTTTGAAAGATATAGAAATAAAATAAGTGACAGACTTTTAAGAGCCAGAATTTTTTTTATTGTATAAGGTGACAAACGAGCACACAGTCCACCTGATGGTAAGTGGTTGCTGCGGCCCATAGACATCTACATCTATCCTCTATTACAATTCAAAATGTAGATGCGTTATCACCCGTGAGGACTAAGATGGAACGCCTCATTTCCAGTAAAAAGGGCCTCCGGCCACCTGCACTCACCAAGCGAAACGCAGAGGTAAACCTCTACTTCACGCTGGTATTCTGTGAGGTCGTGGTACCACCCCGGTTCGAGCCGGCCCATCGGTGCGACGGCAAAAGCTGCCGCGTGGCTCTACCACTGTTATAACTAGAATATTATATATATATATATATATATATATATATATAAACTAACAATGATATATATATAATAGAATATTATCAAATGGTTTTACTATCACTATCACACTATCATTGTTAGTTTTTCTTTATTTTTATTTATAGTAGGGTTAACATGTTTTAATTGATTTGATACTAATTATATATTCTATATTTTATATTCGACCTTCATACCATAGAGTGTAACGCGTGCAGGTGATGTTTGTAGAAAATGTTTCCATAAGCCTTCGCACTCTAAGAAGTTATTTTTAACCAACCAAACAGTAATAAATAAGTCAACGTTAGCACTGAATAATATATGGCAAAAAATATTTCGATAAACTTTAACTTGCCACATTTTGCTCAATATACTTTTGCTTAATGTAGGTATACAAATCATTAAAAACTAATACAGAATAACTAATATATTTAGATGAAACTTTATACTAAATGTATAAGGTTTCATGTAAATATATTGGTTATATGTTTGAACGAAACTGGAGGAAATTCATATAATATAATAACGGAGAAGCGAACTATGTAAAATATAATACTTAAAAATAATCTGCTTGAGCATAAAACATGGGGGATGCATCACTGTACGTATTCAAACGCGTGTTTGGTACATAAAATAGATTATATGCTAAGAAGAAATAGCTGAGAGGGCGTGTCGCGTAACGTTCGTGCACCGACTATCCACAATGCGTCGCCTCCGGGCAACAGGTTTAGTGCGGCTACAAAAGTTTATTACTTAAAATATGCATACGTATTGTATGGACTAAGTAATAAGAGGCGAATGAGTTTCAAGTTTGGAAATTACTTAGAAATACCATAAAACAACGAATTCCTACATGTCTTACCAGGTCGTCACTTCATCTAGTGAGGAGCCGCACTACACTTCGCTTACAGGTTCAAAGCTACCACTCGAGAAGCTTTCTCTCTGCCATTTTATCAAGTTATTCATCCCTGCTATGTCAATATAAATAATATCAATTTTAATAACATCTTTGTCGAGAAATCTAAACGATTTTATGTTTACTTGTGAATGATATCAAAAGAAAAAACGGTAAAACATTACGGGACTATATTTGAATTGGTTGTGACTGATATCTGACAAGAGACGTCTTAGATCTTAAATTACGCATATAGAAACTAATTGTGGATTTCTTTAAGTTATATATTTGATTAACGTATTATTATATTTTGTTTGAATAATGTAATAATGACCTTTATAGTATTTTTCGGAAAATATATTTAGTACAATATCCCTTTAATACGTCACGTCTTAAAATTGAATATAATAAATTAATATTTCTCTTTTGAATTATTTTCATATGAGCAATCATTTTTTTTTGAAAAATATGTCTAGTACATTTAAGAGTTCATTACAATTCGACTGGACATAATATAATGACAATAAACACATTCTATTTTAATATGTTTTTCGTTTACTAAACAAATCGCTGCCGCTTATGCCATGGTCACTATAGATACATATAATATACGTTTCCGCCAATATAAAAGTCCTCTCAGCCGAATAAAGCCTCCTTTATGGATTTCGGCAGCTTTGCAATTTTATTTCGTTTGCTGCTTCCAGGAATGCGAGGCAAAAAAGCTCGGATGGTGGTATGGACTTGGAGGCAGTAACACTTAAACATTTGTAGTCACTACTGTTCTGTGGAACATCACAAAGTGAATAGTGTCTTTTTATATGAGTATTGTGTGAAAACCACGCCGTGGAGGAAGTAAACTATGTGAAAAGTTTTCTACTTATAATGTTTAGTTGGAAAATAATACGGTTTTCTATTTTCAATATTTGCCTTAGCTCAGTAAAACTATATAAAACAATCCAAATAGATAAACACTAATACAACCGTAGTTAAAACTTTAACAAGTTACAAAGCTATTTTTAGTCTGTATTTTAAAACATAAGATGTTGGCTAGATTTAAATCGCAACCTACATTGCCACAAAGAATAATTACAAACAAATGGCGTACATACTTTATAATCGCAATAAGACAAAGGAAACCTGCCACTGTCCAGTACTTGAGACAAGCAGCCGTAGCAACGTAGGAAAAAAACGACAAAAATGACCACGCACTCGGAATCGAAATGCAAAAAAAATATTTTGCTAGAAAGAGAGGGGCGTACCAGTAATCTTTCCAGATAGAAAGGAATGGCAGAAATTTCGAATTTAGAATGCAGCGCGTGCTCTTCGACATCCGTTGGCGCAAAAAAAATCGAGGCCGCCATCTACCGGCGCTTTGTGACACTAGGCATATTTGACTTATACATTTGGAGGTCTTCAGAGTAGTTACTTTTTTTAGGTTACATAATAAATTAAAATAAAACATAATGAGTATCAAATTATTTATTTATTTACATTATTAAAATATATTTTAGAACTGAACATAATTAATGTTTAGAATATCTTTGATAATAATGTATTTTATTATCTGCATGACGTGTAAGTTAAACAAAACAGCAGAAACGCTTCAAGTCTCACTTTTTAATCACTGTATATTTTTGTAAAGTTTGAAGCTTTCCAAAAATATACAGGTGGCTTTGCATTAAAACATTGACTGATATTATCTTCAAAAATATATTTTTAACTATAAATTAAATAACTTTTTATTCATTCATAGGCTGTCTTTCAAAACTCCCCACATATATATTTGTACGTGGTAGAGCCATGCTGCAGCTATATTAATAGTATAGTTGTAGCACGAATGGGTCGGCTCGACCGGGGAAGGACCACGCTCTCACAGAATACCAGCGTAAAATAGTAGCTTAATGCTGCTGTGTTTCGTATGGTGAGTGTAGAGAACCGGAGACCCTTTTTACTGGAAATGAGGCATTGCATCTTAGTCCTCACGGCTGACAGCACATCTGCGTTTTGAATCGCAAGCGAAGATAGATGTAGATGTCTATGGGCCACAGCAACCACTTACCATCAGGTGGACTGTGTGCTCGTTTGTCACCCTTATTCTATAAATGAAAACATATATAACCTCATAGAAGGGATATTTGCAATAGTTTCCACGCTTGCAAACGTGTTGGCAACCGCAGTTTTTATTATTTTGAATTGTTATCAGGAAGATGATGCTGCCCTTCTCATATTTTATTTCTCTCTGTCGCCTTTTACAACAACTACACTGACATTGGTCGTGTATTCTAATACCTTAATTAATATTCTTATTACTACAGAAAGTTTATTCCTTTAAGTAAACGTAAGAAAACATAATCTCCTTGTAAACTACTAATATTCTCCTCTCACCGTCACAACGATAGTCTTTTCCATGTCATAGCCATTTTCGAAGATGCGCCGTCATTTTCATCTCATATTTTTAAAGTGCAAGCACTTGTTCCATTGTGGGTTTGAACCCACGGAGCCGCCTAGCTGGAGCACCGTTAAACACTTAGGAGCTCACCTTATCATCTCATACGAGCAAATCGAGTTCCATCGTCGCCAACACCCAGTGAAATTGTTAGGTTAGCTACTATTTACCACGTATGCAGCTGTGGATGAAAACATAGTGACGCAATGTTCATATCTGAGAAGTTAATAAACACATTCGAAGCCGTATGAAACTGTCAACACGCATGGGGACAGCGCGGTGATCTCTTACTTACCCTATAAAACCTCTCTGGAATGAAAAGATGAATGAATGAATGAATGGATATACTTTATTGTACACCACAAACAAATATACAAATGACATAACAAAAAGCAGATTATATGTATGTACAATTTGGCGGCCTTATCGCTATATAGCGACGTGTTCCAGGCAGCCAAAGTTGTAAAGGAATAAAACAATGAATACTAGGTAGGTGGTGCAATATAAATATACAAAATATAATATCAATACATGCGATATAGACAATAAATGCAATAAAATAACATATACATAACTAATGCCTGTACCCAGAAGTAGAACGAATAAACTGTAGCTATATTACTACATGGTACGAAAATATACATTTTTATTATCATGCATTAAACGTAGTCTTCCTTAGAATAGACGTAAAGTTCACCTCAGTAGTTTTTACGTGCTAAATGTATTAGAAACTTTCATTTATATGCTTTAATGTTGACTTTCTTTTATTTTTTTCTTAAAACATACGTATACATTGGATATCACTTGTTACTTAATAATAAAGATTAATTCTGCTAACAGGAATTGTTGCATCTATTTATTTATATATTTTTATATTTATATTAAACAATACACAAAATACGAATACTTTTTTAATCCTAATTTTTTTTAATATCTTAGATTTGTGTATCATCCAAATTACCTTCAGTTATTATTCATAGCTAGTAAAGCACTCTTGTCAAAAGCTACTCTGTAAAAGCCAGAAGCTGAACATAAAAAGGGCTAAGATATTAAACTAATGATAACAGTTTAATGATGGCAATCGATCAAATATGTTACGACACATGGCGGTCCGTCGCCCCGCCAACGGAGGCTCGTCGTATCATTAATTAGATCGACATCATTAATGAATCTAATGATGTGGAGGAATTGTGAAAGATAATCACTGCTTAATTTAAATTCTTCGTATGGATGCCGATAATCGGTATTTGATTATGAAATTATAATTTTAAATACTGAACAATTTTTGCACAATATTTTGGTATCGGATTTATATTGATTTATATGTTCCTATGTTAACTTATATACGATTCCATTTATGAAGTATTCATGAATACGTTGTGAGAACTTCGGGTTTTTTACGGCAATAAATCTACTATTACTTATAGTAGACTGACAAAAGAAAACTTGCTTGCCTTCATATTCTCTTACACACAAAAGTTATAAGCAAAGTTATACACATATATTAAATTTAATAGCGCTATTAAGTAGTGCGGATAAAAATATTTAATGATGTTTCAATAAAATGCTTATTATTATTAAAATATTCGGGAAAAATTCTAACAATAATGATGTCCTCCAGACCGTATTTCAGTCACGACTAGTCTCAACGGAGACTAACTATATTTTTTTATAGAATATAAGGGTGAAAAATGAGCCCACAGTCCACCTGATAGTAAGTGGATGCTGTGGCCCATAGACATCTTCATTGATCCCCAATTACGAATCAAAATGCAGATGCGTTGTCATTCATGAGGAATGAGATGGAATGCCTCGCTTCCAATAAAAGGGTCTCCGGTTCTGTACACTCACCATACGAAACACAGCTGCATTAAACTGCTATTTTACGCTGGTATTCTGTGAGAGTGTGGTCCTACCCCGGTCGAGCCGACCCGTGCGTGCTGCTACCACAATACAGCTGCAGCATGGCTCTACCACGTTAGGTAGACAGACTATCTGCGCAGGACAGGATTATAGTGTACAAGAGTCTGCGTAAGTGCACGTGTTCTGTCAATTTCCCCGTTCTTATAGCTCAATGTGATGAACCCGACACGAGCGCAGTGAGACAAGGCACATCACCAACGGCTATACAAAGCACAGGTATGAAAGACCGCCAACTTCCTGACTCCAGCCTGACCTGGGATCACATGATGAGCAGTCGCACTTAAGATCACTAGACCAAAAAGGCAGTCAAAAATGTCCAATATTTTTTATTGTAATACGAACTGCTTGTCACACATTTTCGCAAAAGCCTAGTCTATTCGTTTATGATTCTGTTATGATGGAAAAAACCGTTAACCTATTAAAGTCCACTGCTGACCGTAGGCCTATCCAAAAGATTGCATCATAGGGGGATATTTGCCATTGTTGCCACGTTTAGCAATCGGGTTGGCAACCGCAATTTGTTATTTGTAGTCGTAATTACGAACACGCCTCTTCCCATCTCCAGATTTGTTTCCCTCTGTCTCTTCTAACGACACCCACGGGATGATATAGGGTAGTGAATATTCTTACACCGCCACTACACGGTAAACACATCGGGACAGTTTTCACTTAAAGATGAACCGGTATGCGCACTGAATATACTAAAACTTAAATGGTTACCTTGCCGTGAAAATGTGACATGATGTAATAAAACCTAGAATTGTGAAATAATGCTAGTTATTTCACAATCCTAGGTTTTATAACAGGCTTCATTTGAGCATCACATGTACAACTTTTATAATATATAAATTAATGCCCATTGGTGATGTTTATAACCGTGTAGTGGCGGTGTAAGAATACCCACTACTACCTATCATCCCGTGGGTGTCGTAATCGGCGACAGAGTGAAACTCAAACAGGAGATCGGCAGCAGAATCTTCCTGATAATAACTCAAAATTTATTAAAAAACTGTGGTTTCCAACCCGCCTGCCAATCGTGGCAAGTATGACAAAATCTATCTAATCTAATTAACAGTGGTAGAGCCAAGCGGCAGCTTTTGCTGTCGCACGGATGGGCCGGCTCGAACCGGGGTGGTACCACGACCTCACGGAATACCAGCGTGAAGTAGAGGTTTACCTCTGCGTTTCGCTTGGTGAGTGCAGGTGGCCGGAGGCCCTTTTTACTGGAAATGAGGTGACAACGCATCTGCATTTTGATTTGTAATAGAGGATAGATGTAGATGTCTATGGGCCGCAGCAACCACTTACCATCAGGTGGACTGTGTGCTCGTTTGTCACCCTTATCCTATATAAAAAAAAATCTAAGAAAATATCTCTAGACTTTTATAAGCTGTGATGGATGGATTGATGGTTGGTGGAACTTTACTTAGTAACGTATTTCTTAGTAAAAATTACATTCAGATATTTACAATAAAACAACTGCGAGTCGGACCGGAGCACAGCAGTGCACGCACCGCACACACACACAATTTAAACTCAATAGAAAACCAGTAAAATCGCAGGCTGTGAAGCATTCATTCTTAGTTCTTAGCAGTGACAACGCAACTGTACTGTGCCTTTTTTAAACTTGGTTGTAGGTGTTCATGGGCTGTAGTAGTCACTTGCGATAAAAAAAATTGAGCGAATTTGCCTTAATCCACCAATAACTGGCGGTGCAGTAACAGGTGGTGTAAGTTAACGTGGCCGAACCACGCTGCAGCTATATTATAGTTACAGCATGAATGGACTGGATTGTCCGTGTAGAGGTGGTGTGAGAATATCCTCTACCCTATATATTTCCTTGGGTGCCACGAAATGGGCAGGAGTGTCTTTCTAATAACAATAAACCTAGCAAGCTAACAGCATAGCAAAGTGGCGAAGCAATCAGCTTTGTAGCGGTTTCTAACGGTTGGCGTTGAGCAATCAGTTTCAAAATAGGAGGTTCAGATGCCTGGGTGATCAGTAATCGATTGCTGAAAACAGAATTTGAAAATTCGAAACCGTTCTCGAGATAATCGTGGGACAGACGGACAGACGGACAGACATCGTGAAATCAATAAGTGTCTTCGCAAGCTTTGCCACTTAATAAAATACTGTGGTTGCCAACACACCTGACAAGCGTGGCAATTATGGCATTTACTATGGACGCAATCTATGGGGAGATCTATGTTCAGCAGTGGAATATAATATGTTGTTATGATGAATGGGTCGGCTCGCAGGGAGGAACACATTTCAAAAATATAAATATTCATAGCTTAAGTAAAGCAGCTTTTAAAAATAATCCTTTTAATATTAATACATGAATTATAAAAAGCTCTCATAAAAGTTGTTCGATATCTACCGCATTCGTCTCGTAAGTCATCCGCCAATGGTGGTGGCGCAATAAAATTGTGAATAACTCGCCTCGAAACGCAATAAAAAAAAACGTCAAAAAGTCACTTTGATTGATCCGTGTCATTGTACGAAATCAGTATGCGAGCGATCTAAAAACCCCGGCGGACCCCACCCTTAAGTTAATGACTCGTCATTTATTACGATAAAGGGATTTAAAACTGGGGTGGTTTTCTAAGAAGTTATGCTCAAAATCTGGTTTTTGCCTAAAAACGTCGATTTATTTTAATGTCAATTTTTCGTATAGAATCACGGTACTGTCATAAATATTCCATTATAAACATGTTATCTCTGAAATATTTTTCTAAACATAATAGTTGAAGGTCATTTAAAAAGTATGACTGTTAAGTGATAATAACCACATAAGCCATATTCACACAAACACTCGATATATTTGTTTTAACGAGACAATGGTTCATAGTTATGTTAGGATCCGATAGGTCACGCTGCAGTCAAGTTATTAACAATTTCTATATAAACGGACCTAAGTTACACATATTTACAATTAAATATATTTTGTTAGTATGTGTAATTTTGGTTAAGTGCCAAAAACAGAATAACAAAACTTGAACCCGTTAGGTGGTGCTGAGGTCCACTTAAGTCGTCTTATTATTATATTATTTACAATAAAAAAATCCGGAGTGACTTTGGAATGAAATTCATCGCGCCACCTTCCTTAAAGGGCAGAAAAACGACTAACGGGCCGTCTACTTACATAATTTTAAATTTTATGAAACAAAAGTTCATCGTTACTCTTACTTTTTATCTTATGTCTTTTCTACCAAGGAGTACATCTAGGCTAGTGTCACTTACTCTCTTACCTTTATCTAGCGTTAAACATTGTACCTACCCACTGCTGTGTTCCAATTAGAGAGATAAGAAAGCTAAAATTATAGACTGTTGAGGCATTTCATCTTAGTCCTTCGCAGAATACCAGCGTAAAATAACAGCTTAATGCTGCTGTATTTCGTATGATAAGTGTAAAGAACCGGATACCCTTTTACCGGAAACGAGGCATTCCATCTCAGTTCTCAGGGGTGACAACGCATCTACATTTTTATTCCTAATCGAAGGTATATGTAGATGTCTTTGGGCCACAGCATTCATTAACCATCAGGTGGATAGCGTTTGTCATCCTAATACTACTTACATGAAATATTTTTCTAATTTTCAGAAGTAAAACAAAAAATACATTCACTTAAAAATAAAATTCATTAAATGTACAAGTCAAAATATTGTACCGTTTGGCAAGCAATAAAAACCAAGATCAAGAAATCATTATCTTTAAAACAAAGAGTCATGGATGTCATCCTTCATATATCGCAGTACATTGGTGAATAATACTGTTTATTAAGTTAGTAGTTCACAAGCCGCAATAAATTATCCATATTTATGGTGAGTTCAATGACCTTTAAGTTACCCTTCTCTACAAGGAAGCTCAGATCCAAGAAATATCATGAGAAAGATGATATTGGATTTTTGTTGTCGTTTCATTATAAAATAAAATACTATAAATATTTACTATTAATAGTAGTTCAATTTAACCGATGAATACGATTGTTTCACCAATAGACATCGTAACTGGATAGTATCACGATCAATACTTTAAAGTTCACTGCTGGTGATGATTTTGAAGTGACAATTTCTTTAGAATCGTTGGTATTTAAAACTCAATGAAACAAAAAGAGATAAACATATTATACATCTATAGGACTTAGCCTGTACACTGCATTCGTCTCATTCTCTTGAAATTTAGCTTTCTAAAGTTTGTACTTCTACCGCGTGTGACTGCACACACGTTTTTAGAATTGTGGTGATTTAAAACTCAATGAAACATAAAAGCGACAGTAAAAAAAGATCAACATATACATCTATAGGATTTAGCCTGTACACTGCATTCATCTCATTATCTCGAAATTTAGTTTACTGAAGATTTCAATTCTACTGCGTGTGAACTGCACACACGTTATTCTTTTTTTAATAAAACATGAGCTAGTAAATATAATGAAATCCACCAAAACGCACCCACTCTCAACATTGGAAGGAGGCCTGTGCCCGGCTGTGGGATATAGTAACGTTAGCAAGAGTTTCCTAGAAGCGCTCGTACTTACTTCACTGGATAAAGAAGACTTTTGGAAAGCTGATACCCTCTCTGTAGTAATGTTGTCACCACCACCAGCCTTTGGAATTTATTTATATTTGGGATATTGGATAGATTTCGCTTTATTTATGTCATCGGAGCCTATATCATAAACAAAGAGATTGCACTGTCAAATTGGCTTTTAAAAAGTTTCTCTTTATTCGACCCTTATTTTTTTTTTATTTTCACTTCACTAAAACTGCCATGGAATTTTTAAGAATAGTAGGAGACACTAACGATACTATTTCTTTAGAGCTTTAAATGCTTGTGCAAAAATTGGTTCACGATAGTAGTTGAATAGCGGATTCGTATTATTAACTTCTTAGTCTTAATTGTAAAAATATGTAATCATTAACTTTCAAAATAAAAACAAAATAGTTTAAGTGTTCTCCTTTTCTACAACTTGTTTTTTTTTCAACCCACCTGGCATATGGAAACGGCATTATTATAAGATCTATATAAAAATATTGATAGTTCTAAAACTAAAAGACATTAAACAGATTACTTGAAATACTTCACGCCACTAATCTCAATGTAAATCCTCTAATAAATCATTAATTACTCGACCATTATCGATAACGAAAACATCGATAATAATCCTTATAAAAGGTAAACACTAATGGACCGACGCTTCACTACAGGAAGCCTCTTCCCGTCATTTGTCAACTTGACATTTGACATCATTCAAGCAGGTTGAACTTACCTGACTTACATTTTTTGTACATATTATTCAATTTTTACTAAAATGTAACCAATACCATTGGTAAAATTCTTTTAAAGCGTATAAATATTGACATAAATTGTATATAAGGACAGTTAAATTACATACTAGTACAACTTAATGTACACAGCCATAATGAAAGGCCATTTAAAATAATGAAATTATTTAAAAATGCCTTTATTTCTTTACTAAAATAAGATTTTATTATTTGCATAATTTATGCAGTATTTATAATTGAAAGATGTCGATAAATAATAATTATTTTATATCGACAAATACCCATCCCTTAGAGTGAAGTTGTTTGTTTTGCCAGTAGCAAGTAGTGTCCCGTTGATAAATATCCTTAAAGATTGCTCAGGCTCTCGATAATTCCTCTTTGAACCTCACACTTTAAACTTCTTTCGAAAACGTATCCTAACGTATTTGTGTTAGAGTTCAAAATATATAAAACGATAAAATAGTTGATCGAAACGGGTGTAAAGTAATTTATGAGAAGCTCTCGCTAGGTGTTTTATAGTTATTTGATAAAACACTGGTGTGATTATTTAGCCTGGGCCTGTGACAGACGGCTTCTATTTTGCCTTTATAAAATACCTCTAATGTTATTCTCGGGAATGTTATCTAGTCATTGTCATTGTATATTAGTAATGAATCGTGGTATTAGGTTTCATATTTTTATGTGCTGCTACTTGGTTACTTGTGACAAAGTAGCTGTCCAGATAAGCCGCTACTTGCGTTGACAACTGTCATGACAATGCCACACATGCGCTGTCATTATGACATGTGTGTGTAATTTGACATTAGTGGAGACCTACTTTTTAGTTTTGTAGCAGATTGACGAAAGCTACTGTGGATATTTTCACATGTTTAGTCAAAGGACATAATAAATACAAAAACGTATATTAAACTATCATGCCTGTCACCAGAGGATTAGGCAGAGACTACGAACTTTCATTTGGTACATCCTAACACACCTCTCTTTCTTTTTTAACATCCATATATACATACCCGTACGCACACATACCTGTCAGTTAAGGGTACTCTTAATTTGCCCCATCTTCAACATGACATCGCCAATCCATCCTTCAATATAGCTCGAAAAACCGACAACCGATGGGGAAAAAAGGTTCTTGAGTGGCAGCCTCGTACCAGTAGGCGAAGTGTAGGGCGACTTCCCACTAGATGAAGTAATGACCTGGTAAGATGCAGGAAGTCGATGGATGCAGGTGGCTGAGGATCGTGCTTTTTGGCATTCCTTGGGGGAGGCCTATGTTCAGCAGTGGACTTGTGAAGGGCTGTAATGATGATGATGATAATGATGATAATGATGACTTTAGAGACCTAACATATTATAATCTCATCTACGTTCATTTTTAAAGCACTAATTTTAATCTCATGCTTATTCTGTCACACCCAACTCAATATCATACATTATGGTAAACAGAAACAGAAACAGAAACTTTTTTATTCAATATAGATTATAAATAATACTTATTGAAAGTCACTCTTTTGCATAATTACCACTGGTTCGAAAAAAACCTCTGTAGTGGTGACTAACATAGTATTATGAATTACCATACGTTCCTTTTTTTATACATTCAACTGCCAACAGCAATAAATAATAAAAAAGTAAAATAGAGCATAATTGTAAGTAAATAGCCCCATTACTCTGTGTCGCGCATTCACTCTTCGTCAGAAGACATTGAATAAAAAAAAACACTTTAAACTTATTTTTATATTTGCGAATACATCGCCACGGGGACCTCGTATATATTTATTTTACGTAATGATTGCACGTATTATAAGTCAGACATACTGTAAGAAAAGCTGCATTGATAATTTTTATACTACATAGAACAACTGCAGGCTAAGCACTATCATTGCAGTGAGAGTGACAGATGAGTGCACAGTCAACCCGATGCCAAGTGGATGATATGGCCATAGACATCTACATCTATCCTTGCTTAAGAACTTCACTCACCATACGAAACACAGCATCATTATGCTACAATTTGCTGCTGGTATTTTGTGCAAGCGTGTTCCTTCCCCGGTTAAACCGACACAGTTGTGTTGCAGTCAGAATAGATACTTAGTAGACCCATGCTGCAGCTATATTAGTAGTATAGTTGCAGCACGAATGGGTCGGCTCGACTGGGGAAGGACCACGCTCTCACAGAATACGAGCGTAAAATAGCAGCTTAATGCGGCTGTGTTTCGTATGGTGAGTGTAGAGAACCAGAGACCCTTTTTACTGGAAAAGACGCATTCCATCTTAGCCCTCAGGGCTGACAACACACCTGCATTTTGATTCGCAAGCGAGGATAGATGTAGATGTCTATGAGCCACAGTAACCACTTACCATCAGGTGAACTGTGTGCTCACTTGTCACCCTAATGCCATTAAAAAACTTGAGCTGCAGCATAAAAAGCTATTACTACTATTGATCCTAATACTAATACATTACTCAGCCATAGTAATAGTAAATTATGTTAATGTCAATTTTTCTTTAACTTCTAAGGGCCATAGGAAAAGTTTAAAAAAAATGTTTGAAAATTCATTAGTGTTGTACTTTATCTTAAATATCAGAATATAAGATTTTGTTATGGCTGTTTTACAAATAATATAGATTTAATATTGAGATCAATTTTAACAAATTCAGTATTTTATGTTGCCAAAGGTGTTTATAATATATATGATACCACGCGGAACATCTGATAATGAAAGTGATAAAACAGTATTCATATAAGATTTTTTGTGATTAATTGATTGAACAAATTTATAACATATGTAATTATTTATTTTCTTATTTCAGGTAAAAAATGGCGTTCGTTGACCCCGCAAGACAGACGACCGTACGTCGAGGAAGCCGAACGTCTTCGGGTTATACACATGACTGAGCATCCTAATTACAAGTACCGTCCACGGCGAAGGAAACAAAACAAGACTAGACCGAACCAGCCAGCGGCACCAGCTAGCGCGCCTCCTGCTGCCTCCGCAGCATTAGGATCTCCGTACGCTACAGGAACGGATTCTCCAGATACTCGCTTTTCACATAATCCTGCTGCCGGCTTCTCTCCTTACCGCACCTCGCCCCTTGCCTCCGACTACCAGGCAAACCAGTATAACGGACACGTTCAAACACCGGAGTCTTCCCCAGCAAGATCTCCAGAACCGCAAGGCAGGAGAAGTGCGCCAGCTGAAGCTCCCCTTCCTACACCCGATGCTTCTCCTGTCGAGAATGAAAAAGAAAACTTCCAGTACGAAGAACGACGAAGAGCTATTAATGCTTCGTCGATCTCGGACTCTTACTCCTATAAATTCAGAACCCCAGTTTCCTTTTCTCCAGCACCTGTTGCTGCTATGGGAATGGCAAATGGCATGTACGTTATGTGCACGCAAAGGACACTGGCCGAGCAGCCTCCGTTAGTAACGGGCACGTTCTTTCCGCCAGTAGCGACATCTCAAGATCAACAGACCCTCGGTAATTCAGCTCCAAGGGTTTCTTCCGCACCAAGCGGTTCTCTGAACACAGAATACAATATCCAGTATCATCCGTATGAACAATATGAACACATATACAAAACCGAGGACTCGTATGTATCGCATTATCCCGAGCAGCCGAAAACAGAATACGACGCGGGTGGTAATTACTTCTCCGAGGAACCACCGTCAAACCAGCCTCCCGAATCGGAACAAGGATTTATGAGTGCACGTCCAGAAATAAGAACTGGCTCACCCGAATCAGATGTAGATGCTCGAGAGTTTGACAAGTACTTGGACTACGGGACCGAAGGTACAATGGAACAACACCAGCAATATAGATATGAACAACAAGGGTACAGACCTTATTGCGGCGACCCCGCACCAGCATTAGAATATTGTTCCGAAAGAATGTATGCTTCGCCATATCCGACAGTTATCACTGGGGCTCCTCCGCCAGGAACTTATGCACCGCCTGCACCAGGTGCCGAGGTTCGGCCAGAAGATGAATTTAGTGTAATCTTAGCTGGAGTAAGACAGACTTGTTACAGTAACTGACTAGACGGCTCGGACTCGGAATAGGAATATTCAGGATTTTCCCTGATTATAGCCCAAAGAGTTTTTTTTTAAATTGTTTAGTTAAAGTTTCTGCTGTAAACACGCTTGTTTTCAGCAAATTAAGTGATTTAATTTCATATGTGAAGCAAGAAACAAAGCACACAATATTGTTGTGGCCGTATTGGAACATTTAGATTATGGAGTTTGATATGGTTATTACATGTTTGTTTATTTTTCTTTTTTATACGAAAAATACATGAATGAAATTGCTCTATGAACGTTATAAATGTGCTACAAGCTGTAAATTAATTGTAGGTAAATCAATGATATTTAATAAGTTAGTATACCTTTGTACTGCACCACAAAATATTCGTTAGTCTTTCCAAGGTGATGCAGTGTCTATGAATGAAGAGAGACTTGACAAAACCATGTGAAAGAAAAAATAGTTTACGATATTTGTGGCTGTCTGGGTCAAATTACAATAATTATAACGTAGTAAACTCGGCTTTTAATTTCCAAACGAAACTATCGTATTTATACTTTTATCAAATATCATTGTTTATAGTTTGATTTTCGCGCGTAAAACTAATTTGTATTTAGAAATAATTCTTTAATTAAATGTGTATACAATATTTCACATATGTATATATACGAATGGTGCTTTCCAACGTCCTAAAATGCTTTATACATTATACTTTAGATTACCCTAAAGGTTTACTAAATGTTTCCTATGTAAAAGATTATTTATTTATAGCTATTTTTTGTACATTTGGTAGATAAAAATAACAAAAATCAAATTAATTGAAATTTAGTTCTTCCATAAAGGTTGTAGATATAGTTAAGTCGTATTTTTATGTTTTTTGTCTTTTATTAAAAACCTTATGTTATCTGTATAAAATGTAAGTTTTTTTGAATTATCTCATAGATGTTAATTGTACTAAAAGTTTTAGTTTATACATTTTATTTGTAGTTATGTATGTACTTACCATACGTTCGCATTGCGAAACTATGTTCTTCCGGATTGTAAGAAAATTTATAAGGAACAATAAAAGTTATATTATAGAACAGATGTTTATTTTCAATGAACCTTATAATTGTGATCGATTAAAAACTCTACAAATATTTTTATAACTAATATTAACATGGACCGAAAATATACACATACCGATAATAAATTAATAACATATATACATATCTGTATATAACGTTTTTCTAGATGGTAGGACTCTTATAACCGACTTCAAAAAGGAGGAGGTATTCAATTCGACTGTATTTTTCCGAGAGAGCCGTGGTAGCTCAGATGGTTAGCGCTCGCTGTACGTTTCACAGTACGCGTGCGATCCGAGTTCGATCCCCGCCGGCACTGATGAAATTGTTAATTGCAATTTTAAGTGCTGATTTACCACGTGCTCGACGGTGAAGGAAAACATCGTGAGGAAACCTGCATGTCTGAGAAACACGAACAAAAATATATCGAAGACGTGTGATAGTCCGCCGAATTGGGGCAGTGGAGCACTTACTGCTCTAAAAACCCTCTCAGAAATAAGAGGAGTCCTGTGCCCAGCAGTGGGACGTATGTATAGGCTGTAACATTAACTTTTTTTTAACTTTGTATTTTTTTATGTGTGTTACCTCTGCACCTTTTTAGATAAACCGATTTTAATGATTATTTGTTATTTTAAAGCTGGTGCACCCCATGTGGGCCGATTTAAATTTGATCAAGATCAGATCAGTAGTTTTTGAGTTATCTTTTAATAATGCGTATTTAATTGACTTCGATTACGTGATAATGTTCTCATTTTATTTATGTTGTTCTGTATAGTATACCGTCTAGATAGATTCCTATTTCTAACCAAACTGCTGCCAAGAAGCAATGCATTTAATGATTTTTTTAATAGAATAAGGGTGACTAACGAACACACAGATGGTAAGTGGATGCTGTAGCCCATAGACATCTACATATATCCTCGATTAAGATTCAAAATACAGATGCGTTATCACCCCTGAGGACTAAGATGGAATGCCTTGTTACCAGTAAAAAGGGTCTTCGGTTCTCTACACTCACCATACGAAACACAGTAGCATTAAGCTGATATTTTACGCTGGTATTATTTTGATATTCTTTTATTAGGTCTTTTTTACTAATTTTATGACTATAACTTGGTCTGGATAGATACCACTCTCTCACCTACTTCTGCCGCCAAACAGCAGTGCTTGCACTCCTGTGTTCCAGTTTGTAGGGTATGGAGAGCAAGTGTAATCACAGGCTCTGACGCACCTGATGGTAAGTGGTTGCTGGGGCCCATAGGCATCTACACCTATCCTCGATTACAACCAATTGTCGGAAATTCGGTTTACTCTTGTTATCCATCAACAATAAGTCGCAGCGGGTTTGAGTCCGCTTAGTTTGCTTGAAGATACCAATAATGATTTTATCTTTATGCTCAGAAGTGCAACGCAACCTAGCGTTTTTGGGGTTCCGTACCCAAAGAGCAACCAACGGGACCCTATTACTAAGCCTCCACTGTCCGTACGTCCGTACGTATGTCTGTCAGCGAGCTGTATTACATGATCCGTAATAGGTAGACAGTTGAAATTTTCACAGAATGTGTTTCTTTAGCAACTATAACAACAAATAAAAATAAAATTAATTTAAAATTAAAGGGACCTCCCGTACTAGAAACGTGTTTTACGATGTTACGGAACCCTTCATACGCGAGTCCGACTCGCACTTTGCCGGTTTTTTGTTCCAAGTTCACTCCTAACTCTAACACTAAGTTCGTATGTCACTTTAGTTTTATAAAAAAAACATGCATCTGCCTACTCATTGCAAGCATTCTCGTCCTTTTGGTTTGATTATTATTATTATGGGGTATTTATAAAGTCTTCTCATCTGGTTGGGCAGTATAAACATATAATTGTAAATGAACATGGTATAAATACATAAATATATAAAAACCCAACCAGATGGAAGCCCTCGGCAGGGGAGACCAAACGGCCGAGGGTTAGGTGTAAAGGGAAAGAAAGCGCCGGACGATGCGGGCGGTATCGATTATTATTATTATTATTATTATTTAAAGACACGGTTCAAATATTACAAGCGATTTAATATTGAAAGAGAATTTCAATATTAAATGCCTTATTATTAATATTTGAAACGTTGTAATTTCCTGCCGGAAAAGTTACGATAAGGAAAGGCGTTACGTTAGTTACAAAAACCCGTCCCATTGCTAACCCTTTGACTTGTCTCCTATTGAAGAGTAATGGCAGAGTAAAAGAAGCCTAAAAAGGAGATGGCAGCAACGGCTTCCTGATAGAACCTCAAAATAATAAAAAAACCTGCGGATACCAATGCACCAGGCAAACGTGGCAACTATATCCAAAATGGAGGCAACCTATAGGAGAGGCCTATGTTCAGTGGACTTTTATAGGTTGTTTTAATAATGGAAGGATTTTTTTAATTTATTTCAGCCTTACTTACATATGGTGAACTTAAGTCATTCTCTCCTAGTCACCCAGCACATTTATCGTTATTGCCAAGCTTGGCTGACAGACGTCTCCATCCTTCTTTTATATATAGGATAGGGTGACAAACGAGCACACAGAACACCTGATGGTAAGTGGTTGCTGTGGCTCATAGACATCTACATCTATCCTTGATTACGAATCAAAATGCAGATGCGTTGTCACCCATGAGGACTAAGATGAAATGCCCAGTTTCCAGTAAACAGGGTCTCCGGTTCTCTACACTTACCATACGAAACACAGCAGCGTTAAGCTAACTAATTCTCAGGCTGGTGACGGAAACAAGTTTCTAATACTTGTATCCGTCACCAGTCTGAGAATTAGTTTTTAAATATTACAATCCAGTGTATGATTAGTATCCCACCTGATGGTTAGTGGTGATGTATTCGAAGATCATAAAGCGTACTGATTAGCTTAACATAAGTCTATACACACTTGCTTACAAGAGAACCATATTTTAATAGGATGAAACGACAGATCAATATCATTAGAGCCTGTCGGAAGTCAACTGCTGAACGGTCATATTGCGCCTGTATCCATCGACTTCCTATATCTCTTATCAGGTCGTCACTCTGTCTAGTGTGGAGCCGCCCTAGACTTCGCTTACCGGAGTAAGGCTTCCACTTGAGAACTCTTCTTCCCCAAACAAACAGACAAAGACGGAGGTGAAAAACAGATGCCGGAAACTATATTCCACTACATGGACGTATGCATTACAAACAAAAAAGCAAACCAAGTGGTGGAAATCAGAAACTAGAAGAGTGTCTGGTTCTCCGATGGTGAAAGGAGGAGGGAGAAGTTATGTCACGCGATTCCTATGCAAATTCTCCGCGATCTACCCTGTAGAACACTCAAATTGCTGGCTATTTTGCGTCTATGCAAAATATAAGAAGAACAAGATTGTTTGAAATAATCATATCAAGTCTTTTTTTTTATAGGATATGGGTGACATACGAGCACACAGTCCACCTGATGGTAAGTGGTTGCTGCGGCCCATAGACATCTACATCTATCCTCGTTTGCGAATCAAAATGCAGATGCTTTGTCACCCGTGAGGACTAAGATGGAATGCCTCATTTCCAGTAAAAAGGGCCTCCGGCCATCTGCACTCACCAAGCGAAACGCAAGGGTAAACCTCTACTTCACGCTGGTATTCTGTGAGGTCGTGGTACCACCCCGGTTCGAGCCGGCCCATCATCACTGTTACAAGTCTATCCAATATACTCTGGTAAACACAAACTTGCGACAGAGATTACCACAAAGAATAGTCCAGAATCACCTGCATCTATCGACTTCCTGTTACCTGTTTCGTCATACCGTCACTCTATATAAAAGGTCAGTCTACACAGCACTATACCAGTTTGAGGCTGCCACATTAGAATTTTTATCCTAATAGGTTTTCGGTCCTGTGAGCTATACGGTCGGCCTAATGTTACTACAGCTTCGATTGGACTCGATTCCGATGGACTATCAGTATATATTATACAAACTAAATATAATATTAATATTTGCTAATACTCACCTATACAAATATACGTAAAATTGAAATATCCGTCTGCAATTTTCAAACAACTGGCTTCTATTGAGCAACTATTTTTCAAATTTTTGTCTGTCTTTCTGTCTGTCCGGACTAATCTTCGGAATGGCTGCATCGATTTTGATGTAACTTTATAAACAGATAGAGAGTAATGCCAGGCATGATCTAGACTACTAACTACTGCTGCTGCTAAAAACTCGACCAATATTTTTTTTATTTTATTTTATGTGGTTTTATTACCTCTTACTGACACTAGCCGATGTCATAGCAAAGTAAAGCGGGGTGTTTAACAATCCTCTTACTCCCCAGACAATGCAGAGGTAATAAAGACACATACAATTTGCATACAATTAATTTTTTTAAATAAAATAAAAAAATATTGGTCGAGTTTTTAAAAAAGAAGTTCTTTCTATACGTTCGAATACTGATCCTGATAAAGTACTTAACGGGAACCACAGGGTTTTTGTTACATATTGTATATATATCTTTATATATAAAAATTACGTGTCACGTTGTTTGTCCGCGATGAACTCCTAAACTGAACCGATTTCAGTGAAATTTTGCACACTGTGTGCATTTTGGTCCAACTTGAGAGATAGGATAGTTTTTATCCCGATGACCCTCAAAGTTTTTATTGCGAATTTAAGGATTTTTATAGGAATGGTCGTCGGAAAAGGCAGAACAGTTCATTATTTTAAATCTAAATAACGTCACATTAATAAATCCTAAGCAGGCGAAACCAGGGCGGGTCGCTAGTTATTAATAACCGTGTAGTGGCGGTGTTAACCTTGTAGTGGCGGTAAAACAATATCTACTACCTCATGTAATACCCTAGGTGTCGTACGAGGCGACAGAGGAAAGCTGAACCAAGAGATGGGCAGCAGCATACATGAAAAAAATTAAAACTGGGATCACCAAGCCGCTTGCCAAGGAAACTTAGGCAAATATATACCCTATGTGGTAATCTATGACGGAATACTATGTTCAGTAGTGGGGGTTTTGACAGTGGAAACATTAACGAATAATTTTCTCCGATCATTATTACTCATAACTTAAAAATTGTATAATATACTATATACTATAAATTATAATTGCTGGCACAGTGAAATAACTTGAAAAATTAATCATTTTTATTATTTTATGCTTCATACCGCACACGCTCTTGCCCAAATACGACACTAAACAGTCCAAAAAGAAGACGGCACCAACGCCCCTAACAGAAAGCGTGTAAGTCCAAATAAAATTAAAATTACTAAATAATTTTCTCGCTGGCGGGGCAGGGGTACGCATATATCGGCCCGCGGGCGCGCGCGCCTGTAATTACGAGTGCGGACCGCCCGTGCACGCCCCTGCCCTGCGCCGCACTCGATATTGATGTATTGAAGGCTCTGTGTGAAAACAGATTAAATGTAATAAGTATTTATTTGGCATTTTAGAAATCGTAAACTTGAAATCGTTATTGAAATATAAAGCGATTAATTGACAATTTCAGGCGATATACCAAAGCTAACGTTATTGGTCCTATAAGAATACCATATGGATAATTAGCTTTATGGTGGCGACTTTAGAGACTCCGACATGCCATTTCGTCCCATGGTTTTCGTAAGAGTTGGTCGTGGGAAAGTTTGTCAAGGCTTCCGATAGATGGCGGTGTGGCTATATAGTGTAACCTTTGCCATTACAGCCAATCAAAATTCCATCGCTAAACATAGGCTTTCCTATAGATTGCCTCATAGAGTGGATAATTGACATAGTTGCCACGCTTAGCAAGCGGGTAAGCTACCGCGGTTTTTTTATTCCGCTGTTATCAGCAAATATTTTTTTATAGGATAAGGTGACAAACGAGCACACAGTCCACCTGGTGGTAAGTGGTTGCTGTGGCCCATAGACATCTACATTTATCCTCGTTTGCGAATCAAAATGCAGATGCGTTGTCACCCGTGAGGACTAAGATTGAATGCCTCTTTTCCAGTAAGGGTCTCTACACTCACCAAAGGAAACACAGCAGTGTTGAGCTGCTATTTTACGCTGGTATTCTGTGAGAGCGTGGTCCTTCCCCGGTCGAGCCAACCCATTCGAGCTACAACTATACTATTAATATAGCTGCAGCATAGCTCTACCACGTATAAAACACAAAAACAAGATGATGTTGCTCATCCCATGTTTGAATTTCTCTTTGTAACCTCTTACTGGCGGGTGTAGTACGGAATTATATGGCGTAGTGGTAAATTGTACACCATCACTACATGGTGTAGTAAATACGGTAGTGTAAGTCACACATAAATTAACCAGATTAGTGATGGGTTGCAGCGCCTTAGGTGCGAAACAGCTCCATGGCGCAGTGGCTTAGCAATAAGTTGTTGTGCTGGGGGCCGCGGGTTCGAATCCCGCACGGAACAAGTAATTGTATAGCCTAAAAATAATTGCTCCGGGTCTGGATGTTTGTCCTCGTGCAATTTTGGTTCGTAAACTGCCTCCACGACACAGGAGAAAATCCTGGTGTGGGGGTAACGTTTTTAAAAAAAATGTAAAATAAAACATCTGGTACCTACGATCGACAAAACTTTGACAGAGGCCAATGTCAAGCAGTGGAAGAATTTTATACTTAAGTAATGCTTATATCAAAAGTTACAATAAATTTTAATATGTATATAGAGGATAATAATTTTTTGAAGCTTTTGTTGTTAAGATAGTTTGGATTATTTTTGCTACTTTGTGTTTAAAATCGCTTTCATTACATCTTATTATTATTATGTCAAATATTTGATTATAGTAAAACTTTCACACAACCAATCCATGTTTCTATTACAATTAAGTTACTAAAAACAATTCATCGAGAAAGTAAGCTTCATTAGCTGTGAATTCTCTGGAATACGTCAAGTAGGCATTAGATAACAGTAATTATGCCAAAAAGACTACGGTTATACAAGCAATAAACAATATATAAATAGCATCGCTTTGTTAAAGAAGTAAAGTAAGCAAATACTTCATGAATTAATTATATCTAACAATTAATTGTTAAGGAATTTACAGCTGGTATTTATGCTGCCAAAAACCCAGAAAAAAACATTGTAAATATTAAGTCTGAATTCCGATCCAAGTTAAACAGGACGTGCTTGAATTTAATTTGAAGTACAATGAATTTTCAATAAACATTTCTTGCTCAGTTAATTGAACTTTGATGTAACAGGTTTCAAACTATGTACAGAATAGTTAACTAGTTAATTAAATAGTTAACAAATATATATTTATATTTTTGAAAGTATTAATTACAATTTATGATTACTATCAAAGTCACAACAACAAAGAAAAACACAGTCAAATATAAATTATTTTTTGCTTTAACTTTTCTAAAACGAATTCGTGCATTATTAAATGTTTTCAAATAATATTGTAAAATCAAGGTTACCACACTTTACACAGAGACGATTTAGCAATCTGTTATAACACGTGATAATTAAGTTTGAGTTGGTCTTTTATGTTTTAATCCTCGGAGACATCTTTGGGATGAGAAGTGTTCATAAATTATTGTTCTGTATTATTGATTTGTTTTACATTACGAATTAATAATTTTATACATTATTTTTGCACTATAATACTGCTTACAATTATTTTATTTTTAATCAACAAACAGTCCACTGCTGTATGCTGATGATGAACGCAACTCACAGTACGCGTTTCAGGATATTTCTATTCGATCACAATGTCTTTTAAGTCAGTGCTACTATATCCACTTACCATTAGGTGGAACAACAGTCAAACACTGCCTTGTCATGGTTAAAATTAAACCTTAGCAGTTAGAGACGACAGGACAATCACAAAAACCTGCAATTTATGATGACAAACGATAACTTCTCTTAGGACTTGAACCTGTGACGTAGTAGCACGCTGACCAATCGACTACACGGTCATTCAAAATAAAAAGAAATTGTTACTATAAGACGAAAGGGGAACAAATACACAGTGTTTAAGCCTCGTTGTAGCTATATTATGGTTGTACTAATGATTGGTTGACTTGACCGGGAAAGAACTCATAATATATCAGCGTAAAATACCAGCTTAATGCTGCTGTGTTACGTATGGTGACTGAACAATGGAAATATTAATAGTATAGTTGTAGCACGAATGGGTCGGCTCGACCGGGGAAGGACCACACTCTCACAGAATACCAGCGTAAAATAGCAGCTCAACACTGCTGTATTTCGTTTGGTGGGTGTAGAGAAGAGAACCGGAGACCCATTTTTACTGGAAAAGTGTCATTCCATCTTAGTCCTCAGGGGTGACGACACATCTGCATAATGATTCTTATTCGAAGATAGAAGCAAATATCTATGAGCCATAGCATCCACTTACCATCAGTTGAACTGTATGCTCGTTTATCACCGTTATTCCATAAGAAACATACGCGTTCTTCACCTTCCTCGAGTACGCGATCATTCAAAATAGTAAGACATTGTTAGTATAATACAAAAAGTGAACAAATATGCAGTGGTTGCGTGTAGATTATTATTGTAAAATAGCAGCTTAATGCTGCTGTGTTTCGTATAGTGAGTGAAGATAAGCGGAGACCCTATTTACAACTGTGACAACGCATCTGCATTATTATTCTTAGACGAAGATGGACGCAGGTGGACTGTGTGCTCGTTTGTCACCCTTATTCTATAAAATATTATGTTCTTCATTTTCCAGTTTTAAGTTTTAAGGATTTTCCATAAACGCCACGCTTGGCAGCGGGATAGGCGGTTCCAGTTCCAGAGGCCATACACCTTCGACGTCCCTGTCTATGGTCTGGGTAATTTTCGTATCGCATAAACAAGTCATAGTCGGAATATATATTTAAAGGGAAAACAAAATGAAACAATGTAAAATACAATTCATTAACATTATTCGTATTCACGTTATAATCCCTTAAAATTAATTAATAATTAAATTATGCATGCAATATTATTTATTATATGGGCCGGAGGCCCTTTTTACTGGAAATGAGGCATTCCATCTTAGTCCTTACGGGTGACAACGCATCTACATTTTGATTTGTAATAGAGGATAGATGTAGATGTCTATGGGCCGCAGCAACCACTTACCATCAGGTGGACTGTGTGCTCGTTTGTCACCCTTATCATATAAAAAAGAGGCAGTTTACAAACACAAATTGTACAAGGACAAACATCCGAACCCGGAACAATTATTTGTAGGCCATACAAATACTTGTTCCGTGCGGGATTCGAAACCACGGCCCCCAGCGCATCAACTCATCGCTAAGCCACTGCGCCAAGGAGCCGTCAAAAAAAAGGCAATTTTTCTGCCTAGAAGTCAATTAAGACTGATACCACCGTTTTATTTACTTCTATCATCAAGCAGGATCCCAACACCTGCTGTATTTAAGTTAAAAGGTTAAAAGAGTGTGTAATATAGATACATTAAGTTTTGGGGCAGTTTATTTTAGTAATTTATATCTTAAGGATTCTCTCAAATAATAGCTTAAGGAAATAAATATATTTTACCTTTAACTTCGCTATATTATGAAAATCCATTGTATATGCATAAAAATAAATTGTAGCTTAATAAAAACAAATATATATTCATTCTTGAAATACTAGAAACAAAAACAAGCTTGTAATGCCAGTTATTCGACTCCACGGAATTTTTAATTTATTAATTTATTGGGCGATGTATATACGCTTTTACAAAAGGATACCAGCAAATGTTCAATGTTTATCGAGTAACAAGCTTAAAATTTATACTTAAAAAATACTGTATGAAATACAACTATAACATTACGGAATACATGAATAAAAATTACCCCAGGAAATCAGGTGATTACTACCAAGATATTTCTATAATAATTCTTATAAAACATTATAAAATATAATTGAAAAAAATAATCCCGCTAGGTTTCTTGCTGGTTCTTCCCAAGATATATTTTCTGAACCAGTGGTAAATTAAAACTTTTAATTGGTAATTAATTGGTCGCGCAAAGCGCCTAGGTATGTTCTACTAGCGCCTAAAATCAAGATTCCAACGTATTGTCGCATGAAATCGTATCCAACTATCATATTGTACATATATTTATATGATATAAAAAGTACATTGTCAGAAAGATGATTGTTGAACTTATTTTTTTTTTAATGCATTTATTGCTACTTTTACATTAATAAACTGGTTTTAGTGGCTTATGGTGAAGATTTATCAAGTCCGCACGGAGGGGTAAACACGATAACTTTTGAAAATATCAACTGTTTAACTCAATCTATTTTTTAATGTCTTCATCTATCTCTTGATGACGGGGGGAAAGCACCGCCGACCATCCCGCGGTGTGAGTGCTCCATGCCGGATGCGCTGTTCTCACAGCGCTCGGTTCGCAAAGCACTCCTCTCCCTAGACATCCAGAAGTCGAGTGGGCCTGACGGAATCCCCCCAATTGTGCTGAGGACGTGTGCTCCGGAGTTGGCACCGGTCCTAATGCGTCTTTTCCGGTACTCCTACTCCCAAGGCGTAGCCCCGAATTCATGGAAGACAGCTTTTGTCCACCCGATCCCTAAAAAAGCGACCGCTCAGACCCGTCCAACTATAGGCCTATCGCGATCACCTTTTGAACAGTGGTAGAGCCACGCGGCAGCTTTTGCTGTCGCACGAATGGGCCGACTCGAACCGGGGTGGTACCACGACCTCACAGAATACCAGCGTGAAGTAGAGATTTACCTCTGCGTTTCGCTTGGTAAGTGCAGGTGGCCGGAGGCCCTTTTTACTGGAAATTAGGCATTCTATCTTAGTCCTCACGGGTGTCAACGCGTCCGCATTTTGATTTGTAATAGAGGATAGATGTAGATGTCTATGGGCCGCAGTAACCACTTACCATCAGGTGGACTGTGTGCTCGATTGTCATCCTTATCCTATAAAAAAAAACCTCCTTGTTCTTCAAAATAATGGAATCCATTATTAAGTGCCAGCTCATGCGGTACCTTGAGGATCACCAGCTGATTAGTGACCGCCAATACGGTTTTCGTCGAGGTCGATCAGCTGGTGATCTTCTGATCTACCTGACCCATAGATGGGCGGAAGCAATAGAGTCCAAGGAGGAGGCGTTGGCCGTTAGTTTGGACATTGCGAAGACCTTTGACCGGGTTTGGCACAAAGGGCTTCTTTCAAAGCTCCCTTCCTGTGGGCTTCCCGAGATATTGTGCGATTGGATCACCAGCTTCTTTGCAGATCGGAGCATCAAGGTCGTTGTAGACAGTGCATGCTCCGACTACAAGCCTATTAACGCTGGTGTTCCACAAGACTGTGTGCTATCACCAACGATGTTTCTTCTGCATATCAATTATATGTTGCTACTGCTAACATTCATTGCTATGCGGATGACAGCACTGGTGATGCTCTTTACACCGGCCGTGCCAATATTTCTCGGGAAAACGTCGCCGAGTACCGGAACAAACTTGTGTCTAAAGTCGAGTCTTTGCTGAACAAAATCTCAGATTGGGAGCGACTAAATCTAGTCCAGTTTAATCCTCAGACGACACAAGTTTGCGCGTTTACCGCTAAAAATAATCCCTTTGTCGCATCTCCTCAGTTTCAAAGCACTCCCCTTGCTGCCTCAGCTAGCATTGGAATCCTTGGCGTCGACATATCGAATAGTGTGCAGTTTCGTGGTCACTTGGAAGAGAAGGCCAAATTGGCCTCTAAAAAGCTTGGCGTGCTCAGCAGAGCGGGACAGTATTTCATGTCAGAACACCGCCTGCAACTTTACAAGGCGCAGGTTCGGCTTCACATGGAATACTGTTCCCATCTCTGGGCAGGGCCAGTTCCCCAGTGCCAGCTCCTTCCACTTGACCGCATCCAGCGCAGAGTGCCTCGAATCGTCGACGACCGAGTCCTTTCCGATCGGCTCGATTCATTGGCACTGCGAAGAGATGTTGCATCCCTTTGCATATTATTTCGCATCTACCACGGGGAGTGCTCTGAGGAATTGTTCGGATTAATCCCAGCCGCCAAATTTCACGAACGCACATCGCGGCAGAACTCCCGATACCATCCACACCATCTGGATGATTGGCGGTACACCACTGTGCGATTTAGAAGATGTTTTCTTCCTCGCACGACTTCCTTGTGGAATCGATTACCATCAGCGATTTTTTCGGACCGATACGACTTAAGAAACCTTATAGAAAAGAGCGTACTCCTTTTTAAAAGGCCGGCAACGCATCTTCAATTCCCTCCCTGGTGTTGCAGTTGTTCATGGGCGGCGGTAGTCACATACCATCAGGTGAGCCGCATGCTCCTTTGCCCTCTCTCCTATAAAAAAAAATCATATGGGAAGCCATGGATTGTAAATGGCAGTTTAATTTTGTTTTGTTTAGTTATAATTAATTTTTTCGACTGAAAAATGCTGAAATTTTCGGTATTTTGAGCAGCCTTGTATAATTTATTTTAGTAAATACACTTTGCCTCACAGGTTACTCGCACTTCGGGCTCAGCCGACGTCATGAGTGGATTACTGTATCGTTTGCTTACAGCAGTAGGAGCCCTAATAATTTAATTTTATTCCGCAATATTCAAGTAATAATGACCTTCCTATTAATAAATTGTTACACTGGGTGGGTATTAAGACATATCTTGGTTTGATGACAACTCGTTATCTGTTGTAAAATAATGAAGATATAAGTATAATGAAAATTTATCTGTAATGAAACTATTAATCTGCTATTTAAGTCACGCTGCACTTCTACACACTTTTACGTGGTAGAGCCATGTTTCACTTATATTATTATGTAATGTGAGTGTAAATAATCTGAGACCCTTTTTACTGGAAACGAGGCATTCCATTTCAGTCCTCAGGGGTGACAACGCTTCTGCATTTTGATTCTTAATTGAAGATAAATGTAGATATCTATGGGCCACAGCATCCACTTACCATCAGCTGGACTTTGTGCTCGTTTGTCACCCTCATTCTATAAAAAAAAATCAATAAATTTCACTACTATGTCGTGCCAGTCGTAAAATACCCAGTAATGGAAAACAACTTCAAATCTATGATATATCTGACTATCACCAATCTGCCAGCCAAGCTTAAATATGACCGATTTTAAATCCATAATGACTACTACGAAATTCTGACGACAGAACAATATATTTCTTTTTTTAAGGAATGATATTGAAACGGCGGAAAGATATATTTGTATAATTTAACGCAGGCTTGCAATGGCTGGTTTTATTGTGACGCCACCGATTCCGACGTATCTCGACTAACAGGGCGATAGTTCCAAATCGCGCGGCATGCAAACCGTAGTTAATAAATGTATCGGTCGCTATCTTCAAAGGGCCATCTCTTTGGCCGCGCCGCAGCCGTCGCGTGCTCTTACTGCAGCCTAGTTAAAGATATGCTGCAGATAATAAAGTATCTAAAAGAATGTTTGGTGAGCAATATACATACAAATTATGCTTAGTTCAGAATATGTATTTTAATAATAATTATAATTAATTTCTATATGGGGAACACTATGCTTAGAGTTTCTTTACTCAATCAAATTCGTAACAAACATATCCGCAGTATTTCTAAAAGAAAGTGTTGATGAAACCCTTCATATTAAATCGCATCGGAAAGAGAGAAGCCGTAAAATAATTCCACTCCTTTACTGCACACATTGCGAAAGACGAAGCAAACAGTTTGGTTTGAATGCGTAGAATATCGACAATAAAGTGGTGAAAACCCATCAACAGCCTGGTTATACAATGCTGGGAAGGGGAGTGAGTAATTAAAGCATTAATGAAACAGATCAGTAAGCTTATGCAAGAGATGCGCACCACGAATTAAATCAGAACATTTTTCTACTAGGTTAAAATCGATAAAACTTACCACTTTATAATCCGAGAATCGTGTACGTTGCCATCAACTAAGAACCATACAGTAGCCGGAATATTAAGTTTCCAGTATTAAATAGAAGTATTTTAACATCGATATATATGTATTACGCACCAGATTACGCATTCCGAACATTGACTATGTTCAACTGAACTGTACTGCAATCCGTACACTAAACTAAATATTGCGTAAATTGAAGATTTGTGAATTCCATAAGATAATTATTATTACATTTTATTTAGAAATATGTTTGTTTTGATTAAAATAAGAGTATTTTATATTAAATTCTTGTATTTATTTTATATTAATATCTTATTTTATATTAAATTAAAATCTTCGCGGATGCGCGAATACATTTCAAAACTTTTTACAAAAATTTTGTTTGGAATAGCTTCTCTAGTACGTAGTACATATAACTCAATTATTTTTAATAAAAGTAAAGGTGAGAAACGGACTCACAGTCTACGTGACGGAAAGTGGCATAAAGATGATCTTAATTTAGTTGAAAACAGTTTTGGCAGCCTTCAGCAAATGCATGGAGTAGCCCGCCTCTCGGTATTCTATAGCATGCATTTTGGAGAGTGTGTATTTAATTATATGCCTTAATTCCTCATTCCTCATTCCACCATCGCACAACCACGCAGTTTTCTTTTTTCGTAATGCGTACAGTCACAGACTGACCGCGTAGTGTCGGTGTAAGAATATCCACTACCCCATATCGTCACGTGGGTGTCGTAAGAAGCGACAGAGAGAAACAAGCCAGGAGATGGGCAGCAGCGTCTTCCTAATAATACCAAAAAAAATAAAAGCCACGGTTGCCAACCCGCTGTGCGCCACTGTGCCGTTCGGGGTTCAGAAGTAGGTGAGTTCTTAAAAGTCAAGATTTATAGTAAATTATTCATCTTACTTCCGCACACGTATAATAAAGTTCCTATGATTGGGGTCATTGGCCTGACGTAGGGGCGAAGTCCAAGCGTTGTTCCCTCAGGGTCGTAGACAGCCATCTAGCAGAAGGAGCCGGTGATATCCAAGCCCGACTGTGATGGTGGCCGTTGGTAGGAGGGTAGGCCAACACTCTGTTAGCTCACGGCACGGCAAACAGGTAGCCCTTATGTAGTAGGTAGATGAAATGAAGAAATGAGGCGATCGATATGGAGGCCTATGTTCAGCTGTGGACATTTGATGGACGTAACAGCAAAGTACAATGTGAGCTGTCTTCAAGGTTCTTGCGTAAGTCGGCTTTTATTACATTAAGGCAGTGAGACTTACCGTACTAGGGTATCAGCAGTTGCGATTGTAGTCTAGCTCTGTCTTATAATAACTAAAAAAGTGGAAGTTGTGATCCACAGTGACCTACATGTGTCCTTATCAAAATGCAGGTGCGTTGTCAAACCTGAGGACTGATGATGAAATGTCTATTTACAAGTGAAAAGGTTCTCCGATTCTCGTCACTCACCGTACAAAACACAACAACATTTTGTTACTATTTACCCATGCTGTAGACATAATACTTGTACACTGCATCGTGGTCCTACCGCATATATTTGTACAACTTACAGCGTACTTTTTTTTATTTCAGTCAGTGACGAACACATAGCCAACCTAATATAGGTAATTACATCTGTATCACCCAAAGATACCTATAGTTTCTTTGTTAGTAATCCATCCATTCATAATACTTAACACCGTTATTAAAATAGCTAAAATTTAAATTTCTTTATACTCGTAGGCTGTTCTTAAATTCTGTCGATACCAATCGAATTGTGAAATTATTATAAAAGTATATTTTTAAAGAATAAACTTAGTGATTTATTTTCAGTGAACTGAAGTAACAACGGATCGGCATTATAATCCGATAAATCGACAAATGTGGAAGAAAGGTTCACGAGCTTTTCTGGTAATTTTACTGGTAAGCGGAGTATAGAGCGGCCACCCCATTAATGGAGTGACGACTGAAGACATGCAAGAAGTCGATAGATACAGGTGGCTCATTAACGTGTTTTGCAGCATTCCTTGGTTATGTTCCACAGTGCACTTGCCACTTAGTGGTAGAAACTTGTACTTTTTTAGAAAGGAATAAAGGGTCAGCCTTCTAACTACACTGATCCATTCAAGGGTCATACACACAAGCTATTTTAACCGACACCAATTCACAAGCCTTTACTGAAATGTACAGGGCAAGATTGAACAAGATTGATTGTTTGTTAGGTTAGGTCAGGCTGCTTCATCACTTACCATCTTGTTGGGGGAGGGGTTAAGCACTGGCTTAGCATAGTTAAAAATGTATTATTTATAAAGCAAAAAATTATTATTTATATTAATTTATAAAGCAATTCAACACGTATGAGTATTCCGCGTAATTACCCGGTATATTTCTATCTAGTCACCCTAGATGATACGAGAATTTTCGTAACGAAGTTCCTTATTAGACGGTACGAATTTGGCAGATGGGGTCCAAGCGAGAAAAAGTATTAGATTTTTCCGTCATATGGAGTCATTGGCGAGCGGGTTGGCAATCGCAGTTTTTTTATTGTATTTTTGCTGTTATCAGGAAGATGCTGCTGCCCATCTCCTGCCTGTTTCCCTTTGTCGCCTTTTACGACACCTGCGGGAAGATACGAGGTAGTGGATATTCTTAAACACCACTACACGACACGGCATATCCTCGTTTACGAACCAAAAATCAGATGCATTGTCAGCTATGAGGACTAAGATGGAATGCCACATTTCTAGTAAACAGGGTCTCGGGTTCCCTACAGTCACTATACGAAACACAGCAGCATTAAACTGCTATTTCACGCTGGTATTCTGTGAGAGCATGGTCCTTCCCCGGTCGAGCCGAGCCATTCATTCTACAACTATATAGCTGCAACGTGGTTTTACTACGTATAGCTCACATTATTTAAAATAACTGTATAATTAACGAAAGCCTTTGAAGTCATTTCATACCAATTCAGCAATTAATTATAAATAGTCTTAACATTAAACCGTAGTAATTGCAGAAATCATGGCCGCTTATCGTTTCATTATCGGGCCATCTTTTTTATTTCTATTTGGCGACGTGTTTGGAAACATACCGGCGTGTTACAGCGAGTACAATAGCTCGTTAAGCTGCGTGTTTTGGTTGTGTGAAACTGGGTAAAAAGGACATCTTGTGATAGACCCACGTGGACGGTGGTATGATTATAGCTTTTTTCCTTTTCTAGGCACTTGTTTATTGGTCAATTCATTCACATAAAATGTATGAATGAGTTTGCAATGCGCCTGCTTCAGGAAAAGTTGGTTAAACTTCTAAGCTAATTTAAAAAAAGAAATTACTGTTTATGTAGACTATGTGCGCGTTTATTAAATTGATATTTTCATACCGTCGAAAAATTGCTAATTATTTTTTAATAGGTAATTTTTATAGTTTTAATTCCAGGACCAATCAAAACTCTTCCTGGACGAATGTAGGTATGTGACATTGGAGAAATACATTAAGTTGTTTTTAATTGATAATGTGACTTTTCCTAGGACTCTTTTCCTGTCTAGAAATCTCTAACAGAAATTTATTGCACGCCTCAAAACGTGAGGGAGTGCTGTACTCTCGATATGTGGCCATACCTCAATTTAGCTACACAAAATCGTTCTTATACTTTTAGCTAGATACGAAATCCATATTATTATTAACGTTACAATAACTACAGATATTGAATTTTAAGATTAGTTTATTTTCTAATTGATTCACTTTACATTACATAAAAAAAATGTAATTGAAAAAATATATGCACTACCGTCCGTTGGTCTGTGCGGCAGAGTTTTCTCACTTAATAGAAATGTAAGCAATACATTAAGATATATTATAGTACTAGCTTTATACCCGCGGCTTCGCTCGCGTGAGCTTGAATTTAGGAACGCCATTAAATGCTATTCGGTGGCAAATTTAGAGAAATTCGATCGCTTTTAGAGTCACCTCAGTCTCTGTCTCTATGTCTGTCAAGAATTTTTTTTAATTCGAAAAGACTATTAGAGGTACATTATGCATAGATTATGCATATTTGGCATAAATATAATATGCTACAGGAACACGTGAATGTACCTATATGTATAGAAAACACCTACTAATTTAATATCGGGCATGTATTCCGATGTATCCATAAGAAAGGTAAATTGTCTCGGAATGAAAATGTATTATTATGTATTATTTACATTTTACTCTTTATATTAATTTATTTACTTAAAGTTAATTTAGTTTTAACAAAATAATGATGAGTTTCATGGTCTTCTATCAATTTACGGGATAATGTTTATTTGAGATATTTTATATTGATCGGCATCATAAAATACACAACACATCGTTGATGTGAAACACCAACGCTCCGGGAAGTCTAAAGTATGTCAACATGTTTAGTATCGTCCCAACGGATCTGATATACAACAAATCCTTGCAATAGAACACCAATTCCTACCAATGATGATTCGCGAGCCTTTTGAAATTAAAAAAAACATCCTAATTTTAAAATGGAAGATGGCTGAGTGCCATCATCTGCTGAGGACCCTATCTATACAAATAAATAAAATTAAAGTGTCTGTTTGTAATGTCAAAATAACAGCTTTTTACTAAATGGATATGAAAATATATACGGTAGGTACTTATAACAAAAACACAATTTATAAAATTTTTGTCTGTCTGTTTGTTCCGGCTAATCTCCGAAACGGCTGGACCTGGCAGATAGCTGATGTTATAGGAAGTAACTTAGGCTACTTATATTTTAGAAAAACGATTAAGGTTCCGCGCAACATAATTAAAATCCTAAATTACACGCGGGTGAAGTCGCGGGGAACAGCTAGTAATTAATAAAATTAAATTCAAACCCAAGCATACTATTATTGTATTCATTTCTATTTTTATTCTATTCCATTCTATTCTAAATATGATATCAGGTCGTCAAACACCTTAGTCCTCCCGTGACCATGGGTACTGTAAAGTGCCCAAAACATGGGGAATTAAAAAAGTTTAAATTAAACGCGATAAAATCCTTAAAATTAGTTTCATTGCTTATAAATTTTATTCACAGTGAACGTGGGAATCACTACACTCATGAACGGGAGTAGAAAACTATTCGTCTTGTTGTGGCGGTGAAAGAGAATCCGCCACCGCCACCTCATATCGTCCTGTCGTAAGAGCCGACATAGGAAAACAAACAGGAGATGGGCAGCATCATTTTCCTGACAACAGATGTACCTAAATAATAATATCTGCGGTTGCCAATCCGCCTACCAAACATGGCAACTATAGCAAATATCCAGCTACTTGACAATTTATGCGGGAGTCCTATGTTCATTTCAGTGGACTTTTGATAGGCTGACGATTATGAGTTCTACTCATTTTTGCAACCCTTAATATTTACGGTAGAGTGAAAAAAAAAAGTAACATACTCGAAAATATGAATGAAATAAATACTGCATATACTATTGCCCCATCAAAAGTAAAAAAGTAGCAGCTTACATAAATGTTACTATTGGGCACAGGCCGCCGAGTTTTTGGCCAAAAGTCTTCGCTGCGCAATTCCAACGCGGGATGTCCTCAACTGCGGAACTTCTGTTTTCCTTTACCGCCAAAAATGTGGTAAATTGACATTCCAAATTGCAATTCAAATATATGCTAAAATATATAATAATGTTTACGTACCATGAAATTTAAGTTTTAATCAGTTTGGTTACCGCCATTGACAAATAAAATAAAATGACCCTTTGTTTAAGTAAAACCGGCTTTCTTTAATTAGTAAGTAAGTATTTTTCCGCAATAGCCTGTTCATTTACATATAGGTATTCATATGAGCTATGAAACCAGGACTATCAAATATATCTTAATGTGTTTGAAAATATGAAAGCTATTTTAATTTACAAACTGATTTATAAGTCTCGATAAGGTAAAAAAAGTAAAGTAGCAGCTAATATACGTCTCACTAATGTCCACAGGGCTCATCATTACCTATAGGGTTTTGTGGGAAGAAAAATAGAATATACTGCAATGCTTTAATGCATATTAACTGTTTTTACATCTCCACGAGTACTTTAATTACTCAGACATCTAGGTTTCCCCACGAACTTATTCGTTACCACTTTAACGGATATATGTTAAGTCAGACGTAAAGTTTTCTCAATGTACTCTGTGAGTTTTCTATAACAGTTTTGCTCCCGTGCTACGATGAAATCTCACGGCGAGCGCTACACGGCCCTCGTATTTGTTTAAATACAATTTCTAAAAACTGAAACTAAGCTTGTGTTTGATTGTTGACCACATCTACCTAGTAATTACCCTTCCAACGATGCTACGAACAAATTTTCAATTATTTACATCGTAATTCAGTAACATTCTATTATTTAATGAGGGCTAATAATCTTCCACTCACCAGATGTCGCTAGTTGTGACTGAGGTAAAGTTTTTCATTACATAGTGTCAGTTAATTGAGAAATATATTTAAATAATAGTTTATCATTATCTAGAGTATTATATTAATATACAACACTGAGTCAGAGGTTTGATTTTTAATTTTTTGCACTTTATAACTCTTTTTTTAATTTTTCTACTTTAAGTTATATTTATAGTTTGGTTTATTCATTTCTAATGTAATTAATATAATTTTTTTTTTATCAAGCTATATCATGAGATGGTCAACAAACAGTGCTAAATATCATCAAATGACCACACCATTTTACGAAATGATAGACTACTTTATGATAGGTATATATGATCAATTTTACGATCTGGTCACGACATATATAAAAATATGTTTAATAAAGCTATAAAGATAATGAAAATTTTGCAATAATTGCATACGGACCAGTTTTAATCAGTTTACATATAGATTAGTATAATTGAAATAAAAACCTTATCAATTTTCATATTTTTGATAGATGTCACTATTATCTAGTGACATTATTACACTTTTAAAATAAAATAACAAAAATACTAAAAAACTAAACGTTACAATTTTTAAATAATTTTATTAATCTTATTATTTAAACATACATATTTTTATTTATATTATTTAATTTATTAGTAACTGAAGGCAAAATATACTAATTTTTCCATTTGATGATAGATGGCGCTATTTTGATAACTACATCGGTGTATTTTACCAAGTTTATAACTATATTTTAAACTTTATTTATAAATTATTTATAAATATGGTATATGGTATTATTAATATTTGATTTATAAATATTTGAAAAACACCCGGTATCTAAAGAAAATTAACATTTAAAGGAAGGAAAATACTTAACCTTCTTTTTTTGAAGTTCCGTAATCGGATAAAAAGTAGCCTATAAGTTGCCCCGGGTTACTAACTACCTACATACAAAATTTTATGTAAATTGGTCCAGTGGTTTTTGCGTGAATCCGGAATACACAGACAGACAGACAGACAGACAAAAATTCTTAAAACCACTGATTTGGCTTGAGAACCCTTTATTTAGTCCCCTGGACTTGTTTTTTCAAGTATATATTAGAATTACAGACACGACTTTTCTACAGATTTATTATATGTATAGATAATATTTGATTTATAAATATTTGAAAAACATCCGGTATCTAAAGAAAATTAACATTTAAAGGAAGGAAAATACTTAACCTTCTTTTTTTGAAGTTCCGTAATCGGATAAAAAGTAGCCTATAAGTTGCCCCGGGTTACTAACTACCTACATACAAAATTTTATGTAAATTGGTCCAGTGGTTTTTGCGTGAATCCGGAATACACAGACAGACAGACAGACAGACAAAAACTCTTAAAACCACTGATTTGGCTTGAGAACCCTTTATTTAGTCCCCTGGACTTGTTTTTTCAAGTATATATTAGAATTACAGACACGACTTTTCTACAGATTTATTATATGTATAGATAATATTTGATTTATAAATATTTGAAAAACATCCGGTATCTAAAGAAAATTAACATTTAAAGGAAGGAAAATACTTAACCTTCTTTTTTTGAAGTTCCGTAATCGGATAAAAAGTAGCCTATAAGTTGCCCCGGGTTACCAACTACCTACATACAAAATTTTATGTAAATTGGTCCAGTGGTTTTTGCGTGAATCCGGAATACACAGACAGACAGACAGACAGACAAAAATTCTAAAAACCACTGATTTGGCTTGAGAACCCTTTATTTAGTCCCCTGGACTTGTTTTTTCAAGTATATATTAGAATTACAGACACGACTTTTCTACAGATTTATTATATGTATAGATTAAATTAGATTCCATATATTCTAATGACGACCCTATTGGTTTTTGTTATTGAACTCAACACCGTTTAAAAGTTATTAATGAAATCGATCAGATTCTGTTTTTTTTTCTTGTAAAAATTATCGTCACTATTTTCATTTGTTTTTCATCAAAATTAAATGGAACGCTCATGAAGCGTGCTATTGGATTTTCCAAACTATGCCAATATTTGAAACTAGCTACGGGTATCTACAGGCTGCGGTAGCCGCTTACCTTCAGGTGAACTGTAGGTTCAGTTTTGTTTGTCACTTCAGTTTTATTAAAAAAAAATAGAACTTATTTCTATACGACATTACTGTGTTTGTAGGACGAATCACAGCAGTGAACCGATTTAGTTCCTAAATTAATAAGTCTAACAAGGTTCCAAGCGTGGTAATTAAGGTTAATCCTGCCTATAAAGGTAGAAGATGTCCAGCAGGGGACTAGCACAGGCTGCTAAAGAAGAAGAATTAATTACTACTAATTTTTTTATAGGATAGGGTGACAAACGAGCACACAGGCGACCTGAGGGTACTGTGTTTGTATGGTTGCTGTGACCCATAGACATCTACATCTATCCTCAAGAAAGTATCAAAATGCAGATGCGCTGTCACCCATGAGGACTAAGATGGAATGCCTCTTTTATAGTAAAAAGGGTCTCTAGTAAAAGCTCATGGTCACCCATGGTCACGGGGGGAGGGGTACTAAAGTGTTTGACGTCCCAATGTAATAAAGGGTTTTTCAACAAGAACTTTGTTTTTCAATTGGGGCAACACCAAAAACATGACAGTTTTGACATTTAGTTTTTTGACCTATTCGTAGTAGATGCTTTGGCAATTGCTACAATGAATTCAATTTCGCTCGAAAGTCGCATTAAAATAATTAAAATCCACTATGAAAATGGTGGTTCTGTTAATCTGGTGGTTAAGTTACGTTTCGTAAAATTCGTGATATTTTCGGACAACATAATCGTCCTTCTGAGACCGCTATTAAGAATTTGGTCGCTAAATTTGAATCGACAGGCTCGGTACAAAATGCGCCAACACCAACGCGTGTTCGACCGGGTCGTTCAACCGAAAACAACGCAGCCGTGAGCCACAGTGTTGAAGAAGATCCAAATTTGTCAATTCCTCGACGTTCTCAACAATTGGGGTTATCCAAAACCACCACATGGCGAATTTTGCGTAAGGATTTGGCTTTGAAGCCTTACAAGGTTCAATTGGTGCAGGAATTGAAGCTGACCGACCATTCACATCGCCGTAGATTCGCTCAATTCATTCAGGAACAGCCCGCTGGTTTTTCTGAAAAAATCATTTTTTAAGACGAAGCCCATTTTCACTTGTCAGGGTACGTCAACAAGCAAAATTGCCACATTTGGGCTTCTGAAAATCCTAAAGCGATTATTGAGAAGCCTTTGCATGCTCAACGTGTCACTGTATGGTGCGCTATGTGGTCTGGAGGCGTGATTGGGCCGTTTTTTTTCAAAGATGAGGCTGGAAATGCGGCAACGGACAATGGATCACGCTATCGCGAGATGTTAACATCTCAATTTTGGCCTATTATTGATGACATCGATATCACAAACATGTGGTTTCAACAGGACGGTGCCACATGTCACACAGCCAACGAAACGATCAATTTATTGCAAACCAAATTTCCCGATCGCATAATTTCACGAAATTCAGCTGTTAAATGGCCAGCCAGATCGTGTGATTTAACACCACTGGATTATTTTTTGTGGGGCTATGTTAAGGACAGAGTCTATACGGAGCCAATCGAATCGATCGCGGCCTTAAAACTCATAATCCGTGACGTGATTAACGAAATAGACCGGCCATTTTGCCAAAAAGTGATTAAAAACTTTAATGAAAGAATCGACATCTGTCAGCGTGGTCGTGGTGGACATTTGCCAGATATCATTTTTCATTCATAATTGCCAAACTTTTCTCTTCGTAATACAATAAAAATTTGAATCATCTTCATCTAAACTCTTTGTTTTATTTTGTTTTAGAAAACAAAGTTCTTGTTGAAAAACCCTTTAGTTAACCACGGCTATCTCCAGATTAAAATTATTAATTTTTGTTGCGATCTACGCAGTATGCAATTATAGTAATGTTAAAGTCTTGCAGTTGTATACTTGGGTTGGGATTTAATTTTATAATGGGAGCTGTAAAATGCTCGAAACGTCGGGAATATAAAAATAAGTTAGTATACGCGATAAAATAAAGTAAACGCGTAAAAATTTGTTTTATTTAAATGTGTAGTGTTCGCGTAAATATAGGAAATCATTATAAAGCTTCGATTAACTTTTGAAGCCATCAAAGTTGCAGAATATATAAATATAGGACCGCCACGCTTTGGGTGATCAACTCCCTTGAATAAAATATTAATAATTATGAAAAAAAATACAAGATAGTAAGAGATGCAAGAAGTCGTTGGATGCAGATGGATCAGGATCGTGCTTTGTGGCATGCCTTGGGAGAGGCCTAGTTTCAGCAGTGGACTTGTGAAGAGCTGTAATGAATAAATGAAACAAAAAAACTAAAAAAACCCAAGATTTTATATCCTAATTTCCGAACCCGAATTTTATACTAACATCTCCCAAGACATAAAAATAAAATATTACAATATCAAAATCATATTTTTATAGAAGTGTGTTCATTTTTACGAACATCATATTGTAACGCATAAATGTAAGTAGCTTTTTAAAGACAGAATTTTTATCTCTTCAGAGAGAAAAATAATACCGTAGGGCTTCTTGCTTCATTCATTCGAAAAATATTTGAGCCAGTTATAGTGAATGAATGGAATTCAATTTGAATTACAATAATAGTCATTATTAAATATATATATATATATATATATACGAGTCTTGTCAATTTAAAAAACAATAAGTAATATGGAGGACTCGATAGTGGTGGCATAGTGTAACCCATATAAATACCCTGAAAAAAGAATTCATCAACATCATTCAATGAAGGCCACCAATGTTGATAAAACATAGACACATTATAATTTGTGCCAAATGGAACAGTATGAGGAAGTTCAAGGTCACTCAGCGAGTTATGGAGAGGGCTGCACTGAGTTTCTCTGCGTGATAAACTTCGAAACGAGGATATCCGCTGTAGAACCAAATTAACCGACATAGCCTAACGGAGCAGTAAGGTAAAGTGGTATTGGACCATATATAGCTTGAAAAACCGAGAACCGACGGGGAAGATAGGTTCTCGAGGCAGCCTTGTACCCGTAAGCGAAGTTTAGAGCAGCCCGTCACTAGATGGATTGACGGCCTAGTAAGAGATGGAGGAAGTCGATGGATGCAGGTGAATCGGGACCGTCCTTTCTGACATTAATTAGGGAGCGCCTATGCTCTAGACTTATGAGGGGCTATACTCGTAATGATGATGATGACGTAACGCTCATGTAATACTTACTATATTGGACGTGTTAGAACTGCAGAATTTTATGGCTGCTCTACGAATAGGTCGACTCAACCAGAAAGTACAACGATGAAGCAACGTAATTTTTTACCATTATAAGCTAGTACTTGACTAATATACCCACCACATAGTAAGTTGTGATGTACCCGAAAAAGGTAAAGTGCACTGAGTTAGTTTAACAAAGGCCTATTCACTCTCGCTTTTAAGACATACACATTGTGATCGGATGGAAAGAAAGATACTAGCAAACTATTCTACTCCATTGCTGCAACGATGGAAACCATTTCGTTTGAATGTGTCGTATGTCGACAATAAGGGTTGGAGACTGGCTGAGTCTGGTTATTCGATGGTGGAGGGGAGATTGGAGAATCACGTCATATAACTCCTGCGTTCGCTATGCACATAAATGGCAACATAATACTGCTGCGTTTCACATGGTAAGCGACGAAGACCCTTTTTTATTGGTAGCGCGGTATTCCACATTAGTGCGGTAATAACGCATCTGTATTTTTATCCTTAATCCAGGATAGATGTAGGAGTCTATGACCACAACAACAACTTACCTTCAGGTGGACATACACGTTCGTCACGAGTAATTGTAAAAAAAAGTGTATATTGATAATATTACCACAAAACTTCTCTGTTTACTGAAAAGCCATTGCTGACACACACCCGACAGATATTAACATAAAACTTATTTCCAAATCAACAAAGCATGACGGTGACTAGAAAAATTATGTGTATTTGCTTCGTCATTGCAACATCCTGTCCTCCAGCACAAATAATATATTCCATCCTACAGCGCCGCATTAGCATAAACTGAGAGTCGCTTATTAATTTTTATTTTATTTAACTTATGCAAAAATCAAGTTGCACCACGACCTTAATTATAGTTAGATATAATTTTCTTCTTGGTTTTGGGTCTAAATTACAACATGTGACTGTTAAACCGAGCTTCAGTCATTTTTTTTACACAGACCAAATTATTGTCTATAATCTGTATTTGCCATGTATGTTTCATTTGTTTCTTAGTTACGGTCTTATAGTTCGAGTAAATTCAGTAGATTTGAATCAATCTGATTAAAATTTTTACTAGTTTTATAACACTCGAATTTAAGTAGATTTATTGACACTTGTAAGCCACTGTGCACTTTAGGACACGAAAGGCCCATATATACTGTATAAGTTTCTTACCTTTTGCATGCAATAAGTAAAGTAAAGTAAAGTTGCAGCCTATTTACGTCCCACTTCTGGGCAAGGAAATGTCCGCCGCGCTGCCCCAATGCGTGTTAGCGAACTTCAGATGTCTTCGAAATATTTTTTTTTTCTTATTTCTCAGACATGCAGGTTTCCTCACGATTTTTTCCTTCACCGCCGAGCACGTGGTAAATCAGCACTTAAAATTGCAATTAACAATTTCATTATTGCCGGCGGGGATCGAACCCGGGTTGCTCGAGTACTGTGAGGCTTACAGCAAGCGCTAACCATCTGAGCTACCACGGCTCAATATTGTATACAATAAAGTTATAGCAATTATTAACATGTGCTATCTAAACAATGTATATTTTCTTGCAAGTTGAATTCAAAATTGTAAACAGCACATAACGAAACTCACTTATTGGGAACAATAGGAGAGCTTATTTTTAATATTAACATTAATATACTACCACTTCCATGAATTTATATCAGAGGTGTTTGTGTCTTATTCGCTTTCATCTCGAATACAAGAAAAGACGGTTATAAGTAACGCTACAGTCTGATTAGGCAACAAGTGGTAAAATTAAAAATTTTGTACAACTGATTTTGATTTAAAATATTAAGTATAACTTAAAAACGATTGATTGATCAAATTTGTATGGGACCACATGAAAAGCACCAACTTTCAAATAAAAAAAGAATCATCGAAATCGATTCACAAAAGAATAAAATTAAGAAAATTTACATTCGCATTGAGTACCCCCTCGTTTTTTAAGTCGGTTAAAATATTGTCAATGATATGGATCACAAAGATATTGATAAGAAATATGTTTGCAATATGTGTATAACTTTATTTTATATTTTACCAAATTATATAAAATGGGCCGACCATATAGCTCGAAGAAGCCTCGTACCAGTAGGCGAAGTTTAGGGCGACTCCCCACGACCTGGTAAGACATGCAGGAAGTCGATGGATGCAGGTGACTCAGGATCGTGCTTTGTGGTATACCTTGGGTGGACTTGTGAAGGGCTTTAATAATGATTATGATGATGATGATATAAAATATAAAATCTTACTGTTACCGTTACAGTCTACCAAAGTCCAGTGTAGAGCATAGCCCTTCCGCATATATTGCCTTATAGGGGCTATATTTGTCATAGTTGCCACGTTTGGCAGGTGGGTTGAAAACTGCAGTTTTTATTTTTGGTTGTTAGAAAGACGTTAAATTTAATTTTAAAAGAATGGAGCAGCCATCCTTTCAAAATTGAATTTACAAATTGATTATAACACAGATTTTATAGTATTACTAGCTGGCCAGACAGACGTTGTTCTGCCCTTTCCAACGACCCTTCCTATAAAAATCTTTAAATTCGCAATAAAAAATTTTGAGGGTCATTTATCGGGATAAAAACTATCCTATCTCTCAAGTTGGACCAAAATGCACACAGTGTGCAAAATATCATTGCAATCCGTTTAGTATTTTAGGAGTCCACCGCGGACAAACAACGTGACACGTAATTTTTATATATAAAGATTTAACGAAAATCTAGTGTAGCAATATTAATTACACTCACCTAGTATGATGAGGATGTGATATAGGTTTTCAATCAAAGAATTTTTTTAAATATTTTGTTGTATAAAAATACAGTTGGTTCTTTCTTATACTACTCGCACTTTCGCCAAGTTTTAGTATTAAATAATACTAAAATCTTGGCGAAAGTAGTATCGTACTAGTTAGTATTATAATTATATATTACAATAAAAATAATTTATTTATTTATTTAAACTTTCATGCACAAAGTTTTACATTTGGCGGACTTAATGCCATAGGGCATTCTCTCCCAGTCAACCATTAGGCTAAATAGAGATATACAAACAAGAGGCGTTGCAGCAGTAATCAAAATAGAAAGTGCTAAAAAAATATTGTATATACATATAAATATACATATACACACATACATAGACATATAAACTTAAATACACACAATATTATTACATTCATAATGCACATATGCACTTTCTCACAATCCCACCCGATATGATCCCACAATAGCACACGTATAAGCAGTTGAGTCTGCTCGCGATAATTTTCAGGATGCTGTTGTCGCTCCCCTGGACTCTCATTACTCGAAATGAGCAACTCTTGCGTCTGCAGCATAAAAGCATTCCACTAGCACCTCCACGAATATCCCTGATGCACTACAGAAGTGAGGCAATCGCAGTAGCATTCTCATCATTTATATTAGGGGTTAATGCATGAAATTGCCGTTTGTATATTGAAAAATTCAAACCTTTTCTAGGAAAAAATATATTTATTTAATCGAAGCATTTACCCTCATTATCGATACATTTCTGCCATTTCGAGTGAATATCATTATTGCCTTTGCGATAGAAGCCTGGGGATTTGAACTCCAGAAAGCCAATGAAGGCATTTTGTGCTACTTTCTGAAACCAAAGTTTTTTCCTTGCAGAAAATTGTGCAAATTGCAAAAAATTGGTAACTGACCAGTTGGTGCTAGGTCTGGCGAGTACAGAGGATGACGTATGGTCCCTAACTGAAGCTAATGTGAAAACGGTTAGTCTAGTGCTATAGGAGCAATAATGGTGAAGATCGATTGACGAGATGGGTTGTTGATCTTCAAGAGTTTAGCTTAGTTTTCAAGTCTGATAATTCAGTCATCGATAACCAATTAAATAGTCAGGCATGACAATATTTCATCCTCATCATGATGATACTTATGATATTTTTTTTATAATATAAGGGTAACAAACCACCACACATGGTATTGAATGGTAAATGGATACTGTACCCCATAGACAACTATATTTATCCTCGATTATTGATTCTTAATCAATATGCAGATGCGTAGTCACCCCTGAGGACTAAGATGGATTGCCTCGTATCCAGTAAAAAGAATTTCAGGTTCTCTACACTCACCATACAAAACTCAGCAGCATTCAACTGCTGTTTTACGCTGATATTCTGTGAGAGCGTGGACCTCTCCCGATCGAGCCGAAAAATTTTTGTTTCAACTATAATGTAGCTGCAGCATGGCTCTACCACGTTGAGATGATGGTGTTAGATCAGTACATTTTATTATTATTATTACAGCCATTCACAAGTCCACTGCTGAACACAGGCCACCCCCAAGGAATGCCACAAAGCACGGTCCTGAGCCACCTGTAACCATCGACTTCCTGCATGTCTTACCAGGTCTTACTCTATCTAGTGGGGGTCGCCCTGCACTTCGCCTACCGGTACGAGGCTGCCACTCGAGAACCTTTTTTCCCCATCGGTTGTCGGTTTTTCGAGCTATATAACCGGCCCATTGCCACTTCAGCTTACTAATCCGTTGGGCTATGTCAGTCACTCTACTTTTTTTTACTCTCATTTTTTAATACTAAAAACTACATGCGTACATATATTATGTACGCATGTAGTTTTAGCATGAGACATAACTTAATATTCATAAATCGACGCGACGCGTCACACTCATAAATAAATTACGAATTCATAAAAAAATCTCTCGTCGGACCACCCTTGGCTAGCAACAACCTTTCTTTAAACTTATTATCCACTAAAATATTCCTAACACACATCAATCTGAAAAAATAAGCTTTTTGATTTGTATTCCTAGGGCACTTAATAATAATATTGCCGTTTACATACATGTAAGACCTCCATAATTTTGATTTCATTAAGATATTATTTTTGAAATTAGTAACATAAAGCATAAAAGGTACTGAACACGTGGTTATTAGATAAATGCATCTACAACTTACAAGAATGTACGCACTGTAAATATTAAATAATGTCATGTTACGCTGAGTTTTAGGTATTAACTGAAAGAAATTGAGGATATTAATTGTGAAAAAAAATTATAGCAACGTTCTTAAAAGTAAACAGTTGTAAATTATTATTAATATAATCTAACACTGACTTAATACATTGTAAAAAGCTTCGGTTCTCATAAATAAAAAATACACTTATAATGACGTAATGATTAAATCTCTATAGATATTTATTAACGATTTATTTTAAAAATATGTTTCACATTCAATACGTACAACTGAAATAGGTAGACTAAGAATATGTACAACCTGAAATAGGAAGACTTAGAAGGACTAATATCAATAAAAATATTTTTAAGATGTTACAATTTTATTTTATGTACTGTAGTCATGCAATAAATAATATATGTTTAATTATTAAAGAGGGTTCGTTCTAATAGATCGTGTTACCTTCATAGTTATAAATTAAATATTACATATATACAAACGATATCCAAATATTATAGTTTCGTCCTCAGTACTAATTTATATTATTCTAGCCTCATGCGATAATGGAATACCTTTTTCTTATAAAACTTTTTTTTATAGGATAGGGTGACAAACGAGCACACAGTCCACCTGATTGTAAGTGGTTGTTGTCGCCCATAGACATCCACGGCTATCCTCAATAAAGAATCAAAATGCAGATGCGTTGTCACTCGTAAGGACTAAGATTGAATGCCTCGTTTCCAGTAAAAAGGGTCTACGGTTCTGTACACTCACCATACGAAACACAGCAGTGTTAAACTGCTATTTGATGCTGGTATTCTGTGAGAGCGTGATCCTTCCCCGGTCGAGGCGACCCATTCTTGCTACAACTATACTACTAATATAGCTGCAGCATGGCTCTACCACGTATATTTGAATATTAAATAGAAACAAATGATATTAAAATATAATAGTTTCGTCCTCAGTACTAATTTATATTATTCTAGCCTCATGCGATAATGGAAAACTTTTTTCTTATAAAACTGTAGTGACAAACGAACTTACCGTCCGCCTGATGGTAAGTGGCTACTGTAATTCATAGAAACCTGCAGCCAACGTCAAACAAAGAAGGCTACAAATGTGTCATCACCTCTGAAGTAATACCGATCTGTAGTAATACTGATTATCATTTTTTTCGGAGGTTTGGCGGGAACTTGACCGGCGGCGATTTGCTGCTCCTGTATTATTGTTTAAATAATGGTTTGAAGTGGACTTTGATATGTAAAAGTGGTGTGATTTTGTGTATTAAGTGTCTACGCATGTGAACTATTACTGGAAACGAAGAAACAAGTGCTCTGATGGTGATGTAATTCTCAAGATAAGGTGTCTGCTTAGGCGCCTTGAGACACCATTGCCAACTGTCAGCTGTTTGCTGGTTCAAGTTCAAGCAGTGTACTATGAAGGAAATTATACATTGTTACTTCAGGCTCAGAAGGGCTAGAACCCAGAGCCGTAAAGCCAGTTATAACAAATCAATTCTTTTTCAGACCAGAATATACTGCAGTGCAAATACTGCTATTTTGTGACAGACATTGTACTACTGTGACAGATATAATTATGAGGAGAAGAGAAGTCAAGAATATTAAAAGCATTATTATTATAAAACACGGCACACATTTTATCACAATGTAATTATTTAAATAATTTGTTATTTTAAAATGTGTGCTGCAAGCTGCAATGTCGTTTCCATCGGCAAATAAAACCAGTGTTGTTTTTATTGATATTAATTAATAAATATTAATTATATAGATATTAATTAATATAATTTTTTTCTGTCGACTTCCAAAAAGGACACGGTACTCAGTTCGACTGTATGTTTTTTTTATGTGTGTTACCTCATAACTTTTTACTGGGTGAACCGATTTGGATGATTCTTTTTTTATTTGAAAGCTGGTACTTCTCGAATAGTCCCTTATGAATTTGATCAAGGTCAGACAATAGATTTTGAGTTATTCTTAATAACTCATATTGAAGTCGGCTGTACAAAATTTTAAATTTTAATCAGCATGTTAAAAAAACCAACGAACTGCTAAACGTGATCCTTATTAATCTGGTGGAGCCTAACAAGCGAGAAAACAAGCATGCATACGCACTCGCTAAAGAGCTGATCGTCAAAACCAGCGAGACCCTTGAGCCCTGCATACAGGCGGTGAGTACAATATTTATCTGGTCGATTTGGTTTAAAGCGTTTACGCAAAGTAAAATAGAGACATTCCATTTACGTGGTAGAGCCACGCTGCAACTATATTATGGTTTTAACACGAATGAGTCGGCTTGATCGGGGAAGGCACACGCTATCACAAAATATCAGCGTCAAATAGCAGCTTTATATTGCTGTGGTTATATTTCATATGGTGAGTGTAGAGAACCGGAGACCCTTTTTACCGGGGAACCTGTTGGATTGGATATGGACCCCTCCCGTTGAAAGGAGGGTTCGGCTCAATCATCACAAGTGGATTGAATGATCGCAGTTCCAGATGTGAGCACCTCTGTAATCTGTAAGCATTCAAGGTTAATAAGTTTGGTATTTTTTCCAAAGTTGACAGTCTCGTTGGTCGTATACACTAAGACTTCTGACCAATAGTTATTCAATAATTGTGGTTTATAGAATTAGTATTAAAACAACAGAATTAGTATTAGAGCAACAGACTCTTAATGAAATTCTAGAGATGCTAGTAGTATCTCTAGAATTCCATTAAGAGTCTGTTGCTCATACCAGCAAGCCATATTTCGTATTTCGTTCCTTCCCTCTACCATGGTTCTTCAACTTTTAACTCCACTGAAAATATTACAAATTCATATGTATTTTATTTATTTGCTCGATGTGTTGAGAACGGTTGCAATAGGTTTTTCTATCTCCTTTAACAAGTGAAAGTTCTTCTTATTTTCAGAAGTTATTAAATATTCAAAACAACCTGCAACGTGACGCAAACGTGTATGACTCCACCTTTTACATGTCGCATCACATATTTGGCCAATCTGATTAAATGACACTGTTAACCTCTGTAATGAGAAAGTCTCAAAACTGCAAGATGCGTGGACACTAATCAAACGTATATTTTTAACTTTTTCTGTTTAAAAATTTTATACAGTCTGTGACATCGTAATTCTCCGCTACAACCTACAATCAAATTATAGTTACGTCTGATTTGCATCGAAATATGCTGTTCGGAAGTGGAGAGCAATAAAATAGTAGGTAATAAATTTTAAATGCCATTTGTCATTCAGATTTTAACCTTTGAAAATTAATCTTTGTTTCAAAAACGATATTGTTGTAAACATTATAGATTATATCCCGTTAAATTTTACGGGGACGGGTGTTGCTGTCATGAAGAATGAGACTGAAAAGCACTCGTACACGTGCATGTGACGTGTTGCGTTTGCACGCAATATGTCACAAGCACGTTGAACTTGTGACGTATTGCGCGTAAACACCCGTAACTTTTCCCTTAGCAAAAATCGATCAACGCGCCTAAAGAAGTTTTCATTTCAAAAATCAAAATTTTTACAAATTTATGTTACGCACATTGGCACAATTGATTCTCTGTGCAATTAACTTTTTTGACTATCGTAAAAATGATCAGGACGTTGAGTATTTATGAAAATCAAACAAGTAATATTTATATCCTAATTAACTGATTTTATAGTGTCTGATTAACGAGAATATACAATATTAAAAACTATAGTTCCTAATACTTTTGATCCTAATTTATCTATCATGTTAATGATAAACGTTTTAATAAAATATAATGCAATTCATATATAAAATAACTATTTCTAATTTTTCAGACTAATCTAACTGATAACTTTAAAGATATGGCAGTATATGCGGTAGAGGTACGAAGGTACATTTAAGAAACATTTTGTTGAAAAATTGTGAATAAAATTAACACAAAATAATAAAGTTTAGAGAGCTTTTATAAGATAATCACAAAATTTTACCATTACAGCCTATAAAAGTCCACAGCTGAACATAGGATTTCTTCATAGATTACCTCAAAAAGGGGAAATTGCCATTTTGTTTCATTACAATAGTGTTATACTATACTCATACTGTTTCAGTTTCCGTCTGTCGTCTCTTACGACACCCATCGGATAATATGGGATAGATATTGGATATTCTTACATTGCCACTACAAAGTTACACAACATATTTTATTTGATAATTTTGTAATTTTGAATCTCACATCTATACGGACATCGAATATATAGACGACGATATGCATCGACATAGCAACATCGATGCAGGAATTTCAATCATTATAGCCTTTCACAAGTCCACTACTGAACATAGGCCTCCCCCAAGTTATACCACAAAGCACGGTCTTGAGCCACCTGCATCCATCGACCGCCTGCATTTCTTACCAGGTCGTCACTCCACTTGGGGGGTCGCCCTACACTTCGCCTTCGGCTGCCACTCGAAAACCTTTTTTCCCCATCAGTTGTCGGTTCTTCGAGCTATATGGCCGGCCTATTGCTAATTCAGTTTACTAGTCTATTGGGCTATGTCAGTCACAGCGGTGAAGTGTTTTGGGGATATCACGTCACCCTGTCTTACATCTCTCTGCAGTTGGATAGGTTTCGTACTCTAATTCTGTTCTCGGATAGCCATCGTAGCCCTACTGTACAAGCACTTCAACACTTCGATATACCAACAGTTAACTTGGCACCCCTGAAGGTACTATAGCATCGTTCAAATTTCGACGGAATCAAAGGCTTGCTCATAGTCCATATACACTAATCAAAGTGGCAGATTGTACTCTTCAGTCTTCTGTACAATTTGCCTAAGGGTATGTGTGTTCTCTATGGTAAAGCCTTTTCGGAAACCAGCTTGTTCGGGGGATTGGAAGTCGTTCAGTCTGCGTGTGAGACGATTCGTAATGACTCGACTCTCGAAAATAGCATGTAGACGCAGCTCAGAAGGAAAATCGGTCTGTAGTTCTTCAAGAGAGCGTTTTCGCCTTTCTTGAAGAACAAGATCACCGCACTTCTGCTCCACGCCTCCGGAGTAGTTCCTCCGTGGAGGACGGAATTAAAGAGCTTCTGAAGGACTTCAAGTACCAGTTTTCTACCCGCTTTCAGAAGCTCCGCTGTAATTCCATCCTCGCTGGAGTCTTCCCGTTTTTAAAATGCTGGAGAGCCATTCTTGTCTCGCTCAGACCGACATCCGGGATATCATCGGAATAGTGTCAAATAACACTTGCTCTTTGATCGTTACTGACACTTGCGTGTGGCTCCAACGATGACGTGTAGAGCTGCCCATAGACCTTAGCTCCGATCGCATGGACAGTTTCCACGAGCTTGTCATACATATCGGCCACTGCATCGCAATGTTCTAGGCACTGAAACTGGTTTTGTAACTCGAGTTGAAAGGTTTCGGAACATTTGATTACAGCACGAGGGGGAGGAGCGTTAACTTCATTAGACGAGACCCTTCCAAATTAACGTTTAGGTTCAGTGTGCCTCTAACCATTCGGTGATCGCTACCAGTTTTTACCCTCGCGATCACGGAGACATCACTGAACAGTTGTCGTCTGGTCGTCAATCTCAAGTCAATCTCATTTTTTGTCGAACCATTCGGTGATAGCTACCAGATACTACCTAGCGATCACTGAGACATCACTGAACAGTTGGCGTCTAGTCGTCATAATGAAGTCGATCTCATTTTTTGTCGAACCGTCGGGGCACGACCAGATCCCCTGCCTGTGGGGTCGCTTCTGGAAGAAAGAGTTCATTATAAAGAGTCGCTCTTTCTTCATGAAGTCAGCCAGCTGCTGATCCCTTGGGTTCCGTTGTCCTATTCCGAATTCCCCTACCTTCAGCTCACCGTTCTCTCTTGTGCCTAGTTTTGCGTTGAACAAGTATAGGTGATTTCATTCGTGTATCGATTTGCTAATTTTGGCACGAAACACACAAGCAAAAACAAATAAAATATGCACTGACTGATCACATAACCGGTGTTTTTACATGGTAGACCCATGGTGCAGCTATATTATGGTTGCAGTACGAATAGGTTGGCTCAATCGGGGTAGGACCACGCTCTCACAGAACATCAGCGTAAAAGCGGAGATCAATGGTACTGTGTTTCGTATGGTGAGTGTAGAAAACCTGAGACCACTTTTACTGGAAACGAAGCATTCCGTCTTGGTCTTTGAGTGGCAACACATCTGCAATTTGATTCTTAATCGAGGATAGATGTTGATGTTTATGAGCCACAGCTTCCACTTACCATCATGTGGACTATGTGCTCGTTTGTCACCCTCATTCTATATGAAAAAAAATATTAAATTAACAATTCTGATATATAAATTTAAACTTATAAAATATACCAGCCGGTCTCCAAAGCGTGGTCAGAATGGGAAAAAACACATACATGTCAACACGTTCTTAAAAAGGCCTATATCATAATATAAAGAAAAATCCAATATATAAACCCTATTTCGCCCCGTAGATGTCGTAAGAGGCGACTATCGTAGTGCCTAATAAAGTTCTAATTGATTCCGATAGATGGCGGTTTAAGCAATTAGTCTGCAGCAAACGTAAAATAACCAGATTAGCGATGGGAGCAACGTCAAGTTCTGCGATCGTCATGCCGCTTATCAAGCGTGCCTATTCAAACCTAAACCCTTTCTAAAATTAGAGACATCCATGTCTAGCAGTGAATCTTACAGGCTGATGAAGTAGAATCTTATATCTATGTTAATTAAAGTCCTTTATCTATTTTTACAAGCTTTTACTAAACTTGCTTTCTTCATATTTCTTTCCGATTCAAAGCTTTTAATCAAGCGCAAGTTCAGCCTCACATGGAACACTGTTCCAATCTCTGGGCCAGGGCTCCCCAATGCCAGCTCCTTCCACTTGACCGAAACCACCGCAGAGTGGTTCGAATCGTCGACAACCGAGTTGTTTCTGATCGGCTCGATTCACATACATCGCATCTACCACGGGGAATGCTCTGAAGAATTGTTCGCATTGTTTCCAGCCGCTAAATTTCACGAACGCACATCGCGTCAAAATTTGCGATTCCATCCACACAATCTGTATGATTGGCGGTTCGTCACTGTGCGTTTTACTAGGAGTTTGCTCGTTTTCCCCCGTCTTCTATAAAAAAAACTTATGAATTATTTGCTAACATGGGATTGAGCTGAAACTTAACATACTTCGATGACTAGGCAAAAATATGGTACAAAGGAGTTGATCTGTACAGGGACTACATATATAAGCTTATTTTTAAATAGATTTAATATTATGCTCGTATTATTACAATAAAGCATAGATACTCCTGCATCCTTTTTTTTATAAGATAAGGGGTGACAAACGACCACACAGTCCACCTGATGGTAAGTGGTTGCTGCGGCCCATAGACATCTACATCTATCCTCTATTACAAATTAAAATGTAGATGCGCTGCCATCCGTGAGGACCAAGATGGAATGCCTCATTTTCCAGTAAAAAGTGCCTCCGGCCACCTACACTCACCAAGCGAAACGCAGAGGTAAACCTCTACTTCACGCTGGTTTTCTGTGAGGTCGTGGTACCACCCCGGTTCGAGCCGGCCCATCCGTGCGACAGCAAAAGTTGCCGCGTGGCTCTACCACTGTTAAAGAATGTCAAAATTTACACTTAAACATTACTTTTAATACTTTTTCGTGTTGTTTTTTGTGGCACAAATAGTTTCTTTCGTTGAAATAAAAAAATATGTTTATTTTTACTTTAACATCAGTTTTTCTCGTTTAACAATTAATGCTTTGCAACATCCAGGGTTAAATTCTTGAAATATTGCATTAACGGCGATAATTTATCTTATTTCAATTACTTACGAGAATAACGAGTTGTATCGATACAAGGGTATAAAAATCTAATGGTAAAATCCTAAAAATTAACTAGCTCATTTTACATTCTTTTCTTATTACTTTTTAATACAAATATCTTAGGAAACAATTTAAATGCTACTATTCTAATGCCCCGTTAAATTTATCCATTTTCCGCACATACCAAACCAATTAAACGAAATAGCCTGTCAATGGAGCTCTAATTACAGCGACAAGGTTTTTATCCACTGGCAGGCGCGATACGACAACGACACCAAAAACACAACAGCTAATATTTTATGCTCCAGTTCCTTTTTTGGCAATTCTAAAACAATTATTCGAAACAAAACTTCATCTTTTTTTTATAAAACTGAAGTGACAAATGAACTTGCATCCACCTGATGGTAAGTGACTGTTGCAGTCCACTTCAGCTAACTTCAAACAAAGAAGACTTCGAATGCATCGTGTCCTGTCTTTTATGAAAGAGGATGCAAACGAGCTCACACGTGATCGTAAGGAATCACCGTCGCCTATGAATATCTGCAACATCAGGGGAATGAGGGCATCCACGACTGTTTCTGCCACCAGGGCGGCGCCACTTAAAAGTGAGGTACAATATTTGACAGATTTCATAGCAGGAAGTTAACTTGTTCGAATAATGTCAAAGTTAATATTTCTTTTTGTAGTATTAGCTATATTTTATATTATTAAGATTAAAAACAATTAAACTGAACCACAGATATTTATAAAAGTAGAAAAATTTAAAAAGTTAAAAATGTGCAAAAAATTTAAGAGCAAACCACTGAGGCATTCTTTAGTGTACTAATATAATACTCTTGAAACTGATAAACTTTTATTAAAAACTAACAACTTAATTAAATGACAGTGTGTAACAAGAAACTTTACCTCAGTGTCAACTAGCGACATCTGGTGAGCGGAATATTATTAGCCCTCATTGCACGTGCGTTACCGTCCTTTTAAAAGGGATTAGGCTTCCCTGAGGACTAAAATAAAATGTCTCACGTAATGCCACGCCTGTAGTTGTTATACTTACTCTCTATACTCAGACTTGAACATAGGAGGACGAGATATAATTCTGTCTATATACCTATATCTGCCGCCAAATAGGTATATAGACAGAATTAGGCGTAAAAGTAGACCCACGACCTAGAATTACAAGCTGCAGTACCTAAAACCTAGCACACTTTTCTATTTTGTTTAATAGGATAGAATTAAAAACGTTTGGTGTTTATGCTTATATCGAAGAAAACATTTATCAAAATATAAACAGGCGAAATCTTAGAACTTATTTAAAGGCCGGCGACGCATCTGCGATTCCCCTGGTTCCTCTGTGTGTTGCAGTTGTTAATGGGCGGCGGTAGTCACTTACCATCAGGTGAACCGCATGCTCGTTTGCCCCCTCTCCTATAAAAAACATATTTTACACCCTAACCTATCCAGTATATTATAAATTTTAATTTCATTATATTTCCAGCCAGATCAAACTAATTAACTACTTACTATTTTTTTTAAATATATTTAATTTCTATGAGAATAGAGCATGGTATTAAAAAATGGAAATCTTAACAATGTTGTAGTATTTGATCTACATAGTACATCTGAGAATGAACTATTAACTATTTAATTTAGAATCTGTGAAAGAATTTAAATTACTCGGTATAAATATAGACATTCACTTGAATTGGAAATCGCATTACGCGAAATTAAAAAAAGTACCAACATAGAAACGGCCATAACAACCTACTATGCGTATGCGCACGCTTGGCTGAGTTACGGCATCATTTTGTGGGGCAACAGCACGGATGCAGCCTCTCTATTCACCCTTCAAAAGAAATCAATCCGGATTATAGCAAATATAGATCAGACTGATAGTTGCAGACCGTTATTTTTTAAATATAGAATATTAACTTTACCCAGCTTATATATATATTGGAGATGTGTAAATTTGTTCGAAAAAATAAGCAATTTTATACAAAACGTGAAGATTTGCCATGCAAATACACGTTACGACACAAAAATAAATTAGTATTGCCAACTTCCCGATTAAAACTAAACAGTTCTAGCACATTAAGTTCTTCCATAAAATTATATAATAAACTACCTGACATATTAAAAAATGAAAATAATGACATCATATTTACAAAAAAATTAAAACAGTACCTAACTAATAAATGTTACTATAGTACTAATGAATATGGCACTCCCCTGGTTGCCTCAGCCAGTATCGGAATCCTCGGCGTCGACATATCGAGTGACGTGCAGTTTTGTGGTCATTTGGAAGAGAAGGCCAAATTGGCCTCTAAAAAGCTTGGCGTGCTCAGCAGAGCGGGACAGTATTTCATGCCGGCACACCGCCTGCAACTTTACAAGGCGCAGGTTCGGCCTCACATGGAATACTGTTCCCATCTCTGGGCAGGGGCTCCCCAGTGCCAGCTCCTTCCACTTGACCGCATCCAGCGCAGAGCGGTTCGAATCGTCGACGAACGAGTTCTTTCCGATCGGCTCGACTCATTGGCGCTGCGAAGAGATGTTGCATCTCTTTGCATTTTCTTTCGCATCTACCATGGGGAGTGCTCTGAGGAATTGTTCGGATTAATCCCAGCCGCCAAATTTCACGAACGCACATCGCGGCAGAACTCCCGATACCATCCACACCATCTGGATGATTGGCGGTCCACCACTGTGCGATTTAGAAGATGTTTTCTTCCTCGCACGACTTCCTTGTGGAATCGATTACCATCAGCGATTTTTCCGGACCGATACGACTTAGGGACCTTCAAGAAAAGAGCTTACTCCTTTTTAAAAGGCCGGCAACGCATCTGCAATTCCCTCCCTGGTGTTGCAGTTGTTCATGGGCGGCGGTAGTCACTTACCATCAGGTGAGCCGCATGCTCGTTTGCCCCCCTCTCCTATAAAAAAAAAAAAATATTTTACAAATATGTAATACTTATATATAAGTATTTTTATAGGTTTTACAAAATGATCACTAATTTAAATTGAATTCTATCTCAATAAGTCACCATGACATTCTTATAAGTAGTTAAATAAGCTTCCTCCCTCCTAGCCCCTAAATTGCGTGCCCAACAGGGTCCATAACACTCGTCTCACATTATTTTATAACATCTTGTGTACATTATGGTTTAGCAATAAAAATTTGAGTTTGAGTTTGAGTTTGAAAATTATTTTTTAGATATAGCGGTATAGTAGGATTATGTAGAATTTTGAAAAGAGGATAGAGGATTCGAGTGTTCCTGCGAAGGCGGATTGGGGGCCATTTAAGCTGCCTGCGATAAACAGAAACGTGATCAAACTTCTTTGTGTTTTGTGGAAAATTCAAAAAAACAAAAAATCAAAATGGCTATTACTAGGTTGATAGATCTATTATCTTCTGTACCATTTCATTAGATCCAATGATTATATTTCCTTGTAATTGTTTACTTCATTACTTCATATTATTAAATTAAAAGATAACGTGTGGGCTCACTCAATGGAGACCCACCCATCGACACGCGCGCTATTTGCCGCAAGTTGGTCGTCTACGCAGGCTTTTAACTAAAAATCTCGAGTAAAACCCGCGGGAATCCTTCTTATGTTAATGGTCACTAACAGATTCTCTAGCGTACACCAAACGCTAATTTAAACTGGATGTTGCGCAGTACAGGCGAAGGATATTTTCATCTTTGTGTAGATTACACCTTTATCTTAATGGGCTTAGACACAATTAACCTATAAGTTTTTTATACAATAAAGGTGACAAACGAGCACAGTCACCTAATGGTAAGTGGATGGCCAGTAGATATCTACATTTATCAGCAATTAAGAAAACAGATGCGTTGTCACCTCGGAAGACTTAGATGGAATACCTCATTACTGTTAGTAATAACCGGCCAAGTGCGAGTCAGACTAACGCATGAAGGGTTCCGTAACATCGTAATACACGTTTATAGTAGGGGAGCCCCCGTTTCATATTTAATTTATTTTTATTTTTATTTGTTGCTATAGCGGCAACAGAAATACACATTCTGTGAAAATTTTAACTGTCTACCTATTACAGATCTTGAGATACAGCCCGTTGGTAGACAGACGGACGGACGGTTAGCGGCGGCTTAGTAATAGGGTCCCGTTGGTTACCCTTTGGGTACGGAACACTTAAAAGTGTCTACAACCATAGGAAACGCTGCACTATTCTGCTGTTTTACGCTGATATTCTGTGGGAGTGTGGTCCTACCAAAGTTGAGCCACCCATTCCTGCTGCAGGTATTTATAGCTAGTGGCTCTACCACGTAAGAAAGAAAGTATGGAGAACAAATTGTACACGGGCCTCTCGCGTTGTAAAGAGAATTTGGCTTAATCTCAACGCTTTTCAGGCGTTTAGCGATTGACGTACTAATTGTCTCACAGCAGTGATAATGACGCCTGTTTGGATATTATTAGTATTTGTAACTTTTTCATTATAGTATAAGAGTAACGAAGTCCACTTGATAGTAAGTGGTTACTGTGGCCCATAGATATCTACATCTATCCTCGATTACCCGGTCACCCCTGAAGACTAGGATGGAATGCCTCGTTTCCAGTAAAAAGGGTCTCCGATTCTCTACACGCACCATACCAAACACAGCAGCGTTAAGCTGCTATTTCACGCTGGTATTTTGTGAGAGCGTGGTTATTCCGCGGTCGAGACGACCCGTTCGTGCTACAAGTATAGTACTAATATAGCTGCAGCAGTATAGTGTTTGATTTACGTGGAAGAACCATAGTTCTTCCATTACGTGGAAGAACCATAGTTCTTCCATTACGTGGAAGAACCATAGTTAACAGTAGTAATCAAATAACGTAAGTCTGTTAAATGTGTAGTCTTCGCGTACATATAAGAAATCATAACGTAAGTCTGTTAAAAGCCTTACTAAGATTTCCTACATTTACATCACAGGCTTACTACATTTCATCCACAGGAAGAAATGGAGTAATAGACGCTATCACACGGCAGAGTAAACAAAACAAAGGTATATATATATATATATATATATATATTCTTACGACACCCACGGTCGATATGCGGTAGTGAATATTCTTACACTGCCAATTACAACAAAGACTTTAAAATTATTAACATAATGAAAAAATATAATGTTGTAGTTGTGGAGTGATTCTCGCCGGCAAACGTTTCCCGCCAGAGAAACACAATCACACAGCTGGAAGAAATGGGAAGAATCAGAGCTTGTCTATTAATTACTCTAGTATTATGTCAGGTACCCTAGTTCTAGTTTTATAGCTTAATCCATAACTCATCGGGCATAAACTTGAATAATTCTTGCTAATTATTAGCTCAACGAGCCGGTAGAACAAGTAGTTTTTGAATGGGGTTTATGTTAAAACCCCTTCTTATTATGCTTGCGATAGGTTGATGATAAGAATAAACATATTACAAGTCCTAGTAACGAGTTAAGAAAAAATATTTTTTGTGCCTATTAGCTAAAGTGTATCTCTTATATCTCTGGGAACAGGGACTTTAAAGGAGACTCTAATAATTTAAAAATAAAACATTTATTAAGTTCTCAACATCATTATAATTGCTTCAAAACCATTCATGTCGTCTTAATTATTCTAAAGTATCTTCTCTAAATTAAATAAAAAATGTCATCAATAGCAGCATTTGACTTTTCTGTACATGCTAAACATTTCAAAATAAATAAGACCTTTAGATAATAAACGTACGAAGGCTCTTCGTCTTGAACTTGACTCAAATTGACAACATTTTCATTCCGCGCGAGCCAATTTTGCCGGCGGCTGTGCGCGTCATTATTATATTTATCTGTAGCCACTATCAGCGATATCTCCGCGGCGATATGGGAGCGACCGTCGGGTAAATGAAGCCGGGGGCTCTAACCCGTGCGTAATTTATTATCAGTCTATATATGCACGCCTCCTGTGCGTAACGTCCAAATTGAAAAATAAATTTCTGCTCAGGCTTCAGACGTACAAACATTCTATAAACCTGGTAAGAATTAAGTATTGAAAGAGTTATACTATCGAGCAGCTGAGAGCCATGTTATATTAGAGGTTGAGCGCTCGCTTAACCTCTGAGCGAGCGGCGACTCCGATCTCCGCCGGCAGCAATTGTGATTAAAATTTTGCTGAATTACCACGTAGCGGCGGTGAAAGAAAACATAGGCAGAAATTTAAGTTGCATTTCTGCGAAATAGAAAAATTCAAAGACTTGTGAAGACCGCCAAAATGCAACGAATGAGGGTTTTTCAGCATCTTATCTATCCATAACCGGCTAAGAAATAAGACAAGGCCTGTACCCGGCACTGGGACGTAGAAAAGCTGTTACGTTCTTTGAAAGAGCTAATAACTGTTAATACGTACCGATATAATAATTACACTATAATACGTACGAGTCATTATTTTATCTAATCTGAATATTTATAATTAAGGTAGCTGTGGCCGGCGGAAATCAAATGCCTCTTTTTCTCGGCCGGTGCGTGGTAGCGGTTATCGGCTGTCCCATTCCAAACACGATACGGCTTAAGGACCGTCAAGAAGCGAGCCTACTCCTTTTTAAAAGGCCGGGATCGCGCCTTTAATTCCCATGGTGTTGCAGTTGTTCATCGACACTCACCATCAGGTGAGCCGCATGTGCACCCCCTCTCCTATAACGAAAACTAAAAGGAGTAAGGAATTTAACTTAGTTTTACAGCAGAGCGACGAAAATTGAGGTAGTCATTTAATTTTTTAATGACTTATATGTTATATACTAGATCGTAAAAATACTAGTTCTTTTATTTCTATTATTCTGTAGTAAGTAAAATTTTTAATATACTCGTAAAAACACTTTTTAATGTCACCTATACTGATTTTTAATATGAGCAATTATAAAATAAGCGAGAGGTACCTACGCAAAAGTTAACCTATGCAAAAAACGAGCGCTACCACATTGAAAAAAGAAACTGTAATAATAAAAAACAGTAATTTAAAATCATCGTTATTTCTTAAAATATACCAGCACGGTTAGCATGGGCTGGGGACAAAAATTTTATCCACCGATGATATCCACTGACAAGAGATAAAATTATCTTGTCCCTATGCCAAAGCATGGCAACAGGGAGAAGTATATCCCCGTTTGACATAACGAGTAGACATATATCTCCCGACCGTAGCATGGAGCCAAATTAAAGACAAAAAAATTATGATTTTTTGACTTTTGAAAGGGACAATTCTATCTTAGTTCATTGGATGTGGGTTTAAGTTTATATTCATACAAAAAATATATCTAAGTCTAAGTCTATCTCCCATTTTATCTACTGTGGATATTATATCCACCGGTGTGCCCATGCTCGAAGGGTGGATAAAACTAAGCGGGGGGGATAAATATTTTCTCCTTTCCCCGGGGATAAAATTGTCTCCGGCCCATGCTAGCCCTGCAGGTTGTAAAGGACAATATGCCACCTTTCCTCCAAACAACAACCCAATTGCCTGTCAAGCGTAATGAGTATGACCAACTTTTCTAAAATTCATACATTAACGCGAATAGTACTATACATTGAATAAAACTAGTTTTTAGGTATTTTGTACACAAAAACAAAAACAGTCTAATAAAAATAGTGATGTACATTCTGTAAATACTAGGAACAAGCACAAGTTAGTTATACCAGTTACTCGACTCAAAATGCCCAGTAATTCCTTCATGGGGCAATGTATACACGCTTTCACAACAAAGTCCCAGAAAATATGCAGACCTTTTCTCTCAAAAGGTTTAAATTATTTATTAAGCAAATATTGTCTAGTAAGGGTTATTTATACTACTAAAGAGTACATGACTGATAATAACCCCTGGGGATGAGGTGATCACTACCATGCTGTCTCTAATTTTCATAATAATTATATAAAATATTATACTGTAAATGTACTTTTTTAAAAATAAGACCCGCTAGGTTTCTTGCTGGTTCTTCCCAGGACAGAGGTTTTTTTTGGCGCACCAGTGGCAGTAAAAAATGACTTTCAATAAGTTATGTACTATAATCTATATTTAATAAAAATGATTCTATTCTGTTCTATTCGATCTGCATTTGATAACTATTTCGTGGTAGAGCCACGCTGCAACTATGTTATGGTTGTAGTACGAATGGATCGGAAAAACCGGAGCAGGACCACGCTTTCACAGAATACTCGAATTAGCAGCATTGGGAATCTCGCAAATATCGCACTGAATAATTACTACGAATACTATTAAATCAGCTTATTTTATATTTAAAAAGTTTCGAATAATTTGTGGCACCCATGGTCACAGGTGGCCAGTAGTGTTCAACGTCCCAATGTGGCGATTTAACACATGCCACTTTACGCATTCTTGGATATGAGTATATCAAGCAAAATAATCATAATATCCTCCAGGCTAAATTTCGGTCAGAACATGAACTCTCTATTCCCTCACTCTCATAGTTCGATGTGACGGCAATCCTACACGACCGACGAGAGATCAGGCACAGGACCAACGACTTTATGTGCTTTCCTAGACACGGTATATGACAAATATGATACTGTAAATACAAAATTGAAGTATAAAATATAAGGTCTCTGCCTCCAAGTAATGATATCGAAGAAGTGTCTTAAAGGAGTTTTTAATTGTTGAAAATCTTGTTAGGTAAAACAAGCACTGAAAAAATTCCAGTACTGTGCTGTGGAATAGTTATCTTGAGACCCTTTGAATGTTATGTTACTCGATCAAGTATCAAATAAAGGAAATGAAAACTATACTTGAGATAAGAACGAATAAAACAGATGTTCGTGAATATAATTTTAGTTTGAATGTTCATTTTTTTAATTTATTTATTTGTATACACACAACAACATACAGAAACAGTATTATAGTGAGTTCGTACAAAAGTTCTACATATTCCATAATTTTCTGAAGTATCTTCCAGTAGACCCATAAAGGAAAATATATTAAAAATGCAAACTTAATGCGAACAATACTACCACTACTACTATAAATAATATACAAAACGTTACGTAAATTATATTAAATAATACTTTAAATAAAAAAAAATAATACAATAAAAATACATACAATAACAACATATAATATTTTTTTTGTTACATTAGGATTGGAGGTAAAGACGGACAAGCGCAGAAATGCTTTGTGCTAAATGTATGCAAATGAGAGCAGATCTAAGATCGCATTGCTTGCCGACGATTCATTGCATAATTACTTCCGGCGGCTAGACGCCGTGTAGCTACTATATGCGACGGACATATTATCAGGGTTTGTGAATCACATCTTGAAAGCACTCCGCGGATTTTTTATCTTATAAATATGAAGTAAGTAGTGCCATCTAGTGTTCATTTTTGAAAGTTTCAATACAGCAAGGTGGAGGCAATGTCGATTATTTTTTTTCTGTTTTAAGAACTCTGTTACATATTGTGTCTATCTTGTCAACTTTTTTTAACATAACCAATCACTTGCAACCCGACCACAGAATAAAGTCTTAACATAATTCAAATTTTCTTTAGTAGTCTAACAAGCGTGTATTTGTCAAGAAGGCCGAAAGCTCCGTCTCGATTACGAGACTTGAGCTTTGATTTCCTAAGATTACGGTGCTGCCATACAGCGGCCATAACATAACGGCTGCAAAAAGACGACCGTCTTTACGGTGACGACACGTGGAAAGTGCCATAACCACTACGGCCATATTTTTTTTATTAAATGTCAGAAACGTAACGTATTCCTTACTTTTATTATATATAGCGTCATGGTTATGCACAAAATTTATTAAAATTTCGTTGACCTGCAACTGGAGCAGGGCAGGCACCGCGGTCACCGCTATCGAAAAATCGTCCGTGAAATATCCGGCTCTGTCAAGTTGGTCGTCACGCAAATAACGGCAAAACTTTTTAACTTCAAATACCACTTTCTAGGAAACCACGCCCTTTGTTTATATAGACCACAGAGCAAATACAAAGTATAACCATGGAAAATGCTAGACGATAAATAATTCAAGTCTACTAAAGAAGTATAAATATATACCCCCAAATGTTGTAAAAGAGACTTCTCACTAAGTCAACTATTTAATACCCGGCTGACGATGGGAAATAGCGTCAAAAGAGCGTAAGGTATAGAAGTGACAGAGTAGGACGTAGTAAGAATGAGGGCACCCATGACTTTTTTTGCCACCAGGGCGACGCCAGTAGAAAGTGAGGTATAATATTTGACAGATTTCATAGCGAGGAGGTTAATTTGTTTGGAAAATGTAATTATTATTGTTTCTTTCTGTGTCTACTATTAGCTATATTTTATATTCATACCATTAAAAATAAATAAACAAAACCACAGATATTCATAAAGTAGGAAAACAAAAAAAAAGTTAAAAAAGTGCAAAAAATTAAAGAGCAAACCACTGACGCATTGTTTTGTGTATTAATATAATACTCTAGAAACTGATAAGCTTTTATTAAAAAACAACTTCTGGCGACATCTGTTGAGCAGAAAATTATTAGCCCTCATTGTAGAGTGATCGCTAATTCACTCTTGCCAAGAGAGGCAATCATATTTTAAGTCACTTATGTTTCTGTAAGTTTATTCTTTAATCATGGCGTATTTTTTTAATTTGTTAATTTTGCATTTATAAATTAAACTGTAAGTGAACAGAAAATAATTAAATTAACCGCTTGTTAATTTTTTACTAATATTTAATGTATTGATTCAATTATCAACTTGTCCCAAATTAATATAATTTATCTGTAATTACCTTGTTTCTGTTATTTTTCCATACTGTGTAGCGCTGTTGTGTTATTGCATGATATGCAACGCTTATCAAGATTTTTTAAGTTTTAATTACACTTCAATATGTTGAGGTGTTCACTTTGTTGGTGCAACGAATAAAAACTGAGTGACAGGATAAGAAATAGTAAGATAAGGAAACGTTGTGGTCTGAAAAAAGATGCAGTGACAAAAACTGAGAAAAGTATGCTGAGATGGTTTGACCATGTCGAGAGAATAAATGAAAAACGATTGACGAAAAAGGTGTATAAGGCGAGTGTGAATGAAAGTGTTGGAAGGGGTACCTAGGCGGACGTTTCTAGATCAAATCAGGGACGTCTTGAAAAAAGGCCAGGACAAAAGTACCCTAAACCGAAGAGCATGTATGAAGGGAATAATGAAAGTGGACGAAGCGAAACAAGTATGTAAGGATCGTGGCAAGTGGAAAAAAAGTGGTCTCTGCCTACCTCTACGGGAAAGAGGCGTGATTATATGTATGTATGTATGTAACGAAAATAAAAATAACAAATCCTCCCTCACACCAGTAGAGACCTATATTTATGGCATATTTATGGCAGTTTACATGTTGTAGAGCTGTATGAGACTTATATGAGCCCTGGTAGCTCAGAGGCTAAACGTTCGCATAAATTTCACAGTACGCGTGCTACCCGGGTACGACTCCATCGAGCAACTATGAAAATTATTAGATGCAATTTAAGTGCTTCTGAGGAATGAATATTTTATTTCTAAGACATGTAAAGTATGCCAACACAAATTATACAGCGTGGGCTAATTGCTCCACATCCTTCTCAAAATTGAGAAAATGCCTGTGGCACCAGCTGTGGGACATATATAATTGTATGAATATTGCTGTAAGTATGTATATTGATGTGAAACATCTATAGCGGTGGGTCAGACCGACTGTTGGCGTCGTGACTTATTGCCACGGCATACGTCGCCTCGCTATATGATAGTATGTATGTATGTATGTATGTATGTAGTATGTATGTAGTAGTATGTATTACATATGTGTCATTCATTAAAAAAAAGTCAAAACAGACAATAGTAATAATAATAAAGTAAGTGAGTGAGTTCAGCAATTCAATCAGAATGGAGCTAGGGACGGATAAGTGTGCGATCCTCCATATCGGTGCTAACTCTGAGGGCATAGACTCACCAATGCCCATCACCATAAGGACCCTTTCCGAGGCTGAAACATACCGGCGGACATGAAACTGTCAGTCCGCGATGTGTTTTATGCACGTTTGACAAAAGTGCTTGACAGTCTTTTGTCCTCCGTTAATAAGACACACGCATATAGAGGTTGGGTCATGCCTGTTCTCATATCTGTATATCTTTGGCATACTCAGGTGGACTCAGACCAAACTGAACGCTCTGGATAGAAAAGTCCGCACTGTTATGAGGTCCCATAGAATGCATCATCCGAGATCGTCAGTAATGAGGCTGTACTTGCCGCGGAAACATGGTGGGCGTGACTCTTTAAGCCCTCTCACCATGCATAATCGCGAAGTGTGCAGCCACCGTAATTACTTCCTGGCGAAATCAGATGATCCATTCTACAGAGACGTAATTTCGTGTGATAAAGGACTAATCTCTCTATCCTTAGCCAACGAGCAACGGCAAGACCCAGCGGTACAATGTATTTCCAAGCGGGAGCCGTATGGAAGGAGAAGGAGCTCCACGGGAGGTTCTACAAGGCTCTTCACGAGCCTTTCGTAGACACAGTTGCCTCTCTCCACTGGCTACGTTTTGGTGACCTCTTCGGGGAAACCCATGGTTTTGTCTGTGCAATACAGGATCAGGTTATTAAGGTCAACAACTATCGGAGATACATCCTAAAGAACGGCACAGTCGACATCTGTCGAACTTGTCGCCATTCCGGTGAGTCAAGTGTCTCACCGAAATGGCGACATAAAGACCGCCTAAGTAGGCATGTCATCTCTGGTTTTTCGGTGCTTTCTAACTCTGAGTACTTGCACAGGCACAATCTAATAGCCAGGATTCTGCATGAGGAGCTGGCTCTGAAATACGGTCTCGTGCTTCGAATACTGCCTTATTGTAAGTACTTGCCAGAAACCGTGCTCCAAAATAACCGCGCCATCTACTGGGACCGGGCCATCATCACAGACAGGACTATTCTTGAGAATAAGTTAGTAGTCGTGGCTTGGTCACCCGCGGTGAACAAAGAGAAACCCCTTTGCTGGCCCGTGCTGTAGGACACGCCCGAGGTGGCCACTCCGAATGGGCTTGGCGAGTCCACTTCGGATGTGTGTCGGTATAGGCTACGGCGAGAGGGGTGCCCTCTCCCCCTACCACTGCAACCGAGGTGGAGTCGCGGGGAAGAGGAGTGTTGGTACGGCGATGCGCCACTCGCCCTATCCTCCGCGACTCTGACTATGCGGTGGTGGTGGGGCCGCGCGGGGAAAGGAGTGTTGGTATTGCGAGGCACCGCTCTCCCTACCCTTCGTGGCCGAAACTTGGTTGGCGGCGGAGCCAAAGACCAGATCCACCGCTGGGGTCGGGAAAGCGGGTGCTACTGAGCGCTCGATTTTCTTGCACCCATGACCTTCGCGTATCGGACTTAGGAGGGGGGGGGGGGCGTTATGCAGCTGGAGTTGGAGGCCGTGGAGGAAGACGTGCGTTGTATTTCTGATGCGCCTTGCCAGAGAAGGAAAATAGGGAGGAGAAGTCCTGCCCCGAGGAGGGGCTGCCATGGGGCGGCCAGCGCTGGTGAGGACACGGATGTGTGGGAAAGCATTCCCGTGGCCCTGCCAATATGCGGCGAAGATGGAACACCATGGGGTTTTAGTCAGTGCGAGTCTGACATAACCCGTCCTTGCCCCCGCGAGGGGGGTATGCGTAGGCATTTCCCCACGTATAAAGAAAGGTCTCCCCTGGCGAGAGTTTGTTCTGGTTGACATTTTATTTATTTATGTATTATTTATTTATTTATGTTAGTATATTAAATATATATTTATGTTTATTTATTGTTTCCTTTAGTATATTTATTCAGCCCAACCAGATGAGAATACTCTATGAATACTCCAAAATAATAATAATAATAATAAATAAATTGTTTATTTCGTCATTTATTAATGTTACATTATATGATCAGTGATCGAAGTCACCTAGTAAGCAAAATAACTGTAACAGGTGTCTTCGCTCTTCCACAGCTAAAAATTACAGAATTATTAACGAAATATAGTAACTAATAGGAAATAATAATAAAAACTTGACTAACATAATATATGATAGCAAGTGGCGCAAGAATGTTATGCCTATTGGTTTTTAATATTGTCTATATTAATTGTCAAAAATTAATTTTTTTTATCATGTTGGAATTTATATTTAAACATTTATTATTGATATTTAGGTATTATTTGACGCGAATTTTTAATTTTGGTATTTAATGAATATAAATATTTATTAAATAAACAATCACCTTTTTCTTGAAAACATTCTTAATATTTTATATTTCATAATGCAATATTTATTTCCTGTTGTAAACTATTATATTTTATGCATATTACCTGTACAAACTAATTTCATTGTTTCACATCTGCCAGGCGTCCCGCGATGGCTCACAATTTTTTAAGTAATACTTTTCTTAACTACTTTACTATAAGACATATAGCTTCTAAAAGTATCTTTAATAACCTTTGCATAAGTATACTAAATACAGTTTAAGTATATGATTGGCCGTCCGTCTCTACATACATAATATGGGCATACTATGCAACTGTTCGGCGGGTGTCGTCCCACAAAGCGTTGTCGCGGCGACAAGCTACCGGCCCTGTAAAATATAGCCTATGGCCTGACGAGTGTACGAGGCCAGTTTATATTGACTGATTTAATCTTGAATTATGGACGCTCCTAAATTTATGTGGAAATAATGATAATTTCATCCGAATAAATTTGCAAGTGTGTAAGAAGTAAGGACACAAGCACAGGGCTAGTCGTTTTTCTTTTAATTTTAAGTTATACTGTCAACTAAAAATGGCCAGTCATACCACAAAAGTAAAAGTAGTCAGATATGATTTAAATTATTTTTAAAAATGAATATATTTATTTTCTTGAACATTTTATCGGTTTAAATAGTAAATAGTTTAAAGCGGCAGTAGTTAGGATCCTGACTAAAAATTTAAAAAATCGTAGACGCGATAAAGCCACCCGACTGTTAAGAACCACCCCTACCATAAGCTGAAAGTGTCACTAGTATTTTTTTTAAAAAGGAATACAATATGAATTATTTACAATTTGCACTTTTTTTAAAATTTGTGTCACAACGTGAGCTTGTTGCCATGTTGCTAAAGCCGCGTCTCCACCAAAATTGTTTTAAGTTTTTAAGTTTTGTTGCCAACACAACAGTTGGCAACAAAACTTAATACAATGTCGGGAACCGTGTTTCCATTTTCGGCGGCAAAATCAAAGGAATACGCTTGTTGCCAACAATCGTTCCCTCGGTGGACACGCTTGTTGGAAATAGTTGGAAAAATAACTATTGTCAACATTTTGGTGTATACGCGTCTTAACACTGCATGAAACGCTTTCTCTAATCCTCTAAAATAGGTGTTACATCGGGCTCGAGATGACGAAGCCGACAAAGTGACTTTAACCTCACTATTTTTTCTTCAACATTGTCCTTTTGAAAAAATAAACATTCTACTTCGAAACATGTCTCTCCGTTCATTTTTGATTTGGTAAATAAAAAAGCTTTTACACAATTTGAACGGGAGAATTAGAAATGAAATTAGGTGATAGACAACGGATAAGCTGTCACAACAAGATCAAATATTTCTCTAATTTAGTTTAGTTTGATAAAATATTTTTGTAATTTAGAGAACATTTTCAACGGAATAACATAATTTTTCCAAACTGAATAATACTGGTTACCTGTGTAGTTTTTAAATCTATATGAACCACATTAACTTGTATATTTGTTTTTTTTTATAGGATTGGGTGACAAACGAGCACAGAGTCCACCTGATGGTAAGTGGTTGGTTGCTGTGGCCCATAGACATCTACATCTATCTTCGTTTGCGAATCAAAATGCAGATGCGTTGTCACCCGTGAGGGCTAAGCTTGCATGCCTCTTTGCCAGTAAAAAGGGTCTCCGGTTCTCTGCACTCACCATAGGAACACAGCAGTGTTAAGCTGCTATTTTACGCTGGTATTCTATGAGAGCGTGGTCCTTCCCCGGTCGAGCCGACCCATTCGTGCTACAACTATACTACTTATATAGCTGCAAAATGGCTCTATCACGTACAAAAAACGTGTTTATGGTGTACAATAAAGTATATTCATTCATTCATACATTGTATAATTGTTTTGTAAGAGAATCCACTACCCTACTACTGCTAGATGGCCATCAGCATCTTTGGCAGCAAAATCTTCCTCTGAGACAGTCTATGGAGAAGCCCATGTTCGGAAGAACTACACCATACCTCTATTGTTTTTCGTTAATACAACACTAAGCTGCTACATGTATGTACTCATACACATATATATATATATTATACGTTATATTACATGTGTGCGTAGTCCATTGCAGAAAATAAATATATTCGTTATAGGGTTTATATTTGGTAGAGCCTCGCTGTTGTGTTATGGATACACAATCGGCTCGACTGGAGCAATAAGCTCACACGGAATATCGACTTGGAATAGCAGGGGTGACAAGAAATATGCATTTTTATTCTTAATCAAGGATAAATATATCTCTCGCACCTTTGTCGATGCTCACATTTTAAGTCTGGCATAAACGGGAAAAGGCGGAAACGAGTCGTTTACCATTCAAATCCGTTAGATATTATTTCCCATAATTACCACTTGGGACAGTCACAGAATAAAATTGCATTACCTATAATGACTTAGTTCTTTTTATAGGACATAGGGCAAACGAGCATGCGGCTCACCTGATGGTAAGTGACTACCGCCGCCCATAAACAACTGCAACACCAGGGGAATTGCAGATGAATTGCCGACCTTTTAAAGAGGAGTAGAGTCTTTTTTGAAGGTCTCTAAGTGGTATCGATCTGGAAAGATCTCTGGTAATCGATTCCACAAGGAAGTTGTGCGAGGAAGAAAACTTCTTCTAAATCACACAGTGGTGGACCGCCAATCACCCAGATGGTATGGATGGTATCGCGAGATCTGTCACGATGTGAGAAAGTGAAATTGAACGGCTGGAATTAGTCCTCAGATTCAGACAATTCCTCAGAGCACTCCCCGTGGTAGATGCGATAAAATAATGCAAAATAATGATAAAAAGAGATGCGACATCTCTTCGCAGCGCCAGTGATTCTTCGCATTGGACGTGGTCGATGAGTCAGTCTATGTCGCTATGGTACCTATACAGGCACCCGTAACCGTGGGGATGGTAGTCGCTTTCTACGCGCAGCCAAAGGATGGGCAGGTCCGTACCTTCAAAACTGCCGAGGCGTCGAGAACAGATATCCTCTCTGACGTACATATACGCAAACTGCAGTGCTGGGGACAAAGAAGTGTTCTAATATGTACCCCGGGTAGATGAAGTATCAGTATGAAGTATTAGCTGTAGAGGACACCTGCGTCTCGGTCAAAAAGAGGAAAGTCGGTTTTACCGTCTCTAGATGGTACTTGACAGTGTTAAGGTTCGAATGAAGTCCCTGATGTTGCAGAAGTCCACAGATAGCGTGGCAGTGGTCGCCATGGTTTTATCGCTTGGTTTATCGCATGGTATGCTAACCAAAAAAAAAACAGAAACAAAGCTTCTACTTTACGTTGGTATTCTGTGAGGTCGTGGTACTGCCCCGGTTCGAGCGGGCCCATCCATGCTACAGCAGAATCTGCAGCGTAGCCACTGTTAAAAGTTAATTTAAAAAATCCTTATAGATATTATTTTAAAATGGTCACCCTACATACAAACACATCACAATAAACACTATTGGAACATGCACCTAAATCTAAATCCCCAAAGTTGTTCCAATCTTGTCGCCGTATCACGAGTGACTGGGGCCGCTCGTTGTGTGTTCCGCCTAATTAATTGTACTTTGATTGTCCACGTCAATCGAAAACCGATTGAAATCAATCCAAGATGAGATTGAGAAGGTATTAAACTGTAGATCGGATGGATAAACGTATTTAAAGTCATTCAATTAACGACTGTCGGTAATTAATAGATTGTGGTAACTTTAGTAGACCACACGTGATCGTACATACATAGCGAAACAATAAAAACTGCAATAAAAAACCTGTGGTATTCAGTTACTTATAAAATTAAAACTTATTGCTGTCACCCATAAATAGTCTAGAGTTAGTTCTGCCAATTTACAGGTTGCTCTAATTGCCGCACAAATTTTCTTAAATTGTTTATATATTTAAATATAATATTTAAATGATTCTCGAAAGAGAAACTATAATATTATTTGAAAAAAAATAATTAATTGAACATAGTTCTTAACGTGGACTTCTTTTTATCCATTACCATTTTTCATAATTATAAGCAAACTGACTTTAAATTTCGTGATAAAATCATTGAAATAATATGTATTATAGTACATATTATTTGAATACATTAGACCTAATATTATATCCGCGTTACTTTTTTTTATGTAAAATGTCACTAGAATGTTTCCTACCTACTTTATTTTCATATTAAAATTTCTTATGGATGAGAATAAAAAGGTAGAAATATTTAGAAATATTTATCGTGCAAAGTGTATTCGTAATCGTCACCAAATAATATTAAATTAATCTCAGTCAAGGCAAGACAGTCAAGGCCATGTCCAGTAAATTAGCTCAACAAAAGTAGATCATTATAAAAATATGAATCGAAAAGCGTCTCCTATCAAATGATATCGGCTAATCAGCGAGCTTTGGCGAGTATCTCCCGCTATCTGATACAAGCGCATAAAGATGCGGATAGCCCCCGTATCTCAGATGATAGCCGAGATAAATGGGCGCGCGCGCAGCCGAAATACGGCGCGGGATTGTACAAAAAGGTGCGCAGGCGCAGGGTAACCTTATGCAATAAAAAGAAATTTTATTTCATTTTTATTCTTTTACTTCTAAGTAATAATGTGTGTTGCAAATATAAGACGATGGTTCATAACTGTGCGATATAATCTAACAGGAAACAGAATATCTAATTATATGAAACCGATTGCAGCACTGAGATCGAGTTATTGAATTATATATTTAGGGACTTAAGTAACTCAAGTTAACAATAATAATTTGTTGGTATAGTAGCAAAAAAAGCACAGAATCGAAACCACATAAAAGGCGCTGTTTTCGAGTTATTAGTGAATTTCGTATTTTCAATGTTTAAAGTTCTGAGTGAATTCGTATAAGTATATAGTGAAGGTCATCGCGCAACGTATCGGAAAAAGTAGAACATTGTCTGCCGGCCCAGATAGTATTTGTATTATGTCTATTGTGAACAGAACGCAAATCTATGTGTTATAAGAGTTCTTGTATATTTCTTTTTTAGCCGACTTAAAGAAGAGAGGAGGCTGTGGGTTCGACGTATTTTCATTCTTTTTCTTATGCGATATCTACATCAATTGTGAACTGATTTTTCTCATCATTTTTCATTAAAAAGTTTATACATCAAGAGTGGTCTCAAATTTTACGCTATACAGGGTCAAACAGTAGCCAAATTTTAAACTTAAGTTCAAATATATAAATAATGATATACCGTTATTAGAGTTTTTGAAAATACCGTACACGGTATATAAGGCTTTTATTTGAAATTATCGAAAATTTTATGTGATTTATGGGCAACAACGTTTTCGCCTACCGATCAACCCTTGCGAATGTCTGCGTGCGCAGTAAAATCAGTTAAAATAATGCATTACCACGTATTTTGAATTTAAAAAAAAGGACAAGATGCTTGAGATTTCTTTTTAATAAATTTTTCTGCACCATCTGCCTATATTACTGATTCTGAAACTTCTCTGTAAATTTGTCCGGTTATTGTAAAATAGCCCTATATAGTGACGGTGTTACATTAGTACTCTGTCGCATTAACCTATCGAGGTGCGTTTGGCAAAGGCTATAGTATGTGCCAAATCGATTGAGAAAAACGGACAATGACCTTTCGGTCGTTTAACCAGGGGTTACAAACCTTCAATATATAGGCACATTTTATATGTAGTACTTTCTTTATTTATAATGATTTTTTTATAATGATTGATATAATATATATTTATTAACTATTATTAAAAAGTTATGTGAAAGATCGCTGTAGAAGAAAAATCATCTATTGTTATAAAGTACTTTATTCATTTAACAACAAAAAACATTAATTTATAACACATATAAAGATTCGAGTGATAACGACACCGAATAAGTACGTACTTATGCAAAAGATAAAACTTTATTTTTAATATTATATAAGAACTTTATTTTTATTCGGTGCAATCATCACTCGTATCTTCACTTGATGAACTATCTGTAACATTAATTATAAAGCGATCTGCAGTTTGGTCAATTCTATCATCCATGCCACGCATTTTTTGTTCAACCTTAAGGACATGCTGAACACAGTTTTTCCATTTATCTGGCGTGATTTGAGTTAAACCATCTTTAAGTAAATTTTTAACATCTTTTAACTTGAAAGTTGTATTTTTTCGTGCAACGTACCCTTTCACATCTGCCCACACAAGTTCAATGGGGTTAAGCTCACAGTGATAAGGAGGTAACCTTACCACTGTGATGCTTTTTTCTTTTGCCATCTCGTCGGTGACGTAACTTCGATAGTTATCTTTAACTGCCTTTATTTTTTCCATTAAGTGGGTCTTTGTGTCCGAGGGCACGTATGCGATCTGTTTAGATTCTAGCCATTCCTGCATATTTTGTTTCCGCCAAGACATTGTTGGGGTTTTTTCTAAACGTCTGGAGTGGTAACTAGCGTTATCCATAACTATGACATCGCCGCTTTGCAGTTTTTCTATTACTTTTCTAAAACAGTCCTCGAAATGGAGAGCGTCCATACTCTCATGGTAGTCACCAGTAGATGATGATTCAAATACCCAATCACATCCCTCCAAAAAGCCATTTTCATTGCCAACGTGTACAACTATTAATCGCTTTCCTTTACCCGAAGGGGCTTTCGCGCCAGTAGAGTAGCCTTCTAACCGTGATTGACGAGAAGATTCAATTGTGGTGTCTTCCCATACCTTTCCCATAGTATGACCTGCGTTAATCCATGTTTCGTCAAGGTAAAAAATGTTACGTCCCTCGTTTCTTAATATTTGTATTTCTCTCAAATATCTGGTACGCCACAGAACTATCTCTGGGCGATCTATTAGACCATTTTTTCTGTTTCTCTTTATATATTTGAATTTTAAATGGCGCAACACACGTCGCAGGGAAGTTTTGCTCAAGTTTGGCAACTGGTCATCTTGATTTATACTGAGCAAAATTTTGTCTAAAGTCGGTAATTCTCCTGCAAGAAAGAACTGATGCACTTTCGCTCTTATAGCCGATTTATCAAAATCATCCAACTTGTCAATTACAGACTTTTTTCTTTTATTAATTATTCCCTTTTCTGGTATTTTATGGGAATCTCTATACACGCTTAATACGCGATATATAGTGCTCTTGCTGACTCCTGAGATCTCCGAAACCTTTTCTACCATATTAACGTTTGAAGGATACACGTCTTCGGGCCAGGTGTTTTTGACATATTTGTATACATTAATGATAATCTCTTGTTCCCCGACCGACAAAGTGGTAGGTTTTCTCTTTTTTACTGGTGACGTTAAAGGTGCTCCAGAAGATGGGCCTGTAAATAAATGACAAAAATATACTACCATAGTACTACATCACATAAATACATATTGTTTTAGAAAATAAATACCACATGGTCACATAAAAAGAGCGCTTTAAGAAATAGAAAGGCTACGTCGTCGCATTTGTACCTATTTGTACGTACCTGCTACGTTTATTATGGGTCGGCGACGTCTCTTTCCACTTGATGTTGAAGGACCGGGTCCTTCACCAAATTCTCCTGAACTCATGTCGATTTAGTAACGACCGTCACAGTAAAACTAATATAACAGATTCAAAAAACAAAAACTTAACGATATAACAAATTTAACAGTAAAAACTCAACTAAAACAATGCAATGAATGCTATGAATTACCCGAGACGTACACACGCAAGCGCTATCCGAACACGAATGAAAACAAAATGGCGGACCGGCCCAAAAAAGGTGACGCATCTCTGGCTGCCATTGTCACGTTTCTTTTAGAACGAACTGACGTAACGCGCGTTTTGTTTATTTTAAAGGGATGAATTTGCAAAAGCTCAATATGGTGATTATATTGCTTCAAATATTTTTTTAATATGAAACTGTTATTAAATGAATTGCTGCGTTACTTACCATAAATTGAAATATAAAATATAACACATTTTTCGCGATGTACCGTAAGATTTTACTATGTTTATAGGAACTACAGACAATATTATTTAAGAAACAAAAAAACAAAACATATGTGCTGACCTAGAAGTGGGAATAATATCAATATTTAAATATTGTTATCACATCTAAATTGAGATTTTGTAAGTTACGCCTTTTGACACTCGGCTCATATCTGAGGTCATTGTCCGTTTTTCTCAATCGATATGGCACATACTATAGGGTGATACATTTAGTACCGGCGACCGATAGCACACGCATAGGGAGCCACATTAACTGTATACGCAGCACTTAGCTACAGCCAACGAGAAATCCGCTCGTTAAAACGAAAATTGCAAATAATAGAAAAACAAATATGTATATGTATAACATCAATAAATATAATATCATCAAGGTTTTCGGATATAACCTTAGAATAATAACACCTAGAACGATTGTTCCCTACAAAGCTGACGTTCAAAAGTGGGGCAAGAACAAAATCTAAATGTGCGTTATCCACTTGTGTTTATGCTAGACGAAACACACACAAGTGAAGAAATAATGTGGCCAATACATTAAATTTTCCCGAAAAGTAGGGAAGTTGAAACTATATTGGACTAATAGTTACAACGTAACGTATGTTTCACACAAATGTGAAAATAAGTTTGTTTGAATTCTATTATCGAAGTGTAGCCCGCTAAATTCAAAATATTTTTGAAAAGGATATTTGCTTATCTAGCCAAGTGAGATACTTTTATGAACCCTATAAATGTAATTGCATCATATTTTTCTTTGTAACTGTATAGAGACGTTATAATTATATGACTAATGCAAGTCCGATATACACCCGCCTGATGCCTGACACACGACTGTTCGACGAACGATTGAACGTATTCAGTATCTATTATTCAGTTTGTTTTTAAGAATTTTTTTAATAATCGTCGAGTAATGGTGTACCGCACCTCACTGCATGCATAATGTAAGCTACAATACGGAAAACACAAGAAAATTTTAATTTTGGTAGGTTTTACACAGTCCTCACGGATGACAACGCATCTATTTATTGAGGATAGCTGTAGATGTATATGGGTCACAGCATCCACTTACCATCAGGTCGACCGTGTGTTCGTATGCCACCGTATCCTATAAAAAAAATGTAAAGAACAAATTTTTGTATTTTTGTGGGCTTCCAACTGCTTTCATTTCGATTGTGTCTTATGTTTTCTGTCTCACAAGCCGCAATGATCGGATCAGAAAAAAATATAAAACAAAACCAAACATGCATTTATTATCAGACCATATAAAAAGTTTCCTTAAAATTCATCATTCATATTTTTTAATTTTTTTACTACCTTCACACTAGGATTTTCTCCTGTATCGTGGAGGCAGCTTACAAACATAAATTGCACGAGGACAAACATCCAGACCCGGAACAATGATTTGTAAGGCATACAAATATTTTTCCGTGCGGGATTCGAACCCACGGCCCCCAGCGCAACAACTCATTACTAAGCCAGTACGCCACGGAGCCGTCGATAAATAAAAACAATGCGTTGCATTTTTTCAATGTTGGCAGCCCTCGTAGTAATAAGTTGTCAAGTTGCGTTATGCACTCTATTTAATGAGGGCTAACAATCTTCCACTCACCAGATGTCACCAGTTGTGATTGAGGTAATGTTTTTTGTAACATAGTGTCAGTTAATTGAGAAATTAGTTTTAAATAATAGTTTATCGTTATCTAAAATATTATATTATTACACAACACAATGCGTCAGAGGTTTGATTTTTTTAATTTTTTGCACTTTATAACTCTTTTTAAAAAATCGGCTTTTAGTTATATTTTATAGTTTGATTTGTTCATTTCTAATGTAATTAATATAAAATATAACTAATAATACAGAAAGAAACCTTAAATATTATATTTTCTTAAGAAATTATTATCCTCGCTATGAAATCTGTCAAATATTTTACCTCACTGAAAAGTGGCGCCGCCCTGGTAACAGAAAAAGCCGTGGATGCCCTCATTCCTATTGACGTGTTTTAGTTTTAATTAAAAAAAATGGTGGGAGAATTTCTCTTTCGCTTTGGCAACATTTCCATGTAATGGAATGTCAGTTTTTAAAAATTCATATTTATTTTTGATGAATGTTTTACGTAAAAATATAAGTTCAAAAGCATTAGTTACTCGTGAAATGTAATGTAACTATGTTTCTTGTTTCTCTGATGTACTGACATCTGTTCACTGCATAAAACGTCATTTTTAATTAAAATTTCGGGAGCTGTTGTCAACACGACACGACTTTGAGCACTAACGGGCCGAGTATTGAACTGAGCCATACTGGCTTAGTTTGAGCTTTGAGTTGCCTCATATTACGGACGCGGACTCGGCTTCTAGGTATTATTATTCTAAGGATATAACATACTTTCTCTCGTACGTCTTTACTTACCTATCCAAACGATTTTGCCAGAAACATATATAGAATCGAAATTAACTTCCCCTCTCTCGCATTAGCCCATTCAAACAATATTAGTAAAAACTTTCTTGATACATTTAGTGCTATGTATTAATAGCAATCAAATTTCACGCTAGATAATAACGGTGATGAATTACTACCCTTTTGCATTAAATTATCCAGGCGGTGTGGCCAAAGACTAGTGTGACTTTCAGTCTTTTATTTAGATTATGTTATATCAATGGATATAATATCATGAAAGTTTCGAATATCTCTATAATTAGATAATGATTATAATAACCTGCTATAGTCTTAAGTTATTCACTAACCTATGCAAACGGTTTTGCCAAAAAACAAGTATAGAATATAATATAACTTCTCCTTTCTCGCATCAACCCATTCAAAACTTTTTGAAATGTAAGTAAAAACCTGCTTCATAATCGTACTTAGTGGATTTCTTTAATGCTAATCAAATTTCACGCTAAATAATGACGGTGATTTACTACTCTTGCGCATTAAACCATCCAGGCGGTGTTGGCAAAGGCTAGTGTGACACTGTTATTTAGTACCGGCGACCGGTAGCACACGCCTGTCGCCCTGTCGATAGCGAGCCACTTTAGCTCTATACGTAGCACATAGCTACAGCCAACGCGAAAGCCGCTCTGTTTAAACGAAATTCGCAAATAACATTGCGAATGGAATGAAAATGTTTAAGTTGACGCCAAAGAAAATGTTGTAGATTAGTTTATTTCATGCTTAAAACTTCGAAAATTATATATATATATATATATATAACATATCCTAAAAGACCGTATCATCATGCCAAGTTGAAAGTGCTAAAGCTAATCTCTCTAAATTTCTAATTATAAAGACATATTTATCCGACATGCAGATTTATCCTATACAAATTAACACTAAATAACAATTTTGTTCCTACCATCTCATGGTAAGTAAATGCTATACCAAATAATATATATAAAGTATTAAAATTCAGATATTTTTTTTCATTTAGGTATCTATACCTGAATGAAAAAAATATCTGAATTTTGATACTTTATCTGGACTATCCTATTGATTTTAATTCTTAACCGGGGTGTGCAATAATAAGAAATCACACGGTAGTGTATATAATGTATAAATATAACAACTTTGACAGAAATGAGAAGGTACCGTGGTATACTGAACACATCTGCTTACCCCTATAGAATTAAGAACCTCCTCCTTTTATGATATCGGTTAAAAAGGACTACGCATTGCAACATAAAGCTTCTGATGCGGCTAGTTGCAAGTATCTTACACTTAAGATACCAATAATTTCTCGACATTTAATTCTTATAGCTTAAATTAAAAAGAAAATAGTAAAGCGTAAACGCATGAAAAATCGTTGAAAGCATGTCTTTATTTAGATTACTAAATGCATAGCACTTTTTTTTCTAACATTAATTATATCCCACAAAGACATTAAGAGCGTGCTTTGTGGCATTCCTTGGGGGAGGCCTATGTTCAACAGTGGACTTGTTAAGGGCTGTAATGATGATGATAAAAGACATAAATATCAAAAGGCTTTCCTGTTAAAAGAACTGATATCTGAACATGCGACAAGTTTCACAGTAGTTGCTTAAATCGTAGCATCTATAAAAATGTACAACGTTATTTGAAGTGCTGCTATGGAACCTGACGCTTGTTCAGGTCTCAACGCCTTTATTAACCAAGACGACAACCTCGAACATCCCTTGTACAGAAATTGACTCCCCTGTTCAATTTTTTTTGTGACTTAGCTTATATAACTTTATAACGATGCTAACATCTTGCGGTTGGTGAAACAGGCACTTTAGAAATGCTAAGCCTTAATATGTATCCGCTAAACTTTACATGGCCAATGCATTGCACACAAAACAAGATCATACATTATCAGAGACATTATCGCAAAACAGCCAGACCACAAAAACTAACAATATGTATTTTACCACACAGTATGCCACCGCCTAGTTTAGTTCTAGACTCGCGACTCAGTAACAAAAGAAACGACAACGTATAGTGTGATAACTAAAACTATTTAAAAGAGTTTATGGCTGATGGGAAATTTAATATATTTTAACTATTTAGTCAGCCGTGATATCGCATTGGACTTCATATTACGTTTGCACCTTAAGACATGCATCATTGAAATTTTATTTTATTTAATGTTGATTAATTGAATTACCCACGTAATGATATGGAAAGTTTAGAGACGGTATAAGAATATCCACCACCCCATATCATCCCGTGGGTGTCGTTAGAGGCGACAGAGGGAAACAAATCAAGAGATGGCCAGCAGCGTCTTTCTTATAACGACTAAAACTAAAATACTGTGGTTGCCAACCCGATAGCTAACTGTACCAACCATGGCAAATATCTATGAGGAAATCTAAGGAGGAGGCCTATGTTTAGCAGTGGACTTTAATAGGCTGTAACGGTAACTGTAATTTAATTACGACCAAAGAAGACATGCATGAAGTGGTGGATGTAAACTTATGAATGATAACAGTATAAAAGGCAGGTCCATTCTACTGGGAAAGGAGCATGCTCCCACAGAATACTAGCGGAAATATTAGCATAATTCTGCTCTTTCGTACACTAATGTGCTAAATGACGTTAACTGTAGATTTTTTAGTAGTAACGAGGCATTTCTACTTAGTACTCATGGGTATCCGCATTAGATTCAAAAATATTTCACAATAATCTCACAGAATACCAGCGTAAAATAGCAGCTTAACACTGCTGTGTTTCGTGTGGTGAGGGTAGAGAACCGGAGACCCTTTTTTATATAGATATAGATGTCTATGAGCCACAGCAACCACTTACCATCAGGTGGACTGTGTGCTCGTTTGTCACCCGATCCTATAAAAAAAAATAGTTTTAGTAAACGAAACTTTCTCACTTGAATGGGACATTACAGCCTTTAGCCATGAATAACTATTATTGTGTTCTGGAACGATATCTAATATTAAAATAGAGCCATACAGTTTCCCTCCTTTTTACGCCTCATTCGTGTAATGATCTTTTAAAATTCTTTTTAAGATTTTTCAAAAGTAACAAAAAAACCTTTACAGACCACCTGATGGTAAGTGGCTACTGCAGTCCATGGACGCCTGCAGCCCACTTTGTCACCTCTGGGTACTAACGCTCATAACCTGTAATTGGACGTAGTTATGCAAAAAGGATCCAACCCGAATTTGTGTCAAAAAATGTGACTTGAAAAATAATGTTTGTGGTCTATACTATTATGTGATGTAACAATTTTAGCAACCGTAACACAAATAAGAAGAAAAATTACAAACAGACAGAAACCATACCGATAATTTGAGTTTATGATATTTGAAGTATGGATACTTCAAATATCATAAACTCTAATTGACTTATTGCGGGTTAGATCCTTTTTGCATAAATAAGTCCAATTATACTCTATGCTTCGTTCGTTTAGATTAGTAACTGGATCTTATTAAACACAGGTAGTACTACGTCTAGGATTTACCATTCGCACTACAGTTGAGAATCCCAAAAATTATAAACCCCCTCCTTTCCCTTTTTCCTCCGGTCACAGGAGTGGGGAGAACCCCACTCCCGCGCACCATCCATAGATTCTGCGATCGATATGTCATTAAATTTAGAGGTGACTACAAAAATCTGTTTTCTGTATTGTATGCCAGAAGGGCGCGCGGGAGTAACTTTTCTCGTCGAATGAAGGACCTCGTATAATTATGATAGAACTTTACTTAAGGTAAGTTAATTTAAACATACTGACTCTCTATACCCTCTAGACCTGAACACATCAGAGAAAGCGCTGCCATTTGGCGATGAAAATAGGCAAGAGAGTAGTACTTACCAGACGGTCTCCTAAGCAGAAAAAAGTCCCACCACCCAGAATATTATATTAACTTCTATCAGATTATCTTTTAGACCTTAAGTATTTACTATTAAACTCGAAAATATTTTTTTACGATTTCTCATATTATTCAAGCACGTACATTGAGTTTGTTCTAATGAAAATTATGTACTTTTACAGTCTATCAAACCAAAATATTATTTTTCTATGATCATTGGAATTATAAATCATAAATTTTAGAGAGGATGGCACAGGAATTAGGGGAAGCCAGAGGAAAATGCATGTGAAAAATACTTGATTTTTCCAAAAATACGTAATAGTTAGCGCTATAAGTTATACATATATCACTTTTTCAATACGTGACAAGTGAAACTGGCGACGGCATGATAATTTAACCAAAAAAATATCCGATTAAAATGGTTGTGGTGAGGGATAAAAACGATTTTCATTTTTTTCTCAACTTTTTGTATTTCTCATCAGCTGCCTATGAGTATGTTTTGTTTATTCAATTGCACGTTACAGTTTAACCTGCATTACTGTTTAAAATGCAGATGTGCCAAGATAAAATCCAGTAAAAAGGGTCTCCGATTCTCTACACTCACTTTACAAAACACAGCAGCATTAAGCTGCTATTTTACGCTGGTATTCTGTGAGAGTTCTGTGATTCTCCGACGATCCAGCCGACCCATTCGTGCTACAACCACGATTGATTACTTACATACTTTTTGTTAATAGGTACTCATAATTATTAAAGAAATCTTTTAAGCCTTCTTTCTTCTATATGTTTTAGTTTCAAGTTCAACAATTGGGCAACCAGACAATTGACAGATCTCTACTGACGGCTTACTTCGTCATTGGTAAGTCGTACAGCCAAGTAAATAATAATTTGCCACCGTCTGTCTTTCCATCTGATTACTTTATGGGTTTCCTCAAGGCAATAGTAAATTGTCACTTACGATTAGGTAGAATAGTAGAAAAGCAAAGGCATTATATTATGATATTATGGATTTTGCCATTTAACGGCTCCGTGGCGCAGGGGCTTAGCAATGAGTTGCGGCGCTGAGGGCCTCGGTTTCGAATCCCGCACGGAACAAGTATTTGTAAGACCTACAAATAATTGTACAGGGCCTGGACGTTTGTCCTTGTAAAATTTATGTATATGTAAACTGCCCCCACGATACAGGAGAAAATACTAGTGTGGAGGTAACGTTTTCGAACGAAAAAAAAAATACTAAACAAGAAATTAATATTCATTGTTTGTTGAAAGTGGTCTTTAAACCAATTCTTTGAAATCAAGTTCATTTCTTCAAAGAACACGTTTTGTGTTTCTTTGTTGAAAAAGGCGTTTATTCGTGCGATGCAAAAAAGCGTCACGCTTTCTTGTTGATTTTTTTTCTTACCGGTTGGTCCTGGAACTAATTACAAATAAGTATCGAGTGCTTAGATCCGATCCCGTCCTTTTTGTTTGCTCGTTCCCTTCCTGAAAGATCCTTACATTGATCGCGACCTGTGGAACGCGAGGTCGTTTGCAAAAGTATGGATGTGACATTTCTGTTATTGATTTTAAATAAAAATGAGTGCGCGTGTCCTTTATCTTTTATTTGTTTTTACTCGTATTAATTATTTAATGATTGGGATTTTTTTATTTTTTTTTTGTAAGGGCTTATGATAAAAACATATTATACAAATAAATTTAAGTATTATTAATAATGTTTAAAAATCAGTGTGATATACGCATTACCAAAATCTCACAAAACATTTTTACGATCGACTAAATCGCTGAAGGATCAAAATACAAGCTTTAGTCACCAAAATAACGTGTACAGTATACCTAGTATCGAGGGTACCGAAGACCCTTTTTACTGGTAACAAGGCTTTCTACGTTAGACCTGAGGTATCACAACGCATCGATTCTTATTGATTTTTAATCACAGATAGATGTAGATATCTATAGACCACAGCGTTCTATTACCACCAGGTGGACTGTGTGTTTGCTTGTCACCCTTATTCTATAATAAAATACTATACTCAGAAAATGCTGAAACTGCCTAAATGGACTTTAGATTTGGAAAACCTTACATCCGTCCGAAGAAAAGTCTTAGGCGGTTAAAGAAATTTTAAATATTATTTAGCACGTAATTGGTGATATCTTTAATACAATTTCGCTATATTTTCCATGCTAGCTTTCAAACCGTGATGGTTCTAATTTCCTGATATAAGTATCTTATATAAAATTAAATTTACAATACAAAGTATTTGCATAAATATAAAACACATTGAGATTTGTGACATAATTGTTCTAAGATATTGTAAAAACATATGTAGTTATTAATATCTAAAGTACGAAATGTATATTGTTTTTTTTTTGAAAACTATTCGAAAAAAATCTTAAAATAACATTCATTTGTGCCCTAAATTGCACAATCGTGAAAGAATCTTCAACTGTTAAAAATATATTTGATCACATCCCTTTAATTCTTACGTAAACAATTAATACATTTAAGTACCTCTTAACCCTTCATTTGTATATTCTTAAAGCGAAATTAAATTAAATTTTTACAAAATTATACCATCTATAATTAACAATAAGATTCACTTTTCTTTTATTCATGCACCTTTTGTTTAATACTAAAACGTGTATGCTATGAATGGAAATTTTGAACAGCAATTAGTACATGAATCATTTTAGCTTGATAAGAATCTTTTAATGCAATATTTAAAACACAAATAAAGTAAAATAAATAAGATTAATTAATAATAGTATTGTAAAGACATGAACTAGTTGGATTAAAGGACAATTACTGTACTGGCCAGCAACTTACTTTTATGATAAAAGTCCTCAATTTTTGATTTAAAGAAAAATAAAATAATAACCCATAATAACAAACTTCATTATTTTCTTTAAAAAACACCACTGCCTATTTTCTCAATTTTTAAATATAATAAGAGCAGAAAAATTCTAAGACAGTTGTAGAGGAAGTTAGCCGTACTTACTTGTCCTTAGTTTATTTATAAATCTTAAACTGGTCGTGGCCTTAGCCATTTTCTCTATTTGTCCTTTACAACTCTGCGGCAAATCGTCACTTAAATGCTAGAAACAGTTTCGATGGTGCAAAACTGTTAAGTTAAAGTAGCTCGCCCATGTCTAGTGAAGACAAAATTTAAATATTTTATTAACAAACAATCTGAATCCTAAAACATATGTACTCGTACCAAGACGGATATTGCATTAATAGTTGCCCATGTTCCAACAATTCTTCGTCTTTGTTTGTTTTTATATAAGCGTTACCTCTAAGCACTACAATTTTCTCCTGTTTTGTGGATGCAGTTTACAAACATAAATTGCACAAACATCCTGACCCGGAACAATTAATTGTAGGCCGTATAAATATATATCCAAATCTGCGGTCCTAAGTGTTGCAACTCAAATTAAACCACTGTACGACGGAGCCGACAAATTGATCACTTCATAAATATTGCAGAATATTAAGCTTCCATTACTAAATAGAATCTGCCTTGCCTGGCAAGCTAGTTGCCAATCGCCATTATAATTTTTAATCAAAAGGACGGTGGTGATTGCTGAATATTACTTTGTTTATAACATCACATATAACCTCTTAAAGTCCACTCTAGAAATAGGCCTCTAGAAATGGTTCTGTTTATTGACTCGTACGATGCCATCCTACTAAGTTGAAATTACAGACTACATTATATTATTCCTATGCAATGCATATTATATCTACTAAATCAGCCATAACAGAATTATTTTTATTTTCATTACTACTGATGCTAAATTTAAACAAACAAGATTGAGTCGTTAACCGTTAGAGAGAGCCTTTGCTGCTGTTTAGGAAGATTTCAATAAACAAATAAAAAAATAAACACAAATAAAATTAATAGAAACAAAAATAAAAATAATATTTTAATAAAGATTTGGAAATTAATTTTCTAAGGATCACCATTGCAGTTTTATACATGGTAGAGTCATGCTGCAGCTATAAGTATTATGATTGTAGCACGAATGGGTCGGCCCGACCGGAGAAGGACCACACTCTCATAGAATACCAGGGTAAAAGAGCAGCTTAATGCTGCTGTGTTACGTATGGCGTGTGAAGAGAACCGGAAACCCTTTTGACTGAAACGAATCATTCATCTCAGTCCTTAGGGGTAAAAAGGCATCATTTTAATTCTAAATCGAGGATAGATGGAGATGTTTATGGGCCAAAGTATCCACTTTTTTTATAGGATAGGGTGACAAACGAGCACACAGTCCACCTGATGGAAAGTGGTTGCTGTGGCCCATAGACATCTACGTTTATCCTCGTTAGCGAATCAAAATGCAGATGCGTTGTCACTCGTGAGGACTAAGATGGAATGCCTCTTATCCGGTAAAAAGGGTCTCCGGTTCTCTACACTCACCATACGAAACACAGCAGTGTTAAGCTGCCATTTGACGCTGGTATTCTGTGAGAGCGTGGTCCTTCCCCGGTCAAGCCGACCCATTCGTGCTACAACTATACTACTAATATAGCTGCAGCATGGCTCTACCACGTATAAAATCCACTTACCATCTGGTGGACTGTGTCCTCGTTTGTCACCCTTATTATGTTAAAAATGTATATTTCTCCCGATGATTCCTCATTTAGAAACGAAATATGTGTCATATTATAGATAAAGATGTGTATTGCCTAGCGCAGTAGTTTTGGGCTTAGTGGTGACAGTGAGAGTGCAATTAATGGTAGGAGAAAGGGAGGTGCTCTCCAAACTTGGTATACAACGAGGCTTATTTAAGCATCTTAGCTTATAAATTGTTACATATTTAACACTTCTATAGATTTTTAAGAGTAGGAAAGTGAAATCTGTTTTTCCATCCGATTACATTGTGGGTGTCTTCAAGGCAGAGTGAATAGGCTTTTGTTAAGTCAGTGTGCTTCACCATCTTAGGCTACATCACCATTTACCATCAGGTGGGATCGTAGATATCTAAGCGCTGGCTTAGTAGAATATATAAAAAGGAAAGGAGCAACCTAACAATATTATTCTAACGGGATAGTTGAATGAACTCTAAATAATAATGGAAATTATCCCCTTTTCTAGTATATCACCAAATATAGCGATGTGCAGAGGTCAAAAGACATCCATAGCATTACTGGATATAAACCAAGGTATAGTTTAAGTGGCTTGACGCGGGTCGTGAGCGACTTCGTAAATAATTAGATAGCACTAATTAAAGCTCACTACCAATGCTGAAGGCCGGTTGTACCAATAATGGAGAACGAAACTACAATTAAAAATTAAAAATTCAGGGAACGAACAAACCAACGAAATAAAGTGAATTAATAAAGCAAATAAAAAAACCTAAGCGAGTGCAATAATTTTTATAAAAAATAAAGTAACAATTTATGTTTTATGAATTTATACGTGGTAGAGCCATGCTACAGCTATATTGTGGATGTAGCACGAATGGTTTGGGGAAGAATCACGCTCTAGCAGAATACTAGCGTAAAATAGCAGCTTAATGCTACTGTGTTTCGAATGGTTACTGGCGATATCACAGATCAACTAATGCGCTATGCTTACTGGCAGCTAAAATAGGTACGTAATAGGCTAATAGGATACCTAACCAGACGACGCCTGAGCAGTAGAGTCCTAACACCAAGTAATAATAATAAACAAGGGATCAATGAACTTCCTCTATATATAAGTAGACTAATACTAGCCTCAGGACACAAGCTCTACTTAATCTTTACCCGTCTTTTTAATAAAGTTTCACATGCATAGACTCTTAAACGCCTTTCGTAATTATAACTGCAAAATTTTTGTTAGTGTGCTACATATCTTTATTTCATGGTATCTTTTTTTTAACATTTTACATAGTTCATAAACTTCACTTCTTGTAATAGCTAATGATCATAGTTTATTACGTCTCCCTCATAAGGTGCGACAAATTGGGAAATCAATGACTATAAATAAGAAGTAAGATAGGTGCGGGTAATATGGTCACCTTACTTTGCCGCCCTAAAAACCAAAACTAAAAGGATGACAGAGACAAAAACACAAAGTTGTATACTATAACTAATAAACTATCAAACAAGCTTTAGCAATAATTAGGAACACTTCGAAAAATCAACTTAAAAAATAACTATGCTACACCATACTAAAATCGACTAAAATATTTACAATAATTTCAACTGTCAAAATGGCGTCGATAAAGCAGTGGCCTTTTGACCCTTTATTATTTGGTTGACCGACGAAGAGCTATAGTATCACAGAACCACCCATGCAAACAAGGCTGTAGTTTTTGAGTTTAAGAAAGTGACCATATTAACCGGATGACCATATTAACCACACGTACTATAGTGTTTTTTTTTAATTTCAAATTTCCTTTATGCTAAGGAGATTTAATTCCAAGGGCAGGTACTTTAACTTTTTGACGCACTTTTTCAAAAGCAACGATACCTAATTTTAGGGTTCCTTGTGGTGACAGCGTAAGAGAATCCATCACCCTGTTTCGTCCCGTACCTAGATCTCGTAAGAGGCAACTATGGTAACTAAGGTACGTGGTACGTACCTGGTAGTAATAATATATATGGTACAGTGGTAAATAAAATAATGACTTTCAATAAGTATTATGTAATAATCCATATTGAATAAAAATCATTCTATTCTTTTCTATTCTATTCTATATTCTTTGGTACTGGTAAGTAGGCATTGGTATAACGTTACCTAATAACTAAAATTAAAAAGTATTATCGCAAATTATCAGCTGTACTTCGCTTGGTAAGCGGATTAGCATAAGGCTGACAAACGAGCACACAGTCCACCTAATGGTGAGAAGATGCAGTGGTCCATAGACATCTACATTTGTCCTCGATTAAGAATCAAAATGCAGATGCATAAACAGATGCGTTGTCACCCCTGAGGACTAATATGGAATGTCTCGTTTCCATTAAAAAGGATACGTGGTTCTCTATACTCACCATACGAAACACAGCAGCATTAATTTGCTATTGTAGGATGGTATTCTGTGAGAGCGTGGTTCTATCCCTATTATTGAAATATATAGTTTTTATTAGAATGATGATACTGTCCACCCCATAACATGGGATTGTATGTGTAATTAAGCATTTTTACGCCATTAGTTTACGGTAAAAGTCAACAGTTAACAAAAAATTAAATGCGTAATCAATTGTGGTATCACCGGACTCACGTCGAATGCGGCGGTAATATCTAGCAAGGCGCGCTCCACGCTAATTCCTACAGGCTTTTACGATCTGTAGTAATTATTTGTTTATTTATCGAATACCTTAATATATTCATTACAATTATAATGAATTTTACTGAGAAACGTGGTAATTCGCTCCACTTTACACCACACGCCAGACTTTCCACCTGATGAAGATGACCAAAAAAAATAAACCTATTAATAGGAAAATAGGAAAACATCGAATGGTGTGGACTGGACATATTTATCAGGATCTTTGTTGTCTGAAAATAAATGAATTTGAATATTTAGAACCAATAGTAAAATTCAGTTAGTATGGCATTTCTTCGTTTAATTTATTAATAATAAAAACCTGGCCGATTTTTATTAAATCTTATTCAGACTTTAAAAATATAATAGCTCATCAAATGAAACCAATCGGACTTCGATAATCATTCATCATTATTTGTTCCCGAGATATCGAAGCGAAAATTAACTCCGAACGTACTCGTAAATATGTAGGTCTATCAATCCGAATCTAGAGACTTGGATCTTGAAACTTTTTTTTTATAGTATAAGGGTGACAAACGAGCACACAGCCCACCTGATGGTAAGTGGTTGCTGCGGCCCATAGACATCTACATCTATCCTCGCTTGCGAATCAAAATGCAGATGCGTTGTCACCCGTGAGGACTAAAATGGAATGCCTCATTTCCAGTAAAAAGGGCCTCCGGCCACCTGCACTCACCAAGCGAAACGCAGAGGTAAACCTCTACTTCACGCTGGTATTCTGTGAGGTCGTGGTACCACCCCGGTTCGAGCCGGCCCATCCGTGCGACAGCAAAAGCTGCCGCGTGGCTCTACCACTGTTGAAACTTGGGTAATATGTCAAAATTTGGACTTTAAGAAATCAGACCTATAATAGTAACTTCCTAACGAGAAGGTAAAAATCAAATATTTAGATTAATCTAAATCTGAGGTTATGTATCCTTTAAGTATATCTTTACTACCATCTCCATTATATTGTAGTGTTATACTACTTACATTTCATTGTACACTAATTCTTCATTCTGTTTTGATATTCTGCATTCATGTTTTGCATCACTTTATACTATTTTTTTCATTCTGTTTTTGATTTTCTGCATTTATATTTTGCATCACCTTTATTTCTATAGGATCCTGTAACGTTTTTACAATTTTATATATCAAAAATGGAGTATGAGTATGAGGATGGATGATATGATTTACAAATTATATTTTAAAAAAAAGGTAATAAAAAAAAGATTTATGTCGTAGCTGAGTCCGAAGATCCCAAGCGTGCTCTCAGCGCCTGGAACGAGCACGCACGGCGTAGGTGGGTAGGCGTGGGCGTCTCTAGGCGACGACCTCAGGTGAATGCAGGCGATTGCAGGATCGGCGACTTCAGCCCAGACAGGAGCTTGCAGGATCCTCAGCGACTTCAGACAGCGCAGTGGCCTGCAGGATCCAGTGACTGCAGGCGGGACAGAGATTTGTAGGTTCCGGTGATTTCGGGCGGAACAGAGGTTTGTAGGTTCCGGCGACTCCAGGTAGAGTAGAGATTTGTGGGATCTCGGCGACTTCAGGCAGAGCAACGTTTTGTAGGATCCGGCGATTTCAGGCAGAGCAACGGATCGTAGAGTCCAGTGGCTTCAGGCAGGATAGAGGCTTGCAGGATCCCGGGGCTGAGCGGCCCCGGGATAAGGCCTTTAGAAGATGCTTCCGATACGAGAACTGAAGCAAGACTGAATTTCTTCACCGATTGTTCGGCTTTTATATCTTTCTAGAGAGAACGGAAAAATTATTTAAATTAAAAGGAAATTTATTGTAAATGACCTAGAGCAAAAGAGTATTTATGTGAAAATATCGAGATAAAACATTATATCGGTAACGAATTTGAATAAAAATTGCCATGACAACGGTATAAATAGTAGTTGTCATAAAAACCAATTTTTGGTTTTTGGACTTTTATTAAGAAATTATTACATTTAAGTATGAATTGAGATATGATTCACATAGGAAAAACTTATGCACGGCTGCGTGCATGAAGCCTGAAATTGTAGAGTTACAGAGAATTCAATAAAATACCATAAAAGGTAAGACTTCATTGACAGCTATTTTAAAAGTGATAAATAGTGTGAAAATACGAAGTAAAATGATATGTTATTGTGTAAAAACTAAACGTTACAGGATCCTATAGAAATAAAGGTGATGCAAAATATAAATGCAGAAAATCAAAAACAGAATGAAAAAAATAGTATAAAGTGATGCAAAACATGAATGCAGAATATCAAAACAGAATGAAGAATTAGTGTACAATGAAATGTAAGTAGTATAACACTACAATATATTTGTAGTTATTTGCTGGTATGACATAAATGACCATATTTAAAATTTTTGTCTGTCTGTTTCTCTGTCCGGGCTAATTTTCGAAATCGCTAAACCGATTATGGTGAAACCCGAACAGATAGAGATGGATGCCAGGAAGGATCTAGAATACATTTTATCCCAAAAAATTTAACGTTTTTTTTTTCAAAACACAAAACGACAAACTTATTAATAAAGTCTTTGATTATTTTAAATCTAAATATTCTATATTAGTTTTGTTAATAAAAACGTTGGTCATGACCTTATGGTATTAATAAGCACGACTCCAACAATTGACTAAAAATCTTGTTTATTAAATAAAGGGTTCGTCTCTCGAACTTTCGTCAAAACCCATAAAAATGCCATAAACATCCGCCGAGCTGATTTAATCCCATGATTAAGACGTGGTATTTAATGTTCGAGAGGGTTCTGCTACGTAAATACATAATTTTAAAAAGTTCTTGTCAATTATTTACATTGGCGCTCTTTTCGCTTTTTTATCGTAATAAAATATTCGACGACGTTGTTGGATCGGTAGACAGGGTTATTTCTAGTGCAAAAGAAAAAGAAAATTTGTACCGCCGACTTCAATATATATTATTAAGAATAACTCAAAAACTATTGGCCAGACCTTGATCAAATGTATATGGAACCACATGTAAATCAACAGCATTCAAATAAAAAAAAATCATCGAAATCGGTTCACCCAGTAAAAAGTTATGAGGTAACACACATAAAAAAACATACAGTCGAATTGAGTACCGGCACCTTTTTGAAGTCGGTAGAAAAATACATAAAATGAGAACATGATCAATGTAGTGAAGTCAATTAAATACGCATTATTAAGGATAACTCAAAAAATACTGGTCAGATCTTGATCAAATTTATATGAGACCACATGAGAAGCACCAGCTTTCAAATAAAATAATCATCAAAATCGGTTCACGTAGGAAAAAGTTCTGAGGTAACACACATAAACAAAATACACTCGAATTGGGAACCTCCTTCTTTTTTTTGCAGTCTGTTGAAAATGATTTCACATCCTGAGGTCGGGGCTTTATTCTTCCGTACGCCGTTTTAGCACGACATCAGAATGTGAAATTATTAGTTCTTTGAAGTCGGCTTTTACATTTATTCGTTAATTAAAAGTAATTTTTTTACCGTTTTGAGTGGACTAAGGAATATTACAAATGTAATATTGTCTAAATAAATACATTAAAATCTTCATGCCCTACTGTACCACCAGTGATGGAGTTTTTTCTCCATATTTATATGAGAACACTCCTGGAGTATAAAATATATTTAAAAAAAAGCATAATCAAAATCTGTAAACAATTGACGACGATATCGTATAGCATACATCCAAAAAATATACAGTCGAATTGTAAACGTCCTCCTTTTTAAAAGTTGATTAATTAATGCGACATATTGATACCTAATCAAATCCGCCATTCGACTACTGTTCTAGTAAACCGCCCTGGGCACCAACATTTTAGAACAGTTGAGAGTGCTAAACGGTATAAAAGTGAGTACAGACTAATAATTTCAATTCTGTTACATGATTTATAACCCCTGGGAATGAGGTGATCTCTACCATGCTGTTTTTAAATATTTTGATACTTAATTGTATAAAATATTATATTGTAAATTAATATTTAAAAAAAAGTCCCGCTGAGATTCTAGCTCGTTCTTCCTAGGACAGAAGTTTTTCACAAACCAGTGGTAAAGCTTTTCTATTTTGTTCTTTTCTTTTTCGAGAAAAAACAGATTTTAAGTGCTTAACTTTTATGAAATGTTGTTAGCAACACAGGGATATCCATCAGTCCTCATCGTGCGTGTCTTAATAATTGATTAAGCCAGATAATGGGAAGAGCTTAGATCCTAACGATAATCATACATATTGATAAACGTACAATAAAAAGACAAATTACGTGATTCAACGTCCAGTAATGCCATTGAGCCGTCTGGTTTAAGATCAGACAATTCAATATATTTAAATAATATTTCATATTTATATAATACTTGAGTCGTCGTAGGTGGCAACCGAACCTCCACCGGAGATTCTTAGCACCCCCTGCCCCGCCGTTACCCTCATCGCCACCGTAGCCAGGAATAGCGGGGCCGTCGGGGACTGGGGGCCGTTTATTAGTGTTATTGTTCATGGGGGGTATATTACCATAGTTGCCACGCTTGGCGAACGGGTTGGCAGCGTTCGGTAGATTACGACACATCTTCTTGTTACACATACCTCAAAACCTCAAAACTAGGTTGTTCAACCAGTGCGTGTTGTCAATGATGACCTATGGAATTGAGACGTGGTTCTTCACTGCTGGTTTTATGAGGAAGCTCAAGGTTGCTCAGCGAGTTATGGAGAGGGCTATGCTCGGAGTTTCTCTGCGTGATAAACTTAGAAATGAGGACATCCGCAGTAGAACCACAGTACCCAATATAGCCCAAAGAATTAGTATGCTGAAGTGGCAATGGGCCGGCCATATAGGTCGAAGAACCGACAACTGATAGGAAGGAAAGGTTCTCGAGTGGCAGCCTCGTACCGGCAGGCGAAGTGTAGGGCATCCCCGCGCTAGATGGAGTGACGACCTGGTAAGATATGCAGGAAGTCAATGGATGCAGGTAGCTCGCGATTGTGCTTTGTGGCGTTCCTCTGGGCCTCTCCCTATGTTCAACAGTGGACTTGTGAAGGGCTGTAATGATGATAATAATATAATACCTGCCGCCACCACTGCCCTATATCATCATGATAACAACTCAAAGTAATAAGAAAACTGTGCCAACCCCGGCCTGCAAAGCGAAGCACATTATGAGGCGATATATGGAGGAGACCCATGTACAGCAGTAGAATTTTAGAGGTTGCAATGATGATGATATTGAACTTAAATTATCAGAGTTTTGAGCCGACTTTAAAAAAAGAAGAAGGTTTACCTACCATTTCTCTTCTCTTAGTCATCTTAAATATGGAGGACGTTCACAATTCGACTGTATATTTTTTTATGTGTGTTACCTCATAACTTTTTACTGGGTGTACCGATTTCGATGATTCTTTTTCGTTCTAAAGCTGGTGCTTCACATGTGGTCCCATATAAATTTGATCAAGGTCTGACTAATAGTTTTTGAGTTATTCTTAATAATTTATATTGCAATCGGTTGTACAAAATTTTTAATTTTTAATTATTGTATCTACTATGTTACGCGATATATTTGCCAATTTATACCCGATTTTATTAAATAGGTTATATACACTTCAGGGGTGGTCCAATATAAAATTGGGCAAAATTACAAGTCTAGGCGTGAAGTTTTTAATGTAACTATTCAGACGACATTTAGATTGCGATGTGACTGCCTAGTCCCTAATTCCCAATCCCAAAAGTAAAAAAAAATACTTTTAATAAAAAGTAAAAGAAATTTTTTCACCTTCAAAGTACCAAGACTCAGCCTACCAACCTCAGTATACCACACGTACAAGCAACATGTGTTGATGTAAATGAACATTTTATCACATAGTACTGAACTACTGAGCAATATGACACATTATGTCTGAATTTGAACTGAATTGAATAATCACAGCAAGTACAAAACTTTTCGTCCCGTGGGTGTCGTTAGATGCGACTGAGGGTATTACCAGAAAATATTATGGCTACCGGTAGATGGCGGCAATACTGTCTTGTTTACGCCAGATGTAAAATTATAAGACAAGCGACGGACAGCAGCGTGAAAGATAGGAGACAGGTGATAATGCAATCGTCAATCTGCTCCATCAACACAACAACGAGAAAGGTACATATCCAGCAGTGAACTTTTACAGGCTAATGAAGGCGACATTCCTTTTTAACTACATGATCATTATTAAAAAACGAAATGTTGTAAAATTCATGTTGTAAAATATAACTGTATTTAATCAAATTATAATAAAATATTTTGACAAAACAGATTTCATTTCCTGCCATGCATCTATCCATCAACTGTCCGTTAATAAATAAAAAAATACCAAGACACCATTTTACGAATAAAGAGTTCCATATTCAAATCATGACCAACGACGATTAGCATCCAACATGGCGTCGGCCGCGCCTGATTTTCGTCCAGTGATACAGATTTCAATTTCCTGTTTTTGTTATCAATGCGCTGTCATCTAAGGTTTGACAAATAAGTTCATTTTGACGAGTCGGTGTGTGATGGAGCAGGTAATTTATCATTCCAAGATTAAATCCAGTAGCTGGTGCCTTATTGAAAATCCGTCAAAATTTAACTTGTCATGGTCTTTTTCATAAGCACCTTAAATTTTTTTTAATTACAATATTGTTTTCCAACTAAAATTAGTGCTTTGTACGACGGAAAACATTCCATAGTAGAAGAAAAGCTCAATAGTAGAAAATAGTGTAATGATGTTATTTTGTCGACTTTAAGGTGTAAAGTCTATTTTATTGCCTAGTAATTAAAATTTCATGGTCGTCATGCAGTGTGTAGTGCAACAGTGGTGATCTATGGTATACTATAATATAATATTATAACAAAGCGGAAGAGTTTTGTTGTTTTTTTTTTTTTGTTAGTTTAAACACGCTAATATCTGTAACTACCAGTACGATTTAAATTTTTTTCCCGCCAGATTCACGAGGAATAGTATAGGCTACCTAGCATTAGGCTAAGCCTCTCAGTTATTCTTAAAAATATATAGAATAAGGACGACAAACGAGCGCGCAGTCCAAGTGAGCGTAAGTGGATGCTGTGGCCCATAGACATTTTTTTTTATCCTCAATTAAGAATCAAAATGCAGATGCGTTGTCACCCGTTGTGTGTAAGATGGAATGCCTCATTTTCAGTAAAAAGGGCCTCAGATTTTTTACACTCACCATACAAAACACAACAGCATTAAGCTGCTATTTTACACTGGTATTCTGTGAGAGGGTGGTCCTAACCCGGTCGAGCCAACCCAAGCTTGCAACTTTCTTGCTGCTTTGACATACTATAAAAAATAATAGGAAAATGTGAATTCCCTAATTAGGAAAGAAGTTGACATGTTCACCGCTTGGCATTTCGCTCTACTGACCCTTAACGTTACTGTAGCCTCGACTGAAAATTCACTGAACATTCACTGTAATCGCCAGATTTTGTTTTAATTATTTTTTTTTGGAATGAGATAACTTTTTACGCGGGATTGAATTGGAACTCCAGTGCAGCAGTGAAAGAAGTTTCCAGATTTTTATACCAGAGACATTAATGAAATGCATTGAAATCGCAAAAGTGCATGTAAAATAAACACCAATAAGTTGGATTTACTACATTATATAATTCTCATTAAAATGGTTTAATTTTTCTACATTCCCTTGTATTATACTTAACTGTAAGATGTTTATAGGTTAACTTCTTTCACAATTAATTTTAAGCTAGCGATATTTTGCTTTTCATAATTTAGCAGTCAGGCCTTACAGCTGATGTTATCACCTCAGATGAGCTATTTTAAGCTAAACATGATCTTGTAAATTGAATTTGACATTTTTATCGATATTGAAAGTTTTTTAAACGCTTGCAATACTAAAATATTTGTGGTTTTTACCTGAGAAAAAGCAAAAAAAGAATTATTACTTTACGTAATTAAGCATAGTTGCACATACATGAACTGTCATCCCAAGTAACTATGTAGTTATATTAAAAAAGAGCCATTGTTAACGTTTAAGCCTTAGCCCCATTGTGAAACACCCCGAGCTCATATATCATCTTTAAATAAACAGAGGCTTTCGTCGTACTTAAAACATCCAACGGCTATTACCGTCAGTATATTGCTACTTAAAATTCAAATAAAGCTAAAAAGCCGCCTTTAGTCGACCGAGCCGCGTCGAAATAGCGAAATAATTGCAACGTACGGCCTTAAATCGGGGCTCACGTCATTTGTTTATTAAGGGCCCACGCCGCTCGCCCTTTTAGCATAAATACTCTTTGCCGCCATCGACCGCCAAGACCACTGGAACATACATAGAGCTTTTGCTGCTTCCCACTGTTATCTGAATACAGGAAGTGGATTCTGTAAACCGTGGTTACCAACAGAAATACATATGTTCTTTTTTTTAACAATTGCGTAAGCTTTTTACTCGCATAACGTATTCGAACTTTTTTACGTATAGTCCCGTACTATGAATGCAAGTAGTTATTTTTACTTATCTGAATATCTTACCAGAAAAACAAATGATAATATACTACTGTTAAAATCTTTATCATCAGTACAGCCCTGCACCTGCATCCATCGACTTTCTGCATGTCTTACCATATCATCACTCCATCTAGTGGGGGGCCACCCCACACTTGAGTACCTTTCTTCCCCATCGGTTGTCGGTTGTTCGACCTATATGGCCGGCCCATTGCCACTTCAGCTTACTAATCCTTTGGGCTATGTCGGTCACTCTAGTTCTACTGCGGATAACCTCATTTCTAAGTTTATGACGCATAAAATGTACTATTGTTCCAAGCTTCATTATCTCTAAGAAATTATTTAACAAATCCTGTCATTTAAAAACAATAAAAATAAAAATGTAGCAAATACAAAGTACCAGGATGATATAGCGCGTAGAGAAGTAGTGGCCGGCAGTTGTGCACTTGTCATCGAATACGCGCGTTCACATAAATCCGTAGACGACATTCTTTGCCACCGCACCGCTGCCGCCGCGCGGCTTTGCGCTCCTGATACAAACAGTTGACAGCGACACGGTTTTTCCCTATAATAAAATATTTTCAGCTTAAGCAATTTTGTCTGTGTGGGTTCTAAGTAAGGTTTCACTACTTTTTATAAATTATATTAAACATCAGTGACTTTTTTTTAAAAAGTTCATAATTTTTATCATAATGGAAGAAGATGCTTGCTCTATTACCCATTAATATCGAGTAATGACATCAAACACAGTAAAATTCTTACGTCGCGATTTTTAGAGTTCTTTCTTGGTTTACAGGTACGATAGATGGTTGTTTTTTTTATAGGACAAGGAGACAAACGAGCACACAGTCCACCTGATGGTAAGTGGTTGCTGTGGCCCATAGACATCTACATCTATCCTCGTTTGCGAATCAAAATTCAGATGCGTTGTCACCCGTGAGGACTAAGATGGAATGCCTCTTTTCCAGTAAAATGGGTCTCCGGTTCTCTACATTCACCATACGAAACACAGCAATGTCAAGCTGCCATTTTACGCTGGAATTCTGTGAGAGCGTGGTCCTTCCCCGGTCGAGCCGACCCATTCGTGCTACAACTATACTACTAATATAGCTGCAGCATGGCTCTACCACGTAGAATTAACCCATCTCTTTTTTATCACATAGGCGTTTCTAGAGCCGTGGTAGCTCAGCGGCTAAGGCCCGAATTAATAAACGTTACTCAACAACGAACTCAAGTGCGTAATCATTGAATACACCCTCATTATGACATCAGCATCTCAAGATCGTTGCTAATTAATAAACACATAAAAACAATATCTCAAAACGCTGTACTTAGGAATACTGTTCTGTGACTTGCACTCAAGTACACACACTTGAGAGTCGAGTTTCGTTTATTAATTAGTGTGGCACTCAGCTGACAATATCGTAAACCTAAACCGCATCTTGAGATATGTTTATTAAAAGATCATAACCTAAAAAATGTACTCAAGTGCGTGTACTTGAGCTGAGTAACGTTTAGTAATACGGGCCTAAGTGTTGTAGAGTCAAAGGTGCAAGATGTCTGGTATTGCGATTGCCCATCCGTCTGCCAAATGTGGCTTTAAATTAACGTAGATTCTCCTTTATATTCTCCTAGTATAATCACAGGCTCTGAGGCATTCCTTCTCTATATAAAGTTGACTGCAGGTGCTCGCTCATAGATCGCAGTTGCCATTCACCAGTCAGCGACAAACGAAGTCCATTTAAAAAAAAAATCAATTGAATACTACACTATGATACAGTACCTAGTAAATACTACGTTAATAATAGCTAAGTCCGTCCGTCGTACAGTCCTTCAGAAGTGTACTACTGAACTTAGGCCTCCCCCCATGGAACACCACAAAACACGATCCCAATCCACCTGCATCCATCGACTTATTGTGTCAATTGTGTGTTTTACCAAGTCGTCACTCCATACTTGTACCAAATGTCCGTTTCGCTGTGTGGTGACGAAGTACTTGATAAATTCGAATGATTGAATGTTTTATTATATGCCCTAGAATGGGGATTGCCCCCTCTACTTTAGTATTACATAAGTAGTTTCCCATTATATTATATTATATTATATTATATTATATATATATATATATATATATATATATATATATATATATATATATATATATATATATATATATATATATATATAATAATCAATAAACAATTCAATAAACTTTTTTGTGGCCAGGATTCTAAAAGAAAAGTTTTTACTGTGTGACAATACTTATATATATATATATATATATATATATATATATATATATATATATATATATATATATATATATATATATATATATATAAAAAAAAGTTTATTGAATTCGAATTTCGAATTGTTCATGAAAATAAATCTGTATACTTTTTAGAATTTTACTTATTTTTAAATATGGAGTGGACGCTTAAAGAAGATCGTGTTGCAGTTATTGCGTTGCATCGTTGCGGTTACGCGCCAATTCAAATTTTTGACGTACTGAAAAATTTGAATATAGCCAAAAGATTCGTTTATCGTACCATCAAACGATACAATGAAGACTCTAGTGTAGATGACAGGTCAAGAAGTGGTCGCCCTCGGTCTGTTAGGACTCCAGCAGTGATAAAAGCTGTGAAGGCGCGAATTCAAAGAAATCCCAAACGTAAGCAGAAACTGTTGGCCCTTCAGATGGGGTTAAGCAGAACCACGGTGAAAAGGGTGTTAAATGAAGACTTAGGGCTTCGGGCATATCGAAGAAAAACAGGACATCGTTTGAATGCTCGTCTAATGGACCTGAGACTGAAGAGATTCCGCGCTTTGTTGAAGCGGTACGCGGGAAAAAAATATCGGGAAATTCTTTTTTCGGATGAAAAAATTTTTACCGTAGAAGAGAGCTACAACAAACAAAATGATAAGGTGTACGCACACAGTAGTGAAGAAGCGAGCAACCGTATTCCGCGTGTCCAACGAGGTCATTTTCCATCCTCGCTTATGGTATGGTTGGGAGTTTCTTAATGGGGCTTAACAGAGGTACATTTTTGTGAGAAAGGTATAAAAACGAATGCAGTTGTGTATCAAAATACAGTCCTGACGAACCTTGTGAAACCTGTTTCTCATACCATGTTCAATAACAGGCACTGGGTATTCCAACAAGATTCGGCGCCAGCTCATAGAGCGAAGAGCACACAAGACTGGCTGACGGCGCGTGAAATCGACTTCATCCGGCACGAAGACTGGCCCTCCTCCAGTCCAGATTTGAATCCGTTAGATTACAAGATATGGCAACACTTGGAGGAAAAGGCGTGCTCAAAGCCTCATCCCAATTTGGAGTCACTCAAGACATCCTTGATTAAGGCAGCCGCCGATATTGACATGGACCTCGTTCGTGCTGCGATAGACGACTGGCCGCGCAGATTGAAGGCCTGTATTCAAAATCACGGAGGTCATTTTGAATAAACTTTAGTGTCATAAGAATCTATGTTTTGTTAAGTTCATTTTGGTATATAAATGGTTACATAATGAATAAACTTGTTTCAATTATTTTATATTAAACATGTGACAGAATTTATGACCTGACTAGGTACATATTTTTTTTTTGTATATATATATACAAAACCACTGGTAGAGCCACGCGGCAGCTTTTGCTGTCGCACGGATGGCCGGCTCGAACCGGGGTGCGTAGAGTAACCAGCGTGAAGTAGAGGTTTACCTCTGCGTTTCGCTTGGTGAGTGCAGGTGACCGGAGGCTCTTTTTACTGGAAATGAGGCATTCCATCTTAGTCCTCACGGGTGACAACGCATCTACATTTTGATTTGTAATAGAGGATAGATGTAGATGTCTATGGGCCGCAGCAACCACTTACCATTAGGTGGACAGTGTGCTCGTTTGTCACCCTTATCATATCTTTAATTAATATACAATATTTTATTATACACAATTTTAAAAACTATAATAAAAAAAACTCAAACTAGTAACTTAATTATCATACAGTCCTACTCCCCGCGGTATTGTGCCAAGAACACTGGTTGAGTTTCCCCACTGAATGGCTATACTTAGCCTTTGAGCGAGAAAAGAACCAGCCATCTTATCACCAACAGTAACGACCAGTCGCGGATAGAGTTCCTTTAGGAACTTCAACGCACATGGACCCCACGAACCGATAGTCTCTACAACAAATGGCACATATTAAATGTCCGATTACTATCATTATAAAAATATATATTATAGAAGGTGAAACTTCCATTATTGTAATAAAGGCTAACTTTGGCATTATATTCAAAGAAGAATTTTTTTCTCCCTAAAATATTTAAATCAGTTTGAAACAAATTCTGCTTTTTATTTTCGCCATCTACATATTGTTACTTTTGTGATTAAATATATATTGTTTGGTTATAGCTTCGAAAAATTTGATGTAAATAAGTTGGCAAGTCCATTTGAATTGATGTCCTGGGAATGAAGTGATCGCTTCCAAACTGTTTCTAATATGAATTTTATAATTCATTTTACAACTTATTCCTATTTCATAAAGACCGAAGTTTTTCCAAATCAGTAGTAGATAAAAGAAAAATAATTTCTATCGGTAAATATTATTTAGACTCTATGTTGAATAATTTATTCTCTTTCTTCTTCAGTAGCCAGCAATAGGAGTCAACTGCTGAACTTCTATTCTATTCTGTCCCGTTGTGGGAAATATTTACCTTAACCGTCACGCTTGGCAGGCGGTCGCAGTGCCAGTACCAAACGTCTCGCATCATTGATCCTGCTTCCTGTCGCCAATCTGCATGTTTGTAACGTCTGGCGTAAACTAAACACAACACGATAACATTGACCAACTAAAAAAGTACTGGCCACTTTAAAATGTTTTTATTATTAAATTTGTTGTCATTTATTTCAGATTAATTCCAAATTTAAATAAAAGAAAAAATAAATGTGTTAGCGGTGAAAATTGAGAACTAGAAGGAGCGAATTTTGTACTCAGAGTAATCGTTTCATACGAGGTAGAGCCATGCTGCAGCTGTATTAGTAGTATAGTTGTAGCACGAATGGGTCGGCTCGACCGGGGAAGGACCATGCTCTCACAGAATACCAGCGCAAAATGGCAGCTTGACACTGCTGTGTTTCGTATGGTGAGTTTAGAGAACTGGAGACCGATTTTACTGGAGAAGAGGCATTCCATCTAAAGGTGACTACTGACCTGCCTGCCGCAGGGGCAATCTAGGGTGTAGGAGTGGGGATCACCTTTAATTGCCTCCTTAATTGTGATGTGTGTAGGCAAGCAGGGGCAATTTTTAAGTCGGCCCTGCGACCTTTGATATTGCTCCGATCGCTGTGCTCCCTAGATTGCCCCTGCGGCAGGCAGGTCAGTAGCCGGCTTTAGTCCTCACGGGTGACGACGCATCTGCATTTTGATTCTTTATTGAGGATAAATGTAGCTGTCTATGGGTCAAGGCAACCACTTACTATCAGGTGGACTGTGTGCTCTTTTGTCACCCTATGCTATAAAAAAATATCGTTTTTTTTTGTTGGCAACTGCTCTTTTAATTATCTTTTTGATCCAATTTGGATTGATTGTGATAATTTGACATTCAATTTATTTAAATTAGTTAAAATTCAACGTCGACATAAAAAGGTTGTGCTCACGCTGCCGTGCCACGGGAGAGGGGGCGGAGAGACAGTGCCCAAGCAGTATTACTACACCCAGACAAAACTGTTTTATGCAAATTATTACCAAATGTTACGGCGATGCAATTAGTACAAAGGCTACAGTCTGAACATCAGGTGCTTGTGAGTGACCAAACTGTGAGGAGAAGACTGTACGAAGTCAACCTTCATGCTCGTAGACCACTTCGGAACCCAACTCTTAGAAGTGGAAATCGTGGGCGAAGACTGCAATGGCCTAGAAAACATGTGACCTGGGAACCTCATCAATAGTCGTTGGTGCTTTTCACCGATAAATCCCGATTTTCCTCCCCGGTCGAGCCGACCCATTCCTCTGGGACCTCGACCAACTCATTCTGCATCGGTTGAGTATAGTCATTCTAATTAATTGTTGCAGATGAGCTATGAATGTCATAGGTGCTTTTACTGATTATTACCTCTTAATAATTAGCCGCTCTTAAAAGGTTATTACTTTACTTTATTTTATAATTTAAAAATTAAACTTTCATGATGTACAGTTTTCACACTTGTGTTTTTTTCTCTGCATAAAGATCTGAAATCTCATTTAAGTCAATGTTTATATAAAAAAATATTGTTTTATTGGATATAGTATACATAAAAGTTAAAATTACAGCCTATATACGCCCCGCTGCTGGGCACAGGCCTCCTTTCATTTCTGAGGGTCTCAGATAATATATACATGTCAGAAAATATTGACACTCTCTTTGGAATCCATGTGCTGTTTAAATATTCCTACACCGTGTTGATATTTTTTTATAGGATAGGGTGACAAACGAGCACACAGTCCACCTGATGGTAAGTGGTAGCTGTGGCCCATAGACATCTACATCTATCCTAGTTTGCGAATCAAAATGCAGATGCATTGTCACCCGTGAGGACTAAGGTGTAATGCCTCTTTTCCAGTAATAAGGGCCTCCGGCCACCTGCACTCACCAAGCGAAACGCAGAGGTAAACCTCTACTTCACGCTGGTATTCTGTGAGATCGTGATACCACCCCGCTTCGAGCCGGCCCATCCGTGCGACAGCAATGTTTATGTAGTTACAGTGCCATCTATCGGAAACTATGAGGTCTTTCTGGTATTTCTCGTCGCCTCTTACTTCACCCAAAGGACAAAATAAGGTGATGAATTTTCTTCTATAGCTGCCACCACATGTCAAATATATTTTTATAAAGGATAATAGCAATGTTAACATTACTAATCCCCCTGATAGCCATTACAATCAAGCTCTAAATAGGTACTTACAGCAGTGGTTTATGATAATATATATGTATATGTATGTATAATGGGTTAGCGTATTCAAACCCACCATATTTTATTTCCGCAGTCCGTATCCCTAACGCTCAAATCCCATATTAGACTTGTGTCACAAAATCTACCTATAAATAATTAGATTATCCGGACCTGTAAAAAGTTGTATCTAGTTTATGGCCCTCAAATATTTTTCTGTGCCTATTTGGAAAACCATTCTAAAAATCTACAAAACAGGAGTACTTATTATTTATTAATTCCTACAACTGAGGTATGGAGTGTAGAGTACAAGGAGAACCATCTTATAAAGAACGAAAGTTGAAAAAGTGTCCTACTATTTACTGAAACTAGAGGTTCCAAAACCTACCACAATGGCGCTGGCGTCTGAAAAACTACGATATGAAGATAGCTGTTCTGAACGGAGTTAAGTCAGCTGAATTCAAATATTTAAAAAATTTCATCACTAGAGTAGTTAGTAAAATGTACAAAACCAAGGGGATTGGTCGGTCCTTGTTTATTTCTCCATCTTATTCTAATTACTTTTGGCGCTTTTATTAAATTTATCCTGTGCTACTGCAGCGCCACCCTTATTGGACACGTTTTTAAGGAGACTTTTCATATATAGAGATGGTCCTCCTTCTCTCTACACTCCATAAGCTGAGGTAATATTTCATGTAAAAAAACAATAGTATGATTATGTAGTATAAAAATAACTACAAGTATATTTGCCTAATGCTTTATATTTTATTTATTATGCGTTTTCTCGTAATAAAACATCTATAATACCAGTAACATTAAGATATAAAGATAAATTTAAATCCTTTCAGAATTAGCAAGTAAGAGATTATTTATAATAATAAATCTATGGGAATGCGCAGGTTGTAGGCACAATCAAATTTAATGTACATCACAGAGATGAGCAAGCGCACCCACGTTGCGCCTACGTGCTGTACTGTAACCATGATTTCGACCTATAATTATATTATTCTGATTTTACTAAGGCGCAAAAAAATAGCAGAACATAATCTTGTTTAACTGATAAAGTTGCCTTAATTTTCTCGCGATGGCTCTAATAAAATCAATAATTATTCCTTAAGCTGTTTCTACTCGTAATTTGTAACTTACTTTTAATGGTAATTACTTGGACTGTATATATGTGAGCGCTCGGGTGTTTTCATACAATGCGTGATATATAAATTAGATTATCTTTTTATTATTATTAGCTAAAATAATTAAAATTTAAGCATTGCTCTACTTAATGTATAAATTCGCAAGAACCTCTAATTTAAAGTACGAGTATCTTACGTTAGTCTGTGCATTTTACGTTGCTAAATTGGCGTATGTGGTTGTGGCGTCCATTACATCGTCTCTATGGTGTCGTAAAAGTTGACTACTATGAAAAGAAGACCTTTTGTTTTCTGATAAGTGGCAGTATAAAATATTCAACATAATTATGTATATACCAGATGTAAGCATTTTAAAAGGAGATTGCTGATTTTACTGTCTTGAAGTAAAGTAATTTTCACCTTCCAGATAAGATACATCATATTATCATCGATGGATCGCGACTATTTCGTATATCATCGCCATCATTGTTACAGACCATCATAAGTTAACTGCTGAACAAAGGTCTCCCCGTAGTCGTAGCCACAAAGCATGGTCCTGAGCCATACCATTATCCATAGCATTTATCGACTACCTGAATATTTTATCAGGTTATTACTTTAACTAGTGAGTGACAATACTACTTAAGAACTAAAATTAAAAAAATCAGGACTTATCCACAAAAGCTTTATGTTATGTACTCCTTAGCGTTGTAAGCACGATTTTTCCTACCAATCGATAAAACGATCAGCCAGTAAAACAATCATGTCTGTTCAATATTATCCTATACATAGAAATACTACGACTATATTTCGCAACTCCATGCTTCTCAGTACAGATTGAAGATAAATATTTAACTTACGGGTACCTTTATTTTGTTATTAACTAGTTACAATTATTGTAGGTGGTAGCAAAGAAATGTTATCCAGGACTATATTCCCGATGATGACGTTAAAATCGAAAATAGAAAATGCAAGGAATAGATACTATGTACCTACTCGTAAACCACCGGACAAGTAGCGAAATACCGCTCGTAATATTGCCTTTTATTTTGAAGTTTTTGAAAGCGTAGGTATCTTTATTGTATTTACACACATTTCAAGCTACAAACATTATCTTTTTTTGAACGTCACATTAAACCAACGCCAATATAATAAATAGGTGCCACGGATTGACCTCATAACCACCAAAACCAATTCGAAGTTATTTTCAGTGTTATATTCCAACAGAATAATACACAAAATATGATAACATTTAATTATTTATTAACAGCAAAAATTTGAAGTATGTATGTGGTCTATGATAATAAAAGCTTTTCGGAAACCGGCTTGTTCGGAAGGCAGAAATTCGTCAAGTCTGCGTGCGACAATCCAAAATAACTCTCAAAACCAGCATGTTGGCGCGGTTTAGAAGGTTCTGTAATTTTTAATAGAGTGTTAGGCTGGCTTTTCACTATGGGATATAATATATATTATATCCCAAAATATATATTATATCCCGCGATTGGCTTTCACACTGTGAGATATATCTTTTAACCTGTGTGCGTTCGTCATTGGTCATCGGATTACCCCCTTTACCCCGTACACCGTTCTGCAGGGGCGCGGAACGGTGTGCGGGGTACAGGAGGTGTAATATAATATAATATGAAAATATCGCTCAGTCGGTTGAAAAAATATTTATAGCTAGAGATGTAATATATATTATAGCTGAGTGTAAACGGTTCCATATGAAATGTATGGTGAGCGATATTAATTTATATCTCGAGATGTAATATATATTATATTATATCCCATAGTGATAAGCGGGCTTTATTGCCTTTTTTGAAGAACAAGACTACTATACTTCTGATCCACGACTTAGAAATAAGTAAAAAAATAAATAAACGCAGTTCACACGTCCAGTGTTCAGTTTTAGATTTCAGAGGCCAGTCTTATAGCACTTGTCATTTTGAAACAAGATCAGTTGTAATAAAATAATTAAAATCACATATTATGTTTGAGACCAAAATTATTGACAAATGTCAAAAACAATAAAATAATTTAGATTTTTTTTTGTTTTGACGAGAAATTATTTAAGTAACAAGAGAAACTATGTATAACATTTTGTAAAAATAAGAACTTTAACTACATTTTATTATAACATATATATGTGCCATTTTGTTCGTAATCTCAATCTTATTTCCACCTTGTAGGTAGTGACATAATCCTGTTGCTGTAGAAATCTTCGGATTTTTGATATAAAATGCAACAAGTAGTTTTGAGACTCCTCTCTTGGTGTTAACCTAACACTACCCAAAGAATTCTGAAGAGACCGAAACAGGTGAAAATCTGAGGATGCAAGGTCACTATATGGTGGATGCATTAATTCTTCCCAACCAAGCCCTCTCAATTTGTACTGAGTGGCCAAAGATGTGTGTGGTCTGGCGTTATCACCCACTCCTTTTCTGTTGATCAATTCCGGCCGTTTTTTCTCAATTTCTTGTTTGAGTCTGATTAGTTGTTAGCAGCAGAGGTCCGCTTCGATGGTTTTGCACGGCGGTAAAATCTCATAATAAACGATGCCCTTCCAATCCCACCATACACATAGACACAGCATCATCTTATTGCGTGTTAATCTAGGTTTCGTTAGTTTGTGACGTTTCACTACCCTTTGACCATAATCTTTTTCGCACGTTCTTGTCGTAAGCGTAAGTGATTCACTTTTAATCACCTGTGATCAATCTTTTCAAAAATGGTTCGGTTTCATTACGTTTTAGTAGAGAATCGCAAATGAGAGTACACGATTCATTAGGTTTCTTTCAGTGAGTTCGTGTGGTACCCAAATATCGAGCTTTTTTGTATAGCCAGACTTTATCAAATAGGTCAAAACTGTTTTGTGGTCAATCAATTTCTCGACTATGTTGTAACTACCAAAATATCTTTCTCCACTTTTTTAAAAATGGCATCGACTTTATCCGCATCAGGGCGACCAGAGGAGCTGCAATTTGAACCAACTTTATCTGCCGATTTCCAAAAAGGAGACGGTACTCAATTCGTCAGTATGTTTTTTTATGTGTGTTACCTCATAACTTTTTACTGGGTGAACCGATTTCGATGATTCTTTTTTTATTTGAAAGCTGGTACTTGTCGTGTGGTCGATGAAGGTCTGACCAATAGTTTTTGAGTTATTCTTAATAACTTTTTAATTAAGTAGTAAGTTTAATAGAGTAGTATAATTTAAAATTAAAAAACAAAATTTTTAATTTTAAATTATACTACTCTTACTGGCACTGCATTAGGTCCATAAACATCACAAATTTTTTCGCGGCTTGAGTCGCATTTTTCCCTTTTTTGTAATAAAACCTCAGAATGTGTCGAATTTCTTCGTGGATTCACTCATTTTGGGGGACAGAAAAACAACTGATGGCTCCATGGCGCAGTGGCTTAGCAATGAGTTGCTGCGCTTGAGGCCACGGGTTCGAATCCCGAACGGAACAAGTATTTTTATGGCCTGCAAATAATTGTTCCGGGTCTCGATGTCTGTCCTTGTACAATTTATGTTTGTAAAACTACCTCCACTATACAGGAGAAAATCCTAGTGTAGCAGTAACATTTTTTAAAAACAAAAAAATTAAAAATGGCGCGAAAGTGTTTTTTACTTTTTATTATTCTTTTTCTTAATGTCCTATAATATATATTGAAATTAAAACCAGCCAGTTACAAACAGTACAACTAAAGAGATTTTTTCATCAACTTTATACAAACAACTTACGAAGAAACTTTTTCCCCGACCTAATATTATTATTATATATCATCCTTACATATAAAATTAGCGTTTTGTCGTACTGACCATTTTGATCTATAATGTCTCCTCTTTGGTTAAGAATTCCAAATTCAAATTTATAAATTCATTTAGCTGGTACATTTGAGTTTTGAAAACACTCATTCATTTGTTTTTTCCTAATATTTTTTTTCTTTAGCGTCGCTTATTACCGCACAATGGAAAACATGAAACATCAGTATATTTAAGAGTACGAGTTCTACCGTGGCACCAGTGCTGCTGAAACAGCTCGAAGGATTAACGATGTATACGGCGTTGGTGTCGCAAAAGAAAGCATGGTATGTTTTTGGTTTCACCGTTTTCGTTCTAGATATTTCGACCTTCAGAACCAACCCCATGGACGGCCGGAGACCAAAGTGGAAAATGAAGAATTAAAGGCGATTGTGGAAGCGGATCCATCACAAAGCACTTTAGAGATAGCTGCAGGCGTCGGGGTAAGTGATAAAACTGTATTAATCCACTTGAAGCAAATAGGGAAAGTAAAAAAAACAGTGGTAGAGCCACGCGGCAACTTTTGCTGTCGCACGGATGGGCCGGCTCGAACCGGGGTGGTACCACGACCTCACAGAATACCTGCGTGAAGTAGAGGTTCACCTCTGCGTTTCGCTTGGTGAGTGCAGGTGGCCGGAGGCCCTTTTTACTGGAAATGAGGCATTCCATCTTAGTCCTCACGGGTGACAACGCATCTGCATTTTGATTCGCAAGCGAGGATAGATGTAGATGTCTATGGGCCGCAGCAACCACTTACCATCAGGTGGACTGTGTGCTCGTTTGTCACCCTTATACTATAAAAAAAAAACTTGAACGATGGGTACCTCATGAATTGAGTGAATCAAACTTGCAAACACGCGTTGACTGCTGTGTTACATTGCTTAACAGGCACAATAAGGAAGGGATTTTAAATCGAATTATTACTTGTGATGAAAAGTGGATACTGTACGATAATCGGAAGCGCTCGTCGCAATAGCTGAACCCCGGAGACCCAGCCAAATCCTGCCTTAAACGAAAATTGACTCAGAAAAAGTTACTTGTGAGTGTTTGGTGGACTAGAGCCGGTATCGTTCACTACAGCTTTCTAAAATCTGGCCAAACGATTACGGCAGATATCTATTGTCAGCAACTGCAAACCATGAAGGAAGAACTAGCTGCTAAACAACCGAGATTAGTCAATTGCTCTAGGCCACTGCTGCTTCACGACAACCCAAGACCACACACTGCACAACAAACAACCACTTATTTAGATGAGCTACAATTGGAATGTCTTCAACATCCACCGTAGGTACTCTCCGGACCTTGTTCCAACAGATTACCATTTTTTCCGGAATTTGGACAACTTTTTTACAAGGAAAAAATTCAACTCCGAAGCGGCAGTCCAAACCGCCTTCAAAGAGTTTATTGGTTCTCGCCCCCATGGTTTTTTTAGTAAAGGGATCAATGAACTACCTGTGAGAGGGCAAAAGTGCATAGATAACAATGGTGCATAATTTGATTAATTAAATATATTTTACAAAAAAAAATTGACTATATTCCTTCCGTACAAAACGCCAATTTCATATGTAAGGACCTAATATCATAGCTAGATATATTTATGCTTTCTGGTAATGTTAATCCAAATTTCATTGGTATGGGGCAAGATTATGTGCCTTGAAAAAAAGGATAACGGTATCCGTCCTATTGCCGTTGGTTATCACATTTCGACGCTTCACTTAAAAATTAGCTTGCAGGCACATAATCTCTAACCTTAAGACCAAATTCCAGCCTGCTCAACTAGGCTTTGGCACTAGAGGTGGCTATGGGGCGGCGGTACATTCAGTGCGTACATTTTTAATAAACTCTGATGCAGATGTTCTTCTGAAGGTTGTCCTAAGGAATGCTTTTCACTCTATCGATAGAGTAACCTTGCTGAAAGAAGTGGCAATACCCCCGAAATTTATCATTACGTTTGGCAATGTTATTGTCAAAGTACTAACTTGTTTTACGAAAACCATGTCATAGATTTAGCTGTCGGTGTTCAGCAGGGTGACCCACTAGGTCCAGCACATTTCAGTTTGGGAATTCAACCCATTATTTCAAATTTGAAATCCAAGCTGAATGTCTGCTACCTGGACGACGGTACACTGGGAGGTAGAGCAGATGACGTCCTCGGTGATCTTACTCATATTTTTAGAAATTTTAAAATATTGGTCTTGAACCAAATAGCAATAAATGTAAAATATTTTTTTCCAATAATTTATCTATTTCTCATACAGACACTTTAATTCAAAAATTTAATCATGTTTCTCCAGGAATAAAAACTGTCAGTACGGAATCACTATACCTGCTAGGTGCCCCGTTGTTTTTCGATAGAAATATTAAATAGATAAATATAAAATATCTCGCGCGCTCTGCGATGACTTAAACGCAAGATGTATGGCACCTCAAGTGTGCGTGTGTCTTTTTTCATGTTTTCTTTCTATAAATCCATAACTGAAATTAAACCATTTATTTAAATTATTATTTGACTAAGTTTTGTACGTGGTAGAGCCAAGCTGCAGCTATATTTAAAATATAGTTGTAGCACGAATGGATCGGCCCTACCGGGGAAGGACCACACTCTCACAGAATACCAGCTTAAAATAGCAGCTTAACACAGCTGTGTTTCGTATGGTGAGTGTAGAGAACCAGAGACCCTTTTTACTGGAAAAGAGGCATTCCATCTTAGTCCTCAAGGCTGACAACGCATCTGCATTTTGATTCGCAAATGAGAATATATGTAGATGTCTATGGGCCACAGCAACCACTTACCATCAGGTGGACTGTGTACTCGTTTGTCACTTTTGTTCAATAAAAAAAATAGAATGAGTAAGAAACTAATAGTCCATATTTGTCCACTATTAAAATTGAAAAGTCAGGAGCGCTGTCAACCATCAGGACTAAGATAGAACACCTTGCTTCCACCATGTGAAACCGCATTTTATGCGATTTTGTATAATTTTATATCATCGTGGCTGTACTTTTAGAGTTAGCAGCTATATTAAGTTTATAAAAGCATTATTCTATATTTTTATAGTACTCGTAAGCTCGTAATACTGTTAAAAGACTTATCCATAATCTAAGCATCTTGCATTGTTGATAACTTCCGATCTACCTTCTTCTTCTGCACCATCTAGAGGTATGTGCATCTCCCATATACCTCATTTTCCTCTATCTCTATCTATCTATCTCTATCATCTCTATCAGGCAAATGGGCAGTCCATTTGCCTGATTTTCTGATCCTGATTCTAGCTGAAGGTTTAGTCGCACTTCCTCTTTCCAATCAGGGTCTTAAAGTCATCATTACAAAAAAATTATCCATTATCCTTTATTTTTGTTTTGCTTAGTAGGTAGGTTAAGTATCATATTAATTTTAATTTTTTACCCTTTATTGTAGATAATATATTACCTAATACAATTTCAATTCTACGTCGTAGACGTGAAAATTATAATTTTAATGCTTTAAAAATTAATTCAAATTATTACCACACACAGCGCAGTACAAAGTAGAATATTCGTTACGATCGTACAGCGCCATCTCGCGGCGAGGCGGGTCGCATCACGCGGGGTGACGTCATCGCCGCGAGCCCTTGCTGATTGAGCGATGAACTTTGAAGGCCCGTGTCGATCACTGCCTGTATTATTATTTCAGTTTGTGCACAAGGATTATCCATTCAGATTTTAGTATACATCGTGTTTGACTTTTGGATTGATTTTTTTTAATGTCAGCAGAATAACAGATAAGTAGTCTAAAGTTCCATAGAGTTGTAAAAACCGACAACCGACTGGGAACTGGGAAGAATAAAATTCAGAGTATTATACGGGTGATCACAATGTTGATTCGGCACGGCTCTAGGTATAGTTAAGACATAATTAGGTAATTAGGTATGCATAGATCAACGAATGCAGACTGTATAGGAGCTTAGGACTCTGTCGCCTTTTATGATACCCACGAGATGATATGAGGTACTTAATATTCTTACACCGCCACTACGTTATTTTATTATTTTTTTTTACTTCTATCTATTAGTGGAAAGAACTAATAACTAAAAATAAGAATAAGAATACAGAATATATATTTTTTCAGCAATATATTGCTCATCTCCTGATTCAGTTTCCCTATGTCGCCTTTTATGTCATCCACGAGATGATATTATGATGTAGTTAATATTCTTACACCGCCACTACGTTATTTTATTATTTTTTTTACTTTTATCTATTAGTGGAAAGAACTAATAATTAAAAATAAGAATAAGTAATTTAAGGTCATTTCAATACATAATGTATATATTTCTTCAGAAATATATATTTTGCTATTTGTTTAAACAGCCTGTACACGTCAAAGCCGTTAAGGCATCGTTCGCAGACTCTTATTAATAACATGAAGAAAGGTACGTGAAATCTGATCAAAAACTAACATTGTGGAAGAGCTTGGATTCGCGTACAACTCTGCAAACAAATGCAAATAATGTCGAAAGATTAATATTTCTTTAAAATTAATGTTTAATACAGATCACAAAAGCGTCCTATGAATCAAATATTTTATAGAGCCATTTCATTATTGTGCATTACATGAGTGAAATCAGTCACATAGGCTAACGGAATGAAGGACGATAGTAATGAGAGCATTCGCGGCTTTTACTGCCACCAGGGCGGCGCCACTTAAAAATGAGGTGTAATATTTGATAGATTTCGTAGCGGGTAAATTTATTTGTTCGAAAAATGTAAAGTTTAATGTTTCATTCTGTACTATTACTTATATTTTATATTAATTAGATTAATAATAAATAAACCAAACCACAGATATTCATAAAAGTAGAAAAATTAAATAAAGAGTTAAAATATGCAAAAAATTAAAGAGCAAACTACTGAAGCATTGTTTTGTGTACTCGTATTAATATAATACTCTAGAAACTAATAAGGAAAACTAACTTCTCAAAAATTTGTCTTAAATGACATTGTGTAACAAAAAACTTCACCTCAGTGTCAACTAGCGACATCTGGTGAGTAAAAGATTATTAGCTCTTAGCCCCCATTATCACGAGTAGCTCTAATGATATTAACGTACATCCATGATGTTAACTTTACTTCCTTTAAATTGATTGTCTTCGTCAAAGATTAAGTTGCCTAATCACTGTAAATGGTAAAATGATAGACACAACGACAAAGAAACAAAAATTTAGCACGAACGAAACAAATCTCCTTAGGCTCAATTTACACTGTGGCGGAACGGAATGGAACGGAAGCGTCAATTTCGCCTCGTCGCGCGAGAATTAGCGAGAATGCTCGAGCATTCCCGCGACTGCGCCTTGAGGCTACAGACGACGTTCAGTTTATTTTTAGGATAAGGGTGACAAACGAGCACACAGTGATAGTAAATGTTGATGGTAAGTGGTTGCTGTGGCCCATAGACATCTACATCTATCTTCGATTAAGAATCAAATTGCAGATGCGTTGTCACCCTTGAGGACTAAGATGGAATGCCTCGTTTCCAGTAAAAAGGGTCTCCGGTTCTCTACACTCACCATACGAAACACAGCAGCGTTAGGCTGCTATTTTACGCTGGTATTCTGTGAGAGCGTGGTTCTTCCCCGGTCGAGCCGACCCATTCGTGCTGCAACCATAATATAGAAAAGTTCAGTTATTTAGTCTAGATCTTTTATATCACAAGAATGGTTGATTGGATAGGTTTCATATTGCTTATTTGTGAGGCAGAAGAATAATCTAATGAGAAAAGGAATAATATCAGAAAAAGGAAAAGAAATATTTGGGTTCATGATTTATGAAAGAAACGAAAACGTCACCCTTCGCGCCACTTCCCGCGGATTGCACAGACGGTAGCTACGGGAATTCTCGAGAACACGCGAGAATTTCCCGGAAGACGCTCGACGTCTTTTTTGGCTCATATCTAGTTTGCACGTTACACGTTATACTATGTACGATTTCGTTACAAAAATTCCCTTCCATTCCGTTCCGCGGCCTGAGCCTTACTGGACCTGAATTGAGCCTTACTGGATCAACGCCTTTTCTGCCTAGGACTCTGCCTGAGTAGGTAATCTTATTTGTTTGTGCCGCTAAGCAGCAGTCTATATTAGTTGTGTTCTGTTGTTAACGGTATTAAATGTAAAACACTACAGACAGATTGTGAAGCTTATGAAGCAATTACTTACGTCTAAAGTTGATTTTACCACCGACTTGACAATTAGCTCGGTTGTTATTAAAAATATATATCAAGGTCATTTTGATGTCATTTAAAAAATAGAACGCATTAAGTAAATAACCCGTAATCAAAGTATTTTAAAATTAAAAAATAATTACGAATATAACATATACTTTGCGATATTAATTATAATAACCATTTTAAGTACCTAGGCCACTGGGTTACAGTTGATTTAAAACACGATATGGACATGGAGAATGAGTGTAGATCGTTAAGGGTTCTTTCCCAAAGGTAACGCTTTTTAACACGCTTTTATTAGCTTGCTATGTAACTATGTATCATCGGTATCAGCATCAGCCAATTAGGGATATAAAAAACAGTAGTAACATGTCGGACAAGGGGAAGGGGGAACCCCCCCCCCCCCACCCCCCCGCGTTAGGAAACCCCCGGATCGCCCGGGTATATTGGATCGGCCGTTATTCGTAAGGAATCTACAATATCCGGAGCGGTCAACGGTAGTGGCTTCATTTAGCCAGATTCCCAAGAAAAAGCCAACGTCGCCCCAAGGGCCCGCGTCGAGCGTCGCGCTCACTCCCACCGCACCTGAGTGTGCGACTGGGAAGGAACCGTCGCCCTTACCTCAGCGGGCGAAGAAAGCAGCCAGGCGTCATACCCCCCCGGAAACAGAAGACTCATTACACGAGAAGCGGCAGTGTGTTGAAGTACCTCAGGAATATGCAACGTCATCGTCTGACGAAGATGAAGCACAAACGAGTCACACTACTCATAGATCGCCACCGAAATCGCCAAGTCCGCGTAAACCTTCCCCCCCCCCCCCCCGCATCACCGGACCATAGAAGCACTGTGGATACGGCCGATTACGAGGAAGGAGGTGAAGAATCTTACGGGTGGGGGTCAACTAAGTCGACTACGTACGCAACCCTCCCCCCGTTCGCCGGAGGATCCCCCCCCCGCGCCTACTACCAACCCCTCTGGACTCTCTACGGATGACGGACAGAGGCCATCTACAAGTTACGCCCAACTGGTGGCTGCCCCAGCAGTACCGCGACCCAAGTCGCCGGAAACAACCACCACCCAACCGGACAAAGAGAAGGCACGCTATCCGCCGATAGTAGCAGAATGCCTCCCGGACTGGACGAAGCATTTCGAAGTGCTTAATAGGAAATTAGGCCACCCGCCGAATGCTCGTCCGTTCGGGAAGGGTGTCAGATTTACCCCGCAAAGTCCGGAAGAATTCCGGACAATTCAAAAATACCTGATTGAAATATCAGAGAAGCTGCCATCAATGTCGTGGTACTGTTACACCCCTGAAGAAGACAAGCCCACTAAAGTGGGCATCCGGGGACTACCAGTGGGCACGGACGCAAGCCAGATAGGAGAGGCCATCAGGGCAAAGGGATTTCCTCTTAAGTACGTGAAGGAAATCCCTCCTCGTAGAGGCAGGCCTGGATGCCTTTACTTCGCCCAGCTGGACCACCTGAGCCTGGAGCAGCTGAAGGAGCTCTATGCAATAGACGAACTTCTATTTATGAAAGGTGTAACCATAGAAGCCTGGCAGAGAAGAGTAGGCCCAGCTCAGTGCCACCGCTGCCAGGCCTTCGGACACGCGTCGACGAACTGCTTCAGGCCAGTGAAGTGCGTCCGCTGTGGGGAAAATCATATAGCGAGCAAATGCCCTAGGGGTAGAGACGAAGAACCTAGGTGCGCAAACTGCGGACAGAACCATACAGCGAACGATCGCCGCTGCCCGGTCCTGAGGAGGATCGCAAGGAAGCAGGGGATCACCCTACCGGGGCTACAACCGGAAGCCCCCAGGGGGGTCCCACAGAGTCGCCCCCGAACAGTAGAGATACTAGAAGACGGGTGGGCAACAGTTAGAGGGAGGGGGAGGCAACCACCCCCCCCCCCCACCCCCCGCACAGCAACTACAAACAGAGACGTACGAGGCCCCAAAAGCAGCCACCGGGACGACTCTGCAGCCACCCGCAAACGATGCCACAGAGAGGCAACAGCCAAAAAAGAGGAAGCGGGTGCGCAGCAAGAGGAAGAAGGAACAACCTCCTCAGGCAGCGGCAGCAACCTCTACCCCTACCCCAGCGGTAACGATGGCCCAGGCGCAGGTTACAGCTACAGGAAGGACAACCACTAAGAGTAGAGCCCCAGGAAGGGCTCTATCAGAAAATAGAGCCCGCTCTACACATAGAGCACGCTCTACCCAAGGTAGAGAGGGTAGAGCAGAAACACAGACACCACACCCGAGGCCAGTACCAACGTCATCACAACCAGGAAGACCTACAGCTGCCCCAGACACGACAGATGCCATCCAGAGATTGGTTGGCATCGCGATAGAAGTGGGCAGCCAAGTCCTGGCGGACATTAGAACCGGGACAGACCCGATAACAGCCATTATGAAGGCTTTGGCACAGCTACTGGCTCGGCACTACAGTGGTGTCGTGTAATCCGGATAACCTGCGCCTCCTATACTGGAACCCGGACGGGATCCAGCAGAAGCTACATGAACTCCGCACTATCGCCCAGCAGCAGGACATACACATAATACTGCTGGGCGAAACGAAGTTAAGACCAACGACGCACATAAAGCTGCCGAATTACTTTATATACAGGAGGGACGAGGTCAACGCTCAAGGAACCGTCTACAGAGGAACGGCGGCCCTGGTGAGAAGAGACATCGTCCACCTAGAGCTGGAACCACCTCAGTACCAAACAATGCGTTCAATCGGCATAAAAATGGAGGCGGCGGGCGAGGAACTAAGGATCTACGCAGCATACCGCCCGCCAGGGACTCCATTTTGCTCCTCAGACATCCGGACAATAATGGAAGCTGAAACACCAACCATTATAGCAGGGGACCTAAACGCGAAACACCCGGCATGGGGATCTAGAATGATCACCCCGCCGGGTCGTGAACTCTACGATGATGCGGTATTAAACAGCTACGACGTATTAGGTCCCGAAGAGCCCGACACGAGCATATCCCGACAGATCACCGGAGGAGTCCGGATGTGTTGGACATCGTGCTCACTAGGAACATCAACTGCCCGATAGTGGTAGAGGTGCTGTACGACACGAACACACAGCACCTCCCGCTACTAATCACCTTAGGCCTCAGGGCAGTGACGTCGCCTCCCAGAGCTTTCAAGACCAAAATCAACTGGAGGCTCTACCAACAACACCTACTGGAGAGACCTCCAGTAACTACATTGATTAATACAGCGGACGACGTAGAGGCCGCTGCAACAGGGATAACTCAGAAGATCACGGAAGCACTTAACGCTGCCTCTACGATCGTATCCATTACTAAGAAACGCGAAGAGCTACCACCTAAAATAATGGCGCAATGGAAGAAAAAGAGAGCGCTAAGAAAGCTCTGGGCACGCACGCGCTGCCCCAGAATTAAGACACAATTGAATAATCTATCGGAAGAGCTGTCGGTCGCAATACAGGCCCACAGAGGAGAGGCCTGGGAGCGGCGCATTTGGAAAGCAGAGGACGAAGATGCGTCGCTCTACAAATTGAACCGGCAGCTAACAAGAACCAAAACACCCGTCTGCGCACTTATAAGTAGCACAGGAGAGAAGTGCTATGAGGCCAAGGGAAGAGCGGAAATCCTAGCTGAGCACTTCGAGGAGCAGTTTATGCCGAACCCAGCAAGTGCGGAGTTCATGGAGCTTCATATCCAAAAGGAGAGCCGCGTACAAGAGTTCCTGTCGTCGCCCGCGCCACCGCTTGCAGGAGAGTGGTTTATTTCCCCCGCTGAACTGCGGAGGACAATTGCCCGCCTGCAGGTGAGGAAGGCGCCGGGGCACGACCGGATCACAAACGCAGCACTCCGACAGCTGCCGAATAGAACAATTGTAGAGATTGGAAGACTCTACAATGGTATTCTGCGGACTTTCCACTTCCCGGAGAGCTGAAAAATCGGCAAAATTATCGTCTTGCCAAAACCCGGGAAGGACAGGCGTAGAGCAGCTAGTTACAGGCCGATTACGCTGCTACCGCACATAGCCAAACTGTTTGAGCGCATCGTGCTGAGAAGAGTCCGCCCGTGCATACAACTGCGGGCGGAACAACACGGATTTCGGAGCGGACACTCTACAGCTACACAGCTGACCAGAGTGCTGCACCTGCTATCGGCGGAATATAATTTTGAAAGAACATCAGTGGGCGTCTTCTTAGACATCGAGAAGGCGTTCGACAGGGTGTGGCACTCTGGATTACTCTTTAAGATGATACAACAAACGAGTGTCCCTCCTGCTATGCTGCGGCTAGTGGCGTCGTTTCTAGCCGACCGGAGCTTCTACGTCTGTGTCGAGGATGCCGAGTCCGCAGTCAAACCAATAAGAGCCGGCGTACCACAGGGCAGCTGTCTCTCGCCGATCCTGTACGCGGCGTACACCAATGATATAACTGCAGGAGTGGGAGGACGACGTAGAGCTGGCGCTATATGCGGACGATAGTGCCTACTTCACGTCGTCCAGAAGAACTCACATCGCGGTTGCCAAGATGCAGCGCCTGCTGGACCTGCTGCCACCATGGCTGGATGAGTGGAGGATGGCTGTCAACGTGGGGAAGACGGCCGCTCTACTCACCCGGCGTTATAGGAACCTACCACCACCATTGAAGCTAAGAGGCCAAGAGATCGCGTATCAGAAGGCCGTAACCTACCTTGGATGCCGGATTGACAGGATGCTGCGCATGACTGCGCACGTCGACATCGTCGTCCGCAATGCCAGATGTGCGCGGGCGGCGCTCCGTCCAGTCCTGGCATCCAAGTTGCCGTTGAGAACGAAGACCAAGCTCTATAAAATGTATATACGCCCGATACTTACTTACGCCGCTCCGGCCTGGTACGCGCTCTTGAGCAGCAGACAAAGGCAGCGGTTGCAGGTCCAGCAGAACTTAGCACTAAGGACCATTGTCGGTGCAGGTCGCTACGTCCGGAATGATGTCATAGCGGCCAACCTGAAAATGGAGACGATCGAAGAGTCTGTGGTCCGGTTGACGCGCGGCATGTTCGACCGCGCTGACAACGGGCCACACTTACACCTGAACAACTTTGCGCCGCTACACACTCGCCCCCCGGACGGGCGACCTCTACCAAGAGAACTCCTCTCTATAAGAGATTAGAGAGTCGAGTAAAGCCCTCAATGCCGCTGATAGGCCAACTCTGACACCTAGGTCGAAGCAGTCGCCTATACGACGACTTACCTAAATTAAGCACATTATGAGAAATCCAACAATGCCGGATTACCGGCTTCCAATGACCGGCCCATAGAAATGGGCCGTGAGGATTACCCGGGTAATGGGGGAGATGCCCCGAGGCCCGAGACCTGCTGGGTGTAGTACACACACCGCAGCAGACGACAACGTAGTGTGTAACTATGTAACGGAATTTTTGAATGTAATTTTCATCCCTTTTAAAACGTCAGATTGATTTGAAACTTCGCACACCTATCAAGGACCGATGACAATGCAATAATTTTAATAGCTTATCCCATTATCCTTGCCAGGATCCTCAGGATTTGCGAATAATTCATAAAACAACTAAGATTTCTCCCAGTTCAATCTACCGTAAGCCGCGTAAAAGAACTTCTTTCCAAAAAAGAAAACACGCTTTTGTAGTTGGCTGCACTACCTAAAAATAGAAAATAAATAATAGTTTAAAAAAAACTAAAAACACTTTTGTAGATAATCTAGTAGAAAATAATTTTGAAACTTATTGAAACTAATTTTCTACATTTTAGTTCGGTTATCTACAAAAGCATGTTTTTTTTTAGTTTTTTAACTATTATTTATTAAAGCTTTTTGACAGTCGTTCTACCGTTGCAGCCTGTCGGTTTGCTATACCCAGCGAGCAGGCAGCGATGCGCCTCAGTCATATCCGCTGAGCGCTGTATTGACGGCTTCGCGTTAGGAGGCGGTGTACCTTCGCTTTCACCTGTTTGCGGAACAGCACCGACAGTATCCTTGGGATATTCGTTGATCAGTGGGACTTGCCACTTCTACAAGCCTGGGTGCCGGTCCACACATCAGTATAACAGTGTATATGTTTTCAATTCACAACACAATTCAATTCTTTGTTTTGTTTTGTTTTTGTTGTGTTCCAATGTATTTTTTACTAACTTTAGCTCTAGTTTATTTGTTAAACACTTTATGGGTTCTGCCTGAAATAAATAAATAAATAAAATACCAAACCATATCGTCGCGTGGGTGTCGTGAAAGATGACAGACAGAAATAGAAAGGAGAGGTGGGCGGCTGCATATTTATGATAACAACTCAGTAATAATAAAAATCTGGTTGCCATCCCACCTGCCAAACGAGGTAAAGCGTGGCAGTCCCCCCGTGAAACAATAGTGTAGTAATAAGCGACAAGCACTTGACTTTTAATAGGTTGTAATTTTTTTTTTTATAGGATAAGGGTGACAAACGAGCACACAGTCCACCTGATGGTAAGTGGTTGCTGCGGCCCATAGACATCTACATCTATCCTCGTTTGCGAATCAAAATGCAGATGCGTTGTCACCCGTGAGGACTAAGATGGAATGCCTCATTTCCAGTAAAAAGGGCCAGTAAACTTAATGAAGATATAACAATAAGATCAAAATTTAATAAGCAGCCGTCATCTGTTTCGCCCGGTATACATTTAAAACAAACAACGTGCTCCCATATCGTAGTACAGACATCTTCTTTGAACTTGCGCTAAGCTTCAGGTTTTATTTATAAAAATATTCGCCTCAATACCTTATTGAATAATCCGTAAACAATGATTAGGTACGAGGATACATCCTCCCGCCAACGCAAATTAATAAAATCTCCGTAAGAAATTAATGTAATTATAGTTAAGTTTTAGCCGACTTTGAAAAGGAGGATCTTTACTTATGAACCGATTTCGATGATTCCTTTTTTATTGAATAAGTTATATTACTTCAGTTATATACTTCAGGTGTGGTCCAATACAAAGTTAGAAAAAAAATACCACCCCTAATAACAATCTTCAGATGAAGTTTTCAATGTAACTTTTGAAACGACTTTTAGATAGTGATATTTTTTTAATAGAATATGGGTGACAAACGAGCATACACTCCACGTAATGGTAATTGGATGCTGAGACCCACAGACATCTACATGTACATGGGTAAAATAGAATAACTTGTTTCCAGTAAAAAGAGTCTCCGGTTCTCTACACTCACCATACGAAACACGGCACTATTAAGCTGCTATTTACACTGGTATTCTGTGAGAGCGTGGTCCTTTCCCGATCGAGCCGATCCATTCATGCTACAACCATAATATAGGCATTGTGGCTCTCCAGCTCTCCACGTCCCTTTTGAATGGAATATACTCGTATAAAAGCCGACTTCAAAGAGTTAGAAAGGATAAAAAATGTATCCTTTCTAATAAAAAAAAAGAATTATTTATTATTATTATTATTTAATAAAGAATCAACTTCATAATTCGAATAATTTCGAATTCTGAAGTTTTAGTCTTTATTTTTTTCTATTCACTATAACTCGACTTTAAAAGTTAAATGAAATAAATTATAACCTGACAAATATAAAAGTTAAAGCAATTGAACTATTTTATTCATAGAACTATAATTTTTAATTCGTTTATTTTATCCTATGAATAATTTTTGTTTGAGGATTGAAATTTGGGCCCACAAGATGGAATGATGACCTGGTAAGACATGCAGGAAGTCGACGGATCCAGAGGGCTCAGGACGGTGCTTTGTGGCATTCCTTGGGGGAGGCCTATGTTCTGCAGCAGACTTGTGAAGGGCTGTAATGATGATGATGATGATGAGGTTTGAAAAATCGGCCCTTAGTTCTGTAAAGTCGGCTTTTACTTTTTTTAAATTAAGTTTTGTTGAAAGTTTTTCAAGTTTAAAATATTAGTTATGATATTATAATAAATGTAAATATGTCAGAACGTTTAACACGTAATTTTTGTCATTATTATTATAGTTTTTAAATTAATTATTCTTACAAAGAAATATTGATAGGTACATAAATCGATTATGTTTTTTTTCTCTTTTTCTCTTTTTAAAAAAAAAACGTTACCCCTACACTAGGATTTTCTCCTGTATCGCAGAGGCAGTTTACAAACACAAATTGCACAAGGACAAACATCCAGACCCGGAACAATTATTTGTAGGCCATACAAATACTTGTTCCGTGCGGGATTCGAACCCGCGGCCCCCAGCGCAGCAACTCATTGCTAAGCCACTGCGCCACGGAGCCGTCAAAAAATTTCAAAATTTAAAATAGACTTAAAAGGATGATATCATGTATGTCCTTATGTAAAGGACAGGTCTTCTTTCTCTGATTTTTTATTCTTAATTTATTATAGAAGTCCTTCACCCCCCCCCCCCCCCCGTGACCATGGGTGCTGTAGTACCCGAAACGTCGGGGATTAAAAAGTTAAATTAAACCCAATAAAATCTGTAAAATTTAATTTCATTTAATGCCAAATAATAATTAATGCCGTGTTCGTTACATTTCTCGATAGTTTGTTTTATGAGGTGTATGTGGTCGATTGTTGAAAAATCGCTTCGAAAACCTGCTGGGTTGGTTTTCATCCAGAGTCCTGGTTAAACGGTTTAGGAGTACTCTAGAAAATATTTTGAAAACATCAGACATCTGGCTGTGTCGAACAATAAATTGAGAATTGAGTTCGATACCGAGGCTCAAAGGGACGACACACTGACGCGGCTGCAAAATAAAGTGGAGGTAAGGGTTGAGCCTGTTCGCAGGCTCAAGCCAATGTTTATTTTCTAGGGCCTATCAAAGAATGTGCCATCAGAGGAATTGATACATATTATGCACAAACAAAATACTGATTTTACCGCGTTTTTTAATAGTGACTGTGACCCCGCTGAGAACTTAAGACTCCGATTCAAACGCGAAATCTTTATAATACTGTCTTTCTTGCGGAACCCAAAATTTACAGAAAGGTGTTAGAAATGTGTAAAGTGTCCATCGACCATCAACGCGTTCATGCAGCACCGTTTTCACCGTTCCTCCAATGCCACAGATGTCTCTAATTTCGTCATATTGAAACCAACTGCTCCGCCACAATCACCCTTGCGCTCATTGTGCAAGTACCGATCACACAGTTTCTGATTGCCCTATCATAAACACACCCAACAGCGCGAAATGTTATAATTGCACTACATACAACGAAAAATTTAATACTAAATTAGACAGTAAGCACACAGCTACTTCTAACAACTGTTCGAGACTGCGAACCATGAGGGAGAGAATAGATAATCGTATCGACTATAGATCTGCATAATAAAAATAAGATGTCTGCAGTATAACATAGATAAGTCGAAGCACAGTTTACAAGAATCACTACTCTTCTTCATGGCTGGCAATTACGACATTGCATTTATTTCTGAATCTTACGTTGAAGCGAGTAAGGAAATGAAATCGGTGCATGGCATTAACATCCAGGGCCGGATTAACCATATCAGGGCCCTAAGGCAATGTAATTCCCGGGGCCCCTTTGCAGCCAGCATAAAGGGATGTAACGTATCTATATTATTAGTTCTACTACTCGATACTAGATGGTTTTGTTCTGTAAGTATGAAGTATTTCATCAACTGACAGTGTGCGTCCCTAAAACGTAATAATACCTATTGTCACTGAGGTTACAAATTTTCCAATAAAATTTTCTCCATTATATTTGTACGCGCACGGGGCCCCTACCCGATGCGGGGCCCCTAGACAGTTGCCTACTTTGTCTAAAGGTTAATCCGGCCCTGTTAACATCTACCAATTTCCAACAGAAAACAGAGTCAAAGCCTGCATACTAGCTAAATCAGAATACGGGACGATTATAGGGCTATCACAGTATTTCTCTCCTAATTTAAGTGTAATTAAATTAACCAATTGTAATCTCAATATGTACATCGCCTCCGTTTATGTCGAACCTGAGAGAGATGAGCTTAATACTCTTGATCATCTGGACACCTTTCTTAAGGCGACGGGAAATACACCCAAAGTCGTGGGTGGTGATTTGAACGGGTGGCATCCTATATGGGGAAGTCACAGAGGAAATTCAAGAGGTGATGTGGTAGTGGACCTAATTTATAGCAATGACCTCTTTGTTTGCAACATCGGAAACACCAACGTTCGAAGCCGTCACTCGCGGCCGGGACCACTCGTCGATAATCGACATTACATTGGCCTCGGGTTCTATCCTGGATTACATATCCGACTGGAAGGTTAATTTGAAGGCATATCCATCCTCCCAGCACAACGCCATAGAATTCCATATCAATTATTCACACGCACACACACAGATACACACCACTCCTCCTGCCGAACAGACAAACAACAGATCCACATCAACATTTTTGTATAAATCAAACAAAGCTTGTTGGCCTCTTTTCAAAGAAGCTCTTCACCTACGCATGACTATGTCGAATGTCATTGACATAGATATTTCATCTCCGAGTCCTGAAGGGTTAGAGGAGGTTATCGATAGGGTTAGTGACTCATCATCCACTCCGCTTGTCGCAACAGCATGTGTACTGCAGGAAGGGGAGCGAAATACAAACCACCGTGGTGGACTGAGGAACTGGAGGCCCTTAAACAGGAGGTTATTAACACTCATCGCATGATTCACTTACACAAACACCACAATTTGCCTCTGGATGATCTGCTAATAAAGCTAGCTACCAAAAGACAGAATACTCTAATAAATTAAGATATAAGTCAAGCAAACACTTTAAGGAGATCTGTAATCTTCAGACAAAAGAAAATAAGTGGTCACTGACAAATAGGCTTCTAAAAGCAAACGGACCAAGACGGCCCCCAGTCACCTTGAATCTGGGTAGTGGGTACACTAATAACGCAATAGAAACAGCCGATGCTATTTTAAACCATTTTTATCCTGATGACCTGATACAGAACCCAGATACCATCAACTCGGAAATTTATTCAATACTCTCCCACATACACAGGACGACCCACCTTTCTCTGGGGAGGAGATACTGGAATATCTTAGACAAATGAACTCGAATAGGGCCCCGGGTGTAGATAACCTTACGTCTGACATATGCAGCCATGGACGTATAAATAACTGTTTTATACGTCCATGTATGCAACTGTGGCGGCGCTGTCGTCGTGCCACAAGCGAAACATACCGAAGCCTAAATCGCGCTAACAAAGTTCTGAAGTTAAAGCAGTATATATATAATAGCTCCGAACTACCACTCGGAGTAGAGCGGTGATGTGGGGAGCGTTGGCCGCTCCCCGGGCAGAACACCTTACCTGGCGGGAGATCTCCCCTTTTCCTTCCACCGCCACAGTGGTGACCAACCGACGTGATCTGAACACGCAACCAATAACCTTCGGAAACTACAACTTCAATTCTTCATCATCCTCAAGTACCCCATTCATTCGCTCCCGAGCAGCTATTGTCTGAAGTCTTCACATTCTGCAAGCCATCTAGCTTTACAAAGGTTCATCGCAGCACTGGAATAATAATGCTTCCTGTTCCTTCAAGCTACTCTCTGCGCTACAGTATTCGGCACGGCTCTGAGCCTTACTGCTCGCCTCTGCTTCACGGCACTCTCGCAGATTACTTGCCTTCTTCTCGACTCACCGCAGACTTACAAGGCAATTCCCTGGTACTTGCAAATTCGTCGACATCTAGACTGCACTATCGACCTCCGGTCTGAGCAGGGGGGTGATGTGGCGGCGCTGTCGTCGTGCCACAAGCGAAACATACCGAAGCCTAAATCGCGCTAACAAAGTTCTGAAGTTAAAGCAGTATATATATAATAGCTCCGAACTACCACTCGAAGCGTTGGCCGCTCCCCGGGCAGAACACCCTGCCCGGCGGGAGATCTCCCCTTTTCCTTCCACCCGCTACACAACCAATTTGCTGGTGATTATATTAAATTGCTCACGGATATATTTAACCGATGTTTATCGCTACGGCATTTTACAAAACAGTGGAAAGTCGCTTATGTAAAAATTATTCCCAAACCAGGAAATATGGGCTGTGGAGAGCTGAGTTCATTGCTCTCAATAGACCTCTTCCTTGTATTTGGGAAGGTGTTGGAAACGCTGTTTATTAAACGAGTAACACACTGGGCTGCAATCAATAACAACAAACAGTTTTGCTTTACTAAACATAAAAATAGTACAGAGGCTATCAATACTGCTCTTAAAATTATTAAACAGGCCAACGAGAATAAGAAATTAGCTATCGATGTCTCACTAGACATCAGAGCAGCCTTTGATAACGCCTGGTGGCCGGCGCTTTTCCAACGACTGCGGCATATTGGCTGCCCTGCCAACATTTTTGGGCTCATAAACAATTATTTACGCAATCGTGAGTTGTTACTTGACTACGCGGGGTTGCGTGCTTCAAAGATAATGTCCAAGGGCTGCATTCAGAATTGTAGTAATGTAGAATATTATTCTACACGAGCTCCTTGACATGGAGCTTCCAGCGGGCAGCCACATACAGGCATTTGTGGACGTTGTGATACTGGTAGTCACGGCTTGGAGTGTTGGCAGTTTGCAAAATATTACCAACCATGCTCTCAAATGCCGAGTGGGGAACCAGCGTAAAACTGAATTTCAGTCCCTCGAAAACACAGATGATCGCTTTCACTCCTAAGACCAAAGCTGCCAGCATCACTATGGGCGGATGTGATCTCAGCGTTTCATCGGAAATAAAATAATTGGGGGTCATATTAGACGAGACGCTTTTATTTGGCCATCATGTACGTTATGTGATTAATAAAGCTGTGCGGTTATTTAAACTTCCGCACCATATACCAGCAGGTAATTGAACCTATTATCTCTTATGCTGCTGGTGTATGGGACCATGTAGCCCATAAAAAGTGCATCAGGAGGAGCCTTGAGGGTGTTTAGCGTGGTTTTGCTATTAAAGCAATAAGAAGCTTCCGCATATTTTCTACGTCTGCGGCCATAGCTCTCGCTGATCAGATAGCCCTAGATCTTAAGGTAAAGCAAGTCCACAATATCGAAAAGTCCAGACTTACACGCACTACTCATTACATACCCAACGATCTTCCTTTAGAGAAACCCACACCCATACACAAATTACTACACCCAGCAGAGAGAATTGAAATCAATACTAAACTCACCACTTCACAGGTGGAAGTCGATGCTCTTGTCGGACTTGAGACAACAAAAATTTTCACAGATGGCAGCAAATTGAAAGACGGAGCAGTTGGCGCTGCTTTTGCCTGCTACCATTTCACACGACACACCGATAAAACCACTCAAACAGCCAATAACGCACATACGGAAAGCTCGATAGAAGCTATAAAGAAATATAAGCTCCACTCAACGTGCACTGTATTCCAAGCCGAACTGTTCGCAATCCTTAAGGCTTGTGAATGGGCAGCTGATAAGCGGTGCATGCATACAGTAATCTACACGGACTCTCCTTCAGTTCAACATTCCAAACAAGATAGATCCAATACACACCCAATTGTAAACAAGATTCACCACACTATTCACCGACACAAATGTTTGGCACCATCGACTTTGCCTGGGTCAAGAGCCATACTGGCATAGCTGGCAATGAGGCGGCTGACATGGCGGCTAAAGCAGGAGCCAAAGCATACAAGGCACCTAACTACTTCGCAACACATACGTCTTACATAAAACACAGAATCAAAACTGAGACGCACAGTCTTTGGCAAGCCAGACTCCAGAGCTCTGAAACAGGTAAAAATACCAGAGAATTACTACCGACGCTAGATCTCATACAGGAACTTAGAGCGGCTACCAATATGAGTTTCCACTTGACTAAGGTTCTCATCAGCCACGGATACCATAAAAGTTATTTGTTCAGATTCAAAATCCCCGCGGATGACAAATGCCCTTGCGATTATTCATCATTCAACATCTACTCCAACAATGTCCCGCGTTTAGTGCTGCGAGAAATGATCATGTGTTAATCTGTAGCATTTCAGGTGTGTCTCCCTTTAAAATAGCCGAACTCATTAAGAAATAATCAACACTGAACTCCTTTGTTAAAATCTTTAAAACAATTGTAAACAGATTTAAAAATAATAATAATACCTAGATATAACTTAGGCATAATATAGATAAAACTTGGGGGCGGGTTTGCTTCTCGCCGGATGATCCCAGCGCTGTTTCTGACTCTGTCACTGATGTGGTGCTACAGGGAATGGAACTATTTATTCCATCATCTGTGGTACCCATCGGAGGCAGATCTCAGCCTTGGTTTGGTCGCTTCTGTAAGACTGCATTACGCAGTAAGCAGGAGTGTTATCAAGCCTGAGCTGCGGCTTCGGCGACTCGGTATGTAAACACCAGCATACTTAAAAAAAGTATAACTTCACCTCCAGGTCCTTCAAAAGAGTTATTGCCAAGGCAAAGTCAGAGCACATAGGCAGAATTGGCGAGAAACTAGTTCGCCGTCCTTCGGGAACCCGTGCATTCTGGTCTCTCGCCAAAGCTGTCCAAGGGAATTTCTGTAAGCCATCACTACCATCTCTGCACAGGGAGGACGACTCACTCGCCCAAGCCGCAAAAGACAAAGCCGATCTTTTAGGCTCCCTTTTTACGTCCAACTCGCCTCTTGATGACGGGAGGAAAACACCGCCGACCATCCCGCGGTGTGAGTGCTCCATGCCGGATGTGCTATTCTCACAGCGCTCGGTTCGCAAAGCACTCCTCTCCCTGGACATCCAGAAGTCGAGTGGGCCTGACGGGATCCCCCCAATTGTGCTGAGGACGTGTGCTCCGGAGTTGGCACCGGTCCTAACGCGTCTTTTCCAGTACTCCTACTCCCAAGGCGTAGTCCCGAATTCATGGAAGACAGCTTTTGTAACCCTACGCCCCAGCCTGGGACGAGCCAAGAACTGGACGTCTGCAGCCGAACCACAGTCGAAAACGAACCAGGGAGGGGAAAAGAAAAATATGTGAATTGTTATAATTTTGTTTTCTGAAAAACCTCTTTGACTGGAGCCACTGCGACTCAATTCGTTGTGTATAAGTGCCATCTTCGCCACAAATGGATTTTCCAGGTCCAAGTAATTAACTTTTTTATGGGTGACCCGTTTCGTTATATGTAATTCTTAGTTAGTGAAATTTATTTTTATCGTAATTAATTCCAAACACATTTCCATATTTCAAAAACAGTACAAAATGTTCTAGCTTAACCCTGAAAAACCTCCTAAACTGAAAACATAATTAAAATCAAGCCGGACTGGACGCCTCCTTCATAATACTAGACCAAATTGACATATTTGCGTTTCGTTATACGCAATTTTTTGTGGAATTTATTTTTCATCATCATCATCGTCATTACAGCCCTTCACAAGTCCACTGCTGAACATAGGCCTTCCCCAAGGAATGCCACAAAGCACGGTCCCGAGCCACCTGCATCCATCGACTTCCTGCATGTCTTACCAATTCGTCACTCCATCTAGTGGGGAGACACCCTACACTTCGCCTGCCAGTACGAGGCTGCCATTCGAGAACCTTTCTTCCCCATCGGTTGTCGGTTCTTCGAGCTATATGGCCGGCCCATTGCCACTTCAGCATACTAATTCTTTGGGCTATGTCGATTACTCTGGTTCTACTACGGCTATCCTCGTTTTTAAGTCTATCACGCAGTGAAATGCCGAGCATAGCCATCTCCATAGCTCGCTGAGCGACTTTGAGCCTCCTCATACGGCCAGCAGTGAAGGACAATGCCTCAGTTCCATAGGTCATCCACTGGCAACACGCACTGGTTGAACAATCTATTTTTGAGATTTTGAGGTATGTTTAACGAGAAGATGAATCCGTTGATTGACCTCTCGGTCGAAATTGGACTTACGTAGTCGGACTATTTGTCGCAGGTAAATATATTGGTCAACAACTTCGAGCTTAGTGCTCCCTACAACTACCGGTATAGATGTAACATGAACGTTAAACATGATTTTTGTTTTGTCCATGTTCATCTTAAGACCAATCCGTTGGGAGACACTATTGAGGTCATTGAGTATAGTGCTTAGGTTATCCAGCGATTCTGCCATAAGGACTATATCGCCGGCACTTCGAATGTGAGTGATGTACTCGCCATTGACATTACCGTATCCTTTCTAGTTCAGTAGCTTGAAAACGTCTTCCAATGCAGCGGTGAAAAGTTTCGGGTATATTACGTCACCCTGTCTTACACCTCTCTGCAATTGGATAGGTTTCGTGCTCTGGTTCTATACTCGGATAGCTATCGTAGCCCTACTGTACAAGCACTTCAGCACTTCGATATACCAACAGTCTACTTGGCACCGCTGGAGGGACTGCAGCACCGCCCAAATTTCGATGAAAACAAAGGCTTTCTCATAGTTTTTATACGCAAGACATAGTGGCAGATTGTACTCTTCTGTCTTCTGTACAATTTGCCGAAGGGTGTGTATGTGGTCTATGGTACTAAAACCTTTTCGGAAACCGGCTTGTTCAGGAGGCTGGAAGTCGTCGAGTCTGCATGCGAGACGATTTGTAATGACTCTCGAAAACAGCACGTAGATGCGGCTGAGAAGGGAAATCGGTCTGTAGATCTTCAAGAGAGTTTGTTCGCCTTTCTTGAAGAATAAGACCACTGCACTTCTGCTCCACACCGGAGTAGTATCTCCATGAAGGATGGAATTAAAGAGCTTCTGAAGGACTTAAGTGCCGGGTTTCCACCCGCTCGCCCGGGGACTTGGTAACCCATGGTAAAAGTAGGGCGGCTCACATGGCTGGCCCGAAGTGAAGGGCTGGCCCAAAGTAGCTACTCTGAGTGGGCTTGTCGAGCCCTTGGATGTATGTTAGTGAGCTGTGGCTATAGGATAGCTCTCTCTCTATATCGCTGCAGCCGAGGTGGTGTCGCAGGGGAAGAGGATTGTTGGTATAGTAATGCGCTACTCGACTATCCTCCGCGACTTTAGCGGGACTGTACCACTTGGTGCTTCCGACTGCTCGTTTTTTCTTGGTTCCATGGCCTCCACATATCTGCCTTAGGGATTCGGGAAGGGAAGTTCTCAACTAAGGAGGAAGTCCTCGCTGGTGGGGCCGCGGATGTGCTTGAAAGCGTTTCCGTGGCCCTGTCAATGTGTGGTAAATGTTGTGGGGTTGGGTTTTAGTAAGTGGAATTCCGACATAATCCGTTCTTGCCTCCGCAATGCAGGTATGCATAGGTATTTTCTCATTTGAAACCCGGAATAAAATACGTTCCGTAGTTACGAATAAAAACGTTGATAGATCAACGCAGCGTCGATTCTTGTTTTATATGAAGTATAAAGCTTGCGTCTAAGGCCTAGTTATTAATTGATACATATATTTATTGTATGTCATTATATTAATACGATACATAAATAGAATGGATATTACGGGTAGGCCTGGGTATAGAATTCTTATCGATATATTTTTTACACTGTCTTATCTCTATTATTAGTTCCGTGGACGTTCACTTTTGTTGTCAGCGCCAAAATGGCGAAAATCAAATCACCTCATTATGTCATGGTTATACCCAGTCCTTAAAGGTCTGGTAGTGACAGACGATTGTTTTAGTGTTCGCAGATTTCCCGCCGTAAAAAATGACAGACAGTTCTGTATCGGGAAAAAACACTATAGCTATTCTCCTCCGGTTCACCGATGGCTCGTGTTGCTCTATGGTGTTTTAATAATTAATGAGAACGTATTTGTTAATACTATGTCTGTGATATGAACATATGAACGTATGTATTAAACACACGATGCAAAAATTATGTGCCGTACCTGTGATGATTCATATTAAATATTATGTACTACTTTGAACAATATTAAGAAAAAATAATTATTCGCTAAAATATGCGTAAATAAAGACTCTAATTTGATGCTAAGACCAAGGGAATATAATCACTACGTTTAGCTAAGATAAGCTGGAGAAGAAACCCCATGTTTATTATCTGCGCATTGGAAACTGAACAAATGCGAATGGAGTTTTGAAGGGAACTTGACCGGAGGCGGATTGCTGCTCCTGTATTATTGTTTAAATAATGGTTTGAAGTGGATTTTGATACGTAAAAATAGTGCGTTTTTGTGTATGTCTGCGCATGTGAACTATTAGGGGAAACGGTGCCACAAGTGCCCTGATGGTGATGTGAATCTTAAGATAAGGTCTGCTGATGGCTCAATTTGCCGTCAAAATCTCCTAAAAACTACGCAATGTGACGCATCAATATCTTGTGATGTAGTGTAGTATAAAGGATTATTATCACTTGATCCTGAAAATCTATAAAAATCGAAGATCCCGACTAATACCCCTATTACACTACACTGAATCAGGGCCTCTAAGCCCTTAATAAGAGAGGTGTAATATGAGTAAGGCAGTAAGGGTCCCTATTTAGGGCGTCGAAGTGGACCGGGTCCGTAGTGTGCTTATCACCGTGCAGTTTAATAAGAGTAAGCGAAGTTAGGGCACTTAATCGATGCGCGACTAGGGATACAAACGATAAATCGATTTTTCAAACCTCGATATATTGTTCATAAACATCGTTCTTCATGAGCGATGTTTTATGAATGATGTTTTTGCTTGCCGTCAAGAAGTCAGAGCCACGAGCTTCCGAAATAACCAACTATTCGAAAGTATAAAATACGGTATGTTAAAAATTGCGAACGATGATTACCACGAATTTTATGTCGCCGAAAAATAAATATTCGAAAAAAAAATTAGAAGTTTATAAATATTAAAAATGGATTGAAATTGTTTTATTCGTTATTTATTAATAATTATATTGTTTGCGCTTTAACTTGATCAATAGCTTAAGAACAATCTGATAAGGTACTGAATAGTTATTTTGTAACGGAAATTGTTTTATCGGCTTACGCTACTACGTATTTCGTTATAATCACTTTTCTGAAATATTGATTTTGACGAATGAACGATTATTCGCCTGTTTTTATTTTGGCATAGTATAGTTTTGTAGATGTATTCGGAAAAGGCGACCATACTGAAGGTAACATATGGTACTACCATAAAGAATTAACGCATCACAACTAATAATAAAACTTAAGATAAAACTAAAGCAGAAACCGAATTTCATATGTTCATGTCATCACCTATCACTCCTATAAAGGGAAATGCGTTGGAAATGTGGGATGCCTTTATACGTAACGGGATGGATTTATACGTGGTAGAGCCATGCTGCAGCTATATTATAGTTGTAGCACGAATGGGTCGGCTCGGAAGGACCACGCTCTCACAGAATACCAGCGTAAATAGCAGCTTAACGCTGCTGTGTTTCGTATGGTGAGTGTAGAGAACCTGGGACCGAGGAACTGGAAACGAGGCATTCCATCTTAGTCCTCACGGGTGACAACGCATCTGCATTTTGATTCTTAATCGAAGATAGATGTAGATGTCTATGGGCCGCAGCAACCACTTACCACCTGATGGTAAGTGGTTGCTGCGGCCCATAGACATCTACCTGTGTGCTTGTTTGTCACCCTTATCCTATAAAAAAAATGCCATGAGTGGGTTATTTCCCTATGACGGAGTAAGGGCGTAAAGCCGGTGCAGTGTAATAACTGGCGTCCCTAATTAGGGGCCACGCCCACCTATTAATTCAAGGCCCTGACTCAAGGTAGCGTACGGCATAATAGGCACGGAATATACAAAATAACTTTTTTTTTATGTTCCGTGGTAATAGGGGTATAAAATGAAGACATGGCTTAAAGAACAAGCATCCGAGCCAAAAATCTTAATAAAAAACAAATTCGAATGAGAATAAACCTTATGTCAACGCAAACAAAACTATGTCAAGTCAAAATTAATTCTAAATTTTTGTGTATAATCAAAAATATTAACGCATTACATAGTATAAGTGCAAAAATTCATGTTCTACTTATACAACGTTGTTTAGAGTAAAATCGACGTGATGGCTGAAAAGTAAGTTCTTATCTTTTATCTTTGTTTTGTATTTGTTGATGTTAGCACACCATGAAATGAACAGTTAGGAAAATAAATAACAACATTTCTGAAAGCTTAATAGCTGGAACTAGTTTTTATTTGTCTCAGAACCATAGAAACATTCACAAGAATCTTCTCCTGTTTTACAGGCGTGATGCTTAAAATAATGAGTAGTACATATTTAAGTACTATATAAGAAAGTTACGATACGATCGAGGCAATGGCTAATATTATACCTTTGTTAAAAAGTTTTCGTGTTTTTTCATTCCAAAATACTGTTCTTACTTGGAATTAAGTTTTTTGACATTAATAATTAAATTAACAAGTTAGCATGAGTAGCATTAATACTAAAATGATTTAATTTAATAAGACTAAAAACTTATAAATATGCATTCAGCAAGATGTTCATGTAGTTTTTTAAGTTCTTCATTAGTAAATAATTTGAACAATACTTTATTAAGAATGAATAACCTCAGATAAGCCATTTAAATTATCAAATTAAAAGCTTAACACAAGTATTGCTTTAGAGCTAAAGCTGTGAACTGTGATCATATAAATTTCAAGGACACATGAAGTCTGCCCCATTGCTTGTTTTGACTCTTTCGACCCCAAACTCAGTTTCAAATTACTATTTTACTTTTGACTTTAGGAAGTTCTTCTTCTTTTAAATTATGGCTTCTCTTGATAGAATTCTGCCAGTGTCAAGTCAGTCTTTAGGAAGTAAATAATCAATTTTCAAAATGGTCACAGAATTTATATTGACCAAAAAATGTGTAAATTTTGATCACACTTGGTTTTGCATAAAGTTTTAATATCTGTTATTATTTAAATAGTAAAAAAACAACTTCACAAAACAACAAAATTTCACATTTTAAATATACTTGTATTATTTACATTTTAAACTATATAGTGGTGGTGTAAAAATATTCACTACCCCACATTTTACTGTAGGTATTGTAAGGGTCAACAGAGAACAAAAAAAGTTGATAGGCAATATTATCTTCTTATTAACAACTAGAGAATAATAATTTAAAATTAAAAATGTTGTACAACCAACTTCAATATAAATTATTAAGAATAACTCAAAAACTATTTCTCAGACCTTGGTCAAATAATTGTAATCATTCAAAGACCAGAAAGTAAATTCATCATTTATTATTCATTACGGCACTGCTGAACATAGGCCTTTCCATAGATTCCTCATAAAGGGGATATTTGCCTTTGTCACTCTTGACCTTGACAGGTCGGTTAGTCATCTCAGTTTTCTACTGACTTCAAAAAGGAGCCGGTACTCAATTTGACTGTATGTTTTTTTATATGTGTGTTACCTCATAACTTTTTACTGGGTGAACTGATTTCGATGATTCTTTTTTTATTTGAAAGCTGGTGCTTCACATGTGGTCCCATATAAATTTGATCAAGTTCTGACCTTTAAAACTTTTCTTATGTTTATGTACCACTGTTTTTCTTTTAATTAAGGCTAAGAAGTTTTTTGATGATGAGTGAGTCAGGGAGTGATAAAAATGGCACTTAATAACTCAAGAACTATAATAGGTTTGTGGGAGCCTTATTAGACATGCAATTTTACAAGTGTGTAGATGTAATAGTTTTGAGTTATAGTAGAGTTAAAAGCAGCTTAAACTGGTTCATCCGTGTCTTGATAAATCATAGAAATAATAAGTAAATAAAAAAAAATTGCTACCCATCTGCCTCAACTTTAGTGAGATTTGTATTCAACTGTTGACTATTAAGTTACATATATGATTGTAACTTTATGTTGTATTGTTGTGACAAAACAAATACCAGAGTTTTCTTATGGTAAAAACTATTTATGTCTCTCACATTTAATCAGCTACTCAAGATACATACATTGATAAAACATTATTTGATTTAGGTGCGAAACAAATCCCAACGAAGGAGCAAGTACACCCTTACAAGAAGAGAAATCATCTGGAAATTGGTGGGACTCATGGCTATCATCAGCCAAAACGAAGGTAAGTTAAATTTTCATGTAACTAACTGTTTGCAAGATACAGTGCTTAATTTGATTACAATAAAAATTACTTGCGTCATATTTATTTTCCAAATATCCGAGGCTTCTAATAATAATAATTTAATAGTCTGATTGTCCGTTTTTATACAAAATGAAATCAAGGAATGAAAAGAAAGCTTTTCATTCTGTAGAAATGTGGGCAGAGTTAAAATTAATGTGGGTATATTGAAGTTTTTGTTTTAGAATAACGGTGACAAACAACCACCTAGTCCTATAGTAAGTGTATGCTGTTGCCCATAGACACTACATCTATTCTTGATTTAAAATTGAAATGTAGATGCATTAGACACCTGAGGACTAAGATAGAATGCTTCACTACTAGTAAAAAGGGTCTCAAGTTCTCTACATTCACCATCCGGAACACAGCAGCATTAAGCTGCTAATTTTCTATGGTATTCTGTGAAAGAAATATTTAATATACAATGTACTGAAAATCACGTAAACAAGCTACAATATCTATCAGAATTATAGTAATACCTATAACCTTTGATTAGTTACACATACTGAGCGTTGGGTGCTTCTGAATTGCCAAAGCAATGAAAAATCGACTTTATTTTAAAGTAATAAGATTTAGGTCAAGGCACAAGCTAATAACGTAATTGATTATTCTTACTTCAAATTAGCTTACAATCTTCATAGAATATTGTTTTTCTTTTCCATGTTTTCAAATGGTGTTTTTACTTAACTCTATAATATGTAACAGTTCAGAAAAAACACTATTTTTATAATGTATCCTCTATATTTAATCTTAGTTTATCTGATTTTTAGTTAAATAAAAAAATGATATAATTTACAAAGCAAAATATAACTACAGAAAAAAACTACCGTAAACTTTAGCGTTAATAAAGAAATTACTTGCATTTCTAAACCGCGCATGACAAGGCGATGATAGAAAGTGGAACCCTCCTAAGGAAGGTTAAATCCCAAACTGAGGATAGTGCGTGACGTTTTCAAGCTAGATTGAGTGTGATGTGTGGAATAAACCGACATTTATCTTTGATAATATTTTAAGTACGAGCGTTGTTAATCCCAAAGACGTAATGAAATAGTTTTTTTTTTATATGATAAGGGTGACAAACGAGCACACAGTCCACCTGATGGTATGTGGTTGCTGTGGCCCATAGACATCTACATCTATCCTCTATTACAAATCAAAATGTAGATGCGTTATCACCCGTGAGGACTAAGATGGAATGCCTCATTTCCAGTAAAAAGGGCCTCCGGCCACCTGCACTCACCAAGCGAAACGCAGAGGTAAACCTCTACTTCACGCTGGTTTTCTGTGAGATCGTGGTACCACCCCGGTTCGAGCCGGCCCATCCGTGCGACAGCAAAAGCTGCCGCGTGGCTCTACCACTGTTAAAAAGTTAGTGTCCGTAGCACAGACCAACTTCGGTCCACATCGGCCCTGAATTTATTTGCGCAATCGTCAGATCGCGTAACAGAGACTTGACGTGACTGTCATGTCGCCTGCTCTGTGGGGAAGAAAGAAAAGTATCGTTATAAAGAAAATTGTGGTCAGTTGCCCTCTGGATACAGTGCCTGTAGCCGCGTGCGCTATCACTCCTGAGGACTAAGATGAAATGCATCGTTACCAGGAAAATGGGTCTCCGGTGCTTGTCCGGTGTTGTTATGTAGTCCTTTCCCTATTATGTGGACACATTTATTCTGCACCCATGATACGCTTCGGCGGGACTACCACATACGCTGTTGAAAACTTTCAATTGTTTTCGGTTGAAATAGGCCTATTGAAAGTCATGTTATGCGATATTATCAGTTTTATAATCGTGTATTCATATCGATAGATAAATTAATGTCACACCTATTTGTTATAGCAAGATAATTCTTACCTGTATTATGGTAGTACATAAGTATATGCCTGATAAGTAATATCGATCGCTCCCGAATAATAGGTTGTTTTATGTTATAGTTTTTAACTAATCTTGTTTCAACTGTTACAGAACTACATGTATTAATTATACGACATTTTGCTGAGTAGACGAAGTATCAGCATACTAAATCATAGATATTGGGTTTGAAATTCAGACAAAACCAATAAGGGTGAAATCCACAAATTATGGATGCCATATACGATCCAGTTTGAAGCCGCGTCCAGTTTGAACGCGAGTGGTCTATATGGATGCATTGCAAACTGAACGCCGTTTCAAGCGCGCTGCAAACTTGACGGTAAACTGGATCGTGTATGGTATCCGTTATTGCTCCGACTAACCTCATGCATACTTAACCGCTCATACACACGTTCAAGTTTACATGACGCTGCAAGCTTGATCAAGTCGGCAGAATCGAAATTTAATTTTTGCTTCAAGTAGACTTGTCGTGCACACTGATAGCCATACACCGTCAAGTTTACCGGACGCCGTTTCGAGCGTTCTGCAAACTTGACGGTAAACTGGATCGTGTATGGCATCCATTAGGTTTCTACACCAAATACATATATACCTCTAATCTTATTGCACAGCATATTACATTGAATATTACAGCTAGCTAAAATAATAATAAATAATAAAATATACAAAAGTATACTTAATGCATTTATTAGTTACTTATTTTAAGTATTTACAGTACTGTTATATATTGTGTTTAAAGTAATAAACACACATAAAAATCAATATAAAATCTAATCAATTAGATTACTGCGCCACGAAGCAGTCGACTGCTTCGTGGCGCAGTGGCTTAGCAATGAGTTACGGCGCTGAGGGCTGCGGGTTCCGCACAGAACAAGTGTTTGTTATATTTGTCCTTGTGTAATTTACGTATGTAAACTGCCTTTAGGATGAGAGAGAAAATGCTAGTGAGAAATTAAAATTGTTTGTATCACATTTTCCAGTCCAATCCAACATTACTTATATCGAGTAAAAAAGCGGCACGGCACGGCCGTACCATCCTTTTCTCGAAGCAATTCAGGCCATTTTCGAAACCCTATAACTTCGTTGTGGATAAAACTAGAAGCCTGAATTTTCAGTAACCAAGTATACATTGTATAAACTCAGTATATTATAAATTTCATAAGAGTTATAACTAGTCAGTTTCTTAATTTTGTCACTCACTGACTGACCGATCATCAAGGCACTTTTAGCAGACATAGAAGCTTCAATTTGGAATACAACTATTGTTTGGTATATAAATCAAGGAAAAATTAAAATATTTTGCAATTTCGGTCCAGTTTTCGAGATACACCAACTGCATAAACTGCCCGACTTGGCGGGGGCACTGCCGTACCCCAGATTACAATTATTACATTTAATTTTTTTTTTAAAAAACAAAAATTACATTTGCAGTGAATGAATCAGTGTACCTATATATGTGTAATATAATGGAATAATAGGTGTAGGTAGGTACCTAGATATAACTATCTACAAAAAGAAATGAGATTTCATCATTTAAGAATCTATTTATTTAAAATATAAAAGATTTTTAGTATTGATGTGGTCACTATAAGATGTTGTTAGGTTAGCTAATTACGTAATAACTTAAGACAGAAGGGCCCTTAAGTAGGGACTGAATAAATTAACCGACTTGGTATTACATGGATCTCACAACTTTTTACGGTAGAAGAACTGAGTTGCGAGACTTGGTTTTTTTACAAGTTATGTTTTTGATAGCATTGAAATTTATATTGTTAACCAAGTGGACTTTTAACGTTGCGTTGAATAAAACATATTTTACGGGCTTTATCGCGTTTAATTATCACGTAAAATAAGAAATTAATATTTTACGTTACTTTATAAACTTGGATTATTCATAAACTAAAAAAAACGATAACTTATATCACGAAAAATGATTTTCGTTTTCATGGTGCAATATAAGTTAATATGCAATATAAGCATAGATTTAGTGTAATATCTGTGATCTGTGAATATAAGTGAATATATATTTAGTGTGTGTGTGCGTGTGTGTGTGCGTGTGTGTGTGTGTGTGTGTGTGTACGCATGCGTGCGTGCGTGCGTGCGTGCGTGCGTCCGTGCGTGCGTGCGTGCGTGCATGCGTGCGTGCGTGCGTACGGGCGTGCGTGCGTGCGTGCGTGCGTGCGTGCGTGCGTGCGTGCGTGCGTGCGTGCGTGCGTGCGTGCGTGCGTGCGTGCGTGCGTGTGTGTGTGTGTGTGTGTTACACACAATAGCTTTGAAAACCTCCGCTAAATTAAACGCTTATCATTTAAGTCTACCCCTAGCGCTAAATATGACACTCCGAAGTCAAAAGTTCTACCATTACAGCCTATCAATAGTCCACTGTTGAACATAGGCCACATAGTAAGGATATTTTTTTATAGGATAAGGGTAACAAACGAGCACACAGTCCACCTGATGGGAAGTCCTATAAAAATCATCCTATAAAAAAAAAGTGCTTGCTGCGGCCCATAGACATCTACATCTATCCTCTATTACAAATCAAAATGTAGATGCGTTGTCACCTGTGAGGACTAAGATGGAATGCCTCATTTCCAGTAAAAAGGGCCTCCGGCCACCTGCACTCACCAAGCGAAACGCAGAAGTAAACCTCTACTTCACGCTGGTATTCTGTGAGGTCGTGGTACCACCCCGGTTCGAGCCGGCCCATCCGTGCGACAGCAAAAGCTGCCGCGTGGCTCTACCACTGTTGAATTTGCCACAGTTGCCACGCTTGGCAAGCGGGTTGTCAACCGCAGTTTTTATTTATATTTTGCTGTTATCAGGAAGATGGTACTGTCCATCTTCTGGTTCTTTGTCGCCTCTTATAACACTCACTATGTTAAATTGGTAATGGATATTCTTACACTTCCACTACAAGGTAATAAAGAAGCACATTGCCGCTGTTGTATAAAAGTGCGGTACAAAGTCGCATCTCGCCGCAAACGAACCGTGTGTCATGTTCATTGAAATATTATGCACTACGTAGCTACGTACTAGTTGCTGCACGTAAGTTTAGCGCTGAAAGAAACGTGGAGGTAGATAGCTGCGCATGGGTATTGACGCGCACGAATGCGACTGGAGAGCCAATCAGCGCTTGCGAACGATACGCACGAGCCAATCAGCGCGTGCGAACGACACACGCTCGCCCTGCGACCCGCTTACTACCCCATAATGCCTTGTTTGCGCAATAACGGTCACCGCTAGACTTTCGTGCCGCTACTTATACTAGAACAGACACCGCGAAAACATCTGTGCAGCAGTGCCTGGCGGGGGGAGGGGTCACAGAGTACCTTTATTGGCACTGACTAAGTAAGTTTGTGTGGGCTCTAATGCGTGTTACAAACGACCAAGTCTCGGCGTTTCTTCTAGTGCGTACTACATATGTATTACTTCAATGGGTCATGTCACGAATTTTTATAGATTAGACGTCGTAACGGCGACACGACCGTTTTTTACTGGAAACGCAGGTTAGACGCTCTGCCAGTCTCCAGTCCTTTGTTGTCCACTTACCACGCATTTGAACCAAACGGTTTCTTACATTGTTCGTCATGTGTACGCAAAAGGAGTGGATTAAGCTACCGGCATCTGTGGTTCCATCCGATTACAATGTGGTTGTTTTCAAGGCAAAATTGAAAAGGCTTTTGTTAAGTCAGTGCACTTCACCATCTTCGGCTGCATCACCACTTACCATCTGGTGGTATAGTAGTTAAGCGCTCTCTTAGAATAATAAAAGCCACATTATTTACTCCATAAGGTTGACAACGCATCTGTATTTTGATTTTTAATCGAGGATAGATGTAGATGTATATGGGGTACATTCATTTACTATCAAGGTGGGCTGTGTGCTCGTTTGTCAACTTATTCTAAAAATAACTGTGTTCATTTTAGGCCTGAAAGAAAGCTAATTAATTATTTATTAGTTTATTAATATTAAGGTGATCATGTAGCATATATTCTCCCACAGGTATTATAATTTAGGAGAACATGCTATGTAAAACATACGTACGACCACGTCGATTAATCAATCTAAGTCCACGTCACTTAACTATACCGGAACAAACAGAATGAAATATTTTTAATGTAATACAAAAAAATATCAAGACACGACTTCTATTTACTGTTGTTTGTTAGAAACTTTGAGCACACATTATATTCATAGGAACATATAGGAAGTAACGTATTAATGAGTATTATACTAGTTCGGTTTCGATTACATTGTATGCAACGTAATGTTCAATGTGAAATTTTTTAAATATTAACTAAACAGACATACTTATCAGCGACATCTATTTAAAAACTCAGGCATTAAAAATAGGTTAAAAATTACACCTCTGCAAAATCTGTAAAACTCTTCCATCTACCTCCTGCACGTCTTACCACTTACTAGGTTGTCAACCCATTTTGTGAGAGCTGCCCTACAATTCTTTTATCGGTACTCGAAAAGCTTTCTTCCTCATCGGTTATCGGTTCTTTGAGTTATATAGCCGACCCTTTGCCTACATACAGGTCAATAAAGTAATAGATTGTTATTATATCATTCCGAAAATACATTTAATGTACTAACTTGCGTTGATGATATTTCGGATATTTCTTTATTAAAAATGCTAATAATGGCTTATGAGTCGTATTAAACTATTATGTTATTTATACAGTCACAGTGAGCTAAAATTTTGCCCGAAATTATACTAAAACCCGTAACGTATGTCTAATATAACTGTCTACATCCCCGCCGCGATCTCTGTCACACAATACATAATATGTCGCCTCTTTGTTTGAAGTTGGTTGCAGTTAATGCTGCAGTAATCAGTTGACTATTAGCTCGCCTATCTTTTTAATGCTTTAAATATTTTTTCTATTTAATATTCATATTTTTATCCAGTCCGCAGAAGTATACACGATGGTGAAGAAAGACTTGGACGAAATCGGCACAGCGGTCAAGTGTGAAGCGAGCCATGTTTTCAGTTCTACCTCCAATGCGCTAGGAAAGACCTTTAAGGTATATAAGTATAATTTAATATTATTTAAGTATCGGTAACATAACTCTAGGTGTTTAATTATGTAAAGTTTTAGCTTCTTGAAATACCTTTAAAAGTAACCGACCTTGAGATTTGTTGCACTTATAGGTATTATTTGCTGAGGTTTTATCAACACTTCATCATTCTATTCTATCGACTACGCTCGTTTCCATACCGCAATAATTATGTCTGAATCCTACAGATTTGTTTGTAGGCATTGAGTTATATGTACTACGTACTAGAGAAGCCATTCCGAACATTGACTATGTTCAACTGAACTGTAGTGCAATCCGTACAATCTAAATATTGCGTAAATTGAAGATTTGTGAATTCCATAAAATAATTATTATTACATTTTATTCAGAAATATGTTTGTTTAGATTAATTTAAGAGTATGTATTTTATATTAAATTCTTATATTTATTTTATATTAATATCTTATTTTATATTAAATTAAAGTATTCGCGCATGCGCGACTACTACTCCCGCGCATGCGCGAAGACATAGAGTAGGACACAATTTTTGTTTGGAATGGCTTCTCTAGTACGTAGTACATCTAACTCAATGGTTTGTAGGTGATTAGAATAGTTAGATTTATCGCCTAACACTGATTTTGTTTAATGGGTCAACATGGTTTGAAGTTTATTTCAGATAAGTATTTAACGTGCTTAAAAACGGTAATGGTAACTGTCGTAAATGAAAATACAACTGCGTGGTCTATTTACCGTGCCAGCAACCCGCCCAGATAGCGCTCAACGCGCGATCCATTGCTGTCAAACAGTTTTTGTTTTGAATTGGACGTAGTTATGCAAAAAGGATCCAACCCGCGATAAGTTAATATGACTTTATGATATTTGAAGTATCCATAATTCAAATATCATAAACTCAAATTATCGGTATGGTTTCTGTGTGATTGCAATTTTTCTTCTTATTTGTGTTACGTTTGCTAAAATTGTTACATCACATAATAGTATAGACCACAAACATTATTTTTCAAGTCAACATTTTTGACACAAATTCGGGTTGGATCCTTTTTGCATAACCACGTCCAATTATCGCTCTAGTAGTATATATGTTACAATCAAAACTCATAACCTGTCAAAACCACTTTAGACTGTAAAAAAATCAGGCAAAAGTAGTTTTGACTGAGGACGTTTGTCAATACTACTTTTAACTGATTTTCGCAGTCAAAAGTAGTTTTGACTAAGGCCGTCAAATCCACTTTTAACCGCAAAAATACTTGTGTGCTATGACAGTACACTCGTGATTTTGACCAAATTACATCGGTTAAAAGTGGTCTTGACCAACCATGTTAGTCAAAACTTCTTTTAGCTTATACTTTTTAAATTTCAGAAATTAAAAAGTTCAATTTCTTTAATATTATATTTTATATCCCAGGCCCATTTAGGCCCAGGGGCCACCCCAGCCGCACCTTAACCTACTGTTACTGATATTGCGAGTTTTGACGGATAGTCTGAAGTTTAAATCAGACAACACCACTTTTGATTACAAAAATCATTCAAAACTGTTTTTGACTAAGGGCATCGGTAAAAACCATTTTTGCCTGATATTTGCAGTTAAAAGTGGTTTTGATTGGTTATGAGTTTTGACTGTGGCATATAAGTCCATATATCTGCGGGACTAAATGGGAAACCATCGCTTCACTTTCGCCGCAACCACACCGCCTACCGTGTGTTTTACGTATTCGCATTGACATTTTTGAGTTTTGTTCCTTTGATTTTACTTTTAACCGACTTCAAAAAAGGAAGAAGTTCTCAATTCGACTGTATTTTTTTGTGTGTTGCCTCAGAACCACAGTCTAACTACTACTAACAGTCGGTCATCGAAGGCGTTTAGACTGGGCAATCGTGCGGTGCGAGAAGCGGGCTGAGCACTTCCCTAGCTTCGTCGAAAGCTGGTGCTTCTCATGTGGTCCCATATAAATTTCATCAAGATCTGACCAGTAGTTTTTGAGTTATCCTTAATAATGCGTATTAAATTGACTTTTACGACGATTACATTGATGATGTTCTCACTTTATTTATATTGAAGTCGGTTGTATAATTTTTTTTATTGTTATCTATTTACCTTTAATTCATAATACCTTTTCTCTCTACAGCTCGACGTACCAGAATCTCCAGCGAATGTTATGAAAAAAAGTTTTAGCACGTTCATTGGTAAGTAATAATTTTAAACCGTTAAATCATAAGAAACTGCTTTAGGTTATATACCATGGCTGCCACACCAGGTTGACGGACTGATAATACAGAATTAATTGAGTCAACGTTACATTTTAACTATTCGGTATTTAAAATATAAGAGTTATTTTGTTAAGCTAAGCTGGGTTTTATTATTGCATGTCCTTTGCAAAGAAGAAGAAAAAGAAACTGATTTCCAGAAAAAACAGAACATATGATACTATTAATAGAACTGATAGATAAAAATGCTTCATTCTATTATTTATTATTTCTCTATCGCTTATTGATGAGTGATGACACTTGATAACCCTATTAGTTAACCGGTATCGTAGAAAACGATTAATCGAAACGACAGTCAAACCTTATGCCACAAAATAAGTACTAACTTAGTCATGTCGTCCGATACAAGCGAAATACTACAAATTATATAAGTATTTGGCTGTAAATGTACTACATTGAAATGCATTATTATCAATGATTATTCCGATTTTAACTACTGGTGAATCCAATCAGTGAAGACCAATTCGCACTAAAAACTCTATACCAGCTTAAAATAGCAGTTTAATGCTGCAGTGTTTCGTATGGTGAGTGTAAAGAACCGGAGACCCTTTTTACTGGAAACGAGTCATTCCATTTTAGTCCTCAGGGGTGACAATGCATCTGCATTTTGATCCTTAATCGAGGATAAATGTAGATGTCTATGGGCCACGGCATCCACTTGCCATCAAGTCGACTGTGTGCTTGTTTGTCACCCTTATTCTATAAAAAGAAATCCATCATGGCTCTCAGCGGTGACAACGGATCTGCATATTGATTCTTTATCGATAGTAGGTGTAGGTATGAGTTACATACAGGATTCTGTTGCAATCGAGTGGAATATGTGCGCGAGTCAGTTACTTCTATAAGAAGCGTCTTAAAAATTACGAGACCATTAATAGAATCAGGCGTTACTTTCCGGAAATGTATTGTGTCTAAACTAGTTTGAAGAGCAACACGCTCTCCCTCAAATGAGTGCATTATCCCCGTCACAACTAAGACTTAGCGGTCAGCCACCGCAGAGTCTATTTCACCTGAGGAAGCCACGTTTAAGAGGCGAAACACGTGTCGTATTATCGACGATGGTGTGTCTTTTCTAATGTAGTGATGTTGGGATTAGTAGTGACGGGAGTACCAGACAGACATAGAAAGAGCGACGGGATAGTGCACGCAATTGAGGGAGGGCGGGTGATGCTCTTCAAACTAGGTTAGACACAACATTTTATTCTATTACGCGGATTTTAGCTAATTAATTTTTAACATCTTTAATAACTAGACCATTAATATCGAGACATACCGGAGAGCATAGTTATTGCTATGGCGTAATTGGGGAGCAGGAAAAATTTCAAATTTTTCCAATTTATACAAATGTGTACTTTAATAACTTGAGAATAAAATCGGTTTTCGAATCACAAATACTGCTCAAAATGTCCTAAAACTATCTTAGTTGCAATAGAAATAAAACTTTTGATGATGGGAATTAAGTTTGAAAATACAAATTGAAAATGCAATGCGATATTTTTATTTAAAAAATATCGATATTTCGATATATCGATATTTTTTGCCCATGCCTACTCCCCGGTGGATATGAGCGCCGAAGGTCAATTCCACGGCGGCGGCGTGGCCTGAAAATTTTCTCGGCGGCGGCGGCGTCGCGGCGGCGCGGCGTGGCTGCCCATAGGCCTTAGATATTGTTTTATCAGGAAGAGAGTACCAAGAACAGCTTTATATTTTTAATAAAGCCCTGGGGAGCCCCAGCCCAGTGATGGCAACATTATTTCATGTGAGGCCGAACCTGCGCCTTGTAAAGTTGCAGGCGGTGTGCCGGCATGAAATACTGTCCCGCTCTGCTGAGTACGCAAAGCGTTTTAAAGGCCAAATTGGCCTTCTCTTCCAAGTGATCACGAAACTTGCACGTCACTCGATATGTTGACGCCGAGGATTCCGATACTGGCTGAGGCAACAAGGGTAGTGCCTCGAAACTGAGGGGATGCTCCGATCTGCAAGAAAGCTGGTGATTCAGTTGTTTCAGCCAGCCTGCAAAACGCAATCGCGATGTTAGTGTGAGTGGCACCACACTCCGGACTCGACAATGATCTGAGGAGCCAAGAGAGGAGTGGACGGAGACTTGATATCTATCTGAATGAGAGGTTAGCAGAAGGTTCAACAGGGAAGGTGAATGATGTTTCATATTTGGAATCCGCGTAGGCGAAGTTACTAGTTGTGTCAAAATCAAAAAAAAAAAAAGGCAAAATCATGAACAGATCTCCCCGCATGATCGGTTAAACATGAACCGAGCCATTCGGCGTCGTGGTTGTTACAATTGCCAAGTATCACAATCTCTGCGAATGGGATCTGCTGTAGGAAGGAATCTGTAGCCATTTGGACGTGGTCGATGAATCGGTCTGTTTCGGCATTATCGCTATGGGATCTATAGAGGCACCTGTAAACATGCGGATGGTCGTCGCTGTCTACGCGTAGCCAAAGGATGAACAGTTTCTCCAAGACTGCCGAGGCGTCGAGAACAGATGTCCTCTCTGATATATACGCAAACTCGAGCCCGAGACACGTATTAGGTGTGAAAAGGCGTGACGTGACACATGACAAGGCGACCCCTGCCTTCGTCGCCTTGGCCTTGTTGCTCAGCTTGCCCCGAGCAGTTTTTGTCTTGAGCGGAATTTTGCCTCCCCGCCCCCCTCCCCTTCCCCCCAGAATACGTGGGGTAGCCTGAGCACCTAGGAGTGGTAAGTCCCACCTCAGGAGTGGAGTAGTTTGAGAAGCAGATCTTCCACTTCACGCCGGTATTCAGTAAAGTGGTGGTACTACCCCGGCTTGAGCCGGCCCATACGTGCAACAGTCGAAGTTGCTGCCATTTTTAGCACCACACAACAAAAAACGTTCACTCGGTGAAATATTCGACTCGACTGATTGAGCGACGAGCATGGCGAGGCGATAAGGCGAACTAATTCGGTCGGGCCGCGGGTGTGAGCGGGAAAGGAAGTTGCGTCTCGTCGCGACGGCGCGCAGGTCTGTTAAGCTGGAATGGTCATTTGGGCAAAATCACTTAAATTTTTGCTAAATCTTTAGTGCTCATTTAGTGCTGCAAATTTAAATTTCACGCCAAAATAGCTTGATCAAAAATGAGAAAACTGCTAGCTTTTAATTAAGCTAAAAGTGTTCTACCTATTAAAACGATAACCGCTTAATACAGCACCAAATAGAAGCATCAATAAATTAGTGTTCATTCAGTGCTGCCGATATACGCAAAAATAAATATTGGGAAAATATATTTTTTTTAATATCATAAATTCTGCTACCTTGACATCTTTAGCAGAGTATGTAATGAAAAATATTGACATCAGAGTGGGCTATCACCTAATAATATAAGATAATAAATTAGTGCTCATTTAGTGCTGTCGATATACGAAAAAGGATTTGAGAAATTATTATTTTTAAATACCGTAAACTGCTACTTTGACATCTTTAGCAGAGTATGTGATGAAACATTGACATCGGAATAAGTTATCACCTAATGATATGAGATAATAAATTAGTGCTCGTTTAGTGCTGTCGATATACGAAAAAGGATTTGAGAAATTATTATTTTTAAATACCGTAAACTGCTACTTTGACATCTTTAGCAGAGTATGTGATGAAACATTGACATCGAAGTAAGTTATCACCTAATGATATGAGATAATAAATTAGTGCTCATTTAGTGCTGTCGATATACGAAAAAGGATTTGAGAAATTATTATTTTTAAATACCGTAAACTGCTACTTTGACATATTTAGCAGAGTATGTGATGAAACATTGACATCGAAGTAAGTTATCACCTAATGATATGAGATAATAAATTAGTGCTCATTTAGTGCTGTCGATATACGACAAAGGATTTGAGAAATTATTATTTTTAAATACCGTAAACTGCTACTTTGACATCTTTAGCAGAGTATGTGATGAAACATTGACATCGAAGTAAGTTATCACCTAATGATATGAGATAATAAATTAGTGCTCGTTTAGTGCTGTCGATATACGAAAAAGGATTTTTTTTTTTTACTTATTATAAGCCAGTGCTACCAAAAAGGATTTGAGAAATTATTATTTTTAAATACCGTAAACTGCTACTTTGACATCTTTAGCAGAGTATGTGATGAAACATTGACATCGAAGTAAGTTATCACCTAATGATATGAGATAATAAATTAGTGCTCATTTAGTGCTGTCGATATACGAAAAAGGATTTGAGAAATTATTATTTTTAAATACCGTAAACTGCTACTTTGACATCTTTAGCAGAGTATGTGATGAAACATTGACATCGAAGTAAGTTATCACCTAATGATATGAGATAATAAATTAGTGCTCGTTTAATGCTGTCGATATAAGAAAAAGGATTTAAGAAATTATAATTTTTAAATACCGTAAACTGCTACTTTGACATCTTTAGCAGAGTATGTGATGAAACATTGACATCGAAGTAAGTTATCACCTAATGATATGAGATAATAAATTAGTGCTCATTTAGTGCTGTCGATATACGAAAAAGGATTTGAGAAATTATTATTTTTAAATACCGTAAACTGCTACTTTGACATCTTTAGCAGAGTATGTGATGAAACATTGACATCGAAGTAAGTTATCACCTAATGATATGAGATAATAAATTAGTGCTCGTTTAATGCTGTCGATATAAGAAAAAGGATTTAAGAAATTATAATTTTTAATACCGTAAACTGCTACTTTGACATCTTAAGCAGAGTATGTGATGAAACATTGACATCGAAGTAAGTTATCACCTAATGATATGAGATAATAAATTAGTGCTCATTTAGTGCTGTCGATATACGAAAAAGGATTTGAGAAATTATTATTTTTAAATACCGTAAACTGCTACTTTGACATCTTTAGCAGAGTATGTGATGAAACATTGACATCGAAGTAAGTTATCACCTAATGATATGAGATAATAAATTAGTACTCATTTAGCGCTGTCGATATACGAAAAAGGATTTGAGAAATTATTATTTTTAAATACCGTAAACTGCTACTTTGACATCTTTAGCAGAGTATGTGATGAAACATTGACATCGAAGTAAGTTATCACCTAATGATATGAGATAATAAATTAGTGCTCATTTAGTGCTGTCGATATACGAAAAAGGATTTGAGAAATTATTATTTTTAAATACCGTAAACTGCTACTTTGACATCTTTAGCAGAGTATGTGATGAAACATTGACATCGAAGTAAGTTATCACCTAATGATATGAGATAATAAATTAGTGCTCGTTTAGTGCTGTCGATATACCAAAAAGGATTTGAGAAATTATTATTTTTAAATACCGTAAACTGCTACTTTGACATCTTTAGCAGAGTATGTGATGAAACATTGACATCGAAGTAAGTTATCACCTAATGATATGAGATAATAAATTAGTGCTCATTTAGTGCTGTCGATATACGAAAAAGGATTTGAGAAATTATTATTTTTAAATACCGTAAACTGCTACTTTGACATCTTTAGCAGAGTATGTGATGAAACATTGACATCGAAGTATGTTATCACCTAATGATATGAGATAATAAATTAGTGCTCGTTTAGTGCTGTCGATATACGAAAAAGGATTTTTTTTTTTACTTATTATAAGCCAGTGCTTGATCACAATCCCACCTGGTGGTAAGTGGTGATGCAGCCTTAGATGGTAAATCGCACTGTCTTATCGTAACAAAAGCCTATTCACTCTTGCCTTGAAGACGCCTAGATTGTATTCGGACGGAAAGATAGACGCCGGCAAATTATTCCACTTCTTTGCTGTACGCATTACAAAAGACGAAGCAAACCGTTTGGTTCTAATGCGTGGAATATCGACAACAAAGGGATGAAGACCCGCCGACCGTCTGGTTGTCCGATGGTGGAAAGGAGAGGGAAGAATTAAGGCGTGTAATTCCTGCGCACACTCACCGAAATGCATCCTATAGAATACCGAGAGACTGGCTACTCTGCGCCTGTGGTCAAGGCTGACAAGATTGGTTTCAACCAAATCAAGGTCACCAATGAGCCTCTTAGCACGTCTCTCCACTAAGTCCAATGCTGCCAGGTGGCATTTTGCAGCACCAGCCCATATGTGACAGCAGTACTCCATGCACGACCGGACTTGCGCTTTATATAAGGTAAGAAGCTGCCCCGGCGTGAAGTACCGCCGCACCCTTGCAAGGACACCAAGTTTCCTTGCGGCTGCTTTGGCTCTGGACTCAATGACCCGCCCATAGTTTAGGTTCGGAGAAAATTCAATCCCTAACAACTGAAGGCGGTCAGTGTACTCCAAGGATACATTCCGGAAAGTAGGAGCCAAGGTGAGCGGGCTCCTTTTAGCGGTAAAAAGACACGCTTATGTTTTGGAGGCGTTAAATCCCACGAGATTGGCATCGCCCCATTCGGAGACTGCCTGTAGTGTGAGACTCACACGCTCAACCATAGCCTCTCTTTCTGACTGGATTTGATCCCGGCTGGCCCGGGCGCTTGGTTGGTATCTCTCCACAACTGTGCTGTCGTCTGCATACCCATAGACACCGGGAATGAGCAGATCATTTATATGCAGCAGGAAGAGAGTTGCAGAGAGAACGGACCCCTGAGGAACACCGGCGTTAGTCGCCACAGTATTAGATGAGCAGCCATCAACGACGACCCGGAGAGACCGTTCACTCAGAAAGTCCTTCACCCAGACAATTAGGCCAGGGGATAAGCCGTACGCTGAAAGCTTGCCCAATAGACTAGCGTGCCAAACCCTGTCAAAAGCCTTCGAGACATCGAGGGAAACAGCAAGTGCTTCACCACTGTTCTCGAGGGCTTCGCCCCATATGTGAGTGGCATACGCTAGAAGGTCCCCAGTTGATCGATTTCGGCGAAACCCGTACTGGCGATCACTGAGAAGATCATGGATTTGAGAAATTATTATTTTTAAATACCGTATACTGCTACTTTGACATCTTTAGCAGAGTATGTGATGAAACATTGACATCGAAGTAAGTTATCACCTAATGATATGAGATAATAAATTAGTGCTCATTTAGTGCTGTCGATATACGAAAAAGGATTTGAGAAATTATTATTTTTAAATACCGTAAACTGCTACTTTGACATCTTTAGCAGAGTATGTGATGAAACATTGACATCGAAGTAAGTTATCACCTAATGATATGAGATAATAAATTAGTGCTCATTTAGTGCTGTCGATATACGAAAAAGGATTTGAGAAATTATTATTTTTAAATACCGTAAACTGCTACTTTGACATATTTAGCAGAGTATGTGATGAAACATTGACATCGAAGTAAGTTATCACCTAATGATATGAGATAATAAATTAGTGCTCATTTAGTGCTGTCGATATACGACAAAGGATTTGAGAAATTATTATTTTTAAATACCGTAAACTGCTACTTTGACATCTTTAGCAGAGTATGTGATGAAACATTGACATCGAAGTAAGTTATCACCTAATGATATGAGATAATAAATTAGTGCTCGTTTAGTGCTGTCGATATACGAAAAAGGATTTTTTTTTTTTACTTATTATAAGCCAGTGCTACCAAAAAGGATTTGAGAAATTATTATTTTTAAATACCGTAAACTGCTACTTTGACATCTTTAGCAGAGTATGTGATGAAACATTGACATCGAAGTAAGTTATCACCTAATGATATGAGATAATAAATTAGTGCTCATTTAGTGCTGTCGATATACGAAAAAGGATTTTTTAAGACTATGGGATAATACTAAAAGTCATAGTGTAAAAAATAATAAAAGTTAGAAAAAAATGGCGTACTGTTTTCAATATACATATATAATCAATGAGCATTTTAGGTAACATAGTTTTAATGAAATCAATTTTCTAACATGAGCTCTGCTAAAACTGTCGAAATAGCAACTTCCGGTATTTGTAAATAAGAAAAGAAATATTGTTATCACTAGATGATAATTCACTTGGATGTCGATGTTTCATCACCTACTCTGTTAAACATGTCAAAGTAGCAGTTTATGGTATTTGTAAATAATAATTTCCCAAATCCTTTTTCGTATATCGACAGCACTAAATGATCACTAAATTATTATCTTATTTCATTTGGTGATAACTTACTTGGATGTCAATGAATGTTTCATCACATACTCTGCTAAAGATGTCAAAGTAGCAGCTTACGGTATTTATAAATAATAATTTCCCAAATCCTTTTTCGTATATCAACAGCACTAAATTATTTTCTTATATCATTTGGTGATAACTTACTTGGATGTCAATATTTCATCACATACTCTGCTAAAGACGTCAAAGTAGCAGTTTACGTTGAATATAAATAATAATTTCCCAAATCCTTTTTTGTATATCGACAGCACTAAATGAGCACTAAATTATTATGTCATATCCTTAGGTGATAACTTACTTCAATGTCAATGTTTCATCACATACTCTGCTAAAACTTTAAGACTTTTTCAACTTTTTTTTTAATTAATTATTGACATCCATGTTATGTGTGTTAAGAATTTTATACTTGAATTTATCATAAAATTATAATTAAACATATCTTTTTTAATAGAATCATGTACATTTAAAAATTATGTATTTGCATGCCACTGGCGAAATATGCTTGTACTATCTTTAATTATAATATCTGTAACCACCATATTTCTGGCAAATAAATTATTACTATTATTATTATTAAAGATGTCAAAGTAGCAGTTTACGGTATTTAAAAATAATAATTTCTCAAATCCTTTTTAATACATCAACAGCACTAAATGAGCACTAATTTATTATCTTATTTCATTTAGCTGATAGCCCACTCTGATGTCAATTTTTTATTACATACTCTGCTAAACATGTCAAGGTAGCAGAATTTATGATATTAAAAAAAAAATATTTTTTTTCCCAATATTTATTTTTGCGTATATCGACAGCACTAAATGAGCACTAAATTATTGATGCTTCTATTTGGTGATGTATTAAGCGGTTATCATTTTAATAGGTAGAACACTGCTAGCTTAATTAAAAGCTAGCAGTTTTCTAATTTTTGATCAAGCTATTTTGGCGTGAAATTTAAATTTGCAGCACTAAATGAGCACTAAATATTTAGCAAAAATTTAAGTGATTTTGCCCAAATGACCATTCCAGCTTAACAGACCTACGGTGGCGACGCGTCGACATGAACTCACGGCGACGGCGGCGCGCCGGCGCGGCGCTCATATCTACTCCCCGGTGACCAACATTAGACTGAAAGTTCAAAGTCTGATGACGAATGATGTCCTCATAATTTGTGTAATATGGCCCAGACTCAAATTTTGACCTGTTTAAACTCGAGGGTGTCTATAAATACCGGACCTAAGTTTATATTTACTGCCTCTTCTTCTATTGCTTATTAGATGGGAAATGTAATCAAAATACAATCATATTTGATTTATAACCTAAAATGATGCCTGGATAACGACAAAATGTTTTGCAATTCTCAACTACTTTAATAAAGTAGGTTATTATTTATATAACCTAAAGTTACTTGCAATTGAGATTTAGATAAAATTGTAAATAAATTACGATAAGATAAACGTGTTTTTATAGATGAGAGAAAACACTTATCTTTGCTATATTTTTTATTTAATATATATTTTGATAGCCAAGTGATGTCGCATAAAAGGATCCACCATTGCATTCCGTACTGTGGGAGTAATAAGAGGCAACTTTAGAAACAGCGCTGTAGCTATGATAGCCTCGGGTATCGAATATTGGCATAAGGCTGCGTTTCCACCAGAGATGTGGGAGGTAGTTGGGCGGTGCAAGAATGCGTAGCGACGCTGGGTAACGGTGCGCAGATAAGCGATGCGAGGATGTGTAACGGGTTCGTTTGAGATGCGAGCGGGGTGAGGTGTGGTGGGAGCGGAGCGCGCGCGCCATAACCCGCTGCTTTTTGCGACCCTCACTAGCACACATCCTTCGCAACACATCCCTCGCCCACACCCTTCCATTGTTTTGTATATACAAAAATCTCGCTCCACTGAGCCGTTTCCACCAGAGCTACGCTGATCGAGGTTAGGTAAATGAAGTGATTCTATTGATTCTTAATAAAAACAGACTCTGGTGGAAACGCAGCCTAACTATGTCTTATTTAACGCTTAAGTCATCCTGACTAGGGGATTATAATATTTAGTTCTGATGCCCGACCACTGGTGGTTCTTCTACTACTGGTACCATAGCGCTACTGGTACTATAGCCTTAGAGACTTAGGGTTTGCTCGTATACACCCTACTATATTTTGTTTAATTCCTTATGTATCAGTATAGAGAACTTTCCGGAGGATAGGTGTAAATGCCTGTGAGCCACAGCATACACTTACTATCAGGTGGACTATGTGCTCGTTTGTCACCCTTAACCTGTAAAAAAAAACAATGCTGGTGCCCATCTCCTGTTTTCATTACCCTCTGCTGCCTCTTACTACAGCCATGGGATGCTTTGGGATAATGGCTTCCATTTGCCTCAACTACACGACAGAAAAGAAAATTAGAAAAAAAAATTGGAATAATTGATTTTATCTGGATTCTTCAAAAGACTAAAGCAATACAACTCTTCTAGGTCAAGTAAGCACCGTTTTGAACCCGGAGCCTGACGACGAAGATGATACTGAAGTTATCTTGTCATCGGGAGATACAACAATGTTGTCCACATACAAAGTAAGTTTATCTCAAGTAAAGCCAACGAGACTAGATAAAGAATGTAAACAGGCCGATCTTCACATTCGGCCTTATTACAAGTGCTTTATATTTACTTTTAGGTTTAAACTAGAATCCGTTTCTGAATGAAATATGCAAACTATTATGTGAAGTATGGAGTTTGACAGAAAAATGTCAAATTCCGCGAAGACAGTGGCGCTGCGAAATAGGTTAAATTTTTTACATTGTTGAATTTCATGAGTTTGATTGTCAGATCGAATACGAGCTTTTGAGTTGCGTTACTCGAAAACTAACCCTGTTCTTATGATTTGTATTCCTTTCCTTCCTTATCTTCCGTCCTTTTCTGTCGCACGCAATGACGGAATCGAAAACTTCTATCGCAGGATCATTCATACTAATCAAAAGGAATCGGGGCGGGACTGATTTTAAATAATTATTTATTATTATTATTTACGCCTTTATTTTTGTATTTATTTTGATTTAATTTAAATGATTATTCCACTTATTTGATTTTTTTTATTTTTCGGGTATCCATTTCAAGCGGACTTGACGCTTGACCAAGTTTGCAGCTCGTCAATATCACGGAGCAAATACAAAGAGGTGTTGTAATTAGATTTCACTATGTAACAACGCGTGACAATTTGCGGGGTGAGGGTTAAGCCCCGCCCACTTAACTATTTTCCGTCTAACGATAAATAGTAAAACTACTCACATCGTTCCATATCGATGTTACAATGTAGTTTAGCTACCTTGACGATAGATGGCGACCTGTTCACAAAATGATTATAAAAACAATAAAAATAATATTTTGGCGATTAAAAATTCTTTAGGACTGAATGCAAAACAAATTTGAGCACCTTCGTATTATTATTTTACCAATACTGAGCTCTACGTACCTTTATATTTTTTAGTTTCCATGATACAAAGTGTCGCCATCTAGTGTCGAATATATTTAATTATATTTCAAAGCCGACGCAAAGAGATTTTTCTATAACTCTTTTCATAAATTAGGTATAAAATTACTTACAAATGAAATGTGATGCCATCCATAGCATCTGAGTAGTTTTTACATGATAAAACACAACACTTCATCCTTTTCTTAATAATACGAAAATACACCGATTTGCGATTTTCGACACATAAGCGCACAGGATGAACGCTGACAGTATACTAACTAAAGCCACGCACACTGTGATGATGTCAGGACCTACTTAGAATCACAGTGCACAGTTACTTAGGCCGTCTCCTCTTTGTATTTGCTCCGTGGTCAATATAGACGACGTAAAAGAATCCACTACCCCATATCCCGTAGGTGTTGTAAGTTGCCAGCCCGCTCGTCAAGCGTGGCAGCTATGACAAATATCCTCTTATGAGACAATCTATTGGTGATGATATATAAGCTGAAGTGGCAATGGGTCTGACATATACCGTTGAGAAAGGACCATTGGGCAGCCACGTAAGCAGAGTTTGAGGCGACCAGTGTATTAACTACGATTTCCTTTGCCAATAGAACACTTGCCAGCAGTAAAGGATAAACATCGCAAGAACTTCTACAGGTCCCAGAAATTGAAAGAAAAATGTCATAACCCTCTTAGAGGGAAGTAATTAAGCAGTTTTTTTAAATTTACTGTTGCGAAGTATTAAGTCTGTAATGTTTTTTATTTTTATTTATTTTTTAAATTCTAGTAATGCTATTAAACATTACTAATATTCCCTTTAACCACTTCTGGTAAGCTTAAAATGCTTGTGTTAGAAGTGGTTCACGACAGTAGTCGAATGGCGGGTTCGAACCCACGACCTTTCGAGGTCGCGGTCCGCGCCCTGCCATTAGGCTACTGACGCTTCTATAATTATAATTCTATAACTATAATTTTAACTTTAAAAACTTCATTGTTTCTATTATAGAAGGAGCTAGAAGCCCTCCAGCGAGTTGATGCTACTTACATAGTGCCCGCGTACAGTCCAGAGTTCGAGGCCTGGCGCGCCAGCCTCGAGAATACGGAGGCTGGGGTCATAACACCCTCTTCGGCAATAAAAAGGCTCGAATCGAATCCCATTTTGAAAGGGCAGTATGAAAAATTGGTGCCAGATGCTGTATCACATGACGAGTTTTGGGAGAGGTAGGATTACTAAAAAATATAATCTCATTATTCTGATTTCATATATTTATGAACAAACAATATAATATTAATTTAGTCATTGGTATTTTTTATGATAAAATGTTTATGAAAATTTTAAGAGGATTGTGAAACTGTAAATTTTCATACAAAACTCGATATCGGTTTTCCCGTCGTAAACATAGTCTCATTTTCGTATTTTTTGGAAATGTTCTAGATATAATGAAAAACTAGGTCCGTACGTTTTTATTTTAAAGAAATATCAGGTAAAATATAAGTTATTAGCATCCAAATATCTATATTTTTGACTTAAAAACTTCCTCAAGCGTTTTTTTTTTCATCAAACGAAACTGAATTAATAAAAAAGAAAAACGTATAGACCTAGATTAAGGTATACTGCATCTAATGAGACCAAAATTGTCTCATTTCGTAAAGGTAGGTGGGTGGTAAACATTTGGGAGTTGAAAATGTTATCGCCCAAAACAATATTACAAAAATGAAATGCAGGCAATAGCCCCCAAGCCTTGCAACTCTTTCTATCGCATGATACGCGGCGAGCGGTATGAAACAGATAGCATTTTTGAAAATACCTACTCTACACAATTCTCTTATGGATCACACAAACAAAGTAAGTTACACAGGCACGGCACTACGTACTGTACATTTTCAAGTCAACTTATTGTATGAACACGCACACATATACATCTTAAATCATTTGGTCGAGATGGTCATGAACATGGTTTTCGTTGCATACGTGATAGTCAGTCGATAAGGAAAGAAAGAAGACAGATATGTACGTAAATGCGTGTCAAGTAGTTAACCATGGTTTTAAGTGCATATGTGTGCGTGATAACGTGTTCTTGCATTAATTTCTGTAGTGTTCTGTCTGTCCTTCTCAGTTTGTCTGAGGGATATTGTGCGGGACAAGTGAAAAATAGTGATGTATAGACACTGATAGGACAATACATAAATAGTATTTGTCGACCTAGCCTAGGTCGTATAAAAAGGGGGCTATTTCCGTCGTTCAACACAGTCGGCGTCCAGCTACCTCGGAATAAACTTTAAATATACAAGGAAAAAGATCTCAGTGGTTTTATTCCCCACCAACCCAGCACACAATTGTGCCTGTAGGGCACAGATATAAATATAGTAAACAAAATAACAAGATATTTTTTTAAACATATACATTAACCATACTATGCAAAATGCAGCTACTGCAACGTGATAACGGCGCTAAAGAATCCACTGCCCAATTCGTCCCGTAGGTGTTGCAAGTTGAACTATGGAAAATGCTATTAAACCTCATGTCCTCCGATAGATGCGGTATAACCATCTCGTATATATATATAATGGCAACCATGGCAAAATCACCTCTATGAATCAATCTATATGGGGAGCCTATGTTCATCAGTGGACTTTTACCCGGATGTAATGGATGAATTGATGGATATATCAGATATAAAAACACAGACTGGCGACGTAAACAATACCAGAGGTGCTTATATCTTAACTATGAACGCCTGTCAAGCGTAATCATGTTTTTTTTATAGGATGAGGGTGACAAACGAGCACACCTGATGTTAAGTGGCTGCTGCGGCCCATAGACATCTACATCCATCCTTTATTACAAATCAAAATGCAGATGCGTTGTCACCCGTGAGGACTAAGATGGAATGCCTCATTTCCAGTAAAAAGGGCCTCCGGCCACTTGCACTCACCAAACGAAACGCAGAGGTAAACCTCTACATCACGCTGGTATTCTGTGAGGTCGTGGTACCACCCCGGTTCGAGCCGACCCATCCGTGCGACAGCAAAAGCCGCCGCGTGGCTCTACCACTGTTAAAAAAGTGGGAGAAGTCATATTCAGCAATGGACTGTGACGCGCTGGTGTAGAAAAAAAAATACGAATAAAGTATTTATAGTTAAAGTGGTTTCGTTAACCACATAACTCTCCTTCATCGTCTTCATTCGGCCATAAAAGTCCTTGACATGAGACATGGGCCTTTCCTGCTATATATTCCAGATTGCCACATTTGCAGTTGTATTAGCGATCTTAATACAAGATGTCTCGCGTCTTTGACGCTGCACGCTGCTGCCAATCAAACAAAGATAGTATAAAAAGGTTTATTATAATTATTTAATATTGTGGAATTTATGGATGATAATAACCGGTTAAGGCGATAGCCACCAAGCTATATAATTTGTTTCCTACCGACTTTCAAAAAGGAGACGGTACTCAATTCGACTGTATGTTTTTTATGTGTGTTACCCCATAACTTTTTACTGGGTGAACCGATTTCGATGATTCTATATGAATTTGATCAAGATCAGACCAATAGTTTTTGAGTTATTCTTAGTAACTTATATTGAAGTTGGCATTTTTAATTTTAAATTATAAATTATGTGTAGTACTGTTCTTTTTTTGAAATATTTTAAAATTAAAAATTTTGTACAACCGACTTCAATATAAATTATTAAGAATACTTCAAAAACTATTGTCAGACATGTGAAGGACCAGCTTTCAAACAAAAAAAGAATCATCGAAATCGGTTCACCCAGTAAAAAGTAACGAGTTAATATACATTAAAAAAACAAACAGTCGAATTGAGTACCGTCTCCCTTTTTGAAGTCGGTAGCAAAATAATGGCACGCTAGTTTTCTTGTTGGTTCCTCTGAAGGCATAGGTATTTTCTGAACCAATGGTAAACTAAGATAAGAACGACTTTGTTAAATATTGAATTACATAAAAATAAACCTTATCACCAGATACTTATTCCGCGTGGCGTTACTTCAAGATCGCCTGGCCGCTGCGTCACGGAAACAACCACAGGATCAACCTTCTGCCGATCCAGTTTTGGCGCATTTGCCTCTCCAAGCGCCTATCCAGCAGTAAGTCGATAATGGCATATGTAGCAGGCTTAGTCTCGCTCACGATATTTTTATAGAATAAAACACTCATAATATATAACCTTAAAAAATATGTAGAATCTCTTTTTTATCGACTTTCGTTTAATATTTAGCCGTAAATATCATCTAGCTTAGAAAATAACTATCGGCTATATTTGTTTTTGTAGATCATCTTCTCTGTCGCATAAAGTACTATTACTCTAGTATCTAGTATTTTTTGTATAGGATAGAGTGACAAACGAGCACACAGTCCACCTGATGGTAAGTGGTTGCTGTGGCCCATAGACATCTAAATCTATCCTCAATAAAGAATCAAAATGCAGATGCGTTGTCACCCGTGAGGACTAAGATGGAATGCCTCGTTTCCAGTAAAAAGGGTCTCCGGTTCTCTACACTCACCATACGAAACACAACAGCGCTAAGCTGCTATTTTACGCTGGTATTCTGTGAGAGCGTGGTCCTTCCCCGGTCGAGCCGACCCATTCGTGCAACAGCTATACTAGTAATATAGCTGCAGCATGGTTGAAACCACCACCACCACGTATGAAAGTAAAAGTAGTGAGAGTTCTAAATCAATAACTTGCTTTGTAAGTAAATACCTACTGTGTCGCAGGACTCTTTAGTGCCCAGGAATCCGTTTGGGTAAATACCAGCCTCTTACCAGAGTGGCAGTATGATTACAGGCTGTTTCGCATTCCATATTAGACTTTATAGGTTGCAATGATTCTGCAACCTTCTCTGTTTGAAGTTGGCTGCAGCTGTCCATGAACTGCAATAGCCCCTTACCATCATAATATGAACTGTGAGTTCGTTTATCACTTCAGATTTAGAATAGAAATGTCTTTATTAAATACAGATTCACCAACACAATGGAATTCTAAAGAACAAATACCCTAAAAATCTTTTACTATAGTCAGCAACTTCGACCGAGAGGTCAATCGACGGATTCAACTCGGCTGGGCAGCGTTCGGGAAGCTACGACACATCTTCTCGTCAGATATACCTAAAAACCTTAAAACGAAATTGTACAACCAGTGCGTGTTGCCAGTGATGACTTACGGAACTGAGACGTGGTCCTTCACTGTTGGCCGTATGAGGAAGCTCAAGGTCGCTCAGCGAGCTATGGAGAGGGCTATGCTCGGAGTTTCTCAGCGTGATAAACTTAGAAATGAGGATATCCGCAGTAGAACCAGAGTAACCGACATAGCCCAACGGATTAGTAAGCTGATGTGGCAATGGGCCGGCCATATAGCTCGAAGAACCGACAACCGATGGGGAAGAAAGGTTCTCGAGTGGCAGCCTCCGGTAGGCGAAGTGTAGGGCGACCCCCCACGAGATGGAGTGACGACCTGGTAAGGCATGCAGGAAGTCGATGGATGCAGGTGGCTCAGGACCGTTCTTTGTGGCATTCCTTGGGGGAGGCCTATGTTCAGCAGTGGACTTATGAAAGGCTGTAATGATGATGATGATGATAGTCAGCAACTAAACGTCACAGTGGGATAGCCAAGTTGACTTTTTACAATCCTTAACGCTAATTGAAATCTATAAAAATGAATGGGAATGACATATCTCAATGTTAAGTCTGTAAGTGCTGCAGCTATATTAATTGTATAGTTGTAGCACGAATGGGTAGGCTCGACCGGAGATGGATCACGCTCTCACAGAATACCAGCGTAAAATAGCAGCTTAACACTGCTGTGTTTCGTATGGTGAGTGTAGAGAACCGGAGACACCTTTTGACTGGAAATGAGGCATTCCATCTTAGTCCTCACGGTTGACAACGCATCTGTATTTTGATTCTTTATTGTGGATAGATGTAGATGTCTATGGGTCACAGCAAGCACTTACCATCAGGTGGACTGTGTGCTCGTTTGTCACCCTATCCTATAAAAAAACACGTGTTTATGAAGTCACTTTCTTATTTGTTTGTCGTTCCGAGTGGAATTTAGTAATTGATTTTAAACTAACCGATGAGCTGGAAACTTCAAATATAGAATATAGCTCAAATTCAGATTACAATGCAATAATATGATAAAAAACAGAGTAAAAATATATATATTTTTAAATAAATATCACTTGTCGAATTTGAATTAATTGTGAAATGTCGTTAAGACTGGCGCGTTGGTTAAGGAACATCTTTCATGAAAAATAATGAAAAAGTTAACTTTTCTAACCCCGGAAAGTGAACGCCAGTGACAACGCTCTACAAAGCCGAAGCTAGTCTCTTTTTAAGACACGACATGAAAACTACGGCTAATGAATTAGGCATAACAATCAGTTGTTGCAAAGAAATTGCTCAGTTTATGAGAATCAGTCTCCAACCAAAAAATGGCGACGCGTTATGAACTCGAAACGGCTTAAATACTTATTAAAAGACTTTTTTTTTTAGATTTTACTATCTTACTACGACAATTAAAAAATATTAATTTTAGATTTAATTATGTTTTTTCGTAATAATACTTTTTACAGAACAACTTGTCCACGTTAAGCCAAGAATGAACAATCCCCTTTTATTAGTTTAGAAATTGTGATCTAGAACATTCTTTAAAATGCTACTTAATCAAGCAACAAAAACGGGATTGTTCGTTCAAATTGTGAAAAGATATTCAAATACCTCTAATAGGGACCAACGTAGCTTCTGTTTTAATTTTAGCGTAACTAACTTATATCGTTTTTATCAGCTTCATTTCGAAGTGTAACATGTTACATTTCCAAATTATTGATTACTATTAATTAGCTCTATATAAACTAAAGTCATAACTACTAACACTATAATGCTATTGTCAAGTATATTTTGATATTGTAAAATTAATTTCAATAAAACTATTCATTATTATAACTTGAAAGACAGTTTTATTTTGCTGCAAAAATTACATTTTTGTGCACGAATCCTTTCCCAAAATGAAACTCGTGCGACGATTCAATTCTTCGTACGAATATTGTAACTTAAACTACTACGTACAGTACTATTATATATTCTATGCTAGAACATTAAACGACATGATACAGAGGACCGTTTAAATTTGCTGTAGCAATAATTTGGAACGATTTTTTTACTACTTTTATTAGGAGAAAAGTCCCTACAAATTCTTGCTAGTTCTTCAGAGGACCGAGATTTTTTCCAGCCAGTGGTATAAGTAAAAAAAAATTACTTTAAAATTAATTAGTAAAAATATTATGAGATGTATGTATAGAATCATTAAATATTCTATCCTTATCTACTTCGTGTAAGGAATAAAATATAGAAAATATGTAATATGCCTACTGAAAATATTTGAATAGAAATGACGTTTTTGTTCTTTTATTTGTTATTCTTTTTAAAAATAATTAAAATGCGTAAACACACAAGATCAAATACAAATACCTAAAAAATTTGTAAAATACTACACCTTGAAACCAGTTTAGTTTAGTTTACGACGGCCTGTTTTCCACAAACTCCACGTCTAAGCGCGTATTTTGCGTGTGGGCAGGAATAATGTGATTATTCGAGCCATGAGATCTCCCCCAAGAAGTTCAACAGTCCTTTAATGTTGCGAGTAACTTCGGGGAGTGATCCCGGCGTGCCAAGATGTTTAGCCCTGTATGCAGCGACCTCCGGACATGTCAGCAACACGTGGACTGCCGCTTCTTCTTCCCCCATACATGCCCTGCATAGAGGACTATCTGTAACACCTATGGTAAATAAATGTTTGTTATAGGTGCCATGTCCTCTCATAGCACTTGTTACTATCTGCGGCTTGTTCGATCTTATTAGAACCTTGGTTAAATTACTGTTTATTTCAAGCAGAGCTTCCCCAGCTTGTTGATGGCATTCATATATTAGTCCCGACTTCACCACATTGCAACTCAGAGCTTGTAGTACCGCCCTACTGTCGGTCAGTATTCTGATGGAGAAGTCATTAACCTTCTTAGCATCTACTGCTATGGCCGTTTGAATGATACCCATACATGACGTCGTCTGAAAGACTGTGTTGTGGGTACCTGGCGGTGTGCATATGTGGATGTCGCGGTCTTCAAAGAAAGTTCCAGAACCTACAACTTCTTTTGTTTTAGAACCGGTGAAAACTCTAAGCTCTTTTGGGCTTAATCCCTCCGGCTGGCTGGTTTCATTTAATTGTATCTCATAGTTCTTATCGCATACAATTTCTTAACTTATCGTACTTGGCTTATAAGACAGAAGTTTTTGAGTAAATTCTATCGATTATACCTGTATGAGGGACTCTACTCTTACTCCAAAGATTTAGGGTTTTGAGCCTAATGGCAGCTACAGTCGCTTCTTGTTGTATGTGCAACCCGTTAATAAGAAAAAAACTTTGTAAATTCTTGGATTCCTGATTGCAATACATTTAACAATTCACTTTGGCACAAGTTTTTACCATAGAAAAGTTTTAGAAGCTGATTTAGAAGATGAAAATATAATTTATTATCAGAGTCAAGCTAAATTAAACTAAAAAAGGTATATTTTTTGTAACGCGTGTTGATTTTAATCACCATTATGAATAAACTCGCGATACCATCCATACCATCTGGATGATTGGCGGTCCACCACTGTGCGATTTAGAAGAAGTTTACTCCCTCGCACGACTTCCTTGTGGAATCGATTAACACCAGCGATTTTTACGGATCGATACGACTTAGGAACCTTCAAGAAAAGAGCTTACACCTTTCTGAAAGGCCGGCAACGCATCTGCAATTCCCCTGGTGTTGCGGTTGTTCATGGGCGGCGGTATTCACTCATCATCAGGTGAGCCGCATGCTCGTTTGCCCCCTCTCCTATAAAAAAAAAGTTCGTCTGCTGCATCATTGTCTCTGGATCCACTGTGTTCCTTTATCCATTGCAGAGTCACATTGTGTTTATGAGGTACCTCATTGAATCGTTCATGGCATTCATATATTAGTCCCGAGTTTACCACATTGCTTCCATAAAAAAAATGCTAGCTAAATATTAGCTTCTTTATTCTAAACTAAATATTTTATACTGGCTTTTAATTCTATGACGTACTTAGATATTACCCGTGTAGTGGCTGTATAAGAATATACACTACCCCATAACGTTCCGTGGGTGTCGTAAGTAGCGACAGAGGGAAACTGAAACGTGAAATGGGCAGCAGCATCTTCCTATTAACAACTCAAAATAAAAAATTCGGTTGCCAACCCGCCTGCCAAGCGTGGCAACTATGGCGATCTCCCTCTTATGAGGCAATCTATGGATAGGCCTATGTTCAGCAGGGGACTCTTATAGACTTTAATGGATGGTGCATAGATGTTGGGTGAAAGTTCTTGGAAAACCTTGTTTTATTTCTCGCCATGACTACTGCGGGTGACAGTATTACTTACTTGTCATTTTTTTATAGAATAAGGGTAACAAACGAGCGTACAATCCATCCGATGGTAAGTGGATGCTGTGGCTGTAGCCCATACACATATATATTTATCCTCGATTAAGAATCAAAATGCAGACGTGTTATCACTTCTGAAGATTAAAGCACTTCTCCCTAGGTGTAGTCCCCAATTCGTGGAAGACAGCTTTCGTACACCCGATCCCTAAAAAAGATAACCGCTCTGATCCGTCCAACTACAGGCCTATCGCTATCACTTCCTTGTTCTCAAAAATAATGGAATCCATTATTTTTAATGCCAACTCATACCAGTACGGTTTTCGTCGGGATGGCTCAGCTAGTGATCTTTTCGATTGCCTAACACACCGATGAGCGCAGGTGGTCGAGTTAGTTTGGACATAGCGAAGGCTTTCGATCGGGCTTAGCACAAAGCGCCTCTTTAGAAGCTTACATCTTATGGGCTTCCCAAGTAGTTAGTTATGCAATAAGATCACAAGTTTTCTCTCAGATCGGAGCATTGAGGTCGTAGTCGACGGTACATGCTACGATTACTAGCGTATTAACGCTGGTGTTCCACTAGGCTACGTGCTATCGCCTACCCTGTTCCTTCTTCATATCAACGATATGTTACAAACCATTAACAACATTCATTGTTATGCAGATGACAGCACTGGCGATGCCTTATACACCGGCCGTGCTAATATTTGAACAAAGTCTCGGATTGGGGACGACTAAATCTAGTCCAGGTCCAAAAAACAACACCTTTGTAATATCTCCTCAATTTCAAGGTACTCCCCTCGTTGCCTCGGCTAGCATTGGAATCCTTGGCGTCGAAGTATCGAATGACGTTCAGTTTCGCGGTCACTTGGAAGGGAAGGACAAATTGACCTCTAAAAAGCTTGGTGTGCTTTGTACAGCGGGACAGTATTTCATGCCGGTACACTGTTTGTAACTTTACAAGGCGCAAGTTCAACCTTAGATGAGATACTGGTCTTATCTCTGGGCCGAGGTATCCTAGTGCAAGCTCCATCCACTTGATCGCACTACTACCGAGTCGACTACTGAGTACTTTCTCATCGGCTTGACTCACTGTCTTCGCATATTCTATCGCATCTACCACGTGGAGTGCTCAGAGGGATTTTTCGGACTGATTCAAGCCGCTCAATAACTCAAATTCAAACCTCGCGATACAATCCATACCATCTGGATCATAGGCAGTCCACCACTGTGCGATTTACAAGAAGTTTTCTTACTTGCACAACTTCATTGTGGAGTCGACTACCACCAACGATTTTTCCAGACCAATACGACTTAGGTACCTTCAAGAAAAGAATCTACTCTTTTTTAAAAGTCCGGCAAAGCATCTGCAACTCCCTCTAATATAAAAAAATATTAAGATTTAATGAAGTTAGAATGCCACGTTTCCGATTTTTGTCATTCACCATTCGTACATATATACCCTGGTGTTGTAGTTGTTTATGGGCGGCGGTAGTCACCATCAGGTGAACCGAATGCTCGTTTGAAGAAATATTTGAACTCCAAACAACAAACTAAGTTGTTACTAAAGGGACTTTCATATCCTGTGTTGTCCTCCTGTCCTGTTCCTATGTATGAAAGTCCCTAAATAAAATGGCAACCACAGTCAATATAATAGTTTGATAAGACTATGTACAATCACAGATGTATCGTTTGGTCACTATGACTGCTTTTGGATATAAGATGATGTATCTTTTGCAGGAGTCCTAAGAAAGTGCTCTCTGGACTAGACAGTGATGTTCCCTATGAAAAAGATGAAGACGAAGTTGTCGCATGGGCGGATGGTAAGTAAATTGTTAAAACAATGGTGACATTCAATTTAAAGAAATAATAATAAATGGTTATGTTTCTATGCCAACCTAGCCTCGATCGAATTAAATATTTTAAAAATTAAGCATCGGTATAATTTAAAATAGAATAAATTCCTATCAGTAAAGCTATATTCTAAACAAATAATTTCAAGTCTGTTAACAATACAAATGATATATTTAACTATTTATTTGCAGAAGATTTTGCACATGACGTTGAACTTACAGAGGAACAACAAATACTACTTCTAGAAGAATATGAAAAGGAAATTACTTCAAAGAAAATAAACAAACGGTCATCCTCACGAGACATGGTTAACAACAATTCAGAAAACAACAAGAAACTACCATCACTCAAAGACGAAATGAACAATCAAACCATAGACAAGAAAAACAAGAATGGTCGAACGCCAAAAAAAGCTGTTAAAGCCGATGAATGCGGAAATAATTTAGTGGAAGACTATTTTGGGGATAATCAGGTTAAAGATGATGCTAGTGCAAATTCTGATGAGAGTTGGGAGAAGGAATTTGAAATAGAGGAAGCTGTGGCACAGAAAGCCTGACTCCACCTTTTAACCAATCCGGCCATAATATATTAAAATATTTCATGACAAAATTGTTACAGTAATTTAAAATGATTTAAAATCATGATGTATTGCAATAGAATTTACTTATATAATATGTATATGCACACGGTCTTTAAACAATTCATGGGAGAATGGTATTTGATAAAATGGCGGAAATACGTATATCCGTCAATCAGGACGTTAAAATTACTTGGCAAAATCTTCAAGTAATTATAGGTTTCAAGGCTGGAACCGTATTAACCGTTGTAATGTAAAATAAATAATGTATTAGGTAAAATTACTTTGCCCGATAATGGTGTTATTCAGTCTTATGATATAACTGTATTTAAAGGTCTCCATTTACAAAAAAAAGTATATTTTTTATTACTTATACAACGGTAATTCATAAAATCAATTATAAAATATATTTCTTTTCGTAGACGTAAATGAAATAATATAATAAACGGAGGATAAGGTGAAATTGTTGTAGGAAAAGAATTAAAAGGTTATGTAATATATAACCAATATGTCGTGTAACATATTTTACATATTTTCAAAAAGATTTGCTTAAGGAGTATGGCATCACATTTTGGTAAATAAAAAATACCAAAAAATAAACACATTTTAGTCGTCATTCGTACCGAATTAACGTCGCCCATCCGTTTCATACCTACTAAGATAGTTATAGTCAATAGTTGTTGGCGTTTAAGAAATGTAGAGGCGTATTTATAGTTTCTTAAGAAGTTAAAATCGTTCAAAAAGTGAAACTCGATTTGGTCGGAGAAGTGGTGACAAATGAGGCACTCTAATATTTTCCGTAATTGACCCTATACATTGGACAAATAAGGAAAGGAAAGACTAGCGACTGGTGTTTGCAGTATTATTACTACCTACTAAGCTACCATAGCTGTCTACGTACAATCCTTTAAATAAAGAAACTCCTATAGTAATTCATGATCTAATAATCGCTTACTTATGTGTTAATTATTTCTATGCCTATCACTTTTCCTTGCCAGTTAGTGAAGAGAGAGAGAGAGAGAGCAACAGAAACCAAGCATTTCTTAAAATCATTTTGATTTTTATGGATTATGCCCAAATACTCAACTAACTAAATATTATGACGCCGTCAAATCTCGTGGTGTCACAGTCACTTTTGACTTAGTAAGTAAAAGAGGACAGCACGAGACTTATTGAGTAGCGTTTAAGTATTTGGGCAAAGATTGTCAGTTTCTACATTATTTTCATATTTTTAAGTTAATTATAAATGCGTGGCAATAAAAAAAAACAGCAAACGCTAGTTCACACTTTTCATTCTGTATTTGTCAGGTATAAAGAAATAGTGCCTTAAAATACACCAAATTTGTCACTTACTCTCGGAGCATTTCGTAAATCTGCACGGAAATGTGCTTATATTTTCGTTTGTATTCCTTCAAATATGTATTCCATTACATGTTCCAATGTAAATATTGTTGGTATGGTATTTATAAAATAAGAAGTCAGGTGTTTTGATCCTAGTTTATAAATATTATACCATAATAAATTGTACCTGGGTATCACATTTAGTTAATGTACCAAGGACTTATTATTCAAAGACCTAATGACAGCTGGACTAACAAAATTATTTATTGAATAAATTTAACCCCATCGCCTGTTATCGAATATGTTGTTAAATTATAGATGCAATGATAAATTAATCTCATTTTACCCGCAAATGCATTTATTTTCCACTTCCAGTAATTCTAAGACTTACTGCACTATGTACCTTCTTTTAGTTATTTATTACCTGAACAATTGTGTTATTATTATTATTTATTATAATATATTAAGTTGAGAAACGTGACAATTTTGCAACTATACATGATTTCTATTTACCGTTTATGCGACATATTGTATTTCAAGTCAGTTATTACTTATTACAGATTCTTGTATAGAAGTATTTAATAGATCAATGTACTATATTATTTTTACTAGATTGTTTGTATGTTTGCTTAGGCATGATGGAATAGATATATCTCAATTTTTGTAGATCATGACGATGTATGGTGTACTTGTGATAGCTATGGTCATTACGTCATATAACGATAGTATCTTGGATTTATTTCTCACATTACAAAGAAATATTCCTTAGCACTAAAAGACAACTCATACATACCATAACAAAAAGTGTGACATCCCTAACAAATAGATATCCTAATATAATGATTGTTCAATAGATCTAAGATATCGGTACAGATTGATTTAGGATCGAATATAATTGCTCTATAATACGCTATAGAATCAACGAATGAACGGTAAATAATAAAGTATTCACAGGGACAATACATTTTGGCATTTTTATTAATGCGTAATGACATTTTTTGTTATTTCGTAATTGTAATATTACTGTGCAATAAAAATTTAGCTGTTGGTGAAATTACACGGCATATATTCGCCACATATTCATGGTTTATTAATTACAATAATTGTAGTTAATATTAATATGTGGTGTTGTAATTTCGTCGCGTGTTTAGAAAACAAAATTTTAGTTTTAATAATTATTTAGGTTTACGATCCTCAACTCGCGCGTTGTATTGAGTTGACATAAGTTTCGTTATGTTTTGTAAATTATGATTTTAAGACTATGAATTAAAGTTAATAAAAATTGTACTTGCGCTTTTCCTTGACCTACTGACCTTTACGTGGATAATACTGAAAGATATATGTTATTGAAAAAGAACCAATTTAAGAATACTTTTTGGAGAATAAGGGCGACAAACACACAGTCCACATGATGGTAAGTGCATGCTGTGGCCCATAGACATCTACATCTACCCTCGATTAAAAATCAAAATCAGAGGTGTTGTCACCCTTGAGGACTAAGCTGGAATGCCTCGTTTCCAGTAAAAAGGGATTTCCGGTTCTCTACACTCACCATACAAAACAGCAGCAATAAGCTGCTATTTTACTCCGGTGAACGGCAGAGTCGGGAAGGGACGGCCTAGACCAGGGGTCTAGGGGTACCTTCCCTGCGGCTCTGGATGTGAAGCTGCGGCTTTTTAGATTCATACGCAAATATTATTTATTTTTTTTAAAAAAAAGCATTTAAAAATCGATCCACACTGAGCCATTTGGAGTTGATATTGGATCTCTAGAAATCCAATTGATTGATTTAAAAAGTAAAGCTTTGTAGAGTTGAAACTGGTAACATTCATTGCTATGCAGACGACAGCACTGGTGATGCCTTATATACCGGCCGTGCCAATATTTCTCGGGAAGACGTCGCCGAGTAGCGGGACAAACTTGTGTCTGAAGTCGAGTCTTTGCTGAACAAAGTCTCGGATTGGGGGCGACTAAATCTAGTTCAGTTTAATCCCCAGAAGACACAAATTTGCGCGTTTACCGCTAAAAAGAACCCCTTTGTCGTATCTCCTCAGTTTCATGGCACTTCCCTTGCTGCCTCAGCTAGCATCGGAATCCTTGACGTCAACATATCGAATAGTGTGCAGTTTCGTGGTCACTTGGAAGGGAAGGCCAAATTGGCCTCTAAAAAGCTTAGCGTGCTCAAATCGCTTGCAACTTTACAGAGCGCAAGTTCGGCCTCACGTGGAATACTGTTCTCATCTCTGGGCCGGGGCACCCCAGTGCCAGCTTTACCACTGGGAGTGCTCTGAGGAATTGTTCGGATTAATTCCAGCTGCCAAATTTCACGAACGCACATCTCGTCAAAATTCACGATACCATCCTCACCATCTTGGATGCTTGGCGGTCGATGACTGTGCGTTTTACTAGGTGTTTTCTTCCCCGTACAACTTCTCTGTGAATTTGTTTACCACCGGCGATTTTTCCGGACCGATACGACTTAGGGACCTTCAAGAAAAGAGCTTACACCTTTCTAAAAAGCCGGCAACGCATCTGCAATTCCCCTGGTGTTGCGGTTGTTCATGGGCGGCGGTAATCACTTACCATCAGGTGAGTCGCATGCTCGTTTGTCCCCTCTTCTATTAAAAAAGCAAGTTGAAAGAGTTGGAGGACTAGAAATGTGTGTACGTAACGCAACAAAAATTAACAGCTTTAAAAGAAATTCCGCTAGTTGCGGCACTTATATTCGACGAATGGAAGTCTTCCAGATTGCTACAGTGAGGTGAAGAAGTTGGCATTTGGAGAGCTGACTATCTTCGGATTGACATATTCGTGCGAGCAAGCGTTCTCTTGCATGAATATAATTAAAAGTAAAGTAAGAAGCCAACTAACAAATGAAAATTCAGAGTCGTGTTTAAAACCTAAAAGAACAACTTATGAGCCAAATTTATCCAAACTTTCTAAAACCATGCAAAGCCAACACACTGAATTTGTTTGCTCAATTGTTGTATCAAATCGAAGGTACAAGTTAGTGTTGTAAGACTTACAATGTAATTTTTTTACTTAAATACTAAGTGATTATCTAATAATACCATACATACATTATATATATATATATATATATATATATATATATGTATATATATATATATATATATATATACATATATGTATATATATATATATATACATATATGTATATATATATGTATATATATATATGTATATATATATATATATATATATACAGTGGAAACATATATATATATATATATATATATATATATATATATATATTTTTCTTACGAATAATTTTATTAGATTTTTATCAAAAAACTTTATTTATGCAAGTACTATTTATGGTTGGTAAGAAAAAAAAATGTGGCTCTTAAAAAACTTTGAAATTTTGTAAATTGTAATTTTTGACTCTTCCGACTCCAAAAGGTTGCCGACCCCTGCCCTAGACGAAGATTTATCGACCAAATCGGCGATACACTTAAAATGGGCCAGATTAGAAGTACCCTTAACCGACGAGCGTGTATGCGTAGATATATGGATGTAAAGGAGGTGAGAGAGGTGTGTCAGGATCGCACCAAATAGAAGTCCGTAGTCTCCGCCTACCCCTCTGGGTGACAAGCGTGAGTGTTTGTGTTTACTCCGGTATTCTGTGAATGTATTCCTTTTCCGGTCGAGCCGACTCATTCGTGCCACAACCATAATAGAACTGCAGCAGTGCGTTACAGTGCGATTTGTTTTAATTGTTTTACGAAATTCTTGGTCTCCATTTCTGTCTATGCTTAGTGTTCGATTGAAACATCGAAAGAGGTAGTCATACACTTCTTCGGGGATCTCACACGTCTTTTTCGAACAATCACTGCAATCTCAGGGTTAGTATAGGGAATACTTCGAAGTTTATGTATAATTTTTGAGTAATAAATGAAAAACAAGTATTGGTGCTTTATGGCGAATAAGTCATCACCATCATCATCCCGTAAGAGCCTACTGCTGAACAAGGGCCTTCCATCGTTGTGAGGATTTGACTTAATCGCCACGTTTGGCAGTCGATTTGGCGATCATAATACAAGTGGTAGAGCCAGGCGGCAGCTTTTGCTGTCGCATGGATGGGCCGGCTCGAACCGGGGTAGTACCACGACCTCACAGAATACCAGCGTGAAGTAGAGGTTTACCTCTGCGTTTCGCTTGGTGAGTGCAGGTGGCCGGAGGCCCTTTTTACTGGAAATGAGGCATTCCATCCTAGTCCTCACGGGTGAAAACGCATCTGCATTTTGATCTGTAACAGAGGATAGATGTAGATGTCTATGGGCCGCAGCAACCACTTACCATCAGGTGGACTGTGTGCTCGTTTTTCACCCTTATCCTATAAAAAAATGACGTCTCGCGCTGTTGACGCTAACTTACACATTTTTATGAATCTGAAATGACCAACAAACATACAGTCCACCTAATGGTAAATGGCTTCTGTGGTCCATCGACACCTGGAACCAACTATGATAAAGGCTGGGGACGCGTAGCCTCTGAGAACAGATGGAATGTCTCACTATAATTATACTAGGTCCCTTCAGACTTCAGCAGTGCAAACACTGCTCTTTGGCGGCAGAAAGTAAAAGGTAGGAGGGTAGTGCCTTTTTTTACATGGAGAAATGTCTACGCATACCCGCCTTGCGGAGGCAAAGACTGGTTACGTCGGACTAAAAACTAAAACCGCATGGTGTTCCACCTTCCCCAAATGTTGGCAGGACCACGGGAACGCTTTTGCACCCATCCGCTCCCCCCTGCCGCCGCCGCTTGGCCCCTCCTCGAGGGAGGACTTCCTCTCCGTAGTAGTCAGAGGGTATTGCCTACCCATATTAACTTCTAAGCAGAAAACAAGTGCTACCACCTAGGTCACCAACTGATGTTTTTATTCATGTTTTTTGTATGTATTTTAATATTTTTTCATAATAAAAAAGTTATACTAATTCTCAAAAGTTGTTTGTTACCATACAATATACGATACTATCATACAAAAACGATAACCTTATAGAAGAAAATCCATTCAAATATGCCGCAGCCAAATTCTACATACTAGTATAAGAGAGCGGCATTACACGTCTTGGAACTTACGAACCCGCCCGCTTCGTCTATTGAGAGTGGCCAACTATTTCAAGAAACGCATACTGGTGCTCATTTTTTTTAAAGAACTCACAGTCCACCAAATGGTAATTGGCCACTGCAGCCCATAGACTCCTGCAACCATCTTCAAACAAAGAAGTCTAAAGGCGAGTAGTCACCTCTGAAAACAACATGAAATATCCCACAGGCTGTACTTAACTGTTTTTCAAACAACTTTTTAGAACCTGTTGTACGTTCTCACGCCTGTTCAACTAATGATCATACAATTTACATATAAAATATATATTTGTTAGGTAACTTTTGGATGAAAGAAAATCCAGAAGCCTTTGTGAAATAAAATAACATGTTTTAATACTTAAAAAATGTTTATTCCAAAAATTTGATATTGTATCTAAATTCCGCCGAGTTTCGTATTCTTGACTTTGGAACGATCGCCTTGCATGTGTGGATAATATGGTCCAGGAACACCCTGAGGTATGTCTACCGGGATATCGCCAGATTGAGGGTAAGGGTGATGTGGCGGTGCGCCCATCCATTGGGGGTACCAGTACAAACCCTGCGAAAAATAATGTGATAAATATAAAATGAATAAGTAATTTAAAATTAAAAATTTTGTACTGCCGACTTCAATATGAGTTATTAAGAATAACTCAAATAAGTCAAAAACTATTGGTCTGACCTTGATTAAATACATATGGGACCACACGAGAAGTATCGGCTTTCATATAAAAAAAGAATCATCGAAATCGGTTCACCCATTACAAAGTTATGAGGTAACACATAAAAAAACATACAGTCGAATTGAGTACCGTCTCCTTTTTGGAAGTCGGCGGAAAAGAAAGGTATCGCTTATAAACGTTTATTTTAAAATATAAAATTTATTAAAAATATTAAGGGTGCCGTAAGAGGTGACAGATGAAAACACTAGATGGGCAGCAGCGCCTACCTTAAAACAACTACAAAACAAGATACTGTCGTTGCCAAGTGCCAATCCGCCTTCCAGTCAACGATATGACAATTATCTTTTAAATTCCAATCTATGGGAAGGCTTATGTTCAGCAGTTGACTTTGATAGACTATAATGGTGATGATGATGATATTTTTTTAGAATAAGGGTGACAAACGAGCACACAGTCTATGTTTCACGCCCAGTCTATATTAGAGCCTTATACTTATATTAGAGCTATTTACTTGCAGCACGAATGGGTCGGCTCGACCGGGGAAATAAGACGCTTTCACAGAATAACAGCGTAAAATAGCAGCTGCTGTTTTCTATGGTGACTGTAACCGGACTTGAACCAGAAGCCCCTTTTTATTGGAAACTAGGCATTCCATCTTAGACCTTAGGTGTGACAACGCAACTGCATTTTGATTCTTAATGTAAGATATTTAGATAGTTTTTTATTTCTTCTTACTTTATTATTACCAGATCCCTGACACGTGTAACGGTATTCGTTGACAGATAGAGGATCAAGATAGCTGATCCCGGCGATCGAGCCGTAATTTGGCGGAAACATGAACCAACAGCCGTCCAGCGTATCTGTAAATGAAATATACAGGGTTATTTTGCATTAACAGGCCAAATTTGCAGAGAATTTTCAGTATAAGTAATATAGGCAAATGGTGAAGAAAACTAAATTTAAAAAAATCTCAAACATTCTGTCCTTTTTATCTTTTGAATTCAAAATGCGTGGTAATGCATTATTGTAACTGACTTTACTGCGCACGCACACATTCGTAAACGTCGATTGGTGGGCAATAACGTTGTTGCCCATAAATCACATTCAATTTGGGGTAATATCAAATAAAAGTAGAAGCCGTATTTACACGTATTTTCAAAAACTGCAATAACGGTATATCATTATTTATATATTTGAACTTAAGTTTACAATTTGGAAAAATAAGCCTGTATCTTTGATCACTAATAAAAAACTAGATAGATACACAATCGGTGACGAAAAATGTCCTTACCGAAAGAGCGCCCACTCGAACATTTGGGTGCGCTTTTAATTTAATACGTAGCTGTGTGTATACAACTTTAGCCAATGTATTTAAGGTTGAATTTACATTAATTTATATTTATTTCAACTAGAATTACGTCAAATAAATTGGCGAGAGTTTTTAGAGAACTTTTGCATGGGATTGTGTATCTAGTTTCTTATTAGTGATCGATACCCTGTATAATATTTCTCTGCGACTCGAATTAAAAAAATTGCAACATGCAATTCATGTTGTTGCTTTTTATAGTTTTTGATTTAGTTAAAACTACCTAAACATTTGAGCGCGAGGCTGCGGGTTCGAATCCCGTACGGGAAGAATTATTTTTGTGGCCTTTAAATAATCGGCAATACGATTATGTAACTCTGGTAGGAATGGTTGATGGCTTCTTCTTAATATTTGATATATTTCCGTTGAACTGGGTAAATGTTATATCCACCACTTATTAACTTTTTTTGCTATAACAAAAATAAATAAAAAATAGTGCTGTTGTGCAGTGGTTCCCACCGGCAAACGATTCCCACTAGAGTTACAAGTCTAATGTTTGTTAATGTGCAAAGGTTAAAGATCTTTTTAAAGAGAATATTGATTTCGAAAGTATTCAAATAGTTATTTGTGTTGTCAAATTTCAGGCCATTTAATTACAGATGGTGAGGAATTCCATCTTGGCCCTCAGAGGTGACAACGCATCTACATATAGCCTTCTTTTCTTGAGGGCAGTTGTAGAGTGCTTAGTAGCGACTTTCAGGTGGACTGTCAGTTCGTTTGTCACTTCAGTTTTATAAAAAATAAAATTTATATCTAAGTATAATATAAACGTAACCAAGCCTAAAACATTACTTACATGTAATATTGGGATTAAATTCATTTGGATTTTCGGTCGAAACTGTGTATGCTTCAGTTGTTTGCTCAAGAAACGGTGGAATGGGAGACAGTCCAGTTCCCGGATCACCCGGGATTATGAATGGCCCTGTAAAATGACAGTAAACTAAAACAAATCTTATTTTATAAAGAAACAAATTTATTTCATGTTTGTAAAAAGAAGCAAGAAGCCGGAGAAGCTTAAGTCAACAAAATTTAAATAAAATAAGTTCCTACCTCCGTAAAAGTTAGTGTTATTCCATTCACAGACGTGGTGATCGCAAAATAAAGGCGAATATTTCTCTTTGGTGTAATATGTGTGACCATTCGGCAAACTCTAAAAATAATTTACATTCAGCATTTTGGTTACGGCAACACCGAGGAACACTTAACAACGCTGGACACTACTCAAATTAATTATAATAATAAACATTTATACATTGCCACCAATAAAGTTACAATGAGTACACACACAGAAATAACCAAAATTGCGTAGTGTTTTTTTTTTATAGGATAAGGGTGACAAACGAGCACACAGTCCACCTGATGGTAAGTGGTTGCTGCGGCCCATAGACATTTACATCTATCCTCGTTTGCGAATCAAAATGCAGATGCGTTGTCACCCGTGAGGACTAAGATGGAATGCCTCATTTCCAGTAAAAAGGGCCTCCGGCCACCTGCACTCACCAAGCGAAACGCAGAGGTAAACCTCTGCGTGTGTAATGAATGAGCTTTAACTCAGCATAAATGTTGCAGTTGCTTACAACCACTCAATGCTTACAACGCTATTATTCTGCCAGCGCCCAACATATTATAATCAGTACGCGCGCATCCCTGCTCATATTTTAGTATTTAATTACAACTTCACATTAGGTTACATGTCGTGAATTCCCAAGTATTAGCCAGTTCAAATTAGTAATAAAATATGTATTTTTTATTATCATTATTTATTTAATTTTTACATATTTTTTTTAAATAATTATAACGACATTATAACAAATAGCTAGAAAAATAAAGTATAAAATTATATTGGTTTTAACGAGAAAGCCATAATAAATCATTCTTTAATATAATTAATACACGGAATATCAGCGACCTGTATTTTATTATATCCTCTACTCAACATTTTAAAGCCCACGTGTTTAGCATCCTGAGTGATGAGACCCAGCAACACGTACACTCAGGCACGGCACTCATCGTACGTGGTAGAGCTATATTAGAGCCTTATATTTTACCTACAGCTGCAGCACGAATAGGTTAGCTCGAACACGCTCGTATAGAATAACTTTTTTTATAGGATTGGGTGATAAACGAGCACGCAGTCCACCTGATGGTAAGTGGATGCTGTGGCCCATAGATATCTACATTTATCCTGAATTTAAAATCCAAATGCAGATGCGTTGTCACCCCTGGGGACTGAGACGGAATGCCTTGTTTCCAGTAAAAAGGGTCTCGGATTCTCTACACTCATCATAATCGGGCTCGGATCGAGCCGACCCATTTGTGCTACTAATTTAATATAGCTGCAGCGTGGCTCTACAACGTAAAAACTGCGCAAAATAGCAGCTTAATGCTAATGTGTTTCGTATTGAGTGTAGAGAACCGGAGACCTTTCTTACTGGAATTCCATCATTACATCTCAGCACTCAGGGGTGACATCGCATCTGCATTTTGATTCTTCTTTGAGACCACAGCATTCACTTACAACCAGGTTAAGTGTGTGCTCGTTTGTCACACTTATTCTATAATAAAAGAGAGGGGGCCTTATGCCCAGCGATCGCACGCATGTTATTAGTTGTAAAGTTACTTTAAAAGTTACAGGCTATATACGTCCCACTGTTGGGCACAGGCCTCCTCTCACTTCTGAGAGGGTTTTAGGACAAGGAAATGTCCCTCGTGCGGCGAATTTTACATGTCTTCGAAATTAAGTTTTTTCTCATGTTATGTCATGTTGTATGTTATGTTATGTCTCAGATATGCAGATTTCCTCTCGATGTTTTCCTTCACCTAAACTTGCAACTTTACTTTATTGTTCCTTACCAACAAATAGTCGTAGTGTCGAAAGCGAATGCCTTGTATGTTGAAGTCGAGAATGAAGGAACCCGAGGTGATGATGCAAGAAGCGGCGGTCAGCGGAGGCAATTTATACATGTCCGTGCCGCATTTGACGATCGCCTTTGGCATTGTTGAAACATCGCGTATATGCTGTAAGTTCTTTTTAAATGGAAATCTGTAACATGATGAATTGATAAGTAAGAAACTTGTTTTTATTTAAATAAAACTTTATAACCACAGTAGGATTTTCTCCTGTATCGTGGCGATGGTCTACCTACATAAATTGCATGCGGACATACATCCAGACCTGGAAGAATTATTATTTGTTGGCCATACAAACACTTGTTCCGTGCGGGATTGTAAACCGCGACTTTCAGCTTCGCGACCAAACTCTTAGCTACTGCGCTACGACTTAACTTATTGCTTGCACTTGCGCGCAGGTTATAGACATAGTACAATTAACTTACACTAGGTGGCGCGTGTATCGTATCGACAATTTATTTCAAAGTTATAGATTATTAAATTTCAATGAATGTATTACATATCATTCATAATTAAACAATATAACTCTTCCAAATTTAAAACGATATTTCCACAATTATTTCTTCTGCGGTTTGCAACGCGCCGGTTGGCAGCCAGTTTGCTATAAAAACCTAGAACACCAAAAAGTTAAATCCGACGCTGGTTATACCTCTATCTATTGGAATTCATAAGATCGTAGTGACATTTCTGGCACCTACACGAGGGAACTGCCACAACAAGGTGAATATACCGGCTTACTTTTGTACCGTCGAGATTAAAAGGTTAGTAAACTTTGAACTTTGAAGTAGCGGCCGACTTCAAGATCAAAGGGGTAACGGATTCCTTGATAATTGCCACTCGTAAATTAAAGGCGCATATGATTTGAATTTCGTTATTTTTAATCGGTTCTTTTATTTTTTTCAAAATTAAGAAGCTTACTTAATAATATTTAATAAATAGCTAGGATATAAGATTCTACTACATTCAGTTCACTCAACTGACCGCTCGTGCATAAATTCACGCGAGCAAAGCAGCGGAAGATAGCTAGTTATATAATATTGCAAGATGTAATAAATAATCTAGAAGGCTTTAAAGTAAAAAAAAAATACTTGCCTGTATATACATATACCTAAATGACACTCCAATCCGTGAATAAAGTTGTCCATCTGAAAGACAATGCTCGGGTCCTCTTCTAGATAATATTCATTTTGTTCCACAAAATGTACGAAGCCAAGGAAATGAAATCCTCGATGCTTGCAATATGGCGCCGGACCACGGCCCATATTATATATATCGCTGTACAATTCGGATACAAAAAAATAGACATTTTTGCCACAGTAGAATTCTGAAAAAGAAATTTTTACTTTATTGTTCATAGTTATTACTGACGATTGATAACCATTACCCTATATCACACCGTGAGTCTCGTAAAAGGCGACAGAGAGAAACTGAAACAAGATATATAATAATAAATAATAATAATATGATACTTCATATTATTATTATTTATTATTACATATTATATAACCTAGGCCTCCTCCATAGGTTACTACCTATGGAGGAGGCCTAGGTTCAGCAGTGGGCTTTAATAGTCTGTCATCATCATCATCATTACAGCCCTTCATAAGTCCACTGCTGAACATAGGTCTCCCCCAAAGAATGCCACAAAGAACGGTCCTGAGCCACCTGCATCCATCGACTTCCTGCATATCTTACCAGGTCGTCACTCCATCTAGTGGGGGGTCGTCCTACACTACGCCTGCCGGTACGAGGCTGCCACTCGAGAACCTTTCTTCCCCATCGGTTGTCGGTTCTTCGAGCTATATGGCCGGCCCATTGCCACTTCAGCTTACTAATCCGCTCAGCGATCTATGGAGAGGGCTATGCTCGGAGTTTCCCTGCGTGATAAACTCAGAAATGAGGATATACGCAGTAGAATCAGAGTGAACGACATAGCCCAACGGATTAGTAAGCTGAAGTGGCAATGGGCCGGCCATATAGCTCGGAATAGTCTGTAATGGTAAGTAATTATGTAACGATAAATCGCATTCGTTACGTGTTAGAACCATGCTGCAGCTATATTACTGGTATAGTTGCAGCACGAATGGGTCGGCTCGACCGGGGAAGGACCACGCTCTCACAGAATACCAGCGTCAAATGTTGCTGTGTTTCGTATGGTGAATGTAGAGAACCGGAGACCCATTTTACTGGAAACGAGGCCATTTTAGTCCTCACGGGTGACAACGCATCTGCATTTTGATTCGTAATCGAGGATAGATGTAGATGTCTATGGGCCACAGCGACCACTTACCATTAGGTGGACTGTGTCGTAAGTCAGTCACCCTTATCCTATAAAAAATACATTATACTTAAAGTTTTATTGGTCACTCTCTATTCAACACATCATAGATATAGCTCTTTTTATAATATTCGTGAGATTTGTTGATATTACGTACTTCGTCATTGCGACTTGCGACTTTACTGCGCAGGGGCTCTAACAAACCGAGTTCTATCGCCTCCAATATTTTAATATATCGCTTATGAGCTTCCATTACCTTCAAACAACTTTTTGAAAAATATACAACTTTTTGGTGCCCTAGGTTTTTTTAACAAACTAGCAATCCGAACCGGCTTCGCACAGGTGTTTTTGGACCTTGACATAAGTCCACCTGCCGGATCCAATTGTGAATCTAAACCATTCAGGGACCCCGCTCAAAAAACTATATATGAGCTATGGCTTGAAAATGTGATTTTTTTTAAGTTAACGCCCGCGCAACCCCACTTGCAGGTGGAATTTCCTAAAAATCCGTTCTTAGCTTACCTCTACTCGGCAAAAGGAATATTCCTACCAAATTGCAAGTCTCTAGGCCTTATGGTTCCAGAGATACCGTGATGCGTCAGTACATAGGTGGAAATCTCTAATCTTTATATGTAAAAATTACATGTCACGTTGTTTGTCCGCGATGGACTCCTAAACTACTGAACTGATTTTAATGAAATTTTGCACACTGCGTGCATTTTGGTCGAACTTGAGAGATAGGATAGTTTTTATTGCGAATTTAAGGCAGTACATAGGTGGAAATCTCTAATCTTTATATGTAAAAATTACATGTTACGTTGTTTGTCCGCGATGGACTCCTAAACTACTGAACTGATTTTAATGAAATTTTGCACACTGCGTGCATTTTGGTCGAACTTGAGAGATAGGATAGGTTTTTATTGCGAATTTAAGGATTTTTATAGGAAGGGTCGTTGGAAAGGGCAGAACAACGTCTGCCTGGCGAGCTAGTATATATATATATATATATATATATATATATATATATATATATATATATATATATATATATATATATATATATATATATAGATGATGCCCTAGTTTCTAAGGTGTAGTACTTTAGTCACTGGAATACTGTTTCCTTGACTTTTTAATAGCGACATCTCTGATAATATCGTCAAAATAGATTTCACGTATCAAATCACTTTCAATGCAAAATATTGATAATGCATCCAATCTTTCATGCTTCATCATAATACGACAGGGATTTTTCATCTCTTTAGATGTGAGAATGATCTTTCTGTCGAACAATGATGTCCTCTCTGCGGTCCCCTGTGCTTAGTGTACCTTACTATAAGTCCATCACTGTACATCAGCATCAAATGCTGATATACAGTGATGGACTTGGATGCAATTAATATCAGTGGTGGTGACGGAAGCGAACTTGTTTTGTCAACTTGTTATATTCAAATGCGAGCTCTTTTTCGAAGTTCCTTTCGTAGTATATTATTATTGATAAACGTATTATATTATTGATTAACAAATACAAATAAATGAATGGCTAGCGTCTATTATAATGAAGTGTCATTTAATATTTCTTTCATGGCAAGCACTGACCTCTACATTATATACAAGTGATGGCAAGATAAGAAAAAGTGCGAGGGAGATAGATACTATTCCATCTCACTTCCTTATAGCCGCCAAGGCCATCTACACTGCGTCAGAAGGGGTCGTGACGGAAAAATCTTAAACTTTTTCTCGCCTAGCCCCCTTTCGCCAAATTTCTACTGTGCGATAAGGAACTTCGTTCTAAAAAATTATCAGTCGTAGGACTAAACGTCAGAAGTGAAAACTTCTTAGGTTCACACACTATCAATTTTATAACATTTAATCCATTGTATTTTCAACATTACTTTCATACATTGTATATGTACTACGTGCTAGAGAAGCCATCCCAAACAAAAAATGTGCACTACTCTATGTCTTCGCGCATGAGCGAGAGATATTAGAGTCGCGCATGCTCAGTTGATTTAAGCGCGTTTCGTCTGCACAGTCAGTTTTAATTGAAACTTTCACTTGAAACCTCGTATTAGGCCGCGTTCCGACGACACGCACCCGCTACGCGCACGCCACGCGCGTCTAACTCGCTTTGAAATTTGTTTCATATAATTTGAGTCTTATGACAAATCAATAAATCTGAAATTGTATAAAAAGCGCGAGCGCAAGGCGTAGCGGGACGGGTGCAGCGCGTGTGCGGGGTGAGCACGGGATCAGCGCAAAACGGGAACGAGGCAGGCTCATGGCGTGTGCGAGGCCGGCGCGTGGCGTGTGCGAGGCGTGTGCGGTTGAACGTCGATAAATGCAATTTCAAATGTATTGATTTGTCATAAGACTCAAATTATATGCAACAAATTTCAAAGCGAGTTAGACGCGCGTGGTGTGCGCGTAGCGGGTGCGTGTCGTCGTCGTCGGAACGCGGCCTTATTAGCGCCGCTCCACACTGCATGAATATTGAAACCACAAACTAACTAGTAGATTGAAACCACACTAAATGACACACTGTACGGATTGCAGTACAGTTCAGTTGAACATAGTGTATGTTCGGAATGCGAAATCAAGCACGTAGTACATATATATATCGATGCTTTCACAAGTTTTATTCATAAATAACGAGACGGTCACGCGAGTACAATGCTTTTTCCCCATCCCAAAAGTGCACAACCTGCCTAAAGAAGTTTTCACTTCAATAGTTCATTCACTTCACAAGTTTAGAAAATTTCTTTAAACTTAAACATTAAAAAATATATCGAATTTTACCTTGACTCAAATAAAACTCCGCCGGGACTGCGCCACCCGCCGCCGCATTGTATGTGGCTATACGCTCAGTTTTAATAGCGTTATGGTTGTCGTACATCGTCAGCATGTTATCTATTGCATCCTCTAGGGCTATTAGTAACACCTTCAATGACACACAGTGATTAAAGACATTTGCAGGTGACGTCATAAGAGAATCCATCACACCATTTAGCCCCGTGGGTGTCGTAATAAGCGGCGACTTTGGGATAATATGCCTAATAACAATCTTGTTATTTTTAATATATAATAAGGGTGACAAACGAGCACACAGTCCACCTGATAGTAAGTGGATGCTGTAGCCCATAGACATCTACATTTATCCTCAATTAAGAATCAATATTCAGATGCGTTGTCACCCCTTAGGACTGAGATGGAATGCCTCGTTGCTAGTAAAAAGGGTCTCCGGTTCTGTACACCCACCATATAAAACACAGCAGTATTAACCTGCTATTTTACGCTGGTAGCGTGGTCCGGTCAAGCCGACCCATTCGTGCTGCAACCACAATATAGTTACAGCATAGCCCTACCACGTTAAATAATCAACGTATATGTGGATCGGCGCCACGATACAGGGGAAAATTCTATTGAAAGAAGCCTATTTAGGCATTTACGGGCTAATGAAGAAGAAGGTAATGACATGTTGACACATACAGTCAGTCAACCTTACATTTGACCCATTCAATTGGCCATATAAATTTTAATACCAACAAAAACCATTTTTTATATAGGATAGGGTGACAAACGAGCACACAGTCCACCTGATGGTAAGTGGTTGCTGTAACCCATCTCATCCACATCTATACTCAATAAAGAATCAAAATGCAGATGCGTTGTCAGCCGTGAGGACTAAGATAGAATGAATCTTTTCCAGTAAAAGGCGTCTCCGGTTCTCTACACTCACCATACTAAACACAGCAGCGTTAAGCTGCTATTTTACACTGGTATTCTGTGCGAGCGTGTTCCTTCCCCGGTCGAGCCGACCCATTAGTGCTACAACTATACTACTAATATAGCTGCAGCATGGCTCTACCACGTAAAAGATTTATTTATTATATCGGTTTTCTCTGTAGAGTTTTCACTTTTTGCATCGGCTTTTAACCTTAGTCACGTCGAATTAGAGGCAGGATGAAATGCATTGTCTGTGGTATGAAATGATCACGATACAAGCTGAGCGAAAAACCAATAATTTGTTATCTATACTAATCTATACTAATATAATAAAGCGGAAGAATTTTTTTGTTTTTTTGTTTATTTAAACCCGCTAATCTCTGGAACTACCAGTCCGATTTGAAAAATTCTTTTTGTATATTATAGCTAGATTCATGTGGAATAGTATAGGCTATCTAGCATTAAGCTATATTACTCAGCTAGCCTTAAATATGGATATTTGTTTAGCAAGTCAGAAGAAAAACCACTCCCGAAATGATTTATCCGCGTACGCTGGTGTCATCGTTCGGGATACGTAAATACAATGTTTTAGAAAAATATAGACCTTTACTCCGTCTAAAAAAAGTCCGTGATACCATATGTCTATTTCTTATACATAGGCCATAATTTGGTATATTATGACAAAAAAATATTGAAAATTTAAAAGTGATTTATGAGCGTTATTATTAGGCATGGCCTATTTATCCTTACGAACGAAAGTTACTTCATCATCAAGACAATTTTATGAAGATAAACTTTGTTCTTTATACCATGTTATTTGGACGCATAGTTTAAGAGATAACGTAAAATTACTCGTAAAACAATTCAATACTTGGCTGAGCGCGCGAACGACGCTTAAACCCTAGCCGTTATAAAATGCTTGAACTAGGTCATGTCGCGCACCTCGGACACGTGATGACGCGGGTGAAACCGCGGGGAACAGCTAGTTCATATATACATTGGTTGTGATGGATATTGGAAACTGAAACCCGTGAAGGACATACCCACACATACATACACACCCATAATGTTAGGACAACAAATGTTCTGCACAGTATTCTGCAGAGAATGTTAGAAGACTCTTACTAGTTGCAAATGGTATTCTAATTATTTGCATCTAATCTTTATTAAAATTAGATATAGGTGTATGTAGGTCATAATATCTGCTAACTATCGACTGGACTGCGAGCTTGTTTGTCGATATGTGATAAATGGTTTGCGTAATTGCGAATCTTTATTGAATAGAATAGAATTAAAATATAAATGAGTCTTACCTTCAGCTCTTTAATATGTAAATTGACGAACCTCCCCAAATGATCAGCAGCAATATGTGTGTGCTCGTTAATAATATACTGAAATGTAAGTAATACAATAAATTTTACTTAGGTGTATTAATATGTGAGACTTCTTAGAAAATCATAACTTCCTCCTCCATACGTCTTTGCCTCCTCCCCTATTTCTTCCTGAGCGTAGAAAAAGTATTTCAATTAAAGATATATTATAAGACCTTATTAATATTACATAATTATATTTATCCTTCACTGCTGGCCGTATGAGGAAGCTCAAGGTCGCTCAGCGAGCTATGGAGAGGGCTATGCTCGGAGTTTCACTGCGTGATAAACTTAGGAATGAGGATATCCGCAGTAGAACCAGAGTAACCGACATAGCCCAACGGATTAGTAAGCTGAAGTGGCAGTGGGCCGGCCATATAGCTCGAAGAACCGACAACCGATGGGGAAGAAAGGTTCTCGAGTGGCAGCCTCGTACCGGTAGGCGAAGTGTAGGGCGTCCCCCCACAAGATGGAGTGACGACCTGGTAAGACATGCAGGAAGTTGATGGATGCAGGTGGCTCGGGACCGTGCTTTGTGGCATTCTTTGGGGGAGGCCTATGTTCAGCAGTGGACTTGTGAAGGGCTGTAATGATGATGATATTTAAATAATATGTTTTTAGTATGTAGTTGTTTTAGCACAACCATTACATTTTGTTAGGTTTTTATTTTATTTATAGGGTTACAAACGAGCACACAGTCCACCTGATGGTAAGTGGTTGCTGTGGCTCATAGACATCTACATCTATCCTCGCTTGAGAATCAAAATCCAGATGCGTTATCACCCGTAAGGACTAAGATGGAATGCCTCTTTTCCAGTAAAACGGGTCTCCGGTTCTCTACACTCACCATACGAAACACAGCAGCGTTGAGCTGCTATTTTACGCTGGTATTCTGTGACCTATTGCTGTATGTTATGAATTTAGTTACATACCTAACAAAATGTCACGTGAATCTGAAAATTTCATTATGTAATTACCATGTGGTGGTGTTGTAAGTGAGTCTATGGGGAGACTTATATTTAGCAGTGGACGTGACAAAGGCTGTAATGGTGATGATGATCTTATGAAAAACACTCACTCACTATTGTGAAACCTGCACTAAGACAGTACATTTTCGCTATTTTATTGAAGTTATTAACGTTAAAAATTAAAGTTACAGCCTATATATGTCCCACTGCTGGGCACAGGCCTCCTCTCATTTCTGAGAGGGGTTTAGGGCAAGGTAATGTGTCCGCCATGCTGCCCCAATGCGTGTTGGCGAACTTCACGTCTTCAAATTTTTTTTCTTATTTTTCAGAAATGCTGGTTTTCTCACGAATTTTTCCTTCACCGCCGACACGTGGTAAATCACCACTTAAAATTGCAATTAACAATTTCATTGATGCTGGCGGGAATCGAACTCGAGGATTGAAGGTATTGTCAGAGAACAAATAATAGTACTACGTACAGAAGTTGCACTCCTTTGATGTTGACTGCTTGCCGACGTTTTGATAGCCTACATAATTATTATTAATTAAATAAATTGCCGTGTAGTGGCGGTCAAGAATATCCACTACCCCATATCCTCCCGTGGGTGTCGTAAAAGGCGACAAAGGGAAACAGGCGGGAGATGGGCAGCAGCATCTTCCTGATAATAGCCAAAATTACAATAAAAAAACTGCGGTTGCCAACCCGCTCGCCAGGCGTGGCAACTATGGCAAATACCCCCAATGATCAAAACAACAAACAGACGGCCCCCAGTCCCCGGCGGCCCCGCTATTCCTGGCTACGGTGGCGACCATGGTAACGGCGGGGCAGGGGGTGCTAAGAATCTCCGGTGGAGGTTCGGTTGCCACCTACGACGACTCGACCTGGCAACGTACAACGCACGCACCCTGAGGACTGACGAGAAGATCGTGGAGCTGGAAGAAGAGATAGACAAGTTGCGCTGGCATATTATAGGATTATCCGAAGTCCGAAGACAGGGGGAGGACACGGTAATCATCGAATCCGGCAACTTGATCTATCACCGGGAGGGCGACCATCTGTCCCAAGGAGGTGTCGGATTTATCGTCCACAAGTCTCTCGTTAACAACGTTGCAAAGATCGGGAGTGTGTCGACGAGGGTTGCGTACCTTATACTCAGAATCACCAAACGGTATTCGCTGAAGGTCATACAGGTTTACGCACCAACCTCGGCACACCCCGATGAGGAGGTGGAGGAAATGTATGAGGATATCTCTAGAGCCATGCATTCCTCCAAAACCCAATATACGGTGTTAATTGGAGACTTCAATGCAAAACTAGGCACAAGAGAGAACGGTGAGCTGAAAGTAGGGAAATTTGGAATAGGGCAACGGAACCCAAGGGGCCAGCAGCTGGCCGACTTCATGGAGAAAGAGGGACTCTTTATGATGAACTCTTTCTTCAAGAAGCGGCCCCACAGAAAGTGGACCTGGTCGAGCCCCGACGGTTCGACAAAAAAATGAGATTGACTTCATTATGACGACCAGACGACAACTGTTCAGTGATGTCTCAGTGATCGCGAGGGTGAAAACCGGCAGCGATCACCGAATGGTTAGAGGCACACTGAACCTAAATGTTAAGTTGGAGAGGTCTCGTCTGATGAAGTCAACGCTCCGTCCCCCTCGTGCTCTAATCCAAAGTCCCGAAACCTTTCAGCTCGAGTTACAAAACCGTTTTCAGTGCCTAGAAGACTGCAATGAAGTGGACGATATGAATGACAAGCTCGTGGAAACTGCCCATGCGGTCGGAGCTAAGTTCTGCAAGACCCGCCGCAGAAGAACACAAAACTCTCCGATCACACTCTTAATCTCATGGCTGTTAGACCGGAGATGAGGCTACATTCTTCAACAGATTTGACAGCATACAGGCAACTAAACAGACAGATCTCCAAATGCATGCGGCGAGACTTACGCAACTTCAATACAGCTCGTATTGTAGAAGCGATCGAGCGGAACCAAGGCTCCAAAGTCTTTGCCAGAGATCTGTCTGCCAGAAAGAGCCAACTGTCAAAGCTGAAGACCGAATGTGGCAGCATCGTTTCCGGGGCACCTGAGATTTTGAGTGAGATTGAGAGGTTCTATGGGCAGCTGTACACGTCATCGTTGGAGCCACACGCAAGTGTGAGTAACGATCCAAGAGCGAGTCTTATTCGACACTATTCCGAAGATATACCGGACGTCAGTCTGAGCGAGATTAGAATGGCTCTCCAGCACCTTAAAAACGGCAAGGTCCCAGGCGAGGATGGAATTACAGCGGAGCTTCTGAAAGCGGGTGGAAGACCGGTACTTGAAGTCCTTCAGAAGCTCTTTAATTCCGTCCTCCATGGTGGAATTACACCGGAGGCGTGGAGCAGAAGTGCGGTGGTCTTGTTCTTCAAGAAAGGTGACAACGCTCTTTTGAAGAACTACAGACTGATTTCCCTTCTGAGCCGCGTCTACGTGCTGTTTTCGAGAGTCATTACGAATCATCTCGCGCGCAGACTTGACGACTTCCAGCCTCCCGAAAAAGCCGGTTTCCGAAAGGGCTTTAGCACCATAGACCACATACATACCCTACGGCAAATTGTACAGAAGTCCGAAGAGTACAATTTGCCACTATGTCTGGCGTATGTGGACTATGAGAAAGCCTTTGATTCCGTCGAAATTTGGTCGGTGCTGCAGTCCCTTCAGCGGTGCCAAGTTGACTGTCGGTATATCGAAGTGCTGAAGTGTTTGTACAGTAGAGCTACGATGGCTATCCGAGTACAGAACTAGAGTACGAAACCTATCCAATTGCAGAGAGGTGTAAGACAGGGTGACGTTATATCCCCGAAACTCTTCACCGCTGCATTGGAAGACGTTTTCAAGCTTCTGGACTGGAAAGGATACGGAATTAACATCAATGGCGAGTACATCACTCACCTTCGATTTGCCGACGATATAGTCCTCATGGCAGAATCGCTGGAGGAACTAAGCACTATGCTCAATGACCTCAATAGTGTCTCCCAACGGATAGGTCTTAAGATGAACATGGACAAAACAAAGATTATGTTTAATGTCCATGTCACACCTATGCCGGTAGTTGTTGGGGGCATTAAGCTCGAAGTTGTTGACGAGTATGTTTACCTGGGACAAATAGTCCGACTAGGTAAGTCCAACTTCGACCGAGTGGTCAATCGACGGATTCAACTCGGCTGGGCAGCGTTCGGGAAACTACGACACATCTTCTCGTCAGAAATACCTCAAAACCTTAAAACAAAATTGTACAACCAGTGCGTGTTGCCAGTGATGACTTACGGAACTGAGACTGAGAACTGAGTATGAGGAAGCTCAAGGTCGCTCAGCGAGCTATGGAGAGGGCTATGCTCGGAGTTTCTCTGCGTGATAAACTAAGGAATGAGGATATCCGCAGTAGAACCAGAATAACCGACATAGCCCAACGGATTAGTAAGCTGAAGTGGCAGTGGGCCGGCCATATAGCTCGAAGAACCGACAACCGATGGGGAAGAAAGGTTCTCGAGTGGCAGCCTCGTACCGGTAGGCGAAGTTTAGGGCGTCCCCCCACAAGATGGAGTGACGACCTGGTAAGACATGCAGGAAGTCGATGGATGCAGGTGGCTCAGGACCGTGCTTTGTGGCATACTTTGGGGGAGGCCTATGTTCAGCAGTGGACTTGTGAAGGGCTGTAATGATGATGATGATGATGATGATGAAATAAATCGCGTACGCAAGATAAATAAAACTTTATCGCTGCGCGCGAGTGTCCGTATTACTTTGCATCTTTTCCCCTTCCAACGTCACGGCGGATTTTCCGTGGTTACTAAGGGCTGTCTATAAAGAGTAAAAAAATACATTGCGTAACGGTAAGTTACTTAGGTAAAGTATCTATTCTGACTATGATCGACTGACCATATTTTCGCTACTATGTGAGTTCTGTGATGCCCAACGCATACAACTTGCATCGGTATTGTTAAATTGAAGGTATTGGTTAAAACGATATTACACAATTCATTATTGCCCATATAATTTTTAGTAAAGATGTCTATTGTTGCAATTTTGTGTTGTATTGTATTATAATGTTGTAATTTTGTGTAGTATTAAGGATAAGGCTAGATGGAAAGCATGTGTTTAGTATACGCGCAGTGAACATGTCTATGTAACGTTAGACACCCGCTACACACTCGAACAGAAATCTCGTTTAATTTGAATCTATTGGACATCTTATATTTAATTTAAATATTATAATTTCTATATTTAATAGATAAAAATGTTGGCACTATTGTACTATTTAATTAAGATTATGATAATAAAGCTTTTTTTTTAAATATATAACTTCAATACTTTAGTACTACGATCTTAAATAAGTGCTGCAACATTAGTACAACTGCTCACAAAGTAATAAAACATAAAAACATACTCTTCAGTGTGTAATTTATGACTTAAATCACTCACGACGGGGTTGGCTTCTTTAAATGGAACATACTTTTTAACAGACTTCAAAAAGGAGTGTTTTTTTTGTATGTACCTATGTTACGCGATATCTTCGCAGATTGTGAAGCAATTTTGATGATTCTTTTTTTATTAAATATGTTATACATAGTTCAAGGGTGGTCCCATGTAAATTTGGAGAAGACCTCTAAGAGTAGCAAATAAATAACTTCTTTTTTAGCAATTTAAAGTAGGTTTTTACTTTTTGTCGAAAGTTATAATTATTCCACGAGAAATCGTTTTCCAACAATTTTTTTCTGCTCCCTACTTCTCTTATGATTTATTAACCAACTATAAACTACTGCTGGATTACCTGATCAGGTGCGCGCTTAACTTTCATCATTTCAATCTGATAATGAGCGAGGTGATCAAGTTTGTCCGTAGGGTCATGGCCGTAAATCTCGTAGGCATCAATTATCATGCTCAAAGTTAGGTTTTCGCTTGGCTCTTGGCAACATGGGTGATTCTTCACAGTGTATGCTCTCTACAAACATCATAAAATAATTAAAGTTACAGTCTATGAATGTCTCACGGTTGGGCAATTGCCTCCTAATTTTGGGAGGCTTGACTCTCAGACATGCAGGTTTCCTCACGTAGTTTATCCTTACCGCAGGGCACATGGTAAAATACTAGTTAAAATTGCAATTAACACTACCATTCGTGACCTATAAAATTTACTGCAAGTGTTATAGTTTTTAAATTGACGGCTTCATGGCGCAATGGTTTAGCATTAAATTGCAGCACTGAGGGCCGCCGGTTCGAACTCAGCACGGAACAAACATTTGTGTAGCTATCAGACAATTGTTTCGGATCTGGATGTTTGTTCTTATAAAACTTATGTATGTAAACTGCCGCCACGATACAGTAGGAAATCGTAACTTTACAAACAAACTCGTAAAAGGAGAGTAAAGGACTGGTTGATAGCTTTAAATTTACTAATAATAGAGCAACCCGGGTTAGAACACCAGCTTCACTGAAATTTTCGCACTTTTAAGTGCTAATAAACTGACTACATAGTTAAGAAACTTACATTTCTAAGCAATAAAAAAGGTTTTAGTACCAAGCCTACAAACCTTGACGCTGCTCCCCATCGTTAGCTTTGGTATTTTACACCTTTTTTATAGGATAAGTGTGATAACAACACACAGTCCACCTAATGGTAAGTGGACGCTGTGGCCCATAGACATCTACATCAATCCTCGGTTAAGAATCAAAATGCAGATGCGTTGCCACCCCTGAGGACTAAGATGGAATGTCTCATTACCAGTAAAATGGGTCTCCAGTTCTCTACACTCACCATACGAAACACAGCAGTATTGAACTCCTATTTTACGCTGGCATTCTGTGACAGCGTGGTGGTTCCTCGGTCGAACAACTTATAGTGTCATTCGTGCAACAACCATAATACAGTTGCAGCATGGTTCTACCACGTAAAAAATAATATTTTAAAATTATTTATTTTATTAATTTCATTCGGAACACCAATAGCTTTTATACATTTCAGTAATTATACATTTTTAAATCTACATTGCTAAAGGTATTCGCATATTGAACTATATCCGCATACACGCACTTGAGCATCGCGCGACCTTGAAGAATACCCGAGACGAATTAGAGGAGCCTTGTGACGAGCAGTGGGGTACATCTACATATTGTAATTTTACTTTAATTTTCTAATGACAGGAAAATCTTCTGGCAGCAGTGGACTTTTAAGAGATATGAAATTAGAATTGTACATATTTACGCGTAAAATCTTACCGATAATACACTGGAAGTGATCAAAATAATTAATTTTAAAAACCAGCAGCCGTCGCTTCGAGCCATGCTTAGCTAACTCTGAGGTAACAAAGCATGACGAAAAATCCAGTGCTAACGACCAATTAGTAATAATAGTCGACAAAGGTAAATTGCGATTGAAAACTGCGACTTCAATAAAATATAATCTAGACTCAGAATATTTCAATATGCCCAATTACTGAATCGTGTAGCGACGTAAAACAATCACATCGACTTTGAAAAAAAATATTATTGTAAAGAATGTATTAATTACGCATTATATTCTTTAATATAATGCAATCCGCCCCGGCTTCGCACGGGTGATTTCTAGACAAACAACACACAAAAAAAATGTCATCAAAATCAGTCGATCCATTTTCGAGTTTTAGTGGGACAGTGTCCGTTAGGACAGCAATTGATTTTTATATATAAAGACGATGACTACACAATGTTTTCTTAAAATCAATTTGTTTATTTGACCCGTCTGACAAGCTTATGAATGATGATAAAATGTGATATACATTTAATATTGATTTATTATTGATACATAATACCATACTCAAATCAAATAAATAAATTTATAAATAAATATGGGTGTAGGAGACAACTACGATACATATCACAAATATCTTATGGCCTTTGAGAAAACAATCAAATTAAAACCAAGTCGTATATTTACAAAACTGGCTGGATGGTGACCACCTGCTTGGCGTGACGAGAAAACCTTTCAGGATTTCACTATAATCGATAAATAGAATGAGATCCTATCATCTTTGTGAGTGTTTTTAGACAGGAAAGTGTCTACCGCGATGTAAGTTTGCGGACTTCACATATCTTTAACACGTGGTAAAGCCATGCTGCAGCTATATTTTAACTGTAGCACAAATGGGTCGGTTCGACCTCAATGCTGCTGTTTCGCATGGTGAGTGTAGAACACCGGAGACCCTTCTTAGTGGAAACGAGGCATTCCGTTTTAGTCCTCAGGGGTGACAACGCATCTGCATTTTGATTCGTAATCGTCTATAGGCCACAGCATCCACCTACCATCAGGTGAACTGTGTGATCGTTAGTCACCCTTATTCTATTAAAAACAATATATTATTTTATTTCTGGGACATGCCGATTTCTTCACGATGTTTTATTTTATCGCCGAGCACGTAATAAATCAACACTTAAAATTATAATTAACAATTTCACCGGCCGGGGATCGAACCCGGGCTGCTCGATATGTATACTGTATAGTGAGCGCTATAAATAAATTATTGAAAAAAAATATCGTTGGACTTATAAATTAAATAATTGCATATTTTGCTTGTGTAGTTACGCAAAAATGATACAATTCAATTCAATCTACATTCAGGTGAATAATGAGATATACTTACGTTTGTTATTTACGTTACGTTTTGGAAAGACGTTATTTATAGGACAGTACGATTTGTCGGATGGGGGCTAGGCGAGAAAAAGTGTAAGATTTTTCCGTTACGACCCCTTCTGACGTAGTGTAGACGGCCTTGACGGCTATAAAGAAGCGAGACGGAATAATATCTATCTCCCTCGCACTTTTTCTTATCTTGCGTTCCACTATACTCACGCATGTTTTTTTTATATTATTTTATTATTAGAAAGATATTACTGTCCATCTGCTTTGCTGTTCTTTCTTCTTGCGTCTCTTACGACACTCACAGGATAATATAATATTACATACCACGATAAAAAACAAAACTCCAAACAATTAAAAGGAAGATTATCACTGAATCCCATCTAAATATTCAAACGTCAATATCTCAAAGTTACCTTTTGTGAGTTGTCCTTACCTATTTCTGCCGCCAAACAGCAGTGCTTGCGCTGCGGTGTCTGGTCGGAAGGTAATAGAGAGGCAGTAAAGTTAAAGGCTGTGAGGTTTCCATCCATGAGCCCATCTTAGTCTTCAGAGGTGAAAACGCATCTGTAGCTTTCTTTGTTTGAAGCTGATTGCATGTGTCCATGGGTAGCAATAGCCGTTTACGATCAGTTGGTCTGTTAGTTCGTTTGTCTCTTCAATTCTTCTTCTTTTTGTTTGTTCTTTTTGTATAACATTATCCCAATAACAATGTTTAAACTTGCCGGTAGGCGCGAGTTTGGTATACAGGTAGTTCAAATATTTGTCTGGAGAAATTTTAGAAATTACAAATAATTTTCTATTATGTGATTTTGTTTTGCGCAATTTGTGACTTAAAATATAATGGTGACAAACGAGCACACAGTCCACCTGATTAAAAGTGGCTGCTGTGGTCCATAGACATCTACATCTATCATCAATTGAAAATCCAAATGCAGATGCGTTGTCACCCGTGAGGGCTAAGATGGAATGCCTCGTTTCCAGTACAAAGGGTCTCCGGTTCTCTACACTCACCATACGAAACAGCAGCGTTAAGCTGCTATTTTACGCTGGTATTCTGTGAAAACGCGGTCCTTCCCCGGTCGAGCCGATCCATTCGTGCTACAACTATACCAGTAATATTGGTTATTTGGTTTTTAATTAAGTATATTTAAATTTGTGTATACTAGGTATAGATCTTTATCTACCTGTCAATAAATAATTCCATCAATTTTACAGAATTATTGAATTAACAAATTCCAAAATAAGATAAGTTAGTCCAATTATTTTAAGAAATTTAATCCACATTTTAATAAAAATTAATTGTCACTTGAGGCGACGTAAGAAGCCAACAAGTAATAACAAATAGCCTATATTCGGTTATTACGGACCATGTAATTGTGCCAAGGAAGAAAACTTGTTCCATAGTTCCGTGCTATTGATCGTCTCTCCGCGCAACATTCCCGCGCCGCAGAGGGCTTGGAGGTCCTCCCACAAGCGGATTCTGTTCCGAGCAAGCATTGTATAAAATAAAAACCATTTTAAAATGGTAAAAACCGACAAAAACACCTCGAGTACCATTTAAGAAATATAGAATCAGTGTTTCAAGTGCCACCATACCGATAATTCAGAACCGTGAAACGGAAATGAGTGAAATAAATTTACACAAAAATGGCTGACTTCGCGAAGAAACCTATTTAAACAATAATGTAATACCTTTTTATATGGTACTAGTGAGACAAGTCTTCCAAATTAGGTTAAATAAAATTGTTATAACGTATGTAGTTAATAATGTTAGAGTTTTAAAATCAATGTCTTCCAGTTGAGTCAATTCTGAAAATTTACGAGCGCTTCTTTGGTAATGTTCTTATATCAATAAAGAGGAGGAGAATATAGAGTATTAGAATATTTAACAAGAAATTGATTTCAAAAATATAAGAAGAAAATAAAAAATCAAAAATGATGAATTTGGGTCGTATTAGGATGCCTCCTTTGAAAAATGTGCTGGACGTAGCCATGCAGACCGTCAGACAACAAATTCCTGATAAAACAGGCCAATCATCGCGTCCACCACAAAATGTGAGATTCGCGAACCTCGGTAAGTACAAACACCTCAGACAATACGTTGTTAAGAAGCTGTATAATTATTAACTATGAGACAGAGTGTTGAAAATATCCCCCAAAAATCATGGACCCTAGATTCAAAACTCAAAGAATATCCGTAAGTTTTAATTGCTTCCCGTAATTGTCAAAATAGCAGACGTTGTCAATAGGAGTACCCCTTTTCTGATCTTATCGATTTACTTTCACTGCAACTAATTAGAGTAACGTGAATGCCCTATTTTAACACTAAAATTTTAGAGACTCTTAAGATTGAGATTATAATTAAAAAAAATTGTATTGAACAAAATTCACATACCTTTTTTAAATTGAGTTAAAAATACTAAGAGTGATGCACTCTTACATACTTACGGAAATCTATTATCGTAACAATTAAAGACTTCATCATCATCATCATCCCAGCCTATCTAAAGTACATGAACATATACCTTTATTGCTTCATAGGGTCTTCTTCGTAGATCATCATCTGCCATAAATACCATGCTTAACGTGGGGGTTGGCAACCGCTGTTTTTTATTAATTATTTTTAAATTGTTATCGGGAATATGCTTCTGCCCATCTGTTTTATTTCCCTTCTTCGCTTGTTACGACACCACCGAATTATATGGGTCTTTTTCTACCACTACACAGATTTAAAAAAAATAAAACCTCTAGAAAAACACAATTTTAAACAAATTTTATTCATAAATTACTTGACAGACGATAAATTAAATTTGCCACTATTAATATTTAAATGATTACCATTTACACACAACAGACATGGGAGAAAGTTGCGAGCTATCTACAATGAACGAAACTACGTCACCAACTTACCAGTCTACCAATCCTACCAATCCATTCTTGAGTGGCCAGCTACAGGCTGAGGATACCTTCACCAGCTACCAAAATACTTATCCCCAGCAAGATGGTGCTCCACGGTAAACCTTACTTTTACGAATTTGTTAAATACATAATAAATTTTGCAAGCAAATGCAAACGTGTCCAATTTAGTAAATCTTAAAAGCTTAGTAAAATATCATCATCATCATTACAGCCCTTCACAAGTCCGCTGCTGAACATATGCCTCCCCCAAGGAATGCCACAAAGCACGGTACTGAGCCACCTGGATCCATCGACTTCCTGCATGTAATAAAATATAGAAAAATATAATTCAACGGCCACGTAGTTGTTAACATTTGCGATTGATCCCACGTCTCTGACACTGCATTCATGGCTACCTCCTGTGTTATTGGGTGTAAGCGTTACATCCTTCTATATATAGAGGTCAGTGGTTACATCAGATACGACTAAATCAGAAATAATGAGTGACCTTTGTAGTCGCATGATTACTTTTGCCACTATAATATGTACACTCATTACATCTTATCAAAAGTCAACTACTGAACATCGACCTCTCTAACAGAATACCTTTACGATCGTCAGTATGATACAATTTGTTTGGAATAAGTTTTAGTTGTTTTTTTTTTCACATGTAAAATGTATCCAATAATAATTAGATGTAAATGTATAATGTAATATGTCACCGTGGTCAAGCTTAATTGGAGAATACGCAGGATCTTCAATCAATATAATTATAACTTTTTAGATGTTTATGAATTTTATAAGTTCCTTGATAGTTTTGTAATGTGTCGTTTTTACTACTTGTAAGTATTTCAGGCCAAAAAATTTAAAGAATTAAAACAATTTAACTCAAACATTTGAAACGATACGAATTTTCAAAAAGATCTCCTGACTGTCATAACTACTATTATCACTATTGCAATATACCATAATATATAAAAAAAAACTACATAAAATACCTAAGCTTTAACATATTCATTTTCAGAACACAGAGCATGCAAAGTGTTGATTTTTACGCTTCATCTGAAGAGGGAGGCTTTGAAGAGGGTGGGGGAAAACCAGGTGCCAAAATTAACGAATATCAAGCCGCCTGGAACGTCACCAATGCCATTCAGGTGAGATATTATAATAACGTTTGTGCAACCTGCACTTTTTGTATTTGAATCAAATAATAATAATCGAATCTTTATCGCACAGGGTATGTTCGTGGTGTCGCTTCCGTTTGCTGTACTTCAAGGAGGTTACTGGGCTATCGCTGCGATGATTGGTATTGCCCATATCTGCTGCTACACTGGGAAGATCTTGGTAGAATGCCTTTATGAAGATGACCCCGTGACAGGGCAACGTGTCAGAGTTCGTGATTCTTACGTCTCTATCGCCAAAGAATGTTTTGGTAGAAAGTACGGAGCTCGAATTGTTAATATGGCGCAAATTATCGAACTACTCATGACTTGCATTCTATACGTTGTTGTTTGTGGCGATCTTATGATAGGTACGTTTCCTGATGGTTCCATCGACACTCGCTCCTGGATGATGTTGACTGGTATCTTTCTTCTTCCACTTGGCTTCCTCAAATCTCTAAAAAGCGTCAGTATGTTATCGTTTTGGTGTACCATGAGTCATTTGATCATAAACGCCATTGTACTCGGCTATTGCATTCTTTATATTGGGGATTGGGGTTGGTCGAAAGTGAAATGGAGTTTGGATTTCGAGAATTTTCCTATCAGTTTAGGTGTCATTGTTTTCTCTTACACGTCTCAAATATTTTTGCCTACCTTAGAAGGCAACATGGAGGATCGATCCAAATTTGAATGGATGTTAAACTGGTCGCATATAGCAGCTGCTGCTTTTAAATCTATTTTTGGATATTTATGCTTTTTGACTTTTCAAAACGATACCCAGCAAGTAATAACAAACAATCTTCACTCGGCTGGATTCAAGGGACTGGTTAATTTCTTTCTTGTAACTAAGGCTGTACTTAGTTACCCCCTACCATATTATGCTGCATGTGATTTGCTCGAGCGTGCACTATTCCGGGGAAAGCCTAAAACTCTTTTTCCACCTATTTATGCTTTGGATGGGGAGTTGAAAGTCTGGGGCCTAGCTTGGCGTTTGGGCGTTATTATGTTTACTGTACTGATGGCGATTTTCATTCCCCATTTCGCCATACTAATGGGATTTATCGGTAGTTTTACGGGGACAATGCTGAGTTTCATTTGGCCCGCATATTTCCATCTAAGACTTAAAGGCAATCAACTTGAAAGTACTACGATTGCGTATGACTATTTTATAATTGGTTTAGGAGTGTTGTTTGGTATAATTGGAATGTACGATTCAGGTTCGGCTCTTGTAAAAGCGTTCAAGATAGGTTTGCCGTTTTAATTCAAGTAGTTTTAGGTCGTTGTTGAACTATTTCTAGAAATATGCAAATTTTATTTTAAAGCGGCATTGGCATTGCGATCCGATGTGATTTAATGTTTTATATCTTAGATTTGTTTATAGGGGTTAAGAAAACAATAATTAATGTTGGTATTCGAAACATATGTCTTCCATTACATAGTTCTATGTATATAAACATGTAAATTAGAGTTATTATATACACTAAATTATACAAAATAATCCAAAGTCTTCCATAATATCGGTGTCATAATTGACCTTCGACAACGAAGTCTTCCAGTTTATTAAATATATATAATATACATATAATTGTTAATGAAATTGATATTGTATTACACATTTATAGATGTAACCTATAAAATACTCGCATCACGTACGTACATTAGTTGTTTATAATTTATATATGATTTACTTTTGTGTCATAAGCCTTTGAATGATTTTGATATTTTAATAGGTACATTAAGCAACCTCAACATGTTAATATTTTAAATGTTTAAATCGAAAATTTATTTATTTAATTTACCTACTAAGCTTTATTATAATATACACATTATGTAAGTAAAAGCTATAAAGTATTATTTTTTTAAGGTAGCTAATTTACCGTATATTACTAAAAAAATTGTTTTTTTGTGTTCTTAGTAAAAACATTTTGACACGATATTTTTTATAGTGTGTAGCTTCAGGCCGTGCATGGCCAGTATCACTGTGATCAGTGGGAAGACCTATGCAATTATATTTATAGATGGGATTCCCCTCGTTTTCAAGCTCTAATTCCATTTCCACTATTAGTCACTTATCATCACGCGAGCCGCATGCTCGTTGGCCTCCTATTGTATAAAGAAAAGCTTAAAGTATATTTACTCGACGATGTTTGACAAATTACATTCCTATTTAATGTCGATGCACTTGGCTCATTTATAAACATATCTGCGTAATATACGGTTAGAGTTGCGGATTAAACTTCAATGCAATACCTACTCTTTTTTCCGACGAAAATTCGTGAGGTGAGGGGAAACAAAGACGAAAAGTGGCGGCATAAAAAATCTTCTTAACCCCAAGTTATTGCCATGATCAAAATTAAATATTAGATATATCTTGTTCTGCAGTGAACTATCCAAGAGTTTTTATTTCGCCAGATATTTAATCTACACGTGTCTTTAAATTGTGTCAAGAAACAAACAAACGTTTAACATAATATATTCTTTACACCGTAAAAATAACAGTATATACCTATAATCCTTAATTTTGAATGAATCTAAAGTAGGTATTATATTATGATAATATTTCAGAACTTTTATAGTAATTTACTCATATAAGTTTGTTATATACTTCATAGCTTTTAGGTTAATATATCTCGAGTGTTTTCAAGTACATTATACCTATAGATTATTTTTTATTCAAATTTGTTAACTAAAATATGATTTAAAAATGTCTTCCATGTCTAATAACCTAACATATTGTTGTTGATCATATCATAGAATAATTCATAGATTTATAATTATGTAAATTACTCTATAATAGTATAGAAAAAAATTAAATCGTTTATGCCAGACTACATACTCCCAAATTTTAAAATAAAACACGAATGGTTTAAGGTGTACAGACGGTACGTCATTTTACTTTTTTCGCGGGATCTATCATAAATAAATCGCTTATCTCCTGTTTTAGTTTTCTTCTAAAAAAGTGGATAGTATAAAATCGGCCAAGTGCGAGTCGGACTCGCGCATGAAGGGTTCCGTACCATCGTTAAATACGTTTCTATTAGGGGAGCCCCCTTTAATTTTTAATTTATTTTTATTTTTTTGTATGTTGTTATGGCGGCAATAGAAACATACATTCTGTAAAAAATTCAACTATCTATCTATTACGGATCATGAGATACAGCCTACTGACAGACGGACGGGCGTACAGCGGAAGCTTAGTAATAGGGTCCCGTTGGTTACCCTTCGAGTACGGAACCCTAAAAAGTGCGGTTGCCAGCTCGCCTGCCAACTGAGGCAACTATGGAAAATATCCCCGCGATCTGGCAATCTGTAGAAGAGGCCTATGTTCAACTTTTGGTACGTTATACCTAATTAATAATTGAAAGTAAAGACTAGAAATGAATTGGGGGTGACTCGAAATTTAGGCCTAGTCAGTTTGAATAGCCCCATATCATGTAGAGGATGTCATGGGGGTCATGGTTGAATAGGGGCAAAAAGTTCTCATTACACTCCTAGGGGGTCAAAATGGCCAAAAGCCAAAAAATTGGGGGTTAGCTCGAACTTTAGGAATAGTCAGTTTGAATAGCCTATCATGTAGATGATGTCATGGGGGTCATGGTTGAATAGGGGCAAAGAGTTCTCATTACACTCCTAGGGGGTCAAAATGGCAAAAAAACAAAAAATTTAAATCTCTTATTTCAGCTATAACTCCGCCACCTTCGGAGGTTCTTACACAGTCTTTACTTCTCGCATCACACTAGTTAATAACTAAATGAAGAGTTTCTGATTGTTGTCTGCAATTACTAAACCAATATTAAACGATTTTTTTTAAATAAAAAAAATAGGAACAATAGTCACCTTCATTCTGTAATCAAGTTTAATTTAAAATTAATTTCGAAATGTAAGTGCAATAATATTTTCGTTTGCCACTTCGTTTATTCTCAATAAAATTATCTCACATTTAATAACATACTGTTAACAATCAATTAATAAAAGGAAGTGTCTATTCATAAGATAATCGAACGATACATTTTTTGTTATTTGTACAATCATTATTGTATGATTTATTTATTTCTATACGTCCGATATATTTTAAATATTTCAAATTCAAAAAATAAATACAAAAAAAATATTTTTAATAATTTTAGACAATTATTGAGTAAAACACTCAATCGTCTAGATTAATTTACGCGTATGATTACGCTATTTGCGTCTATCTCCTCTAAACATTACACCAATCTTGCAATATCAGTAACAGTAGGCTAAGAGATGTGGCTTGTGGAATATAATATTGAAAGAACTAAACTTTGTAATTTAAAAAAAAATTATCGGACGAATAAGCCTTCTTTATTTATAATACCTACGATTATCGTATGAATAATTATTTTTTAATCATACGATTATCGTATGACTAATCATTTTTAAGTTGTTAACAACAGCCTTAATAAAATCTGGGACTTATACGTCCCATGTTTATGTGGGACTGATAAAAAAAATATGGGCAAGCATTTCGTAAAAGACATAGGCGCATGGCTGCGATTGTGCAGGCGATTGGCTAGCCGCCTGTCACTTCTTTCACAACTTTCCCATATTTTTAGCTAAACGTAGCCCAAGTATCTCCCTGCTAATTATTTTGGACTCTGCCGACATCTACCCTCCTACCTACCTGGGATGACAGGCGTGATAAATCCCAGAGTAAAAATACTATCTGTGTTTTGTATAAAATCAATCAGAATGGAATATTGGCACACAATTAACAGACAGAAGATATTTAAAATTTTCTGTATCATCGAAATGAAAGCGCTAAAGAAACAGTTTTTTTTTTAATTACAATATTATTTATTCCCCATTATTACTCCATGTTCTGTATACTGTACACCTTACGCTATTAGGAAAATTAAGGCTTCCAATATAGACAGTAAAATTTCAAATGCAAACAAACGACATCCTGTTTTGTTACGTAGTGCTTGCATTTGAGGGATATTTTAGAGGTGTGTCCAAACGCAATAATGTTTTATAAAATATAATAAATACGCATGTATTGTGATGAAATGGACAATTCTAAGTGTGTATTTTAATGAATATAAAATGTTATTCGAAATTTGTTGTTTCATTGCAAAAATGTAAACTGTACAATTTTTAAGATAGAAGTTTTATTATAATCCTATGTGAACAACGCCTCATTAATAGATCTTCTATGAATGTGGCGTTGTCTATATTTTCACCGTGTAGTGGCGGTGTAAGAAATTTCCACTACCCAATATCATCCCGTGGATGTCGTAAGAGGTGACAGAAGGAAACAAATCAAGAGATGGGCAGCGTCTTCCTAATAACGACTACAATAAAAATGTGCGGTTGTTAACCCGCTTGCCAAGCGTGGCTACTATGGCAAATATCACCACTACCTCTATGAGACAATCTAAGGGGAGGCCTATGTTCGGCAGTGGACTAGGCTGTAATAATGGATGGATGTATAGAAGATAATCTACCAGGAGCACATGACCCACTGAGAGGTAAAATTTTCAAATCAACAGTAACATTACAATTATGACAAATATCACCTTTATGAGACAATCTAAGGGGAGGCCTATATTCGGCAGTGGACTAGGCTGTAATAATGGATGGATGTATAGAAGATAATCTACCAGGAGCACATGACCCACTGAGAGGTGAAATTTTCAAATCAACAGTAACATTACAATTACGACAAATATCACCTTTATGAGACAATCTATGGGGAGGCCTATGTTCAGCAGTGACTAGGCTGAAAAAAATGGATGGATATATAGAAGATAATCTACCAGGAGCACATGACCCACTAAAAGGTGAAATTTTCAAATCAACAGTAACATTACAACTATGACAAATATCCCCCTATGAGACAATCTATGGGGGAGGCCTATGTTTAGCGGTGGACTTTAATAGCCTGTAAAGATAACGGTATTTAGATTTAAGATAATCAAAGACCATTTAATTTATCAATTTTTTTAATCTTCAAGTTTTTCGGATACAATATACCCTAGATACCTCCTGATATTGCTCTCTATCTGTTCGAAAAGTTTCATCACCATAGGTTCGACTATTTTGAAGATTAGATTAGATTGGAGAGACAAAAAGACAGACAAAAAAATTAAAAATAGTTATTTATGTCTTAATAGCACCATCAACTTAATAGAAGCCAGCTATTTTAATATTACAGACCGACACTTTAATTTATATGTGTACAGAAAATGTAAGAGTATAGATAACATAGTTTGTATCGAAGTCCCAAATACTGTTTCTAACTGTTTCTAACCATCAGTCGGGATAACTTTGTTGTCGTGTACGCAAATAAAATTTTTATTTATAGAATATGGGTGATAAACGAACTAATAGTCCACCTAATGTTAAGTTCATGCCCATAGACTTCATGTATCCTTAAATTGGAATTAAAATGCAGACGCGTTGTCACTCCCTATGGACTAAGATAGAATGCCATGTTTCCATTAAAAAGGATCTCCGGTTTCTTTTACACTCACCATACGAAACAACGAAAGCAGCATTAAGCAGCTATTTTACGCTGGTATTCTGTGAGAGCGTGATCCTTCCCCAGTCGAGCCGACAAGTTTGTACTGCAGCCGTAATATAGCTGCAGTATGGCTCTACCACGTCTACAACTATCTTTATATAAAACAGAAGTGGCAAACGAACTAACAGTCAGGGCGCGTTCCGACGACACGCACCCGCTACACGCACGCCACGCGTACGCCACTAGCTTTGAAATTTTTTGCATATAATTTGAGTCTTATGACAAATTAATACATCTGAAATTTTATAAAAAGCGCGGGCGTATGTCGTAGCGGGGCGGGTGCAGAGCGTGTGCATGGCGAGCGCGGGGCCGGCGCGGAGCGGGAACAAGGCGAGCGCGTGGCGTGTGCGAGGCGTGTGCGGTTGAACGTCGATAAATGCAATTTCAGATTTATAGATTTGTCATAAGACTCAAATTATATGCAACAAATTTCAAAGAGAGTTAAACGCGGGTGCTGACACGCGTGGCGTGCGCGTAGCGGGTGCGTGTCGTCGGAACGCGCCCTCACAGACTAACTAGTAGATTCTACTAACAGTCCACCTGATGGTAAATTTTTGTTTTTTTTTTAAGTAAAAAACAACAAAGAAGGTAACTTCAAACAAAGAAGGCTACAGTTGCGTTTTCATCTCTGTGGACTGATATGGAATACATCACAGCCTACAATTATACTGGCTCTAACCTTCAGACTGGAATGCAGCAGCGCAAGCATTTGGCAGCAAAAATAGGAAGTTAGCCACGTCGTACCCCGTTTATAATGTTTGTAATACAATAACTTAAATTAAAAAATTAAAAAAAAACCCGCGAAACAAAAAGAGCTGATGAACTTCAAAAGGCTGAACAGATTTTCTTCTGTGTATTTGTGTGTCTGTGACACTCTTTTTGTTTCGCGAGTTTTTAAGTTTTTTAATTTATTATATTACAAATATTATTTAAACGAGGTACGATGTCGCTAACTTCATATTTTTGCCGCCAAATCTGCTTGCATTTTGTATTCCCTCAATGTCAGATGGGAAGTCAATTCGACACGAACGGAGCGAGATCAGGCGCAGGACCTTTACATGCTTTCCGGGGCACGGGGTGAAACAGCGCCTGAGTCCGGGTAGATACTGAAAACTTCTTGTTAAAAAAATCAAAAACTGATGTTTGTCCTAACCCGGGAGCATATAATCATCATCATCATCATGACAGCCCTTCACAAGTCCACTGCTGAACATAGGCCTCACCCGAGGAATGACACAAAACACGGTACTGAGCCACATGCATCCATCTCGACTTCCTACATGTCTTACCAGGTTGTTACTCCATCTAGTGGGGTGGTCGCCCTACATTTCGCCTACCGGTACGAGGCTGCCACTCGAGAACCTTGTTTCTCCATCTGTTGTCGGTTCTTCGAGCTATATGGCCGGCTCATTGCCACTTCAGTTTACTAATCCGTTTGGTTATGTCGATGACTTTGGTTCTACTGCGGATATCCTCATTTCTAAGTATAATGAGGTCATTGAGTATAGTGCTTAGGTCGTCCAGCGATTCTGCCATAAGGACTATATATCGTCGGCAAATCGAAGGTGATTGATGTACTCGTCATTGATGTTAATACGTATCCTTTCCAGTCCAGTAGCTTGAAAATGTCTTCCAATGCAGTGGTGAAGAGTTTCGGGGATATAACGTCACCCTGTCTTACACCTCTGCAATTGGATAGGTTTCATACTCTGACTCTGTACTCGGATAGCCATCGTAACCCTACTGTACAAACACTTCAGCACTTCCATATATTGACAGTCAACTTGTCACCCCTGAAGAGATTATTAATTAGGCAAAAAACTAAATAAAGGGGCTTTGCGACTAGAATGTTAATTGTTATATATTTTTTTAGTTGCGTATGTTCAAAGAACGTTACATAGAATAAGTATTTTCATTTAATGTGATGACTTTATCGCCATCCTGTATAACATGGCCTTTGTTTAATTTTCACTGGTAAGCGAAGAGTAGGGTGGACCTACACTAAATAGAGTGACGACCTATTTAGAGTTGCAGCTTAAGACCGTGGTTTTCTTTGGGGCGGTCTATGTCCACAGCTGGAATTTTGATGATATTACATGAAAAAGAGTAACGTAGAAATTTAAATAAGTAACGCTTATCAGTTTGCCGATACTGGTGATTAAAGCAAATCAATCCAACACAAGGAGAACCGCAGGGATGTCTCAAAACCACTTTTCCATAGATGTCACGAGACCCCGAGTCCATCAATAAGGCCTATACTGACATCTGTTCTCGACGCCTCGGCAGTCTTGGAGGTTCGGACCTGTCCATAGTTTGGCTACGTGTAGACAGCGACGACCATCCGCGCGTCTACGGGTGCCTCTATAGGTCCCATAGCGGTAATGCCGAAACAGACCGACTCATCGACCAATCCAAATGGCTACAGATTCCTTGCTACAACAGGTCCCATCCGCAGAGATCGTGATCCTTGGCGACTTAAACGCCCACCACGCCAAATGGCTCGGTTCACGTTTAACCGATCATGCGGGGAGATCTGTTTATGACTTTGCCTTGGTATATGGTCTGACACAACTGGTTACTTCACCTACGCGGATTTCAGATGTGTAGGATCATACACCTTCCCTGTTGGACCTTCTGCTGACCTCTCATCCGGACGGATATCAGGTTTCCGTCGATGCCCCTCTCGGCTCTTCGGACCATTGTCTGATCCGGAGTGTCGTGCCACTCACGCTCCCCTCGCGGTTGCGTTCTGCAGGTTGCCGCCGTTTTTGGCATTACAGGTCGGCGGATTGGGACGGAATGCGGTCTTTCTTTGCATCCTACCCATGGGGGCGGGTTTACTTCTCGCCGGATGATCCCAGCGCTGTTGCTGATTCTGTCACTGACGTGGAGCTACAGGGAATTGAACTATTTATTCCATCATTTGTGGTACCCATCGGAGGCAGATCTCAGCCTTGGTTTGGTCGCTCCTGTAAGACTGCATTACGCAGTAAGCAGGCGTGTTATCAAGCCTGGGCTGCGGCTTCGGCGACTCGGGATGTAAACACGAGCATACTTAAAAAGAAGTATAACTTCACCTCCAGGTCCTTCAAAAGAGTTATTGCCAAGGCAAAGTCAGAGCACATAGGCAGAATTGACGAGAAACTAGTTCGCCTTCCTTCGGGAACCCGTGCATTCTGGTCTCTCGCCAGGGCTGTCCAAGGGAATTTCTGTAAGTCATCACTACCATCTCTGCACAGGGAGGACGACATACTGGCTCACGCCACAAAAGAGAAAGCCGACATTTTAGGCTCCCTTTTTGCGTCCCACTCGACTCTTGATGACGGGGGGAAAACACCGCCGACCATCCCGCGGTGTGAGTGCTCCATGCCGGATGTGCGGTTCTCACAGCGCTCGGTTCGCAAAGCACTCCTCGTCCTGGACATCCAGAAGTCGAGTGGGCCTGACGGAATCCCGCCAATTGTGCTGAGGACGTGTGCTCCGGAGTTGGCACCGGTCCTAACGCGTCTATTCCGGTACTCCTACTCCGTAGGCGTAGTCCGGAAATCATGGAAGACAGCTTTTGTCCACCCAATCCCTAAAAAAGGCGACCGCTCAGACCCGTCCAACTATAGGCCTATCGCGGTCACCTCCTTGTTCTCCAAAATAATGGAATCCATTATTAACTGCCAGCTCATGCGGTACCTTGTGGATCACCAACTGATTAGTGACTGCCAATACGGTTTTCATCGGGGTCGATCAACTGGGTATCTTCTGGTCTACCTGACTCATAGATGGGCGGAGGCAGTAGAGTCCAAGGGGGAGGCGTTGGCCGTTAGTTTGGACATTGCGAAGGCCTTCGATCGGGTTTGGCACAAAGCGCTTCTTTCGAAGCTCCCTTTCTATGGGCTTCCCGAGAAATTGTGCGATTGGATCACCAGCTTCCTTGTAGATCGGAGCATCAAGGTCGTTGTAGACGGTGCATGCTCCGACTACAAGCCTATTAACGATGGTGTTCCACAAGGCTGTGTGCTATCACCAACGCTGTTTCTTCTGCATATCAATGATATGTTGCTAACTGGTAACATTCATTGCTATGCGGGTGACAGCACTGGTGATGCTGTATACACCGGCCATGCCAATATTTCTCGGGAAAACGTCGCCGAGTACCGGAACAAACTTGTGTCTAAAGTCGAGTCTTTGCTGAACAAAGTCTCGGATTGGGGGCGACTAAATCTAGTCCAGTTTAATCCTCAGAAGACAAAAGTTTGCACGTTTACCGCTAAAAAGAACCCCTTTGTCGTATATCTTCAGTTTCAAGGCACTCCCCTTTTTGCCTCAGTCATTATCGGAATCCTCGGAGTCGACATATCGAGTGACGTGCAGTTTCGAGGTCACTTGGAAGAGAAGGCCAAATTGGCCTCTAAAAAGCTTAGCGTGCTCAGCAGAGCGGGACAGTATTTCATGCCGGCACACCGCCTGCAACTTTACAAGGTACAGGTTCGGCCTCACATGGAATACTGTTCCCATCTCTGGGCAGGGGCTCCCCAGTCCCAGCTCCTTCCACTTGACCACATCCAACGCAGAGCGGCTCGAATCGTCGACGACCGAGTCCTTTCCGATCGGCTCGATTCATTGGCACTGCGAAGAGATGTTGCATCCTTTTGCATTTTCTTTCGCATTTAACACGGGGAGTGAGGAATTTTTCTGATTAATCCCAGCCACAATTTTCACTTTTGAGGAATTGTGCAGATTAATCCCAGCCACCAAATTTCACGGACGCACATCGCGGCAGAACTCTTGATACCATCCACACCATCTGGATGATTGGCCGTCCACCACTGTGCGATTTAGAAGATGTTTTCTTCCTTGCACGACTTCCTTGTGGGATCGATTACCATCAGCGATTTTTCCGGACCAATACGACTTAGGGACCTTCAAGAAAAAAGCCTACTCCTTCTTAAAAGGCCGGCAACGCATCTGCAATGTCCCTGGTTCCCCTGGTGTTGCAGTTGTTCATGGGCGGCGGTAGTCACTTTCCATCAGGTGAGCCGCACGCTTGTTTGCCCCCTCTCCTATAAAAAAACCTCACACATCTTCATGTGAACACATGATATGTGATAGAGCCATGCTATAGCTATATTTTGGTTGTAGCACCAATGGGGAAGGATCAGTCTCTCACAGAATACGTATGGTGAGTGTAGAGCACCGGATACCCTTTTTACTAGAAACGAGGAATTCGATCTTAGTCCGCAGGGGTGACAACGCATTTTGATTGTTAATCAAGGATAGATATAGATGTTTATGGGACACAACATCCCCTTACCAACAGAGTAGGTGGACTGTGTAATCGTTTATCACTCTTATTCAATAACAAAAAAACCACTAAGGATTAAACTATGAAATAAGGGCGACAATCGAGCATACAGTCCACCTGATGGTAAGTGGCTATTGCTCTCCATGGACACCAGCAGGAAACTTCAAACAAAGAAAGCTACAGGTGCGTTGTCACCGCTGAGGAGTAGAATAGAATGCCTCCCGTAATTATACTGCCTCTCTTTCTCTCTCAACTGGAACAGCAATTCACGCAATGCAATTTAGTCTGGGTAATAACTACCCAGACGGAAGCAGAAAAGTAGTCCAACCACATAGTAGCTAACGAAAGAGAAACAATTGGACGTAGTTATACAAAAACGTACCAACCCACAAGTCATTCAAAAATGAGTTAAATATACAGATCTACTTATTTTGACATTTTCATATGACGTAGTTATATAAAAACGTTCCAACCAAATAGATCTGTATATTTAACTCATTTTTGAATGACTTGTTGGTTGGAACGTTTTTGTATAACTACGTCCAATTATAAAAAGGATCAAGTTTGTTTTATGGTCGGAATTATTTTAGAGTGCAAGGTTAACGATGTAAACAAAGTAATAAAACAAATTGCTTTACCTAATTGGTGGTTACATGTTTTGGTTCGCTTTTCGCTGGTCGCCATGCTGACAAAATGGACACGTTCACTCACGCTTGCGTGTTGCTTGCACTATGTGTGGCCTGGCTACAGATAACGGTATGTATCATTAGCAAGTAAAATATTATGGCAGAATTTAATAAACATGTCTATTTACTTAAAGAAAATTTCATAAATAGTCAAAAGTTTTTGCAAGAAATACCAAAAAAATATTATACTTTAAACAATTCAACTACGAGTATGTATTCCTAATCTAAACTGGGTATAAGACTGTATCTCTTTTAAGTTTACAAATTAACCTAGCTAGGAGACTCAGAATTCTCATCATCATCATCATCATTTTTGATGAGGCACCAAGGAATGCCACAAAGCACGGTCCCGAGCCACCTGCATCCATCGACTTCCTGCATGTCTTACCAGGTCGTCACTCCATCTTGTGGGGGGACGCCCTACACTTCGCCTACCGGTACGAGGCTGCCACTCGAGAACCTTTCTTCCCCATCGGTTGTCGGTTCTTCGAGCTATATGGCCGGCCCACTGCCACTTCAGCTTACTAATCCGACACTCAGAATTCTACCGATTTCTAATTGTTAATGATCCACATGATGTATTGTATATCTTGGTAATGTGTATGTTAAGCTAAACTATAGAAATGTCAATAAAGAAATTATTTATTTATTTATTACCAACTCGGTGACATTGAGGAAGATACAATCTGTAGGAAAATTGTTTTCATTATCATTGTACAACATTAGCAACGCATCGCCAGATATCTTTCCTGGAGCTTCGCTAAATCCCTCGTTTTCATAAATTGCCATGCTCTCTTGCCAGTGTTTTATTCCCTAAGACTTTTTCTATGAGCATATATGGAAATGCAACTATAGCTTCTCGTTTATCACTACCGTAACTCTCAAGGTACCTATCATGACAAGTCTACTTATAAGTTAATCTCTTTAAGATTTCGATTCGAACACTCTACACTCAGGACTTAGACTAAGCTTTATTGCATTCATTTTTTATTTTATTTTAATATAAACAAATATAATAAGTATTAATAAGTTGGATAAATTCATAACCTCCTAATTCATTCTTTATAAGTTTCTTGTTTTTCAAGGTCAACAAAGCTACTTTTATCATGCTTAAGAGGTCTACCTAGCTTTTCAGTGTTATCCTCCTCATTTATTGTTTAATAAAATTATGAAAATATCTCATTTATAATTAATAAAGAAAAGAATAAGAAGAAGTATACCAGGATTAATTCAAAAATTCAAAATATTCGAATTTCATTATTCATATCAGTCTTAAAAATGTTAGCCGAACCTTTCGCCTGCACCAGCTCAAAATAAAATGCTATGCTATTTTTTATTAATAATGGAAATATTTTAGATAGCATACAACATCAGAACTCATCCATGCTGCTTGGAGCCCTCCGAGAATCTCACATTGGCCATGATTATTGACGCCTTCGAAATCTACGGTCATGACCCAACTGACAAACTGGACAACCTATGGCTATATCAGACTGAGATGATGCGTATCAAGACTGCTGAGGATCAGGTACCATACGAATAATTACTTTTGTAATCAAAAAAAATATATATACCTAGTCAGGTCATAAATTCTGTCACATGTTTAATATAAAATAATTGAAACAAGTTTATTCATTATGTAACCATTTATATATCAAAATGAACTTAACAAAACATAGATTCTTATGACACTAAAGTTTATTCAAAATGACCTCCGTGATTTTGAATACAGGCCTTCAATCTGCGCGGCCAGTCGTCTATCGCAGCACCAACGAGGTCCATGTCAATATCGGCGGCTGCCTTAATCAAGGATGTCTTGAGTGACTCCAAACTGGGATGAGGCTTTGAGCACGCCTTTTCCTCCAAGTGTTGCCATATCTTGTAATCTAACGGATTCAAATCTGGACTGGAGGAGGGCCAGTCTTCGTGCCGGATGAAGTCGATTTCACGCGCCGCCAGCCAGTCTTGTGTGCTCTTCGCTCTATAAGCTGGCGCCGAATCTTGTTGGAATACCCAGTGCCTGTTATTGAACATGGTATGAGAAACAGGTTCCACAAGGTTCGTCAGGACTGTATTTTGATACACAACTGCATTCGTTTTTACACCTTTCTCACAAAAATGTACCTCTGTTAAGCCCCAATAAGAAACTCCCAACCATACCATGAGCGAGGATGGAAAATGACCTTGTTGGACACGCGGAATACGGTTGCTCGCTTCTTCACTACTGTGTGCGTACACCTTATCATTTGTTTGTTGTAGCTCTCTTCTACGGTAAAAATTTTTTCATCCGAAAAAATAATTTCCCGATATTTTTTTCCCGCGTACCGCTTCAACAAAGCGCGGTATCTCTTCAGACTCAGGTCCATTAGACAAGCATTCAAACGACTTCCTGTTTTTCTTCGATATGCCCGAAGTCCTAAGTCTTCATTTAACACCCTTTTTACCGTGTTTCTGCTTAACCCCATCTGAAGGGCCAACAGATTCTGCTTACGTTTGGGATTTCTATGAATTCGCGCCTTCACAGCTTTTATCACTGCTGGAGTCCTAACAGACCGAAGGCGACCACTTCTTGACCTGTCATCTACACTAGAGTCTTCATTGCATCGTTTGATGGTACGATAAACGAATCTTTTGGTTATATTCAAATTTTTCAGTATGACAAAAATTTTAATTGGCGCGTAACCGCAACGATGCAACGCAATAACTGCAACACGGTCTTCTTTAAGCGTCCACTCCATATTTAAAAATGAGTAAAATTCTAAAAAGTATACAGTTTTATTTTCATGAACAATTCGAAATTCGAATTCAATAAACGTTTTTGTGGCCAGCATTCTAAAAGAAAAGTTTTTACTGTGTGACAATACTATGACCTGACTGTGTATATTTAGAAACTATCCCACTGCTGATTTTAGAAACTATCCTCAAAAGTATTTAAATAAAAGAATACTACTCGGTAATAAACCCTGCTTACTATCAGGACCCAATTACATAACAACACCAAAGTATGCAAACCAACAGCATCACTACCCGTCTCAATGTAGCACAGGGCAGCCTGTCAGCAACACGACCTTCCTTGGCTACACTAGTAGAATACCCCAACAGGCATAATAACGACAGTTAGACCCGTTAGAATTATGATGGCTATCAGTCGCCTGTGTGATACTTTATACTGCTAAATCAAGTGGGAGATTATCATTCTACCTCCATTTGTTCGTATTTCTTTTTATTTTTTTACCCTCATTACCAACACGGCCTCTCCTGACAGGAGTCCGTCCTCGGGCTCCCTTTAGCTTTAAATATTAGTCTCCACTAACGGCATGGGGGATGCAGGCACCACAAAGGTCACCGGTGACACGCTTGGCAATGGCTCTACGTTAGCACAACGTGTCGTCGGAATAAGTCATAGACACTACGTTCGCATAACTTAACACAAGTGGTAAAATTAAAAAAATTGTTAAATGTCAGTTATTAATAAATGCGCATTATTAAGAATAACTCATAAACTACTGGTCAGATCTCGATCAAATTTATATGAGACCACATAATAAGCATCAGCTTTCAAACAAAAATAGAACCATCAAAATCGGTCACCTGGAAAAAAGTTCTTAGGAACACACAATAAACCACAGTCGACTTGAGAACTTCCTCCTTTTTGAAGTCGGTTAAAAATTACAGAATAAGTTATAGACGCTGCGTTCACATAACTTAACAAAATAACTGATTAAATCACATGCACGACTCGACGTTAGCATAGGTAACTTAACAAAATAATAACTCCTAAGTCATAGGCCCGACGTTAGCATAAATAACATAATGAAATAATAACCGATAAAGTCATAAGCATTACGTTAGCATAACTTAACATCTACTTAAGTCATAGGCACAACGTTAGCATAACTGAAGCTAGACGCGACAGAGGCACGACGTTAGCTTGTCCGCCTTCTACTTTTGAGAAAGAGGCACAACGTTAGCTATTTCTGACACATATGTAAATACCCACCCTTAAAGTATGCATGGGGCAAGCACACACCTCGTGTGGTTGTGGTGGCCAAGGTAACGTTACTGGCTTAATGTAACTTTCCCGTCTCGGCCCTTTCTGACCATGAAACGATAAACTCGTTGTTTTCAAAATCTTTACCAATGTTTATTCAACAGCACATTTCATACAAACTAAACTTATACAGAAATGAAAAAAATCATCCAAATCAGATTTTAGTATACAACGCTTCCTACTAGAGTTTAACTTACGTCATATATAACACAATCTTCTCCAAGCAACACTGCGTACAAGGCACAGATCGTACTATACATTGAAGGCACAGGCCCCTCAGCTAAACGCGCTCCAGCGAGCGGTTCCGCTGCGTTCGCGCCCGCGTGCCGTCTCACTGCACTTGCGCCAGCGAGATGTTGCGCCACACCAGCGCCTGCAAGCCACTGCGCTGCATCAGCGCCAGCAAACCGCTGTCCTGCATCAGCGCCAGCAAGCCGCTGCCCTGCATCAGCGCCAGCAAGCCGCTGCGCTGCATCAGCGCCAGCTAGCCGCTGCGCTGCATCAGCGCCAGCAAGCCGCTGCGCTGCATAAGCGCCAGCAAGCCGCTGCGCTGTATCAGCGCCAGCAAGCCGCTGCGCTGCATCAGCGCCAGCAAGCCGCTGCGCTGCATCAGCGCCAGCAAGCCGCTGCGCTGCATCAGCGCCAGCAAGCCGCTGCGCTGCATCAGCGCCAGCAAGTCGCTGCGCTGCATCAGCGCCAGCAATCCGCTGCGCTGCATCAGCGCCAGCAAGTCGCTGCGCTGCATCAGCGCCAGCAATCCGCTGCGCTGCATCAGCGCCAGCAAGCCGCTGCGCTGCATCAGCGCCAGCAAGTCGCTGCGCTGCATCAGCGCCAGCAATCCGCTGCGCTGCATCAGCGCCAGCAAGCCGCTGCGCTGCATCAGCGCCAGCAAGCCGCTGCGCTGCATCAACGCCAGCTAGCCGCTGCGCTGTTTGAGCGCCAGCAAGCCGCTGCGCTGTTTGAGCGCCAGCAAGCCGCTGCGCTGTTTGAGCGCCAGCAAGCCGCTGCGCTGTTTGAGCGCCAGCAAGCCGCTGCGCTGCATGAACGCCAGCAAGCCGCTGCGCTGCATCAACGCCAGCAAGCCGCTGCGCTGCATCAGCACCAGCAAGCCGCTGCGCTGCATCAGCGCCAGCAAGCCGCTGCGCTGCATCAGCACCAGCAAGCCGCTGCGCTGCATCAGCACCAGCAAGCCGCTGCGCTGCATCAGCACCAGCAAGCCGCTGCGCTGCATCAGCACCAGCAAGCCGCTGCGCTGCATCAGCACCAGCAAGCCGCTGCGCTGCATCAGCACCAGCAAGCCGCTGCGCTGCATCAGCACCAGCAAGCCGCTGCGCTGCATCAGCGCCAGCAAGCCGCTGCGCTGCATCAGCACCAGCAAGCCGCTGCGCTGCATCAGCACCAGCAAGCCGCTGCACTGCATCAGCACCAGCAAGCCGCTGCGCTGCATCAGCGCCAGCAAGCCGCTGCGCTGCATCAGCACCAGCAAGCCGCTGCGCTGCATCAGCACCAGCAAGCCGCTGCGCTGCATCAGCACCAGCAAGCCGCTGCGCTGCATCAGCACCAGCAAGCCGCTGCGCTGCATCAGCACCAGCAAGCCGCTGCGCTGCATCAGCGCCAGCAAGCCGCTGCGCTGCATCAGCACCAGCAAGCCGCTGCGCTGTATGAGCGCCAGCAAGCCGCTGCGCTGCATCAGCGCCAGCAAGCCGCTGCGCTGCATGAGCGCCAGCAAGCCGCTGCGCTGCATGAGCGCCAGCAAGCCGCTGCGCTGCATGAGCGCCAGCAAGCCGCTGCGCTGCATCAGCGCCAGCAAGCCGCTGCGCTGCATCAGCGCCAGCAAACCGCTGCGCTGCATCAGCACCAGCAAGCCGCTGCGCTGCATCAGCGCCAGAAAGCCGCTGCGCTGCATCAGCACCAGCAAGCCGCTGCGCTGCATCAGCGCCAGCAAGCCGCTGCGCTGCATCAGCCCCAGCGAGCCGCTGCGCTGCATGAGCGCCAGCAAGCAGCTGCGCTGTATCAGCGCCAGCAAGCCGCTGCGCTGCATCAGCGCCAGCAAGCCGCTGCGCTGCATCAGCGCCAGCATGCCGCTGCGCTGTATCAGCGCCAGCAAGTCGCTGCGCTGCATCAGCGCCAGCAAGTCGCTGCGCTGCATGAGCTCCAGCAAGCAGCTGCGCTGCATGAGAGCCAGCAAGCAGCTGCGCTGCATCAGCGCCAGCAAGCCGCTGCGCTGCATGAGCGCCAGCAAGCCGCAGCGCTTTATAAGCGCCAGCAAGCCGCTGCGCTGCACAAGCACCAGCAAGCCGCTGCGCTGCATCAGCGCCAGCAAGCTGCTGCGCTGTATCAGCGCCAGCAAGTCGCTGCACTGCATCAGCGCCAGCAAATCGCTGCGCTGCATGAGCGCCAGCAAGCAGCTGCGCTGCATGAGAGCCAGCAAGCAGCTGTGCTGCATCAGCGCCAGCAAGCCGCTGCGCTGCATGAGCGCCAGCAAGCCTCAGCGCTGCATAAGCGCCAGCAAGCTGCTGCGCTGCACAAGCGCCAGCAATTCGCTGCGCTGCATCAGCGCCAGCAAGCTGCCGCGCTACACTCGCACCAGCGAGCTGTCCAAACTTTAACATTGTAGGCATAGGCACCAAGTTTGCAAGTAGGTATTTAATTATTGTTTATTTAGAGTACATATCAAAGAGAATATAATCACTACGTTTAGTACATATATTGTTAATTAATTTATTAAAACGAGTTCAATTTTTAATAATTTGTCATTTATTTTGCATAATGCAAAATAAATGATAATGCAAAATAAATGACAAATGCTTGCATTACCATATTAGTAAATTAATATGGTAATAATTAATATTATCACAATAGCATTTCAATTACATTTTTATATAAATATTTTATGAGATAACTATATAAATTGGCAGGAATCGAATCTAATCCCCCAAAGCGAGTCCCCAAAAGCCCTAACCTAAGTTCGCGTGGGGCATAGACACAGAGCTGATACTTTTTATATTATGCCTTATGAATTACTGTGAGAAAACATAGTATAAAATATATATGTTATAAAACTTTAAAAACATCTACCATTTCTGTTTACACATGAATTATACGTATATACAATTATTTGTTGTTTTTTGCTGAAAATTAATTTCAATTAATAAAATATATAAATGTTATTGTAAAAATAAAATATGTATTAGGAATTTAATTAAGTGTCTTCAAACAATATAAGTTTTGTTAATTTTTGCCTTCTTCATACTATATTTATCCTCTTCCTTAAAATGCAAGGAACAAATGTATGTATGATTTGTTGGTAACCACATCTCTTCTCTACGATTATTTTGGACGAATTTAATCCACTTTTCTCGGTTTTCGTGATTTGGACGTGGAACCCTAAAAATAAAATAAAAGGATAATCAACAAATATAAACGTAAGAAATTTACCCTAATTATAAATAGTTACTTGTATTTATTTTTACAAAAAAAAATTGTACTTAATATTATCGTCCTACACAGAAATGTTGTATCTGAACAAATTAATTTCATAATTTATATTCCATGACACAATTTGGCGCCAAAGAAAGAACTTTTTAATTATTAATCTATAATGTTTTTTTTTTATTATTTAAGTATCTTACTTACCGATGAAAAGTGATTCCTTGGTTTTTACTAACATTTCGTGAATTTTTTGTGCAATATCTAAGAACACACCCCGGCATATTTTATCAAGATATTTTTTTTAAATCAACACAACACATGACAACCTAACGAAAAGCGCCTAGCGAGCGACTGATTAAAGTGCGGTGACATTGCCGCAGTTGAATGGAACAGCGTAACTTAGTGCAGTGGTAACAGTGGTAGAGCCACGCGGCAGCTTTTGCTGTCGCACGGATGAGCCGGCTCGAACCGGGGTGATACCACGACTTCACAGAATACCAGCGTGAAGTAGAGGTTTACCTCTGCGTTGCGCTTGGTGAGTGCAGGTGGCCGGAGGCCCTTTTTACTGAAAATGAGGTATTCCATCTTAGTCCTCACTGGTGACAACGCATCTACATTTTGATTTGTAATAGAGGATAGATGTAGATGTCTATGGGCCGCAGCAATCACTTACCATCAGGTTGACTGTGTGCTCGTTTGTCACCCTTATCCTATAAAAAAAAAGTTTCACCTCTAGTACGTAGTACATAATTACTCAATGCGATACTTCGATCAACAATACCAACTGTTGGTCGAAGATGCCATAGATTAATGATAAGTCATCGCGCGCTCTGACTAGATACCGCCGGCGCTCTTGTAAAATGCGGCAACAAATACTACGCCGAAATCGGCGTACCCGAGCCAGTCGCGTTGCAGGTAACGTGTGAGGTGGAAGTACTGAATGTTTTATTAAATTTTGATCATAATCCGAAGTAAAATACCAGTTTTAGTAGTGAAACTGTGTAAAATTAATAGTACAAGAAATAAGAAAGACACTGGGAGTAAGTATCATACAACATAACAACAATATAAACACACAAACAATATAAAAATCAACATAAAATAACACGAGCCATAAATAAGTCACAAAATAAGAATGATGCCATTCAGTGTTGTCGCGTATACAAAAATAAAGTTCCCCGTGGCTGAGATTTTTATATGCGAATTTATTATTACTATATTTTATAGTACACATGGCACATGTACAACACATGGCACGACTAATGAACGGTGGATCAAAGTTCACTTCCGTTTTCACTCAGCAACAAATTATTTGTAGAACCGAACGCGACCTTCTCTAGGGTCACAAAGTTCCGCGTTACAAACAACAAATTAAATTCCTTCGTACGATATTAAATACTGCGTCCGCATTAAGACTCAAAATCAGCCTAGCTGACACGCAAACTAACTACATAGTCAACACAACACAAAAGGCACTTAACGTGACGTCACAAATCAAGTTTAACTTCCAAAAACAATTAACCGGGCCACGCCCTCGAAATGGAATGCGATCTTTAAATTCCAGACCGTATCTCCACTCGGCGTGCTTGCAAGGTTCCACGTCACACAAGCAAGTTAAATATTGCAAACTGCACTTCCACATGCAATCACTATACAATTGACGTAATTACTTGCAAACGAAATTACTCTAATCAGTCAAATTCAATACAAGCCTCTTGTCACGAACGTACAACTTAGACAAAATAATTCGAGGCGGTCTCCACGAAACCCCTAATTCTATGGCAAATTAAACGCGCACAAATACTCAAATTCTAGACCCCAAAAAACGGGTCGCGCGAAACCGATGTAGCGGTCACAAAATTCGCTAATCGACAGCGCCACTGCTGTCAAGCTACTACTTTGCACTCGCGTTCTGCGCCCGCGCCCTCTGCCGAGCGACGCACACGGGAGTGGGGCGACGGTGACCTTTACAAAGTCAGCGGGCGGACACGAGTGTTGAATGCAAATTTCAAATGTTAATTGTTTGGCCTAAACAACTATGAACTCAACTACTAAGCCATAGCATAAAATAAATTTTCCCGTTAATCGAGTAATAGTTAAGCTGCTGGCATATACAATTTTTCACGCACACCAGAATCCTTGCAATTGTCTTATACACATTACAATATTGAGATGCCGCATTCACGGAGCTGTTACTTGCAGGTAGCGCGGTATCTAGTCAGAGCGCGCGATGACTTATCATTAATCTATGCTCAATGCTCACAGTGGCGTTTAACATAAGCACAAAGTTAGCGTTAACTAGTACCTGAAACCTTTTTCATATTGGATTTTACTCAAGGTAGTTTAATGTAAAATTTGAAGTACACAAAAGTAAAAGCAAAAGACATTGAAACAATTACGTCAGATAAGCATTTACTTAAGTATATCCAACACAGGTCTCGTAAAATAGGTATTCAAAGTAATTTAAAATTGAAACAGAACGTTTTAGGTGCATGAAACAAATAAATAATCTGCTTTGCAAAATTAAAATTAAAACAAAAGTACTGCGAACCATAGGACTCGAGGCGTCGAAAGTTCACCACACATTCTCTTAAGAAACGGCAACTGTGTGGGCATGGCACTCACAAACCATTGCACACATTGCAAAAACGGCAGCTATGTGGGGAGACTGATCCTACCACATATTCCAAAAGGAAGGAGGCAACTGCTCAAGATCTTCGCATTACAAAAGGCAACTGCATGCAGAGGCGTTGGCCACTACACACATTGCAAATATAAAGAGCAACTGTATGAACATATTACATATTAAATTGTAACAGTCATTTAACCGTCTCTGCACGTTAAATATCCACGTGACATGGCTTACCACTCGCAACGAAAACTGAGCAAGCGTCAGACGTCCATTTGCCGCGCCAAAGCACCATGTGCTTGGCAGCCGTTTGAGTTATCTTGCCGCAAGATCCACCGACAAGTTGTAGGCTGTAGCGGTGTAGCCCCTAAAGCTTACCAGGGCTCGGCCGCACCTGACCATGTTCAATTAGCCGTCACGACATCTTCCTCGTTGATCATTGTTGTAGAGACTTCTACGAACCTCTCGGCATCAAACCCCAATTTTGTCAACTAAATAATATTCGGAGTAAGCTGTAACACTTATCAACATGTTAGAATACAAATAGGCTACTTATTTTTTCAATTTACAGCACGTTAAGGTTAAACGTCTATTAATAGTTACATCACTATACGTTTTGAACTTGAAAATGAAGCCCACGCAAATCATATTTCACATGAACTATTAAATTACAACAAAACTCGAGCAAGTTAAATTTCCACAGAATGCAAAATTCTAACTCTATAATACCTCTAGCATTTCTTTCGAAATCTGTTAACATATTTGGGTACGTTAAGAAACAATGAAAGTACTCGCGGGTACTTTTAATTTAAATTGAACAATAAGATTTAACTTTTGGCTTAAAACATTTCACTTTATACTTTTACTTTACACTTTAATGATACATGAATGTAAATAGAACAGCAAATTTCATTACGGCATTTAATATAAAACAAAGGCGATAATATGATACATGAGTTGCATCGTAGTCCTTCACAAACTTAATAACCCTCACACTATTCAAAGATTATATGTGAACGGTAACAGAGATCTTTATCCCACTTCTGATTTTAGAAATTATCCCACGACAGTGAGACTCGTTAGAATTACCGACTGATGCCGCTCAGTCGCCTGTGCGATACTTTATTCCTCAGAGTACATTATATATATGCTTTATACTGCTAAATTAAGTGAGAAATTTCCATTCTACCTTCATTTGTTCGTATTTCTTTTTATTTTTTTACCCTCATTACCAACAAGGTGGATTGAAAAGTACTCGGCCTAACCTAGAAAATAAACACATACTAAATCAGTTATATTTTTATTTTTCTACATAATCACCATCAAGTTCAATACACTTTTGCCACCTCCCCTTCCAAGCATTTAGACCGTTGAAAAAAAATTATTCTTCCTTAGAGTCAAAATATGCGTCTACAGCTGCTTTGACCTCGTCGTTTGTCGAAAATCTTTGACCTCCCAAGTGCTTTTTTAGGTTAGGAAACAGAAAGAAGTCTGATGGTGCCAGATCAGGTTAATACGGCGGATGCGGTAACAGATCAAAGCCACAGTTGTGTATTTCAGCCATTGACTGTACTGACGTGTGAACACGGGCGTTATCTTGATGAAACAGGACTTTTCTTCTGAGCATTCCTCGCCGTTTTTCTTTTATTTCCTCTCGTAAACGACGTAGTAAGGTGCAGTAGTAATCAGAGTTTATAGTCTGACCCCTTTCAAGATAATCAATCATAATCACACCTTTCGAGTCCCAGAATACTGAAGCCACCACCTTATTTGCCGACAAAATCGACTTAGCCTATTTAGGGGGTGGTGAACCAGGTCTTCTCCACTGTTTGATTGTTGTTTTGTTTCCGGTGTACAGTAATGAACCCATGTTTCGTCTATAGTAACAAAACGATTCAAAAAATCATCTGCGTCGGCTTCAAATAACTCCAAACAGTCGCGTGAAATAGTCAATCGCGTCCTTTTTTGTTCAACTGAAAGCAGTCGCGGAACCCACATCGCAGACACCTTGTGGAAACCCAACTCGTTGACAATGATGTTTTGAGTTCGTTCATAAGAGATGCCTATAATCTCGGCTATCTCTCTAATTTTTAATCTGCGGTCTCCCATTATTAAATCAAGTACTTTTTTAATATTTTCGTCAGTAGTTGACGTCGAAGGCCTTCCAGAACGGGGTTCATCTTTCACACTCTCTCTACCACGCTTAAATTCTGCTATCCATTTTTTAACGGATGAATATGACAGAGCACAATCGCCTAATATACTGACCATGTCATCATGGATGGCTTTTGATGATAGCCCCTTCTTATGGAGATACTTAATGACGGCACGCTGCTCGATTTGCTCCATTCGCGGAAATTATGTCCGATTACTTTGTTAATAAATTTATAAAATCACAACTAATTATCGCACACGTTTCGAACTTCACACAATGAACTAGTCTGAACTGAACTAAATAATGTGGGTAGATTTGATTTTTAGAATTGAATGGATTTGTGTTAGGCCGAGTACTTTTCAATCCACCCTCGTATATATACATATATATGTTTAGGCCCAAAAAAGGTAATTTGTGCGACATCCAATCACGTTCGACTTGGAGAATCGCCCGATGGTACCAGGTGCCACTCACAAATGATCCGGTAGGGATATAATTTCTATCACCGGAAGATGCGTCGGCAATTTCAAGCAGGCCGTAAGAGGTGTCTGAGATGGACTGGAAAAAGTGATTCAAATATTGTTTCATACGCATGAAACTTTGTATAGATGCTGGTGAATATTCTTTGAAAATATTTAGTAACATAACGCCCCACTGTTATATGTAAAAATACAATATAATACCCACATTTAACTATCGGAATAAAAGAATAGACGGCAAGAAATTTCAACATCAGAAACTCGATCGTTGATATTTATGATTATTAGATACCACATTTCCTTTTAGCGGTTATTTATCGTGAACTGCTTTTCCTGTGTACAAGTATTATCTATTCCGAAGTTGTATTCTGTCCTGCAATTAAATGAAATACTTCATCTAGTATAAATGTGTACTGCCACAGCTTCCCAGCATGTGACGCTCGTGGGCGAGAGATGGTAGCTCGACGGCGGCTGGGCAGTTAATTGGTGTCTTTTGATGCCCGCCGTTGAGGTTTCGCGAGACCGGTTTTTTTTGGATTAGGGTCTAGAATTTTGGAAATTGTGCGCGTGACTTCGCTACGTAATTGTGTTTCGTGAAAACCGCCTCGTTTTCGGTTGTCTAGGGTTTAAGTTCTTGACAAGAGGCTGGTATTGTGTTTAACTGATTAAAGTAACTTCTTTGAAAGTAATTGTGCCGTCGCGTTAAGTGCCGTAAATGAATCCGGGACATTGAATGTTGAACTACTGTCCGTTACTGTATCGGGTATCACGTGTTCGATTCTACGATGAATGTGGAATTAGGCGAGTTTAAGTTAGTTAAATGTACAATGAAGTTAATAGACTGAAATAGTGACATGAAGAAAGAAATGGTCCAGCGTGGAAGCCTACTGGAGTGATGCAGCATTGTGGAGCAGCCTGGAAATCGGCCGCTGCCGGTCACCTCAGCTGGTCCAGGTTTCAGACACATACACATCACGAAACACTACTTTCCATGCACCTTACACCCACCTACGGTCTGACCGAGCCTTGGGGCGGCCTTAGATTCGGATACAGGTACGTACTATATTTTTCTAGACTTCTCCCTTCAGTTAAGTATGATAGGACATTTTTCCATAAGGCCGTTGGGCCCCGTCCCCTGCTGCTCGTCGAATCTACAGCTGTATGGGCCCCTGTATGGTCGAACTTTGTTGGGGCAGCTAGGGGCGTGTACATTTTTGGTAGCAGGGAGCGTGTTTGAATTGGTTTAATTTATGTCTACAATCATGCCCGGCCGTAATACGTAATAATAAAATTATTTTCTTTTGTTGCTTGCTTTTTTTGTTTGTTAGCGGGTAGATTTGAAAGCCACGCCCGTAGGTTGCGCAAGCGGGAGTTTGTTAGGGCTAGATATGCGTCGGGTAGGTAGATGGTTATTATCACGTACTCGGATAATTATCGTTTTCGTATAATTATAGTAGATTAATTGTCGAAGGGTCGGTTGTCCGAGCGAGGCATTTTTTGTTGATCGACTGTGGTGTGTATCTTTATTTGTATTGTAATTTGTATTTAATTTAATAAATAGTAATTTGTATTTGTGTAATTTGTATTTAACTTGATTTCATAGGAATTGTATTTGTTATTTGTTTATTAATTTGTATTTGAGCCGCGTAGTAATTTGTATTTAGAAGTGATGTCATCGCGCTGCCAGAGCTATCACCATGCCGTTTTGTGTCTGGGTGCGAACGGCGTTTCCTCTCAAGGCTCTCCCGAGCCCTCGACTCCCACGAGCGGGGGTGCTCAGCTGCGCCCCCTGTCGAGGAGTTGTTCCCCCAGGGGCGGGGGACCCCCACTGCCACTCAGCGGTCAGCTAGACCCTTGTCACCCTCGTCAGCTGAGTGGCCGCGGCTTGATATACTACCGTTCCCCCTTTGATGCAGGCAGCCCCAGCTAGGTAGCTGCCGCCCTAGCTCCCACCACGGCCGCCTCCACTAATTCTGTGAGCCGTCAACAGCTCACTTGTCAAACTGTTCTATTGTCGACGGCCTCAGTGATGATGTACAACCCGAGCGTCGACTGTTTAACGGTACGCGCTTTATTGGTTCCGAGTGCACAACACGGTTGGCCTCTGCTTAGTTGTTGGGAAGACTAGGGCTCCACGGGAGCGTTGATTTGCGCTGTTAGGGATTGTTAGATTTGGTTTGGGTCGAGCACTTAATTAACGATGCTTTAAATGAAAATTAAAAATGGTTTGTGCCTTCCGCGAAATCTATACTAATATAATAAAGCGTAAGAGTTTTTTTGTTTTTTCGTTTGTTTAAACGCGCTAATCTCTGGAACTACCAGTCCGATTTGAAAAATTCTTTTTGTACTATCTAGCATTAAGCTATATCACTCAGCTAGCCTCAAATATTGATATTTGTTAAGCAAGTCAGAAGAAAAAGCACTCCCGAAATGATTTATCCGCGTGCGCTGGTGTTATCGTTAGGGATACGTAAATACAATGTTCTAGAAAAATATACATCTTTACTCCATCTAAAAAAAAACCGCGATACCATATGTCTATTTCTTATACATAAGCCATAATTAGGATTTTGTGACAAAAAATATTGAAAATTTAAAAGTGATTTATGAGCGTTATTATTAGGCATGGCCTATTTATCCTTACGAATGAAAGTTACTTCATCATCAAGACAATTTTATGAAGATAAACTTTGTTCCTTATACCATGTTATTTGGACGCATAGTTTAAGAGATAATGTAAAATTAAAATAATTCAATACTTGACAGGGCGCGCGAACGACACATAAACCCTAGCCGCCCGGTGAGAACTGTGAGAACTGCTCAACCGAGAGGGGGAAGGAAAGAGGATAAAACTTAACTTCGCTCTACATCATACATAATATGCCGACAGATAAAAGTACTCCATTAATTATACCAATTTTTCCATCCATTGCTATCAAATAAAATATTTAATTGCAATTATAAAATGCTTGAACTAGGTCATGTTGCGCACCTCCGACACGTGATGACGCTGGTGAAACCGCGGGGCACAGCTAGTGTTTCATATTTGTGGCGGTTGTGATTAAGAAGGCGAATTTGATGTGCTCTTTGAATACTCGTACATATTTTTCTGTAATTGTATTTGATCACTGTGTCTGTTTTGCTGAAAGGAAAATTGGAATTCATTTGAAATTGAATGACGCGCTATTTGAATATTTGTACGTATGTTTTTGTGATTGCGTTTGATCATTGTGTTTTGTTCAATAGGAAATTGAAATTGGATAACCCTATTTGTGCCGAAATAGCAAGAGTAAATAGAGTAATAATTTTGTAAGAGTAAATAGCCCTTTTCAACCGACTTCAAAAAAGAGAAGATTATCAATTCCACTGTATGTTTTTCTTTACCACAACTTTTTTATAGGTTAACCCATTTTGATGGTTTTTATTTGAAGCTGGTGCTTCTCGTGTGGTCTCATAAAAATTTGATCATAAAGATTTAGATCTTGATCAAAGTTTTACTGGTCAGCCAGTAGTTTTTGAGTTATCCTTAATAATGCGTATTTAAATGACTTTAACTATATTGATGATGTTCTCAATTGTACAAAATTTTTAATTTTACAACTTCTGTGCAATAAAATTCTATTCTATTCATAAGCCTCTTTATGTTACTCTAAAATAATGGGGTTTTACGATCGAGGACTTTAATATAATTATCAGGCTCAATGTTGTGACTATAATGTTGTGACTATAAATTGCATGTTTTAGTCTCTATTTTTTTCTAACATTTGACTGTAGGTTTTTTGTTGCAGTACTTGATAAACGAACGGATACATATTGCAACGGATCATTTGGGACGTTTCATAAGACTGCATATTCAGGAACTGAAGGTGTGTGTATCTCATTTAAATAATTAGGTAACAAGAATTTAATTATTAATAAATATTATTATAAATATTATAACAAGAACTATAATATATAAAAATTAATGTATTTTTGTTCGCATTTTATGCGCTGCTATACCGTTCATCGGAATGGGGTAAAACTTTGTCAACTTATTGCTTGCACTTGCGCGAAGGTTATAGGCATAGTACAATTAACTTATAGCAGGTGGCGCGCGTATCGTACCGACAAATTTACTTGAAAGTTACATTATCATTCAACTTCAATGAATGTATTTACCATTCCTAATATAACTCTTCCAAATTTAAAAAAATCCGCAATTATTTATTTTGCGGCGACAGCGCGCTGGGTATTAACTAGTTATTTATAAATATTATACAGTGAAACCTGAGAACTAGGACCTTAACCCTTTCGCTGTCCCGTGCACTACATATAGGTCATTGCTATTGTGACATATTGATATATTGAAAACCGGACAGTGAAAGTGTTAAGAGACATGCAAATTTGTCTCGCTTAAAGAGGTATTCCACTTACCCAGTGTCTCAGATATTCAGGTATAAATAAATAACTGTCTCATTTAGAGAGAGTTTCATTAATAGAGGTGAGAATAGAGTTTATTTCAGTTATAGAAGTGCGAAGTGCGATTATTAAATAAAATAACGGATTTTGTAAACTATACATGAGTTGTAATGTTTATTAACAATCAAAAAAGCTATTAAACAAAAAATATTTGAAGTAAACATTCAGACGATAGCAAAACCAAACTAAAACTGGAGGTCACTTTTACACAATTAGCAAAGTGCGGAATTTGCGGGTAGAATAAGAATTAGTAAACAAAACGGTACACAAAATATAGTCTCAGTAAAAGAGGTAAAATATACTCGCTGTCTCAATTATAGAGGTAATTATGACGAATGAAATCGAAAGAACTAATCCCTAGAATATAATCTCGGTAAAAGAGGTAAAATACACTCGCTGTCTAAATTATAGTGGTAATTATGACGATAAAATCGAAAGAACTAATCCCAGATATAGAGGTTTGTTTTGTCCCACTAACAGAGGTAATTCGGTGCTAAAGTGTCAGGACCTAAGCATGAGTTCCAGCTATGGAGGTTTCTCACTTATCCAGGTCACACTTAACCAAGTTTTACTGTATTACCTATTAATAAAAATTAACATTATAAAATATTTGTCCTTCAGACCGAGTTTTGGTCACGGCGCGGCGGTCGGTCTCAACGGAGACTAGCCATTTGCGCAGAGCAGCAATATTTGTGCCCGAGTGTAATGTGCAAACACATGTGTACTCTTTATTCCCTCACTCTCATTGTCCGGTAGAGTGATAGAATGACAATCGAAATGAAAACATGAAATGACAACATGAAAACGCCTCCAACTGCCTAACTCCACGAATTTGTTGTCAGAAAAAACTCAATAACTGATTTTTGCCACGACCCGGGATTTAAACCCAAACCAACGAGCCATTCATTTATATATGGTCGTGTACCTATATTTTAAAACAATTTAATTAATAGCTCCTAATAAATTCACAATGAGACTCTTGCAAGTTCTGCTAAGTGGTTAGGCCTTACCATTAACAGCGTCGTACAGGACCCTATGGCGGACGTCGCCCGTTTTCATGGGCGGTTGATATGTACTTCTAGATTTATTAACGTAAATTCCGAAACTTTTACACGCTGTCGGTAACCACCGTGGGTTTTTAACTAGTAAGAGTCTGGCAAAACCTTATCCTCGCCACCGCAGCGGAAGGTATCCATGAGGATTCCTCCATGAAAAAACAAGTTGAAAAAAAATTGTGCAACCGATTTCAATATAAATAAATTGAGGACACCATTAATATAATCGAAGTCAATTAAACTACTCATTATTAAGGATAACTCAAAAACAACTGGTCAGATCTTGACCAATTTTTGAAAAATTTTATATGAGACCACGCACCAGTTTTCAAAACGGAATCATTGAAATCGGTTTACCTAGAAAAAAAGTTATGAGGTAACACATAAAAAAACATACAGTCGAATTTAATACCTCCTAAAAGCCTTTATTTATATTTTTTAATTTCAACTAAGTCCTCAGGGATAACACCACACCTCTGGCTTTTTTTGGTAAATGATTAAATGTGTCCATAGACTGTATGAACCATTTACCTAACTTACTTATTAAACTGTTCAATAGCTTGTCACTTTAATAAAAAAGTAGTTACTTTCTAAAATATGTCCCACTGCTGAGCACAGCCAGTGTTGGCGAACCTCACATGTCCTTGTATTTTTTTATTCCTCAGACATACAGGTTTCCTCTCGATGTTTTCCTACACCGCCAAGCACGTGATGAATCTGCACTTAATATTGCAATTAAGTTTCTTTGGTGCCGGCGGGATTCGACCCTGATTGTTCTAGTATTGTGAAAACTACTCTTGAACTACCACAGCTCGCTCTAATAAAAAAACAGTGATCAAATTTGATGGTTGTGATGAGATTGTTTCCATGTCTTTGACTTTACATCCTAATCCATCTTCAATCTTATCACGTAATAATCACAGCATCGCTTAAGTGTAAAATAACTTATGGCACTCTATTAGGGTAGAAAAAATAATTACTGCACATTTGTTTCTGATGGTAGGTATTAAGACATTGTCACGTAGAAATATTTCATAAGAACATCAACACGCTACTTGCTGCACGGTTCCTACGTTCTAACGTATTGAATGAGTGAAATCTTACAATTGTTGTAGTTGAAGTTTTAAAATCAAGATATTCGAAATAATTAAAAAAAATTGAATAACATTTTTCGAAATTGACCAAGATAACTTCAAGAAATTAATTGTATACAAAAAATCTGAAATATCTATCTTTACCTTGTAATTTTATTGTGACATTGTTTTAAGGTTCTTTTAATTACCCTGGATGATGTTATTGACAATATGTTGACAATGTATGAGAACCACAACGCAATAGCAGCTGAGAGGAAAGCTACGTATTCCGGAGGACCCGTGCCCATGGAGTTCTACGTCAGTCAAGGTACGAAGGCAACTGCTAACTACTATATTCTATTTGTATTCTATTCTCGATTTGTATTCTTAAATCTCATGAGAGATCTTGTTATTGATGAATAGTCATATTGGAATCAATGTCAAAACTTTTCTAATAATTGTGGACAAACATTTTTCAAACTGTTTTGAAATACGGCAACAAATATACCTTCCCTCTAACGAGAATACTAGGATTACTAGTTGATGCTGATGATCTATTGTCATATAACTAATATCTAGCAGCAGGGTGACTTTATCATTGCTCATTATCATTACAGCCCTTTACAAGTCCACTGCTGAACATAGGCCTCCCCCAAGGAAGGTCGTGAGCCACCTGCATCCATCGACTTTCTGCATATCTTACCAGGTTGTCACTCCATCTATATTTTGCCTACGGGTATGGTCTAGTTTTCTTTATTCATATGATTAAAATAATTTTTATTACGATCTCTTATAGAGTTCTATTGCGGTAAAAACGTTTACCTTTTCGTGTCGGAGATATACAGCGACATTTACCATATGGGCCGAGGTATTGCACCATACTGCAAAGACCGATCGTTCATTTTCCTCGGATTCCTGCATTTTCACGATGAACAGAAGTATTACTTGATGGAGGATCCCAGCATAACCTTCCCCACGGACAATTATATACACGGACTGGAATGTCACGTCGGTATTTGCATATTTCGGTAAGTTGAGACATTCTTATTTTCTAATTGTTTCGAGGTATGTAATATTATACTCAAATTATTTATTAATTCATACATCATCGTCTTCATCATTATAGCCCTTCACAAATTCACTGTCGTCAATCCATCTAGTAGGGAGCCGCCCTACTCTTCGCTTATTAATACGCGGCTGCCACTTTTTTTTATTCATAGATAAAGAGCCTTGTCGCTGATGCGATTATGCCGCCCTGGTAGTTACAAAAAAAATCTTAAATATAATAATTACTTACAAATAAACTTATTATACTTACTAGTTACTTAAAGGCTGCCACTTAATAATCATCTGTACCCACCGGCTGTCGGTTCTTCGAACTGTATGGCTTATAATATATTATATCCTTAATTTCATTATATATAAGTAAGAATGACAAGATAAAAAGTAAATAAAAGTTCTCAATACCAGTTACTTGATCACACATAAAGACCCGACCAGTTACCGAAACCGACCGGTGACGAACCGAGACGGTTACAGGAGGTTGATCTATATTGCAGTGTAAGAATATACACTATACCATATCGTTAAGTCGGTACCATAAGACGCGGCAGAGGGAAATGTACTAGAACATGGGCAACAGCGTCTTCCTGATGAAAAGAAAAAAAAATGCATTTATTTGCCAGAATAGGCGTACACCTATTAAATTTAGACATGAACAAAAAATGTGTATGTGTACTTATGTACGCACGTAGGAAATTATACTTCTATAGCGTAACAAAACAAAAAACTTGAGAGACAATTACCCACTGAAGTTGTCGCTTTTAGGTGTCAGTGTGCGCGCATCGTAATAACTTCATGGTGTCGTTTTTAGGTGTCGGTGTGCGCGCGCATAGTAAAAATTCACTCTCATCTTTTTTCCCAAGCACCCTAAAAGATGTATATTTTCAAAAAAAACTCTTGTAAGACAGTAATAAAACAAGAATACCAACGTAAAATAGCAGCTTAACGCTGCTATATTTCGTATGGTAAGTGTAGAGAACCAGAGACCCTTTTTATTGGAAACGAGGCACACCATCTTAGTCCTCACGGGTGACAACACATCTGCATTTTGATTCGTAATCGAGGATAGATGTAGAAGTCTATGGGCCGCAGCAACCATTTACCATCAGGTGGACTGTGTGCTCGTTTGTCGCCTTTATCCTATAAAAAAAAAGAAATCTGACTTACTATCTAAAAAAAAGAAATATAAAGTAATAAATTAAAAAAAACACCGAAACAAAACGAGCTGATGATTTTCAAACGGCTGAACAAGATTTTCTTGAAAGGTTGCTAAGAACACTCTCGATTAAGACACCTTTCAAAATAAAAAATAAAAAAAACTAAATCATAATCGGTTATCCGTTCAGGAGCTATGATACCAAAGACAAACACAGAAAAACATAAAACAGTTAAAACAAACAATTGAAATTGTACACCTCATTACCGACCAACGAGGTTGAACTCAGTATATTTTGCAACGAAAATGTATTTCCGACGCACTGATTTTCAGTTCCAACCTCCTTGACATCCCCGATGTCATTCAGACCATTCAGACCATGTCTAATCCGCTGAGAAAGGACAGCGCGAGGATAGGCAACGTGAGCACAATTCTATTCACACGTATAGTACTGCTGCTACGTCATACACTGTACTCGCGCTCCAGGTCTCCTCCATCTCTTTCTAATAACAACTACAAAATAAATACTGCGGTTGAAAACCCCTTTGCCAAAGCAGCTATGGCAAATGTCCCCTTCTTGAGGGAATCTAAGGGGAGGCATATTATCTTCAATAGTGGACTTCGATAGGATGTAATGTTGAAAATGATGATATTGAAGTATTCAAAGTTGGTCAAGTAGGTAATTGGTGACTTTCATGTAACAATAGTATTCTCCATATATAAAACAGCTTTAGAGTAGAAACAAACGTTGGAATCTTAATTTTTAGGCCCCAGTAGAACATAACTAAGCGCTTCGCGCTTAAGGCATGCAATAATAAGTGGGATCAATTTAAGGTGAAAGCTCCAGGGTGGCCTGCGAAATTCAAATTTTCTTACGTTTTTTGCAATTTGTAGGTCAATGTCAGGTTGTATGTTTAATAAAATATGTTTCGCGACCGTGACGAGTATGTATTTACAGAATTATAATCATTATAATCATCAATAGAACCCCCTAAGTTCTTATAATCCTATTGTATTGCTATTTCCAGAAAAACTCATTCAAGGGAATTATATGAACTTGGAGGGTTGTATTGGTGATTTTGATTAATGATAATAATTCTGTAAACACATACTCGTTATGGTCGTGAATCATATTTTGTTAAACATTCAACCTGACCCTGACCTGCAAAGTCCAAAAAACGTAAGAAAATTTGAATTTCGCGGGCCACTCTGGAGCTTTCACCTTAATTTCCTTGTTTAACCCATTCGCTGTCCCGTGTACCAACTACATAATTATAGTTCATTGCTATTGTCTTACTATTGTGTCTGAAAATCGGACAGTTAAAGTGTTAATTCCCTTGTTTATATCATCCTTCAGGTTTCCTTTTAAGAAACTATTACAAAAAGAGAGGGACGTGATAACATTGCCCAAAGCTATCGTAAAATGTGGACTGGTGATGTACAAATTGCCGCCGCTGACCGCCACAGCATGTATCATTGCATCCGGTTCCTTTATTCTCGACTTCAACATCCAGGGTCTGCGGTATCGACATTACGACTTTTTACTGGTATGGTATGTTTAAATGCATTTTAGTATGGCACAGTTCCAAGCAGTGTTGGAATTCGTACGATAATTATCGTGATTGAACAATCATGTCATCCAAGTAATACCTTAAAATCCTTCTTTTGGCACTTCACCGGCCGCTGCTGCTGCAGTGTTGGATTAGGGCCTTATCTGCTGAATCCAAGACTGGCTCTAAGTTTATAAAAATGTACTTAACAATTTAGCAATGCTAATATTTGAGGACAAAAAAAAAGGTTGACTACCTTCACCGTTGTAGTGGCTGTAAACGAGGTTGCTAATCATGAAGTCTTGGGTTCAAATCCCGGGTCTAGCCAAAATCAGTTATTAGGTTTTTTGTCTAGAAATTCGTAGTAGCAGCCAGGAGTTAGGAAGTTGCGCCTGAGCGTCGCCAACTTGGATTGGCCGATGGAACGGTAACCGTCACGACCGGAGAGAGATCAGCTCTCTCCGGTCGTGACGGTTACCGTTCCATCGGACCATGAGAGTAAGGCAATAGTGAAAACACCTGTGCTTGCGCATACACTTGGGCACTATAATCCTGTCTTGCGCTAATAAGCGAAATTCGGTCTGAAGGACATTATTATTTGATGAATAAACGAGCTTTATATTCCACCTGATATTAAGTGGTACTGCAGCCCATGGACACCTGCAACCAACTTCAAACAAAGGGCTGCAGATGCGTTATCACTCCTGAGGACTAAGATGTAATGCCTAACAGTCTGTATTTATATATGAAGGCTCTCATACTCTTCATTCCACAAAACAGCAGTTCACTGCTGCTTGTCTCCAAGAAAAGGTAACAAGGTGATAACTACATTAAGTTATATTATTAAATAGCGATTCACCCCGGCTTCGCATGATGTGTGATTTCTATATCTCGACAACAGCGCCACCTACCGGGTCCAAATGCATGCATTCAAACACATACAAAAAAATTAAATTAAAATCGGTCGAGCCGTTTTTGAGTTTTAGTGAGACTAACAGACAGCGATTGATTTTTATCTACTACTAGCTGACCAGGCAGACGTTGTTCTGCCCTTTCCGACTACCCTGTGACCTATAAAAATTCTTAAATTCGTAATAAAAAATATTGAGGGTCCCTTATCGGGATAAAAACTATCCTATCTCATAAGTTGGACCAAACTGCACACAGTGTGCAAAATTTCATTGAAATCAGTTCAGTAGTTTAGGAGTTCATCGCTGACCAACAATGTGACACGTAATTTTTATATATAAAGATATAGATAGAAAAAGTATAATAAGTTTCACTGTAATAAACCAATGGACAAAAAAAAGAAAAAATCCTTGAAAATGAAAAAACTCATAAATTATGTCACACTAGCAATTAATTAATGAAGTTATTCAACTGAGAGTTTTGGGTCTTTTTGATAATAACATAAAATATGTAGTTAAAACTCAATAGTACTTTAATAATACTTTATTACAACTCAAATAAACGTTTGCGCCCAAGTCCTGAACTAAAAATCCTGTGTCAGGAGCTAGTTCTTTCCATACATTATGGACAAACAATATTAAAAACACCAAGATGATTGGTAAATGTAAGAAATTAAAAAGTATACAGTAACATTATTTAAAGCTTCGCTGCTCAATAAAGGATCTCCTCTCACTATTGAGAGTATTGGGGCAACTAAAAGTCCGTCTCGCTACCCTAATACGTGTTAGGTTTGACAAACTTTAAATGTATACAGACTTGACATATTCTTTAATTTTTTTGAAATTGCCTATGTCAAGGTTTTCTCATGGACTCACCATGTTTTCTTTCACTTCCGAGCATATGGTGAATCAGCAGTAAAAATTGCAAATAACAATTACTGCTTGATACAAGAACAAGTACATTAATTTTTTTAGTGCTATGTCTTTTTTAGGGTTCCGTACCCAAAGCGTAACCCTATTACTAAGCCTCCGCTGTCCGTCCGGCCGTTCGTCTGTCTCTCAGCGGATTGTATCTCTTGATCCGTAATAGATAGACAGTTGAAATTTTATTTGACTGTAACTGTTTACTGCATGTGTATTTCTGTTGCCGCTATAACAAAACATAATAAAAATAAAAATAAATTAAAAATTAAATGGGGCTCCCGCGCTAGAAACGTGTTATACGATGGTGCGGAACCCTTCATGCGCGAGTCAGACTCGCACTTGGCCGGCTTTTTTACACTTTATTGTGTGATTCAAGGTTGAACCATTTTTTTTCAGACTACACCAAACGGCCAAACTTATTACACCAAGGAGAAAAACACACCCTTGGTGTGTGACCATCACGTTTGCGAATGGAATTATACCAATCATTATGGCGGTAAGTCCGTCGGTTTTTTAGCTGAAGCACCACAATCTTGACTGATGGTAAGTGGTGATCTACATAACTCTAAATAGTAAATCACATTGACTAAGCGTACAAAGAGACTTCAGTCTTGGCCAAAAGACACCTACATTATAATCGAACGCGGAAATTTTGGACACGCACTGCAGCAAGAGTAGCGCGGCTCGCCAGAGGAAGAACCACGATCGCATAGAATACCAACTGCTATGTTTCCTTTTTTACTGCTAACGTCACATTACCTTTTAATCTTCAAGAGTGATAAAACATCTGTATTTTTACTCTTAACTGATTGTTTACAAATCCAATGAAAAGGAAGACGTTACCAAAACGTTTTACTCCTTTGCTACACGCATTACGAAAAACTAAAGCACTTACGACAGACAGAATGTCGTCAACAAAATGGTGGAGATCCTGATGTACTACGTACATTTAAAATCTATATAAAATTAATATTGAAATTTAAAAGTACTAAACTAATCTTTGACCAAATCAAACTGGAAGTAATTTCCTCAACAGCAAAAACTTCTACCTTAAGCTGTTTCTATTGTATGCTGCAGCTATATTATGGTTGTAGAACGAATGGGTCGGCTTGACCGGGGAAGGACTACGCTCTCACAGAGCGTAAACAAGCTGCTGTATTTCGTATGGTGAGTGTGGAGAACCGGAGAGCCTTTTTACTGAATGCGAGGCATTCCATTTTAGTCCTCAGGTGTGATATTGCATATTGATTCTCAATCGAGTATAAATGTAGATGGGCTGCAGTATCCACACTTACCGCCAGATGAACTGTGTGCTCGTTATTATAGACTACGGGTATTAAAGAATAAGGGTGCTTACCATATATATAAAAATACAAACTAACTTCAACGATCGCTTTAGGTTACTGGGGGTTGAAGTATTTCTTCGAACCTGAACTTTGAACTGTTATTTAGTCGAGGGCCAATGCAGCTGTAAGGAAGTGCGATGTCCTTACAAAGGTGCAGCAATACTTCACGCTGGGACAATTGCTTACACTGTATAAAGTGCAAGTCGGGTCGTGCATAGAGTATTGCTGCCAAGTTACCATATATGGGCTGGTGCTGTAAAATGCCACCTAGCGGTATGAGGCTTATTGGTAACACCAATATCTGATATGGTTAGAACAAATCTTACCAGCATCGAGCACAGGCGCAAAGTAGCCAGACGGTTCGGTTTTTACAGGATACATGTCGATGTGTACACGAGAATTGCATAACTTAATTTCTCCATCTCCATTCCATCATCGCACCGCCAGAGGCTCGGCTGGTCTCCACCCCTTTGTTGTTGATATACCACGCATTCGAACTAAACGATTTGTATCACCGTTCAAGCCATACGTGAATAGCCTTCTGTCAAGCCAAGTCAGTGCCCTTTACCATCTTTGGCTGCATCACCACTTAGCACCAGATGAAATAATAGTCAATCACTGGCTTAAAATAGTTAAAAAAATATATAACGACTTCAGATATAATATATAAAGTTAGCTATTACTGCTCATATCTCAGATCTGTACACGTTCCATATAAGAAATTTGTAATCCTGATGAAAAAAACAACTTCGCCCAATTGTGAAGACTGTGGGGTTATAAAAGACCTACACCATATATTGATGGAATGTGTTCGTTCGAATCTGTTAGAAGTAATTTAATAAGGGTCTTGAAATTTAAACAGCACTGACGTAGGCACATTTCATAATATTTTATCCTAACCAAATCGCGACGATGCGAAAGTTCTGTTCGAATCTATGGCCCACGTAGTATAATAAGTATAAACTAACGTTTTATGAGTAAGTGATGTATGTTAGGGTATGATGGGACTGACACACGCTAAGCGGTAAATGTCCCTTAAATTATTGTAGAATAAAAAAAATATAAAGACATTCTTACATCTCAGGTCCGTTCCTGGTTCCTGGAGATCCAGGAACCGGAATAGTCCCCATACCGCCGTACATAGAGCCCACACCAGCACCAAACGTCGTCGAAGAAGAAGAAAATATAACCGTCCCATGTAAGTCTAAAATTTTATGAAGTACTTACCTATAATAATTTAGACAACCGCTTTTCGCACAATATCACCTAACGTACACGTGCAATAAATGGGGTACCAGTTTTTTTCACTTCATCACTTTTTTCCTTAATTTATTTAAAAAAAATAATGCTCATCGTCTCGACGACGGTTGACGGTCCTCTGCCATGCGATTTAAGTATTTCTTTCTGCCACGCTCGAACACACTGGGATTTACTGTCGCCAGCAGTTTTTTCGCACAGGTATGACTTATTAACTTTTAAGAAGAGCTTACTGCTTTCTAAACTGCCAGCATCGCACCTGCAGTTCCCCTGGTGGTACAGATGTTCATGGGCGACGGTGATCACTTACCATCAGAGCCGTATGCTCATTTGCCTCCTCTTCCACAAAAAAAGAAAAATTCAAATGTAGGGGATATTTGGATTATTGGAGGCCGTTTGCATATTATGTATGTACATAAATTGTATATAGACAAACAGCTAGATCCGGAAGAATTATTATTTGTAAGACTTCAAACCTATGAGTAAAGAGAGCCGTGGTAACTCAAACGCAAAGAGCTCACTAAGTTTCACAGTACGTGAGCAACCTCGGTTCGTTTTGATTTACCATGTGCGGCCTGCATGCCTAAAAAATTAAATATTTCGAGGACATACTGTGGACTAATTTCTTAATAACCCTCTCTGAAATGAAAGCCTGTGCTATATTTCGCACGTGGTAGAGCCATGCTGCAGCTATATTCGTAGTATAGTTGTAGTACGAATGGGCCGGCTCGACCGAGGAAGGACCACGCTCTCATAGAATACCAGCTTATCATTGCTGTGATTCGTTTGGTGAGTGTAGAGAACCGGAGACCCATTATACTGGAAAAGGTATTCCATCTTCGTCCTCACGGGTTACAACGCGTCTGCATTTTGATTATTTATTAAGGATAGATGTAGATGTCTATGGATCACAGCAACCACTTACCATTAGGTGGACTGTGAGCTCGTTTGTCATCTTATCCTATAAAAAAAAATATATGGGTAGGTACAGCGTTTTCAGATTTGGTCCACTTTAAAATGCTTGTTATAAATATTAATATTTTTATCAAAGTTTTTTTTTTCTCAGATATACTGGACGGATGTCTTTTCATGTATCCTCCAAATTACGGATCAATTGCCGGAAAGAGTTACTTGGATTCTGTGGAACTGCATGACGACAGATTTACATGCAACGCAGCAGGAAATAAGGTAATATGAGTTATAAGGTTTATAGAAATAAGCGTTATATGTCCTTTAGAAATAATGGCCGAAAATGCCTAAAACAAAATTTGGTATTTTAGGAACATGACAGGAAATATTCATATTATTACTTTAGCTATTTCCATAGCATAATGTCGTATGGTATTTTGCTATGGGGGCACGCAGCTGACACTGAAATTATATTTGTTTTACAGAAGAGGCCCATAAGAGCAATTTATGGTTTAAAGCCTAAAGAGTCGCTGCGACAAAATTTAAGGAAATTAATATATTGACTTTGGCCTCTCAATACATTTATGAAAATGCAATGTACGTACACAAAAATAAAAGTAGTTTTATTATTTTTAAAAAAAGTCCCGCTGGGTTTCTTGCTGGTTCTTCCCAGGACAGAGGCTTTTTTTCGAACCAGTGGTAATTAAACAAGAGTGAATTTCAATAAGTATTATTTATAATCTATATTGAATAAAAAAGTTTCTGTTTCTGTTTAACAATAGAACAAAACACTTGGTTTATACCTAAAGTATATTTTTTATTTAATGTTCAATGGAGCCTTCATCTAAAAATATCCTCATCATCATCATTACAGCCCATCATAAGTTCACTGCTGAATACAGACCAAGACCAAGGAATGCCACAAGGCACGATCCTGAGCCATCGACTTTCTGCAGCTCATACTAGGACGTCACTCCATCTAATAGGGGGCGGCCGTACATTATAAATATAGTACCTAAAATATATATTTAATAATTTCACAGGGTCTTTACTGGTATCCACAATGGATGGGTGCACTGCCACATCATCCATATCCTACTCTTACGGAAGAAAAAGGCGCTTTTGAACCACCGGGACCTTTCTACCCGCACCAGAAATTTGATACCGACGAAGGAGATAGAAATTAATAAATTAAAACTAAATTATTTGTTTTACTTTTTTATTAATAAAACATATCGTTTGTATAAGGCTACTGGCGCATGGAGACTAGTGTTCGACCGGCCAGTTTCAACATAGGTGTTATATGTATAAGGGCGCATGGACACACTTAACAAGCTTCTTACGTGGTAACAATACTGCAGTTACTTTATGGTTGCAGCACGAATGAGTCGGCTCGACCGGTGTAAGACCGCGCTCTTACAAAATACCAGCGTAAAATAGCAGAATAATGCTGTTTCGTATTAACCGGTTCAGTGCCAGTCGCCAGGCGTGCCATTGAACACTTTTGTGTGGCGTATGACACACGAGGCGTGTCTTTTTAAAAATCGTTATAACTCGCTCAAATTGCTTTTTTGGAAAATTTATCCAGAACAAAATATTCATTATTTTGTAAGTAGTTCATGCCTGTGGCTTCGTTTCTGGATATTTTGAAAAATTGAAATTTTTAGAAGTTGACAAACTTTTTTAACTTGTACATGGTACCGTTTTTACTTTATAGGTTTTTAAAACATGTTGTGGAAAAATACTCTAATAAGAAACAAATGAACAAATAATAGCACTCATTGCGATCGCTCACAAACTCAAGTTGTAAACAAGTTTCTAGAAAACAACTCTCCTGTTAAAAAAAAACAATGCCTTTATCTCTTTTGCTTAAAATGGTTGAAGTGCCGACTTATTACTATAATTTGGCCGAATGGACCTACAAGTACCATGTGCTCTTGTGATATGGTATAAGGTTTATTTTTGCTTGAAAGAGTTCGAAACCGTTCTTGCATAAAAAAGTTCGCTAATAAATAGTCTTTTGTCAATCCGCCGCCGTATAGCGCCGGCGTTTTTTTCCTTTTGAAAACACTTGTTTTGCTATTCTTACTAATTAGACGTTTTCAGATCGACTTCACTTTTACATTTGTATAATATTTAACATTTGTAAATATCAATGAATGATAAATCTTTTTTTTTTCAAATTAAGGTTCTTCATTGTTTGATATTTACAAATGTTATTATTAGGTGAAAATTTAATTTAATAAAAACCAAGGTTTCCAGGGTGATTTAGCTGTACCTACTTATATAAATGATTGTTTTTATAACAACAAAAAATAGTACAAAAGGTTTGTAATATCTTCATAAAAAAGTCACTTTCTCTCAATTTCAAAGAAAACGCGTAAAAAAACACGTAGTTACCCACTAAAAACAAGTATCCTTCCATTTGTAACTTAGGTTTGATGTCAAATAAACTTAATTCGGTCTAAACAAGTAAAAAAAGGCATAAAAAAGAACATTACTTTTACACAATGCGGATGGCACAATAGGCGTGTCATGAAATATATGTTCGCCGCCACAGCTAAAAGTTGTCGAAAATTGGTGCCGCAACGAATCGGTTAAGGTTAGTATAGAGCTCAGAATACAGAAAGAACCAGAAGCCGCAAACGCGCTTAAAACTGAGGCAACGAAAACTACTCCAAAATGGTGTACTTTCACGTTCAGGCGAATAGTCACTCTGTGAACGTCGTATGGTGTGACGTGTTTTGCAAGTGTGAAATTTAATTAAATTATGCCGTCTTGTGCCATTCCTACCTGTAAAAATGTTGTTGGGCTCCAGAAGAAAAAGGATGGGATCACATTTCATGTGTAAGTAGCTCATTCAGATAACGTTTTATTTATGAATTGAATTATTTATTTTGTTCGTAATTGTATTAGAGAATGATGCGTCAATCTTGTAAGTGTTGCCAGTATAACAGTTTTGTTTTTCCCTACTTTTAATTATTAAAGGCCATATAGTTGTGATATTAAACAGTATTAATATAATTTACTAGAAATAATTTAACTACTTTGTTATGTTGGCGTTAATATTTTATTACTAGCGTTGGTAATTCTAATATCTAACTGAGCTTTAATATAAGTTTATATATGTAGACAATAGATATATAGATAAAGACAGTGTATATATATATATATATATATATATATATATATATATATATATATATATATATATATATATATATATATATATATTATACTGTCTACATACACACACATATATGTGTAGATAGTATCTTGATAAGGTATTTAGTATTATTATTTTTTTAAAATCGCTTAAAGTGAACTTTTTCAACAAAATAATAATATACGGACATTTCCCTCGCGAGAATACTGTTTATTTTTGCAATTAATTCCATATTGTTATAATATTATAGATATTTGATAAATTTTAGTTTCCCTGCTGATGAAAAAAGGAAAACGGAGTGGACTAAAATTATACAAAGAGCACGGCTAGAAGAGTTTTGGAAACCGTCAAAGCGAAGCGTAGTTTGCTCAATGCATTTTGATGACAAATATTTTTATGAAACAAAGCGAGGTTTCAGAAGGCTTAGGAAGGGAGCTTTTCCAAATAAGGTAGATAATTATAGTTTCATTATATTTACATTAATTATATTTTATCTCACTTGGCAGCCACGGGCGGAAAACTCGTACAATATTATGAGTAATTTAAAATGAAATAATAATAATATAATATTTCAGCATTTGGCCATGGCAACAACAGCGTCAGAGTTATGCATTGAAACATCTAAAAATGTACGTATATTATCATTACCTATTTTTTTACAAGCTTTGGATGGAGTTAGTTTTAGTATAACACCATTACCGATTTATTTACATTTATTAATATTTCCGAGTGAATGCGTTCTTTGTCCTTCTTTATTGCTGGACCTTCTAATATTACATGATATGAATAATAAACTAAGATTTTTGATTTCAGGCTTCGCCTGTTCAATCAAACTCAGAGATTGGTGATGTGAATATTTCTGATTTAGACTATATATTTGATACGCCGAAAAAAGCGAAACTAAGATCCCAATTACGCAGCAAAAAATTAATTTGTAAGACACATGTCCGGCGAATTAAAACATTACAACAAAAAAATAAACGTCTTGTAAAAAAGAACGAATCTTTAAAAAGTGTCCTAACGAATTTGAAAAATAATCGCTATGTCAACGATGATATTTATGACCTACTTTCGTCAAATATTGTAGCAGCTGATATTTTTAATAATCTTTATAAAAAATGCGTCCTGAGAAAAAAGAAACCAAAGTACAATGCCACCATAAAAAAGTTTTGTCTGACATTAAATTTTCTTTCACCGACTGCCTATAGGTATGTAAGGGCTACTTTTGACACGTGCCTTCCACACCCGAAAACGTTGTCTAAATGGTACTCCAATGTAAGCGGAGAGCCTGGATTCTCAGATGAATCGTTTATAGCTTTAAAGGAGAAAGCTTCTTCTTCCATGCGTAACATTATCTGTTCGCTAATTGTTGATGAGATGTCCATCAGACAACAAAGTTTGTGGGATGGGAAAAAAAATTGTGGATATGTCGATATGGGGACCGCTAATTCTGAAGAGTGCAAAACCTTAGCATCTGAGGCGTACGTTCTATTATTAAATGGAATTAATGACAATTTTAAATTGCCTCTGGGATATTTTTTGGTGCATGGTTTAAATGCAGAACAAAAAGTTAATTTAATTAAATTATGCCTCATCAAATGCCATGATGCTGGGGTTAAAGTAGTATCTTTAACGTTTGATGGGCATGCAACAAACATAACGGCAATGAAATTACTAGGGTGTAAAATAGACATTAAAAATGAATTGAGGACCACTTTTAAACACCCCGTAGACAAGTCTAATATAGCTGTTTTCTTAGACCCCGTTCACATGTTTAAACTTATAAGAAACCACTTCGAATCTAAAAAATATATCCAAGATAAAAACGATGAAGAAATCAATTGGAATCTGTTATGTGAATTAAACAAACTCCAAGAAAATGAAGGACTTCATATTGCAAATAAGCTTACACGTAGGCATATTATGTTCCGTAACAATATTATGAAAGTTAAACTTGCTAGTCAAGTTTTAAGTAAAAGTGTCGCAACAGCGTTAAAATTTTGTCGAGAGGATGCAAAATTGTTTGCATTTAAAAATTCAAAAGCAACTGAAACGTTTGTACAAAACATGAATGACCTCTTTGATATATTTAACTCCCGTAATATGAAACAATTTGATTATAAGCAACCATTGAACAAGCGCAATAAAGAAATGATATTTAATTTTCTAGATTTAATGAAAACGTATATTCGTGGGTTAAAAATTAAAAATACTACTAAAAGAAAAATTAAGAAAGATGAAAGACACGTGGAAGTTATAATAAAAAGTTATAAACCGGTGTTAGAATGTGCGTGCAAAACTGGTTTTCTTGGTATTCTAATATGTATTGAGAGTCTGCAATCACTATATGAGAGTTTAGTCGAGACCAACAATATGCTTGTATTTATACCAACATATAAATGCAGCCAGGACCATTTAGAACTACTCTTTGGAATGATACGAATGCACGGGGGCCACAATGACAACCCTAATGCAAAACAATTTAAAGGTATTTATCGAAAAATATTATGTCATCTAGAACTTAAAGCCTCCGATAGCGGCAATTGTATACCCCTTGAAAACATAGGCATATTAAGTTGTTCATCGTCTACTAAAGCAATTAACTTCTCAGCACACTCGCAAAGATACGAAGATAACGATCAGCTATTTAATCAAAATTCAACATCACCTATTGAAGAAAATGGGGGCAGTATCGCAAAATTATTGTCTTCTGATTTGCCTCAGCTACAAGATTTGTCAAAATATATCGTAGGTTATATATCGGGTTGTGTAGCTCATTATCTAATAAAGCACATAAAATGTCAATTTTGTATAGAAGCAATGTTAGCATCTGATGTCCAATGGTTTCACAAACTGATCGGTTTAAAAAATAGAGGTGGTCTTTGCTTCCCTTCCCAGAGTATTTATGACATATGTTGTATTTGTGAAGCGCATGTCCGGAGAATTTCAAACGAAGATATCGTAATAAGTTCAAACTTTCAACGTTTAGCTATCGTCATTTCAATTTACAAGGACTTCATTGGAAAAAATAGCATTTTTCCGATTGAGGATAGTCATATAAATGGTCTAAGCCACAGAAACAATCTCATAAGGGCTGTGATTGAAAAATATCTAGATATAAGATTTCATTATTTATCTAAATGTAAATCTCTCCTGATTAGTTCTAATTCTAGACGACAATATTTTAAAAAGCTTACTCATCAAAAAGGAAATTAAATGTTTTGGTTCCTTTCTCAAACCTTGTTTTATTTAATGTAGTTACTTTTATTTCTTGAGATTATTATGTATATAATATTAATACAATATGGAATGGATAATAATAATTTTATCATTATTAATTTACCTCTAACGTTTACCCCAAAAAGTGGTAAATATTATAAATACTTTCTGAGCTAGCAATATTACGCGGGTGGGAAGTGGGACGGGCGCGGGACGTTCGTTTTGTTTTTGGACACAGTGCGCGGCATGTAAATACAGTTGAACGCGGCTTCTGGTTCTTTCTGTATTCTGAGGTATAGAGATCCCGAGACCCTATTACTCGTAACGAAGCATACCATCTTAGTCTTCAGGAATGACAATGCATTGGCATTTAAATCCTTAATCGAGGATCGATGTAGATGTCTAAGGACCCCAACATACAATTACCACCTAATGAACTGTTCTCGCGTCACCCTTATTCTATTAAAAAAAAACAAATCGTCCTTCATGAATGTTAAATGAATATAAAAAATGAAAAGAAACAAATAGATAATAAATTTAATAAAAATGAATTGTTAATTTATTTTAATGTAAATCTTAATTGCTCAGATTCCTATCATTATTTTAAAGGTCGATGGCCAAAGCGAAGAGCGATAAAAAATTTATGTGGAAAAATGCATAAAGATTAAAAATACATGTGTACTTTTTCCAAAAATTTCGAAAAGTACTATATTTATGCGTCTTTTTCGGAAAAAATACTATATTTATTCAAAAAAAGTGGCAACCCTAACCACAATAGGCCCACACAGCCACCCGATGAATGTGTGTTAACCTGTGCTGTGATGAACTTAGCTTCCATGCGCGGGTAGCTAAATAATTGTAAACAACTTCTAAGTTCTTACAGTATATAAAAAATGCCTACTGTATAAGTAACAAGCAATAAATAGATACATTTTGTAGCCATAATGTTACATATTACTTTTTACGCTTGCACATTTGGTTTTATATAAAACCTGATACTTTGCAAATTTACAATAAAAAATATCCTTTCGCCGATTGTCCAATCAAACGCTTTTAGTAATAAAACAATTCTTTTTTTTATTTCTTTCATTTCATGACTTAGAGTCGACAGTACAGTTTGTACTCGTAATAATATTACAAATAGCTTTCCAAAAATCTACTTTCAACTTTACTACCTCTAGGTAGAACAAAGAATGCCGGGGTTCCCGCCTTTAGTTCAAAGTACTTCGTCACTAATAAATCACCCAATTTCTTCGACGGGTCGACAACGTGGGGCATTTTATCGTAACCTTCGAAATATACATTGACAGAGCTGCATCTGTATTTATTGTTTTCATCCCATGGAGCTGGGAACAGTTGTTCCAATTGGTTCAGCAGCGGCACGTTTTCAGGGCAAGCTTTGACGAAATCCGTCATTTGGTATTCGGGATATAAAAACAGGACCGGCCATTTTAATATCCCATTTTCTATATGCACTATTGCATCGTGAGCCCCTGGCAAACTCGGCTCCAATTTGGACAAATCTATATCATCCGCGTCGTCACAGTTCGATATTCTTATGCCACGTTCTACGATCGCTTTTACAACAGCTTCCTTTTCTTCATTCTTTTTAGAAATCATTCTATCCTTTTTTCTCTCATCGCGCTCTTGAAGAACCTTCTTCTTTTTAGCCGTATTGAGCAGTTCCACTACTTCTTTATCCTTCGACTCTTCCAACAGTTTCTGACAGTGTTCTATACATACGTCATATTTGGCTACTTCGAGTGCTGATTTAGCTGCTCTGAGTCTAGCCTTTGTGTGGTTTGGATTAAAAGATAACGCTCTCTCGCTATCAAACAAAGCTGACCTATAATTCTTTAAATGCCAATGCGAAGCGGCGCGATTATTATATAAGCTTGCATTCATTTCTTTGTCATCGCACCTTACTTTGATCCCTTCGGTATAACTGTTGATAGAAAAAATAATATTATTGAACATAACACGAAATATGAAAAATGTTTTTGAATCTGTGGAATATATAAGACAAGAGAAAATTGTAATATATAAAAAGTTGTTTTACTTTAAAGTAAAGTAAATTTACAGCCTATACACATCCTGCTGGGCACAGTCCTCCTCCCACTTTTGAGAGGGTTTTAGGGCAAAAAGTGTCCGCCGCGCTGCCCCAATGGGTGTTGGCGGACTTATATTTTTTCTCTTAGACATGCAGGTTTCCTCACGATGTCTTGCTTCATCGCCGAGCACGTGGAACGCAGTATCTTTAATTAATCAAAAAAATTGTCTGAACTATTAACTCATTCTTGCAATTTTATGGGCAGCTTGTTGATGTCTTTACTATAGGAGTCTGCTGAGCGAAAACCGGTAATCCCTTAAAAGGAGTGCTTTACCGCTACTTTGGAATTAATATCCTTGCTTATCAAAAAATGTGAAAAAGTAGCAGTCTGTTAGAGCAAGATTTGGGGAATATGGTAGATGTGGAATGGTCTCTAGGTTTAGTTTTGCCCATTTAGCCGACACCTGTACTACTGTATGTGGCCGTACATTGTCATAAAGAAGCACTGGCTAAGAGCAGTACAACAATGAACCTAGTTTGAGTGCCTCAATTTCTCCACCGTAATTTTTAATTCTTGAGAATAACGGTCTGCAAATTATAAAGACAGACGAACTTAAAGATCTCCAGTGGCGTAGCTAGGGGTAGGCGAAGCGGTCCCTAGCCTGGCTGACCTAGAGTCTGAAAGCCATGAACTATGGTAAATAGTACATACATATGTGGTAGGAGCTCTAAATTGGCGTTGGGAATAGGTACTGAAGTAAAAAGGCCTCGATCGTGCGACCCACGTCTAGATTTGTCTAAGCTACACCACTGAATGCCTGTAATTATTCTGGTTCTCTATATCCTTTAGACCCGAACGCAGCAGTCACAGTTATTTGGCAGCACAAATAGGTAAGAGTATGGTACCTAGACAGACGGATTCCTAGGCTTCAGCTTAGTAATAACTTTACAGCATTTTAGCTTTTCAAATAAAATTGTGAGGACTTTTCGGAAAATAATACTCACCCTAAAATCGCCAACCGATAATTTTTATGCTTAAAATTAAAGTTGCCATCTTCTTTATAACTAGAGGCTAATTCTAGTGGTGTGTTCTCTTCCGGATCATACTTTAGTTTTGCTAGACCTTCAGCTAACGGTGACATTTCTGTTGCATCTGGATTAGACTTCATGAAGAATGGATGCTTGTCCATTTCTTCCTACAAAGAACAGATTGCACGTTCGTACCACAGACTAAGAAGAGTACTTGCATAGTTCACATTACAAGTGGTGCCGAAACAATGCTCAACATTTGATGAGCACTTATGCAAACATCTTTCTTTTTTTATACGATAAGGGTGACAAACGGGCACACAGTTCACCTGATGATAAGTAGTTTTGCTGTGGCCCATAGACATCTACATCTATCCTCCACTATGAATCAAAAGGCAGGTGCGTTGTCACCCGTCAGGACTAAGATGGAATGCCTTATTTCCAGTAAAAGTGGTCTCCGGTTCTTTACATTCACCATATGAAACACAGCAGCATTAAGCTGCTATTTTACACTGGTATTCTGTGAGTGTGGTCCTGACCCATTTGTGCTATAACTATACTACTAATATAGCTTAAGCATGGCTCTACCATGCATCTTCTTTCTTCTTTCTTTAACAGATTTTTCAAAGTCCTACCACCGTCCACGCAATACATGCCCCTAACAACATGTTGATCAATTTTAGATGCATATGTGTGCGTGAGCATGTGTATTACAACAATGAGTATGGTTTCAGATTCACTCGCAATGTTCATAGTAAGATTGTAGAATAAATAGGTCAGTTTTAATTTCTTAAAACATAAGGCTCATCCATAAAAACTGTTGAAGACCTTTCCCTCAATAGCTTCACCAAAGTCTTTTTAGTGTTACAAGAGAATAAGTTTTATTGTGATTGTTAGTTATATAAAATATAAATAACAGTAGAATTTTTTGTACGTGGAAGAGCCATGCTGCAACTATATTAGTAGTATAGTTATAGCACAATGGGTCGGCTCGATCGGGGAAGGACCACGCTCTCACAGAATACCAGCGTCAAATAGCAGCTTAACGCTGCTGTGTTTCGTATGGTCAGTGTAGAGAACCGGAGACCCTTTTTCCTGGAAATGAGGCCATTCATCTTAGTCCTCAGAAACAGAAACAGAAACTTTTTTATTCAATATAGATTATAAATAATACTTATTGAAAGTCACTTTTTTGTATAATTACCACTGGTTCGAAAAAAAACCTCTGTCCTGGGAAGAACCAGCAAGAAACCCAGCGGGACTTTTTTTAAATAACAGCTTACAATCATGTATGTTACACAAATTAACAACACAATAAATTAGAAATAGCATGGTAGCGATCACCTCATTTCCAGTGGTTATTATCATCTATAAATTCTTTAATACTATAATAACCCTTTTTATACAAACTTAGTTTAATAAAGTTTTTGAACTTTGAGCAGGTCAAATTTTGTATATTTTCTGGAATTTTATTGTAAAAACGTATACATCGCCCCAAGAATGAATTACTGACTCAATGGAGTCGAGTAACTGGTACTACTAGCTTGTGTCTGTTCCTAGTATTTACAGAATGAATATCACTTATTTTCGTAAAACTACTTTTATTTTTGTGTACGTACATTACATTTTCATAAATGTATTGAGAGGCCAAAGTTAATATATTAATTTCCTTAAATTTTTGTCGCAGCGACTCTTTAGGTTTTAAATCATAAATTGCTCTAATGGCCCTCTTCTGTAAAACAAATATAATTTCAGTGTCAGCTGCGTGTCCCCATAGCAAAATACCATACGACATTATGCTATGGAAATAGCTAAGTAAACTAGTCTAGCTGTTTCAACACTAGTTAGACTTCTAATCTTTTTTACGGCATATGCTGCAGAACTAAGTCTACTTGCTAGTTTTGATATATGAGGGCTCCATTGAAGCTTCGCGTCTAGTGTGATTCCAAGAAAAATGGTGGTATCTACAAGACTCAGTTTCTCCCCATTTAAAATTACATTAGAATTTAATTGTTTGACATTTGGAGTCACAAATTTCATACATTTCGTTTTAGTGCCATTTAAATGCAAATTATTAACATTGAACCAATTTACTAATTTAGATATATCATTATTTACTTCGTCATATTTTAGCAATTGTCGACTTAATTTGAAAATTAAAGAAGTGTCATCTGCAAACAATACTATATCATGGTTATCTCCTACTATGTAAGGTAAGTCATTAATGTATACAAGAAACAGAAAGGGGCTGAGAATTAAGCCTTGAGGCACGCCCATCTGTACCATTGACCCGGAAGAACTCATACTGTTAATGACAACTTTTTGCGTTCTCTTACTTAAATATGAAATAATTAATTTAAGAGCATCACTTCTTACACCGTAGTGTTGAAGTTTCCTGATTAATGTTTCATGGTGAACACAATCGAAGGCTTTGGATAGGTCACAAAATATACCCAAAGCATCCTGTGAATTCTCCCATGCATTAAATATATATTTAATCAGCTTAACACCGGCATCAGTTGTCGAGCGACCCCTTGTGAAACCAAATTGATTTTTATGAAGTAAATTATTTATATTAAAGAAATTTAACATTTGATCAAGAATAATTTTTTCAAAAATCTTACTAAGTGTTGGTAGTACAGAAATAGGTCTAAAATTGGCGGGGTCTAATGTACTACCAGATTTAAATAAAGGTATTACTTTACTATACTTCATTAAGTCAGGAAACACACCAGATTCTATACTAGTATTAAAAATAATAGCTAAATGAGGCACGATTGTATCTATTATAGACGCAATAACTTTAACGGAAATCCCCCACAGATCCGCAGTTTTCTTAACATCAATAGTTTTAAAATATTTTACAATATCTTTTGATGATACTTTTATGAAATGTAATATTCTTTGTACACGCATTTACATTTTGTTTAAGTAATGATTCGGCGACGGCAGGAGAAGTTTTCAGTGAAGAAGAATTCAGTGACTTAGTGGTTAATATCAGAATATCAGTAAAATATTTCTCAAAAACCATTGCAACGTCCTGATCTGATTCGATTAATTTGTTTGTTATTAACACTTAACTGGTAGTTTGAATTGCGAGAGTTGATCTTACCAGTTTCGCTATTAATTATACTCCATGTCATTTTAATTTTATTAGAAGCCGTCTTAATTTTGTTGCTCAAATGCAAAGACTTGGCTGTGGAGCACACTCTTTTAAATATTTTTGAATATTTTTTTACATATTCTCTAAATTCGACACTATGATTATATGACCTTTCATGGTAAAGATCATATAACCTATGTCTGCTCTTATGGACTCCTACTGTTGCCCATTCATTAAATGACTTCCGACTGTTCAAGGAGAATGTTTTAGAAGTAAAAGTATTATTAAATTCATTGCAAATAAGCTTAAATAATGTTCCATACAAAAAATTTGGATCATTGTGGTATGAAAGTGATGGAAGTTTTTTCACTATGTTACTTCTAAATTTCTCCAAGCGATGTGCATTTACTGGAACAAACACAACTTTCTTTACTACTTGCTTTTTGTGAACATAAGGTAACGAAACTACTTGTCCACAGTGATCAGAACTTAATTTTTGAATTATACATTTATGCAATGGCTTCACATTTGTAAAAATGTTATCTATACATGTTGCACTAGATTGAGCAATACGCGTTGGCTCTAAAAATAAATTAAAAAGACCATATGATTTAAACAATGATCTAAATTTAATATTGATTGAGGAAGCTTCTAGGAGATTGATATTAAAGTCTCCACATATTACAACAGATTTATTCTGTTTATTAAGCTTAGCAAAAACTTCCTCAATAATCTTTTCAAAAGTGTCGTATATAGAACATGGGGGTCTTTAGACGCTCACAACAATGAGGTGCTCAAACTCAACACAAGCCATTTCTACAGTTCGCTCAACAGCGAGAATGCATCTGCATTTTATTTGATGTAGATGTCTATGGGCCGCAGCAACCACTTACCATCAGGTAGACTGTGTGCTCGTTTGTCACCCTTATCATATAAAAAATAAAAAAGAATAATAAATATTATCATTCTGGATATTAAATTGTAAATTATAAACTGTATTTTATTTACACAGCATATCATTAATTACATTCATTTCCTTTTATTTTTTATTTGAATATATTTAAACTGATTGCTGATATGCCCACATTAGTATAGCCATGGTAGCTCAGGTGCTAATTTCTTGCCTTTAATTTTACAGTATGTGAGCGAAGCAGGCTTGGTCACCACCAGCATCGATAAAATTAATAATTGTAAGTTTAAAGTGCTGATTTACTACTTGCTAAGTGGTGAATGAAACTACATATCTGTGGAATGAAAATATTTCGAAAAGACTTGTTGAACTCTGCATATTTTACTTTTTTTTTAAAAATATTTTAATTACTAACATTATGGCAAAAACTTATTACCTTTTTAACTTTGCTTCACTTTATACCAAGTTATAATTTAAGATATATTAGCAGTTTTTTTTTATTATCGTCATCATAAATGCAATTAGAAGAGCCAATTTGTGACATACTAAGTATTGAACACTGATAGGGAAATTGCATAATATCTGAGAATGAAGTCCACCAACAAGCAATAAGATGAAAACCTAGGCAGCCTCTTTACTACTACAAAACCCTGACAGAAATGAGAAAGCTTGTGTCGAGTAAAACATGTATGTATATAATAAAAATGTAAATTATAGGTGTCTGTACATTATCTATTTTTGTGTAAAAAATAATTAAGGGATTAAAAATAGGTCTGGTGCTAGGTAGCATAGGTACGTGTTTGCCTAATGTTTTTAGAACACCGCAGGCGCGAAGAAAGTGAAGCCACCGCCTGCTGTAACAAATCATAGATACTAATCCAATGCTGTAGAGACATGTACCCACATGATGACATGACAAATGTGCTGAGACATAAACATGTCACTTTGTAACTTATAACATCTAATATGGTATTAGGGTTGGTTCCAATTATGAAACGTAAATTTATAATTTTCAAAAAGGCCTAACACACAAAATGACGTTTTTGTCTCGGTCATATTATGTGTATTGTACTGGATATACATAAACTTTACATAGGATAAATTGAATTTACCTCCCATCGATCTTCCGGCCATCCCTCTGTGTACCTTTTCCTTTCTAAGCTGTTTATAAAATCGTCAAGTTCCTGATCTAACTTCTGACACAGTTCCAATCGCTCCTCATCGGTCATAACCTTCTTAGTTTCGGTTGTAACTTTCTCGCCCATTTCAAAATATGTTTTATAAAGAGTTAAGTATTAAAAATCTGGAATCTTTTTTAGTATGAGTAACTGGTTTATTTTTATTTAAAATAAAAATAATACAAACATCAATCATGCCAATAGGACATGCGGACTTGACAGATTAACCAGTGCTACCAACTCCAAAAAATATTTATTATTTACCCCTAAAGGTTATGTCAAATACCCCTAAAATCACCTTATTTACATGGAATTCCCCTAAAAATAAGTACAGTGCTTTGTAATTAGCGATGGGCGTTCATTCATTGAATTATACAAGAATAGAGGAGCAAACCACATTACCGCGCGTCGAAAAAAATTGAAACCACTATCTAACCGAGACGACGTAGCTTTAAAACCACTAACGCTTTTTAAGTAAACATATATCCGTCTCACTTGCACAAGTCGCGGAAACAATACCGTCGCTAAGATTAGATAAAGATAGATACATAAACATGCAATGGCGGGTTGGTATTGCCTACTATATGAAATTTTACCCAAAATAAGCAATTAAAACGAGTTTTTTTATAAGCTGCAGTTATTTGTTTTTATTTTAAATATGTATTTTTTCTTATCCGATGAATAGTAAGCATAACTAATGAAATGAATGATATATTTTTTTCTAAGTATTTTTAATTGTACTAATAAATACATACAACCTGACACTGACCTACAAATAGCAAACAACGTAAAAAATTTGAATTTCACGGGTTACTCTGGCGATTTCACCTTAATTCGACCGTCGACGTACTGTGAATGAGTAGACGGTTTACGAACAATCAATGGATTAGTCGAATTCGTAGACGGCTAAATTGAAACTCCATAACGTTTATTTCGACTAGTAACGCGACGACCCATGCGAGAACGTGGTCAGATAATATTAGTTCATATTATGTTCGTTGAAATGACATCTAAATGTAGACAGCGTAAGAGTATAAATTGCAGTTTGTTATTGTGTTAGGCGAAGAAAAGGATGCCGTCTAGGTATGTTCACGTGTGCAAAAGAGAAGAGCAACTTAATGATAGACTACTTAATACATTATGACGTTACGCTAGTCTACAGTCTACGTATGTCGTCTATGTCGAACAATAGACAACATCGCGAAGTTTAAATTTAAACGTCTACAAAACCAAGTTGATGCGTAAACTAGTTGATCGACTAGTTGATGAACGAAAATGGACGGTCTAGTTTCGTTAATGACAAATACGTCGACGAACCATCGCTATTTGTAATGAATGTTCTTTATACAACTGTCACAGATAACAATATCATTTTAATAAAAGTTGCTTAATTGGTTAATGTAGTAGTGGGTCAAACGCCGTGACGTTATTTTGTAATGGCGGCAAGTGGAGACAGTCGTTTTGGAAGGTGGGGATTATCGAACGGACAATTCGCATATAAACGTGGACCAAGTCACTTCTTCAAAAACGAAACTGTCGGTTTGCCTAGTTAAATTATTATCACCTGTTATTGGCTATTTAGTTTATCCGATTAAAAGGGAGGTTATGTTTACAGTTCGTGTTATAATTTAACTCCACCTATGAAATGGGCCCTTTACCACTGAATCAAGATGGTGACGACCCTATCGCTTCGCTGTCGCTGACGTTGTTATATAAATTATTTAATATTTCAAATATTATTTCGTTTTCTTCCTTCCGTTTCCTTATCTTCGTTCCGACTTATTAAAATCATACATTTGGATATTAAATATACATACATTTTAGTAAATAGATTAAATGTTATAAATGATGCGTAATTAGTTGCAATCTGAAACAGATCATCATCACACTTGGTAGCATTTCAATAGATAATAAGAAATTGCAACCGTAATAATTAATGCACAACATACAACCTGAATTTTGCGACATTTTCAAAAGGTTTACAGCCAGCTTCGCTGCAATCATCGTAAACTTCTAAACGGAAAATCAGCTAAAGTAGAAAAATTTAAAAGTCCTTAAAATTACCTCTAAAAATATAGCCTCTTAAAAAGTCCCATCCCACTTATTTACCCCCTAAATTTCGGGAAAAAACCCCTAAGCTGGGAACCCTGAAATTAACACTTTTTTGACAGATTTGATAATTTGACTTTTACATTTTACAATCGCGGAACATGAACCTTCTTTCTTTGGTTTTGGACTCGTGCGATTATACTTTCGCCATTGTCGAGTTGGATGCAGGTGGCTCAGGACAGTGGACTGAAAGATGAGTGAAAGGCTGTAATGATGTTGTTGATAATGATGATTGTCAAGTAATAAAAAAATATTAGACTTGCAACGACTATTCGGCTACTTTTGTCCTATACGGTTGATTTTTAAAAGTGGTAGAGCCTCGCGGCAGCTTTTGCTGTCGCACGGATGGGCCGGCTCGAACCGGGGTGGTACCACGACCTCACAGAATACCAGCGTGAAGTAGAGGTTTACCTCTGCGTTTCGCTTGGTGAGTGCAGGTGGCCGGAGGCCCTTTTTACTGGAAATGAGGCATTCCATCTTAGTCCTCACGGGTGACAACGCATCTGCATTTTGATTCGCAAACAAGGATAGATGTAGATGTCTATGGGCCGCAGCAACCACTTACCATCAGGTGGACTGTGTGCTCGTTTGTCACCCTTATCCTATAAAAAAAAAACTGGAACGGTACACCGACTGATCGGCTAGGTGAGGTGAAATTCGTATATTATAAAAATACCGGTTTTATTGTAGTCAGATATTGAAGGCATCCACGACTCTTTCTGCCACCAGGACGGCGCCACTTAAAAATGAAGTATAATATTTGGCAGATTTCATAACGGAGAAGATAATTTGTTCGAAAAATGTAAAAGTTAATGTTTCTTTCTGTACTATTAAATACTCTATTATTATATTAACATTGGATAGATGCATTAAAATTATTATTATTATTATTATATATTTATAACTAGCTGACCAGGCAGACGTTGTTCTGCCCTTTCCCAACGACCATTTGCTTTCCCAAAAAAACTCCTGAAATTAGCAATAAAAAAATGAGGGTCACTTATCGGGATAAAAACTATCCTATCTCTCAAGTTGGACCAAACTGCACACAGTCTGCAAATTTTTTTTGAAATCGGTTCTATCTGTTGAATATAACAGCAACACGTGGTGGTTATACTACTAAATTGTAGCTTATATTAAACGTTTGCATTTTTAACATAGCGCCATCTATTAAATACTTACTCAATCCAATCAACAGATATCGTCATCTGACAGAATCGTTTGGAGCTGACAGATAATTGTGACTGTCAAATAATAGACAAATAATTTTCAATAAAATAATATTGTATTGCGACTATAAATTGAGATGTAAGCTATCCTATCTTTTAAGTTGGACCAAACTGCACATTGACCAAAAATTTCATTGAAATCAGTTCAGTAGTTTAGGAGTCCATCGCGGACAAACAACGTGACACGTACTTTTTATATATAAAGATTAGTTACTGGGCAAATGCATCCTACAACAGTGTTGCCGATAGGGACAGTACACTCTGTCACTTATCATTTATAGAATACCGTTGGGGCTGGCCCTAACCCTGCGCACCAGAGATGCAGCTCTTTTACGCATAGTTGCGTAAAAACAATCTACATGAGCTTGAGCAATCATCGCTGATGCGCTGCAGCGACGGGGCAGCCCTATCGGCACCCGGAACACGTTGTTATATTGGATTCGAAGGGCTCCATAGGCCCGTTGCGCGTAATCCCTCCATAGGCTGCACGTGTAAAGAGATGTGCAAAACGCTCTAAATAGAGTGAATTTAACATCCCTTGAGCATCGCGCGAACCTACAAGCAATCATATTTGCTCGAACTGACAAAGCCCTACGTTCCCTTTCCATGTACCTAAGTATTATCCTTGAGGTCGGACGTAACCATATGACCTAAATATTTAAGAGTCTTTACCCTAGTTAATGGTGTATTGTTTAATTTAATAGGAGTCACATTACTCGTACGGCCCCGTCCGGCCCCAAAGATCATATACTGACTTTTTTGTACATTGTAGTTCAGCCCATGTTCAACCGCAAATGCCTTTTTTATAGAATAAGGGTGACAAACGAGCACACAGTCCACCTAATGGTAAGTGGTTCCTGTGGCCCATAGACAACTATATCTATCTTCGTTTGCGAATTAAAATGCAGATGCGTTGTCAGCCGTGAGGACTAAGATAGAATGCCTCTTTTGTTCTCTTCACTCACCGTACGAAACACAGCAGTATTAAGCTGTTACTCTGGTATTCTGTGAGAGCGTGGTCCTTCCCCGGTCGAGCCGACCCATTCGTGCTACAACTATACTATTAATATAGCTGCAGCATGGCTCTACCACGTAAATAACTCTTAAACAGCCTCACAAACACTTAACAATTTTCTTAACCCGCATACTGATGCACTCAGAAGCACCATGTCGTCTGCATAACTCAGGTTGTTTACACACATTCCATCTATATGACATTCGACATACATGCCACTAAGCGCCTCAATAAGTCTATTTATATAAAGATTAAAGAGACTAGGTGAGCTTAGCCCACCCTGTCTCACCCAGCACTCTAACCGGTATGTTTCAGACAAAGTCTGTCGCCCATACCATTATTAGTATATCTTATATTACTTAGATTAAAAATAAAAAAAAAACAACCACAGATATTTATAAAAATAGAAAAATTAAAAGAAAGGTTAAGTGTGCAAAAAATAATATTAATAAAATACTCTAGAAACTGATAAACTTTTTTTTAAACTAACTTCTCAATTAAATGACAAAACATGTGTAACAAAAACTTTACCTCATTGTCAACTAGCGACATCTGGTGTGCCGAAGATTATTAGCTCTCATTGGTAAAATTATTTATTATTTTTTCTTGTAATAATTAAAGTAGTCATAGGTACACAATCAACTTGCATATTTAAAAAAAGAACTATCAGATAAATGTCCATACACTCTAATTATCGTAATTAAAGTGAAATTACCATTGTATTTATTATTTTTGAAATATACGAATTTCACCTAACCTAGCCGATCAGTCGGTGTACCGTTCCAGTTATAAAAAAGTACTCTGTGGTTCCAGTGCACGGTACACGTCATAGATAATACGAGTACACTATATACGAAGTACACCGCGTAGCGTTTCTATATAGTTTGTGGAAGTACACGTACCTTGTTAGCTTGTTACACAGTAATACAATAGATTTTGAGTTTTTGAGTAATATACTACTAAAATTAATTAAAAGTAATATATTACTCAAAATTGCTCAAGTTTGCACTTTTATGTATGAAAATCCACTTAATTATTTTAACCATTTTTAAATGTTTTGTAGGGTTCAAAGGGAAACATGAAGTTGCGAGCTTTTGCTTAGTCTAAATAAATATTACCACACCAACGAAATGGCGCGCATTCATTTATAACAAAATAAAGAACACATAATTACAATGTCAAACTTATTTTAATCACAAGCAGACTCTATTAAAATAATATCAACATAATTATAAAATTCCTGCTTGCCATTTTTGTATATACTCGCATTTTCTACATTCCCTAGTTTTGAAATATTCAGGATATTGCGCTTTCTCTAATGGATGCCAATAATCCAAAACCCAGTCCGGGGGTTGAACAACGCGTTCAAATGCTACACCGCCAGCACGTCCAACAGATTTCGGAACTGCAAGCATGCAACAAAATTAATTATTTCACATGGTATTTGGAAATTAACCACTAATTTTGTTAATAAAAATGTTTTCTTAATATTTTCATAATATTTTATAATAAAGTGGTATTGTCACATTAAATATTTATTAAGTTTACATTACACCGTGAAGTGGAGGTATGTCATCTCGTGAGTGTCGTAAGAGCAGCAGCGTCTTCCTAATAACGACAAAAAAACTGCAGTTGCCAACCCGCTTGCCAAGCATTGCAGCTATGGCAAATATCCCCCCATGAGGCAATCATGGGGAGGCCTATGTTCAGAAGTGGACTTAAATTGGCAGTAACTGTAACATTACACCAATGACTATAACCAATATTTTGAAATTATAATTTTATGAGATATAAAGAACGGAAGAGACGTCTAGTGATAATCTAAAAGATACATATAATAAAATCAACGAATATGAGTGCAATATATTATTAAATACTGATCGACATAATACATTGTTATGTTCAACAAACTATCAGTAAATTACTTACACTTTGCAAGTGGTAGTGGATGTTTCTTCATAAATGCTTCATGTTCGCCAAGCCAAAGAAGCTTACGTTGTTCTTTAGGATCACAAATGCATTTGTTATCATCGAAGCGCTTCCGTAAAAGAACTTGATGGTAACGAATTACAGGCCTAACAAAATTATTTTATTTTAATGGGTACATCATTCATAAATAAAGTATCAATTTAATGCTTGTGTTGGAGCTGTATTTCACGACTGCAATTGCAAGATATTTATATTTTCATTTATAAATATTCTCCTATGTTATTTATGTCTATTTCTTTCTTCATATTTTTAGGGTTCCGTACCTCAAAAGGAAAAAACGGAACCCTTATAGGATCACTTTTGTCCGTCTGTCTGTCTGTCTGTCTGTCGGTCTGTCTGTCTGTCTGTCTATCTGTCTGTCTGTCAAGACCATTTTTCTCAGGAACGCGTAGAGGTATCAAGCTGAAATTCATATGAAATACTTAAGTCTACTGTCCCTTGGAACTGTGAAAAAATCAAACTTCTAAGCCAACGCAATCAAAAGATACAGCCGTTTATGCCGCAAATTTTCGACATTCGCAAGGTAATAAGGGAATGAAAACCTACAGGGTACTTCCCGTGAACACAGAATCTTAAAATTTGGTACGAAGCAATGTAATGTATTAAAGATAAAAGAAAAATTGCGAAAAGTATAAATTTTTAGTTACATCATATAATAATTTTTTTTTTATAATTTTAAACTACGGATATGTGCGGAACCCTCGGAGCGCGAGTCCAACTCGCACTTGGCCGGTTTTTTCTCTCACTATCGCTAGGATTTTTACAGAAATTAGGCTACCAGACGAGTACACAGTCTAACTGATTGTGAATGGATGTTGTAGCTCATGCACAATTCAACCCTCTAACCCTCGACTAAGAAACAAAATGCGTTTTCAAACCTAAGGACTAAGATGGAATGCTCCTTTCATAGTAAAAATAACTTTAAACTTCTACTTTCACAGTAAAAAGACTCTCCGGGTCTCATCACTCACCATCCCCGCTATCCTCGATTAAAAAAAATACGCTAAAACATATGAAGTGATACCTTAGCCACAAGTGAATATACTTCAAATATATTTTAGGAACTAACTGTTAGAAACAAAATCAGGCCTAGAAACCTGATCTAATATGCATTTCAAAGAAATTAACCGCAAATCATTCGAAGCGTAAACTATATAACAGAAGTGGCCCCACAGAACGTGAGATTTACTTCATAATAACGATCTGAAGGCAACTTTTCAGTGATGTCTCATTGATTGCGAGGCTAAAAACTGGTACCTAGCGATCATCGAATGGCAAGAGGCACATTGAACCTAAATGTCACGTTGGAGAGGTCACGTCTAATGAAATCAATGTTGTGTCCCCCTCGTGCTCTAATTTAAAGCCCCTAAAACTTTCAGCTCAAATTAATAAACGGTTTATAGGGCAGTTGTACACGCCATCGTTGGAGCCACACGCAAGTGGGAGTAAGGATCGAAGGGTAAGTCTTATCCGACACTATTCCGATGATATTCCGGACGTCAGTCTGAGCGAGATTAGAATGGCTCTCCAGCACCTTTTAAACCACCACTACCTTATAAACGGCAAGGCACTGGGTGAGGATGGAATTACAATGGAGTGTCTGAAAGCGGGTGGAAAACCAGTACTTGAAGTCTTTTAGAAGCTCTTCAATGCCGTCCTCCATGGTGGCACTACACCGGAGGCGAGGAGCAGAAGTGCGGTGGTCTTACTCTTCAGGAAAGGCGACAACGCGCTCTTAGAGAACTACAGACCGATTTCACTTCTGAGCAGAGTCTACGTGCTGTTTTCGAGAGTCATTCTGAATCGTCTCTCACGCAGACTCAACGACTTATAACCTCCAGAACAAGCCGGTTTCTGAAAACCCTTCGGCAAATTGTACAGGAAACCGAAGAGTATAATCTGTCACTTTGCCTTGCGTATGTGGACTATGTGAAAGCCTTTGATTCCGTCAAAATTTGGGCGGTGCTACAGACCCTTCCGCGGTGCCAAATTGACTGTCTATATATCGAAGTGCTGAAGTTTTTGTATAGTAGAGCTACGATGGCTATCTGAGTACAGAACCAGAATACCAAATTTTCCTACGAGTACCTACTACTTGCTTTGTGGCATTCCTTGTGGGAGGCCTATGTTCAGCAATGGACTTGTGAAGGGCTTTAATGATGATGATAATGATGATAATAATGATACACAGCAGCATAATATGCTGTTATTAATGTGTTTTCCCCGTTGAGTCGTGCCATTCAAAATGCAGCCGTATTCACTCCAGCGTAGCGGCTTTACCACGTAAACGTACTGCTGCTTTTAGCGTTTCGTAAGCCAATTTTTGAATTCAAGTTTCTTCGTGCTTGAAATGCGTCCTAGGTATTACAAAATTCCATGTGTTTCGATTTCGTGGTATGTTATTTCTGAGCTGGTTACTGATTTTTGCTATTGAAAGACACCATTTACAACATAACAGATAGATGAAACAGGACATGGGCAATAGCATCTCCCTAATACCAAATTAATGTAATAAAAGAACTGCGCTTGCCAACCCGCCTGCTAAATTGCTAGTATTGGTGAGACCTATGCTCACCAGTGTATTATTAAAGGTTGTAGTAGGTGGATGGATAATATGTGGAAGAAGGAAAAGGAAATGCGTAAATGCTTTAAACAATTTTATCATTTCCGTACCTTATAACATAATAAGATTCTATCATCCTCAATCCTGTTTTATACAAAGAACATACTTTTTGAGCATGCGTCCTCAACTCTGGTGGAAATATCATAATAAACAATTGAGATCAAATAAGTTTTCACAATACAAAATACTCCATTTGCATTATAAACCACAAAGAAAAAACGTACTCTTTGTAACAATGTCAGTAAGTATTTGATTTTGAAGTAAAATAATAAGTAAATTACTAAAGAGGTTTAGTCCAGGATGCACAAAGTATTTATTACAATATTTAAATTTCTCGACATATTTACAAAAACAATTTTATTTCAGGATGATTCATAGATAAATATATATGTAGCAAGCTAGGGTGATTCATGATTAAAGGATTTTTAAAATTTCTGGTAGCCGTAAAAACTGCCCCATTGGGCAACCCCTGCCGGGCAGAATAATATTCCATATTGTGGTTTAGTATAGAAGCACCAAATATATTATGCATTTCGCAAAAAAACTTGCTGCGTGAGCTTGCGCATTGAATACTAAAGTACTAAATATTTAAGAGATCAATCAGGATAATTGTGCAGTCACCTATTTATAAAACAACATTTTTATACTGTCGTTGTAGGTACTTGGAATAATTTTCAAAATCGAACTACCTAGTAGTTTCAGAGTTCATCCATTACGAACAAAAAACAAATCTTTTTTATAGTTTACATTAGAAAACCATAATATTCAAAACTATAGTCTTAGGTCACAAAGTCATACCTAACAGTCAGTTTGGCTATTAAACTGCTGATCTGTTAGCGAGGATATCAATCTGGGAGTTTTGGATTGATGCTCCTATCTTATCATTAAAATAATGGTTTGGAATAGATTTTGATGCGCAAAAGTGTCAATTACTACTACGTCTATACGTCTGCACATGTGAACAGTAAGTCGAAGCGATGTAACAAGTGATTTGATGCTGATAGAAATCTCAGACTTCTTTATCCGCTTAGGGACTTTGATATATTATTATTAACATCAATCATCAACCGTCTGATGGGTTAAGCTGTCGTAAAAATCTCCCAGAAACTTTGCAATGTGACGCATCAGCATACAGTATAATGTAAGACCTTTGCCTTATGGAGTGTAGAGTAGAAGGAGGACCATCCCTGTATATGAAAAGTGTCCCTAAAAACGTATCCAATAAGGGTGGCGCTGCAGTAGCATAGGATAAATTAAAAAAAAAGCGCCAAAAGTAATTAGAATAAGATGGAGAAATAAACAAGGACCGACCAATCAGCTTGGTTTTGTACTACGTAAATAGTTGAGATTTTGTATACTGGTATTTTATTAACTACTCTAGTCATGAATTTTTTTAAATATTTGAATGAGGGCATCCACGACTTTTTCTGTAACCAGGGCGGCGCCACTTTACAGTGAGGTAAAATATTTGACAAATTTCATAGCGGGGACGATAATTTCTTAGGAAAATGTAATATTTAAGGTTTCTTTCCGTATTATTAGTTATATTTTATATTAATTACATTAGAAATGAATAAACCAAACTATAAATATAACTAAAGGCCGATTTTTTAAAAAAAGAGTTACAAAGTGCAAAAAATTAATAATCAAACCACTGACGCATTGTGTTGCGTATTAATATAATACTCAAGATAACGATAAACTATTATTTAAAGCGAATTTCTCAATTAACTGACATTGTGTAACAGAAAACTTTACCTCAGTCACAACTAGTGACATCTGGTGAGTGGAAGATTATTAGCCCTCATTCAGCTGACTTCACTCCGTTCACAACAGCTATCTTCATATCGTAGTTTTTCAGACGCCTGCGCTATTGTGCATAGATAAATATATATGTAGCAAGCTACTATTGTGGTAGGTTTTGGATCCTCTATTTTTAGTAAATAGTAGGACACTTTTTCAACTTTCGCTCCTTATAAGATGGTTCTCCTTCTACTCTACACTCCATACTTTGCCTGCGTTAATTGTAGCTTGCTACATATTTATTTATCTATGGTTAATTGGCGAATCGTAACAATATCGAACAACATCAAACAACAATCTACTGCTGATACTGTCAGTGTCAAGCACAGAGTACCTTTGTATAAACCAGTATACTTCTAATGGTAGCCATACACGATCAAGTCTACCGTCAAGTTTGCAGCGCGCTTGAAGCGGCGTCCGGTAAACTTGACGGTGTATGACGCCCATTACACGGTAGGTTTTGCTGTCAGTTTTACAACAATCACAGTTGTGATTGACGAATAACCTACCGTGTAATGCGGTGATTGACGGTTGCATGAAATTGATTGAAAAATATCTGGATATTTTGATTTTTACGTCAATCAACTATCAGTCACGAATTTTGATTGAACGTGTAAGACGCCCATTACACGCCTATGCAAGCGTCAATCAGTTCGATCAATTATGATTGACGTTTGAAGGATAGAATAATTTCGACATTACACGCTCATGCTAACTGATGTCAGTCAAAACCAAATTTTCCTAGGAAAAGGACCTACCTATAAACTAAGTTCATTTTCGATTCACCATTTAACTGTACTTTAATATCTTTAAAAGAAAAAGAAAAAAAACGAATAGGAAAAATTGTAATATTTAATATCATTTTACCCATTTTATAAATTAAACGCGCGGCAATGTACGACCTCTTGGAGCGCATAATCGATACGCGGCTTTATTTGAAACGCATTTATGGACGGAAAATAAGCTTACCTTTTATATTTATTCGTATAGGGTGGATGCCCCTATTACCAGCTTTTTAGTGCCAATTTCAATTTCCTTTTGTGTACCTAATGCCAGCATAAGATAGGGCTATGCCTTTTGAGTTTTTGGTAGTACTTATTGTAGGTAAGTTTTAGGGTGCGCTAGCACTACTTACTAGTTTGTGGTTTTAGGGGCACTGAAATAAATTCATAACAACTTTTAATTTTAAATCATGCATGTCACAAGCATGGAGCATGTATTAAGATAGACGACAACAATTATTTTATTTTAATGTTTTACTTCTTACCTTACTGTGGTTTGGCTTTAAGCAGTTCCATTTTTCTGTTAACACTAAACAATTAATTAAAACAAAATTATAATAAAAATTATGTATTATAGTACATCAATTTCTTATAATTTAATCATCCAAGTTTTTGAATTTTCATCATCATTTCAACCCTTCACAAGTCCACTACAGAACAGCAACCTCCATAGACTGCCGCAAAGCGCGGTCCTGAACCACTTTCCTTGTTATGACTTTTTCATTTATGTTCTTAAGTTATAGTAAAATTAATATTACTAAGTTACTTACTTACTTATCATCACGCACAATCCTTGACAGGGTAGCCAGAGAGAACAGATCGCCAAGTGTCACGATCCTTACATACCTCTTTCGCTTCTTTCAGATTCATTATCTTCTTCATACATGCACGTCTAGGTATCCGAGTACTCTTGACCCTCCCCTCTTCGAGCAGTTTGCTCACATGGTCTTCGAAAGTTAGTCTCGGTCTACCTCGACACCTTTTAATATTAACTTTCGCGCTATATATTTTCTTCACCATTCGGTCTTCACTCATTCGCTCAACGTGCCCAAACCATCGAAGCACGCCCTTATCAATTTTTGTGACAAGGTTATCTTTCAAACCTGCCATATTGCGAATCTCTTCGTTTCGCTTCCGGTCGGCCATGGTAACGCCGCACATTTTACGAAGAGATCGCATCTACACTGCATTCAACTTGCTTTTATGCTTCTTCTGGCATACCCAGGTTTCGCTGCCATATAACAAAGTCGGTACCAACACTGCGTTATGTATTGCAAGGCGTGCATTCTTCAGTACGCCTTGCCTTTTGACTAACGCAGTCAGGGCACCGTTGACTTTGTTCCCAGCAGCGACACGCCTGTCCACATCTAAATCACATCTTCTATCCCGGCTAAAAGCACTCCCCAAGTATACAATTTCATTTACCTGTTCTAGACATTCCTGATTTACCCATATTTCACACTTCATTCTCTCTTCGTCCCTTTCAAATACCAGAACCTTAGTTTTATTAGCATTCAAACGGAGACCTTTAATTTCACATTCCTCTTTCATACACGTGACTAATGCCTGCAGTTCTGCCTCTGATGGTGCAATAAGCACTACATCATCAGCATACAGCAGACAATTTACTTTTATGTCATCCAATTTCACACCCAAACAGCTATCTTTCAACTTCTGTAAACAGCTGTCGAGATACAGTATGAACAGCCAGGAAGACATGACACAACCCTGTTTTACGCCCGTTTGGACGCTAAACATGGGTGACAGGTCATGCCCTACCCGCACACAGGCTTTACAGTCACAGTAAAGTGACTGCACAGCCCTTAGCAATCGACCATCCACACCGTACCCCGGCAACAGTTTCCACATTTTCTTCCTTACAACCTTATCAAATGCTTTCTCAAGATCCACAAAAGCACAGAAAATCCTCTGGTTAGCAGCCAGAAGCTTTTCCGTGAACATGCGGAGAGAAAACATTTGATCCGTGCATCCTCTTCCAGGTCTAAATCCGCATTGTGCCTCCCATAGAAATCTTTCCGATTTCTCTTGCATCCTACGTGTCAAAACCTTCGCGTAAACTTTACTTGCTAAACTGATCAAGCTGATCGCCCGATAGCACCCGCAGTCAAAATGTGAACCTTTACCTTTATATAAAGGCACAATGACTGCGGATCGCCAATCATCCGGGATATCCCCCGTCCGCCAGCACAAATTGCACAGCAGATAAAAGCTGTCCCAGACGCGAGGCCCACCATACTTGACCATTTCAGCAGTAACTCTGTCTAGTCCCGCAGCCTTACCACATTTCAAACTTCGAATCGCACGTTCAATCTCTTTCATACTGATGATCTCAGTGTCATCGAGGTCCGGGTCTGGCGTACCAGTCACGGCGTCATCCCCGGATCCCTCACTAAGATCATCACACGCATACATTTCTCTATAAAATTCGCTCCATCGCTGCATGACGTCCGATTTTTCTGTGAGGACGTCATTAGTTCTCGAAAGCACTTTGTTCATTCTTAAGGCCGTCGCACCACTTCGGGTCCTTCCAACCTCTTTCCAGAAGAGTTTGGAGTTCTCCTTAAAGTTTTGCGACAACCTTTCGTCCGCTTCCATTCTACACTTTTCACGCATTTCCTCAATCAATGCTTTTGTGTGAACTTTCTGCAGCTTATATCTTTCTTTCATCTTCTCTCTCATATCCTTATAATTACTAGAGGCCAAGTAGTCTAACCATGCTTTCTTCTTCTTCTCTACAGCTTCTTTCACTTCATCATTCCACCATGCATCTCTTCTTTTACTACTGCCTCTTTTTATTGTTCCACACACTTCTTTCGCTGCACTTACCATTCCATCCCTAAGGTTCTGCCGTGTTCTTTGCACACATTCATTTCTGCCATCGATGGTGTCAAGCTTTTCGGCTACCCTCGCATGATATTTGTCCCTAGTATCCGCTTCCTGAAGCTTCCAGCTTCGGATGCGACAGACCGACTGTGGTTCTGTTACTGCCGTCCGGTAGCGCCAACCTGCGAACAGACCCCTAAATCTAGTAATCACTAGATAGTGATCCGTTCCCAGGTCAGCACCCCTGAACACTCGCGTATCCATCACCTGTTTTCGCAGTCGGTCATCCACCAGAAACAAATCGATCATACTTCTGTCATTCTTTCTTTCTCTAGTATACATATGGATTTTCTTGTGATTAAACATAGTGTTTGTCACAAGAAGACCCTTTTCCTTGCATACCGCCAGTATAAGCTTGCCAGCATCATTAACCCTTTTATCGCCAAACTTTCCAAGCACCGACTCGTACCCTGGTCGAGCGGTACCAACTCATCCATTCAAATCACCACACACAACAATTCTTTCGTTTCCCCTAGCCAAATCTAGAACTTCTCTTACATTCTCCCAAAACTCCTCCAGCTCAGCCCTGGACGACGAAGCTACCGGCGCATAAACAGCCAAAAGGAATAACTTCGTCAGTCCCAATTTAAAGCGAACCCAGAGAAGTCTTGAGTTCACAACCTTATATTCAGTCATAACATCGACCAACCGAGACGACAGCAGCACCCCCACTCCCTGGCAGGCGTTCTCACTCTCCGGGACTCCGGACCATAGAGCTAACGCCCCGCCAGGGAGCTCTTCAGTACCACTGCCCTTCCGTTTGGTCTCCGACATACACACGACATCTAATTCTCTTTCTTTCATTATTTCAATCAACTCATTCGTCTTATCTCTCATGCCTCCTCTTACATTCCACGTGCCAACTCTGCACTCTGTCCTCCACCTTCCACCGTGTCGGGCTGTGCGTGACGGGTGGCGGTCCCCATCGCCACTTTGCGTGCTGCATTTCACACCAACGGGGACGAGCTGGTGTGCGTCGCCTTGGGGGGACGCCCTAACCCTCTTTGGCATGGGTGCGCAGCTGAGTAGAATTGCAGCCCTGAGAAGGGCTGGCAGGGGTCGCGACGAGCACGTTTCTACAATGACCCCCATATTACTAAGTTAATTACATTTATTGTTTGTTTTTGTCTTTCTAAAAAATATTTAAATATTGTATGGCCTTCTTAACATATAACAAATGTCAAAAGCAAGTACGTATCATTGGCTAATCTTTTAAATCAAAAACCAATTTTAAAATATAGACGAATTGATCATAACTTCCTTAAGTATAAAATAAGTTATGTTCTAATTAATGGTATTTATTCCAGTTTATGACAGCCCTGATTTATATTACGTGGCTGAAATTAGGTACTTCTTATTATGTACGTCAAACCAAATAACAGCCGGGCGGCTGACATTAAGCACTCCATACATTTCGTATATCTAATTACAGTCCCATTAATTTCTACTAAAATAAAATAAAAAGCTTATAGATTGTAACACGAAAATTTTCGTGTACATTATTTTAGCATATTTATATTATTACAGTCGATGAATAGACATCAGTGCGCCATCTAACGTCATTAGTCCGAAGTAACTAGAAACGTATATTGACGAATCGAGCTAGCTAATTGCATGCAATTGACCTTTCGTGTTAGTTCGAAATCCTACCACGGATCGACGGTGGCGCGTAGCCCAAGGGAGGCCTAGTCTTTTTGAGCGAGCCGTTGTAATGATCGGACACGCACATATATAATTTTTGAATCGAAACGCCGGAACATGAATTTAAAGTGACGAGTACTTGGGCGTACGGCCCCTTAAACACAAAGTCTACAGGCAGTTTAATGTGTTGAAACACATCATCCCATAAATTGTAAGTACTTAATGTTTTTGTCTTCTTAAAAGCACATGTGCTCTAATTAACGGTACATGGTATTTCATAGATTCTTTTGTATTGTCATAGGGGTCCTTAGTCCTTACTTTGAGTATGGTCCATTATCAAGTTTAACTATGTGAACGAGGCGAGGCAGCTTCAACTGGTGGCTATATTGGGACTGGGCGGTCTGGAGACCGCGACCGGAGTACACCTGGAGGACATCTGTTACCTCACTGCTTCGCGGGATTGACCATAAACAGTGTAATATTGTGTAATCCACCAGGTTAGTCAAAACCTCAGTTCCCAGTGTATTTTAAAGTGACAACTTGATATTTGGGGCTATCCGTATGAACTTTAGAAGGAAATAAACTACTTTTTGTCTGTATATGTAACTTTGAATTTTCATTTACTAATCATCCAACAACAGGCGCCCTGGGATACTTTTATTTTGATACTCGAGTCTCTTAACTCTCCGATGACCGTAGCCGGTGAGTAACGCCCTAAAAAGTGTTATAAAGTGGCGCCCAACGTGGGGCCTTAAGTTGCTGGATGTTAGTAGATGAATTAACCTTAATTGTAACTATTTAAGCTGTTAAAAACCCATTTAATATGAAAACTTTGTGAAATTTAATGTTAACATTTTTTTGATGTAGGTAGATTTAAGTAAGCTTGAGAACAAAGAAAGTTTAACTTGTATGTGATTTATATGTACTTAAATAAATTAAAACTTAACATAATAAAAATATTTGTGCTATTTTAAGTAGATATTTTTAATATCAACCGATTTAAGACTTTTTTGTAACCGTCAGTACATTTTAACAAAATGTCGATCCACAAGTATATAGACTCATTACATAAAGATGAAATCAGATATGAACTTGCCATTATTGGTGTTTCCACAGATGAAAATGTAACCACCGATGCAGTGAGGAAGCAGATCCGCCAGGTGTACAAACTCGCACGCCGTGGAAGCATGAAGTGTGAACCACTCCAGTCACCCAGTATAGCCTCTGAAATAGAGATCTGCACCCCAAAGGTCGAACTTCTGGAATCCCAGCTGCAGGCGGGTAAAGTAGATGATCGCAATTTGACTCTTAAACTGTCTCGTCGTGCAAATTATTTGATGGATAGGCTTGCTCGTATCTCTGAAAGTAGTTCGCATTTGTCAGATCTTCGTAGTCGTTTGATTCGCATTTTGAGTGTCATAGACGGTGAAGATAGCGACACGGATAGTGAATACAAGGAAACCCAGGCACAGCCGTCTAACCAGAAAGTGGAAAGTAACGTGATCTATGTGAAAGATAAACCCTTGAACCTAAATACATTTAACTTAAAATTTGACGGAACCACGTGTGTTCGTGTATTTATTGAACGGCTTGAGGAACTTAAAGAGGCTCGTAACATTTCTAAAGCTCGCATACTTTCAACTTTTTCTGATCTTTTAGAAAACTCTGCTTTATGTTGGTTTAGAAGTAATAAGGATAACATCCACTCATATTCACAATTATTGAAATGCTTAAGGGACGACTTTGATATTCCCGATTTAGACTATAAACTATTAAATGAAATAAGGCAGCGTACACAGGCCAGACACGAAACGATTGTAGTCTATCTTTCCATTATGCAGGGAATGTTCTCGCGACTCACTCACCCGTTGTCGAGTAGACAACAACTCGAAATCTTGATGCATAACATTAGACCAGAGTACATGAAAGATTTAGCTTTACATGATATAACCTCTGTAGACAAACTTAAACTTTATTGTAAACAGTTAGAAATTGCGCGATCGCGTGCGGAACAATTTAGTGAACCTAACTTGAATAACTTTAAAATTACAGCGGACTTAAATAAACAAACGCCGCGATCTCACAGTACACAAGTCTCTGTGCTGAATGAAGCTGGCTCTTCGAGGCAATTGGATAGGAAATGCTTTAGGTGTGGATTAAACACTCATTTCACTAATCAATGCAATTCGAAAGAGTTAGTGTGTTTTAAGTGCGGATTAAAAGGTGTTAAGCGTATAGATTGTAGTAATTGCAATTCAAAAAACTAGTTAACACGGAACTATCCAACACCTTTAATAAAAATAGGTCTTATACGTCTAATAATGAAGAGGTAGTTCTGTTTAAAAAAAATACTAGTGATATAAGACCATACTTAAAATTAAAAATATTGAACTTACAAGCTTTTGGCTTATTAGATTCGGGTGCAACTTGTAGCATTCTTGGAAATAATGCGCATTTGATCTTTTTAGAACACGGATTTCAACTCAACCGGTTTGACACTGAGCATTACGTAAGAACTGCTGATGGTACGAGATTGCATTGCTTAGGGTATATGTCCTTACCTATTGAATTTAACAATAATTTCAGAGTGATTAATTTTTATGTTGTTGCACAAATAACTCCACCTATAATTCTAGGTGTTGATTTTTGGCAGGTGTTTGACTTAGGGAGTGACCTTGTATCCGAAGTACAGTTTGACCGAAAGTCGGAGTCACCAATAAGTAATAGCATAAATTCGGTTTCTCTTAATAAAGGCCTTGAAGAATACGAGTCTTTATCCATAGAACAAAAACAAATCATGGATAATTTAGTCCAACAGTTTGATACAATTAACACAGTTAAAGTAGGTTTGGGACGTACCAATTTAATTCATCACGTCATAGACACAGGGGATAGTAAACCTATTAAGCAAAGGTACTATCCATTATCACCTGCTAAGCAACAAGCACTTGAAAAAGAATTGGATAGAATGCTTAGTTTGGGAGTTGTGTCACCTTCACAGTCAGCTTGGAACTCATCTGTAGTAATGGTTCAGAAGCCAAACGGGGAGCTAAGGCTTTGTCTAGATTGTACAAAATTAAATGCAGTTTCCAAACCCGATGAGTATCCTCTCCCGTATATAAGCAGCATATTGGATCAGCTCCGCGACGCGAAATACCTAACGTCAATAGATCTTTCCGCTGCGTATTGGCAAATATCCTATGATAGCGAGCAATCAGCTGATAAGACCGCGTTCACAGTGCCACGCCGGGGGTTATTTAGATTCAATGTAATGTCGTTTGGCCTTGTTTCCGCGTCAAGCACAATGCAGAAATTAATGGATAGGCTATTTGGTCCTGAATTTAACAACAAAGTATTCTGTTTCCAAGATGACATAATCATAATATCCAGCACTTTCTCAGAACATGTGCAGCTCTTGCATAAGGTCTACGCAAAACTCAGGGACGCAAACTTGACTATAAACATGGATAAGTCTGTCTTTTGCCGTAGAGAACTTAAGTACTTGGGATATTTAGTTGACAAACATGGACTTAGAACTGATCCGGGAAAGGTAGATATTATATTGAATTATCCAACTCCTACTTCCGCTAAAGAGGTTAAAAGGTTTCTAGGCATGGCAGGCTGGTACAGGAGGTTCATTAACAATTTTTCGAAAATTAGTAAACCGTTGAATAAATTAACTAGCAAAAATGTCCGCTTTGAATGGACTACGGAGGCAGATGAGTCATTTAACCACTTAAAAACCGCTTTAGTGTCTGCTCCGATACTTAAATGTCCAAACTTTGATTTGCCTTTTTCTATCCATTGTGACGCTTCCTCAGTGGCTGTGGGCGGAGTTTTAACCCAGACTTATGACGGGGCAGAACATCCCATAGCATACTGCAGTCGGTCTCTTGCCAAAAATGAAATTAATTTTTCCACATCGGAGAGAGAACTTATGACCGTGATTTACGCATTAGAGCAATTTAGATCTTATGTACAAGGTACAAAGTGTAAAATAATAACCGACCACGCCTCGTTATTATGGTTTTATAAATTAAATAACCCATCAGGTCGCTTAGCCAGGTGGAGCATGCGATTGAGCCAATTTGATTTCGAAATAGAACACAGAAAAGGTAAATTAAATGTTATTCCAGACGCACTAAGTAGGATTCAAGTTGATGCAATCGCTACGCCGGCAACCAGTGATGCGTGGTATAGACATGTATACGAAGATTGTCAGGCCAACCCTCGCAAATATCCCCACTTCATGGTAAAAGACGATAGATTGCTTAGGTACTCTAAAAATAAATATGAGTTAACGAAGGAGTTTAATTGGAAGTTAGTGGTACCCGAGGAAGACAGGTTAGGTATTTTAAAGAAATGTCATGATGAACCAGTTAGTGCTCATTTGGGTGTCTTTAAAACCCACAAGCGTCTTAGTCTTAATTATTACTGGCCCAGCATGTACCGAGATGTGAAAGAATATGTTAAAAAATGCGAGATATGTAAACAATACAAACCCGTCAACACGGCTAGACCTGGTTTAATGGGAAACCCGAAGGAGGTTAACAAACCCTGGGAGGCCATATGTTGCGATTTGCTAGGCCCATTTCCGGTTTCTCGCAATAGGAATATTCACTTAATTGTATGTACAGACTATTTTAGCAAGTATGTCATGTTGCATCCTATACGGACCGCAACAGGTGCTGCGATCGCTAAGTTCATAGAAGAGAAAGTGTTCCTAGTACATGGCGTATGTAAGACTATCTATATTGACAATGGCCCACAGTATGTGTCTAATCAGTTTAGGCAACTGTTAGATAAATATAACGTACCGAATATCTATTATAACCCGCGTTATCACCCACAGGTAAACCAAGCCGAAAGAGCGATTAGGAACGTAGTGAACGGTATATCATGTTATGTAGGTACCGAGCATAAACGATGGGACGAGAACATCCCACAGTTGCAATGCGCACTTAATTCAGCCGTGAATGATACCACTAAGTTTACTCCGTATTTTCTTGTGCATGGACGGGAATTCATAATAGATGGAATGTTACACAGCTTAGATAGCACTCAGCCAGTTCAAAGATCACAAGTAACTCTCGGTGAACCACAAGCATACAGTAAAAAATTAGCGGAATTAGACACCATATTTAAAAAGGTACAAAAGCATATTAAAAATGCTCATTCTAGAAATGAAAAGTACTATAACTTAAGAAAACGACATGTTGATTTAAAAGTAGGTCAGATTGTATATAAACGTACCCATTACCTATCTAATGCCTCAAAGAGATTTACGGCTAAACTAGCACCAAATTTTCAAAAATGTGTCATAACAGCGAAGTTATCACCTTTAGTGTATACCTTAGCCAGCATGGAAGGTAAGACACTAGGTAATTTTCACATAAAAGACATCCGTAAACAAGATGACTAATAGTTTTGTAGAATGTGAGTGAAGAGTATGATTGAGTGAAAGAATGTAAGAATAATAAACATTTTCAAAATTTATTTCCACCGGTGAACTTTCTGAGATAAATAAGCTGTGATTGTATTGATGAACGAGCGATACATAACTAGTAGGTCACCTTATGTTGTGAACATCGGCGCGAGTTAGATAAGAACTTGTTTTTTTATGCCCGCACTCTGGACATTTTATAACAAAATGCCTACCAGGCAGTGCGTAGCATTACTTAAGCCGTTTCTTTTAACTTAATATGATTAATCGTTAATTCACTTAACTTAATGCGAGTTAGATATTTAACTTAACTTAATACTTAATATGATTTGCAAATCACTTAACTACTCAACTTAATAAACAAGAACACGTTCGTTTTTCGACTACTTAGGGAAAAGGCAAGTCGAAACGTAAACATCGTGTGTAGGCTTAGTGCACTGTAGGTATTCGTTTCTGTCTCGTGATGTTACGTCACGCACCGCATGAATGGTAATAGACTATTAGCGCGTAGGATTCGGGAACGTAATTATTCATAGGTAGTTGTATTTTAATAGCAAAAAAAAAACATGTAGGAATAAATGTAAATAAAGTTGCATGCCATTAGATTAATATAGGTATAACAATTAGTGTAGTATTTTCTAAATTACAACACAAGTAGGTAAATTTGTGGTAGTATTTTTTTTGTGTCAACAACACAAGTAGGTAATTACATTTTAAGGTTAAATTGTTTAGTGGAATATAATGTTACTAGGTATACAGATACAGGAATGAAAATTAGGTAATAAGTAGAGTAATAATGAGCCTTGTGTAAGATTAAACGTCGTAATTAAGTGATTAAGTGATGGCTTGGTACTTGTTAGTTGTCGGTGCATGGGTGACTTGGAATTTACTATCCGTGCGAATATTTTTAGTCAGATTGGATTAGAGACACATTACAACTTCTTCACTGTATTCGGTATTCAGGCGTTGTTCTGCAGGTGGCATGAGATGTCTTCGGAATAAGTATCTTCATTACGAAGAACTTTTTAACCCAAGCAAAGGGGATGTGTAACACGAAAATTTTCGTGTACATTATTTTAGCATATTTATATTATTACAGTCGATGAATAGACATCAGTGCGCCATCTAACGTCATTAGTCCGAAGTAACTAGAAACGTATATTGACGAATCGAGCTAGCTAATTGCATGCAATTGACCTTTCGTGTTAGTTCGAAATCCTACCACGGATCGACGGTGGCGCGTAGCCCAAGGGAGGCCTAGTCTTTTTGAGCGAGCCGTTGTAATGATCGGACACGCACATATATAATTTTTGAATCGAAACGCCGGAACATGAATTTAAAGTGACGAGTACTTGGGCGTACGGCCCCTTAAACACAAAGTCTACAGGCAGTTTAATGTGTTGAAACACATCATCCCATAAATTGTAAGTACTTAATGTTTTTGTCTTCTTAAAAGCACATGTGCTCTAATTAACGGTACATGGTATTTCATAGATTCTTTTGTATTGTCATAGGGGTCCTTAGTCCTTACTTTGAGTATGGTCCATTATCAAGTTTAACTATGTGAACGAGGCGAGGCAGCTTCAACTGGTGGCTATATTGGGACTGGGCGGTCTGGAGACCGCGACCGGAGTACACCTGGAGGACATCTGTTACCTCACTGCTTCGCGGGATTGACCATAAACAGTGTAATATTGTGTAATCCACCAGGTTAGTCAAAACCTCAGTTCCCAGTGTATTTTAAAGTGACAACTTGATATTTGGGGCTATCCGTATGAACTTTAGAAGGAAATAAACTACTTTTTGTCTGTATATGTAACTTTGAATTTTCATTTACTAATCATCCAACAACAGGCGCCCTGGGATACTTTTATTTTGATACTCGAGTCTCTTAACTCTCCGATGACCGTAGCCGGTGAGTAACGCCCTAAAAAGTGTTATAAGATTTAATCAAAAATAGCTGCATTACTATGTCTATAGTCACATTCATACAAATATAAAAGCCTAAAGATGAGCTAATGTAAAATATGCTTAATTGTATCAGGATTCAGGACCATAACTTGTCAAAAAATTAGGAAAATGAGCGTTTTTCCTTGCGTACGTGTTTTGAATTTTAATTTAACACTGTTAGGTTTAAAACTGTGAGGTAATATTTGAAATATACTTTCCTATAGTTACGAAGAATTTTTAGCCAACAATATTTGTAGTTACGACTACTAGAAATCTTATTTACGAAGTAAAAAGGCGGAAAGGCTGGAATTAGGGGCGTGGCTGTTAAGAACACCATACAATATTTAATTATTTTTTGAGAAAGACAAAACAAATAATAAATGTAATTAACTACAACTTAGTAATACTAATTTTACTATAACTTAAGAACATAAATGAAAAATTCATAACAGGGAAAGTAGTTCAGGACCATGCTTTGCGGCAGTCTAAGGAGGATGATGTTCTGTAGTGGACTTGTGAAGGGCTGAAATGATGATGAAGATTCAAAAACTTGGATGATTAAATTATAAGAAATCGATTTACTATAATACATAACTTTTATTATAATTTTGTTTTAATTAATTGTTTAGTGTTAAAAGAAAAATTGAACTTTTTTTTTATAGGAGATGGGGCAAACGAGCATGCGGCTCACCTGATGGTAAGTGACTACCGCCGCCCATGAACAACTGCAACACCAGGGGAATCGCAGATGCGTTGCCGGCCTTTTAAAAAGGAGTAGGCTCTTTTCTTGAAGGTCCCTAAGTCGTATAGGTCCGGAAAAATCGCTGGTGGTAATCGATTCCACAAGGAAGTTGTGCGAGGGAGAAAACTTCTTCTGAATCACACAGTGGTGGACCGCCAATCATCTAGATGATATGGATGGTATCGCAAAAACAGTAACAGTAACACGAACTGCTTAAAGCTAAACCACAGTAAGGTAAGAAGTAAAACATTAAAATAAAATAATTGTTGTCGTCTATCTTAATACATACTCCATGCTTGTGACATGCATGATTAAAAATTAAAAGTTGTTATGAATTTATTTCAGTGCCCCTAAAACTTACCTACAATAGGTACCTACCAAATACTCAAAAGTCATAGCCCTATGTTATGCTGGCATTATGTACACAAAAGGAAATTGAAATTGGCCCTAAAGGGCTGGTAATAGGGACATCCATCATATACGAATAAATATAGAAGGTAAGATTATTTTTCGTCCATAAATGCGTTTCAAATAAAGCCGCGTATCGATTATGCACTCCAAGTTGTCGAACATTGGCGCGCGTTAAATTAAAATGAGTAAAATTATCTTAAATATTACAATTTTTCTTATTCGTTTTTTTTGTTTTTCTTTTCATGATATTAAATTACAGTTAAATGGTGAATCAAAAATGAACTTAGTTTATAGATAGGGTTTGACTGATATCAGTTAGCATGAGCGTGTAATGTCGAAATTATTCTATCATTCAAAGGTCAATCATGATTGATCGAACTGATTGACGCTTGCGTAGGCGTGTAATGGGCGTCTATGGCTAGCAGTTAGGCATGACAAGTCTACTTGAAGCAAAAATTGAATTTCGATTCTGCCGACTTGATCAAGCTTGCAGCGTCATGTAAACTTGAACGTGTGTATGAGCGGTCAAGTATGCATGACGTTAGTCGGCTTCGGCAAGCGAAGATGCGCGCATGCGGTATATAATCGAATACACCGAAGTGTTATGCAATGTATAAATATTTTTTTTATTTTGTTAAAAAAACGTTACCTCCATACTAGGATTTTCTCATGTATAGTGGAGGCAGTTAACAAACATAAATTACACAAGGACAAACATCTAGACCCGGAACAATTATTTGTAGGCCATACAAATACTTGTTCCGTGCGGGATTTGAACCCGCGCCCCCCAGTGCAGCAACTCATTGCTAAGCCAACACTTTATTGTTCAACGTGAGGAAGGTTAATATGCAACAACGAGGAAAATTAATATTAGAACAACGTGAACGTCTTTGAAACACAGATAATTTACCTACTTACTATTTTAACCGACTTCAAAAAAAGAGGTTTTTTTGAAGTCGGTTATTAACAGTGGTAGAGTCAATTTAATAGCGGTAGAGCCACGCGGCAGCTTTTGCTATCGCACGGATGGGTCGGCTCGAACCGGGGTGGTACCACGACCTCACAGAATACCAGCGTGAAGTAGAGGTTTACCTCTGCGTTTCGCTTGGTGAGTGCAGGTGGCCGGAGGTCCTTTTTACTGGAAATGAGGCATTCCATCTTAGTCGTCACAGGTGACAACGCATCTGCATTTTGATTCGCAAACGAGGATATATGTAGATGTCTATGGGCCGCAGCAACCACTTACCATCAGGTGGACTGTGTGCTCGTTTGTCACCCTTATCCTATAAAAAAAAGGAGGAGGTACTCAATTCGACTGTTTTTTTAATGAGTGTTACCTCAAAACTTTTTTCTAGGTGAATCGATTTTGATGATTTTATTTTATTTGGAAACTGGTGCTTATAATTGAAACATCCCATATAAATTTGATCAAGATCTGACTAGTAGTTTTGGAATTATCCTTAACAATGCGTATTCGTATTGAACTCGGTTGTACATAATTTTTAATTTTATTAGTTGTCTCTCTTCCTCTCTTTTTAAAAAACGTTACCACCAGACTAAGATTTTCTTCCGTATCACAGTGACAGTTTACATACATAGAACAGACCTAGAACAATTATTAGTTGGCCATACAAATACTTGCTCCATCCCTTAGCGCTGCAACTCATTACTAAGCCACTGCGCCACGGAGCCGTCACTTGTCTGTTTCACTTTTTTTGCTATTTACTATTGAGATAATTTTTTTCGTTTCATTAACCAGTTTTTGCACAACACCGAATGATCTTTCCTTTTTGTTTTCTTAATTGCAAGCAATAAGCCTAGGATGGCTAACGCATCGTCGTCCGTCACTAGTGACGCCATGGTTTCAACTGATCCGTCATCATGCAAACTTGACGGCGAACTTGAATGTGTGTGGCTTATATGGGTGCACTGCAAACTTGACGCCGCTTCAAGCGCGCTGCAAACTTGACGGTAAACTTAATCGTGTATGGCTGCCATAAGTCAGCTTTGAGCATAGAAAATAGAAGAGATGGCAAGCCTACAAAAAATCGTGTCAAATTGAAACAATAAATGGCAGACGCTGTAAGCTCTACCCATTTTTTAGTGATGGGAAGTCAATCAACTTTTAAAATTTTGCAACACCTATATGTATTTTTAAATATGCAAAATTATATTTTTTCTAACGGTTAGGGAGGCTAGGGGAATTTCACGTGAATTTAACCGTCAGATTATTGCTGATCCAGTTTTATCGTTTAAATAATAGTTTGAAGACGATTTTGATACTTAATGCAACTCGTGCTTGTAAGTTGTTAGTTAGCAAGCTAGTTGCTCTGACTTCATCTTATACAGAATAAGCTTTACTTCTGGGTTAATAAGTTACTATCTAAAGCCAGGATGGTTAAACAGGATGGAGTTCTCTTTTTGAGCTAGTAGCACCCCCCATCATTTTTTTTCTACTATTCTGGCTTGTGCACCAGTTTCGTGTAGCCGGTTAAGCTAATATCTTTTGAAGTAAAAACTACTTTAGAATCGCTGTGATTTGAATATTATTATACTTTACGATGCATTTGTGGTTACAAATTATCATATCAAATAAATTTATTGCCGTGAAATATTTTTTATTTTATATCCACCCCGGCTTAGCATGGGTGATTTCTGGATTTTGGCAACAAAATCAAGAAAGACCAAGTGAAGTAGATACAAAATAATAAAAATATGTGGATGCTAAACCGCCTGCCAAGCGTGGTAGCTGTGGTAAAATGCCCTATGAGGCAATCTATAGTAGAGACCTAGGTACAGCAATGAACTTTTATAATGTAATGGATGGATGGATGGAATAGGAAAATAAATAAATTTAAATTTTTGTTAGTAATGGAAAGCAGTTTAATAACGTAATACTTTTATAAAATACTTGTCTTGTTATATATATATATATATATATATATATATATATATATATATAATATATAAATATTACGTTATTAAACCACTTTCTTATTTGGCAAACTAAAAATGATAGAACAGAAAATAATGACTTAGATCTATCAAGCTGCAAATAATATTACAAATTAAACAACACCATGGTTGTTATAATAGGTGACTTAAGGTAAATTATAGATAAAAATATGCTTAACATTTATGTATATTGCATTATTAGAAGGCACGGATGGGCTAATATATACAATATATAATTAAACAATATATAATAAAGTCAAGTAATAATGGCCATAGTCTCTGAGGTATTTGCATGTTTGCCTACAGAGAGAGATTACTTACAGGCGCTAGATTGTAATTTATGTAATCTTTCTTGCTTTGCGTCACTTTTATTATGTAGGTACCGTAGGTCCTACGTAACATGAATGTAACACCGTATAATTTAGTTAATCATTTATGCTCACTGCTCAAACCCATGATACCGAAATAATGCAATGCATAACGCAAATTTTTTTCACATAACACGACGTTAGGCTGGGTTAGGGTGGGTCATAGACCCTCAATCTACGTGCTGCAAGCGGCTGCAAGGGCTTATATATTAGTCTATGGCAAGGGCGACTGTCAAAAACGAGTCAATATAGACAGTTGGCGCGTGCGCGTGGCGAAAAATGGAACTAATTTTGACAGTTTTCAGTTCCTAGTATATAGTGCACAGAGTATTTTTTTAATATAGTGTATTATCTATGGTTTTCAGTGCTTTGTTGTTTCGTCTCCTCAGTGCTTAATCCACAGAGTACATATGGCTTAATCTTAAATTAATAGCTACCAAATATGCCGAAAGCAGTGCGTAGTGCAGGTAGAGATATCTTTCTTGCCGTTAAACATTTGCGGGAGCAAGAAAAGCTTAACAAAGGACCGATAATTCCATTCCACAGTTCCATTCCAAAATTTGAAAGCTCGAACAGGGGCTATGACAGATTTTCTTTTTTGGAGTTTATGGCCTGGTATCTAGACCTTTAGGCCAAGTCTTGAGTATTTTTATTCGGTTTGTTATAATTTCTCCAAATGTATAATTATCCTTCATAGTTCACTACTTCACAATATGTTGATGCGTCACATTGTGCAGCCCTTGGGAGATTTTGACGGCAACTTGAGCCAGCAGACAGCTGAAAGTTGGTGATGGTATCTAAAGGCGCCTATGCAAACAGCTATCTCGAGAATCCATCACCATCAGAGCACTTGTTTTACCGTTTCCACTAATAGTTCACATGCGTAAACAGTTAATACATAAAATCGCACCACTTTTACATATCAAAATCGACTTCAAACTATTATTTAAACTATAAAACAGGAGCAACAAACCGCCGCCGATCAAGTTCCCGCCAAAACTCCGGCTATGACAGTGACAATTAAAATGTTACCAGATAATTAGTTTATTATTTCCGTTATTTTAGATAACATTTTACTTATGTGAGTTAATTAGTAATGTATGTTTGCATTTTAGGTGTTTCCAAAAGAACCGTAAGCCGCATAGTTTCAGAGGGTAAAGCCCTTGAAAATAATCCTACTGAAAGAATAGAAAATCCTTCCTGATGAGACCCAAATCAAGCAGCTGAAGGTCATTCTACAGTAAGTATTGACTCCACATCAGACAACCCAATAAAACAACAATGTTTTATATTCGGAGAGCATGAAAAAAGCAGAATGATTAAACAAGATGATGTCTACATAATTCATTAAATGGAACATGGTTACGAAGCTGTCAAACTACTTCCTTATCATTGTGATTTAATGCGATTGAGTTTTTATTGAATTATTTTAAAAGAATATTCGCATATTCGAATATCACAGGCCTCTGAATATATGGAGCAGCCAATCAGGGTTGCCAACTTTATTTTTTAGGAGATCGTACCATAAACTGGAAAAGATCGTATTTTGTTAAAAACTCAACAAAAAAGATAGTACGCATCAATATTTCAATAAAATAATATTATTATAACGTCAAAGCAAAATTTTACATTTAGAGTATAACTATATAACATTTAAGAATCTGACACTAAGCTTTACTACGACATTATTTATTAAAAAAAAAATGGGCTCGGAGTGTGTTCATCTATTACAAAAATATGTAATATGTGATTATCTGCGTAGGTAGTTTAATATTATTTGGATTAGAACGAAAAGAATGACGTAAAACAAACTCGAAGAAAGACGGTTAAGGTGAAAGCTCCAGGGTGGCCCACGAAATTCAAATTTTCTTATGGTTTTCAGAATTTGCCGGTCAGGATCAGGTTGAATGTTTAACAAAATATGATTCGCGACCGTAACGAGTATGTGTTTACGGAATTACTATCATTAAAATCACCAATACAACCCTCCAAGTTCATATAATCCCTTTGATGCCCGGGCTACACTAACGAGAAATGACGTTAATTTTCGCGTTGATGAGCGTTGAATGTAGGTGTGGCCACCACTTAACGCGATAATTCTACAACGGCAAGAACAACGCCGTTTCCCGTTGAACGATAACTCGAGTGTCGGTACATCAAAGAGATTAACGCACGAATTAACGCGTTGAAGCGGCCACACTACATTTGTCTCATTGTGCACGGTGAGCGCAACGGAGTCGCACGTATGGTTGCGATAGAGTGGAATAATGAAAAAGTTATTACGTTTCTTGAGATTCTGCAAACAGAGCCATGTTTAGGCAATGATAAAATATATTCATATAATAAAAATTTACACTCATCAAACATAGTGTAGCAGCGTCAACGTTCATCTTGCTTGAAATTCAAGGAATATTAACGTAAAGTGACCATACGTCCCGTTTTGAACGGGACTGTCCCTTTTCTCGGTCACCTGTCCCGTTGTTCCCAAACAAAGCTCCGGGACGCAAAATAGTCCCGTTATCCTAAACCGCGAGAAAATTTAAAACTATGAAGTTCGTCAGACACGAACGGTGCGAGACCAGGACCGACCCAAAAATAAGCAAATGGGATAATTTCAAAGTTTTCGCAGAAACTCGTTGGGTGATTCAAACATTTCTCACCAACATTCTCAACATAAATTCTCTTCCATTTTAATCGAATATATTTTATGTATACCTGGTACAAATGCTCCAGTAGAAAAAGTATTTTTCTATTATGAATAAATTGTGGACGTCTGAAAAAAAATCACTTACAGGTTTCAGTTCTAAAGGCGATGTTGATAACAAAAATCAATGTAAAAAAAACTTGCCCTTATTTAAAATCATCACCAACTTTATTAAAGCAAATTTGTTCCACTGACAAATATAAATAGAATTAAAAAAATATTTGCATTTAATAATTACTGTCTGAGGAGCTTTGCTTTAATGAAGCTGGTGAACTGGTGATTAATTTTTATTTTTCACAATTTGTTAAAATATAAATAATTATAATTAATGTGATTATAATTATAGTGAACACTAATTGTATAAAGTTACAGTTTTTTAAATAAATAATAATTTCTTTTTATTGTTAACCTGCTAACTGGGGAGTATCTATAAATAAACCCATGTCCCGTTTTGAGTTAATAAATAAATGGTCAGTTTACTTTAACGCCGTTGAACGGCAAATGACGTCGACCGTTCCAAGTGTGGCCACTCAGTTTATCGCGTTAAAATTAAGGCAATAATTGTTGCGTTTTTGGGCATTGACGTTTTTCGTTACTGTGGCCCGAGCATTACTGTGGCCCGAGCATGACTGAGTTTTTCTGGAAATAGCCATACAATGCGATTATACGAACTTAGAGGGTTGTATTGACGATTATAATGATTATAATTCTGTAAACGCATACTTGTTATGCCCGGGCTACACTAACGAGAAATGCCGTTAATTATCGCGTTGATGGGGGTGTGGCCACCACTTAACGCGATAATTCTACAACGGCAAGAACAACGCCGTTTCCCGTTGGGCGATAACTCGAGTGTCGGTACATCAAAGAGATTAACGCACGAATTAACGCGTTGAAGCGGCCACACTACATTTGTCTCATTGTGCACGGTGCGCGCAACGGAGTCGCACGTATGGTTGCGATAGAGTGGAATAATGAAAAAGTTATTACGTTTCTTGAGATTCTGTAAACAGAGCCAAGCTTAGGCAATGCTAAAATATATTCATATAATAAAAATGTACACTCATCAAATATAAAGTAGCAGCGTCAACGTTCATCTTGCTTGAAATTCAAGGAATATTAACGTAAAGTGACCATACGTCCCGTTTTGAACAGGACTGTCCCTTTTCTCGGTCACCTGTCCCGTTGTCCCCAAACAAAGCTCCGGGACGCAAAATAGTCTCGTTATCCTAAACCGCGAGAAAATTTAAAACTATGAAGTTCGTCAGACACGAACGGTGCGAGAGCGGGACCGACCCAAAAATAAGCGAATGGGATAATTTCAAAGTTTTCGCAGAAATTCGTTGGGTGATTCAAACATTTCTCACCAACATTCTCAACATAAATTCTCTTCCATTTTAATCGAATATATTTTATGTATACCTGGTACAAATGCTCCAGTAGAAAAAGTATTTTTCTATTATGAATAAATTGTGGACGTCTGAAAAAAAATCACTTACAGGTTTCAGTTCTAAAGGCGATGTTGATAACAAAAATCAATGTAAAAAAAAACTTGCCCTTATTTAAAATCATCACCGACTTGATTAAAGCAAATTTGTTCCACTGACAAATATAAATATAATTAAAAAAATTGTTGCATTTAATAATTACTGTCTGAGGAGCTTTGCTTTAATGAAGCTGGTGAACTGGTGATTAATTTTTATTTTTCACAATTTGTTAAAATATAAATAATTATAATTAATGTGATTATAATTAAAGTGAACACTAATTGTATAAAGTTACAGTTTTTAATTAAAAAACATAATTTTTTTTTACTGTTAACCTGCTAACTGGGAAGTATAAATAAACCCATGTCCCGTTTTGAGTTAAAAAATAAATGGTCAGTATACTTTAACGCCGTTCAACGGCGTTGAAATTGAAATGAAGTCGACCGTTCCAAGTGTGGCCACTCAGTTTATCGCGTTAAAATTAAGGCAATAATTGTTGCGTTTTTGGGCATTGACGTTTCTCGTTACTGTGGCCCGAGCATTACGACTGCGAATCATTTTTTGTTAAACATATTACCTGACGCTGACCTGCAAATTGCAAAAAACGTAAGAGAATTTGAATTTCGCGGGCTACCCTGCAGTTTCCTCCTTAAACTGCGCGAGGAATAGAGAGTTTAAAAAATTATTAAAAATTAATTAAAAAATATTTAATTATTGTTAAATATTATAGGATGCGTTTATGAAAAAATACAAAGAAGTTTAGAGGTCGTTCAATTTTGAAATTATTGATTTTTCATATCGATAAAATGAACTTAATTAATTATCATTTTTATTTTGTTATACAGATTATAAGATTTGAAAAGATCGTACATTTTGCGTACGATTTCGAATACATGGTCGTACATCGTACTTGGGCCAAAAAGATCGTATGAATACGACTTAAATCGTACGGTTGGCAACACTGCAGCCAATCCATAACGCATTTTATAAAGTAACTGCTATAGAGTTGGAGAAAGACTGCAGTCATGTCAAAAATACTGAAGATAATAATCGACGTACAGACAACCGTCATGAAATAACTATGGAACTATTTTTGATCAATTTGGATAGCAGTCATTCAGAGTTATCTGATTCTGATGATTCTGATGAATTAGCATAGCACCACTAATGGACCACAACTATTATAAAAAATAAAATATTTTATTACTTTTTTTTTTAGAAAACCCACGTAATACATGATTAGATAGATAGTCCAGTGCAACAAGGATCTGTTGAGCCTTGGATCGCTTTTAGTCAAGGTTTATACCTAAGATCCTTGTCGCACTTGACCTCAATATTATTTATGTATGTACGTATTTATGTATGTATGTATTTATGTATGTATGTATGTATGTATTTATGTATGAAGTGTGTATGAAGTGTGTATGAAGTGTGTATGAAGTGTGTATGAAGAGTGTATGAAGTGTGTATGAAGTATGTTTGAAGTGTTTTTGAAGTACGTATGAAGTTTGTATGAAGTTTGTATGAAGTTTATATGAAGTGCTGCTGAAGTGTGTATGAAGTGCGTATGAAGTGTGTATGAAGTGTCTATGAAGTGTGTATGAAGTGTATGAAGTGTGTATGAAGTGTGTACGAAGTGTGTATGAAGTGTGTTTGAAGTGTGTATGAAGTGTGTATGAAGTGTGTATGAATTGTGTATGAAGTTTGAAGTGTGTATGAAGTGTGTATGAAGTGTGTTTGAAGTATGTTTGAAGTGTATGATGTGTGTATGAAGTGTGTATGAAGTTTGTATGAAGTTTGTAGGAAGTTTGTATGAAGTTTGTATGAAGTTTGTATGAAGTTTGTATGAAGTTTGTATAAAGTTTGTATGAAGTTTGTATGAAGTTTGTATAAAGTTTGTATGAAGTTTGTATGAAGTGTGTATGAAGTATGTTTGAAGTGTTTGAAGTGTGTTTGAAGTGAGTATGAAGTTTGTATGAAGTTTGTATGAAGTTTGTATGAAGTGTTGATGAAGTGTTGATGAAGTGTGTATGAAGTGCGTATGAAGTGTGTTTGAAGTGTGTATGAAGTGTGTATGAAGTGTGAAGTTTGTATGAAAATTGTATGAAGTTTATATAAAAATTGTATGAAGTTTGTATGAAGTGTGTATGTAGTTTGTTTGAAGTTAGTACGAAATTTGTATGACATTTGTATGAAGTGTGTAAGAATTTTGTATGAGGTGTGTATGAAGTTTGTATGAAGTGTGTATGAAGTTTGATTGAAGTGTGTATGAAGTGTGTATGAAGTTTGTATGAAGTTTGTATGAAGTTTGTATGAAGTGTGTATGAAGTTTGTATGAAGTTTGTATGAAGTATGAATGAAGTGTGTATGAAGTGTGTATGAAGTGTGTATGAAGTGTGTATGAAGTGTGTATGAAGTGTGTATGAAATGTGTATGAAGTGTGTTAAATGTAAAAAATGAAAATGAAATGTGTTAAAAGTAATGTTAAATGTGTTGTATTAAGTGTGTATTATGTGTGTTCATACATACACACTTCATAGTGTGTACGAAGGGTGTACGAAGTGTGTACGAAGTGTGTACGAAATGTTTAAGAAGTGTGTATGAAGTGTGTATGAAGTGTGTATGAAGTGTGTATGAAGTGTGTATGAAGTGTGTTAGAAGTGTGTATGAAGTGTGTATGATGTGTGTATGAAGTTTGTATGATGAGTGTATGAAGTGTGTATGAAGTTTGTATGAAGTTTGTATGAAGTTTGTATGAAATATGTATGAAGTGTGTATGAAGTTTGTGTGAAAATTGTATGAAGTTTATATAAAAATTGTATGAAGTTTGTATGAAGTTTGTATGAAGTGTGTATGAAGTTAGTATGAAGTGTGTATGAAGTTTGTATGAAGTTTGTATGAAATTTGTATGAAGTTTGTATGAAGTGTGTACGAAGTGTGTATGAAGTGTGTATTAAGTTTGTATGAAGTGTGTATGAAGTTTGTATGAAGTATGTATGACGTTTGTATGAAGTGTGTATGAAGTTTGTATAAAGTTTGTATGAAGTGTGTATGAAGAGTATGAAGTGTGTATGAAGTGTGTATGAAGTGTGTGCGCGTGCGCGTGCGTTTATGTATGTACGTATGTACATACACATACATTATTTAATAAAACCTATTACGTACATACATATATACATGCATATGTATGTATGTAACCTCTTACACGCAATTTACTATTCAAATAGAGAAAATAGAGATGGCGTGAACTTGCCGCGAAAGATCCTCCGAAGAAAAACCCTAGATTATATGTGCTGCGCATGCGCCAACACTCCATGTGCATTCGGCAATTGACAAAATAGGTTTTATTAAATAATTGCACTTAATATTGCATTTTATGGATTTTCGATGGTGTTTATTTCACGAAGGGTGAAGTTTTTTTTAAGTTGCAAACCTACAAAATTTTAATTATTTCAAGTGGTATCGACGTTATAAGATGCGCGATCTTTACCTATTTTTTATTCACAATCTACGGGGGTGCTATTACAATAATAAACAATTTTGGAAAGTGCTATTTAAAATACGTCTGTTGGTATTTTTTTTTATTTTATTTACCCCATTTTTGTAGGGTGGGTCCAGAATACGAAACAATTTCTATTATCTGTTTAATTTATGAATGACAGACTTACACTTCGCTGAGTGAAATAGAGGCAGCATATTGACAGTTCAATGTCGAATATAACCATATTTTTATAAACAATAAAACATATAGACGCTCTGGGCAGCTCCTCTATTTTCTATGCTCGAAGTAAGTCAGTGGTATAAACCGAAAACTGGTTTTGGCGGGAACTTGTCCGGCGGCGGTTTGCTGCTCCTGTATTATTGTTTAAATAATGGTTTGAAGTGGACTTTGATATGTAAAAGTGGTGCGATTTTGTGTATTAAGTGTTTGCGCATGTGAACTGTTAGTAGAAACTGTGAAACAAGTGCTCTGATGGTGATGTGATTCTGAAAATAAGGTGTCTGTCTGCTTAGGCGCCTTGACATACCATCGCCAACCGTCAGCTGTCTGCTGGCTCAAGTTGCCGTCAAGATTTCCCAAAGGCTGCACAATGTGACGCATCAACATATTGTGAAGCAGTATACTATGAAGGATAATTATTATAATAAATATTGTAACTTCAGGCTCAGAAGGGCTACATCCCAGAGCCGTAAAGCCAGTTATTAAGAAGAAGAAGACTGGTGTCACCTGTCAACTCAGTCTGTCACTGTCATTTATCATGTAATGTCAGAAAAAGCGCGGGAACCTTGAAACGTGATAGGCGAAACTAAAATTTTAATTTTGTTTTCTTTAGTTAAAAAGCATTAAACTTCTATTTTTTTATTGATACTGGGTTTCTTCATCATGGGGAAACGTAAAAAAAAAAGTTGCCGGGAGAAGAAGAAGTCTTTGAAGAAACGACTGAGGAGGAAGTTGATACCAGCACTGAGGAAGATCCTGAGAAAGAGCAGCGCAAGTATAAGCCATACTTTGTATCTGATTACAACAGGAGGTACCCTGAGGACTCTGTCCTCGTTGATTTTGTTGTCTTTGTCGAATCAAATGATGAAAGAAGACCAGTTGGCACGCGGGACATGATGTCTCTGTCCACACATATGAAGAGGTACAATAAAGGCATTAAATATTTACAATCTATGAATAAATACAAAATAGGCGTTCATTTTGAAAAGCCCTCTCTAGCGAATGCATTTTTAAATAATGTTACATTTCTTAATGAATAGAAAATGAAGGCATCTATCCCAGCTGCAGGGACAGAAATAACAGGAGTCATACAACTTACAGGAAGATAATATGTGTTAAAAGGATAATAAAGAAACAAAAGAACGACGCAGGACCCAGTTTGCTACAGCCGACGGGCACCGTGGCCATCACATTTGCTTCTAATGTTTTGCCGGACCACGTCGATCTTCATGGTTGGCGGTTCGTGGTAAATCAGTATATTCCACCAGTGAAGCAGTGCTACAACTGTCTGAGGTATGGCCACTTAGTAAAGTACTGTAAAAATTCTGTGAAATGCTCAATTTGTACTGAAAATCACAACTACAAAGATTGCCAAGTCTCTTCAGATAAAGCGATATGCATACATTGCAAAGGAAACCATCTAAGCATTTCTGGACAGTGTCCTGTTAAGAAACAAAAGATAAAAGAAAATCAGACTAAATTACACAAAACCCCATTTGTAGACCTTTTTAATAAAAACGAATTCCCCGAATTAAATAAAAAAAATCCTAAAGATGCTCTTATGTCACTGCTAAAGAATGATGACATTATTAATATAATTTTAAATACAGTCATTAAAGTATTAACTCTTAATAAATCAAATGAACAAACCACCATATCTTCTCAGCTTATTAAAGATGTTCTCATAGATACAATGAAACCAAAATAGATATTTCATTATTTAACATTTAATATTTTATGGATCAGTTTAACATTTTACAATGGAATGCACAGAGTTTAATTAAAAATATTTCTTTACTGCTTTCAATTTACACAATTTTTATATGAGAACACCATAGATGTTGCTCTCATATGTGAAACTTGGCTTAAACCCAGGCACAATTTTAGAGTAAAAGGTTATAATATTATACGATTAGATTCAGGTAATGATCATAATGGAGTAGCAATACTTCTACATAACAAAATTGGATTTCGTGTTATCAATACATTCTCTGATGACTCATTACAAAATATAGCTGTACAAATACAATACAATGATAAATTATTAACTTTAGTTAGTGTTTACTGTCCCCCTAATTCATCAATTAATTATAATAAATCCAAATTAGATAATTTAATCCAAAGTTTGCCACAGCCAGTCTTTATAGCTGGTGATTTCAATGCCCATCACATGCTATGGGGATGTACTGAATTAGATTCACGAGGTAGGGATGTTCTTGCAAGTATAGATGACAACAATCTTGTAATCTTGAACGATGGTCAGATGACTACAGTAGGATCTCATAGATGGAGGCAGAATGCATTAGACTTGACACTTGTTTCATCTTCACTGGCTCTGTCTTGTGAGTGGCAAGTATGTGATGATGATTCTCTAGGCAGCTATCATTTTCCTGTAAAGACAAAAATCACGGTTAATAGTCAAAATTTTCAAGAAACAGCAGTATCAAATAACATAAACTTAAAATTGGTAGATTGGTCAAAATATTCAAATTTAATAGATAATTTAATTAAAAATTATAGTTTTGATTATAGTAATCCTTTACAATGTTATACAGACTTAATAGAACTAGTTAAACAAGCCATGCATGAATCCACACCATCCAATCAGTCTTCTAATCGAAATGTTAACATCAACTTGCAATCTTTTAAAAGAATTAAAAAGAAAAATTCTCTACCATGGTGGAATTTAAAATGCAAAGACGCAGTATTAAATTGTAAAAATGCATATTTAGTATTTAAGAATGATCCCACAGAACGAAATTATATTAATTTTAAAAGACTACAAGCTGTTAAAAAAATTACTTTGAAGACTGAAAGACAGCTTAACTGGAAAAAACTATGTGAAACTTTTAATAGATCTACTCCATTGACTAGAGTATGGAACTACATTAAAAAGTTTAATAAAACTTTTGTTCATAATAACACATCTGTCATAGATTCTAATTGGGCTAATGAATTTTTGAAAAAATATACTCCAGAAACAGATGAATCACCTCTAACCCCTAACTCCTCAAATGATAATCATTGTGATTATCTTACCAAACCTTTTACCTTGACCGAATTCAACTCAGCTGTTAACTCTAGAAAAGACACTACTTGTGGTTTAGATTCTGTTCCATATAAAGCTTTAAAAAATATGAATACTGCGTGTAGAGAACTAGTTTTGAAAATATATAATATGTTATGGTTTCATTCACTTATTCCTAACGATTGGAAAGAAGATTGTTTGATACCCATTTTAAAACCTGGAAAAAAACCTCACATTGCAGAATCTTACAGACCTATAGCACTTACATCTTGTATGGGTAAAATATTTGAGCAACTTATAAAATCTAGATTAGAATTTTATCTAGAAAAAAATTGTCTTTTACCATCAAATCAGTTTGGATTCAGACGCCGTAAGTCATCTAGAGAAAGTATTGCATTTCTACACTTAGACATCTTTAAAGCTATGCAAAATAATGAAATATTAATTAGTATATTCTTTGACATTGTTGGTGCATTTAATAACATCAATCTTCATGTACTCACCGCAGAGTTGAGGTCTTTGGCCATTCCTGAAAAAATTGTAAAATGGATATTTAACTTTTTACATGAAAGAAGAGTTTTTGCTAAAGTTAATAATAATAATACAATTATTGGTCCTAGGCTCAGTTATAAAGGTGTTGGTCAAGGAGGAATATTAAGTCCTCTTATCTTTATTTTATACATATTTAAATTAAACAATATTTTAGGATCAAATGTTACTAATTTACAATATGCAGATGATTTGGTCATATACGCCTCAGGAGCAAATGTCAAAAACTTGGTAACCATTTTAAATGAGGCTTTAAAGAAATTGCACATTTACTTTTCATACTTAAATTTAGATATTAGTACTGAGAAAAGTAAAGTTGTAATATTTAATAAAATTCGTCCATTTAACACTAAAATAATTTATAATAATACATTTTTACCAATAGAAAGTTGTGCAAAATTCTTAGGTGTAATTTTTACAAATAATTTATCTTGGACCAAATACGTGAATTCTATTACAGACAGAGCTTCTAAGGCCTTTAATGTATTAAAAGCTTTGGCTAGTACTAACTGGGGAGCTGATCCGGAAATATTATTAATGTTATATAAGTCTTTGGTGAGGAGTCATTTTGAGTATGGCTTCCTTTGTTTTGCATCAAATAAAAAACTAGTAAACAAATTAGATAATATACAAAATAAGAATTTAAGACTTATTACCGGCTCTATGAGAACAACTCCTATTGTTTCTTTACAGGCTGAATGCCTTACTCCTCCTATCTTACGTAGGTTTAAATATCTGAAATTTAGGTTTTTATTAAATATTAATTCTTTGTCTCATCATCCTCTTTTTCAAAAAGTGTTATTTTACTATAATAGTATGTCTCCTATATCTAACTCAGCCCCATATATACTCCATGACTTTCATGAAGTGATACGATATGATGAACAATATAATATTCACAAAAGCACACACACTTGGCCTTGTTATAAGGGGAATTATGAAAGTAAATTTAGTGATATACACATAAATATAGATGAAAAATTGAAAAGAAAAGTAGAGGTTTATGAACTTATATCTACATATGAAGAATATCGACAAATTTACACTGATGGTTCAAAAGTTGAAAATAAAGTAGCCTGTGCATTTTACATACCTCACCTGAAAACTGGACATGGCCTTTCCATTCCTGCATCAGCAAGCATATACACTGCAGAATGTTATGCTATCTTAATTGCTCTCAAATATATAGAAGAACATCCACATGTATCTAATAAATGGTTACTGATCTCTGATAGCATGAGTGTCTTGAAGGCACTGAAGACAAAAGCTTTAGATGCTAAAACGCCTTTCATCATATATGAAATTAAAAGTTTGTGGTGGAAACTGAAAGAAAATAATTTGGAAGTAAAATTTTTATGGACTCCGTCACATATTGGGGTTCAAGGAAATGAAAGAGCAGACAATTTAGCTAAAAGTATAGTTACAGCTGATATTGAAAGGATAACCGATGTTGCAATACCACATACAGATTTAAATTCAATTTTAAAGAAACAGTTAAAAAAAGAATGGAAAATGCAATGGAATGCTGTTTTAGAGGCAGGAAAAGGTCGTTGGTATGCATCAATTCATTCAGAATTAAGTATTCCTTGGTTTTCTCGCAACAAGAGATATCATAGCAGAAAATTTTATACAATAATGTGCAGACTTAGATTTGGCCACTATCGACTGAACGCTCATCTTTCCAGGATGAGAATAGTAGCATCTGCAACATGCAATTTCTGCGATACAGAAGCAGATCAGACTGCAGAACATATAATATTTAACTGCCCAGCGTACGCCATAGAAAGATTGCTACTCATTGAAAAACTTATACAAGTTTATGAAAACTCAGAGAGCGTCCCGCGTGCCCTGCAAGATATTCTTAGGAATACTAAGACATATTTAGCACTTTGCAATTTTATTCATAACACTGTAAAAGAAATATGAAACATGGTATCCCTGTTTTTGAAAATATTGGATTGACAAATCTACACGGATTGAAACTTACAAAGATTATAATATAAAGAAGACTTGGCTTTAGCCTTTACGGATTTTTGAAAATATGAAGAATTAAAGGAAATAAGACTTGACTTCGGCCTTTATGGATTCTGAAGAGATGGAAAGAAGGAAAATAAGACTTGGTTCCGGCCTATACACTTCAAAATCCTATATATTCAAAATAAAAAAGACAAGGCTGTATGGCTTAGTTCCTTTGCCTGCTCTCTCGAGCGAATAATAACAACAACAACAATCATGTAATGTCATTTGTTGATTTGCTTTTTGCTTGTGATTTTTTTATTTTAGGCTTTATCTTTATTGTACCGGACAATGTGCATATTTTAATTACACTTACACCGCGTAATGAATAAATTATGTACAGTAATCATTTATCTAAAATCAACCCATATCTGACTTAATTATAGCAGGAATAGGTAGTAATTTAGGGGACGAAATTCTGTTTTTGCATTTTAGTGGACCGGTTCAAATAAGTTTGTTATCATATTAAAAAATGTCTGACGCATGGGAAGAAATTCAAGCTGTAAAAAGTAAAAGAAACAGCCTGAGGGAAAAGCTTGAGAAACGTAAAAAGGAGCGGCAGAACATTCTAAGCGCAACTCTTGTCAGTGATAAAGCTGAAATTACGCCAGGCAGCAAAGAAAAATCCGTCGCTAGTCCGGCATCACAAAAAAGTGAAGGTAAAATTCTCCAAACTTTTCCTTTTTACTGCAGTTATTATGTTTGTTTGAAGATTACCATTTCAAGTTGATGTTAGGCAGGAACACCCAGATTGGTAGACAGAAACTACTGACATCCATTTGGCACAATCCTTACTTACTGACTTTGCCACACATTTACAGCAAAAATTTGCTTTGATACTCTTTCTTCATTCATTGTTTTGTGTGCCCAAACCACCCTAACATTGCTTTCATAATCTTGGCCACAAAATCTTCCTGCAAATCACACTTCTCTTATCACACAATTTCTCACCATATCTTTCAGTCACCTCTAATATAATATTTCCAGATCTCATTTTGACAGTATTAATTTTACTATTTTTTTATTTCATGTTTCTTCTGCCACACATAACTGTTACTGCCATATATTAAGGAACAACTAACATATCATAGCGAATTGCCATAAACACTCTTTTTGACACATTCTGAATTGAATAAAATCATTTTTTTTAGATTTTATTATGTTTAATTTACTATTTTAATTCCTGGCGTTTCTGTTGGGGGGAACCATGGTCACGGGGGGGAGACTCAAAAAAATAGTTTTATTCAATGTGTAGTGTTCACGTCATCATCATCATAATTACAGCCTTTGATAAGTCCACTGCTGAACATAGGCCTCCCCCAAGGAATGCCACAAAGCACGGTCCTGAGCCACCTGCATCCATCGACTTCCTGCATGTCTTACCAGGTCGTCACTCCATCTAGTGGGGGGTCGCCCTACACTTCGCCTACCGGTACGAGGCTGCCACTCAAGAACCTTTCTTCCCCATCGGTTGTCGGTTCTTCGAGCTATATGGCCGGCCCACTGCCACTTCAGCTTACTAATCTGTTGGGCTATGTCGGTTGCTCTGGTTCTACTGCAGATATACTCATTTCTAAGTTTATCACGCAGAGAAACCCCGAGCATAGCCCTCTCCATAGCTCGCTGAGCGACCTTGAGCTTCCTCATACAGCCAGCAGTGAACGACAACGTCTCAAATCCATAAGTCATCACTGGTAACACGCACTGGTTGTACAATTTCGTTTTAAGGTTTTGAGGTATGTGTCGCAGTTTCCCGAACGCTGCCCAGCCGAGTTGAATCCGCCAACAACTTCGAGCTTAGTGCTCCCAACAACTACCGGCATAGGTGTGACATGGACATTAAACATGATCTTTGTTTTGTCCATGTTCATCCTAAGACCTATTCGTTGGGAGACACTATTGAGGTCATTGAGCATAGTGCTTAGGTCCTCCAGCGAATTCTGCCATAAGGACTATATCGTCGGCAAATCGAAGGTGAGTGATGTCCTCGCCATTGATGTTAATACCGTATCCTTTCCAGTCCAGAAGCTTGAAAACGTCTTCCAATGCAGCGGTGAAGAGTTTCGGGGAAATAACATCACCCTGTCTTACACGTCTCTGCAATTGGATAGGTTTCATACTCTGGTTCTGTACTCGAATAGTCATCGTAGCTCTACTGTACAAACACTTCAGCACTTCGATATACCGACAGTCAACTTGGCACCGTTGAAGGGACTGCAGCACCGACCAAATTTCGACGGAATCAAAGGCTTTCTCATAGTCCACATACGCCAGACATAGTGGCAAACTGTACTCCTCTGACTTCTGTACAATTTGCCGAAGGGTATGTATGTGGTCTATGGTGCTAAAGCCCTTTAGGTTTAATAGTCATGAGGAAGCCATCCTGTCGAATACCTTTATGGATGCAAAACCACTAAAAAAGGAACTATTGATCCTGACACAACACTGAAGTCCCTATAAATACATTTTAATGCCTCTTATTAGCCCAGGGTACGACTTTCCATTGACATTCATTGAGTTGGGGGTTGATATTTTTTTTTACAGAAAGGTTACATTATTATAAGCACACACGCAAAGTTTCAACATGTGGAAACGTGTACTTTTTGAGAAAAAAATTAATGAAAATCAATTATTAAGTGGCGAAGCTTGCGAAGTCAATTATTGATTTCACGATGTCTGTCCGTCTGTCCGTCTGTCCCACGATTATCTCGAGAATGGTTTCGAATTTTCAAATTCTGTTTTCAGCAATCGATTACTGATCACCCAGGCATCTGAACCTCCTATTTTGAATTTTTTTTTCCATTAGAAACCACTACATAGCTGATTGCTTTGCCACTTTGCTATGCTGTTAGCTTGCTAGGTTTATTTTAGCAATATCTCTGCCAATCCCCATTGACGTCCATCAAGTTGGGGGTTGATATTTTTTTTACAGAAAGGTTACATTATTATAAGCATACACACAAAGTTTCAACATTTGGAGACGCATACTTTTTGAGAAAAAAATTATCAAGATCAAGATATTCTATGAAAAAATAAATTGTTGTTGTAAAATTAAAAAACAATGTAATTCCAATAGAGAAGATAGATGGGTGCTACCATCTGCTTGGGATCCTATAATTAATAAAATTAAATCCAACCCATTCTACTGCAAGACTTCAAAATATTGTAAGCTCATTCTGTACAGATTGCACCAAAAAATAATATTCAAAAACTTAAAGTAGCCAGGCTATGACATTGGGAAGTCAAACTCCTCAAATCAAATTGGTTTCATGAAATGTGTAGTATTCGTGTAAATATAAGAAATTATTAGTATAAATTATTGTTAAACTTTGTGGTTGCAGCACCAGAGAAACCCAAACTTCCAGTACCCGTGGCATCATTGGAAGTCAGACTCTTACAAGTTCTCTCAGACATGCAGCTGCAATTACCAGCTACTGCCAGTGCCCTGATGCCTGGGCTTGGTGATGTTGATACAGGGATAGTAGCAAGCTTGCTGCAAAAGTTTGCGACACAAAAGTTAATTACGTAAGTTTACTTATAAATTACAGATAACGTAATTATGTAATATTAAAGTAAGATTAATAATAATTTTTTGTTTAATTGTAAGAAAAGTTCTGTTACCGTTCAATTACAGCTTATTAAAGTCCACTGCTGATCATAGGCCTCCCCCATAAATTGTCTCATAGGGCCATAGATGCCATGCTTGGCAAGCGGGTTTGGCAACTGCGGTTTTTTGTTTTTAGTGGTTATTAGGAAGACAATGTTGCTCATCTCCTGATTTGTATCCCTCTGTCGCCTCTTATGACACCCATGGGGTGATATGGGGTTGTCAATATTCCTTCACCGCCACTTCACGGTAAACATTAATAATGTAAGAAAAGTAATAGAGTGAAACAAAAACAAATTATAATATTATATTGAATGCTCATAGCATTTGTTTTACTAATACTATAAAAATGTTATAGTAATTAGGAAATATTGAACAAAGGGCACCCCGGTACATCTGGGTAAGTTCTTGTAATGAGGTGTTATTAAGATTCAAGATAATCAACATGAAGAGCATATATTTAAAAAAATCTCCAAAGTTTTTTGATCAAATATAGTCTTATTCACTTCTGGCATTGCTCTCGATCTGTTCATGAAGAAAACAGATAAAAAAATTTGAAATTGTTGTTCATGTCTTAATAGCATGCAAACATTTCAGCTCCTCGTCTCCATAAAATGCTGTTATTTCGATATTTCCTTTTTTTTATTTGTAGTCACAGGACAACTATGTATCCTGTCAGAGTAGTACATAGTTGTCCTATATGTTCTATTCACATACATGGTGCTACCAAAATTTCTAAGCAAAGTTTGTTTGGTAGAAATAACTTACAACTTTTCCTTTTTATAAATAGTATTGTATGTTTTGAAGAGTACATCATTATTCATCCCATATTTGGTGTAATAAATATCTGTGTTTAGGCCAAATAATTAATATTGTAAAAACTTGTACCAAGACGCGTGTCTCGGCGTTTTCGCCCGATGGAATTTAGAGGTCACCTCTGGCCCCCTTTCTCGGACGATTCTCTCGGCCGAGCGGTCAGTCGCTCGACGCATGGGCAACAGTGTGAGTGCTCCGCCAGCGATGGAACGGGGAGCCGTGAGGCCCTCTTACCTAAATTCACGCGTCTGTCGTAGGTCTAGATAGCTAGATGAAGTGCGTATTTCTTCGTCACGTAGATATGTGAATTGTGCGATATTTAACTCGTGCGAGAGTGCGGAATTGTGTACGCGCGTCGAGGAGATATACGGTCTAGGATTCGAGCCGCGCATTCCTTGTTTGAGACCTTCTCCCGGTTAATTGTCAGGATATCGTTATAATTGTGTCGTCGCGTTTAGTGCCTTTTTGTGTTTTGGTTGCCTAGTTACATTAATTTGCGTGTCAACGAGGCGTATTTGAATCTTGCGCAACGTGTTATTCTGGTGTCGAATTAAGGAGCTTAGTTGTGTTTAACGCTGAATGGTTGATCCGTTAAGAGATCGCTTTAATACAATACAATAACTTTATTTCAGGCATCAAGGACTTAAAAATTAAGAATATTGGCCCATAGCAATATATACCTTAACCTAAAAATATATATAAAATAGAGACATAACACTATTTAGGGAACTTTTTTCTTTGACGCGTCCCTGTATCGGCGAAACACTACCCCAGAGGGCCAGAAATCGGGAGCGAGGAATGTCTCTTTATGTTTTGCAGGAACCTGGAGTACGTAAGATTTGAAGTTCGTTGACCTATTAGACTCCAGACGCTGCAAATGTAAAGATATCAGATCCTCAATGTGGCATCGGCTTCGTTCTTCCACGAAACGCAGGACGTCTTCCCTCGACGTACTTTTGTCCAAACGGGAGATGTAGAGTTGTATGGTTGGCTCCACAGCACGCAGAGTTGTACTCGCGTTTATCTTGGCGGTCCCACGCTGGTTACAGACGGGTCGCGACCGACGTCTCTTCTCAACAAGAGTAAACCCGTCCTTATCAATCTTGTTTTGGGTCACTACTGGAACTGATTTTATTTCCACATTCTTCCGCTTTCGACCACAAGAGGGTGCCGGTTGTAAAGATTTTCGGGTAACATCCGCAAACGTCTTCCCTTGTTTTGAGGTTGGCTTCGGCGGAGGAGTACCAATGGGTTCAGTGAAGGGTTGAGGTGGTGATGCAATGACGACCGAGGTCTCGCCCTAGTTTCTCGGTCATCAACCCGCTGACAGACGGTATCGCGTGACGGAGTCGCAATCATCGGTATCTGCTCCAGAGACACCTGGTCCATGACGTCCAGTTTTTGTTGAACAAAGGCCAGGAACTCGTGGATTACGACGATTTCGGAGCGTTTAGTTTGACACGCCATAACGAATTCCCTATTTATAATTTGTGATAAGTGAATCCGGGACATTGAATGTCGAATTTTGCGCTACTATCCTTACCGTGTCGGATATCACGTGTTCGATTCTGCGATGAGTGTGGAATTAGGCGAATTAAGTTAGTTAAATGTACAATGAAGCTAAGAGACGGAATTAGCGACAATGAAGAAAGAAATGGTCCAGCGATGGAGCAAGCTGGAGCGATGCAGCATTTTGGGGCAGCCTGAAAATCGGCCGCTGCTGGTAGCCTACGCTTGCCCAGGCCGCACACATTTACACCTCACTGTACACTGTTCGCCAAACACCATAACACACACTCACGGCCTGCCCAAGCCTTGGAGCGAAGTTAGCTCCTGGTATTGGTAAGTACTATTGGTTGCTAGCTTTCTCCCATATGGTTTATTGTGATAGGACAATTTCACGTGGCCATTTTAGGGCCCGACCTGCGGCTGCTCGTGAATTCTTCTGCTGATGGGCCCCGGAAGATTTGACCCTTGCGGGAGTAGCTGTAGGCCGTAACAATATGTTATTCTTTTAAATCACCATGACATCATTTTAATTCATTAATATAATGAATTAGTGTAATTGTTTGTAAGAACTTGCTGTGTTAATCATCATTGCGTATTTTAAAATATATTTGATGAAAAATAAAGGGATGCATCCAACAACAATACATGGATATATTTTGAATTTACCTGTATATCGGCATGAACAATATTAATCGGCAATACACTGATACATTTTAAATTGTTTCTTATTTATTGTTAATTTTAATTACTAATTCGAAACTTCGTTCATTAATCATCATTATAGCTTAATTATTGAAAATTAATCTAACATATATTAGAATTATAATTATGAACGGGTTGACTTGGGCATTAAGTCCGTCCTTTGCTACCCTAGTTATTAAGGTGATAACAATAAAGATTTAACAGAAAACTGTTATTTTGTGTCTGTTCCAACCATAGATATATTTTTAATGAATTATTTTTTTCTGCTTACTGACAACAATACAACTATTGTGTTCTGATTTGACGACAGTTTTTCTTGATAGACTTTAATTAAGGTGAGGTCTATATTCAACAGAGTTCAGCAATGGATTATTAATACTACAGTGATTATAATTACAAAACGAGGAAAACACCATTTTTACTTTTATATTTTTAATTTTTTTTAGTATAAAAGAGCGCTTAGAAGGCTCCACTGATACCGAAATTGAAGTGGTAGGTGCAGAGTCTGTGAGGTTGGGTGCAGTTCTGGCAGCTTTGATTGAAGAACAGTCCACATCTACTAAAAGAAAAGGTGTGTAAAATAATCCAAGAACATACCTTAAGAAAGTTATTCCAAAAATGTTGTAGATTTTTGGAATAAGTTTTTCTGCATTGGGTTCACTGCATTGGGTTCAGACAAGACGCTTTCACGCCTCTTTATTCAGCCATTTTTAAAAGTGCTGGCTTTCAGACATCTCATGGTCATCAAATATTATATAAATAATTATAATTCAACTAAGAAAAAACTTACATAAATATTTTATTACATATTATACAGTAATGTTTTTTTCAATTGGTAATGTATTAATATTTTATTTTATGCACATGCAGGTGACAGCACACCAGATGAGAGTACAAATCCAAAAGTCCTTAAAAGTGCTACTGACGACAAAAAAGGAGGGAAGGGTGATACAGACATTATGGTAAGAATTATTTTTAATGGTCTTAGTTAGTGGTATACATGTAACCTGTCCATAGACGTTATAACTGTCCATGGCTTATTTGTTTTTGTAGTTGACATAATATATTTCTCCTATTAATAAGCACAAAATTAGCCCTTTTCTTTCTAAGAGTTCCACTGGGTACAGTTTATTTGCTAATTATAAAATTGATAAATAGAATATATAATAAAAGAAAGAAAAATAAGGAAAGGAGGAAGGCCCGGTTTTATTTCTCACGGTTTAGTTAATTTAATTTATTTTAATATTTCGGCTCTCGCGAGCGGGGAATTTGAATTTATATATTTCTTTAGAGTCGTTGTAATGTAGACTCTACATTGTAGAGCCTGTTTTCTAATCAATCGAGCGAATAAGTTGTAGAAACGTTGGAGGAGGGGGAGGGGCGAGGGTATGTAAGAAAAGATATAAGAAAGAGTAAGTTGTGAATGAGTTAATATATGGATAACTTTTAAGGGGTGAGCCATTTAAGATTTGGAATATGAATCGGCTATTAAAAAAAAGTCATGAATATTTTTTCCAAGTTATGAGTTTATTAGAAAGATTGAACCTTTCCATTTAGGAACGAAAGACAACACCATTCAATTGACTGCCACGGCTAGCTAGTCTTACAATACCCCATTCGATCAGTCCAATGTTTCAGTACATTTTCGATTGTTTGGGCCTCTATTTCGTCAATTCTTATTTAATTTAGTAAGTGGGTGTCTTTAAGCCTCAGTATTATATAATTTACGCCTTAAAATTTGGAATTTTATATCATAATTGACTATAAGACTTTTCATAATAAGAGCTTTTTCTCGTTAATAAATTTACAACTTATCGCTTATACTTAGCCATTTTATTAGCGAAAATGAATTTACACAACAAATCGTAAAGATATTGGAACGTTTTATTTTATTTTTGGTATTTGATCAGGTATAGTAGGAACTTCTCTAAGATTATTAATTATTACTGAATTCGGTAACCCCGGATCTTTAATGAGGGCTAATAATTTCTGCTCGCCAGATATCGCTAGTTGACACAGGTAAAGTTTTTTGTTACAAAATGTCATTTAATTGAGAAGTTGGTTTTTAATAAAAGTTTATCAGTTTCTAGAGTATTATATTAATACACGAAACAATGCCTCAGTGCTTTGCTGTTTTATTTTTTGCACATTTTTAACTTCTTTTTTTTAATTTTCTGCTTTTATAACTGTGGTTTGATTTATTTATTTTTAATCTTATTAATATAAAATATAGCTAGTAGTACAGAAAGAGACAATAACCTTTACATTTTCCGAATAAATTAAGTTCCCCGCTATGAAATCTGTCAAATATTATACCTCACTTTCTAGTGGCGCCGCCCTAGTGGTAGAAAAAGTCGTGGATTGGAGATGATCAAATTTATAATACTACTAGCTCGCCAGGCAGACGTTGTTCTGCCCTTTCCGACGATCCTTCTTCCTATAAAAATCCTTAAATTCGCAATAAAAATTTTTTAAGGGTCACTTATCGGGATAAAAACTATCCTATCTCTCAAGTTGAACCAAACTGCACACAGTATGCAAAATTTCATTGAAGTTCAAGTAGTTTAGGGAGTTCATCGCGGACAAACAACGTGACACGTAATTTTTATATATAAAGATTGTAACAGCTCATGCTTTTATTATATTTTTTTATAGTTTTACCAATTGTAATTGGAAGATTTGGAAATTGATTAATTCCATTAATATTAGGAGCTCCAGATATAGCTTTCCCCGAATAAATAATAAAAGATTTTGACTATTAACCTACTCATTACCTTACTAATTTTGGTGTTCGATGTCATATTTCAAGTCGTCAATGGTCTCTGGATGGTTAGCTTAACACTTTTCGTTAACGGAACCCCCAAAGAAATGTCCAACGGAGTCAAATTGCAGCTTAGGGGTGGCCAGTTGACATCACCATTTCTGCTGATAGTGCGATTTTTGACAACAGTGCTCTAAAGATCGATTGTTATATTATGTTGTGTATTATTGTTATATTTGATTGTAGTTATGTTGTTTTCGAAGAAAAATGGCCCAATAATGCCGCCAGACTAAAATCCGCACCAGATTTTCTGGTCCCCAGATATGACAATTTTGCTTATTGATGTATCCTCCGAGGTGGAAATAAACTTCAACTGAAAAGATTATTTTTCGGTAAAAATGCTCATCTTCGATCAAGCTGTTTTCAGCTCATTGAGCAAACCTAAAACGCATCGGATGATCATGTGGCTTCAGCTCTTGCACTAATTGAACTTTGTTCCCATTCATACTGAGATCTTTGTACAAAATTCTTCTCAAAGAAGTGCGTCAAATGTTCAATTCTTGAGAACGATGACGAGTTGATGTTGATGGTTGTTCTCTGAGCACCAGCAGCGATGTTTTTGGTTAAGCGTACTGGACGAGTTAGTACACGGGTTGTTTTTTCCAACAACGATCCAGTTTCACGAACTCGTTTCACTAATTGATCCACAAACTGCGTTATTGCCACATCTATTTGTCAAATTTGTCAAATGTTTGAGTGGAAGACTCACCACTTTGAAAATAAGTTTTTAATATTTCCCAACTTTGTTTAAAAGCTGCATATTTCATATATGTTAAACATAAAACTAAGTTTCAGGCACATCGGAAAAGTCATCAAACCTTCCAACTTCAAAATAATCTACAGTTACAATTCCAAACGTTAGATGGTCCAACCTTTATAATATGAATAATTAATATTCAACGAGCGGTATGATAGTTACCGAGACATGCATACAATATGCTGGCCTCAAATACAGTTTTAAAAATACAGTTAGTAGATAAAATATATCAAAATTTCAAGATTTTTTAGTAAAACAATACAAACATAGGTACTACAATTATATCATTTTCTCATTTCTCATTGCTTAATGTGTCTAGAAACCTTTTTACGAGCTCACTGCACCATTGTTTCCATCCCTAGTTATGTGTACATAAATTTTAAAAAAATATGATAGAACACCAAAATGATCCTACCAGCTTGCAACAATTTTCAGTCGTTATTAGCAATGCCATCCAGCCGAGAAAAGGCAGTGAAGAGGGTCGGCGAAGAAATAATGGACTTGCTGAGTAAACCCACCGCTAAGGAAAAATCATTGGCTGATAAGTTCAAAAGTCAAGGAGGTAGGCAATTATGTAACCACATACAATAATAAATTATTAATAATTAATAAGTTATTATTATTATTAAATCAGCTTCTGAATCTACCCACTGCTAAATATATGAATCCCTCATTGTTGCTTAAACGCATGTCCATTACCAGGGGTGGATTTCCAAATGACTCCACCTATAATGCTATTCCTCCGTAAACGGTCCAGACATACCGACATCTTACTTACGCGATATAATAATAACTATAATAAATATTTTTAATAATAAATAAACTTAGGCGATATTTCTCGCCTCTTAACCACACTCACATGTCACAGAACGAGTGTTGTATTTTTTTATCTATACAAATAAATAAAATTGAAGTGTCTGTTTGTAATGTCAAAATTACAGCTTTTTACTAAATGCATATAAAAGTATATACGGTACTAATAACAAAAATACAATTTTTAAAGCTTTTGTGTCAATCTGTCTGTTTGTTCCGGCTAATCTCCGAAACGGCTGGACTGATTTTGACGGGATTTTCACTGGCAGATAGCCGATGTCACAAGGAGTAACTTAGGCTACTTTTATTTTAGAAAAAGAATTAGGGTACCTTGCAAAAAAATTAAAACCCCTAAATAACACGCGGGCGAAGACGCGGGAGACAGCTAGTATAGAATAAGAGTGATAAGCGAGCACACTGTCCACCTAATAGTAAGTGAATGCTGTGGCCTATAGACATCTATCTTCGATTAGGAATCGAAATTCAGATGTCACCCTTTGGGGACTAAAGTTTAATGCTTTGTTACCTGTGAAAAGGGTTTTGGTTACACTTAAAAAACAGCATTGTTAGAGTGTTTCATGTTGGTATTTTTTTTTATAGGATAGGGTGACAAACGAGCGCACAGTCCACCTGATAGTAAGTGGTTGCTGTGGCCCATAGACATCTATATTTATCATCGTTTGCGAATCAAAATACAGATGTGTTGTCACTTGTGAGGACTAAGATGGAATGCCTCTTTTTCAGTAAAAAGGGTCTCCGGTTCTCTACACTCACCATACGAAACACAGCAGTGGCAAGCTGCTATTTTACGCTGGTATTCTGTGAGAATGTGGCCCTCTTCCGGTCGAACCGACCAATATATAGGAGGTCTATGTTTAGCAGTGGACTTTTAATAGGCTTTAGCAGTAAAGTTAACAGTTTAGTTAAATAAGCCGACCCAGATACAAAAGTAAATATACAATAATCTCTCCAGGAGCACAAGTGATGGAATTCTGTCCACACGGAACCCGAGCTGAATGCGTGCGCGCATTCAAGTCTCAGGACGATGATGACAAAGAGACAGACAATCAGAACTATGGCTGCAAGAAGCTCCACTTTAAGAAGATCATTCAGAGTCATACGGATGAATCACTTGGCGACTGCTCCTTCTTAAACACATGTTTCCATATGGATAGTTGCAAGTAAGTTGTAGATTTGATTTTTAGCCTACAATCGATCCACTCCCCATCATCATTGATATGATGATGGGGAGTGGATGTGCGTATGCGTAAATGTGATTTCTCATCACGAGGTCCTAGTTTCGAATCCCGGGTCGGGACAAAATCAGTTATAGGATTTTTCTAACAAGAAATGCACTGATAGCCCGGAGTCAAGAAGCTGTCGGTGTTTCACCCCCATTCCTCGGTAAGCACGCAAAGCCGTTATTCCTGTGCCGGCCAGTTGTGTCACATTACTGTCCCATCAGGCTATAAGAGTGAGGGAATAGAGAGTGCATCTGTGCTTGCACATACACTTGGCACTATAATCCTGTCCTACGCAAATGGCTAGTCTCCATCGAGATTGGTTGCCGTGACCGAAATTCAGTCTGTGAGATATTATTATCACGTACTAAATATTTTTTGTAATCACTACGCTTGGAAGCTAGAAGCTAGCGATTGCAATATTAAACATCACACACCTTTCAACTGTTTCCCGTGAAAGAACAAATATTCATATTTTAGTCGTGTGGCGCTGACATAATAAAATCTATCGAACCATTTCTTCCAGTGGGTACACCCGTATTGTTTTAAGAGACCACTATGGGATATGCTAGAAAGATCTTATGGCTTCTGAATGATTACGCTATAACCATCTTACACAATACATGTGTAAGAGAGAGGGAAGTAATGTAATCTATATATATATATATTTAACAGTGGTAGAGCCACGCGGCATCTCTTGCTGTCGCACGGATGGGTCGGCTCGAACCGGGGTGGTACCACGACCTCACAGAAAACCAGCGTGAAGTAGAGGTTTACCTCTGCGTTTCGCTTGGTGAGTGCAGGTGGCCGGAGGCCCTTTTGACTGGAACAGAAACAGAAACAGAAACTTTTTTATTCAATATAGATTATAAATAATACTTATTGAAAGTCACTCTTTTGTATAATTACCACTGGTTCGAAAAAAACCTCTGTCCTGGGAAGAACCAGCAAGAAACCCAGCGGGACTTTTTTTTTTAAATAACAGCTTACAATCATGTATGTTATACAAATTAACAACACAACAAATTAGAAATAGCTTGGGAGCGATCACCTCACTTCCAGGGGTTATTATCATCTATAAATTGCGAATCTATAAATCTATAAATCTATCTATAAATCTATAAATCTGGAAATGAGGCATTCCATCTTAGTCCTCACGGGTGACAACGCATCTACATTTTGATTTGTAATAGAGGATAGATGTAGATGTCTATGGGCCGCAGCAACCACTTACCATCAGGTGGACTGTGTGCTCGTTTGTCACCCTTATCATATAAAAAAAAACATACATATAAACGAAATTGAAATGTCTGTCTGTAATAGCAAAATCTGATTTTTATTGAGCTCAGGGGTTTATTTGCATGCCGTTAACACATGAATAATTGTTTTTTTTTTCATTTTGTTTGTCAGTCTATCTGTATGTCCGGACTAATCTTCAGTATGGCTAAACCGAAACTTCATGAACAGTACCAATAGTGATATAAGCTATATTTCATCCGAATAACTTGGCAATATTTTTTGTGAAATCGAAAAATAAATGGTTGTAGGTGAATGTCTTAAATTCAACTGATGATATAAATTACATAAATAGACAAAGATCAGTCGTATAAGGGACTGGGAGTAACGTTACATATGTGGTCAAATATTATAATACTATGCCAAATTACCCCCACCCACCCCCATCCCCTTTTGAGGCAATCTTTGGGGGAGGCCTATGTTCAGCCATGCATTTGTGATGGAATAATTTTAAGGTTTTTTTAATATACATTGTTTTATTGTTCTAGATATGTGCATTATGAAGTAGATAACGCAGACCCTAATATTACAAATAAAATGATCACTGAGCCAACCACTAAGGGTGGACACAATGGTAAAAATATTTTGTATAATTTAAAACCTAGTCCCGATAATGACGTTTTTCTTTATAACTACAGAAACTATATTATGCTCTCACAGAATACCAGCGTAAAATAGAAGCTTAACGCTGTGTTTCGTATGGTGAGTGTAGAGAACTGGAGACCCTTTTCAATGGCAACGAGGCACTCTATCTTAGTTCACACGGGTGGCAACGGATCTACATTTTGATACGTAATCGAGGATAGATGTAGATGTCTATGGACCACAGCAAACATTTACCATCAGGTGGAAAAGTATATTATACTTTGCAGTGATGATGAGAGAACTTAATAATAGAGAGTTATTACTAATCGTCATGCACGCAGACTTCCCACATACATGCATACGTGCCCTTGTACAGAGAAACTCCGGATATTAGCTCCAAGAAGAGAACTTTCAACCAGACCGCAAAGCAGGGTTGGCCGATTTAAATCAGACTGATTTAAATCATGATTTAAATCACGATTTAAATCGCTTGATTTTGATTAAAAAAAATCATTGATTTAAATCAACATGTATAAATTAATGTAATAGTCAGAAAATGAAATAAAATAAGGTAAAATCTTTTATTGTTTTATGTTATTCTTATTATTCTACTACAATAGTCTCATACACTTTGGAAAATCAACAAGGACGTAGCGATGAGGTCTGTCAGTCTCATAAACTTAGTACAATCAATTTTTTTTTAGAAATTCACCCTTAATATATGAACTGTAATTAATACAGTATTAATTATTTTACTCTTAATCAGTCTCATACATATCTATACAAATAAATAAAATTGAAGTGTCTGTTTATAATGTCAAAATTACGGCTTTTTACTAAATGCATATGAAAGTATAATATACGATACGTATAACAAAAACACAATTTTTAAATTTTTGTCTGTCTGTCTGTCTGTTTGTTCCGGCTAATCTCTGAAACGGCTGGACCGATATTGACGGGACTTTCACTGGCAGATAGCTGAATTCATAAGGAGTAACATAGGCTACTTTTATTTTAGAAAATAAAATTAGGGTTCCGCGCAAAAAAACTAAAACCCCAAATAACACGCGGGCGAAGTCGCGAGGAACAGCTAGTGTATTCATAAACTTTTAATCCTACTATATCAAAAAGTGTTACCAACTCGTGATTTTCCAAATATACAAAAAAAAAACAAAAAATTCCAAAAAATCAAAAAATCACGAGATGTTTAAAAAAATCACGATTTTTTAAAAAAAATCTGATTGATTTGATTAAAATTAAAAAAATCATGATTTTTTCCATCACTGCCGCCAAGTCCTACAAAAAAGCTTTACGGAAAGCTAGTCTCGATCGTATTAAAAATATTGGCGCAAAACTCTCTGCCAGACCACCTGGCACTAGAGCTTTTTGGTCTCTCGCCAAAGCGGTCGAGACAAACTTCTGTCGGCCTACACTCGGTCTCCTCTGGTAAAACCAGATGGCACACTGGCGCATACGGATAAAGAGAAAGCGGACCTGTTCGCGTCTCTCTTTGCCTACAATTCACTTCTGGACAGTGGCAACAACGTTCCACCTAAATTACCTCACTGCGGGACCTCTATGTCGGAGGTTCGTATAACAAATAAGGAGGTTGTCAAAACCTTGCGGTGTCTAGACGTGAATAAAGCTAGTGGACCAGATGGTATACCAGCTATGGTTCTAAAGGCTTGTGCACCTGAGTTGTCTCATGTGCTGACACGCTTGTTCCGCCTCTCATTTAAGACTGGAATATTGCCAAAATCCTGGAGCAGCAGCCTGTTCCAAAAGAAAGCAGCCGTGCCGACCCTGCTAATTATCGGCCAATCCCAATTACCTCCATACTCTGCAAGATTATGGAGCGTATATTGTACGCCCGCTTAATGCCATTAAGCGGGCGTACAATATACGCCAATAAGGAGGTCATTCTGTTCTAAGTATGCCTACTTAGAACATAATGACCTCCTTAGTGACCGGCATTATAGGTTTCGCCGAAATCGTTCAGCTGGGGACCTTCTAGCGTATGCCACACACGTATGGGGCGAGGCACTCGAGAACAGTGGGGAAGCACTTGTTGTTTCCCTTGATTTCTCGCAGACCTTTGACAGAGTTTGGCACACTAGCCTTTTGGGTAAGCTTCCGGCATACGGCTTATCCTCTGGTCTGACTGAATGGGTAAAGGAATTTCTGAGGGAACGGTCTCTCCGGGTCGTCGTCAATGGCTGCTCATCCGATCCTATGGCGACTAACGCCGGTGTTCCTCAGGGGTCCGTTCTCTCCGCGACTCTTTTCCTACTGCATATTAATGATCTGCTTATGCCCGGTATATAGATACCATGGGTATGCAGACGATAGCAAAGTTGTGGAGAGATACCAACCAAGTCCTAGGACTAGTCGGGATCAAATCCAGTCCGACAGAGAAGCTATGGTAGAGCGTGTGAATCTCACACTACAGGCAGTCAGCGAATTGGGCGATGCCAATCTTGTGAAGTTCAACGCCTCCAAAACACAAGCGTGTCTCTTCACTGCAAAAAGGTGCCAGCTCACCTTGGCTCCTTCTTTCCGAAATGTATCACTGGAATACACCGACCGCCTACAGTTGTTGGGAGTTGAGATATCCTCAAATATGATTCATTCGGGCGGTTCATTGAGTCCAAGGCCAAAGCAGCTGCAAGGAAGCTGGGAGTCCTTGCAAACGTGCGGCGATACTTCACGCCGGGTCAGCTGTTTACTTTATATAAAACGCAAGTCCGATCGGAAGATGCATTTCGGAGAGTGTGCGCAGGAATTGCATAGTTTAATTCCCCCCTCTCCCTTCCACCATCGGACAACCAAATGTTCGGCCAGTCTTCACCCTTTCGTTGTTGACTTACCACACATTCGAACCAAACGGTTCGCTACGTCCTTCATCATGCGTACAGCAAAGCAGTGGAATAAGTTGCCAGCATCTGTCTTTCCATCCGATTACAGTGTGGGTGTCTTCAAGGCAAGAGTGAATAGGCTTTTGGTAAGTCAGTGCGCTTCATCATCTTAGGCTACATAACCACTTACCATCAGGTGGGATCGTAGATAAGCGCTGGCTTAGTAGAATATAAAAAAAAAAACAGAAGACCAAAGAGTACAATCTGCAACTTTGTCTTGCATATTATGTGTACTATGAGAGAGCCTTTGATTCCGCCGAAATTCGGGCACTGCGACAGTCCCTTCAGGGGTGCCAAGGTGACTGTCGGTATATCGAGGTGCTTAAGTGTTTGTACAGTAGGGATATGATGGCTATCCGAGTACAGAACAGAGTACGAAACCTATCCAACTGCAAAGAGATGTAAGACAGGGTAACATTATATCTCCGTCCTCTACCTTCACCGCTGCATTGGAAGACGTTTTCAAGCTACTGGACTACAAAGAATACGATATTGACATCAATGACGAGTACATCACTCACCTTAGATCGTCCATGTCACACCTATGCAGGTAGTTGTTGGGAGCACTACGCTCGAAGTTGTTGACGAGTACCCTTTGAAAAATAGTCTTGCAAGGTGAGTCCAACTTCGACGGAGCTGTCAATCGACGGATTCAACTCGGCTGGGCATTGATCCGGGAGATTACGATACATTTCTCGTCATGTATACATCAAAACTTGAAAACAAGATTGTACAACCAGTGCGTGTTGCTACTGCAACACGCACTGGTTGTACAATCTTGTAAGGACCTGGTTGTACAATCTTGTAAGGACCTGGTTGTACAATCTTGTAAGGACCTGGTTGTACAATCTTGTAAGGACCTGGTTGTACAATCTTGTAAGGACCTGGTTGTACAATCTTGTAAGGACCTGGTTGTACAATCTTGTAAGGACCTGGTTGTACAATCTTGTAAGGACCTGGTTGTACAATCTTGTAAGGACCACATCTCAGAACCATAAGTCATCAGTAGATGACTTATGGTTCTGAGATGTGGTCCTTCACTGCTGGCCGTATGAGGGAGGTCGCTCAGCAAACTATGGAGAGGGCTATTCTCGGAGTTTCTCTGCGTGATAAACTTTGAAATGAGGATATCTGCAGAAGAACCAGAGTAACTGACATAGCTCAATGGATTAGTAACCTGAAGTGGCAATGAACTAGCCATTTAGCTCGTAGAACCGACAACCGATTGGGAAGAAAGGTTCTCTAGTGGCGGCCTCGTACCGGTAGACGCAGTGTAGGGCGTCCCGCCTCTAGTTGTTGTGACGACCTGGTAAGGCATGAAGGAAGTCGTTGGATGAAGGTGGCCCAGGACCGTGCTTTGTGGTAATGTTTGAGGAAGGTAGACTTCTGAAAGGCTTTAATGATAATGATGATGAATAAAAATAAGTATCTTTTTTTAAATGAAACTCATCTTAAAATGGCAGTAAGTTTATAAAAAACTATCTGGGGCAGGGTTGTTCTGCCTTCTTTGATGTCACAAAGCTGGCGGATTAGCAAGGAATGACGATCTGTGTATTTTACATCAGATATATATATATATATATATATATATATATATATATATATATATATATATATATATATATATATATATATATATATATATATATAATGCCGCCATCTATCGGAGATTTTAGGACTTTCAACTATTTCCCTGAGTTGCATCTTATATTATCTTTGCTGCCTCAATACCGCGGAGTATAAAGCATTTATTCACAAACCGAAATTACAGGTTCGACTCTAGTACCTAAACCGGATGGAGTGTTAACTCTAACACCTCCGCAATGGATTCAGTGTGACTTGCGGTATTTGGATATGACCTTTTTAGGTAAGTGAACTAACTGCACGCACGCTCACGTACATATATTATGACCAGGATTGGGACATACATACATACCATCGACATTTATAGTTAATGGTGTAGCCGGTCCCCCCTCCATTACACCACGAGCTTTCCCCTCTATTACACCGCGCACGATATATGCCAGTGTAACAAACTATTCATTCCACTTCTGATTTTAGATATTAATTTCAATAGTATTTAAATAAAAGAACTCTACTCAGTAACAAACCCTGCTTACTATCAGGACCTCAATAATATGATAACACCAAAGTATGCAAACGAACAGCATCACTGCCCATCTCAATGTAACACGGGGCGTCGGGGGGACACGGGGGGTCTCTCAGCAACACGACTTTCCTTGCCTACACTATTACAATACCCCAACGGACTTAGTAACGACAGTGGGACTCTTACAATTACAGACTGATGTCTCTAGTCACCTGTGCGATACCTTAATTTGCTCGTATTTCCTTTTATTTTGTTACCCTCATTCCCAACACCAGAGACAAGTTTAGAATTTCTGATATATATTATATCTGTATATTATATCTGATATATTTCAACAGTGGTAGAGCCACGCGGCAATTTTTGTTGTCGCACGGATGGGCCGGCTCGAACCGGGGTGGTACCAGGACCTCACAGAATACCAGCGTGAAGTAGAGGTTTACCTCTGCGTTTCGCTTGGTGAGTGCAAGTGGCCGGAGGCCCTTTTTACTGGAAATGAGGCATTCCATCTTAGTCCTCACGGGTGACAACGCATCTACATTTTGATTTGTAATAGAGGATAGATGTAGATGTCTATGGGCCGCAGCAACCACTTAACATCAGGTGGACTGTGCGCTCGTTTGTCACCCTAATCCTATAAAAAAAAATATTCCCAAATCTGACATGCAAGCTTACTCACGATATTTTTTTCACCAGCGTGTGTATGTTGTCGTGAAGCGACAATTAAAAGAGAAAGAACCAAACCTAAGAACAGCAAAACAACAAAATAGACCAAGAAAATAATATATTATAATTTTTTAAAAGGTATTTACAATCTTATAAAAAAATGAAATATGAAGGTGATGGATGAAATGAGATTACAATTATATAAAAAAAAAGGGATAGCAGAATAGGAGAATTAGTATGATAGTGGAGCCCTAGAGCCTCGCTGCTTTTGTAGAAGTAGGGACACGGAGAGCTTGAGGTTTCTCAGCGGCGACGGCACGCAGCGCCTGGACTGGGCACACGCAGCGTCCGGAGCCGGCGCACGTAGCGCCTGGGGTAGGTGCGCTCAGTTCTTGGAGAAGTAGTCGCCGCGCCCAGAGGTAGCGCGGGCAGTAGGGACGCAGCGCCTGGAGCCAGCAGTCGAAGCGCGCCTGAAGGTAGCGCGGGCAGTAGGCTGCACTCAGCGCCTGGATCAAGCAGTCGTAGCGCTCGGAGTAGTGTGGCCCCGCACTTGAATTAGAATTCACCGAAGACTTCACGTGTAGATGGAGGCTTGCAGGATCCCGGGGCAAAGCGGCCCCGGGATAAGGCCTTTAGTAGATGTTTCTCGTTTGAGAACCGAAGCGAGACTGTCCTGTATTCTCCAATTGCTTGGCTTTTATACCTTTTTAGAGAGAACGAGAAATTATTTAAATTAAAACGAAATTTATTGTAAATGACCTACAGCCAAAAAGTATTTATGTAGAAAGAACATCATACCAGAGACGAATTTAAATAAAAGTTACCATAACAACCACAAAAACAATGGTTGTCAAATTGAGGAATTTTTAGTTTTAGGACTGTTATTAAGAAACTATTACATTTAAGTAAGAAACGAGATAAAAATCACATAGGAAAAACTAATGCACGACAACGTACACTAAGCCTGAAATTGTAGAGTTACAGAGAATTCAATAAAAGACCAAAAAAAAGGTAAGACTTCGTTGACAGCTAGTTTATAAGTACTAAATAGTGTGAAAATACGCAGTAAAATGATATGTTATTGTGTAAAAACTTTACAGGATCCTATATAAATAAAGGTGATGCAAAATATAAATGCAGAGAATCAAAAACAGAATGAAAAAAATAGTATAAAGTGATGCAAAACATGAATGCAGAATATCAAAGCAGAATGGAGAATTAGTGTACAATGAAATGTAAGTTGCATAACACTACAATGTATGTTACTCATCACTTAAAATTACATTTTCATTGGGACTCAAGCAAACCCGAACTTTGGCGCTGAGCATTAATGGCTCTTATTAAAATATAAATTTATATGCAATAAAAATAATTTATTCACTTTTCATGTAGAGGAGCAGGTGCTTCATTCGTTCCTTTACTAAATACAGCCTCATAAAGGGGATAGTTGCTACGCTTGGCATACGGGTTGGTAATCATAGTTTTTTATTATTATTTTGAGTTGTTATTAAGAAAATGCTGCCGCTTATCTCCTATTTCAGTTTCCCTCTGACGTTGTGTCCTCTTGTGACGCCCATGAGATGATATGGGATAATAGTATATTCTCTGACCACGCCACTGCATGGCAATGAAGTAGTTTGGTATCCATGAAAATCATATGAAAATATTCAGGCAACCACGAAGAAAAAATCAACCCTAACTAATCTAATCAACGCGAAATGTCATTTTACTATATCAATTTATCGAAGTATAAGTACATTAATTGCATACTCGATTTCCAATTGTAGTCAATGAGGGCATCCACGACTTCTGCCACCAGGGCGGCGCCGCTTTGGAACTGGGTATAATTTTTGACAGGTTTAATATGGGGGGGGGGGGGGGGTTTAATATTTTATATCGATAAATCATACTACGAACTACTAGAAACCGAAAAACTTTTATTTAAACGTAACTTTTCAATGACGATGACACCGTGTGACCGTTTCGTTCCCAACTAGCGACATCTGGTGAGCGTAAGATTATTAGTCATCATTGTTCCTTAGGCAAATTCGCGGTCATAATGGCGGATCCGCCGTGGGACATCCACATGGAACTGCCGTACGGGACGATGTCGGACGATGAGATGCGATGTCTGGGGGTGCCTCAGCTTCAAGACAGCGGCCTTATTTTCCTGTGGGTCACTGGAAGGTAGGCTGTTTTTTAGCTTTATCTATATCTTAGTAACGAATCCCTGGCCTTCGGATCTGCAGTTCATTTGTTCATTCATTCCTTAAAGGCTCTCCTTTCTCCTGATTCAGTGTTCCTCTGTCGCCTCTTACGACAAGCACGTGACGTTATGAGGTAGTGGATATACTTGCACCGCTACTGCTAACTTAAAAAAATAAATCGGGTTATGATCGGTAAGATATGCAGGATATCGATGGATGCAGGAAGCTCAGGACTTCAAGACTGTGCTCCGTGGCATTTCTTAGGGAAGACCTGCACCTGCAGTGGTCAGGACCTAATTCAGCAGTGGACTTTTGAGCGGATTAGAAGAGTGTAATAGTAATAGTGATGACGATGATGAAATTATTTATGACCTTTTTTAAATCCAAATCTATTAAACATTACTAATATTCCCTTTAACCTCTCCAGGTAAACTTAAAATGCTTTTTAGGTGTGTTTCAATCAATATTCGAATGATTCGAAGTTCGCCACTTGAAGTTCGCGGTTCGCACCTATCAGGCAACTGTCGCTTAAACTTTTCAGGCAAACGAAACATTTTTAAATGAAAGTAATCTCTTCCACAAGGGCGATGGAGCTCGGTAGAGAGTGTCTGAAGCTGTGGGGCTACGAGCGGGTGGACGAACTAATTTGGGTGAAGACCAACCAGTTACAAAGGATTATACGCACCGGCCGCACTGGACACTGGCTCAATCACGGCAAAGAACACTGTCTGGTGGGTATATGAAGATTAATTGATTTCTCTACCAAATTCTACCACTCATAAGCGCATATTAATGCACTGCTGACAACATTTGTCATAATCTTCACGGCAAGGTGGATAGAATCGGGATATTCGCCCGTCGGACCTAATATATTCGTCCTTTGTATAGGTTGGCATGAAAGGCAACCCGGAGAACTTGAACCGCGGCCTGGACTGTGATGTGATCGTTGCCGAAGTAAGGGCCACCTCACACAAGCCAGACGAAATCTACGGCATTATCGGTAAGTTAGACAAATGCCCCCTAATTATTATTGGAATATAACTTTGTTGTAGAAAGAACACAATCCAATCTTCAAATTTAGTAATTGTTTATCGCAAAGTCTGTTAATGTAACATTGTTTAATAACTTCATAACGGAGAACACTGCATTACTGTGATAACGTTTTTTTTTCTTCTATTAAATCAGTACAGACTATAGGGTTTTTAGTATAAGTAGGTAGTATAAGCAAATTACATTGTCACGAAAAACAAAGTTGCGATAAGATATGTTAGATTTGATTTGTTTATCAGTTGTATATTATGTTACTTCTTAAATAAATAAAATAAAATATAAAATTATATGTCAAGGCAATATTATTTGTAGTTTAATTATTATAATGCGAGGAGGGGATCTTTAATCTCATTTAAATAATTTACATATTCAATATGTATTGTAAGGTACCAAATGAGGTATCTAGGCACAGTCTAACTACTACTAACAGTCGGTCATCGAAGGCGTCTAGACGGGTCAATGCGGGCCCAAGACGCGGGCGCAGTACGGGAACTGTCGGCTACGGTTGTCCTGTCATGCAAATAAATTGAAATGGTTCACACTACATGTGTGGAAAAAAACTGGGTCGTCCTCATTTAAAGTTTTGTAAACACATTAATTTGTTAAGCGTGAGATAAAATAAAATCAGTTTTTTATTTTTTTTATTACTTACCGTTCTAACAACCCTAGCAATTTATTGTTTATGTCGACTTTTCCGACAATATCATACGCGAAGACTGACTGTATGTTCTTCTTAGACTGTGGTGGTAACATGCATGCTATTTCTGCAGTTTACTCCAAAGATACTCTTATTTAAATAAATTTTTAATTCATATCAGTCCATAATACATTTTTTTATATGATAGGGTGACAAACGAGCACACAGTCCACCCGATGGTAAGTGGTTGCTGTGACAGACAGCGTGATAGACATCTACATTTATCCTCAATAAAGAATCAAAATGTAGATGCGTCGTCATCCGTGTGGACTAAAATGGAATGCCCCTTTTCCAGTAAAACGGGTCTCCGGTTCTCTACACTTACCATACGAAACACAGCAGTGTCAAACTGCCATTTTACGCTGGTATACTGTGAGAGCGTGGTCCTTCCCCGGTCGAGCCGACCTATTTGTGCTACAACTATACTACTAATATAGTTGCAGCATGGCTCTACCACGCATAAAACATTTTAATATTTAATAAAGGTTTTGTGAATTTATATTTTGTTTTGTTGCTTATTACTTTAATTACTATAAAAAACATTTGTTTGTATTGGGTTGTCACTTACTCGTAGTCAGTTGAATTACTTCGACGTCCTTAAAATACAGTATGCAATAACCCCGTTATATGAAATGAGTGCACAATTTAGATTTGTGCTCTCTTTTGACAGACCTTTTTGAGCCGACGAGTGTAAATCTTATAATAATCTATCAATACTTTTTTACAGAAAGGCTTAGCCCCGGCACTAGGAAAATAGAACTATTTGGTCGACCACACAATGTTCAGCCTAACTGGTTAGTAATTTGTATTAATTAATTTTGTTTTCCTGTTTCATAACAATGATAATTCAACCACTACCACTACAACAAAGTCTTGCGAATATTGTTGAATATTTTCAGTATTTACAAGTATACTCGGAAATAAACAATATGTATAAATAATCCTGTTCGATCCTTAAGGATGTTTCTATGTATCGTGATATTATTCTGTTCGCGTAATTCTTCCCAAGAATAAATGGCCTCACAAAAAATAAAATGAAACTTAATGAAATGAGGAAACTTACGGCTGGCCATCGAGTAACAATACTGTGTCACTCGTTCAAAGATACCGTTGCCGAACACCGTGTTACCAGATTAAAAAATTTGCGAAATTCTAAGCAAACTGTAGTGAAACATATTTTTAAATAACAATACCATTTTTATATTCATTAGTAATAGGATGTATGATTTTATTGGTCATGTCATTACGGTACCTATGCCTCTGTCAGATCGGACAGGTTTTTCTTAACATACTGTAGAAGCGCCAACTACCTGGATCCACTAAATGAGACGCAGTGGGTGGACCACTGCTATTTTTTTTTATAGGATAAGGGTGACAAACGAGCACACAGTCCACCTGATGGTAAGTGGTTGCTGCGGCCCATAGACATCTACATCTATCCTCGTTTGCGAATCAAAATGCAGATGCGTTGTCACCCGTGAGGACTAAGATAGAATGCCTCATTTCCAGTAAAAAGGGCCTCCGGCCACCTGCACTCACCAAGCGAAACGCAGAGGTTCCTCTACTTCACGCTGGTTTTCTGTGAGGTCGTGGTACCACCCCGGTTCGAGCCGGCCTATCCGTGCGACAGCAATTTGCCGCGTGGCTCTACCACTGTTAATAATGCTATGTTCCATTATCAAGTTTTAGAGCCAGAATAGTAAGGGGATCCCGAAATCGATGACCCAATTTGATAGTGCTGGCAGACCGAATCACATTCACTCATTTTTAATAATGTCACCTATTCAATAAGTATTAGAAAGATGCTAGTTCAAGAGTTTGACATTTGTCTGGAACTTCTAGTTCTCAATATAATTGGACGCGGGTTGCGTTAAATTTTTTTATATAGAAGAATGAGGCTAACGAGCATGCTGCTCACCTGACGCTAAGTAATTGCTACCGCCCAGGAACATGAGGAACCGGAATAAATAGTGTTTCATAATCATTCCATCTTGGTCCTCAAGTCTTGCAGCGCATCTCCATTTTGACTCTTAATCTTTATATATAAAAAGTACGTGTCACGTTGTTTGTCCGCGATGGACTCCTAAACTACTGAACGGATTTCAATGAAATTTTTGGTCAATGTGCAGTTTGGTCCAACTTAAAAGATAAGATAACTTACATCTCAATTTATAGTCGCAATACAATATTATTTTATTGAAAATTATTTGTCTATTATTTGACAGTCACAATTATCTGTTAGCTCCAAACGATTCTGTCAGATGACGATATCTGTTGACTGGATTGAATAAATATTTAATAGATGGCGCTATGTTAAAAATGCAAACGTTTAATATAAGCTACAATTTAGTAGTATAACCACCAGTGTTGCTGTAAGTATTCAACAAATAGAACCGATTTCAAAAAAAAATTGCAGACTGTGTGCAGTTTGGTCCAACTTGAGAGATAGGATAGTTTTTATCCCGATAAGTGACCCTCAATTTTTTTATTGCTAAATTTCAGGAGTTTTTTTGGGAAAGCAAATGGTCGTTCGGAAAGGGCAGAACAACGTCTGCCTGGTCAGCTAGTTAATGATAGTTATATAATATTGCTAATTATATGATGTTGCTTGTATGCCTATGGACCAGTTGGACTGTGTACTCATTTGTCACAGTTCTTTAATAATTAAAAAATTAAAATTTTGTACAACCGACTTCAATATAAATTATTAAGAATAACTCAAAAACTATTGGTCAGACCTTGATTAAATTTATATGGGACTGTTATATATAGCTATATATATAGTTATAGTGATGGCTGCGTCCATATAATAATAGTTGCATTCGGATAAAAGGGCAGTGCGTATTCAGCTACACATAGTCCCCGTTCGCATATTTAACAGTGGCGACGACTACCCGCGTGTTAAGGAAAAAATAAAAGTTACCTAAAAATGACTCATTTTTGGTTATTAACTAGCTTTGACCATAATTCATAGACCTGGCAAGTGTATAAATGTCGGCTTATGCAATGGTTTATTGTGAACGATATCAGCGAGACTACAAATTGCTATGGTGTTGAGCGACGAGCAATCTTGTTGAGTGCACTCAGCGAAGCTACTTATAAGCTAGCAACAGTTTTAGCATTGCCGAAAGACCTCCAGTTAATACCATTCGAGGTACAAGTTTTATTCTGCAGCGCAAGATGGAGAGAGCTACACACAATGGGCTGCTAGACTGTGTGGGATGACAGCACTCTGTGGATTCCTAAACGTGGAAGAAGCGTTAAGGGACCATTTTGTGATGGGAATGCTACCGGGAGCGAAGTGTGAAAAATTGTTCGCTGAGGATATAAAAGATTTGACTCTGGCTAAAGCAGTGGAGTTAGCGGAGTGCGTGCGGAGTGCGCGCGCTGGAGCCGCGGCGGCTGCGGGGCGCTGCCGGCACCGCCGCCGGGGCCGCTCCGGAACGAGCAGCTGTGCAAGATTAAAGCCCGCTTTTCACTATGGGAAAAAATTAATATCGCTCACCATACATTTCATATGGAACAGTTTACACTAAGCTATAATATATATTACATCTCAAGCTATAAATATTTTTTCGATTGACCGAGCGATATTTTCATATTATATTTCACCTCCTGTACCTCGCACACCGTTCCGCGCCTACTCAGAATAGTGCTCGGGGGAAAGGGGGTAATCCAATGACCAATGACGAACGCACACTAGTTAAAAGATATATCTCACAGTGTGAAAGCCAATCGCGGGATATAATTTATATTTTGAGATATAATATATATTATATCCCATAGTGAAAAGCCTCCAAAAACGGTGGTAGTGATAGTGTTGTGTACTGTCTGCGGACTCAAAAATCATACAGCAGCACAGTATCGATTTGCTTACTATAAATGTAGAAAGTGCAACGTAAAGGGACATTTGCGTCGTATGTGTAAAAAATTAAATTTCATAAACGGCGAGCGTGTTGACGAGAACAGCTCCGATAACATATAACAGTGGTAGAGCCAGGTGGCAGCTTTTGCTGTCGCATGAATGGGCCAGCTCGAACCGGGGTGGTACCACGACCTCACAGAATACCAGCGTGAAGTATATTTACCTCTGCGTTTCGGTTGGTGAGTGTAGGTGGCCGGAGGCTCTTTTTACTGGAAATGAGGCATTCCATCCTAGTCCTCACGAGTGAAAACGCATCTGCATTTTGATCTGTAACAGAGGATAGATGTAGATGTCTATGGGCCGCAGAAACCACTATAAAAAAAACACATGAGAAGCACCAGCTTTCAAATAAAAAAAAGAATCATCAAAATCAGTTCACCCAGAAAAAAGTACAGTCTCCTTTGTGAAGTCGGTAGAAACAGATGTTGCTTCACGTATGATTTAATTATATTCTGTTTTTAGTTACCATACCCTACCCTACCCTACTTTTATATACTATAACCTTATCTAGAACTAGCTGTTCGCCGCGACTTCGCCCGCGCGTAATTGATTACGATTGAATTTCATGAGTTTTAATTATTTGCGCGGAACCCTAGTTCTTTTTCTAAAATAAAAGTAGCGTAAGTTACTTCTTATCACATTAGCTATTTGCCAGTGAAATTCCGGTCAAAATCGGTCCAGCCGTTTCGGAGATTAGCCGGAACAAACAGAGAGACGGACAGACAAAAATTTTAAAAATTGTGTTTTATTATAAGTGCCGTATATACTTTCGCATGCCTATAGTAAAAAGCTGTTATTTCGACATTACAAACAGACACTTCAATTTTATTTATTTCTATAGATGACATACGAGGGGCCATATGTACCAATCAAAATGCAGATGCGTTGTCACCTCTAATAACTAAGATGGGAAGCCTCGTTACCATTAAAAAGGTTCAATGCTCGTCACTCACTAAGAGAAACACAGCGCCATCATGCTACTATTTGTATTCGTGCCACGTTGATAAACCTTTCTTCTAAACAATGCTTTGCTCCTCTCCAGGATAACTCTCGGCAACCAAGTAGACGGTGTACGTTTGGTGGACCCTGATCTCATTGCGGCATTCAAGAAACGTTATCCCGATGGAAACTGTATGGCGCCGCCCACTGATCCTGGACTCACGTAGCATACAGCTGCCTTGTGTACTTCTCACACACAAACTGATACTCCAGCAGTTGTAAATTCAGTGCCTATGTAAATAGAATGTTAAAGTGTTGCCAGAGATGCGATATTTACCATATTTGTAGGGTAATTCTGTGTTAAAAATACGTTAATAAACGTACGATAATATTTTACTGAAACGAGTCTCAATTAGCTAAAATATTTGATATTTTAAAAGACATTCTAAATAATTTAAATATTTCTATGTTTTTATACATCTGTTCTAGCAAGTATCGTTAATAAATATTTTTATATGTTTTTAGCGTCAAATACGAAACTATTACTGCGACCGCCAATCTTCCTGCTATTTGTGGCGATTATGGCAAACCTATTGTTGGAACCAACTTTTTTTTTAACGGAGGTAGTGTTGACTACCGTCCCACCTGTTGGTAAGTGATGATTAAGTACAGCTGGTAAAACGGGCTGGCTTAGCGAAATGAAAGCCTATTCACTCTTCTTGCCTTGAATACATTCTAATTGTAATCGGCTGGAATGGCTTCCACTTCTATGTTGTATACGATACGATCTACGAATCAAACCGTTTGGTTCGACAACTTTTTTAACAAACAGACGCTCGACGGTGTCACCCCTTTGTTGTCGTAATGTTTCTCTAATGGTAGAAACAATAGAGACACTTACAATTCCTTACAATTACAACTTACAATTCCTGTGTACTCACCGAAATATACCTTGTAGAATACAGAGGTTAACTACGTATGTACTCGAGCCTGGCAACATTGGTTTTAACTATTAACTGAATCAAGGTCCTGCACTGATATAACATTACCCTAGAGATGATCGTTAAATTTTATACTGCAAGCCTCCCTTGGATTTTTAGTAGCTTTTAATACTTATGTCAAATACAGTAAAAATGTTATAATCTTCTAAAACCCTATAAGGACACGCAGATTTACATTTCATGATACTTAATACGGTAATTGCGACAAAACCTTGCAATAACACAGGGGAGACGCATGCAGTTTTAGTTTTTTTTGTTGCAATTAGGCGATCTCTACCGCCATCTGTCGAAGCCCATATAAGCTTGTTGGACTTTTCCAAAAACATCATGCGACGATATGGGACATAATACAATTATATATTTCAATTTTTACACATAATATTGTGTGACTAATAAAAATAACTATTAAAACATCAGCCTTAATATAAGCCATCTTAATACTTAGAACTTTTACATTATATGCTTAGGTGTTTTATAAGGAAAATACAACTACATACTTTAAGTTAAAAGTTAGTTAAAATAGTGTCTATTGGCCAAATACTCAAACGCTTCTCGACTTTAAGATGTCGTTTCTCGTGGTGACACAGTCACTTAATTAAGTGATAGAGGAGACAGCACTACATTTAACGGCATCTTAAAATTAAGCAGCTATTGAATATTTTTGTTTCTTAAAACGGGACAATGACTTTATGATTCGTGTATATAATATTTGTTTACAAGTTCTATTGTAAATAAACAAAATAAGTAATAAAATCTGTGTTTAATTTAAATATTTTAATTTGATCAAATCGACAACACCAGTTAACATCACTTTATAATTTACCAACACTTCTTTTGCAATTTTCTTTTTAATAAAAAAATGAGTTCTGCATACTGTGCCTTCCTTTTGGAGAACTGGGTCTGTTGAACAAAGATCTTGATGTCCCGCCTACGGTTTTATCTCCCGGTTTACTGTAAAATAAACTCGTATTACTGTCACCGTTACAGGTCATCCAAACAACAAAAGCGTCGCTCATAGATTTTCTTTGGTTGCTATAGTAACAACGCTTTACTGGCGCCTTGGCAACCGTAGTTAATTTAATTTTATAGTGGTTATTAGAATATGAATGTAAATACCCTTTTGCCCATCTCCTGGTTAGTTTCCCTCTGTCACCTCTACGACATCCACAGGACAATATGGGGTAGTGGTATTCTTACACCGCCACTACTCTGTCAATGTCATATTACTTGACATAATATATACTAATGTATATTTCTTATTGTACTTTAGAAAACTGTATAGTTCTTTTCGCACTTAGATCATGGTAGAGCCACGCCGCGGCTATATTAAGATTGTAGCACGACCGGGGAAGGACCAGGCTCTCACAGAATACCAGCGTAAAATAGCAGCTTAATGCTGCTTTGTTTCGTATGGTGAGTGTAGAGAACCGGTGACCCTTTTTACTGGAAACGATTTATTCCAGTCATCAGGAGTGACAACGCATTAGCATGTCAAATGTCTATGTGCCACAAATTATGCTTACAATTAAAAAGTTTAATTATAAAATTCCACTTAGAATCAGGTGAACTGTGTGCTCGTTTGTCATCTTTATTCTATAAAAAAAAACTTTTCCATACAAACACACCTTGGAAACATTAAATATATTTCTTCACAGAAACATGACTCTCAATAAACATATATTTTTCCTTTTTGTTTGAAATGCTCTACCCCTTTCTAGGATTTTCTACTGTATCGTGGAGACAGTTTACGTACATAAATTTCGTAAGGACAAACATCCAGACCCGGAACAATTATATGTACACCATACAAAAACTTGTTCCGTGCGGAATTTCGCACGGACCCCGCGGCCCCCAGTGCCGTAACTCATAGCTAAGACATTTTTACCTACCGTAAATATGTCACATGATGGAAGTAGTGTGTATGCTAAGTGGTATAATCATCATAATCGTCATCATTAATACTCTTCACAAGTTCACTGCTGAACATAGGCCTCGCCTTAGGAATGTCACAAAGCACGGTCCTGAGCAACCTGCATTCATCGACTTCCTGCGTCTCCTTCCAGGATGTTACACCCGGCCATTGACATTGACAACGATTCTTACCAGGCGAAAGCTTTTTGAAATTAAATTTCATGGTATTGCTTACCTCATTTTCGGATTACGCCTCACTTCCATACTAATTCCAGAGTTTACATTCTTACTGTTTATTTTAGTTTGTGGAGTTGGACTAGATAGGAGAAAAAAATACATTGATTGATATTAATAATATTATATGTAAGTATGTAGTGCTTAAAAATAATTTCATTATACCATTAATAAAGGGTTTTTCGAATGGAATTACCTGTCTTGGTTATCACGAAACATGGAGTTTATTTTTTCATTATTGAGAGTTTCTCGAAATCTTCTTTGAAACTAGAATAAGAAATATATAAAACATAAATAAAGAAAGGTTTTCCCGTGTCTTAGGTATCTTTACACTCACACACACGGGCTTTAAAAAATCCTATGATACGACACACAAACAACCTGCCCACAAATTTACACACTCAAATTCATCAAGGCAAGACGCGCGCTGCACATATGTGTGATGTACCGTGTATGGCAAACAATATTGTAGGCCCTAGGTGCTTCACACGTTTTCACAGTGTATTCAGTATAACATTAAGTCCGTTTTTGTATATCGCCCGTGCTTTCTGAGACAAGAATAACAACTCACTGTAGTAAAAAAAAAAATTTATTTGTAATGGCACAAAAAAAACGTTAATTTACCGGTATTTTAAACGTTTTCAGTAGCAGGTACCTTGAAGACTTACCTGATCAAGGACTAAGCGCTCGTCGTAACTTTGATAGTATGCGGGAAATAAAGTATGCTTTCCGACAGGATTACTGAAATTGCTAATTACATTTATCGGCGGTGAAGGAAAATATCGTGGAGAAAACCTGCATGTATGAGAAGAAAAATATTTCGCGGATATGGGAAGTCCGCCAATACACACTTACATAATTTACGTGGTAAAAAGCCATGCTGCAGCTATATTAATAGTATAGTTGTAGCACGAATGGGTCGGCTCTACCGGGGAAGGCCCACGCTCTCACAGACCAGCGTAAAATAACAAATTAAAGCTGCTGTGTTTCGTATGGTGAGTGTGGAGAACCGGAGACCCTTTTTACTGGAAACGAGGCATTCCATCTTAGTCCTCACGGGTGACAACGCATCTGTATTTTGATTCGCAAACGTGGAGAGATGTAGATGTCTATGGGCCACAGCAACCACTTACCATCAGGTGGACTGTGTGCTCGTTTGTCACCCGTATTCTATAAAAAAAACATAAGTAGCAGCGCGGCGGTCTAATTACTCCATAATCCTTTTAGAAATAAGACACCTGTGAGTCTGTGACCTGTGACCAATAGTAGACTAAAAGGAATTTGCTATCTCTTTCCTCAAATATCAAGTCTCAACCACACGTCTTCGCTGTGCACCTTACTGATTGATGTACATCAAAGACATTTAAGTAGTAGTAGTAATAGACCGGACATCAGTAGCAAAATTGTCGTCTGTAACTTATGTCCTATAGGATATATCTCCGATTTTTGTCATTTAGTCTAAAGACATCGTCAAAAAGTCAAGACGCATTCGTTTCATATATTTAAAAAAATATTTTTAAAGAAAATATGCCCGGTTGTGCATTAAGATATTGTAAGTCACGATATGGAACAAAAAATGAACGTGATTTCGGTTTATTATCGTAAATATAACATATATTTACCGAATAATCTTTAAATTTTATTATTTCTAGTAGATTGTTCTAGAACATTTATTTTTATTGTAATAAGCGCCCTCTGCTATCCAGTAAACGTCACTATTTAGCTACCAATTTTAAAGTTAGTCATTGACGACGTTTATCGATTGGGATTATCGAAAAAAAAAACAGGATGCCGATTTAATCCTTTATAATATTTAAGGAGGTAAAACAGTCAACGATACTATACCCATACCAACAAAAATGAGTAGCATATACCAACTATGCTACTTTATGTGGAGTAAGGGTGGGAATTCTTTTTAGGCATGAGATTTTCTGTGTTGCTTATGAGCATGCTGAGGATACTTGCCGTGTTGGTGTTTAACAATACAGCAAGTCTTCTCTTTTACATACCAGGCTTCATTGTCTGGTGGTTTTACACCGGACTTCATTGTCTGGTGGTTTTACACCGGGCTTCATTGTCTGGTGGTTTTCAAGGACAAAGCCATTATAGATCCTCGCTTACAGTGATAGGAGAGGGCAATAGATTTCTTACGTTAAAAACAATTTGTACTGTTAAAGATATTAGATGCAAGAAGTTGTAGATTAAGCCTGAGTTAGAAAATAAGGTAAAAACTTAAAATAACAATTTTTATTAATTAGTGGGTAGTGTAGTTGGGTTGCCGTGTAGTGGTGGTCACGAATATCCACTACCCCATATCCTCCCGTGGGTGTCGTAAAAGGCGACAAAGGGAAACAGGCAGGAGATGGGCAGCAGCATCTTCCTGGTAACGGCAAAAATACAATAAAAATACTGCGGTTGCCAACCCGCTGGCCAAGCGTGGCAACTATGGCAATATACCCCCCATGATGAGAGTTACGAAGAGACGGCCCCCAGTCCCCGGCGGCCCCGCTATTCCTGGCTACGGTGGCGACCATGGTAACGGCGGGGCAGGGGGTGCTAAGAATCTCCGGTGGAGGTTCGGTTGCCACCTTAGACGACTCGACCTGGCAACGTACAACGCACGCACCCTGAGGACTGACGAGAAGATCGTGGAGCTGGAAGAAGAGATAGACAAGTTGCGCTGGCATATTATAGGATTATCCGAAGTCCGAAGAGAGGGGGAGGACACGGTAATCCTCGAATCCGGCAACTTGCTCTATCACCGGGAGGGCGACCGTCTGTCCCAAGGAGGTGTCGGATTTATCGTCCACAAGTCTCTCGTTAACAACGTTGTAAAGATCGGGAGTGTGTCGACGAGGGTTGCGTACCTTATACTCAGAATCACCAAACGGTATTCGCTGAAGGTCATACAGGTTTACGCACCAACCTCGGCACACCCCGATGAGGAGGTGGAGGAAATGTATGAGGATATCTCTAGAGCCATGCATTCCTCCAAAACCCAATATACGGTGTTAATGGGAGACTTCAATGCAAAACTAGGCACAAGAGAGAACGGTGAGCTGAAAGTAGGGAAATTTGGAATAGGGCAACGGAACCCAAGGGGCCAGCAGCTGGCCGACTTCATGGAGAAAGAGGGACTCTTTATGATGAACTCTTTCTTCAAGAAGCGGCCCCACAGGAAGTGGACCTGGTCGAGCCCCGACGGTTCGACAAAAAATGAGATTGACTTCATTATGACGACCAGACGACAACTGTTCAGTGATGTCTCAGTCATCGCGGGGGTGAAAACCGGCAGCGATCACCGAATGGTGAGAGGCACACTGAACCTAAATGTTAAGTTGGAGAGGTCTCGTCTGATGAAGTCAACGCTCCGTCCCCCTCCTGCTCTAATCCAAAGTCCCGAAACCTTTCAGCTCGAGTTACAAAACCGTTTTCAGTGCCTAGAAGACTGCAATGAAGTGGACGATATGAATGACAAGCTTGTGGAAACTGTCCATGCGGTCGGAGCTAAGTTCTGCAAGACCCGCCGCAGAAGAACACAAAAACTCTCCGATCATACTCTTAATCTCATGGCTGTTAGACGGGAGATGAAGCTACATTCTTCAACAGATTTGACAGCATACAGGCAACTGAACAGACAGATCTCCAAATGCATGCGGCGGGACTTACGCAACTTCAATACAGCTCGTATTGAAGAAGCGATCGAGCGGAACCAAGGCTCCAAAGTCTTTGCCAGAGATCTGTCTGCCAGAAAGAGCCAACTGTCAAAGCTGAAGACCGAATGTGGCAGCATCGTTTCCGGGACACCTGAGATTTTGAGTGAGATTGAGAGGTTCTATGGGCAGCTGTACACGTCATCGTTGGAGCCACACGCAAGTGTGAGTAACGATCCAAGAGCGAGTCTTATCCGACACTATTCCGAAGATATCCCGGACGTCAGTCTGAGCGAGATTAGAATGGCTCTCCAGCATCTTAAAAACGGCAAGGCCCCAGGCGAGGATGGAATTACAGCGGAGCTTCTGAAAGCGGGTGGAAGACCGGTACTTGAAGTCCTTCAGAAGCTCTTTAATTCCGTCCTCCATGGTGGCATTACACCGGAGGCGTGGAGCAGAAGTGCGGTGGTCTTGTTCTTCAAGAAAGGTGACAACGCTCTCTTGAAGAACTACAGACCGATTTCCCTTCTGAGCCGCGTCTACGTGCTGTTTTCGAGAGTCATTACGAATCGTCTCGCGCGCAGACTTGACGACTTCCAGCCTCCCGAACAAGCCGGTTTCCGAAAGGGCTTTAGCACCATAGACCACATACATACCCTACGGCAAATTGTACAGAAGTCCGAAGAGTACAATTTGCCACTATGTCTGGCGTATGTGGACTATGAGAAAGCCTGTGATTCCGTCGAAATTTGGGCGGTACTGCAGTCCCTTCAGCGGTGCCAAGTTGACTGTCGGTATATCGAAGTGCTGAAGTGTTTGTACAGTAGAGCTACGATGGCTATCCGAGTACAGAGCCAGAGTACGAAACCTATCCAATTGCAGAGAGGTGTAAGACAGGGTGATGTTATATCCCCGAAACTCTTCACCGCTGCATTGGAAGACGTTTTCAAGCTTCTGGACTGGAAAGGATACGGTATTAACATCAATGACGAGTACATCACTCACCTTCGATTTGCCGACGATATAGTCCTTATGGCAGAATCGCTGGAGGATCTAAGCACTATGCTCAATGACCTCAATAGTGTCTCCCAACGGATAGGTCTTAAGATGAACATGGACAAAACAAAGATTATGTTTAATGTCCATGTCACACCTATGCCGGTAGTTGTTGGGAGCACTAAGCTCGAAGTTGTTGACGAGCATGTTTACCTGGGACAAATAGTCCGACTAGGTAAGTCCAACTTCGACCGAGAGGTCAATCGACGGATTCAACTCGGCTGGGCAGCGTTCGGGAAGCTACGACACATCTTCTCGTCAGACATACCTCAAAACCTTAAAACGAAATTGTACAACCAGTGCGTGTTGCCAGTGATGACTTACGGAACTGAGACGTGGTCCTTCACTGCTGGCCGTATGAGGAAGCTCAAGGTCGCTCAGCGAGCTATGGAGAGGGCTATGCTCGGAGTTTCTCTGCGTGATAAACTTAGGAATGAGGATATCCGCAGTAGAACCAGAGTAACCGACGTAACCCAACGGATTAGTAAGCTGAAGTGGCAGTGGGCCGGCCATATAGCTCGAAGAACCGACAACCGATGGGGAAGAAAGGTTCTCGAGTGGCAGCCTCGTACGGTAGGCGAAGTGTAGGGCGTCCCCCCACGAGATGGAGTGACGACCTGGTAAGACATGCAGGAAGTCGATGGATGCAGGTGGCTCAGGACCGTGCTTTGTGGCATTCTTTGGGGGAGGCCTATGTTCAGCAGTGGACTTGTGAAGGGCTGTAATGATGATGAATGATGATGTAGTTGGGTAGTGTCTTTAAGTACTGCAGCTGATGAAACGTGAAAAATCGTGAAACAGCTTTTAAGTGGACTTAAAAGCTGTTTCACGTGTTTTCCTAAAATATTTTGGGTTTGAAGTGAATTTTTGTAATAGAAACGAATTTAAAAACATAGAGGCGCTCTCTTATTGGATTTGGCGTTTCTCGATGTGCCTTTAACGCCGACCTATCAATCATATGCTATTATTATAGCAGCTAATGGACCGAGTGACAACCAAAGTGACTGCTGTTTGAATTGATTCTTAGTTATTAGAAATTAAATATTTTATTTCATGACACTAAACGGCGTAAAAAGTTAATATAAATTTTTTCGTGTGATGGAAGTCATGATAAATAGATTTATACAATAAAACAATCATGTATATTCCTTATTATTATACCGAAAAGCATTTCAAACTTAGTAATCTTCAACAACATTATCGATACTTTGATATCGAAACGGTAACATTCCTAAAACGAGGTTATATTTATTAGCATTACCTACTGGGGAATAGCTAAAATGTTGTCTTAATAAATGCTTAGCGTTGTTTTGCTATTTTTAGCTAGAGGGTGCCACACGCGCACTAGCTCAAAGTTTTTGTATATAAATGTTCGCAATGTCCGCTCTATAGTATACCTATATATTTAAATCTCTTTGATGTACATACATAAATGTTAAAAATAATTGTAATATTTTTAAACCGTCGTCAAAGCATGATATTTATGGCGATTAGGTTTATGGTGTGGATTTGGCACTGATGATAATTGATGATATCCTTCTGATCGGTTTTGAACGTCGCGATTTCTTTAAAATATCGAAAGCCAACAAACACATTATAGCGCCCCAAGTGTACACGAAGACATACAAACTCGGCCGATCGGATACAGCATACAGCATACAGCTGAAATAACGAAGGGTTCTGATAAAGCGTCAAACATATGGGCTGGCATAAATGTTTCACAATGGACGCGGCTGGGAGCAGGCGCTCACTTCGCTCGTAATCTGAATATAAGATTTAAATGAGAAGCAACATTATACTATTGAAAATGTATATACTTAATTGTTTTTAGGGTAGATCATGAAATGTATGTATGCTCTCGACGACGAAGCGTTTGGCTGCAATACTGTACGGTCACGTGTTCGAATTCCGCCCGGAACATGCTTAGTGTTTGTATAGTCTACAAAAAATTGTTCCGGGATTGAATGTTTGTGCATGTACTTTGTGCAATTTAAGTTTGTAAATCGCCTCCGCGATACAAAATGTCGTAGTGTGAGATAGCGTCTTAAAATAAGAAATATGAAAGTTATTTGTAACCGAACAAATATGAAAAATAAATAAATAATTTTAGCGTAAAATAGCAGTTTAACACTGCTGTGTTTCGTATGGTGAGTGCAGAGAGCTGGACACTTTTTTTACTGGAAAAGAGGCATTAAAACTTAGTCCTCACGGGTGACAACGCATCTGCATTTTGATTCGCAAAGGATAAATGTAGATGTCTATGGGTCACAGCCATCACTGTGGACTGTGTGCTCTTTTGTCACCCTATTCCTATAAAAAAAACTTACATATTTACATAAACAAATAAAATGTATCATTAATATTATTATGATATGAAATTTCACCTTGATACTGTTGAGCAAGTCCCCTTGTGTAGCGGTAGGACGTTCATCTGAGCGTACGCTTGGAGCCTGTTTGGGTTTGGGTGCGTCTCGCCGAGCGCCAAGTGACGCAGCGCCAACTGATCCCGCTCCGATCGAACCGTAACGGGGGACTGCTACTGCAAAATTATTTTTATTGATTATCGAATGTGTACGTAAGAGGCAACCATGGGAAATGCAAAAAATACCTTGCTTCCGATACGAAGTGATATAACTATCCCAATTACGACAACCGTAGCATATTCAGACAGGCGCCAGGGTGTGGCGTGAAAGATAGAGATTAGACTAGACGTCTGGATTTTTTTTTAAATAAAACTAAAGTTACAAACGAACTTACCACCTGATATTTAGTGACTACAACAGTCCATGGTTACCTGCAGCCGATTTCATACAGAGAAGGCTACGAATGTCTCCCATACAAGATGTAGGACAAAGATGGAATGCCTCATAGTCTGTAATTATAGTGGTTCTCTATACTCTGCAGACCGGAAAAAAGCAATGCAAGCGCTGCTATTTGCCGCCACAAATAACTAGTGTATTGATCGTCGTAAACTTAGTTATGAGAATATCTGCTGTAGAACCAGAGTAACCGACAAAGTCCAAAGGATTAGTAAGCTGAAGTCACAATGGGCCGTCGTCATTTAGCTTCAAGAACTGACAACTGATGGGGAACTAAGTTTCTCGAGTGACAGCCTCGTACCGGAAAGCGATATGTGGGGCGGCCCCTCCCTAGATGGAGTGACGACCTGGTAAGACATGCAGGAAGTCGATGGATGCAGGTGGCTTAGGATCGTGGTTTGTGGCATTCATTGGGGGAAACCTATTTTCAGCAGTGGACGTGTGAAGGGCTGTAATGACGATGTACCTGGATCCGCCTACCAAGCATGGAAGATTAAGGTAAATCTTCCTTCCAACTGAAGAAACTCATGTCTAGTAGTATAATGCTATGGGCTGGATAACGTTAGATATAATATTATACGGACATTTATCGACGGCCATGAAGAACACATATTCACTTTTTTTAATATGTTTTTAGACCATGTGTGGCATAAGTCTCACATTTGCAATATTTCTCTAAGAGCTCCCGCAGTCGGGCATCTGATATCCATGCTGCTGAGCTCCGCCACCACGTCATCGACATACAGGTTTAAGAACCGAGCAGACTATTCCTGTCTTAACTCAACCCACACTCTATATATCATATATATACAACATTTAGGAGTTTCAGAGTGTATTAGATCACATAATTATTTTGATTAGCATAGTACGCTTGAGGCAAATAACGCTCTCAGTCAACATCAACTCTGGTTGAAATCCAAACTGTGCATCATGCAGGGTATCTAGTATATTTTTTACTGTACTCGCAAGAGTTTGCACTTCTTAACTGTAATTTTTAATAGATTCCCTGGTAATATGAGTGACTAATACACTTGTATAGAACGAGGGCAGGACCGTCAACAGATGAACACCTACAATTTTAAAATTAAAGGTACTACTTAGGTACATCTGAACCTACATTCCAAATTGTCCTACAAAATGGTTCATGTTATTTTTCTTGCCTCATAGAATACAGGGTAAAACTTTGTCAACTCATTTCTAACACTTCCACGATGGTTATAGGCATAGTTAACTTAATAACTTGGCGCGCATAATATAGTACCGACAAATTTATTTGAAAATTATGTATCATTCCACTTCAATGAATTTATTATCATTCCTAATTAAACTATGTAACTCTTCCAAATTTGAAACAATATTTCCACAATTGTTTCTTCTGCAGCAGTACCAGCTAGTAATGAATAAAATTAAATTGCCAAAATAAAACTTCTGTAAATAACAAAACATTATTTATTTCCTCTCTACTATAATAAAATTAGTTTCTTCCTTATAAACTGGTAACAAAACAAGTGTCAACAATAGTCTTTTAGACTTTATGCTACTATTATGTTAAGTCAAAATGAAATAATAAATAAAATAACAACCCTTGGCTGTCATTTTGGTATGTATTTTAATAGGGACCATTTTAGTACCAACTGTGTAAGAAAGAAGATAGAAAATTCACAACGTCATATTGTGTGGATGTCGTAAGAGGCTACAAAGATAAAGTGAAATAGGAAATGGGCAGCAGCATTTTCCTGATAACTCAATAAAAAACTGCAGTTGCCAACGTGTTTGCCAAGCATAGCAACTATTGCTAATATGATATAACGTGTAGGGGAGGCAAATTTTCAGCAGTGAACTTGATATGGTATATCAATGATATATCAATTAATGAAAGTGACAAAATTTTTGTATTTATTGTATAGTCAAAGTTTCGTCATTTGTGTTCATCTAGTACATAGAAGAATTATTTCTTTATTGACCATGAATTACGTCATTCTCTTACTATTAATCTTAATTTATAATGCTTAGTCTGCTCTATATGAAAAAGTTTTCTTGTTATTCAAATCACATATACAAATGTATTTAATTAACACCATACAGTGAAATTTCATAACCTTTAACTTTTTGTATTCTTGTTATGAAATCAAGGTGTAAATTAAAACACATCATTGTGAATTACAATAACCCCTATATGCAAGCTCCCTTATTACTTTTCAATTTGATATAATATTTGTATTTTATATACATGTTTATATTTCATACTTGGGTGGACATTTTTATAATAAAATCACATAATATGTAGAATATCTTACATATACTACAGTATACATTGCAACTAAAATACATAAATTCTAGAAACTTGATATTTCTATAAATTTTTATTACACATACAACAAGCAGTAACATCTAAGTTCTTGATTTAGAAGAAAAAATTCTGTATCTCATATTAGGAGAAATAAATTAACCTTGAATTAAAATTGTAACTAAATGTGACACTAACTAAAATTGAACTATTTTTTTTTTATTAAAATTTAGTGTGGAGTAAAGTTTGTTTAAAGATTAACCCTTTTGTTACACTTTGTCTCCCATCTGATTACTACCTCTTGTTTCAATTTTATCATTTTTGCTATCTTCTAACTGTTTGATTTCAGATTTTTGTAGTTGCCTCCTAAAGGTTGCGGGTCCAGCAAATGTAGCAGCAGACTTCTTTGTTTCAGGAATATAAATTTCATATGTTTTAAAATATTTTAAAATTGTTTCTACATCTTCTTCTTTAAGCTTATACTCTAAAGCTATTTTCGAAGCTGTAACTTCATTAGGATTCATTTGGTGGGATTCAATAAACTCTAAAGCCCGGCGTAATGTTGTTCGTCCATATGGAATCCTATCTGGTTCCTTCAATCCAAGATCGTAGTCCTGAACTTGTCTTCGTTCTTGAGGAAGTGGCCGGTTTGGATTTTGCTTTATCTTTTCTCTTGTAATGTCATCCTCCGGACGTCCGTGAGATGTTACATAAACGTCTTTCAATCTCTCGTCCAGGCCCGGATCCTTTTTATCAAGTTTATCATCTAAGTTGGGAACAGCTTCCAGCGTCCGTTTCAAATCTTCAATATTCGCCTCATACTTCGGCGCCGGGACTGGTTTTTCTTTCGATATTACTCTATGAGCTCGATTTTCAATATTAAATGACTTTATAGGCCTTAATGCTTTTGTTACTAAAGCACCCATCTCAGGTGGCGTTAGTCTTATCTTTTATATTTATAGCGCCATAAATTAAGGTAAATACATTGTTAAATAATAAATTTAAATCAATTGTTTTACAACTCAATAGGTTATATTTTTGACACATATGTAACACTGACATTGACATTTGTCTGTCCGTTTACTTTTCCAGCATAGACTTCCTGCATAGCTGCCAGTGACAACTTTACTCTTTGATTAGTTCGTACTTGAGCAAATACAAAATCGGAAACGACAATACAGGACTTATCATACTTATTGCCTTGCTACATATTTATTTATCTATGCTTATTGCCGTGCATCTCACGGTAGAGAGTAATTGTGTTCTGTGATCCCATGTATGGAGGGTATAGGTAAAGAGGACTATCTCCTACGGGTGACAAGATGAAAAAGTGTCCTTGTAAGCAGTAAATACCTGACTTGACACTGGCAGAATTATATCAAGAGAAGTCATAATTTAAAAGAAGAAGAAGAAGAAGCAGTAAATAACAATTCAAGAACCTTCCAGAATGGCTCTAGCTTAGATACAAGGTATGGTAAGAATGTAACAGTTGTAGGATTAAAGTGTGCCGAGTAAAAAAAATTATATTATATTTAATATTAATATTATTGACGTAGTCCAAAAATAATTTAAATGTTATAAAATTCAAATTCAAATTCTTTATTTAAACTTTTTAATATAGTGCAAATATTTTTTCTGTGTTTAAAATTTACCCTCCTGCTATTGTAGCGCCACCCTAATTTAACGTCCACTATAATGAACAGAGGCCTCCCCCATATATTACATAATAAGGATATTTGCTACAGTTGCCACGTTTGGCTGATGGGTTGGCAGCTGTAACTTTTTAATATTTAGTTGTTAATAGGAAGACGCCTTTGCCCATCTAGTTTCCTTTGTAGTCTCTTACGACACACAAAGGACAATATGTTTAATTTAACTTGAAATGACGTTGTAGGTATTTAGAAATCGATTTCGAGAGCGGCTTGATAGAACATAGTTCGCATTCAAAAAATATAGTTTTTAGATGTGTGTCATATGGTTTACATATTATTGTAAAAAGTGTAAATGCTTTATTAGTTAATGATAAAGGCAATATTACTTTATCCGCTTTTACGATATAGGCTTCGGGTACATATAATTATATGAATTTTAAAATATAGAGGAAATATTTAACTGTCGAAAGACATATCAAATATCTTACATTTTAGCTTCGACAACGCATCACGGATAGTAGATTTAGAAGAATCTCTTTTAAGCATTCTCTCTTTTGGCGGCGGTGTGTTGGTAGCCCGTGACTGTTCTGCAACTAACCGAGCTTGCGGTGGGCTCGGACTGCGGCCAAGCCGACGTCGGTAATGCGGCTGAGAAGATTCTCTCGCAACTAAAAACATTATCCATTAATTTTAAAATAAGCTGATTTATGAATTCTTATCCTATAAAAATAAAACCATAAACTTCTCATTATGCAAATAATGTGCATAAAAATCTGTATTGGCGTGTTTAGGTTTTAACAACGCAAAGTTGTTTAACACCATTATTTAATTGAGTGGTAGTGGAACGTGGTAAAACCAAAATTGTCGGTGTTAGCCATTATTCATTCCATCCATTACAGCCAATAAAAGTCCACTGCTGAACAATGGTTTCCTCATAGATCGCCTCATAGAGGGATTTTACCATAGTTACCACGCTTGGTTGTGCCAGTTGTTATTCGAAAAGCCTGCTGCCCATAGCCCGATCTTTTCCTTCTGTCGCCTCTAACAGAAGAAATTTATGTTTATGTTTAAATTGTTCATATTACAATAATTCATAATTAATTTAGTGCAAAAGGAAAACCTGTACGATAAGATGAAGGCGAATTGCATGTTGTAATTCCATAAGTTGATTCATAATGCGCATTAGGTCTTTGAAATGGCATTTTCGATGTCACCCTAAGCGTAGAGCTCAATTGCCTCTCACGATTTTCTTTGTAAGCTCGCATTAGAAAATCCTAAAAGCATATTGAAAGTAGGTAGCAAGAAAGATCTAATTGAAATGTATGTTAAATTTAGTGATTTGACATTTTTCTCTAATAGCACCAATAAAAATGTTGTGTTGTATATAATCTTTTACGTCACATATATTTTGCTCCATGAGTACTGTAAAAATCGACTAAGGAAAGAGCTAGAAAAACTTGAATCTCAAAAATAGAACAAGAGTGATCTAACTCTGTGGACGTAAATGTCCAAATTTCTTCTTCCAATTTATATTTTGAGTAAACACTGCGAAGAAGCGGATTTCAGAAATGATCCGCTGTCACTCCTTCGCCCGTTTTAAACTGAGACTCACAGCTTCGATGGCAACTGCTGTTGGCTGTTGCTGCGTGCTCCTCGGTCTTAGTAAATAAAGTTATCAAAATATTCTGACCATACAGAAAGAGATGTACAAGTTTGTGTATGTTCGCAATTTATAAAATAAGTAACTCTTTTCGATCGCACATCCACCCAAGATCCATGGCTAACTGTGAACTTTTACAGGTATATTGATGTTCAACCCATGTTATATAGAAAATGGAAACAGTCCAACAAAACATTTTATATATTTGAATAGTTTTTCTCTGTTAAATGTGCTTGCTATAAAATACGTTATATTTTACGTTGTAGAGCCATGCTGCAGCTATATTATGGTTGTAGCACGAGTGGGTCGGCTCGACCGGGGAAGGACCACGCTCTCACAGAATACCAGCGTAAAATAGCAGCTTAACGCTGCTGTGTTTCGTATGGTGAGTGTAGAGAACCGGAGACCCTTTTTACTGGAAACGAGACATTCCATCTTAGTCCTCATGGGTGACAACGCATCTGCATTTTGATTCTTAATCGAAGATAGATGTAGATGTCTATGGGCCACAGCAACTATCAGGTGGACTGTGTGCCGTTTGTCACCCTTATCCTATAAAAGAAAATACGTATAGTACGTACAAAAAACGATTTCTAACCCCGCCAGCACCAAAAAGGTTATTATGCAATTCTAAGTGTTGATTCACCACATGCTCGGGAGTAAAGAAAAATATCGTGAAGAAACCTGTATATGGGAATTGAAAAAAATTCAAGGACATGTGAAATCGGCCAACACGCATTAGAGCAGCGTGGATAAATCTTAATTGCCCTAACACCCTCTAAAAATGATAAGGAAGACTTCGCCCTACAGTGGAATGTATCTAGGCATTAAAACGATTTATTGTTGGGGTGTGATACAGATTCTCATAATTTTAAAATTCGATACTTACTCGGGCTTCATTTACAGTTTTCACAATAGGACCTTGAGTTGTACAAAACGTAGGAATAGGTGCGTACCCACTGGAGATCTTTTTATAACAGTCCTGCAATGCATTGTCCATTATTATTTTTTATAATAAATAACTATTGTAGGCATTAATGAAATTCATACATGATAGTTTGGAGCGTTCTTTTTTTCAAGAAAATTTGTTGTAAAATCTTTCACAGGCCAACGTAAGGAACGAGGGTCTCCGGAGCCGCAGGATTTATTGTTTTCGCTTTGATTCCTAAAAGTGTAAATGAGAAAATAATTTCATCAATAAACAAAACACCACTATTATTGAAATAAAAAGAAGATTAATTTATTAAAACGTACTCTATAAATTGATTTCTTTGACTGCAGTTCATATTTGGTGACTTTATACACCTGATGCACTGTTCGTTTTCCAGAGTCTTAATAGAAGCTGTTAAAAATGTGTTTAATATTAATAGAATAAAATATTTTTTATTCAATATAGATATTTTTTTACTTTTACCAAAGTGCCTTTAATAAATTATATTTCCCATTTTATTACAAACCTTGTCTATTAGACTGCAGCATACATTGGTACTGTTACAGAACTTAGGCGTATATTTCACGCAACGCACTGCCAATTTCCATATCATTTCGTTCCAGACCTTACCACACGAATGACAAAAGAGAATTCTCTTCCATTTTGGTAGATTTAAATTTTCCGATGGGCAATCTAATCCGTCGTTCTCAAATACAGAGCTACTATTTATAATACATCCTTTCATACGAAACATGGGCACAGAGGGCTTTACGGTTAAATCACAAGAGGTAAGGAATGTCTCTTCGTTTTCATTATTTTCTGAATGATAGAATAAAGAAAAAAAAGTCAAAAATGTTTCCGTAAAATATATAATAATGTTTATTCGAAACAAAAATAAAACGAAAATTTGGCAGTGCGATACGACTAAAGTTAAGGAATATAATTGGATGTGACGAACAGTGTTATTTTAAACATATCAAAAACATAAAATAACAATTTTTTTTTAATTTTGTATTTTTTTAAATAACCACGTTTTTTATCATCTTCTTGCATTGTCATCCCAATTTGAGCTATATTCAAAATTTCAAGTTTCCAGTTCATCGGGAAGCGAGTTTAAAATCAATTACTAAATTTCATCCGGCCCGTCAGACTGACAATATGGAGTGTAGAGTACAAGGAGAACCATCTTATATGGGGCGAAAGTTGAAAAAGTGTCCTACTATTTACTGATAATAGAGGTTCCAAAACCTACCACAATAGCGCTGGCGTCTGAAAAACTACGATATGAAGATAGCTGTTGTGACCGGAGTGAAGTCAGCTGAATTAAAATATTTAAAAAATTCATGACGAAAGTAGTTAGTAAAATGCCAGTATACAAAATCTCAACTATTTACGTAGTACAAAACCAAGCGGATTGGTCGGTCCTTGTTTATTTCTCCATCTTATTCTAATTACTTTTGACGTTTTTTTTTAATTTATCCTATGTTACTGCAGCGCTACCCTTATTGGACACGTTTTTAGGGACACTTTTAATATATACGTATGGTTCTCCTTCTACTCTACACTCCATAACTGACAAGCAAGAAAGTGACAATAAAAACGTGGTAAAATGCTACTGTTTGCTTTTTTAACATTTATAAATGCAACGGTTATTAATCAAGTTTTCTATAATTTTTACCTCCATCCCTGGTTTTAGAAGCCTGGGGCCTTGGTTGTAACGAAATGTCTATTCGATTGTGCCTTTGTATGGGAGGTGGCGGGGAAGGTGATTTACTTAATAAAACTGGCTTCTGCTTGAGAGCTTTTTCAGATATAGAATATAAGCCATATTCGTGTACTGGCAACTTATTTTCGTCACCGAATTTCCGTCTCCTGTCACAAACTTCAATAATTTTATTATATTAAATTGATAATAATTTCCTTGAAGATCTCTACTTTTTACAAGAACAACATTTGATAAACAAAAACTAAATAACGAAATATATTTTCCACTATCCCAAGGTTAATTAATAAATATTTAAGTACTAGTTACTACTGCTTAGGTAGATCGGTTAGCACAGGGTCGTTACCCTCGCATTAGTAATCGCTGTCCAACGTTCGTTAGTTACCAGGACACACCACATACGATGTTGGCGTTAGGAAAAGAAGTTGTTATATCCCCTATACACAAAAATAAATAATATACGACTAGTCTCTTTTGAAGACATGATGTTATCACGACCGAATTTCGTTCAAGGCGATCAGTCTTAACTCTCAACGGAGAGCAGCCATTTGTGCAGGACAGGATAATATAGTGCACGAGAGTGTGCGCCAATCACAAATGCACTCTATATTCTCAAAATTTTCATAGCCTGAAGGGACTGCAATCCGACATGACCGGAATCAGGAGTAGGAGCAAAAGCTTTCCCTGCTTTCCGAGGCAAAAATTAAAACTTCCCGACTCTGGGCTGCCATTGAGAATATCTTGATTTTCTATCAATAACCCAATAACTTAAATTGGTCCGAACCGGGATCACATGAGTAAAAAAACCGTACAGAGGCAAAGCTTCTAAGGAGTTGTCAAAATTTTTACCTATTTTGGTAGGGTTGGCACAGGAGGATAAAATGAAATAAAGAACACGTTTATCAGTTTTTATTATATACTTAAGATAGAATACTTTTTATATACTACTAATTCTAAATATTTTATTTTATAATTTTTATTCTTTTTTCTTTTTAGTCTTTTAATAAAATGGTAACTTATGAATCTAATGTAAAGTTTTTTTAATAATATATTTAAAAACACTCACATGGCTCAACAAATATACAATCTTGCACGAGTTTAAATATTTCATTACCAATATTTACAATGTTTCTTTCGAGATCAAAATATTCGCAAAATTTATGCTCAAGCAATTCATACATTAATTTCAGATGCATTCTCACATTGGCTGAAACTCAAACAAGTACCGTCATTTGTCAGCAAGTTGTGTGTTGGAAAAGCATTTCCAAATAAATATTTACAGGTCTCTTTTTAGAAAACTTAATTCATGTTTTTTTACGCGGTAGAGCCAATTTTTTAAATGTAACTCGTATAGTTATAGCACGAATGGGCTGGCTCGTCTGGGAAAGGACCATACTCTCACAGAATACCAGCGTAAAATAGCAGCTCAATGTTGCTGTGTTTTGTATAATGAGGGTAGATAAACGAAGACTCTTTTTAATGGAAATGAGGCATTCTATCTTAATCCTCAAGGGTGACAACGCATCCGCATTTTGATTCTGAATCGAGGATTGATGTAGATGTCTATGGGTCACAGCATCCACTTACCATCAAGTGGACTGAGTGCTCGTTTGTCACTTCTTAAAAAATACCACTGTTTTTTTATTGGGATAGGGTGTTTGCGCACTCATTATTTTTTTTTTTGTTAATAAACTTTACCCCCAAATTAGGATTTTGTCCTATATCGTGTAGAGTTACAAACATACATTTCACAGGGACAAACATTGTGGGCCATAAAATTACTTATTCCGTGCGGGATTCGAACCCGTCGCCTTCAGCGCTACTGCTTACTAAAATCCTTTTTTATATCCTCTGTGATCCTCACAGAGTTTATATTGTTGCCTTTTTTATAATCAAAAAGCCTTTAATCACTCTTGTCGTCTGAAATAATAATAATAAAAAACATGAAAAAACAAAAATAACTATTCAATCACTTAACTACAGTTAGTTAGATCACTTATAGATGAGTTATCTATCTACCATATTACAAATAATAAATTATAGTTACTACTTACCTAGCGGAGTTATTGAGATAATTAAAAAACGATATAATTTTATTTGTTCTATTATTGTTCATACAAACAGTACAGTAAACCACATTAACACTTTTTTATATTTCATTTGGCACTAACAATTCTTTAAAAAATTAAATTTTACACTTATATATATATATATATATATATATATATATATATATATATATATATATATTATATATATATTATAACAAGTGTAAAATTTAATTTTGTATAACCCTGAGTTTGAGCACTGGCCGAGTCGGTTTAAAGCAGTTTCTATTTCTATCTATGTATGACGAGCGACCAGTGCTCACGCACACGCGCCTCTAGCTTGTAGTATTGTATGTATAGCGCAGTTGTATGAAGCTTTGCCACTATACGGTACGGTTTCTTTACTCATGTGCCGGGATTCTGACTTTGGAGTGCATGATCAGCAGTTGCACTTACGATAACTACACCTACCGTCTCGCCTTACTAGCAAATATAAGCAAAACCCATTTATTTGTACCTACTGTCAAAATTATGTATAAGAAGATTGTCCATCTTAATTCTGAAAATTTTCATTTAATCCCACTGTCTCTATCTAATGATTAATACCATAACTTTTCAGGCTTAAGCAATCACAAATTAAGTGATTTTTAACTTTAAAATAAAACTAAGACTTCAGTTAAAGAAAAGTTTTTTCAAAATTCTTTTTCTTGATTATTTATTTAAATTTAAAGTTGTATACCAAACATTTCTGCATTTTCTTACCTATATAAATTCCCTTGTTTTATCAGCCACGGTTCGAGTTGCTCCAACCATTCCTGTCATAGGAACTTTGATAAAAAAATTGTAGTACAATCACAATAAAATATTTTTGTTAGTGTACGTTCTTTCCTTACCTGTTGCTGTCCGATTACGGAGCCAGGTCTACATATCCTCATCCAACCTATAGCTTCATGAGACGTCATACGATAATGCTTGATTAGGTAACAACCAATTAAAGAACCAGTGCGCCCTAAACCTGCCTAAACAATTCCTTCATAAATACAAAAAACTACCATAAATGTTACCATAGTAGACGCTAAGTTCCAACGCCGCAAAACGTGTTAACGGCAACGATGATATTGCGCTTGCGCTTGCAAATAATGACCTTGTGAAAGGATTAATGTTGCACCGCACTTCTATCGATAATACTTTTGACCAATTATGTATTGAAATATTAATATTATTTATAAAAACAAGCTTCTACGTATCATTAATTTATTATTAATACATCTATATAAATAAAAATGTAAATATTTGTTTGCTCAAAATCTTAAATCTCCACTGCGGGATAAGGAAAGAAAATATGAATTAAGGAATGTTGCGCAACTAAAGACAGTATACTTTTTAATACCACTGCAAAATTAACAACTATAAATCAATATCAATCATAGACCACTACTTTATTACTACACTTTCAGACACTACGTATTTAAGACCACTCTCAAGCACAATCATTTCATAATCATTAAGGTTTTGTGCATAATCGTTCTTTTTGTAGTTCGTTAGCGTCTATTATGTTATGCTTGCGGTGTCTACTATAGTAACCAAAACAATCACTCGGTATTATAAATCAAATTTATTACTAAAATTCGTAACCTTGCAGTGGACTGCGATAGCACCTTCAGAGCATTCACTTATTTGTAAAAATTTAAAAAGTATATTTCTTGGTGGACATGATCCGTCGGGAAAAAACAAATCGTAATGAATAATGCCAGCATTATTAAATCTGTAGGAAAAAATATTATTAAAAATGTAATAACGCTGAGAGTTGAATAAACACTAAAACGTAAAAATGATTCAGATTAAATATGTGAACCAGATTCCAGATTAAAGTTAAAAAATGTTAAAGTTACAGCCTATAAACTTCCCACTGCTGGGCATAGGCCTCTCATTTCTGAAAGGGTTTTAGGGCAATTATCAAAAAACCAAAAATTTAAGGTCTTATTATACACTACCCCTTTACCTATCATATAATATTATGTAAAATAGAAATTTAATTTAATTTTACATGCTTTGCTTTTGATTTATATAATAAATTAGATCAAAATGGGCATGGTTCAAAAGAATTAAGTTTTATATTTTTACTAGAATGTCATTACACTAGTGTACTACAACTATTCCACGTATTATCAGTGGAATTATATGTGCCCTTAACAATTTTCTGCTAATAAAAATAATGTGTGCGATCAATGGTGCGTGCAAACAAACTTTTTAGTACAAGTAGATATATGTCACGTAAAACATATATATCTATTTTATTTACCTACTAGATTATAATACTAAAATGTTCAATTTTATAAGCCAGCACACAATAAAACAATATAAACCACCGTGTAAGTATATACTCACACATTGCCATCGTATAATCTTTTATTTAATCTTATGACGATTTTAACGTTATTTTCTTTAAAATAATTAATGTACTCTTCAGGTCGGTGATATAGCGGACCTCTATGCTCCACGGGGCCAATAAATGCAAGGAATTTACCTGTAAACAATATAATGTACATTACAGGCATTGATTTCGTTACTTCCAATATTTGTCAATTTTAAAAAGTTGATCCCTAATAAGATAAGAGAAATTGAAACCCTGTGGTGGCTATCAACTGACTGGCAAAACTCCCTATCTGCACCAATGGGGCAATGGGTATATAAACTCTTTAGCAAAAAAAAAACGGGCACCTAAGCAAAGAACCATTATTGTTACGATTTGGTTGACAGTTTTAGGTAGTCTTATACACATAATTATTCCCTACCTATGTAAGGTAAGTCATTAATATATACAAGAAACAGAAAGGGGTCGAGAATTGAGCCCTGAGGTACGCCCATTTGTGCTATCGACCCGGAAGAGCACATTTTATTAATGACAAGTTTTTGCGTTCTGTTACTTAAACGTTAAACAATTAATTTAAGACCATCACTTCTTATACCGTGGTGTTGAAGTTTCCTGATTAATATTTTATGGATTCATTTCATGAATATAACCAAAGCATCCCGTGAATGTATTCTATATATATAAAGGCTGTCCCAGTAATGGTGGATAATCTGGTACGTACGTGTTCGGGCGGGGGGAGGTGGCCTCGGTGCCCTAAAAAAAACTCTATTCCGATCGGTTCGCGGCCTACGCCATGTTTTACAAAATTCCGAAAATTCGTACTTCTGCTCACATTTGTGGTCATCACGTCCGCAGTTTAATGCCTAGATTGGATTTTTTTCTTTTACTGTGTTCCCTAATAATGATGTTTCTAAATTACTTTTAAAGGTTTTCAACTACTATGGGTAGTATTTTACAAGACGGCACTAAACATAAGTTCAAATTTTTTACTTTATTTAACTGCTAAGTTTGAGCACCTGTCTTGAAAAAAAAAACTTATAGGATCTGTTTGGCCAACCATTTGAAAAGTTTGCCTACATCATAAGGATTCTAAAACATTAGCATACCATGTACTTTATGTCATTACTTACTGAGCTATAACCGTTAATGTGTAAAAGTAGGCATTTCACAAAATTACAAAATTATTGGCAGATAGTTTTTTCAACATTGCATGTTTTTATTAGGTAAGTACATTTGTCGCCCTTGAAAATTTTACTTTACTACCGGCTCGCCTTGTTTGAATGAATTCTAAGCTGTGTGAGCGAGACAAACGGTGCTTAGGACCATTGTCGTGTAGTGGCGGTTAAGAATATCCACTACCCCATATCTTCCCGTGGGTGTCGTAAAAGGCGACAAAGGGAAACAGGCAGGAGATGAGCAGCAGCATCTACCTGATAACAGCAAAAATTAGAATAAAAAAACTGCGGTTGCCAACCCGCTCGCCAAGCGTGGCAACTATGGCAATATACCCCCCATGAGCAACGACAATAATAAACGGCCCCCAGTCCCCGGCGGCCCCGCTATTCCTGGCTACGGTGGCGACCATAGTAACGGCGGGGCAGGGGGTGCTAAGAATCTCCGGTGGAGGTTCGGTTGCCACCTAAGATGGAGACGTGGTCCTTCACTGCTTGCCGTATGAGGAAGCTCAAGGTCGCTCAGCGAGCTATGGAGAGGGCTATGCTGGGGGTTCTCTGCGTGATAAACTTAGAAATGAATATATCCGCAGTAGAACCAGAGTAACCGACATAGCCCAACGGATTAGTAAGCTGAAGTGGCAGTGGGCCGGCCATATAGCTCGAAGAACCGACAACCGATGGGGAAGAAAGGTTCTTGAGTGGCAGCCTCGTACCAGTAGGCGAAGTATAGGGTGACCCCCCACGAGATGGAGTGACGACCTGGTAAGACATGCGGGAAGTCGATGGATGCAGGTGACTCAGGACCGCGCTTTGTGGCATTTCTTGGGGGAGGCCTATGTTCAGCAGTGGACTTACGAAAGGCTGTAATGATGATGATGATGATGATGAATAAAGCAGGAAACACGCCAGATTCGATACTAGTACTAAAAACAATAGCTCGTTGAGGCGCAAGTGTATCTATTATAGACGCAATAACTTTAACGTAAATCCCCCACTATTCTGCAGTTTACTTAATATCAATAGTTTTAAAATATTTTACAATATCTTTTGATGATACTTTATGAAATGTATAATTCTTTGTACACGCATTTACATTTTACATAAGTAATGTGTCGTGAAGCGACTATTAAAAAATAAAGAACCTAACCTAAGAACAACAAAACAACAAAAGTAGACCAAGAAAATAATATATTTAAAATTTTAAAAAGGTATTTACAATTTTATAAAAAAAAATGAAATATGAAGATGATGGATGAAGTGAGATTACAATTAGATTAAAAAAAATAGGAGAATAGGAGAATGAGTATTATAGTGGAGCCTAAAAGGTTGAAGTGACACTCTGCTCTTGTAGAAATAGGCACACGCGGAGCTTGAGGTTTCTCAGCGGCGACGGCACGCAGCGCCTGGACTGGGCACACGCAGCGTCTGGAGCCGGCGCACGTAGCGCCTGGGGTAGGTGCGCTCAGCACTTGGAGAAGTAGTCGCCGCGCCCAGAGGTAGCGCGGGCAGTAGGTGCACTCGGCGCCTGAAGCAAGCAGTCGTAGCGCGCCTGAAGGTAGCGCGGGCAGTAGGTGTACTCGGCGCCTGGAGCAAGCAGTCGTAGCGCGCCCGAAGGTAGCACGGCAGTAGGTGCACTCAGCGCCTGGAGCAGGCAGTCGTAGCGCGCCCGAAGGTAGTGTGGCCCCGCGCTTGAAGCAGACTGCCGACGAATTCGGATGTAGATGGAAGCTTGCAGGATCCCGGGGCAATGCGGCCCCGGGATAAGGCCTTTAGTAGATGCTTCTCCTTTGAGAACTGAAGCGAGACTTTCTGTATTCTCCAATTGTTCGGCTTTTATATCTTTTTAGAGAGAACGAGAAATTATTTAAATTAAAACGAAATTTATTGTAAATGACCTACAGCCAAAGAGTATTTATGTAGAAAGAACATCATACCAGAGACGAATTTGAATAAAAGTTACCATAACAACGATATAAATAATAGTTGTCATATTTAACAATTTTTGGTTTTTGGACTGTTATTAAGAAACTATTACATTTTAGTAAGAAATGAGATATTATTCATATAGGAAAAACTAATGCACGGCAGCGTGCATGAAGCCTGAAATTGTAGAGTTACAGAGAATTCAATAAAAGACCGAAAAAGGTAAGACTCCATTGACAGTGATTTTAAAAGTGCTAAATAGTGTGAAAATACAAAGTGAAATTGATATGTTATTGTGTAAAAACGTTATAGGATCCTATAGAAATAAAGGTGATGCAAAATATAAATGCAGAAAATCAAAAACAGAATGGAAAAATAGTATAAAGTGATGCAAAACATGAATGCAGAAAATCAAAAACAGAATGGAGAAATAGTGTACAATGAAATGTAAGTAGCATAACACTACAAATGATTCGGCCACGGCAGGAGAAAAATTCAGTGACTTAGTGGTTACGATCGGAATATCAGTAAAATATTTCTCAAAACCATTGCAACATCCTGATCTGATTCAGTTAACTTGTTACTAAAACTTAACTGGTAGTTTGAACTGCGAGAATTGACCTTACCAGTTTAACTATTAATTAAACTCCATATCATTTTAATTTTAATAGAAGCGTAAGCCTAAGCTTTAAGCAGCAATATTCTTTACTGCTCAAAGTCTTGGCTGTGGAGCTCTTTTAAATATTTTTGAATATGTTTTTACATATTTCTTAAATTCGACGCTAGGATTATATGACCTTTTATGGTAAAGTTCTTATAACTTTTGTCTTTTCTTATGGACTTCTACTGTCGCCCATTCATTGAATGCCTTCCGACTGTTCAAGGAGAACGTTATTTTTTTTATAGAATAAGGGTGACAAACGAGCACATAGTCCACTTCATGGTAAGTGGTTGCTGTGGCCCATAGACATCTACCTTCGTTTGCGAATTAAAATGCAGATGCGTTGTCAGCCGTGAGGACTAAGATAGAATGCCTCTTTTTCAGTAAAAAAGGGTCTTCGGTTCTCTACACTCACCATACGAAACACAGCAGCACTAAGCTGCTATTTTACGCTGGTATTCTGTGAGAGCGTGGTCCTTCCCCGGTCGAGCTGACCCATTCGTGCTATAACTATACTGTTAATATAGCTGCAGCATGGCTCTACTACGTACAAAACGTTTTAGAGGTAACGATAATGTTGACGATGACAACGATGATTACAATGATCATGACTAGCTACGACGTTGATGATGATTTCGAAGATAATAACGGTGACGATGACGATGACACTGATGATGACACTAATGATGATGATGATGATGATGATAATGACGATGACGATGACGATGGTGATGGTAGTGATGATGTTGTCCAGAGTACAGTCTGAGAATCTCTATGAGAATAGTAAATAGAAATAAGCTACTACGATCTAACTACTGCCCAAAATTACGTTATCGTTTACCATAAAGTGGAATTGTAATCAAGATATAGCTAATAATTTATCAATATAGTAAATGTTTCAATTATACTGTAAACTAACCAGGTATAATCCAATTTAGATCGCCTCCCTGTATTTTATCTAATCGATCATATTCCCTATAATTAAAATCTTGAAAATTAAAGAAACCTAATTCTCGAGCTTTGTTTATCGCCTTAAGGCAATCTAATATTGATATTGTGTACGATGAATCACCAGGCGTTGCATCTTGAAATGGCCTAAAAAGATACAAATTGAAAGTAAAAATACGTTAAGCAGTTAAGCATACGTTAAGCAAAGAGAGCAAGGGGAAATGGCGAAATTTTAAAAAATAAAAGCGCAACATTTGAAAATAATTGTAAGTAAAAATAATTTTAACAGTGGTAGAGCCACGCGGCAGCTTTTGCTGTCGCACGGATGGGTCGGCTCGAACCGGGGTGGTACCACGACCTCACAGAAAAGCAGCGTGAAGTAGAGGTTTACCTCTGCGTTTCGCTTGGTGAGTGCAGGTGGCCGGAGGCCCTTTTTACTGGAAATGAGGCATTCAACCTTAGTCCTCACGGGTGACAACGCATCTACATTTTGATTTGTAATAGAGGATAGATGTAGATGTCTATGGGCCGCAGCAACCACTTACCATCAGGTGTACTGTGTGCTCGTTTGTCACCCTTATCCTATAAAAAAAATACATAGGTACTGAAATATGTATGTAGTAGCGTCCCTGCACAGCGAGAATATCATAAAGTAGTAAAAAAAAGTTTGAGATAGCTTTAAAAATCCTTTGGAAATTACTTTCAAAATCATAATAAGCTTAATTTATGAATACTTGTTGTTATTTCAAGGTTGAACACAGAATTTTGAGAATGTGATACTTAAAATAAACACTTTTACTCAGAAATCCAACGGCAACCGAAACCCTCCTTTTATATAAAAAAGCCACGTGACAGCTTCTTATAAGGCTTATTTCCTATAGACTTTACGAGAAATTGTGCAATTCGATTCCCAGTTTTCTTGCAGATCGAAGCATCGAGGTCGTAGTAGACAGTACATGCTTTGAGTACAAGCCGTCTCGTTAAATGAAATTAAAGGGTGACCATGCCATGTGAAGTCACTGGTCTATGCCGCATCTTAACCTACTGTCGGTAATATTACAAGATATGTGCAATATTGTATTAGACGCATCGGCTGGATACCATTCAGGCCGCTAGTTAAACGGCGCTGTTTAGTAAAGACGAGTTTTAAAGGCCGGGAACGCATTTGAAATTCCCCTGGTGCCCCTGGTGTTGCAGTTGTTCGTGGACGGCGGTAGTCACTTCCCATCAGGACAGCCCCATGCTCGTTTGCCCCCTCTCCTATAAAAAAAGAGGCTAGACTGTTAAGCTAGGCTGTTAACTGAAAGGCTAATTGAGCTAATTGGCAACGACAGTTCACACGCGGTTGAAGTGAAGCCTTCAGAAAATTGCGAGTAAAATTGCTTTGTAAGAGCGCCATCTACTTCATTCTATAGGTAAAGTCATTATATCAAAAAAAATAATTGACTCTCAAGCTGGTACGTAAAATAGACGTTAGATGGTTTAAACATGACTAATTGAATATATAAATCGGTAAGTTATGAAATTGGATTGCTATGAATGGATTGTATATGATAATTTTATGCAATATGATTAATTTTATTTATTTAATAAATTTGTTCATTTTTATAAAGAACTATTAACCATCTAAAGTGGAGACCGAGGCCATAGGAAACACTGTATTATAGTATTCTATCTCATTCTCTCGCAGACTAAATCCTACAGATGTATATGTTTGTCTCGTTTAGTGTCGCTTTTTCGTTTCATCGTGTTTCAAATGACATCGATTTTAAATAAGTTTTCACTTCAAAATGAAGTATGTAGACCAATAGCAACACCGACCATCACGGTCATAGATAATATACTATATAGTGATCACGGTGCGTCAGCGCAGCGCAGCCTCTCTGAAACATCACTTTTGCCTGTACTAAAAAAATTACCGCGACGGACAGAATAACGACAATGTTTAAAACTGGTGGGACAGAATAACCTAAACCTAAGCTAGTTGTCTGCACAGTACTACTCCGTATACTTCTTAAGCGAGTGTGGGAGTTTTAGCGCTTATTAGTTATCTACCCTCACTCATAACTCTAAGAGTTGCAATTTACATATATGAATTAAACATATGAAATAAAATTGAAAGGTAGGGTAAGTCCATGAACGGATGTTCGTAGACACGGGAACAATAAAAATAAATCAATAATACGTATTGCAAAATTTAAATAAAATCATTAGTTTTTCTCATGAGTTTTTTTACTCCTAATTAACTAGCGACCCGCCCCGGCTCCGTAAAGATAGGATCTATTAATGTAGCGTTTATTTAGATTTAAGATAATCAAAAACGATTTATTTTAATTTTTTTTTTCTTTAAAAAATATTCAAGTTTTTAGGATAAAATATAGTCTAGATCCCTCCCGGTATTGCTGTTCATAAAGTTTCATCACAAATAGTTCAGCCATTCCGAAGATTAGCCCGTACAGACAGACAGACAGACAAACATTTTAAAACTTGTTTTTTATGTTTTAGTAGCATGCTAATTGTTTAGGCCAAATAATTAACACTGTAAAAATTTGCATTCACGACGTGCGCTCGACTCGTGCATCCGATGTTACCAAGATCACCGTCGCACCCCCCCCCCTCCCGCTTCCGTTCGCATTCCATTGTGTGCGTCCACAGTGAATGCGCGGCGACTTGAGCCTGTTGCGGGCGCGACGGCGGGCGCGTGCCGTGGCCACAGTGACGAGCGAGCTGTTGGTGTGCTTAAATGTATTACAGGTGTTGTAAACCATGGACGAGGATTTAGTATTTCTACTAGACATTCCCATCCTGAGATGGGAGATTTTGAACATTAGAGAGGGTGTGCACGAAATAAATAAAAACCGACAAATAAATGATGAATTTTTTAATTTGTATGAAGAATTGACATTGTACCCTAGAAAATTCTTTGAGTATACTCGAATGTCCGTGTCAACAATTGATTACGTCCTGAGTAAAATATCACCTAAAATCACTAGAGAAAATACAATTTTTTTAACAAAAAAGAAATGAAGACGCGCTTACGCCGAGCGATAAGACCGAACTGGTTTGATACCCCCGCACCCGCGCATTGGATCGCTTGCTGACTAGGCCCGTAGTGTGGCCAAAAAGCGCGGATATGAATGTTTGAAAACTACGCGGGCTAATTCGCTCATGCCCGTCGCGCTAGGCGTCCGCCTTAGTCACTACACTATGGACGCAAACGGCGGTTTCATATGTTTGATAATTCGCGCCCGTCGTCGCAACCGCGCTAGGCTCGCACTGTGGACGAGGGCATTCGAGGACGCGGCTGCCGATTAGTATGAAAAAAGGTCGTGGTGCGACGGTCGGTCGCGCGCCTACTACGGCGTTATCTTAATTTGTTTTTCGTGATAACGAGGCTGATCTCATATAATTATTGTTGTAACCGTTTTGAGTATTGTTTGCGACCGCTGGGTTGGTTGCTCGCGGCCGTTGTAGATTTTTTGACGGTCTAAAGTTTGAGTAAATTATGCGCGCCTAATTTACTATTGAATATTTGAGTCTCGTGTAGACCGCCTCGAAATGAGTGTCTGTTTTGAGTATTACGTGACAAGAGTCCTAATTTGAGTTTTGAGTGATTAAATTAACTGATTGCCAATAATTGTTGCGCGATGGAAGGTATTGTAAAAGTCTAGAAAGAATTATTGCGCAGTGGCCGGGCGCGTGCCTCCTATGGAGTTGTTTAATTTGTACGTTTCGTTATAACGCAAGGAGAAACGAGACGATAATTCATCGGATATACTGTGTGTGAGCGAGAAAACTGAAAAGAAACTAGTTGAAGAACAAACCGGTGCGAATCTGTCGCAATCCCCTACCAACGGTCAGCGAGCGGGACCAGTATCGGCGGGATCGAGTTTGAGTGAGGCTTCTTGGGCCTCAAAGGCGGCGGTACAACCTGCGAGTTTGTGTGAAGTGAGAGTGAATAGTGAGCAAAGGGTAGGGGCTGTGAATAATGCGAACACGGAATGGCAGTTAGTGCAAAACAAGCGTTCAAAACAAAATAGATTGGTTAGTCGAAAAGGCAGAGCTATAACTGATCCGGGTGATAAATTTAAAGCTGCGGACATAAAAGTGCCTTTGTTGATATCGAATGTAAGTACGGAAGCAAATGAAGATGACATTGTTCAATACATAAAAGAAAAAACGAATGAAATTGTATCGTTAAAAAAGATAAATATTAAGTCTATTAGAAAATACAATGCGTTTAAACTGTATGTGTCAAAGCATAAGATAGACATGTTTTTAAACGATGAGTTATGGCCAAACGGAATTGTTTTTAGGCGTTTTGTGCATTTTATGTACAGAATTAAAGATAGGCAATCTAATTCGAATTAATTAGTATTTAGTTAGTAGAAAGTCACATACTTTTATCAATTAATGTGTAGTGAAACCATAAAAAAGTTTCTAACATTTACAAGTTTTAACTGTAAGTCAGCTAAGCGTTCTATAGATGATATTAGGGGCATATGTATGTGGTCAGATGTGGTCGCTCTTCAGGAGACGTGGCTACTCCCACATGATGTTCCTTTCCTAAGCTCGATTAGTCGTGAGTTTGAATACACGGGTAAGTCTGCAGTAGACACATCGGAGGGGTTATTGAGAGGAAGACCTCATGGGGGGGTGGCCATTCTCTGGAGGAAGGGTATTTTTGAGTCAGTTTCTGTTGTAAACTGTAGTAGCTCTCGATTAGTGGCCATTACAGCCACGACTGGGGGTCGCAATATTATTGTCTTTTCTGTTTATATGCCTACGGACTGTGCGGACAATCTACCAATTTTTACAGATATATTGAGTGAGATCAATGCTATCATAGCGAGTAGGGATATAGAAAATGTTTTTATGCTTGGGGATTTTAATGCGCACCCTCATGAACTATTTTTTAATGAACTGAATAACTTTTGTTCTGATCAGTCGTGATACCTACACCTTCATAAGTGACGCTCATGGAAGTAGGAGGTGGCTAGATCACTGTTTAGTATCCAAATCAGCCTGGAATGCAATTAAGAGTGTAGGTGTCTCCGAAGATGTTTACATTTCTGATCACTTACCAATATATTTAGAATGTAACTTAGAGGTGGTCAGGCCTAAACGGACAGTTAGAAGTCAAGATAAAAACCTGGTCTTATGGGGTGAAAGAACAAATGTAGAAACGCAATGTTACCAAAACCTTTGTAATAGCAAATTGCGGGACATTGACTTTCCTCATGAGTTTATAAACTGTGCGAATGGCTTCTGTGGCTTGGCCGAACATAGGGTCGCATTAGATAATTTGTATGAACAGATTGTTAGTATATTATCTGAGGCTGCTAAGAAATCCAGAGTGACTTGTAAGGGAGGACCAAGGCGGGGTAAGCGGATATGTGGGTGGAACAGCTATGTAAAGGACGCTCACTATGAGGCCAGATGTAGTTTTAAGGCCTGGGTACTCAGTGGTCGTCCCTTATCTGGTCCTATTTATGATGAAATGAGTGAAACACGAAAAATTTTTAAGAGTAAACTCAAATTTTGTCAGAAGAATGCTGAGCAAATCAAAATGGATAGATTAGCTCAAAAAAGAGCAGATAGGGATTTTAAAAATTTCTGGAAGTCGACCAGTAAGTTGGACACTAAGCCTAGTCTTGCTACGAGCGTGGAAGGAATTAGTGAACCCAGTGACATCGCAAATATGTTCATGGAACATTTTAAAGTACAATCTCCGCTTGGGCCCTCAACACAGGTGGGTAGTGCTGGGACCGCTTGTGGGGGAGAGGAACCTCTTGTGCATATTTCTGCTAAACAGATACGCAGTATCATAACAAGTATGAGCCGAGGTAAGTCTCCAGGACACGACGGGCTCAGCATTGAGCACCTGAAGCACGCTGGATTTCACCTGCCGCGAGTCCTGTCAATGTTCTACACAATGTGTATTAGTCACTCTTACTTACCTACAAAGCTGATGAAGACAATAGTAGTTCCCATTGTGAAGAACAAGACGGGAGACATCTCTGACAAGGGTAACTATCGTCCTATTTCCTTAGCGACTATCATAGCAAAGGTGTTGGACGGTGTGCTTGATACCATCTTAAGTGACCACATTCAACTGCATGACACACAGTTCGGGTTTAGACCAGGACTATCAACAGAAAGTGCTATTTTAAGTCTGAAGCACACTGTTCGATATTACGTAGATCGGGGTACCCCGGTATATGCCTGTTTCCTTGATCTTTCCAGGGCATTTGATCTCGTCTCATATGACGTGCTCTGGAGGAAGGTGGAGGACAGGGGTGTACCGTCAGAGATATGTGGTCTGCTCAAATATTGGTACAGTAAACAAATAAATCATGTGAAATGGGACGATACTCTTAGTGAACCGTATAGGTTGGAATGCGGGGTAAGGCAGGGGGGTCTAACGTCTCCCAGATTATTCAACCTATATATAGATGCTCTCATAGGCGAGCTCAGCAGCAAGCGTGTCGGATGCAGTGTTGGTGGGGTTAGTATTAACAACATCAGCTATGCAGATGACATGGTGCTGCTGGGACCGTCGGTGAGGGCAGTAAGAGAGTTACTGAAGGTGTGTGTAGCCTATGCTGAGTCGCATGGTTTGGTATATAATGTCAAAAAATGTGAAAACATTGTCTTTGGGGTCAGGGGCAAGCCTAGGACTGATGAACCTGACCTGTTCTTGAATGGGTCAAAAATTAAAAAAGTGACGTCTTTTAAATATCTTGGCCATTTTCTTGCCGATGACCTGAAAGACAATGTAGATATTGAAAGGGAACGCAGGGCTCTAGCGGTCAGGAGTAACATGCTGGCCCGTAGATTTGCTCGATGTACTGACCTAGTTAAAATTACCCTATTTAAGGCATACTGCCAGAGTCTGTACACGAGCAATCTATGGATCAATTACACTAAAAGGTCGCTGGATGCCCTGCGTGTTCAATATAATAATGCTTTCAGAATGTTGTTGGGACTGCCTCGATACTGTAGTGCGTCGGAGATGTTTGCGCATGCTCGCACGGACGGCTTTCATGCGATAATACGTAAGAAGACAGCTTCGCTGCTTAGAAGGGTGAGAGATAGTCACAACAGCATTTTGAAAACAGTAGCGGAGAACTATAATTCTCCGATTTTGAAAAAGTTTGTACATACTTCAATGTTTACTAACACTAGTTTATAAGTCAATTATTACTAACACTACTATGGATTAATTTTGGTCCGAAATAAAGATTATTATTATTATTATTATTATAACGAGGCTTGTCTTAAAGTATGGAAAAGATTTTGTCGCGCGTCGGCTGGTTAATTGTTTTGGCAAGTTAATATTGACTTGTAACGTCGCGCTAAGTGCCTTTTTTGATTGCTTGTCTTGTGTGGCTTTAATATCTTACGAAAGAATTTGGCTTTGTCGGGAGAACGCTGACTCGAGAAGAGACCGCGTTCGTTCCCGTGGTTTTATGCTAAGTGAACCCGGAACAGTGAATATTGAACATTGACCGACTGTTTTTTACTTGTGTTGTGTTTTACTTGTTTAATTTCGATGAACTTTGATTTGGTTGACTTTGAAGTTAATTAAATGTACAGTAAAGTTGATAAGCTAATATAGTAAAATAAAAGCAGAAGTTTTCAGTTAGTGATAGCCCCCCTTGAGAGATTTCACTTTTGGAGAGAAGCAGCGCTTGTGGATCTGCGGTCAGACTTCAACGGTTAAGTCAGGTTACATTGTACACACTACTACACACTACTTACATGCACATCACTTACCACCTGACTGGTACCCTGTGGTCAACCCTACCTCCGGAAATCGGTAAAGGTGGCTACTGACCTGCCTGCCGCAGGGGCAATCAAGGAAGCACAGCGATCGGAGCAAAATCGGAGCTGTCTCTACACACATCACACACGCCTGCCATTCAGTATGAGAGTGTACGTCTCGCTGGACGCACGTGTTGAGAATGGCGCTAGTCTTATCGAAATATCAATGAATCGGTATATATATCCTTGGCACTTTTTTATATAGCATAAGGGTGACAAATAAGCACAGTCCACCTGATGGTAAGTGGACACTGTGGCCCATAGACACCGACATTTATCAATAAAACAACTAATTAATAATTACAACCATAATATAGTGCTTATAAGCTGCAGCATAGCTCTGCCACGCTATTTTTAGGCTATCAAAGAGAATTAAATATGACTAACTTCACTCGTCATAATTTAACCCATTCTCTGTCGCTGTACTCAAACGACCATATAACCAATTTATTCTGTGATATAACTTATTAACTAGTGCTTAGTAACTATAATTTAACTAGTGTTACAAATAGCCGGATAGTTTTCTAATGATGAGTTTTAATAAATTTAATTAATAAAATTTGTATTTTTGTTTAATTATTTAGTTAATGATATTTTATTCATATTGCAGCAATTTTAATACTATTGGAATATTTTCTTTCCCATACTAGCCCTTATGATAAGTTAGGTAACAAATCCCAGTAATGTTACTTGTAAGTTACTACGTTGAAATAACGTTGTTTCTGCGGTTCTGACTTATACTCATACGTGTGATCCTCGCGAAAGTCGCAACGAACTGAACGAAATTGGCCCAATTGCGCTACACACGCAACATTTCCTATATAAAAAAGTACTCTGTGGCAACAGCGGCAGGGCCGATCTAGGGAGCAAAGAAGGTCTTGCGCTCCTGCAGTGTTGCAAAAGTGAAAAATAAAAAGTCGGTAGATTTGCCAGCTAAAAATCTGGAGAAATCGGGAGATTTTTATTTACATCCATGGGTTTAGAAATGTATCATAAAACGTTCTTTTAGATGTCGTTCTTTTTCGTTTCATTTTTTTGGCGATCAAAATAATGTCTTTATAATTGAAACTAAAATTTTATGATTATATATTTTTGCTACTCACGCTTCTCCAAAATTCTTCTGTTTCTTCACTGAGTGATTTAATTTCTTTCGTATTTAGAAGCAAACGCCATTCTAAATTATTTTTTTGATAACTAATGCTACCTAACAAATTTGGACATAAAGCACAACAGTTCTCAATAAAACAGAAGAAGGCAAGTAATTATTGAATGTAATTCTATCAACGAACAACACTATATATACATGGCCTAAGCTACCTAATTCGTAAAACAACCCGAACAAAGTAATCTTTAGGGATCTCCCCCGTACACTTACCAGACAATAATGAACTCTATTTTAAGATGTATCAGTGCAATATGCTTTAACCATACCGCGAAGTTAAAAACCTAATAAGGTTATAGATATAGGTCCCATAGGACGTGGTGCAAGCAATTTCGGGAAGTCCCCGTACATAGATTTTGTGTTAAAAGTTCATTTTAGTATTTTGATTATTACTTTTCAATTTTATTTATGATTATTATTTTACATTAGTTGAAAATGTAAAAAAATCGGGAGATACGTTCGCTAAATCGGGATATCGGGAGATACTAATTAAAATCAGTAGATCTCCCGATAAATCGGGAACTTTTGCAACACTGCGCTCCTGCCGCCCTGCCGCAGGGCCGACTTAAAAAATTGCCCCTGCTTGCCTACACACATCACAATTAAGGAGGCAATTAAGGGTCATCTCCACTCCTACACCCTAAATTGCCCCTGCCGCAGGCAGGTCAGTAGCCACCTTTAGTTGTGCTTGCTTATTTGTCAGCCGTTTTAGAACATTTATCCATAGGCCATTGGGCCCCTCCCTCGGTTGCCCGTCGCGACTACCACTCATGGGCCCTGGTACAGTCGGCCTTTGTCGGGGCAGCTAAGGGTGTGAACAATTTCTGGTGCGATATTAAAATGCCACAAAGCAACTTGTCGAATCAAATTTATGTCATCAAAGTTAAGTTAATAATTTAAACCGAATACAAGCCTCGCTCCCATATTTCAATATTACATCAATTTCATATACTCGTAAATGTATGTGCTTTTCTTTACGTATTAGTGTAGTTTAAAAATATTATACCGTATTTAACGAGATCAGTTAGCGTAACTTTGTAAATTCGACAATAACACGCATCTTCTCTCGTGTTGCATGCAATAATTTGCGTGTCGTCGACTGTATCAAATCCAGAAGTCATGTCCACTTAAGGATATTCTACGCAGTTAAGAGTTACATGAAATTTATTATGAAGAAAATTGGGCTTACCGATAACTATAACCGTGTACAATTAACGGTTTCAAAGCTTCTTTTGGTGGCAAACTCAAATATAAAACGCCAAAACATCCCAGTAAAAACGCGGCATTAGTTCTCTTCTTAGGATCAGAGGAAGTGTAGTGAACAATGATTTGATTATTTTGACATTGTTCTATTTTTTCATTTAATATTCTACAGTATTTGTAAACACAACCAAGATTTAAAGGTCCGAAGTCAGAGTAATAGTTTTCATAAATTAATTCATTATCTATACAAAAATAATGTATGTCAGCAGTATTCTTTAAAATTCTCCCTGGCCTTACTGTTGCAAAATACAATACATTCTTGATGTATTCGGCCATAAACAATATATCATTATTTCGTGTCATCACTTCAGGCAATCAAACTTATAAATATATTATCACATATTATTTGATATTGAAATATCTGGAACACGATTAAATATATTAATTAAATGTACACAATGATTTCATTACACAAAAATAAATCAAAATAAAAATAGAAAATAAATTTGAAAGCTATCAAAATAAACTTTGACGTGCACTCTCATATTTATATTTTCTTAAAATAGTTATCAACAAAAAGTTTAATATTTTCGCCGTTTTTAGAGACACCCAAAAAGTGTAGTAACTATTCTACTCCTACTGTCAGGGTCGGGTTTAGGGCAAGGCAACAATTGTCTTCTCTATAGTCAAATATAGCCCCGGGGCCTCTAAAAGGAAAAGGTCTTCACAATTTGTGTCAGGGGAGGAAAATTTGTGGAGGCCCATTCCTTAAGCAAACATAACAAAAACAAAACAAATAATAAAAGCATAAATATCATATTATACAAAGTCAATTTGGAACCAAGTATTTATAAATTGTTGTTTCAATTCGCTTCATTGATCGTTTTATACAAAAACGATTGTGAAAAAGATTAACCTAGAGATCTTTAACTACTAGCAATTACTCGAAAACCAAAATTTCAGAGGTACAAGTATTTCCGAATGTTGAAAATACGTTGCGAATGTACTCGGTATTGATAATGTCGAACTGCACATTTACGAAAAATGTAAATTATAAAAACCAGTCAAGTGCGAGTCGGACATGCGCATAAAGAGTTTCGTATCACCGTAAAAGATTTAATACTATGTTGGTAAAACACGTTTCTAGTAGGGGAGCCTCCTTGATTTTTTTTTTATTATTTTAGTGGCTACAGAAATACACATTCTGTGAAAATTTCAACCTATTACGGATCATGAGATACAGTTCGCTGACAGACAGATGGACGGACAGCGGAGGCTTAGTCATAGGGTCCCGTTGGTTATCCTTCGGGTACGGAACGCTAAAAATGGACTTCGAAGTACAATAACATAAAACCGTCTATGAAAGTTATCCCCAGGTATGTCTAAATCTTTTTTTCTTTTGTATATTTTAAGTATTTTAAATAAATTAATGAAAATTGAAAAAATTTTTTTCGTCTATTGTGATGATGCATGCAATTTTTCGGGGCCTAAATTTCTTGGTTGTCCTAGGTCCCCCACCTAGGTCCCCAACCTTTAAATTCGGACCTGCCTACTGCCCTAGTAAATGTGATTCCAATACTAATCTTTTGTGTCCTAACCACTCTTTAGAGTCTAACAAGATGTTAGAGGAGGAATATCCTACTCTTTAACAGTTTGTAGTATATTTCTTGGTCCCAACTTAGTGCCCCGTTTATGGTGTAATCCAATCGGCGCTTAAAATCAAAGAGTAAAACAAGTATATGAGAGAGAAACAACATATTAGACTTTCCTCTTTATTGATACCTATTTATTTTAAAGTATAATACACATAACTTGTTATTATTAACCATGTATTTGGCAGCTATGACAAAGTTTAACAGTGGACTTTTGATAGGCTGTGAAGAATTAATGAAAAACTATCACTCACTAACCAACATGAATAATGAATATCTTTTGTTTATAAAAAAAGGAGGCAAAGACCCTACGGTTCACGTGATGATTACCGTCACCTATGAACATCTGCAACACCAGAGGAATTGCAGATGCATTGCCTGCCTTTTAGCAAGGAGTAGACTCTTTTCTTGAAGGCTCTTATGTCGTTTAGGTCTGGAAAACCGCTGGCGACATTAAATTCCGCAATGTGGTCGTATATGGCAATCCGCTGTATAACACACCCTAGAATACTGTCAACCATAAAGATAATTTGAAAAGTTTAAAGTTCTGTTACAGTATACGATGATGAAATTTAGTAGGTGCCGAACAATTCCTCGAAGCACTTCCCGTGGTATATACGATAGAAGCTGCACAAAGATACATCTCTTTACAAAACCAGTGGATCAAGCCAATCGAAAAGAAATGGCTGTCGACGATTTGAGTCGCTCTCCGTTAAATGCGGTCAAATGGAAGGACTATATATTGGGGTGTCCCGGCCTGTATGACATCAGTGTTTTAATATCAGGCCGAAGCTATTTGTAAAGCGTTATGCCAGCATAAAATACCGTCTCGATCAACTGAGCACACTAAACTTTTTAGAAGATCGGTTTTTAGAAGTTCGGCTTTCCCTTCAAAGTGACTATGGCGAAATGGGCAAGTACCGGGATACTGGTGCAAAGCCATAATCATACCATTGTATAAGGGAAAAAGATCACGGCAGGACTGCATAAATTACCGCGGTATAAGCCTTCTCAGCGTCGTCGGTAAATTGTATGCGAAAGTGTTGATTGAAAGGGTTGTGAATGAAACAGACGAAAAAGTATGGGATGCACAAGCGGGATTTAGAAAGGGAATGGGATGTACGGATCAGGTCTTTACCTTGCAGTGCATAGCCGAAAAGTGTCTGGCTAAAAACAAGAAGGTCTATTGCGCGTTCGTGGATCTAGAAAAGGCCTATGATAGAGTGGTGAGGAATGAATTGTGGTCAGCACTGTCCGGGAACGGTGTGAGCAGTATCCTCGTACGAGCATTGCAATCTCTTTATAGGGATTCTAGTGCTTGTGTAAGGATAAATGGGACATACACTGAATGGTTTAATATCGAAAAAGATGTTAGACAGTAGTCACCGTGGCTGTTTAATCTGTTCATGGACAATTGCTTGACAGATTTAAAGGAGAATGAAAGTGGGTTGAGAATGAATGAGTTACTCGTCAAATGTTTTCTCTATGCTGATGACCAAGTACTACTTGCGTCCTAGGCCGAGGAGTTGCAGGAGATGTTAACTGCTATGAGTGGAGTTTTTGTTAGAAAGGGAATGAAGATTAATGTAAAGAAGACGAAAGTAATGGTGTTTGAAAGAGATGAGGCAGTGACAGGCTGCAATATCGTGATTGGAGACGAACAAATTGAACAGGTGAAAGAGTTTGTGTATCTAGGTTCAAAGTTTACGAGAGATGTGAGAGTGATATCGAAAGAAGAGTGAATGCAGGAAACATGGTGAATGGAGCTTTGCACTCCTTTATGAGCAGTCGAAAGGTGTCTAACAAGGCTCGTTTGGCTGTGCATGAGGGGTAATGGTTCCGACACTCATGTACGGAAGTAAAAGTTGGGTGAGGCAGAAGAAACATGAAAGCAGAATAAATGCAGTTGAGATGAGACCGTTAAGAAGTTAAACTGAGTGACAGGATAAGAAATAGTGAGATAAAGAAACGTTGTGGTCTAAAAGAAGATGTAGTGACAAAAATTGAGAAAGGTATACTGAGATGGTTTGGCCATGTGGAGAGAATGAATGAAGAACGATTGACGAAAAAGGTGTATAAGGCGAATGTGAATGAAAGTGTTGGAAGGGGTAGACCTAGGCGGACGTGTCTAGACAAAATCAGGGACGTCTTGAAAAAAGGCCAGGTCAAGAGTACCCTCAACCGAAGAGCATGTATGAAGGGAATAATGAAAGTGGACGAAGCGAAACAAGTATGTAAGGATCGTAGCAAGTGAAAAGAAATGGTCTCGGCCTACCCCTTCGGGAAAGAGGCGTGATTATATGTATGTATGTATGTATTTGGCGAAACTATGAGAGACAAAATACATATAATAATCATCTTTCGATTAAGAGAACATTATTATTTTAAAAATACATTATTTATCTGATCAGTACATGATAACTTACCTACAAAAAATAAATGAAACCCGTGACATTATGCACTAAATAGAATTTTGTTAGTTCTTTCTTATATTTTGGGTTTCAGATTTCCTTATTAAACAAGTATATAGTCAAAGCCTCGGCCGTTTCGTTTACCCTGCCGAGGCTTCCCATCTGGTTGGGTTTTATTTTTGTATTTTATTTTATTGTATATTTAAAATTTTATGTATTTATGTATATTATAGTATTTATATATATATATATATATATATATATATATATATATATATATATATATATATATATATATATATATATATATATATATATATATATTTAAAATTTTCATTTATATGTTTATAAAACTATAACTAAAATACATAAATACCAAAAGTAATCATATAAATACCAAAAAATGAATACTGTTATTTATTCGCTAAACGTGGTACCTACATCAAAGATGACAAATAGTTGTGCATAGTACACATGCGAAAACTATTTAACATAGTATATTAAATCATTATTTTTATAAGTGAGCAAGTCAAAATATATATAGACTAATAGTGATAATTAAAATGAAATTAAATTAAAATTACAGTTCATCATTTTTATTTTATAACTAGGCAAATCAAATTAAGTATATATAGAAAAAAAATTAAAAATTCAAATGAGTATGTACTTAATCTAATGGGAAATATTCAAGAGCTGGTATCACTCAGTTCGCCCCTGAGTCAGTGTTGCCAACTGTACGATTTAAATCGTATTCACACGATCTTTTTGGACCTAGTACGATGTACTATCATGCTTAGAATAGAATAGAATAGAACAGAATAGAATAGAGTAGAATAATTTACATGTATAATTCTCATTGAAAGTAATTTTTTACTTTACCACTGGTTCGAAAAAAGCCCTCTGTCATGGGAAGAACCAGCAAGAAACCCAGCGGGACTTTTTTTTTAAAATAAATTTTACACAGTCACAATAACCACTTACCATCAGGTAGACTGTGTGCTCGTTTGTCACCCTATCCTATAAAAAAAAAGATTACGAACTATTTACAAAATTTATTTTAGAAACTGCTTGGAAGCGACTACATCATTCCCAGGGGTTATTATCAACCATGTATTCATTTATACTATAATAACCCTTTTTATACAGTTTCAGCTTAATAAAATATTTAAACTTGGTAATAGAAAGAACCTGTACACTTTCCGGGACCTTGTTATAATAGCGTATACATTGCCCCAGAATGAATAACTGACTCTGTGGAGTCGAGATACTGGCATCACTAGCTTGTGTTTGTTCCTAGTGTTTACAGAATGTATATCACTTTTTTTACTAAAACTATCTTTGTTTTTGTGAACATACATTAAATTTTCGTAAATATACTGAGAGGCCAAAGTTAATATATTTATTTCTTTAAATTTATCTCTAAGAGATTCTCTCGGTTTTAGATTGTAAATAGCTCTAATGGCCCTCTTCTGTAAAACAAAAATAGTTTCTGAATCAGCCGCATTTCCCATAGCAAAATCCCATAAGACATTATGCTATGGAAATAACTGAAATAAACTAATCTAGCTGTCTCGACACTAGTGAGACCTCGTAATCTTTTTTTACAGCATAGGTTGCAGAACTTAGTCTGCTTATTAATTTGGATATATGGGGGCCCCACTGAAGCTTTGCGTCGAGAGTGATGCCAAGAAAAACAGTGGATACAACAGGGCTCAATTCCTCCCCATTTAAAAACACATTGGTATTCATATTTTTAACATTCGTTGTTGTAAATTTAACACAATTACTTTTATTTCCGTTCAAATGCAGATTATTAACGTTAATCCAATGCACTAATTTTGATATAGCATTATTCACTTCGTCACATTTAAATGATTGACGTTTAAGTTTAAAAATCAAAGAAGTATCATCACCAAATAATACCATATCATGACTATCTCCTACAAGGTGAGGTAAGTCATTAATATACACCAGAATCAGGAATGGGCTGAGAATCGAGCCCTGAGGGCCACCCATTAGTACAGGTGACCCGGAAGAACTTTTACCATTGATAATAACCTTCTGCTTTCTATAATAACTTTAAGCGCTGTGTTCTTGACACCATAGTACTGTAGCTTCCTGATTAATGTCCCATGGTGAACACAGTCGAAGGCCTTGGAAAGGTCACAAAATATACCCAAAGCATCCTCTGAATTCTTATATGCACAGAAATATGTTTAATAAGCTCAACTCCAGCGTCAGTTGTCGAGCGACCCCTTGTAAAACCGAATTGATTTTTATGTAGCAATTTATTAATATTAAAGAAACTTAACATCTGATCTTGATCTAAAATATTTTTTTCTAAAATTTTACTAAATGATAGTACTACAGAAATTGGTCTAAAATTGGCGGGGTCTAATGTACTACCAGATTTAAATATAGGTATGACTTTAATATGTTTCATTAAATCAGGGAACACACCAGATTCGGCGCTTATATTAAATATAGTTGCTAGGTAAGAAGCTAATATATCTATTATACATAAAATAACTTTAACGGAAATCCCCCATAAGTCTGCCGTTTTCTTAACATTAATAGTTTTAAAATATTTAACGATATCTTTTGGCAGTACTCTATGGAATTTAAAAGTATTTGAACAAGCCTTTACATTTTGTTTAAGCAATGATCTTGCAATGAGCTTCATACTTAAATGCAACCTTTACAAAATTCTGAAGAAGACTCTTTAGAATTATATAATTTTCAGTGCGCGAAACCAGTAACGCTTGCAGGATACTTCTTATTAACGTAAAAAAAAAAAACATAAAATTATCTCATTTTATGCCTTCTGGTGATGTTAATCACAATTTTTCGTTTTCGGTTTTAGAGCCTTGTAAAGAGATATTTAGTGACGATGGCAGGAGACCCAGTAGGACCTTGGATCCTTGGACGTGCAAAGCCCTGGTGTGAGATGCTAAGTGTGTATAAACTTTGGTGACCTTTTATCCAGGGGTTACCTCGGGCCTTGGTTAGAGCTGGGACAGCATTTTTTAGTTATTTTTTGTTATTTAATATATATTATAAATAGTAATATAGGTTGTATTTAATAGTTTGAATTTTTGATTTTTTTATTGTCTTCTTAAATTATTAGTCTCTTAAATTAATGTTTTTGTAATTGACTCACACGGTTGTACTTTTGCGAGTAATGGATATTATCCTTTAAAAAATTTGTTCAAAACTACCCCGCATTATTTTGATGATAAAATAGAAACGGGCCGTATTGTATTAATACATTGTATTAATAATTTTAATACAATGTATTAATACTCGTAAGTATTGTATTATATTCAATTTCGTGCAATTGTAATATTAAGATAAATTATAGTAAAGCTCAAAGTATATATTTAATAAATCAGAAAACATAAACTCAAAATTATTATAAGCACGCCCGAGAGACTGACGATATATACCATATGCATTTGCCATCTTTATCGATAACTTTTTACGAACCGGTATATCAAAACCATAATCAAAACTATCGCCAAGGATCAATCCAAAGAGTATAGGAACTGTCCTATAAATCGCTCGACCGAACCGCATATTGTATGAGGGCGAGCGACCTGTGTAAACAAATCCGAAACAGCACGACCTTTACTATGAATCGTTATCATTGTAATTTTTCAGAATCTAAGTTTTCAGACTAAAAAGAAATAAAAAGCCTATGCGAACGCCGTCGTATGGCTACTCTCCTCGAGACTCCTGTGTTGCTCTATGATATTGTGTGCGTTAACTATAGTATGTGCCATATCGATTGAGAAAAACGGACAATGACCTCAGATATGAGCCGAGTGTCAAAAGGCGTAACTTACAAAATCTCAATTTAGATGTGATAACAATATTTAAATATTGATATTATTCCCACTTCTAGGTCAGCACATATGTTTTGTTTTTTTGTTTCTTAAATAATATTGTCTGTGGTTCCTATAAACATAGTAAAATCTTACGGTACATCGCGAAAAATGTGTTATATTTTATATTTCAATTTATGGTAAGTAACGCAGCAATTCATTTAATAACAGTTTCATATTAAAAAAATATTTGAAGCAATATAATCACCATATTGAGCTTTTGCAAATTCATCCCTTTAAAATAAACAAAACGCGCGTTACGTCAGTTCGTTCTAAAAGAAACGTGACAATGGCAGCCAGAGATGCGTCACCTTTTTTGGGCCGGTCCGCCATTTTGTTTTCATTCGTGTTCGGATAGCGCTTGCGTGTGTACGTCTCGGGTAATTCATAGCATTCATTGCATTGTTTTAGTTGAGTTTTTACTGTTAAATTTGTTATATCGTTAAGTTTTTGTTTTTTGAATCTGTTATATTAGTTTTACTGTGACGGTCGTTACTAAATCGACATGAGTTCAGGAGAATTTGGTGAAGGACCCGGTCCTTCAACATCAAGTGGAAAGAGACGTCGCCGACCCATAATAAACGTAGCAGGTACGTACAAATAGGTACAAATGCGACGACGTAGCCTTTCTATTTCTTAAAGCGCTCTTTTTATGTGACCATGTGGTATTTATTTTCTAAAACAATATGTATTTATGTGATGTAGTACTATGGTAGTATATTTTTGTCATTTATTTACAGGCCCATCTTCTGGAGCACCTTTAACGTCACCAGTAAAAAAGAGAAAACCTACCACTTTGTCGGTCGGGGAACAAGAGATTATCATTAATGTATACAAATATGTCAAAAACACCTGGCCCGAAGACGTGTATCCTTCAAACGTTAATATGGTAGAAAAGGTTTCGGAGATCTCAGGAGTCAGCAAGAGCACTATATATCGCGTATTAAGCGTGTATAGAGATTCCCATAAAATACCAGAAAAGGGAATAATTAATAAAAGAAAAAAGTCTGTAATTGACAAGTTGGACGATTTTGATAAATCGGCTATAAGAGCGAAAGTGCATCAGTTCTTTCTTGCAGGAGAATTACCGACTTTAGACAAAATTTTGCTCAGTATAAATCAAGATGACCAGTTGCCAAACTTGAGCAAAACTTCCCTGCGACGTGTGTTGCGCCATTTAAAATTCAAATATATAAAGAGAAACAGAAAAAGTGGTCTAATAGATCGCCCAGAGATAGTTCTGTGGCGTACCAGATATTTGAGAGAAATACAAATATTAAGAAACGAGGGACGTAACATTTTTTACCTTGACGAAACATGGATTAACGCAGGTCATACTATGGGAAAGGTATGGGAAGACACCACAATTGAATCTTCTCGTCAATCACGGTTAGAAGGCTACTCTACTGGCGCGAAAGCCCCTTCGGGTAAAGGAAAGCGATTAATAGTTGTACACGTTGGCAATGAAAATGGCTTTTTGGAGGGATGTGATTGGGTATTTGAATCATCATCTACTGGTGACTACCATGAGAGTATGGACGCTCTCCATTTCGAGGACTGGTTTAGAAAAGTAATAGAAAAACTGCAAAGCGGCGATGTCATAGTTATGGATAACGCTAGTTACCACTCCAGACGTTTAGAAAAAACCCCAACAATGTCTTGGCGGAAACAAATATGCAGGAATGGCTAGAATCTAAACAGATCGCATACGTGCCCTCGGACACAAAGACCCACTTAATGGAAAAAATAAAGGCAGTTAAAGATAACTATCGAAGTTACGTCACCGACGAGATGGCAAAAGAAAAAAGCATCACAGTGGTAAGGTTACCTCCTTATCACTGTGAGCTTAACCCCATTGAACTTGTGTGGGCAGATGTGAAAGGGTACGTTGCACGAAAAAATACAACTTTCAAGTTAAAAGATGTTAAAAATTTACTTAAAGATGGTTTAACTCAAATCACGCCAGATAAATGGAAAAACTGTGTTCAGCATGTCCTTAAGGTTGAACAAAAAATGCGTGGCATGGATGATAGAATTGACCAAACTGCAGATCGCTTTATAATTAATGTTACAGATAGTTCATCAAGTGAAGATACGAGTGATGATTGCACCGAATAAAAATAAAGTTCTTATATAATATTAAAAATAAAGTTTTATCTTTTGCATAAGTACGTACTTATTCGGTGTCGTTATCACTCGAATCTTTATATGTGTTATAAATTAATGTTTTTTGTTGTTAAATGAATAAAGTACTTTATAACAATAGATGATTTTTCTTCTACAGCGATCTTTCACATAACTTTTTAATAATAGTTAATAAATATATATTATATCAATCATTATAAAAAAATCATTATAAATAAAGAAAGTACTACATATAAAATGTGCCTATATATTGAAGGTTTGTAACCCCTGGTTAAACGACCGAAAGGTCATTGTCCGTTTTTCTCAATCGATTTGGCACATACTATAGTGATGTATATTTTACCTATAAGGACTTTTGATAAATTATTTCAGTGCGACCACAATACTGCAATTTGAAGTGCTAAGGGAACGGTAAAAAGGTTCAACAAAATAAGTTTAGTACATGAAACTGAAAAACTTCAAATGTTAACTAATTTTTTACCATGATAATTTTAAAATAAATAATTATATGTTTTTTTATTTCGTCAAAAAACATGATAGCGGAAATAAGCTGAACCTACTTGCCTTTTGTGTGACTTTAATACAAAATTTATTAAATTCCTATAATCTCTGGAGAGGTTTAAACAGTGGTAGAGCCACGCGACAGCTTTTGCTGTCGCACGAATGGGCCGACTCGAACCGGGATGGTACCACGACCTCACAGAATACCAGCGTGAAGTAGAGGTTTACCTCTGCGTTTCGCTTGGTGAGTGCAGGTGGCCGGAGGCCCTTTTTACTGGAAACGAGCCATTCCATCGTAGTCCTCATGGGTGACAACGCATCTGCATTTTGATTTGTAATAGAGGATAGATGTAGATGTCTACGGGCCGCAGTAACCACTTACCATCAGGTGGACTGTGTTCGTTTGTCACCCTTATCCTATATAAAAAAAAAGGTGAGTCTACCCATAAGTTTAAACAATTTTCCCCAAGAAACAGATCAGATAGTTGTATTTTAGAGTATTTATGACCCTTAGAAAAAAATGTTTACTGTCATGAACTGTGTGTTGCCCACACTTGTATGTAGGTACTTACATGGAGCACTAATTAAACAGCGAGTTTAGTCTGAAGTTTTATTGTGTTAAGATTCACCTTGCTTGTGAATGGTTACTCGAATAAACCGGTTGGCTGAGTAACTTAAGTACCACTTGAACCACTCGATCATCAAAGTAGTACACGAGTGGAATTGCTAAATGACTCGAGACGTAATAATTTAAAATTAAAAATTTTGTACAACAGACTTCAATATATATTATTAATGATACTCAAAAACTGTTGGTCAGTCCAAATTTATATGGGACCACATGAGAAGAACCAGCTTTCAAATCGAACAATCAAATCGAAAGAACCATCGAAATCGGTTCACGTAGAACAAAGTTATGAGGTAACACATATAAAAAAACATACAGTCAAATTGACCCCCTCCTTTTTGAAGTCAGTAGAAAATGTAATCAATTACCCCCACCAAAAAGGTATATTAAAATAAACCAACACACTTAATAAGAGATGAGAGCAGACTGACTCGAGTCCAGTTGAACTCGAGTTGATATTGTTTTTCACTCGAAAACATATTTTTGATATTGTTCGAGTCGTTCGAGTAAAATTGTAATCGAGTCGCATCACTAAGTCTTTTTCCGGTACGCAAGGTAAAGTGTCAAAGTGTTTTTAAAGTCTTTCTCGCTATCTGGAAATATTTTAGAGATCTTTTAAAATTTACTATTTCTAATAATATAATCAGTATGTTCACAAATCATTCAATTAGTTTCGTTTCATATTTCAGGACTATATATTGCAATAAACCATGGCTGATGTTGAAGTGTAAGTACTGTTGTTTTTCATTATAAATATTAAAAAATCACCAATGATAGATTTTAGCTGTATTAAATATATTCTAAATTACTATTACTAGATATAGATATACAGAAAATGTTAATTTCAACTAAGAAAAATATAGTCAACATAACCTCTTCACGTTTAGTTTTGCACTTGTATTTTGTTACTTTTATTTTGTATAATTTATATTCTTGTGACCAGGACGTTTTACTAAATATATTTATAGCTTTTATTGCGTTACTCATATGTTATTATAATAATATTAGATGTTATTTAGCAATAATGGCCAGTAAACAATACACATGTTTTTAACCTTACATATGTATCATAATTTTTACAGTGAGGTTCCCGTCAACCCCGTACTTAGCGGGGGTGCTATGGACGTAAACACAGCCCTGCAAGAAGTGCTGAAGACTGCTCTTATCCATGGGGGTCTCGTGCACGGTCTTCATGAAGCTGCTAAAGCCCTTGACAAGTAAGTTTGTATAGATTAAAATAAATATTTATTAAATCAGACAACACTGATATATTACCCAATTTTTATGTTAAAACTGATACTAATAATTTAGAAAAAGTTATATAATAATAAATATAAATCTTTATATATAAAAAGTATGTGTCACATTGTTTGTCCGCAATGAACTCTGACCCTGTTTGACTTTTGGCTAAGTACCATATCCTGTTTTGTTTCAATCGGTGGCTGTAGTTTCATTTTTGCAATGTGCTGTTTGTTGCTTAAACTAAAATTAAATTTTATGACAACTTCTTTGTCACATTATTTTTTTAAATGGTGATATGGTGCTGCTGAGTCATTCAATTGGTGGTATAAAGAAACTGATTGGCATCTGTAAGCAGCATGAGATTGAGCAAGGTTATAAGTATAATTCAAACAAAAGTAAGGTGTCCTCAGTTGTACTTGATAGATTTGTTTTATAAAGGGTGACAAGTGATCTTGACGAGAAGGGGTGTGATGTGTTAGCAGTGAGGAGAGTAATATTTTGTCTACAGACTTCAAAAAGGAGACAGTACTCGATTCAACTGTGTTTTTTTACGTGTGTTACCTCATAACTTTTTACTGAGTGAACTGATTTCGATGATTCTTTTTTTATTAGAAAGCTGGTGCTTCACATGTGGTCCCATATTCATTTGATCAAGGTCTGACCAATAGTTTTCAAATTATTCTTAATAATTTATATTGAAGTTGGTTGTACAAAATTTTTAATTTTATATTATTGTCAATCTTTCTTAAGCTAGTGGGTTTCTATGTATGTGAATCCTCAAATTTTATTTTATTTATTCATTTAATATTTTTTAGTTTAATTCACTGGCAATAGAATTACTTAAACATTCATTGGCTATGTGGCTGTTCTAGTCACATATCCAGTGGAAATATCTAATGTAACTCAAGTTACATTAGATTCACTCTATTGCCTACATCAATGCCTACACATAGTACCACAATGTTTGTTTCTTCAAGCTTGTGGCCTCCCAAGTATGCTACAAATTAATAAAATGAACTGCTCGTTGGAATATTTCTGTACCTATATCATTATCGTCATGACAGCCTGTTAAAGTCCACTGCTGACCATAGGCCTCCTCCATGGATTGCCATGGAAGTGGGTTTTTTAGTATATTGAGCTGTTTTAGCAGAAGATATAAAGGTCTATCAGCTCAAGAAAATTTTGTATGTGGTAGAGCCATGCTGCAGCTATATTATGGTTGTAGCATGAATGGGTCGGCCCGACCGGGGTGGGACCACACTCACAGAATACCAGTGTAAAATAGCAGCTTAATGCTGCTGTGTTTCGTATGGTGAGTCTAGAGAGCCGGAGACCCTTCATACTGGAAACGAGGCACACCATCTTAATCCTCAGGTGTGACAATACATCTGCATTTTGATTCTTAATCGAGGATAAATGTAGATGTCTATGGGCCACAGCATCTTACCATCAGGTGGACTGTGTGCTTGTTTGTCGCCCTTATTCTATAAAAAAATATGATTTATATTTTTTAGGTTATTTATTATATATAATTGGGTTTATTATTAAAGCTGATAATATTTTGCAACAGGAGGCAAGCAGTCCTTTGTGTACTAGCTGAGAACTGTGATGAGGCTGCATACAAGAAGCTTGTACAGGCTCTTTGCAATGAGCATCAAATCCCACTTGTTAAGGTAAATGATTTTAATACATATTGCTATTATAACTATATCTAATCTAATAATGATGATCTCTATACCAAATTTTCGTCACTGCGGTTGGTCAGGGTATGTACCTTCACAGACAAACTCACTCAAAGTCCGATTTGCCGGCAATCTGACATGACTGACTTTTGGAGGCACGGAAGTGAAACACTCAACTTCCTGACTCATGGCTTCTGAGAATTTCTTGACAGAAAAATACAATAACTGATTTTGGTTTGTGTTTGATCATATGGACATATGATCACTAGTTGTGCTTACGATTGTTAGACCGACTAAGTAGTTGCTATACCTAGTAATATCATAGATCTACATATCTTTATTTTTCCATAAAAAGTTACTTAAAGATCCCAGATTTAGAGGGCAAAAGACAGCTCTCTTTTATTAATTCTTTATACAAATTCTTAGCCTCTGACAATATTTGTTAGAGTAAAGTGACAGTGCCAATAGAGCCAAGGAAAGGAAAAAAATGTAACCAACTGTAGCGAGAGGCAGACTGTGTCTATTGGCAGTGAGAAACATGCACCAACCAGTTATTTTAATAAAAACATGTGAATTTTACCAACATTTGGCCAATTTCAAATAATGGCAAAATCCACTGTTGACTTTAGTCTGTCTGTTTAGACTGACTTACTCTTTCGCACTTTTCTCGTCCACACAACCAGTTCCTACTGTCACTTGGGTTTGAGTGTCTAATGACTTGAAAATAGTTGTAAACCAATAGGACTAAAACACCCAAAGATGACATTTTTAACATGTGTTCAGTTTTCATGAACTTTTCAGTATGTAACCTTGACAAATAGCAATTATTTGATAAGTAATGAATAACTATTATTATCAAAAAGCAGAAAAATAGTTCATATTTTGTAATTCACATTTAATTATTGTCATAATTGATTTCAAATTTCAATATAAAATAAAATAACACAGTATACTCACAAATCTGAATTACATCTAAAATGTTAAATGTTATTTAATATTTTTATTTTAACATGCATACATTAACAAATGTTGCTTATCAATATCACTAAACGGATAGATAAGCATATGAACCAAATTAGTAGGATCAGCTCGTAATGGAACTTAGACCAAATACCCTAAGTAAAACATGTTGAGAGGTTATTGTTTAAAATAATATAGACTGGATGTTCAACTTGCTCTCATGCCATGCAATAAATCATTAACAACAATATTAATGCATTTCACACTACACATTCAGCATAATGCCTATTAAAATATGACCACACTTCATATTTACCAGCCACAATCACATATTATATTATGATAATTCATTATAACAGCAACACTGCTTATCGTGGTGTAACACTAGTCAGCACCACAAGAAAAGAAACAAGTTTACAGATTGAATGACTGAAAGAATCCCCTAATACTTTGTCTGTGTCTAACTTTATACTGCACAAGCTAGCGGGGATTTCAAGATGTACAATCATCTAACTCTTTATTTTACAGATTTTATCTTTTAAATAACAATTACTATGTTAATTGTATTGAAAAACTGCATACGCTCCGCACGAGCCTCCTAGACCAATGTTGCGGTAGGCCTAAGGAGCGCAGAGTAAATTGTGTGCCCCCTATGGTGGCTCGCATCATGCAGAGTCAACTTTCCTAGCACTCAAACATTTGTATTTAAATTTTTTATTAAAAGATTGAAAGATAATTTCAATTTTTAATAAGCAATTAAATCTAAAATCTTCGGCAGGTTGACAACAACAAAAAACTTGGTGAATGGGCAGGTTTATGCAAAATTGACAAAGATGGCAAGGCACGAAAGATTGTTGGATGCTCATGTGTGGTAATCAAAGTAAGTATAAATTATATACAATTTTTTTTACAAACTATTCCTTTGGCTTAGCTTTCCATTGATGTCCGTCGAGTTTGGTGTTGATACGTATTTTTACAGAAAGATTACACTATTATAAGCACACACAAAGTTTTAACATGTGGAAACGTATACTTTTTGAGAAAAAAAAATTATTTGAAAATTAATTATTAGTTAATGTAGGGAATTCATTTCTCAAATAATAGTCATATATGTGACGTCGTATTGCGTCAGCAACCTTTTCGTCTCCTTTTATCACTAAATCACCTTTATGAAAGAATCTTTTAATGAATAAATTAATAATGTCAAGAATACAACTGGCACAAGAAACCATTTTAGCTTTTTTTATGAAGTATAGATAAAAAGTATTTTGTGTTGTTTTAGCAGAAGATGTTAGTCCCTTAAGTAAAATACATCATTCAAATACATCAAATCTGTAAATTATCACAATTTTGGCTTCTTCAGAAAAAATATTAAAAAAATATAAAGTTTATTTTTAAGAAAGTTTTGGTGCTGAGGGACACTGGTTTGAATCCTGGAAGGAACCAGTATTTATGTGGCCTACGTTCCGGGTCTGGATGTTTGTCATTGTGCAATTTATATATGCATACTACCTTCAAGATACAGGAGAAAATCCTAATGAGGATATTGATAGACTAGAAAGTTGTATGTCACCTTCAACAAAAAAGCTCAACTTTTAATTTTATTTGCACATGTTTTTGTGTAGTTAGGTTACAATTTTTGGGCTTGTATTACTCATATATGTTACGTAAAATTATCAGAAAATATATATTAATGGTAATTAATTTATTATTCCTCATCAAGACTACATTACATGCGCTTAGCACGAACACTCACGACTATGCATTAGTCGCTTGTGATAAACAATTCGGCGCTATATAAACGTGTGTGACCCTATGGTGCCACACCAGTGTGTGAGCAACTTTCCTATCATTCAGACATTAAATCAAAGAGCTATAGTGTTCATACATGCTTAGTCAAGTTAGTGACTAATATGTGTAATGTTAACACTGATGACACTGTTGACTTCATTTTCATAGTTTTCTGTTAGCGTTGACGATTGTAGAAAATGAACTTAGCTTTGCCAGCATAAACACTTTCTAATATTATTTTAAAGGTCTACTTCCAATTATTAATTTGCATTCATAAGTATTATGGTCATTATGCAATATGGCGCTCGAAAAAAACGTAATTACGCTTTTCACCTTGTTAATAATGTTAATATTAAAATAATTTACTTTTTGCAGGATTTCGGTGAGGAGACGCCAGCGTTGGATGTGCTTAAAGATTACCTCAAGTCCTCAAGCTAATCTTTAGGTGTAATGGTAAAATAAAAACCAAAAAAAATCTGCTTTTTATTTTATATTTTAAACATAATAATTAAGCTACCAATTATAGAATTACTATTTGAGTTTAAGTTTATTATATTAAAAATTTTATTCAGTTTTATTTAGTTTGTCAAACTGGTCGCAAATCTTCTTGTGTTTCGGCCAGTGTTGTACTTGGCATTCCCTGAAAATATTTTTAATCTTGAAAAATGAGGTGATATTTTAGTTTCTACTCTTTCCACTGTTACACCACACCCTAATAAGAACCACAAACTAATATGAAGTGCTAGCGTAATTCTATACAGATTGAACTAGTGATTGCAAGAAGCTATTAAAATATCGATTTAAAAATAAAATATTACCGATTTTTTTTGTTTATTGTAACTAAATAACAAAAGTGCATTATCGACGAATTATGGGAAAAGCATACCACCAGGTGGGATTGTGGTCAAGCACCGACTTATAATAGGTTATAAAAAAGCATAAGATGTACAAAGTATTTCATAATAATATGATATTACGTTTTTTATTAACATTTAGTTTTAATTTATAAGAATAAAAATAGTCTTGTTTATGGTGGTAAGTCCATGATGCCACCGCCGCCATGTTTATTAAACACAACGAGACGCCCACAGAGTACTTTGAATAATCAGAAAGAGACGCCTGTGTTAATCACTACTTTTCTGTTTGCTGATTTTTTTCCATTTTTAATATGTTTAATAGAGTACACTATATTCTTCCGTCTTAAAAATTGTTTGCATAGAACTGAACTAAACATGCCGAAGGGAATGGTGTTGAAAGGACTATCAATGGCGTTGTGGTACGTTAAACTTTCTACATAGAATTGTAATATGTACCCTAAATTTTTGAAAATAATAATAAACAATCTTGCTAGGTTTTTCGTTCCGAAAGGATTACAATCGTGAGCGTATGTATGTATGTAATAATTAAGAATTGCACAAAAAATCGGCGAGTATGATGTATCGCCTTACCACAACCCTAAAATTGATTTCTGGCTGATGTGACCTTGTCAGTAAATATGACGAGATAGTCGTCTATTTTTTGTTTGGAGTTACATTCGCAGACACTAGGCCAAAGTTAAGTCGACTACTCTAACTCTGTGTGAGCTGTCTAGAATACAACATAGTGGAAGCCAGTATAGTAGATAAAGCGTATAATTGCTCCAGCGCCCAATATTATTCTACGCTGATATCAGTGAGACTTGCCCAGCAATTGGAAAAAAGCTGAAAACAGATTAGGATGAAATGCCTCATTTGTTTTGATGGAAATTATTTATTGATTTTTTTAATATTGGCAATATTTGATGCCAATACCATAAATAAAATTAAAAATAACTGCATAATGTTCAAACATCAATTTTAAAACTTACCTTCCACAATACCATTCAGTTTTACAACGAGAACATTTTTTGCTGGCTTTATCGCCGCAATCCGCACATTTAGCGCCACCATTATCGAGCGCTAGAGCTACATCGCTCGCATACGAGTCTAGTAGCTTTTTAGCTATGCTGTGAGACTCCCCGGTCTCATCATTACAGCAATGGTTTAAATGTATCTTCGCGAGTTTCTTTATACGCTTGTGTATTTGGCGCAGTAAACTTTCCTTTATCTGCAGTAAAGTATAAAATTTTAATAAAAGGAAATACTTCGCAACTACAAAGCCTATTATCATATCCCAAAATCAATACAGTCGATTTTATATTCGGTGTTTATAAAAAGGTGCGCCAGAACCCCGGAACACTAATGTGCACCAAGCGCAGTATCCTTTAAGGTACAAGTCGTACGTGTTTATACTTTGCACTACTTTCTAGACGGCTTATATTTTCACCTGTCTAACAAATCACCACATTAGCTCAACGGTGATGCTTCGTCTGCGGCAGGCAGAAGCAGAGGAGAGGCCATGCTTTCCTCTGCAGTACACGCTATCATCATGTCAGAAAATTCAAAAAAAATCGAGGACATGTCAAAAGCAACCATTCGTGCTAAATTTATTCTTGAAATCTTAGGAATAATAGCCCCTGCTGGGAGGCGTGAGTAAGAAGATAGGCTCTTTACAATTTTCAAATTTAAAAGTATTTTACCTGTGGTATAACTTCAATAGCTGCGCATCCGGGGTTTTTAACGCCATTGCATCGCTTGTTTCCATAGGAATAATCGCCCAATGCCATTTGACAAAGCAACGTCTTTAATTCACCCAGCACCGGGATTTCATCTATCATCTCGTCCGACATTTTGGCTTGCAGCTATTGAGACGAAACAAACAGTACAGAGTAATAATTGTAGTAGTAACTTTACGCATGATATTTTTCATAAAAGTGGTGGCAAACGAGCATGCAGTTCAGCATTCGGAGCAGAGCAGTAGTCGGCCGCCGCCCCCGAACAACTGCAAAATCAGAGGAATTGCAGGTGCTGGCCTTATACCACATTTAGAAAAAAATATGGGGTCAGATGGAAAATTATGAAAGAAGTGATGGGTGGCTAGCCCATCACATAATCACAAGTCCAATATCCAACTAATCACCTTTTACTACATGCTAGGCAAGTACGAGGGTGCGTTTTTAAGTTCGCGGGATGGAGGGTAAGGAGTGGAAATAAAAATCCAAATTTATTTTTTCTTTTCAATATATTCACCTGCTACCCTAATACATTTTTCAGATCTTTCAACTAACTTATGTATACCCACAAAAAAAGTTATTTGTCTTTGTCTAAAAAATACGCCGCAACTGCTTCCTTCACTTCTTCATCACTTAAAAACTTTTTCCCACGAAGTTCTTTAAGTTTGGAAATAATAATTACTGGGGGCCAGGAATGAGGACTACAGGCTGGGTGTGGCAAAATTTCGAAGCCCACCTGCAGGACAGCCATCGCAACATGGCACTTGTGAACAGGCGCGTTGTGCAGAAGAAGGATTCCTTTGGTCAATTTTCCCCTTCTTTTCTCCTTTATTGCTTCCTTCAATTGTTTTACGATTGGAGCGTAGTAATTTCCGGTTATGGAGACACCTTTATCTTTATAATTAATCAATAGGATTCCTTCTGAGTCCCAAAAGACTGTCGCCATGATTTTCCCAGCCGATTGTGACACCTTAAATTTCCAGGTGTGCCTTTTTTGTGCCACTGCATAGAGTCTTGTTTGGACTCAGGTTCATAATGGTGAACCCAAGTTTCGTCACCAGTAACAATTCGAGCCAACACTCCATCTTTGTCTACCATACAGAGGTCCAAAAATGCACGAGAACACTCCACTCGCTGTTGATTTTGAGACGGCGTGAGCATTCTAAGCACCCATCTTGCGCTGACTTTAGTCATGCCAAGATGGTCATGACGAATTTTGAAAATGGTTGTATCTGATACTCCAACCATTTCTGCGAGCTGTTTTTTCTTTATGCGGGCATCTTCTAATATTAATTTTTCGACTTTTTGAATAATTTAAGTTTGGTACATGGCGCTCAAGTAACGCTTTCTATCTTCTCAAAAAAAATTGTAGTTTTACGACGACTAAAAACAGAGATACAAGTACAACACACTAACGGAACCAACCCACTTTGGCCAACTTTAAAAAAATCAGAAAAGAACTATGCTGCATGGTTCACTATTCAGTATCGAATTTAAACGTTAAAAAGACCCATGCCACTTGATACCTTTGGACCTAAGTATTTTCATTATGCAAAGAAGAATCAAAGTTGGTTGGTTCTATTTAAAACTTTTTGTGTCAAACGGAGCCACGTAACTTGGGTTGTTGTTTGTATAATGAAAATGCTTAGGTCCTGAAGGTACCAAGTGGCATGGTTCTTTTAATCGTTCTCTCGTTACTCAAACAGAATGTTAATATCTGTTTAAAAGAATTTAGATTTGAAAAAGTATTACCGCAAGATATTGTAAAATACTTCAAAACCATTGATGTAAAGAAAACCGCAGATTTGTGGGGGATTTCCGTGACAGTTATTGCGTCCATAATATATTTAATTGCACCTCATCTTGCTATTATTTTTAATACTTGTATCGATTCTGGTGTGTTTCCTGATTTAATGAAGTATAGTAAAGTAATACCTTTATTTAAATCTGGTAGTACATTGGACCCCGCTAATTTTAGACCTATTTCTGTACTACCAACTCTTAGTAAAATTTTTGAAAAAATTATTTTGGATCAATTGTTAATTTTTTTTAATACAAATAAATTACTTCATAAAAACCAATTTGGATTTACAAGGGGTCGCTCGACGTCTGATGCCGGCGTTGAGCTTATGAAATATATTTTTAATGCCTGGGAGAATTAACAGGATGCCTTAGGTGTTTTCTGTGATCTTTCCAAGGCTTTCGATTGTGTTCATCATGAAACATTAATCAGGAAACTACAACATTACGGTGTAAAAAATTTGGCGCTTAGACTTATTACTTCATATTTAAGTAACAGAACTCAAAAAGTCGTGATAAATGGTAAAGGTTCCTCCGGATCGGTAGTATCAATGGGCGTTCCTCAGGGCTCGATTCTTGGCCCATTCCTGTTTTTAATCTATATTAATGACTTACCTTATCTTGTAGGGGACAATCACGATATAGTATTATTTGCTGACGATACCTCTTTAATTTTCAAACTCAAACGGCAGTTAATTAATTATGACGATGTAAATAATGCTCTATCGAAATTAGTACATTGGTTTAACGCCAACAATATGCTCTTGAACGGCAATAAGACAAAGTGTATTAAATTTACAATACCTAATGTAAAACATTCGAATACCAATGTGCTATTAAATGGGGAGGAGTTGAGTCTTGTGGATACCACTGTTTTTCTCGGTATTACTATTGACGCGAAGCTTCAATGGGGCCCCCATATATCTAAATTAGCAAGCAGACTTAGTTCTGCAGCATATGCTGTAAGAAAGATTAGAAGTCTCACAGATGTTGAGACAGCTAGATTAGTGTATTTTAGTTACTTTCATAGCGTAATGTCTTATGGAATTTTGCTATGGGGTAATGCGACTGATATTGAAGCTATATTTGTTTTGCAAAAGAGAGCCGTTCGGGCGATTTATAACCTAAATTGTGAAGAGTCCCTCAGACAAAAATTTAAAGAAATAAACATATTAACTTTGGCATCGCAATATATTTATGAAAATCTAATGTACGTACATAAAAACATAAATAGCTTTAATAAGAATAAGGATGTGCATTCTTTAAACCCTAGGAACAAACATAAGCTTGTAATACCAGTTACTAGACTCCACTGAATCAGTAATTCATTTAAGGGGCAATGTATACGCTTTTACAACAAAATCCCAGAACATATTCAAAGTTTATCAATAAACAAGTTTAAAAGTTTTATTAAAGAAAAACTGTACAAAAAGGGTTATTATAATATCAAGGAATACATGAATGAAAATAACCCCTGGGAATAAGGTGATCGCCACCATGCTGGTTCTATTAAAAATCATTTAAAAATTGTATAAATGAAATTATTGTTAAGTGAAATATGTTTGAAAAAAAAGTCCCGCTGGGTTTCTTGCTGGTTCTTCCCAGGACAGAGGTATTTTCCGAACCAGTGGTAAATAAAAAATGACTTTCAATAAGAATTATGTAATAATCAATATTGAATAAAAAATATTCTATTCTATTCTTTTCTAATTCGGCACTGTATAGTGAACCATACAGCATTGTTTTATTTCTTTTTTTTTTTAAGTTGGCAATAGTGGGTTGGTTCCACACAAGTGATAGTGTTTTATTCTCTGTTCTTAGTTGTAGGAACGCTGCAAGTGTATATAAGAGATTTTTTTAACTACTTCTTAACTTAGGTAACTTGGTACCTAAACATTAATAATTTGTTTTATACCCTAAAAAAGTAGTCAACTCTGATTCGAAATTATTATTTTGATGATATATTGAGTGAACGGCAGGGTCGGGAAGGGACGCTCTAGACGAAGCTTTATCGACCAAATCGGCGATACATTGAAAATGGGCCAGACTAGGAGTACCCTTAACCGACGAGCGTGTATGCGTAGATATATGGATGTGAAGGAGGTGAGAGAGGTGTGTCAGGATCTCGCGAAATGGAAGTCCGTGGTCTCTACTTACCTCTCTGGGTGACAGACGTGAGTGTTTGTGTGTGAGATACATCCTTGTAATTAAAAAAATCCTTACATCTAAAATTATGAAGGTTTAAACTACAGGTTACAGGTAGGTTACAACTTAACTATTTTATTATATAATATGTCAGAAGATAACATTTTGCTTTCTTCTGCAGCTTTGCATGTTTTTGTGCCGTTTTTGTCTGGAAAAAGGTGCTTATTTCTAGGTTCGACAATTAAAAATTAAAAACAATCAGGTGGAAAAAGCATTAGTCCTCCATCATATTGCCACTTAACGCCTAGACCTCCTGTATTACATGTACGGGAATGGAAATGTAAAGTTTCAAATGAAAATGTTGTTGAGGATATTGGGGAAATAAGTATACAGCCACCTCCCTATTCTCTACTTACACCTAGAGTATCGCAATCGCTTGCTAGCATGTTACATAACACAAGTGATGGTTAACAATGCATGAACATTTCTTTATCCAATGACTAAACGTAGTGATTATATTCTCTGTGCCAATGACAACGAGCTAACTAAAATCGGTGCGCTGCCTTACGAAAGTTCAAAAAGAAACATCGAATCACTAGGGTGTCTTTTCCTTCAATCTCTGAAATCACATGATTCAATAAAAAAAGTATCCCAAACACTGACTGTCCATCTTCTCCATTGCGACCGATGTCACCAGAGACAACTAAATGATTAAATATTCTACCTGAATCTCTTGATGATGATAAAATAATCATGATAAAAATGCTGCACAAAATTCACCGGTTTCGCCCGACATTAATAGCAATAATTCTGTACAGGATCCAAATTTCGTATGTGATAATGAAAATAGTACGTTTGGTTATAAGAGCTCTGAAAATTCTGTCATTGATAACAACATTGATAGAAGTCCATTAAACACCGAATGAGACATTACTTGAGAGTATTAGTACCAGTGAAATATTGCAAGAAAAAGAAACTGAAACTGAATCTTCATACCAAGCAAGACCAACCAGAGCTAGAAAAATATTAGGTATATGATGGAGCGCTAAGAGAAGACAGAAAGAAGAGACAATACCAATAACCAAAGCTATAAGAACTGTAAGAAGCAAATCATCTATTCGACTTTTCATCGATTATAGCTGCAATTGTGTAAAAAAAATGTCAAGATAATATATCTACTGAAGAAAAACTTGTAGAATTTAATAAATTCTATTCGTAAGGCTTTTGTTGTCCAAAATATGTATCTAATAGAATTAAAAAAAAAAACAAAAGAAACGCGCATACATCACGACTACAACGAAAAATTAAAATAAAATCATAACATATTCTCGGGAATATTATTTGAATGACATACTTGTTTGCAAAGAAATGTTCCATCGTGCAAAAGGGTAAGTAGGGTAAATTAATGCTGCTGTTTCGTGTAGTGAAAGAGAACCGGAAACCTTTTTACTGGAAAAGAGACATTCCATCTTAGTCTTCATGGCTGACAATGCACCTGCATTTTGATTCATAATCGAGGATAAATGTAGATGTCCATGGACCACAGCATCCACTTACCGTCAGGTGGACTGTGTGCTCGTATGTAATCCTTATTCTATAAAAAGTGCGAAATAATTTTTTAAGTTAAGCGTGGTCAGCAAGAGGGCCATAATGTGGCTTCAACGGAACGGAGAAATGTGACATTATCACCTTTGTCCACGAGTGATATGAACTTGCATTGACCCACTGGGAAACCCATTTCCGAGGCAAAAATAAACGATTTAAAAAGTATTGTGCACCTTATACCGAAAGATGCACAGGATTTTTATAAAAAAATAAAAAGCAGCAACTTATACTGATGCTATTGATTTTAAGGTAGATGACAATGGAGATTTTTAGCTTAAATTCTTTGTATTCCTTTTATGATTTTGTATGTTAGATGTAAAAAAAATGCTACGATAGATGTTTCATAGCAATAAAAGTGTTTAAAGCAAAGAAAACTTTTTATTTTAAAAAATTATAGAAACTGAAACCCACGTTCAATTTGAAAAGGAACCAAGCCACAAATTTGTTTTTTGCCAGAAAGAACCAACCCGTTTTTTTAATTATTACTTATAGTAACACTTTATAAAAATGTATGAATTATGTAATCCTAGAAAGGCTTCGATGTCCCAAATAAGTTTAGTGAATATTTATTTTTTAATATGCTTCATAGACTTTTCAGAAAACTACCAGACAAAATATTTTCAGGAAATTCAATCCGTACATTTCGGAGCTTCCCGCCAGGAGCTAACCTACAATAGTTAGATATTACCGAGAGTTGACCAGTGATCAAGTTGTCTCGCGCCCTTTTTTCACGTTATCGGAAAATCTTCGCCACGATGCCTGTGCTGTGTACGCTCACATCTTACCCGTTCTACATGAAATTAACAAAAGATCACAATACACAGTTTGCATTTCCTCAGCGATGCTCCGTCCATACAATATCGCAACAAAAGCATGATTTACATTTTTAGCAGCCTCTTGCCTAAAGTTTTTAATTTGAGGAAAGCTGAATGGTCCTATTCAGCCCCTGGTCATGGCAAAGGAGCACTGGATGGTGTAGGCTGTACTAAAAGAACTGCCGATAGATTTGTTTCCCAAGGAAAATATGTTACAGATGTACAGACTATTTCAGATGCTATGTTCACGGAAATATTTATTTTTTAATATTCTACTAAGAAAGCGCTTATCTACGATTCCACCTGATGGTAAGGGGTGATGTAGCCTAAGATGGTGAAGCGCACTGACTTAACAAAAGCCTATTCACTCTTGCCTTGAAGACACCCACACTGTAATCGGATGGAAAGACAGATGCCGGCAACTTATTCCACTCCTTTGCTGTACGCATGATGAACGACGTGGCGAATCGTTTGGTTCAAATGCGTGGTAAGTCAACAACGAAAGGGTTGAGACTGGCCGAACGTCTGGTTGTCCGATGGTGAAAGGGAGAGGGAGGAATTAAATTATCCAATTCCTGCGCACACTCTCCGAAATGCATCCTGTAGAAAACCGAAAGGCTGGCTACTTTACGTCTGTGTTTGAGGCTGGTAAGATTGCTTTTAACTAAATTCGGGTCACCAATAAGCCTCTTAGCACGCCTTTCCATCGAGTTCAAAGCTGCTAGTTGGCATTTTACAGCACCAGCCCAGAATCAAACATTACATTCATGTTAGTACACGAAAGTGATATTGTACAAATTGACTCTATCGTTCCCAAAAATTAAAACCAATTCGAGGAATAATTAATACCTATCAAGTCTCTTGGATGAAGGAGGAAGACAATTTCATATTATTAAGACGACTTAGCAGTGCAAAATGTGATTGAGATTGTTCTCATTGTGGAATAGGGAAGATGAAGAATCTCTTCCTTGCCCTAGTCCTGAAATCCCACATGAAGTGTCAGAAAATACTGTGATATTAACTGAAGAACGCAACATATCTAGATCTCAAATAACAGCTGTAGCTTCTAACCGGGAATTGATCGAAGGCAACTGGGCTGTGATTAAATTTGTCTGCAAAAAGACAGAAGTACTTTATATTGGTAAAGTTGTCACTGCACTTGATTCTAAGTATTTCATTTTTTTTTAGAAATATGGAGTGTAGAGATAAGGAGAACCATCTCTGTGTATGAATAAGTGTCCGTAAAACCGCATCCATATGGGTAACGCTGCGGTAGCTTAGGATAAATAAAAAAGCTCTATAAATAATTAGTATAACATGAAGAAATAAATAAGGAGTTAAATACTGTATGAATATACACTTATAAATTAAATAAATAATTCAAAATAATTACTGAATACACAGTAAGTCATAAAAAAGACAAATGCTGAGGCGAAACCTTTTTTGTAGTTTTTAATTTACGTCCACTTGGACAACTTTTCACAATACAACTTTTCCCATTATTGTTCAATTATTTTATAACCTTTTATAACTATCACCACAATAAAAGTGTATATAAAAATCACTAATAATTATTTTAAAAAAGTAACACTAAAAATCACTTTTTCTCACAACCGTTTCTTGGTTATATTTACTTAATTATTTTAGACTACGTAAATAGTTGAAGTTTTGTATACTGCCACTTTACTAACTACTCTAGTCATGAAATTTTTTAAATATTTGAATTCAGCACACTTCACTCCGTCTACAACAGCTATGTTCATATCGTAGTTTTTCAGACGCTAGCGTGATAGGTTTTGGAGCCTCTATTTTCAGTATATAGTTGGACACTTTTTAAACTTTCCTCCTATATGAGATGGTTCTCCTTACCTTTATACTCCATGTTGAGAAAAAAAGTGTGATATTCAATGAATAAGATTATTTGCAGTGTTTGATTTTTTCTAAGTATGATTAAGTTATTCTACCTTTTATTAGTTTATTATGGTTTCTCGTTTATGATCATTTTAATAGTCTCAGATACATAATTTTGTAAGAATTTTGCAGTTATATGCTAACTAAATAATGTTGATTAATAATAATTTAATTACGATGTTCCTATAAAACTTATTTTTAATATTTATAATTAACATAATGTTAATTAGGCGTAATTACATACTCAAAAAACACTGAAAGTAAATAAAAACCAAACTGATTAGATGAATAAATATAATAATTAAAAAAATATCGTTTTATTCGTTAATAAATCGTTCATAGTTAATTGAAATTATACAAATATGTATGTCACTACCGTGGAGGTGTGTCACTTTCGTGGAAAGGCGTTTTCATTTTTCACTTTTTTTGTGAAAATAGCTAGGCTTTTATGTGCTTCGTAGTGTAAGACAAAATACCTTTCAATTGAGACTATTTCGAATAATATGAAAATATTTTTTTTTTAATTTTAAGTCCGTTTTCGAGAAAGGCCCAGATATGACAATGATCTAGGCGAAAAAAATGCTCATGTCGCACACTGAACGAACTGCAGTGTGCCCTGTTATTGTAACAACAGTAACTGCAAAAATTATCGCGGTAATCGTGTTTGATATGCGAAACAGACCGCCAACGGAGCTATTGCCTACCGTCATATGCCATAGTGATTAACATTGTAAAATTATGGCCATAAACAACACCTACGTATAGGTGTTGTTTCAATTATGACCATATTATTACGGTAGTGTGACCGTAGTATGTCCCATGTTTATATGGGACTTAGTATCCTACGGCCAAACTACCGTGACATGGCAATTAAAATAGCACCTAGGTGTAGCCACAATTTATGGCCATAATTTAGTAAAGTACGTCCATAAATTGTAAAGTGACATTATCGATTTTCGAGAACAGTGATTAATATGTGTATACAGGATTATTTTTCAGTGTCCAAAAATGGGCAACATTTACGCGTACGCGCGCTGTTCTGTGTGCGTTTCAATTCTGGTTTTTGACGACCGAGCGGAGCGACCCTTACGAATGTGTGCGTGCGTAGTAAAATAGTAGGCGTTAAATATTTATGAATGGCAGTTTAGTTAAAATAATGCATTACCACGCATTCTGAATATAAAAGATAAAAGGAACACAATGTTTGAGATTTTTTAAATTAATTTTTCTTCACCATTCATCTATATTTCTTATTCTGCACCTACTCTGCAAATTTGGGCGTATATTGCAAAATAGCTCTGTTTACATGATCGTTTAAAGACAGAGTATGAATATTCACTACCCTATATCATCCCGCGTTAGTCGTAAGAGACGACTGAGGAAAACTGAAACAAGAGATAGGTAGCTGCGTCCTCCTAATAACAAATCAAAATAATAAAACAAACTGCCGTTGCTAACCCGCCTGCCAAGCATGGCAACTGGCAAAATCTCCGCTGTGATGCAATCTGTGGGTGAGGCCTATGTTCAGCAGTGGACTATTATAGGCTGTGGTGGATGGATGATCGATGTGATATACATACGCGACAGAACGACGTACGTCGGCATTCTTCAATCGTATAATAGTGTTCAAGACGTGGTTCCAATAGTAGTTGACGCAAGCATAACCAAAGCTGCGCCTCGCTTCGATGCATATGCGACAAATCTTCAGAATTTGGTCTCGACCAACGTCCAACTGAATTACGAAAATAACGAGTTAATTGTTAGGTACTATGAAAAGTAACATACATACCAACGGTTCGCTGTAGGGTTATTGGTATTTTTAACTTTAGACCAAAAGCACAAATTCAAACCTAATTTATTCAATTCAACATTATCATTGTTATATAAGCCTCGTGTACTCACATTTAAACATCTGTAGTTCACCATTTTCGTTAAACTTTTTCCAAGGTTCCATTTGTATCAGTTGACAGAGTATAGAAGGTACGTCATTGCTTTTATAGATATTAATTGCAATAGACGCTCCCAAGCCTGCAGCTTCCATGTGTTCTGCCAGATAGCTTGAAAGTGCAATACTGTGTTAATAACTTAAAATGAAAATAATAGAAAAATTTAAAGTTAAAGAAGAGCTCATGTTGACTTCGCCGCGGTAGCGCAGTGATTATGCGTTTGCCTACGCCAGCGTAGGGTTCGAATCCCATACGGAAAAAGTTCGTTGTCTTGTCTGTATGGCCTACAAATAACTGTTCCGGGTCTGGATGTGTGTCCATGTGCAATTTATGTATTTTAATGTTTGTTGTATTTATAATGTAAAACACCCCTAAAATACGGTAGAAAATCCTACATTTGGTTTCTAGTTTTCAGTTACAGTTACAGTGTTCTTTTTTAAAAAAAAAAAGTAATTTATAATTTTTACGTAGGTATTTAAAAGAAACTTACCGAACAATAGAGATGCACCTCATGCTTATGTCAAACTGAAGGTCTTGTTTCTGCCTTTCAAGTTCTTCTACAACCTTTTCAAAATCCAGTTCTTTTACAGGAACAGGCTTTAAATATCCATTGCTAATGAAAAGTGTGAGAAATAGTTCGGTAAATTTCAATAAATTTTCGTTATTTTAATTTATTCAAAGTATAATTTCAACTAAAATTAATATTTTTTGCGTGTTTATCACCTGTATCTATATACAAATAAATAAAATTGAAGTGTCTCTTTGTATTGTAAAAATAACAGCTTTTTACAAATTGCATATAAAAGTATATACGGTACCTATAACAGGAACACAATTTTCAAAATTTTTGTCTGTCTGTCTGTTTGTTCCGGTTAATCTCCGAAACGGCTGGACCGATTTTGACGGGACTTTCACTGGTAGATAGCTCATGTTATAAGGAGTAACTTAGACTACTTATATTTTTGAAACATAATTAGGGTTCCGCGCAACAAAATTAAAACCCTAAATTTGCCCTACAGCTGCCCTAAAGCTGTCCCTCGCGAGCGAAGTCGCGAGGGACAGCTAGTATTTAAATATTAGTTTATTTAAATTCTTTAGTTCAGGACTTATTTCAAGTCTTGTTATTCGCTGAAATTGTAAAGATACTCCGGCTCATTGTTTAAATTCGGAACAGCGCAGCGAATACTCACAGAAGGATAGTTTATTTTATTTTAGAATATAACACACTTAGTTGCCAATTTAAAAAATTAGATGCTTTCGGAATTAGTACGATCTAAAATTCCAATTAAACTCGTGAGGTATAATGCTAAGAAAATAAGGTTTAATAACCATTTGATTGCAGATTCCCTACGCATATTTGGTACCGAACGCCGTTTGCAAGCAACAAAACTACTTATAGCATTTAGGTATATGTATGTATACTTTATCAGCCCAAAAACAGTCCACCGCTGGACATAGGCCTCTTCTTAGAATAGGATTGGCAATCTCAGGTAACAGATAGCTTGCACCTTTGATCTTTGATGCTTTTCCTCGTCAGCGGTATAACTTTAAATCTGGCTTATACAGGGTTAATTTGCAACAACCGGGGTTCGGAATAAGTAATATAGGAAAACTGTGAAGAACATTTAATTAAAAAAAATCTGGAACATTCTGTCCTTTTTATCTTTTAAATTCAAAATGCGCGGTAATGCATTTTTTTATCTGATTTTACTGCGCACGCACACGTTCGTAATGGTAAATGGTATTTTCAAAAACTACAATAACGGTATATCATTGTTTATATATATGAACTTAAGTTTAAAATTTGGCTACTCTAAATAAACTTGCTAAATAACCCAGTATACTGTTAGGTGTAGAAGATACATATTATGGTGGTTATGCCGCTATCTATCTGAAGCTGACGGATTTTCCGGGCTCCATTTCAGCCGACTTTTTCAAGAGCGCTTCAAGAGAGATTTTTAATGAAATGACTGCAACAATATAGTTATATTAATACTCACTTGATCAGAACAATTAAAGCTGTTAGTTGATCAACAGCGTACTGCAAGAGATCAATAACAACGTCACTAATGCTTTGAACTCCATCTTCGTGAAATAATACGGTCTCCAACAGGCCAACTGCTGCGGCCTCATGGTATAGCTAAGGACATTAATATAAATGTATAATCTTATGATGTTGAAAGAAAATCGGTGCACAGTAGGTACTATGACGGCTCAGTGGCTTAACAATCAATTGAGCAGTGAATTAGAAATGAATTGCACAGCGGTCCGGGCCGCGGGTTCGGATCCCGCACGGAACAAGTATTTTTATCGCCTGCAAATAATTCCGGGTCTGGATGTTTAACCTTGTGAAATCTATGTATGTAAACTGCCCCCAAGTACAGGATAAAATCTTATGTTATGGGTAACTTTTTCAATAGAAATTTAAGAAAATTTACATTATATGTGCAGGTATATTAAATTTGATATTTTTCATTATAATCAAGGAGAACAAAAATAAGAGCATTCATGGCCTTCCCGAACTGGTATGTTTTTCATGTGCAATTTATATGTCTGTAGTGTAAACTGCCTCGATGGTATCAGAGACAAGTGGTAAAATTAAAAAACGACTAACTACAATATAAATAAAATGAGGACATCATCAATGTAGTGGAGTCAATTAAATACGCATTATTAAGGGTAACTCAAAAACTAAGTACCTGCTGGTCAGATCTTGATCAAATTTATATGACGCAACATGAGAAGCACCAGATTTGAAATAAAAAAAATACAGTCGAATTGAGAACATTGTCCTTTTCTGAAGTCGGTTGAAAATGCTAATGTAGGGGTATTTTTTAATTTGTGGATAGTTTTGACAGCCCATTAAGAGGCGGTTTTTCAGTGCTGCTAGCATGGCTTGACCGAAAGCATTGAAGTGTACATTAAACTTGAATGACTGAAAGTTAAATTGACATGTTTTCAAATCACTTATTGGTCAATTTCGGTAGTTATATGGAAGAAAAGGCAAACGAGCATGCGGCTCACCTGATGATAAGTGATCACCGACGTCCATGAACTTCTGTAACACCAGGGGAATCGCATGTGCGTTGCCAGCCGTTTAGTTTAGAGAGTAGTAGAGGCTCTTTTCTTGAATGAGTCCCTATGTCGCCCTATGTCGTATCGTTCCGGAATAGCCGTTTGCGGCAGTGAAATCCACAGTGTTCCGGGATTATGAAAATCACAGTTCTATGACTTTCTTTCAAATAGTGAAAAGACTAATTTGGAATCGCTAGAGCTTAAAAAGTTCTATTTGCAATTAAATCGAGTTCTGAATAAACCCGATATCTATTAGATAAAAATGTATCGCAGCTATTGACTCGTAGACTTTCAACAGAAAGAAAATCGCATCGAAATCAGTTCAGTAGTGATTGCCAGACAAAAATACAAATGAAAAAATGTTCCACAAAACAGTATAATAAAATAAGTTGACGCCTCCGTGGCGCAGTAGCTTAGCAATAAGTTGCAGCGTTGGGGACCGCGGGTTCGAATCCCGCACGGAAAAAATATTTGTATGGCCTGCAAATAATTGTTCCGGGTCTGGATGTTTATTATTGTGCAATTTATGTTTGTAAACTGCCTCTACGATACAGGAGAAAATCCTTGGATGTAACATTTCTTAAAGAGAAAAAAAGGAAAAAAGTATAAAGTAAGTTAAATAATTTACCACCATATATATCCCGAAAGTGTAACCTGGTGCTGGCTCCAATTTTAAGATTTGAGGATATATTTTCAAACGCCATACTTGAATACAAATTGCCTCGTGAATGAGTACAGGCAACTATAAGAAAAAACATAATTATTTAAAGCATAATTGCGTTACACGTACGGCCTTTAAGAAGTTCACAGCTGAACACAGGTTTCTCACACAATTTGCCTCATAGATGGGATATTTGTTACGCTTGGCAGGCGAGTTGGCAACCGTTAGTTTTATTTTAATTTGTTATAATTATTATAAGGACGACAATGCTGCCCATCTCCTGGTTTGTTTCCCTCTGTTGCCTCTTACGACACCCACGGGACGATTTCGGGGACCCCAAAGCCTATGAATTTGGAGTATATATATATAAAAAAAAAACTAAAACCAAATTTGTTAAATGTCGATTGGGTGATTTTTTTTTCAACAAATTTGGTTTTAGTAAATTTTTGGGCTTATCATTGCAGCTAATGCATTTTTAACGATGGTGCAATTATATTCAAGGTGCAGTTTTTTTATACTAGAAAAAGTACCCAACTCTAATTATTTGACGTAATATCGACGTTATAATGTGAACGAACTTAACTATTTTTTATTTCTAAACAACATGGGTGCAGTTTAAACAATTGATATTTTTGAGATGTACTATTTAAAATACGTCTGCCAGTATTTTCTTTTTATATATATATACTCCAAATTCATAGGCTGGAACGGGGGGGAGGAAGTGATTTCGGGTAGTGGATATTCTTACACCGCCACTACACAAACAAATAATTTGAATTTTGAGCGATTTTATATATTATGCTACAGTCAAAACTCATAACTGTTTAGAACCAGTTATGAGTTTTGACCAACTTTTGACGGCTAAGATCAGACAAAAATGGGTTTGACCAATGCATTACAGTTGACAAATACAGTTTTAACTGATTTTTGTAATCATAAGTTGTTTTGACCAACGTTCTCAGTTATAAGTGGTTTTGTCCAACGTTCTAGTTCAATTCGTTCAATATTATGTTTTTATTTATTTATAGTTAACAATTATATCCTATGTACATCATTATGTACGCGGCTTTAGGGTGTCCCAACTCACAAGGGCCACTCCTGCCGCACCTCAACCTACTGTCAATGATATTGCAAGATTAGTGTAGTTTTATTAGACGCAATTAGGTTATCCTAATCATACGAGTATCAGAATATGTAAAAAATATATATAGCAGTCAAAAGTAGTTTTGAATAACATTCTTGGTCAAACCGATATAATTTGGTCAAAATCACTAGTATCCAATATTTTTGCAGTTAAAAATGCTTTTGACCAACGTTCTTAGTCAAAACTACTTTTGCCTGATTTTTGCACGTAAAAGTGGTTTTGAGTTTTGATTATAACATATACATTTTTATGTTAGGATAAAGCCAGTCGTTTTTTAACTCTTGCAACAGAACAAACTTAAAAATATTTTTTATATTGTCATAGGAAAAACACACATTGTGGGTTTAAGGGATGAGTAGCCAAAAGATAAGAAGAAGAAATAGCTTTTAAAAATCGTTATTATCAGTCTGTGGTTTTGATTTTTAGGTGCGGACTTTCATTTCAATTTGCATGGATATATTTCTTTGTTTGTATATTGATTATAGTTACGCGTAAATAAACTCGTTTTATTTGTTAATTTCTAAAACCGGTTAACTGACATTCTAAGCACGTCTTCTCACCTTTCCATGAGAAACCAATGTTTCTTTTGTAAGCTCTTCCACCATTGTAGACGCTTCTAGTACAGCTTGTTGATTCAATTTCTGAAGTCGTATGTGCCATTCAATCCAGCTGTGACAAAAGAAACTATATCTTAACCAAAATGATATAATGACGTAGAAAGTAAAATATATACAGTGTAGTGGCGGTTTAAGAATATCCACTACCCCATATCCTACCGTGGGTGTCGTAAGAGGCGACAGAGGAAAACAAATCAGGTGATGGACAGCAGTGTCTTCCTAATAACGACTAAAAAGTAAAATAAACTGCGTGCATGGTAACTATGGGAATCCCCCCATATGAGGCAATCTATGGGGGAGGCCTATGTCTAGCGGTGGACTTTAATAGGTTGTAACTGTAACGGTGAATGTAACATTGCTAGTCACTAATAAATATACCTACTTACAAAAATATCTGAACCTATCGTTTTCCAAATATAATCCTACGAGGCATTGATTAGTTAATGTCAAACTAGCTGATACTCGCGACTTCGTTCGCGTTGCTTACATACATCACAGAATATCCAGTCGTTTTTGCGTGATGCGCGCACAACTGCTCACCTCTATCATTTTATTTATATAGATAAGTACTTTCTCGGGATTTGTAAGAAATTGTAAAAACCCTATTATGTACTTATACGTTATTTTATCTATCATAATTTCATCAATCAAAATAAAAAAATGAAAGTATCCTTGATCCAGTGGTCATAAATGTGACTACTGGTCATGTGGTACCGAGATCGAATTTCGAATCGGGCAAAAAATAAGTAAAAATAAACAGAACACCTGTGCTCGCACACATACTCGTGCACTTTTATCATGTTCTGCGCATATGGTTAGTCTCCGTGGAGACTGGAAGCCGTGACCGAAACTCGATTCGAATGAAATTGGTTAGTGATGTAGTCGATGATAGCGTGGGGTTAACGGACAGCATACTGCCAGCTGATTCATTAGACCTGGGCTAGTATATATACAGTAATCTATGGACCTGGGTTTACACGGCTAAGCTAACGAAGGCTGCGCAAAAGCTCCTTGACTCCTTTTTGTACGTAGTACAGCCACGCTGGAGGGTAATGTGTCTACAGCATGAATAAGTCTACTAGACCGGGAAAGGACCACACAAGCACAGGATAGTAGCAGCGTGAAATGGTAATATACTGCTTCTGTGTTTGGTGTAGTGAGTGATAAGAACCGCATACCCTTTTTACTGGTAAACAGGCGTTCCATCTTAGTCCTCAGGGGTGACAACGAATCTGCATTTTCATTCTAAATCGAGGATAACAGTAGGTGTCTATGGGCCACAGCATTCACTTCACATCAGGTGGGCTATTTACTCGTTTGTCAACCATACTTTAAAAAAATAACCCGTAAATAGTCCGATGCTGGTCATAGCCATCTCCCAACAGTTGGCGAGCAAGTTTTATATTTATACAATAAGTTCTTTCGGGCCTTTCCTAAGATGCCACACACACACACATTTTTTTACCGTAGAACTCGCTTTACCTTGCCTTGGAAGCACTTTGAATGTAAACATAAATATGAATTAACAAATCAAGTTCGTAACTTTCATAAACCAAAAATACAACTGGTCTTACGCTTGGCTTCCAATATTTTCTATCTGAGTGGGTTCCATGCTGTCTACAAATAAGTCTAATTCGCCAACTTCTAGTGCACTTAGCTGATCTTTATCAGACATCTTTTTTACAATATTTCTTGCAGAAAAATAACTCAAATGAGGCAAAACAATACCAATTACATGAATTGGATTACCTTTGACGACCGAAAGGTTTATTACCAAGGTGAATATAATTTCTAAGTTTTATTGTTTCTATAGTAACCAAATAAACCGATTTTAGTATTATCTTTGATTATATCTCCGAAACGGTCAATATCTACGAATAATGATCGTTTACTTTATGCAAATGCAACAATAGAGTATTTTACACCATGTAAAAATAAGTCAAAGAATATATATTTATGATAGATTTTGTAAAAAGTAAACGAGAAATATTGATTTCTATTTATAAAAAATGCATTATAAATTTTATATTTCAATTTAAAGAATAATTTTTTTACCTGTGCCTCAAATCTGCAAAACGATGTCCGCCATATTAGATAGCGTCGTGACGTCACTAGGTCAAAGAAATAGGTTATGTGCTGTGTACTAACTAGTTAATTTCGAAATTTTTCAAGTTATCATTACGATTGTTGACTTTCATTCCAAATTTTATTGAAAAGGCATCATGGAAGACGGTTTCGTAAAAGCGAGTTTATTACTTCGCTTTTAGCAGTAATGTTATAGATATTATAATATAAGCTTAGGTGAAAAAAACTTTTTGTTATATTTTTTGTACAAACCCTCAGACGAAATAAAAAGTCACTTTTTTATTTGGTCTGAGTACAAACCATGTCTTTATTCCCATATAATAGAAAAAAAACAGGAATTAAGTAAAACACTGCACTGCACTTGCAAGGGCTATCAAAATGGCCCACAAAGGGCGGGACAGACGAGCGATGAACTTAATCTATTACAAAATTTGACTTGCAATAGGTACCTATCATGTCATGATGTTTTGTTTTGTTTAATCGATAGTTAAACATAAGTCATATTTACATCACAGTGATCTTCACAGAAGTATAGTTTAGATTTTGTAGACAATCCCTTCGGGTCTCTTCTTGCCAGTTTTAACCAAGTATTTCTCATATTTAAATCAGTTGGCACTTTAATCCATAACTTCCCCGGCGTTCTTATGCTCGTCTTTTTGCAATCAGGTACAACACAACAATGATGTAGATGATAACTCATTATTAAACGTTCAAAAGTATCTTATTCTTTTGCATAATTGTCAAAATTCTAGGACAGTGACGTCATGACTTGAACAGTATGACGGCTAGCGTTTTCATGCTAAAATTTAAAACGATAGATTAAAAGTAATTTTTATGTCACTATTCGGTTTTAAAAAATTTATATAAAAATTATATTGGTTCATTATCACTCTGGGATTCATTTAAAACACTTTTTGAAAATGGGTGTAATACCCTATTCTATAGCATTGACAAAAAAAATTGATTGATCTGAAATTTGTAAATGGCCATTGATTTTTACACGAAAAGACCTATCTGCATCGAAACTTGTTTTTAACATTTCGTGTTTGAAATCTTTTTATTTATGAGTGATGAACGCGGTTTCCTAACTCAGTTCAGCAATAGGCTGATGCAAATGAAATGATGCACGAATTGTAGAATATGTATATACCTATATACCACTTACTCACGGGTGACAACGCATCTGCATTTTGATTTGTAATAGAGGATAGTCGTAGATGTCTATGGGCCGCAGCAACCACTTACCATCAGGTGGACTGTGTGCTCGTTTGTCACCCTTATGCTATATATATATATATATATATATATCAAGTAAAGCACAAGCGCAAGCAAGGACTTTCTTATTTATCATGTCATTTGACAATAACAGTTTCTTTATAGAATCAGGGTGACAAACGAACACACAGTTCACCTGATGCTAAGTGGATGCTGTGGCCCATAGATATTTACGTCTATTCTCGATTAAGAATCAAAATGCAATTTAATGATATTTCTAAAAAAATCTTCTTTTTTAGAAATATCATTAAATGACGCCAAATTTAGTAAAGTTCGATCACTTTTAAAGTCAAGTCGGTGTCGGTGTCTGTGTATATATGTCAGTTTTTCAAAGAATTTTTTGAATTCCCAAAGACTGGACCTAAATGATTGAGGGACACATGCAGAAATAAGTTTTTCAGAATTGCATTAATATCATATGTCTAGAAATATCTATAATTTTTTTCATATTGGACCTGTCTTCCGATGTATCTATCCATATGAAAGATAAATAGTTTTGAAATCCAAATTAACTATTATTATTAATTCATGGTCTTTTATGCGATATTTGATATCATTGTTTTCATTTAATATTGATTGGCGCCATAAAATAGATTCTGATTTTTTTTCTACGTTCAATTAGACTTCAAAATTTCATAAATGCAGTTCTGATAATGATGAATACTACACATATAATAAAATAAATTGTAATAAATCACGTTACATTTTAAATTCTATTTATGCGGGTTGTACAAAACACATCTTTGGAAGAAAGTTCCATAAAAATTTGCGTAAAACAACGTATTGCTGATGTGAAGCACCGACGCTCCGAGAAGTCTGAAAGTATGTCAACATGTTGAGTATCGTCCCAACCATTATATCAGATCTGATAGACAACAAATAAACCCTCGCCCCCCTCTCCATGGGTTCTGTATAGTGCCCGAAACGTTATCAATTATAAAAGTTAAAATTAAACACGATAAAATCCTTATGATTACTTGTATTGCAAATGAAGTTCTATTCGCAGTGAACGTGGGTAGAACTACACTCATGATCGAAAGCAGAAAAATATTCGCCTTGTTGTGGCGGCGCAAGAGAATACGCCACCTCATATCGTTCCGTGTGTGTCCTAAGAGGCGACAGAAGAAAACATACAGGACATGGGGAACATCATGTTCCTGACAACAGTTCAAAATAATAAATGCTGCGGATGTCAACCTGCCTGCCAAGCATGGCAACTATAGTAAATATCCAGCCTATTTGACAAGTTTTGGGGGAGACCTATGTTCAGTTCAGTGGACTTTTGATAGGTTGTAATGATAACGGTGATGAGTTCTATTCTTTAGAATCTTCGCTACCGTTAATATTTACGGTAGTGTGAAAACAATAACGTAACATCTCCCAAAATATGAATGATATAAAAACAACATAATTGCCCCAATAAAACTAAAAAAAGTAGCGACCAACATACATGTCACTACTGGGCACAGGCCACAGAACTTTTGGCCAAAAAAAGTGCCAACGCTGGATCACCTCAGCTGGGGAGCTTCTCAATGAGGGCTAATAATTTTCTGCTCACCAGATGTCGCTACTTGACACTGAGGTAAAGTTTTTTGTTACACCGTGTTATTTAATTGAGAAGTTGGTTTTAAATAAAAGTTTATCAGTTTCTAGGGTATTAAATTAATACACAAAACAATGCGTCAGTGGTTTGCTCTTTAATTTTTTTTGCATATTTTAAACTTTTTTTAATGTTTCTACTTTTATGAATAACTGTGGTTTGGTTTATTTGTTTTTAATGATATTAATATAAAATATAGCTAATAGTACAGAAAGAAACAATAACTTTTACATATTCCGAACAAATTAATTTCCCCGCTATGAAATCTCTCAAATATTATACCTCAATTTCTAGTGGCGCCGCTCTGGTGGCAGAAAAAGTCGTGGATGCCCTCATTATTCAGGTTTCCTTTCACCGCCGAGAACGTGGTAAATCGACACTTCAAATTGCATTTAACATACATGTAAAAATATATAATAATGCTTATGTACTATGAAAATTAACCTTTGCTTTTGACAAGTAAAATAAAATAAAACTTTGTTTAAGTAAAATCTGCTATCTTTGATATTTAAAGTATTTTTTCGCAACAGTCTGTTCATTTCCATATCTAATGTGATCTATGACACCACTACTGTCACAAAAATCTTGATTTGTCTGATAATATGAAAACTCAAAAATACAAAAATCCAACAAACGGATTTATGTGTCATTAAAGGTATAAAAACTAAAGTAGCAGCTTACACACGTCTCACTACTGTGCACACGGCTCCCCATTACCTATAGTGTTTGTGAGCAGAAAAGAGTATGCCGCAATCCTTCAACTACTACTCCGACATTTAGGTTTGCCCACGAAGTTCACCACTTCACTGGGTATGTGGTAAGTCAGCACGTACAATTTCCCATAACAGATTCATTTGTCCTCAAAGGACTCGTACACGTTTTGCTCCCTTGCCGTGATGAAATCTCACGGCGAGCTACACGGCTCTTGTATTTGTTTAAATAAAATTCATAAAAACTGAAACAAAGCTTTTGTACCATTGTTGACCATGGAACTATTCCACCAAATAGAGATAAAATCACACAGTCCATTTAATTTCCAATTATTTACATCAGATAACGTGATAATATATGAAGTAGGTAAATTGAAACCTATGCCGACAGACAAACAATATATTATTTAACTAAAGAGCTTCTCTCCTAATCTCAGTTTTGTGTACAACAGTGTTGTTAGCCATTTTGCCAAACGTGGTTATTGAGGTAAATAATCCCGATAATGACCACCGGTCTAGATATTTTTAAGTGTGACAATTTTTGATGCTGGACGAATAAGTATTCGGTAGCATTCTAAAATTTTATTTTATCAGTTACTTATCATTAGTTTATTTAGAGAAAGTAGAGGGCGCTATATTACATTAATGAAAGTCAAAACTATACTATCTAGTAATATCGGCTATAGAAGAAAGAAGGCTCAAGAGCCACCCCAAAGCCGGGAACATTTATTTATTATATACAAAAGGCATAAAGTGATGTTGATTCTGTTAAAAATCTATTTCCGTTAAAAATATGCTATCAGTGCCGCTAGCGGTGAAAAACTATTTGACGATATGAAGATATTATCATGAAATAGCAATATTGTGTTTAGTTACTGATAACGTTAAACGATCTCTATTCTTTGTTTGGCTAAGCTATATTATGACATGGTCAACAAACTGATAAATATTATGAAATGACATCATTTCACGAAATAATGATTTAATGAGAATTTTGCAATTTATTTATTTATTTATTTAGAAAACCAACAGCGTATATAGTAAATATTAACATTAATGTAACAAACTAAAAGTATGGCCAATAACAGGTTTCCCTTATATTGCTTGATGGTAGGTGTATTGTTGTTAGAAGAAAAGGAAAGAAGAACAATCTAATAGATAAATTATAAGCAATTCAATGTAATGAAGGTGGTCATAAGTTTACAGATCAGGAGAGATAGTCAGGTAGAATGATATATTACATTACCTTTATATATACCCAGATACACATCACTGACCCTTACTTTCTTAGCACTATACAACCACATGCGACCTGACCGAATCCTGAGGGACCAGTCGCCTTGGATAGAGGTAAGTAAGCTCCGTTTATTAGAATAGAACGCTCCCCCCAGATTGTTTATTGTAATTAGAAACTTTTCACCCTTGGCGTTAGGACGCCCGACCTGCACCTGCTCGTAGGGTCTTCGTCTATGGGCCGCGGAGGACACTACTCCTGAGATAGGTAGTTGCAGGCCGTAACTTATATATTTACTTATGTACATATACATATTAAATGTATAAATATATAAACATTATACAAATAATTAATTATAATATATATTAAATAAAATAACTTAAGTACTTATATTTATATTAGTAGCCTCAAAAAATACATATAGAAAAAATAGACGAGAGAATATATGATTGTATGTGATTTTAACTTTAACGGCTCTATTTCTTAATAGTTTTCTTGATGTAATCTTTAAACGTAACTTTAGATTTCGCAAAGAGGTCAATGTGTCCAAATTGTTCATTATATGTACGAGCAAGCCGCGAAAGAACAGTGTTTCGACAGTAGTTTGAATGATGCCAGGGAGTCTGTAACAATGTAGTATTGCGGGTGCGGAATTTTGGAGTACGAAAGGTGATTCTTGAGACAAGATATGGACAGTCAATATTACTGTTTATTATATCATATAACAAAGCCATGTCAAGCAAAACACGCCTGTGTTCCAAAGATAAGAGATCGTGCTCAGTACAACTTTCTGTGTAAGTATCGATTTTATTCCGACAGCGAAAGTTAAGGTGATTAACAAATATTTTTTGAATACGCTCAAGGCGGCTTTTGCAGACATTGTACTGTGGAGACCATATCGAACTAACATATTTCAAAACACTTCTGACATATGCAAAATAAACCATTTTAATTGCATTCATATTCGAGAATGGTTTACAGATGCGAAGAACAAAACCAAGATTTTTATAGGCTTTACTGATAACGTAATCAATGTGTTCGGATAGTATCATTTTATGATCAAAATTTACGCCTAAATCCCTAACACTTACTTTTCGGCTGATTTCTAATCCGTCAAAGTGATATTTATTTAGAATTGGCTTAGATTTCCGTGTAAAACTAATACATTCGCACTTGCTTGCATTAACAGTTATATTATTTATTTTGTAGTATTCAAATAAACGGTATAGGTCCTTTTGTATCAATAGGCAGTCATGTATGGTGTTAATTTTACAAAAAATCTTCTTATCATCTGCATACATGAGGTAATTTGTGTGTACAATGCACGAACCAATGTCATATAGGTAGGCATTGTAAAAAAGTGGACCTAAGTGAGAGCCCTGAGGAACACCTGTAGGTATGTTTATGTAGCTCGAACGAAAACCACCTATCACGACTGCTTGTGAGCGGTTTGTGAGATATGGTTCAGTCCACCGGAGCAAGTCACCGTGAATCCCTAATATTTGTAATTTGTTGAGCAGGATCATGTGATCCACACGATCGAAAGCTTAATCAAAATCAGTGTAGATCACATCAACCTGCCCACCTTGATCCATATTTTCAAGGACAAAAGAAGAAAAACTTGCCAGGTTCGTAGTGGTGGATCGCCTGTGTAAAAAACCATGTTGCTGCTCAGGGAAGGCACGTGAAAGCGTGGAGTAAATTACGTTATATACTACTCGTTCAAGGATTTTAGCTGCGGTGTTCAAAATAGAAATGCCTCTATAATTATTTATTTCTGTACGTGATCCCTTCTTGTGTACAGGGACTATGTGTGCACACTTCCATTGATGCGGAAATATCCCTTCACGCAGAGAGCAATTAAATATAATAGTCAAGGGGAGAGCAAGTGATTTAGCGCATCGTGACCAAAAAAAAGAAGGTAACCCATCACTACCGGCACCTTTGTTCGTGTCCAAAGTTTTCAACATTTTTTCAATTATTGCAGCGTTTGTCTGTACGTTAGAAACGGTGTCAGTACACAACGATTCCGTATGTGGATATATGTAGTTATTACTAGGAACACCAAATACACTCTTGAAGAATGAGTTGAAAACATTGCATATGTCTATACCTTCGGTGTACTCTGTATCTTTCAAAGACATTTTCTTAGGATATCCTGACCCACCCCGAATGGCTTTGACGAAAGTCCAGAATGTTTTAGGATGTGTTTTGATGCTATTTTCACAACTTGACGTAAATTTATTAAAACATTCTCTCTGAACACGGCGTTCTCTTGCTCGGAATAATGAAAACTCATCGTAATCTAATCTATTCCTGAATTTTTTCCAACATGTGTGAGCTATGGTTTTCTCCTTAATTATTTTTATTAAAGCGGGTGTGTACCATTTAGGATATGATCGCTTCCCCGTGTTATAACTAAAAGGCACTTCTGCTCCACGCCACCGGAGTAGTGCCACCATGGAGGACGGAATTAAAGAGCTTCTGAAGGATTTCAAGTATCGGTTTTCCACCCGCTTTCAAAAGCTCCGCTGTAGTTCCATCCTCACCTGGGGCCCCGCCGTTTTTAAGGTGCTGGAGAGCCATTCTAATCTCACTCAGACTGACGTCCGGGATATCATCGGAATAGTGTCAGATAAGACTCGCTCTTGGATCGTTACTCACACTTTCGTGTGGCTCCAACGATGACGTGTACAGCTGCCCATAGAACCTTTCAATCTCACTCAAAATCTCAGGTGTCCCGGAAACGATGCTGCCACACTCGGTCTTCAGCTTTGACAGTTGGCTCTTTCTGGCAGACATGTCTCTGGCAAAGACTTAAGAGCCTTGGCTCCACTCGATCGCTTCTTCAATGCAAGCTGTACTGAAGTTGCGTAAGTTCCGCCACATGCATTTGGAGATCTGTCTGTTCAGTTGCCTGTATGCCCGTCTAACAACCATGAGATTAAGAGTGTGATCGGAGAGCTTTTGTGTTCTTCTGCGGCGTGTCTTGCAGAACTTAGCTCCGACCGCATGGACAGTTTCCACCAGCTTGTCATTCATATCGTCCACTTCATTGCAGTCTTCTAGGCACTGAAAACTGGTTTTGTAACTCGAGCTGAAAGGTTTCGGGACTTTCGAATAGAGCACGAGGGGAACGGAGCGTTGACTTCATTAGATGACTCGACGACGAATTTTAAAGCGGCTTTAATTCAAATAGACATATCATATATAAGAAACTTTCCGCATCAAACTATTATTTTATAACAATTTAGGCTCTCTTTTATGTAAGAATGAATATTTGTCTCTGTATTGCTAATATATGTTTGTATATATTTTTTTATAGGATAAGGGTGACAAACGAGCACACAGTCCACCTGATGGTAAGTGGTTGCTGCGGCCCATAGACATCTACATCTATCCTCGTTTGCGAATCAAAATGCAGATGTGTTGTCACCCGTGAGGACAAAGATGGAATGCCTCATTTCTAATAAAAAGGGCCTCCCGGCCACCTGCACTCACCAAGCGAAACGCAGAGGTAAACCTCTACTTCACGCTGGTATTCTGTGAGGTCGTGGTACCACCCCGGTTCGAGCCGGCCCATCCGTGCGACAGCAAAAGCTGCCGCGTGGCTCTACCACTGTTAAACACATAATACACTTGTATATTATGTTTTGATGCTATCTTTACAATGAATAGCTTGCGATGTTTTTCTACAAATATCTATAAAGCACGACATACACGGTCAGTTAAACTGATCAGTTGAACTGATGTACATCCAAAAATTTGCCGTTGTTTAAAATCTTAAATTGAAATTTTTAATTAAAAACTCAAAAATGGTAGACTGGAGAAAGTAACAAGCCTAACAAATTTAATAGGTACTGTTCATTTTCATCTGCATATTTGAAGGAGCTCGCAGTCAAGCCAAAATTCAATTGTCAACTACATTCATTCCCATTATTTTGTGACTACGTATTTTCTAATTAACAATGTTTAGAACACAGACATCCTTTAATATAATACACAGATCAAAGACAATCATAGAAATTAAAAATATGTGTTGCCAGTAAAAATATTGTAAAATGGCGACTAGCGGAAGTCTATGTTTTATGTCGTTCTTTTGATATTTTGTCACACGTGCCGCGTGGAGTTTTGCCTCGCAGGTTGTTAAAAATTTATTATTTTACTACAATTTTGTGTAAAATATTTACTTTAAGATTAAGGAAATGGAACTGAGTGTTTCTAAATACTATAATTTACTTGTGCTTTTGTGTAATGTGCAAAAATAGTGGTCGGTTTTATGTGTTAGCCGCACGGCAAGGTTGATTATTATCCACGTTTTGCAAATACCATTAAAACAATATGATTATTTTCTAGTTAATTGATATTATTGAAATTTGGTTCTTCTATCTTTATTAATAATAACTCCTTTCGAAAGTCATTATAACAATTAATAACCTATAAATTATCTACTAAGGAAAGAAAGAATGGGGTAGTGTGGTTAACTGGTCATAAACATTCAGTTCCCTTCCTCTTGTTTTACTTTTCGCTAGTCCTAAAAATAATTTCTCATTTTTTTTGAAAAATAATACAATAGTAGTCAAAGTAACAATACATTGATTTATAATGATATAAGTGCAAACAACCATAACCTCACACTACAGATATTATCAAAATGTGCTGTTTTAAAAACGCCTGATTTTTCATCTTATTTTAGACACAGGATAAACTTAAAATAATACTTTACTAATAACAAAAAATAGCTAAAAGAAAATAAAAAAGTATGTAAATGCATTTAGTATGTAGCATATTTTATATTTATTATACTAACATTGTTAATGACTTCATGGATCATCATTAAAGCCCTTCACAAGTTCATTGTGGAACATAAGCCCTCCCCCAAGGAATGCTACAAAACATGGTTCTGAGCTACCTGCATCCATTGACTCCCTGAATCTGTTATCTCTCTAATATGAAAGATATTTAATTTATGATTTTTTATTATGTTGGATTTTATGTGGTTATAAAGATAATTTAACATTTTTTCTAATTCCTTTTTATTTTAGCACAATGGTTGCGGTAACTAAAGAGAAGGCTGAAAAGAAGCCTGTGAAAGGCAAGGAGGACAGTAAGAAATTACCAGCAGTACCTGAGTCAGTTTTAAAACACCGTAAAAGGAGGGATGCACTTCGCACTCGCCGCATTCAAGTAATTGTTTTTTTTTTAATCTGTGCTAATGGTTTAACAAATGCACCAAATTTCTATTATAAATAATATTATAAGGGGAGGTAAAGTGTGGCTGCAGTCTCCATAAGGGGGGAGATAATAAAAACACACAATCTTTGGTTGTAGGTGATACAGGGTAACAAAAAATACGAAATATGTAAAAAGGGGGATGTCAAGTTTCATTCGAATATGCTTATTTTAACATAGAAAGAATTTTTTTTTACATTCCAGTTACTTTCAAAGTACTGTATATTTATCTTTCATATCTATTGAGTAAGAATCTGTTATTTTGACATTACAAACAGACACTTCAATTTTATTTATTTGTATAGATTTTATCATAGTTGCCACACTTGCCACACTTGGCAGGTGGGTTGGGTACTACAGCTTTAATTAGTTTGGGTAGCAATCAAGAAGATGCTACTGCCCATCTTCTGTTTTATTCTATTTATCTTCTGAAGCCCCTTATCACACCCATGGGACGAAATGCTGTAGTTTATATTCTTACACCGTCATACATGGTTTACCTCGCTGAATTGTAATTATTAACTATAGTTTAACCTAATTTTCTAATCCCAGGCTACTCCTCTCCTACAACTTGATGTTGGTTCTGTATTGTGTTGTACATAACTTTATTATGTAGTAGTAAGCCAACTCCTTACTGAGAAGTCTCAAAACAGGATGCGGTAGACCTAAGATCAGACATCAGCTTAATTATTGTGATTAAACCACAATATCAAAGGTCATATTGAAGGATAAATTCCATACAAATAAATAGTCTCGCTTGAAATAAGGCATTTATTGGTGTTACATTTTATATGATGAAACTTAATAAATGGCATAGTTCATCTGATTATGATGCTGTTAATTTAATTATCTGATTTCTTTTATCACATTATAATAACATACATAATAACTGTTTTAACTTTAGTGCATAATCTGTAAATATCTATTCAGGTCACACTCAAGAGGCGTTCTGCAGCCATCAAGAAGAAGCAACTAATCTTTAAGAGAGCAGAGCAGTATGTTAAGGAATACCGCATTAGGGAGCGTGATGAGATTAGGTTAGCCAGACAAGTAAGTATTACCTAGAAACAAACTGTTAAATTTATTAGGTAATAGCACTGACCCCATAATATGGCTGTTTAATATTTGAAATCTTTGTTTATAATCTTTGATATCCTTGTTATATAACTGTCACATTTTCCACGTGTGTCCCATATGCATGACTGATATCTCTCTTACAAAGCAATAAGGACCGTGGCCGAGCTCACTTGACTACTCTAGCGCCATCTATTATCTATCTACGGAAGCGGTTGCGATGTATATCGATATGAAAATTTGACACGCTAAATACATCGTTCTTTATTTAATACATTTCCATAGATGTCGCTACATGGTACCGCAAAGTAAGATTGACGAAGTCATTGGGCTCTAGTGTAACATCACAATGTCAAATAAAAATTATTACTATTACTTTCCACATTCATACTTTTAAAGCCTTACAAAAGCTATATTATGTAATGGGTATTTTATCTATTTGTTTTTATTTTAGGCCCGCAACCGTGGTAACTACTATGTTCCTGGTGAGGCTAAGCTTGCCTTTGTTATCCGTATTCGTGGTATCAACCAGGTTTCACCCAAGGTAACTTGTGTTTATTATTCACTTCTCTTTTGTTTGTACACTTGACAAGTTTTTATTACTAAACTAATGTAAAAATATGATTTTAACTACTGGTCTTTTATACTTTGTTTTTTTTTAGGTTCGTAAAGTCCTTCAGCTGTTTAGACTGCGTCAGATCAATAATGGTGTATTTGTCCGTCTCAACAAAGCCACCGTTAACATGTTGCGTATTGCAGAGCCCTATATTACATGGGGTTACCCTAACTTGAAGAGTGTCCGAGAGGTAATATTTTCTACTTTGTATACAACTGTTTTTTTTTTAACTGCAGGAGTTTTTTTACCTATAATAATGGCTTTACTATGATGACACTATGATGCCCAAAAACTGACTGACCTTTAGAGAGAATTTGCCATATGTCATATAAATGTTTTCATTCACTTCCCCATTGCTAGTCTGGATATTTGACATTCTGTTATATGCAAGATTCGTTTTTCTTGGCATTTCTCATATAATTAATTTGTGACACAAATATATTAAATAGAAATCCCATGCCCATACACTTTTGGTATGTAAATCTTTTCCATCGCCAGTGCTGTGTTTTATGGCTTGTAAAATACAATAATTCTGAATCAAATTTTGATGAACTTCTTTCTGTTTATCTTATTACTTATTCATAGTGCAGTTGGGTTATTTTCTTTTAAATAATAATTTGTATGATTGATTAGAACAATTTAACCTCACAACCATTACTGGAATTAATTATTGTATTAATTCTACATAAAATTGTGACCTTTAAATAAAACTAATTTTACGGATTTTATCGTGTATATTAACTTATTTTATATTCCCGACGTTTCGAGCACTTTACAGCACCCATGGTCACGGGGGGGACTGAGGTGTATGACGTCCCAATGTCATAGTTAACCACGGCTACCTCCAGATTAAAAATTATTAATTTTTGTTCCGATCCACGCAGTATGAACTTACAGTATCATGAAGTCTTGCAGTTGTATGCTTGGGTTGGGATTTAATTTTATTAATTATGGGATCCCAAGCAGATGGTAGCACCCAGCCATCTTCTCTATTGAAATTAGGATGTTTCTTGATTTCAATAGCCTCGCGAATCATCCTTGGAAGGAATCGGTGTTCTTTAGCTTAAATGTGTTTAGTTTAAATGTGTAGTGTTCGCGTAAATATAAGAAATCATTAAAATTGTGACCTCCCAAATATTCTGTTGTATATGTATCGCGCTCCGCACGAGCCTCCCAGACTCAATGTCAGGGTAGGCCCAAGGAGCGCAGAGAAAATTGTGTGCCCCTATGGTGGCTTGCACTATGCTAAGTCAACTTTCCTAGCACTCAAACACTGACTTTGTCTCATACGTCTAACATAAATATAAACCATCTTATTACAAAAAGTAGTTTATAATAAACAAGTCTTCTGTTTCATTAAAGAAGTCCGTCAAACTAAGAAACACAACAATTAAGGGACTTGTGACGTGACAAATACCATTTGTGGCTTTGTATTTTTTAGCTTGTCATAGGGAATGCAGTGATAAACATTTAACTAATCATAGCTTTGATCCTATACTTAGAAAGTATTGTTTGTTTGACTAATGCCATTAGCATTAGTATCAGTGTAGTTAGTTATCAGTACCATTAGTGTTTTGTGGCAACTACTCTTTAAACCGGAGACTGAAACAGAAACAGAAACTTTTTTATTCAATATAGATTATAAATAATACTTATTGAAAGTCACTCTTTTGTTCGATTACCACTGGTTCAGAAAAAACCTCTGTCCTGCGAAGAACCAGCAAGAAACCCAGCCGGACTTTTTTTTTTAAATAACAGCTTACAATCATGTATGTTACACAAATTAACAACACAATAAATTAGAAATAGCTTAGTAGCGATCACCTCATTTCCAGGGGTAATTATCATCCATAAATTCCTTAATATTATAATAACCCTTTTTATACAGACATAGTTTAATAAAGTTTTTGAACTTTGAGCAGCTCAATTTTTTTTATATTTTCTGGAATTTTGGTGTAAAAGCGTATAGATCGCCCCAAGAATGAATTACTGACTCAATGGAGTCGAGTAACTGGTACTGGCTAGCTTGTGCCTGTTCCTAGTCATATAGTCCTATCACTAAACCATGTTTTGTAATAAGACCTGTCTGTTTATTTGTTGAAATGAACATATTTTTTTTATAGCTCATCTACAAACGTGGGTTCGCCAAAGTGAAGGGACAACGCATGCCCATCACCTCCAACAAGATTATCGAGGAGAAACTTGGCAAGAAGAGCAACATCATTTGTATTGAAGATCTTATCCATGAAATCTTCACAGTTGGTGAGGAGTTCAAGGTAAGTTTATGTATAAAAATGACTTGATAGTTGATAGTCGTGTAATGGTGGCATAAAAGAATTCTCCACCCCACACCATCGCATAGGTGTCATAAGAGGTGACAGAGGGATAATGAAATGGGAGATAAGTAGTACTGATAGTAATTGTCGCCAATCTGCCTCTTAAAAATGACAAACTATAGCAAACATCTCCCTATGAGGTAAGTAATCTATGGGGCGGCCTATGCTAGTTCTGCAGCTATATTGAGTATTGATTGAATTTTAGTTATTTCTTTACTGATATTAATGTGAACAATAATTGAGCTATATAAATATAATATTTAAATTTATTAACCAATTTGCTCGATTTGCCATAATTGCCACACTTTGTCAGCAAATTGGTGATCAGAGTAACATGCCTGCCATGTTTTTGGCTTGGACTTTGTTTTATGGAATAGATGGCAAATACTTCCTGCGACAGAAGGAAGAAGGCTTGCTTGCATGTTATACAAGGTACATACCTATATGGTAGAGCCAAGCTGAAGCTATATATTTTGATTGTAGCATGAATCAGTTGGCTAAACTGGGGAAAGACTACACTCTCTCCACTACACTAAACTCTCTTACTTTCAATGTAAAATATCAGTTTAATGTTGTTGTCTTTCGTATGGTGAGTGTAGAGAACTGGAGATCCGTATTACTGGAAATTAAAGCATTCCATCTTAGTCCTCAGGGGTAGCTATTTACCAACAGATGGTGTTAGTCACTTCAGTTTAAAAAGACATTAGGTACAAAGAACTTATATCATTGAGATCTTTCTCAATGTGTCAAAGTGGAATTTGCTGCTAATATTTTGTCATTGTTACAGTATGCAAGTAACTTCCTATGGCCCTTCAAGTTAAACAACCCCACTGGAGGCTGGCGTAAGAAGACCATCCATTACGTCGACGGTGGTGACTTCGGTAACCGTGAGGACAAGATCAACGAGCTCCTCAGGAGAATGGTCTAAATAAATAGATTTTAATATTACTTATATGTTTTATTTCCTATTCCGGTCTAAAAAAACATGTTTTTCTGTCAAAAAATAGCCCAGAGTCAGTAAGTTGGCGGTGTTTCACCCCTAAGCCTCGGAAAGTGGGTAAAGCCGGTGGTGACAAATCGACACGACCAGAGATAGTTAGGCACCGTCCAATTCTCTCCGGTTGTGTCGATTTCACGTCCCATCATACTATGAGAGTGAGGAAATCAAAGTGCACCTGTCCTTGCGTATACGTACACTGGCACTATAATCCTGCCCTGAAGATGGCTAGGCTATTACAAGAACAGTATCACTGTGACTAGTATGATTGTTGCGAATTGCGATGTATGCAATTACTACTTTGTACTCAGAATTGCAGCAGTTGCTTAGATGGTATGGTCTTCCAATTCCTCTGGGATTATTAGTAGTTTTTCGGATGGATGCTACGTTTGCGCGTTAGTTCCGCATTTAGTATGGTAAGGAACAACCTGCCTAGTTCTTGAATAGACATGCAAGCAGCAGTGTCTGGTCAGGGTTTTTGCTAAAATAGGTAATTCGTTCTTACTACAGAATACGAAAAATGCTCTGCGGTTCTTACTAGAATCCCATGGCGTCTGAAGCGAATTTTCGAGCATAAAACTCATTGACACAACGCGAAAATTAAGGTGCAGATGATTTGAATTTTATTATTATAATCATTTTTTTTATTTAAAATATCTGTGATTAACTTTTACTTCGTTGATCTAGACACCCTGTTTACCATTTACGGTAAAAAAAGTCATCTGGTAAAATGTTGCCTGGAGTTCAAGTCCCGGCGTTAGAGATTTCTCATGATAAAAGAGGTATCAAGGGTCCATCGGGCCAGACTGTTCTACCTGTCTCGTGCTTGCTTGGCGGCTTGATCGTTGACCATCGTGTAGCCATGTCCCGGAACCCATCTCAATACGACCCCTGTTCTCCCTCAGGGCGCTTAGACGGTTCATGCCATCCCTACTAGTTAACTTCGTTCTACTTGGTTAACAGAGTATATATATTGTCAGAAATTTCAATGTAAATCTACAGGAAAAGGCTTTAATCCCACTTCGGGTTTTAGAAACTATTTCACTTCTGATGTTAGAAATCATTCTCAAATTTATTTAAATAAAAGAATGTTACTCGTATTAGAATTTACGCTGAAGGTTAATTGTTAAAAATAATAAAAGTGTGAGAGCGGATGTTCAACTTGCTCTCTTGCTTAGGCAATCAATCATTATCAGGAATAAGACAGCGTACAGCACTACACATTCAGTATAGAACAGTTCGACCAACCGTAATATGTACCAGGCACAATCACACATTAGTGTGCCGTGAAGGATATAATTACATGATAACTCCAAAGTATGCAAAGCAACAGCTACACCACTCCTCTCGATGTAACACAAGGCAGCCTCTCAACAACACGATCTTCCTACACTAGAAGAACTATACGAATAGAACCACATCACTTGTCTAATTTGGCCAGAATCTCAGTGTAGAAGTAATGTTTTAGCCCAAAGGGCATAATAACGATTATGAGGCTCTTAGAATTACAGACTGCTTCCTTGTAGTCGCCTGTGTGATACTTTATACTGCTAAAACAAGTGGGAGATTACCATTCTATCTTCATTTGTTCATATTTTCTTTTATTTTTTTACCCTAATTCCCTACAATATATATATATATATATATATATATATTGTAGTTTTTTCTGCGCATTGGAATGCGTCTTGCGAATTTGCCTATTTTTTGTATAAAATCGTTCCCAAAAATTATTAACCTTACGTCATCCATCCCAGGTTTATCGGTATAACTTCTAAGACTTCTAAACTCCTAGGTGACGGCCATTTAGCCAGTCTTTTGTGGAGGATATTTCTTATGTATTAATTATGTTAGTAATGTCACAATAAATTGGTAATGTATAGTGTTCGTAAGCCTCTTTAAGAGAATAGGCGTTTGGACGGCTCCGTGGCACAGTGGTAGGGCTAAGGGCCGCGGGTTCGAATCCCGCATGGAACAAGCATTTGTATGGCCTTCAAATAATGGTTCCGGGTGTTTGTCTTTGTGAAATTACGTATGTAAACTATACAGAAGAAAATCCTAGTGTGGAGGTATAGTTTATAATAGAAAAGAAAAAATAGTTTAGGAGATGACATTTTCGAAAGAATTGTCTTTTATCTTTTTGACAATAACATTTGCTCTGCAAGTGGTTTGTTTCTTAATTTTAACATAATTTATCACAGTGTTACAATAATAACTGTAGGTACAACGACGTAAGACGTTTAATAACATTCTATTTCGGCTCGTCTGATCCTTAACCTCGTGACGCCCAACTATTTAGAATTAAGTTCTTTATAAACACCCACTGTCCTTTAGAAATGACTCAATAACAAACGCCCACAATGAATTGTAAGTATTTTTAGGGTTGAAGTAGTAAATTGCAAATTCCAGTATTACATACATACATACATTACAGCCCTTCACAAGTCCACTGCTGAACATAGGCCTCCCCCAAGGAATGCCACAAAGCACGGTCCCGAGCCACCTGCATCCATCGACTTCCTGCATGTCTTACCAGGTCGTCACTCCATCTTGTGGGGGGACGCCCTACACTTCGCCTACCGGTACGAGGCTGCCACTCGAGAACCTTTCTTCCCCATCGGTTGTCGGTTCTTCGAGCTATATGGCCGGCCCACTGCCACTTCAGCTTACTAATCCGTTGGGCTATGTCGGTTACTCTGGTTCTACTGCGGATATCCTTATTCCTAAGTTTATCACGCAGAGAAACTCCGAGCTTAGCCCTCTCCATAGCTCGCTGAGCGACCTTGAGCTTCCTCATACGGCCAGCAGTGAAGGACCACGTCTCAGTTCCGTAAGTCATCACTGGCAACACGCACTGGTTGTACAATTTTGTTTTAAGGTTTTGAGGTATTTCTGACGAGAAGATGTGTCGTAGCTTCCCGAACGCTGCCCAGCCGAGTTGAATCCGTCGATTGACCTCTCGGTCGAAGTTGGACTTACCTAGTCGGACTATTTGTCCCAGGTAAACATACTCGTCAACAACTTCGAGCTTAGTGCTCCCAACAACTACCGGCATAGGTGTGACATGGACATTAAACATAATCTTTGTTTTGTCCATGTTCATCTTAAGACCTATCCGTTGGGAGACACTATTGAGGTCATTGAGCATAGTGCTTAGCTCCTCCAGCGATTCTGCCATAAGGACTATATCGTCGGCAACTCGAAGGTGAGTGATGTACTCGCCATTGATGTTAATTCCGTATCCTTTCCAGTCCAGAAGCTTGAAAACGTCTTCCAATGCAGCGGTGAAGAGTTTCGGGGATATAACGTCACCCTGTCTTACACCTCTCTGCAATTGGATAGGTTTCGTACTCTGGTTTTGTACTCGGATAGCCATCGTAGCTCTACTGTACAAACACTTCAACACCTCGATATACCGACAGTCAACTTGGCACCGCTGAAGGGACTGCAGCACCGCCCAAATTTCGACGGAATCAAAGGCTTTCTCATAGTCCACATACGCCAGACATAGTGGCAAATTGTACTCTTCGGACTTCTGTACAATTTGCCGTAGGGTATGTATGTGGTCTATGGTGCTAAAGCCCTTTCGGAAACCGGCTTGTTCGGGAGGCTGGAAGTCGTCAAGTCTGCGCGCGAGACGATTCGTAATGACTCGAAAACAGCACGTAGACGCGGCTCAGAAGGGAAATCGGTCTGTAGTTCTTCAAGAGAGCGTTGTCACCTTTCTTGAAGAACAAGACCACCGCACTTCTGCTCCACGCCTCCGGTGTAATGCCACCATGGAGGACGGAATTAAAGAGCTTCTGAAGGACTTCAAGTACCGGTCTTCCACCCGCTTTCAGAAGCTCCGCTGTAATTCCATCCTCGCCTGGGGCCTTGCCGTTTTTAAGGTGCTGGAGAGCCATTCTAATCTCGCTCAGACTGACGTCCGGGATATCTTCGGAATAGTGTCGAATAAGACTCGCTTTTGGATCGTTACTCACACTTGCGTGTGGCTCCAACGATGACGTGTACAGCTGCCCATAGAACCTCTCAATCTCACTCAAAATCTCAGGTGCCCCGGAAACGATGCTGCCACATTCGGTCTTCAGCTTTGACAGTTGGCTCTTTCTGGCAGACAGATCTCTGGCAAAGACTTTGGAGCCTTGGTTTCGCTCGATCGCTTCTTCAACACGAGCTGTATTGAAGTTGCGTAAGTCTCGCCGCATGCATTTGGAGATCTGTCTGTTCAGTTGCCTGTATGCTGTCAAATCTGTTGAAGAATGTAGCCTCATCTCCCGTCTAACAGCCATGAGATTAAGAGTGTGATCGGAGAGTTTTTGTGTTCTTCTGCGGTGGGTCTTGCAGAACTTAGCTCCGACCACATGGAAAGTTTCCACGAGCTTGTCATTCATATCGTCCACTTCATTGCAGTCTTCTAGGCACTGAAAACGGTTTTGTAACTCGAGCTGAAAGGTTTCGGGACTTTGGATTAGAGCACGAGGGGGACGGAGCGTTGACTTCATCAGACGAGACCTCTCCAACTTAACATTTAGGTTCAGTGTGCCTCTAACCATTCGGTGATCGCTGCCGGTTTTCACCCTCGCGATCACTGAGACATCACTGAACAGTTGTCGTCTGGTCGTCATAATGAAGTCAATCTCATTTTTTGTCGAACCGTCGGGGCTCGACCAGGTCCACTTCCTGTGGGGCCGCTTCTTGAAAAAAGAGTTCATCATAAAGAGTCCCTCTTTCTCCATGAAGTCGGCCAGCTGCTGGCCCCTTGGGTTCCGTTGCCCTATTCCAAATTTCCCTACTTTCAGCTCACCGTTCTCTCTTGTGCCTAGTTTTGCATTGAAGTCTCCCATTAACACCGTATATTGGGTTTTGGAGGAATGCATGGCTCTAGAGATATCCTCATACATTTCCTCCACCTCCACATCGGGGTGTGCCGAGGTTGGTGCGTAAACCTGTATGACCTTCAGCGAATACCGTTTGGTGATTCTGAGTATAAGGTACGCAACCCTCGTCGACACACTCCCGATCTTTACAACGTTGTTAACGAGAGACTTGTGGACGATAAATCCGACACCTCCTTGGGACAGATGGTCGCCCTCCCGGTGATAGAGCAAGTTGCCGGATTCGAGGATTACCGTGTCCTCCCCCTCTCTTCGGACTTCGGATAATCCTATAATATGCCAGCGCAACTTGTCTATCTCTTCTTCCAGCTCCACGATCTTCTCGTCAGTCCTCAGGGTGCGTGCGTTGTACGTTGCCAGGTCGAGTCGTCTAAGGTGGCAACCGAACCTCCACCGGAGATTCTTAGCACCCCCTGCCCCGCCGTTACCATGGTCGCCACCGTAGCCAGGAATAGCGGGGCCGCCGGGGACTGGGGGCCGTTTATTATTGTCATTGCTCATGGGGGGGTATATTGCCATAGTTGCCACGCTTGGCGAGCGGGTGGCAACCGCAGTTTTTTTATTGTATTTATGCCGTTATTAGGAAGATGCTGCTGCCCATCTCCTGCCTGTTTCCCTTTGTCGCCTTTTACGACACCCACGGGAGGAAATGGGGTAGTGGATATTCTTGACCGCCACTACACGGCGATTATTTTAGGTAAATATACAATTAAGAGAATAGATTTACAAACACACGGCACCAAACGGAAGTAGATCTTTTTAAAGGATATTATATAAGTTGGTGACAATAAATTGTACTTTATGATGCACATTGAGCTTTAATGAAATAAGACAAAAACAATTGTAAATTACTTTATTAGAAATATTTGAGATCAAATTTTATGACATCACAATTGCAGTCTCTTGTAGTCTTACTTTTAATAATAAATTATTACAATTAAGTAAAAAGAAAATAGCAAATAATTAAGGGTTAACATTAGAAAATGAATTAAGTAACTCAAATAGTATAACGAATAAAAGTCACGCATTTGACGTAGATAGATCAATCATATGCGAGATGAACCTCTGAGTCCATTTTCTCGTACGGTATCTGTTAGGACACATTGCTAATAAACGGGTCTGCTAAATCCACCCCACCCATATTAGAATTAAATTGCCTTACACATCTTGGTCCTTATACGATTACGTATTTTTTTTGCTTCTTACACCAACGCTGGCATAAATCCTCTTCTTCTTTGGCTTTAACGGTTGACATCAGTACAACGGGCTTGTTTATTTATTTATTATATATCCACTTATTATTATCATTACAGGATTGCCCTAATACGATAGATAAATCATACTTTAATTATGTTAGACATAATAAGTTTATACACTAAAACATAGAAATAACAAGGCAGCCTTTGTGTATCCGTTCAGAGAACATTCGAATAAATCAATTCGCTCAGCCACCGCATTGAGAGTATATAGCGCGCGGGTGAGTGGCGCCTCGCGTAACAGGTAGGTTCTCGCGCGCGGCAGTTCCAGCAGTCGCACTCGTCGCCGCCGTTCGGCACTTCGATCTGGCTCGCACTTCATCTCCTCCAGGATAGCTGGGTGTTAACTACACCCCGTAACACCTTAAACAAGTATTTGCCCAGCGATACTTTCCTTCTTACTTCCAGTTTACTGTACTCTACCATACTGAGAACAAACAGAGTAGGATACAGTAACGGATAACCCGGATACACCCCGGGTTATCCGTTCCGGGTATAATTACGATATAAATATTTAGCAAACTTATTTTGAACACTTTCCAATATTGACTTATATTTGTCTTCATTTGGAACCCAAATTACAGAGTTGCACTCCAAATGACTTTTTACAATCTCTTCATACAAGGCCCTTATTGCGTGCAACATTAGCAGTAACGTTAATTTAACATTAAACCATAACAGAACCTATTCTTAGAAATATTATTCCATTAACAATTATGTTTTCTTTACTTATTTATGCACTCTTTAAAATCCGAAGAATTACTACTTGATTATTCAGAGTAGAGTTTTATGTCGTTTTACTATTACCACTACCATTATTGCTCCTTTAAGATCATCATCGAAGTACGAATACCTACTTTACTTTTGATTCAGAATACTCCCGCACCAAATGAAGAGCCTAAAACTTCCTCCTTTACAACATGCACCAATGCAGTGTGCACTGATACTGTATCCTTTTATCAGTTGTGTAGCTCATACAGTTTTGGCTAATAAAACAGTGAAATCTGAAAATCAAATAAAATAAATGAAGGGTTTTCAAAAATAGATTCTATTTTTGACACTCCTAAAAACGAGGTTGAGAAGAGAATTACGCAGAAAAATTCGTATCCAAAAGATACATTCTTTAAAATTCAATCGCTTAGAAGAAAAAATCTACGATTTGAGAAGAATATTGCAACTTTCAAAGATATTCTTCTTACATTAAAAAAAAAAAAAAGAGATACATAGACAAATGATACGCATAACGTTTTGAATAGTAACGTATTTGCTGCCGTTATAATATGCTACTATGAAAAAAAGTTACAGAAAAATCAAGAGACCTGTATCTAAATATGCACCAGAGTTTAGGAAATTTTGTTTAAGTATGCATTTTCTGTCATCAAATGCATATAGATTCGTCTGGAGTAAATTCGAAACATGCCTTCTCACCCGAAAGCCATATCGAATGGTATGCAAATATCGATGGTTCGCCAAGGTTTACAGAAGATCCGTTCATAATTTTGGATGCTAAAAGAAAAGATTCCGATAAAAGTATGACTTGCGCATTAATAGCGGATGAAATGGGAATCAGACAGCAGAAGTGTTTTAACCACTTGAGATCTTGACAGTTCAATAAAGCAAATTAGTCTGACCTAAGGTCAAGCCAAAGAGTATATAGTATATAGTACATAGTATGTAGTACATAAGGCCAAAGAATTTTTTTTTAAATGAAGGTAAATATAACTTAGAGTCACTACTAAGTTCTTATCCAAATATAAATATTAATATAAAAAATAATAGTAATAATACAATATTATTAGTGAAAAAAAAACACATGTTTATAACCTATAACAACAAAGTTATTTTGCTTTGTCATTTAACAACACCCGTGCAGGGGGGTACAGTTCCATAGTAATGCATTTGGTCATAGAAAGTAACGCCATCAAGTGTATGATACGGGTCATAATTTCCTCAGTTTAGTTAGTTTAATACTCACTAGATGGCTTTAATATCTTTGTCATCTGTCCATTAAAATTATTTTTACTTATCTTATAAATTATAAACTATATATTTTGTCATATGTATGCATGACAAATAAAAGTCCATAATTTATAAATTATATATAAATTATACGTTCCGATTATATTTAAGTTCGATTGAAATGATTAGTCTGTACTACAAGCTCTGTAGCCGAAAATATAAATGTATCTGCATCTGCTGTTGCGAAAAAAATAACCTAAATTATTACATATTTTTAATTTTTATGAAATTAAAAAAGAAAAAGTTTCAAAGTTAATTTTTCATTAATTAGATATTATTTTAAACGGGAATGTATCAAACCATTTTCAAAATGAATCGAGTTCGTTTTGTTTAACTTTTCTAAGACAAATTCAAAAGTTTGATGTCGATTTAGTTAATTTCCTATTTCTATTTTATTTTTTCTGCTATTTTAAAGTTAATTTAATCATCAAGATAAATCAAATAATATTTGTAGATCATCAATATCAGCTTCGCCGTGTGCTTGTGCTTGTGCTTGTGCTTGTGAAGGGCCATCTTCAAAAGCAATAGTCATTGGCATCACAAGCGACTCTTTAATCCCTCTAATGTGTTTTAAAACATGTTCGGGAACGTTATAGGAATGACAACGTTTTCCTGATCTTTTAAGGCCATATCTGCTGTGTAGGATCGAGTTTAGTGTATTTAGTGACATACGATTTCTTAATTTTGTTTTTACAATATTCATTTGGCTTATTTTGCAGTGGGGCCCCCATATATCCAAATTAGCAAGCAGACTAAGTTCTGCAGCTTATGCTGTAAAAAAGATTAGAGGTCTCACTAGTGTCGAGACAGCTAGATTAGTTTATTTTAGTTATTTCCATAGCATAATGTCTTATGGGATTTTGCTATGGGGAAATGCGGCTGATTCAGAAACTATTTTGTTTTACAGAAGAGGGCCATTAGAGTTATTTACAATCTAAAACCGAGAGAGTCTCTTAGAGATAAATTTAAAGAAATTAATATATTAACTTTGGCCTCTCAGTATATTTACGAAATTTAATGTATGTTCACAAAAACAAAGATAGTTTTAGTAAAAAAAAAAGTGATATACATTCTGTAAACACTAGAATAAACACAAGCTAGTGATGCCAGTTTCTCAACTCCACAGAGTTAGTAATTCATTGTTGGGGCAATGAATACGCTATTACAACAAGGTCCCGGAAAGTGTACAAGTTCTCTCTATTACCAATTTAAATGTTTTATTAAGCTGAAACTGTATAAAAAGGGTTATTATAGTATAAATGAATACATGGTTGATAATAACCCCCGGGAATGAGGTGGTCGCTTCCAAGCAGTTTCTAAAATAAATTTTGTAAATAGTTCGTAATCATTTATATTGTAAAATTTATTTAAAAAAAAGTCCCGCTGGGTTTCTTGCTGGTTCTTCCCAGGACAGAGGGTTTTTTTCGAACCAGTGGTAAAGTAAAAATTTACTTTCAATAAGAATTACATATGTAATGTATATTGAATAAAAATTATCCTATTCTATTCTATTCTATCTCAGAATTCGAGTGTGGCAAAAAATATATATAGATACGGCCAAAGAAGCTAACTCCGAAAATGGATTATTATCCGCCGAGTCTTTATATTCATGAACCTCCGACCGAAATTCGACAGTTGAACATTTATTTTCCCAGTCGGTATGTCGAATATTCCTCCACTGTACAACTATACGTTCAATTTTATTGGCCTGGTACGTAAAATTCGAAAAATGCTAAAATATGCAATATGCTAAAGCCGATTTTTTGAACCATTTTGAATAAGACAATAAAACTTTTAAGCACCGTGTAATGAATGTAAAGATGTATTAAGTTATAAGTCGTCCACCGCCAATTTAAAAATCATTCATCATCATTCAATCGCCATTTTAAAAATAATTATAATCCCCTGAAGACGCTGAAGCACTACAAATGGACATCGAAAAACCGTAGCAAGATGGTGTACTGATAATCACATGTATTTAAATATTAATAAATGTTTTGTATTGTCGTTTTTTTTTGAATTTTATTTTGTTGAAAATTATAATGATGATTGAATAAACACAAACATGGCGAAGTTAACAATTTGACTTCGCCATAATTGTGAGAGCGAGATAGATAATACAAACATGCGCGAGAGACACGATACGCGATAAAATAACGCGATTTCGCAGATGCAGGTAGTCGTGCGTCCGTATTATCTCGTTAATTTTCGCTGTGTGTAAGCGAGAAGGAGCAACCAGCGGTCGGCTGGTTAAGAAATAAGTGAATTTAGACTTAGAATCGTATTATTCATGTATTAAGATTAATGTTTTTTAACAGCGCGGACCGCCTAGTGATGTTTTAATTATGCATCGCGTATTACTTTATTTATGACTTTATTGCCCAAATATTCAAATGCTATTCAATTTTATGTTTTTATGATGCCGTTATGTTGTCTCGTGCTTTCTATATCATTTTCTTGAATGTCTAAAGAAAAAAAACTATTAAGTACTAATATTATTTATTAGTTGTAGTTAAAATGCTAATACCATGTAAATAAAAACAAAACCGTTAGGTATTTAAAAAAACACAATCACTGTAAATAAAATCGGTTTTTAATTATGCCAATATTCATAGTATTGATCAATAATCAATATTGCAATCTGTGCTTATTGTCAGTCATAAGCCCGGAATGCCAATTTGGTTGAATAGTTCAGTAGATTGGGATAAAGTGTGAAGAAAAATCGACTTTATGATTTAGACTCGACTCGATTTTGTTATCATATACAAAATCGTCATTTCGCGTCATGTTTGGAGTCATAGTATAACGTAACATTCCTCGGTACGAAATGTAATGTCATATTATATCACTTTAAAACGCACTGTTTTGCGCATCTCGTTTCATAAATTCGTACCTATGTTTTATTGAGCTAAACCATACCTTATAATTATCGCTTACCTAAAATTTACAAATACTTATATAATCAAATTAATAACTTAAGTATAATAACGCATAGGCGTCAATTTTACGCTTGGCATAATGGGCATTGAGCGATACGCGCGCTCTATACCTTGCGTACTCTAAGTTCTGAATACTCTTTATTTATTGTTCTAAGGGGGCCATTAATTAAATTACTTTATTATATACTCTTTGGAGGGATCATATTTCTCATGTCTCATGTCTTCATCATAGGACAGACAGATTAATGATAAAACTAATGATGATGGTGTTGTTGATATAGGCACTGGTCCCAACGAAAATATGAGAATCAAAGCATCAGAGGCTTATGTTTTTTTGTTAGTGTCATTAAACGAGCCTTGGAAATTACCAGTAGCTTATTTTTTAGTTCATGGAATGACAGACGACCAAAAAAAGAAGTATTATTAAAACTGTTGTTACCAAATGTCACGAAGCAGGTGTTGATGTTGTATCTTTAACTTTTAATGGTCACTTCTCAAACACGTCGGCTATGAAGATCCTGAGTTGCGAATTGAATGACCATAGACGGCTGAAAACTACATTTCAACACCCATGCGCTAACTATAAAGTAGCAGTGTTTTTGGATTTCCGCCACATGCTGAAATTCATTCGAAATCATTTTCAATTGAAGGTAATCTTTTTGTACAAGAATGAGCAAATAATGTGGGAATATGTGAAAAAATTATCAAATCTCCAAGAAGAAATTGGGCTTCGTTTAGGGAATCGTTTGACAAAAAAAAAACATATTAAATTCCGAAATTCTGAATGTCAAATTGGTAACACAATTATTAAGCAGGAGTGTTTCTAAGGCAATACAATTTTGTCGCCAAGAGCTGAAATTGTCTGCTTTTGAAGACAGTGAGGCGACAGAAAAATTCATAGAAAAATTCATAATGGAAATGAACAACGTTTTTGATGTTTTTAATTCCAGAAACTTACAAGCAAATGATTTGATTTTGAAGTTATATTTGAAAGTCTCGAGAAAAACAACTTGCACAGAACATGAAACAAAAGAGATAACTCTAAAGAGCTACACGCCGGTGCTGAAATCAAACCCTTTCACCGGATTTCTTGAAGTTCTAATTTGTATTAATAGTTTAAAAGCCTTATATGCAACTGTAACAGAATCAAATGAAATGCAATACTTATCCACATATCGCATCAGCTAAGACCACATTGAATTATTTTTTGGAGCGATACGTATGCATGGTGGCTATAACGATAATTCAAATGCCCGACAATTGAAAGGTATATACAGAAAATTGTGTGCCGCTAGAGATGATAAGTTTTTTGACGTGTTCTTCGGCACAAATGTATTAATTTAACTACTCCAGGAACACGAAAAGATGATGAAAATGAGAGCGAAACGGCAGAAGAAAATATTTCGGATGAAAACGGAGGAAATGTGTCTCGATTTTAAGATGATTCTTCATTATATATATATATATATATATATATATATATATATATATATATATATATATATATATATATTCCTTCCTACCTTAGACTAATTACAGCTCTGAAAATTTACAGAAAGCAATTCGAGACGTAAAAAGTAAGACTTTAACACTAGGAGAAGCATCATCTAAATATCAAATACCTAAAACAACGTTATCGAGAAAATGTAGAAACCTTAATTGCTTACAAGAAAAAGCAGGACGAAGAGAAAGCCTTCATTAAACACATTGTAAATTTGGCAGACTGGGGATTCCCATTCGACCTTATTGATTTTCGTATTTTCACGCAAAGGTACTTAAATAAACTCGGAAAAACAATATACGGACTACCCGAAAATTTGCCTGGTTCAGAATGGGCTCGAAACTTTTTAAGGCGTCATAAAGATTTGCTTTCGAACCGTATGGCTTCCAATATATCTACCGATAGAGCAAAGGTATCAGCATCGACGATAGACTCATTTTTTGAGTATTTTGCACCAACAATCGATGGTGTAACACCTGACCGAATCATAAACTATGATGAGACTAATTTAACTGACGACCCAGGAAACAAAGAATACATTTATAAACGTGGTGTAAAATACCCAGAACGGGTAACAAATACATCGAAAACGGCTGTTTCCCTCATGTTTGCTGTTACAGCCGAAGGTCAGTTATTACCGGTTTACCTGGTGTACAAAGCAGAACACCTATGGGATACCTGGTTAGAAGGAGGTCCTCCAGACGCAATATACAATCGCTCTAAAAGCGGATGGTTCGACTCGGTTTGTTTCGAGAATTGGTTTGAAAAAGTGATCGTTCCATACGCTAAAAAAAAAGCCTGGACGTAAAATTGTCATAGGTGACAATCTCTCTTCACACTTTTCTGAAAACGTATTAATAAAGTGTGAAAAGCTAAACATTTCATTTGTGTGCTTGCCCCCCAAATCAACGCACCTTCTGCAGCCGTTAGACGTTGCTCTGTATGGACCTTTAAAACATTATTGGCGAACTATATTGACTGGGTGGAAAAAAGTAGAAGGACGCAAACATAAAACCCTAGTAAAAGATGTTTTTCCGAAACTGCTGGCCAAACTTATGAAAAACAACACAGGGGGAAAAACGCTATTGCAGGTTTTAACAAATGTGGGCTTTATCCAATCAACCCGGAACGACCGAAGTCACGGCTGCCACACAGTCATGACTTACTACCCGAGGAAATTGAAACAGCTGCTACTTCAGTTGTCATAGAACATCTAAAAGAAATGCGGGGGCTCTCGGCTTCAGATGAGCCCAGAAGACGTAAAAAACGATGTAATGTTCCAGCAGGCCGAGGCATCACAGCACGAGACATTGAGCAAACGAAACCTAAAAAACCAAATAAAATGACAGATAATGAGTTTGTAAATAGTGAAGTTGAAGTTTCTTCATCTGACTCGTCTGAAATAATAGATATTTCAACATTTAATATTCTAGAGCCAGGTCCGTCCAAGTCAATAATCCAAACAAAAAGTACGCAGAAAAATAAAATGTATGAAAAAGAATCTAATATACATAAGAACACCAAGAAAGGTAAAGGTATTGGAAAAAGTAGCAAAATTGGAAAAGAAAATCAAGATAAGAACATGAAACGCAAAGAAAACGGGAAAAAGAAATGTTTTGAAGAAAAAAACCATGATAATGCACTGAAACAAAATAATAAAGATAAAAATAAAAAAGAAATTGCAGAAAAATTTCAACAGGCTCTACTACTTCAGAGTACTGTATATACGAAGATTCTGATTGTATTGACGAAAACTTTGATATTGATAGATATGGATTTAAGAAATATGAATCGTTGTTCCTCGGGTCCAGTCACATTGACAGAAAATCAAGAGATAGTCCAATCTTCTGACAACATAGAATCAAAAACACACAAGGAGTTAAGCACACTCGAAACTATAGAACAAATAATCCAAACTTCTGACAACATAGAACCAGGAATTACAAAGAAGGAGTTTAGAACAACCGAAAATATAGAAAACTTTAAAATAACTACACCTTCTGGCATAAAAGAACCAGACATGAAAACAAATAAAACAAGCTCAATCAGAATTCCAGAAAATAAAGGGATTGCTCAATATTGTAACAACAGAGAGAAAGAGACAACAACGACCAATGAGACTCAAGAAAACCGAGACACGAGTGAATTTTATGACAACAAAGAAGCAAAAGTTACTACGAAAGAGAAATTACCAACAGAAAGCACTGACAAGACTATATCGAACCAAGAGACAAAACTATCAGAAGAAGATATCAAGACCAATTTTAACAACAATGATTCAGAAAGTAGAAACACAGAACAAGAAAAAGAATATGAATTAAATGACCACGTAATTGTAAGATACATCAACAAAAAGAAATGGAAATATTATATAGGTATCATAGAAAACATAAACATGGAAAATGAAGAACCTTATACTATTAGATTTTATAAAACAGCTAAAAAACCGTCGTTACGGTTCCTTTTGACACGAAAGCTTGACAGGAACATAGTTCCCTCTATATGTATTGTCAAGAAAGTCAATTTGATACAAAACCCAAATTATTCAAAGGAGTTCTTTCTGTCCTTGGCTGACGATGATGTCGTGGAATTATTTACGTAAGTGCATGCTGATAGTCTTAAAGGATTGTAGGTAGGCCATTGGTTGAAATCAATGGATAAAATTCACTAACTGACGCTGTCATAATTATGTCAGTGGTTCCATATATTTTTTAAATATTATTTTGTACTTGTAGTAATTGGTAAGCCTAAAGTTTTCATACATTGTAAGAATTAACTCAACACAAATATTTAAAATCATGACAGTTTGACATTGGGACTTTGGGACCAATTCACAGGGTTCACAAGCACAAAAGTTATTTGACAGGACTAAAGTTGTTTTAAACAATCTTTCTTTTTCTTATTATGGATAAGAGAAGGATATAATCCTTTAAATAATTTGTCTTGTCAAATAAGTTGTGTGCCTATGAAATAGCCCAACTCTAGAGAGATTTATTATAGTAGACGTTTTCTTTAACACTTAAGTATAAGATTTCAGGATTTGATTTGGGAGTTCATTCTTCGCGATCGCTAAATTTTGTAAGTTTATATTGTGATAATTTGATTTGTTACCTAAAATACACACAATGTTAATTAAACTGGGTTTTGTTTTCGAAAACTATACATATGCGATTGGTTTATTCAATAATTGACAATCCTTGTTCCATATTTCGTAAAAGTAAACTTTTAAATGCGAAATTTCGTAAAATTATACCTATAGTGATATCATTTAGCAAAAAATAAGTGGAATACTTCGCCTTAAGCCTTATCTACTGTTCCAAATATCATCCAATGCGTATAAAATGGTATTATTTGAGAAATACATCGTAACAACACTCACGAAATTTTCATTTCCAAAAAACCCCATGAGGGGTATATTTGGAACAAGACCTTAAAAAATATATATCTCGGTAACTTTCGGCCCTATACTATTGAGACAGCCACTATCAGACCTATCTGACTAGGGTTCTTCCATAAATGTTTAGAATATTACGCAATTATTTATATTACGTTAACAAACAAACGTTTTCGTCTCAAAAATGTACCAAATATCCCTATTTTACGCTACAGAAAACTTTTGTTTCTCATGGAGCTTAAATCTGCTAAATCCGGAAATTGTGTGCCGCTAGAGAACATAAGTGTTTTGACGTGTTCTTCGGCACTGAAATGTATTAATTTAACTACTCCAGGAACACGAAAAGATGATGAAAATGAGTGAAACGGCAGAAGAAAATATTTCGGATGAAAACGGAGGAAATGTGTCTCGATTTTTAGATGATTCTTCATTATATATATAAATATATATATATATATATATATAATGAAGCATATACACAACAATAATTGGTTACATTTCAAATTGTGTTGTGAGATGTCTGCGTAGACGAATCAAATGTACTCCATGCATTGAATGTTTGTTTTCAAATGAAAAGCATGAATACCATAAACTAGTTAGCGCACGGGATGAAGGCGGATTGATTTATGCTTCAAGGGATGTATATTCTAAATGTAAGACTTCGGAGACAGTAATCAGAAAGTTTCTTAGACAAAATTTTATAATAACTAGACCAACTTACACAAACATTTTATCCTGTATAGTAAAACAATTTATTGGTCATAAAAATACTTATTTTTAAAGTTGAAACTAAACACGTAACGTGGACGCTACGCGGGATATCCGGAATGGTCTAAACTTATTGTCAATTACAAAGGACAGTAGGCGTTTACGGAACGAAATACTTTATTTGTCTGGGCTTTTGTATTGTCATTTTAATGTACTTTGGGCGCCACGAGGTCACTAACGAATATTACAGTGAGCACTGACTGCTACCAAAGTACAAAATTAGCACACATTAAAAAAACATACAGTCGAATTGAAACCTCCTTCTATTTTTGAAGTCGGTTGAAAAGACAGATCAACCAATTTTATAGAACAAAAATCAAGTGTACAGTGAATAGTATTGTGCGGAATCAGAACGAAGAATTTTTACACTTGATGATAGTACTCTAACAATAGGAGTCTACAGGATAGTGAGGATTGTGAATGACGATAATTTAAAATTAAAAATTTTGTGGCGGGTGGAAGGAAAAGGGGAGATCTCCCGCCGGGCAAGGTGTTCTGCCCGGGGAGCGGCCAACGCTCCAATTGGTACTTCGGAGCTATTCTATATATGCTACTTTAACTTCGGAACTTTGTTAGTGCGATTTAGGCTTCGATGTGTTTCGCTTGTGGCGCGACGACAGCGTCGCTACAATTTTGTACAACCGACTTCAATATAAATTATTAAGGATAACTCAAAAACTATTAGTTAGACCTTGATCAAATTTATACAAAGCCCTCGCTGTAAATTTCACAATACGTGAGCAGCCCGGATTCGATACCCGCCGACACCAATGTAATTATTAAACAAAATAAAAACAGAAAAGACTGATTTATTACCACGTGTTCGGCGGTAAAGGGTAACATCGTAAGGAATCTTGCATATCTGATAAATAAATAGACTATTTCGAAGACATAAAGTTCACTAATACGCAGTGGGACAGAGCGGCGGTTATTTTCTTGCCTAAAATCCTCTCCCAGAAATGAGACGAGGCCGGTGAACTGCAATAGGATGTACATAGATTCTAACTTTAATTGTGAAATTATCACTGTCGCTCGAAATTATGTTATTTAAGTAAACAAGTGCCTGTTTGTCGTGAATTTAGCTATTGTAATTTCATTTAATATTACTGCATCAACATGATCTTGTAATAGTATTTTAAATTTATTTATTCAAGTTCCATTATATACTTGATCATTTTCATAAGTCTACATATGCTTCATATTTAACAAATTTTGTACGACAGTTCTGCAAAAACAGTTTTATCAACCATTGTAATAATTATCAAAATAGTCCTGAAAAATATGTCTTTTCTAGATACTGCTGTATGCATACAAAAGCTAGTGTGTATACTTATAAAGTATATAATATTACTTATATATATTTGAAAAGCGTTATACATAACGCTTAGATCTCAAAATACAGTAATAGGTATAGGTATATGCTTAAATCTAAGACCCTGAATTAATAAAAAATCTCACTCAAGTGTCCAATTTACAAGTCTAATTTGTATACATAACAATAAAGCATTTAATTTAAATTCATAAAGGCAAAGCACCGAATACACCTCTTTGAAACTGTTCTAATAGGACTTTGAATCTTTCATTTTTAAAGCCTTCAGTAATGCTCTGTCTTACTGCTTTCTGGAAATTCTGTAACAAAATTAAAATACACATTATAAATTTATCTATTTTGACGACTACATAATTCAAATAATGATTTCTTATATTTATAGAAACACCACATCAAATTAAATTAATTTCACGGATTTTATAGTGTTTAATTTTAACATTTTTATTTTCCAATGTTTCGGGTGCTTTACATGCATGCTACGGGAAGTCTGCAGTCTATAAACATGTTTAAGATCATCCCCACCAATACATCAGATTTAATAGACCACAAATCGAAAAGAACACCAATTCCTACCAAAGATGGTTTGTGAGACTACTGATATCAAAAAACATCCTAATTTCAATAGAACAGATGGAAGGGTGTTATCATGTGCTTGGGATCCTATAATTAATAAAATTAAATCCAAACTCAAGCATACAGCTGCAAGATTCAAGATACTGTAAGCTTGTTCTGCTTAGATCAGATTAAAAATTAATATTCAAAAACTGAAGGTAACTGTGCTAATTATGACATACACGTCAAACACCTCACACACCCGCGACCATGGGTGTTGTTATCATTACACTCTATTAAAGGCCATTGCTGATAGGCATAGGCATAAAAAGTTAAAATTATACACAATAAAATCTGTAAAATTAGTATTATTTAACACATAATTCATAACACAGAATGATGATGATATATTTTGATACATTTAGATGTTTTATTATTTGTAATTTCAATATCTGTATTTTATTATCATATGTAACATATATATTATATCTATGTATGATACATATTTTGTTCATATATTTACATTCACAATATGTTAAGTTTTTGTATATTATATGTATATCTTAGTATGTATATATATGTATGTATTTGCACCTGCCACAAAATCACATCACACCACAGGTTTACTGGCAGAGAATGGCGTTAGGAATTAATTCCACCCTTTGTTACCCCAGTTATTAAGAGGTTAACAATCAAGATTAAATAAATGAATAAATAATTCAGGCTAAGACTAAACCAGGTGATCAGCCAGATCATATGTATTCAGCTCAGTCTATTCTGATACAACCAAAATGTATGTACTATTTTTTAACATTGTTGCAGATATGGAATGTAAAATGTGTAAAATAAAATTAACCTTTAAAAGTTCAATGCCAAAGGCATTCGTCACTTCATCAGATACTACTATACTAGTCACTGCAAAAAGTAGCCTGCACACCTTGCATCTTATTTTTCTACAACTTCAAAAAGGAGACAGTACTTAATTTGACTGTGTTTTATCTTTGTTTTTTTGGCATGTGTCTTTGGGGACACAGTCAGGCTTAAGTTGTTAGGGTTCTTTATAGCTAAACTTTGGGCAGTTCATTGAGTCCAAGGTTAAAGTAGCCACAAAGAAGCTAAGTGTCCTAGTAAAGGAGTAGCTGTATTTCATGCCAAGATAGCTTCTAAGCTCTTATATAAACATAAGTCTGGTCCTGTTTGGAGCCAGCCTTTAGGTGTTATACAGAATATATTTTGGAGAATGTGCAGGAATTGCATGACTTAATTCCTCCTGTTCCATTCTATTATTACCACCAGATTTTTTTATAAACTTGCTTTTTTATAGGATAAGGGTGATAAACGAGCACACAGTCCACCTAATGGTAAATGGTTGCTGTGGCCCATAGACATCTACATCTATCCTCAATTGAGAATCAAAATGCAGATGCATTGTCACCCCTGACGACTAAGATGGATTGCCTCATTTCCAGTATAAAGGGTCTCCGGATCTCTACACTCACCGTACGTAACACAGCAGTGTTAAGCTGCTATTTTACACTGGTATTCTGTGAGAGCATGGTCCTTCAACGGTCGAGCCGACCAATTTGTGCTACTACTATACCAGTAATATAGCTGCAGCATGGCTCTACCATGTGAAAATGTTTCTTCATTTATAATGCATATGTTAAATTAGTGGAATAATTTGCCAGCATCTGCCTTGCCATCCAATTGCAAGGTGGGTGTCTTCAAGACAAGTGTGAATAGACTTGTTGAGCTAAGTCAGTGTGATTACCATCTTCTGTTCCATCGCCACTTACCATCAGGTGGGTTACTAATAAGAGCTTGCAGTTGTAACACAACTTAGTTAAGCTCATTTGTGTCATATCTTTACATATTACCTCAACCAATCAGCTAGTATGTAGTTGAGCTAGTAGGTAAAATGGTACTTACTTCAATTGTAGTATATAAAGTATATCTGACAAACTCTTTGCCAGGTCTATATTCTTTGAAATTGTTATAAGTCAGATCACTATAGAAATTTCTTAAGTCTAAGCCTATTTTCATATCTTTGCTAGTAATTTTGAGTGAGGTGCTTGAGAATCCATCATTGATGACTTCAATTTTTACTTTATTGTTTCCTATTTCAAAACTAATGTTGTTTAATCCTTTGATAAATTCTTCCGATGTGTTTTCTTGTAATAATTGTGTTGATTTATTATAACTAAACTTCTGTTTATAGAAAGTTTCATCTTTAAATGCTTCTTCATATTTCTCTGGCAGTTTCATGTAGAAAGACCACTCATCTAATTGTCTTAAATTTGATATATCAGTAAATTTAAACAAATGCTTATTGTGATTGTATGAAACATGATGAATTGTATCTTCAATAGAATATTCTGGTTCTTTCAAAAAAATTATATTTTTTGTAATGATTTTTGATTTTATGAAATGCTCAGAATTAAGAGATATTTGTTTTTGATGCAAAATTGTCCATAATACTTGTTCCTCGGCAAATGCTCCTGGTATTCTTTTTACAATCTTAATATTTACATCTACAGTCGAATTTATGATTCTACTACTTAATGGAACAAGTATATTAAAGTTTTTTAGTTCTTCCAACACCTTTATACTTGTTGTTTTAATAACTTTTTGTTCAGACAACATTGTCACATGAATCATTAAATCCTTTAATACTTGTAGTAAAACATCACTTATTTTTTGTTTTTCAAATGAAACATTGATTTTTATTAAAAAATAAAACAAATTATTCACAAAGTATTCATTGATATTGTCTGTCAAAGTCAACTCTACACCTTCTTTAAGTACTTCTTCATATTTTTCATAAACAACCACAGAATAGCCTAAAACCTTATCCAATATATCAGGACGATTTGATAAGGATAATGCTGTTATATAATTGCTTTCTTCCTTAATTTTCTTTGCAAGTTTGTCATTTCTATCAACTTCCTCTAAGATTTTGTACAAATATCCAGAATTATCTAAAACATTTCCAGCTTCGCAATATTCATTTGCAGATGTTTTTAAATATGAAGTCTCATCATCAAGCATCAATAAATAAATTAAATTTGTAAATGTAGTACAAAGTATCTGATCACCAAAACGCACAAAATCTTTTACTTGCCACACAACTAATTGTTGAAATTTTATGTCAGCCATAAATGTATTCTCAGACTTCCACATAGAAACTCCATCTGTATATATAATAGTGTCATTAAATGCTGCACATTTTGATATAGCTGCATTTAAATGAACTATATCTGTAGCTTTACAACTACTGCCAACAGTTAATCTAATCAAAGTACCAGCTATTAAACTAATTATAATCTGTAATAATTGATTTTCTTCAGTTATTTTTATATCACAGATTTCTGAAGGAGTTGTGTATAGTTTTATTAATGATATTTCATCTTCTGTCATTTTTGATGAATATAAACATCCAAATAAATTTCTTCTATCGAAACTAATAATAATTAATGAATAATCTTTCCAAATATTTTTATTTATATTAAATAGTTGAATTACATTTTCCAACTGATGTAGTGGTATTTTGTGGCACTTTAAAATACATAATTTTTGGAGTTTCATATCATATTGGGAGTATTCAACATTGGATACAATTTTGACTTTTTTTACCAGTTCGAATTCCGAATTAAAATTGTGAATACACAAGTAGTAAACATTCTGTTCCAGTTTTAAACATAATACTTTATCAGCAGTGTAAGGTATACAAATCAAAACTAATTGTTCTCGAGGTAAAAAATTAGCTTTAACATATTTTTGTGTTGCATGTTTAAATTTCATAGATATCGTGTGCACATTACCAGTATAATCTAAACAAACAATGAAATTATTAGATGAAATCAAATGATAAATTTGAAATTCCGGTACAAACACTTTAGATGCACTTCCAAAAGTTAGATTCTCGTAAACAAATATTTCATATTTATTCCACAAAATAAACGTTGAGCTTGATGTATTATATTCAATATTTAATGCTCCCATTAACCGCAGGTGACATTTGTAACACTTAGGATTGGTTTTTATGCTTTCTTCTATTTCCATCATAAAAACAAAACATAATATAGGTATTCCTCAAAAATCAAAATTTATAAAGTGCGGTTTCTATTCCTAGTTCCTAGTTGTTGTTGTTGTTTTTATTATTCGCTCGAGAGAGCAGGCAAAGGAACTATGCCATACAGCCTTGTCTTCATGTATAATTTTCCTTCATATTTCACTGATTCACAATATGTTGATGCGTCACATTGTGCAGCCTTGGGAGATTTTGACGGTAACTTGAGCCAGCAGGCAGCTGACAGTTGGCGATGGTATCTAAAGGCGCCTATGCAAACAAACAGCTTATCTTGAGATTCCATCACCATCAGAGCACTTGTTTCACAGTTTCCATTAATAGTTCACATGCGCAGACACTTAATATACAAAATCGCACTACTTTTACATATCAAAGTCCACTTCAAACCATTATTTAAACAATAATACAGGAGCAGCAAGCCGCCGCCGGTCGAGTTCCCGCCAAAACTCCCTAGTTCCTAGATAAAGTAAACTTAACATTTTTTTAAGTTATTTATAGGCAAAGCGATCATTGCCCACACAGCCTAGTCTGACGTAATTTTGGTTTGGTTTACAATTTCTTTTTGTATGGTGAATGGGCCCACTACAAATTGTGGCGTGAGGCGTGACTAATGAAATACATGTCAATTTATTCCCTGTATCCCTCTAACCTATAGATTACAAGTGATATTAGTATTACCGTATTTAACGGGAATACTAAGAAATTAACAATTAAAATATGAATATCACAATAACCTAGAAACAAATTAAAAGCGATTATCTAGTAGTTTTACTGGTATTATAAGTTAAAATAGTTCACTGGTCAATAATTAATAGTATTAAATAAAGTTCTAGGTATATTTAGTATTTATAGTTACTTTAAGATTCTACACACTACACTGAAATTCCAAAAATTGTTGAAACTCTGCAAGAACACAATGACTTTATTTATATTCCAGAATAGATTTTTCTAAATTATTCACTCTTCAAGATTAGTTTTTGAGCACTTTGTTTATTGATTACCGCCTATGCGTGGCTGAAATCTGACTGACAAAAAAAAACTTTGACTCCCGCTTATATAATGTTGTCAGTAATCAAAATTTCTAGTGCCAAAAGTTTCTAGAATACACTAAACATAAATTTAAAAAAAAATGTTGAAACTGCATGATTTGACGTTATGTATAATCCAGAATAGCTAGATTATTCTCTTTTGCAAACTGTCTAAAATCATTTATGAATAATTTTGAACATTCAAATAATCTAGAATATTCTAGACCGATAATAATTATTTTTTATCATTTGTAGTGTTTGGATATATGACGGAATAGGTATTACACTCATTTTCAAAAAGTGTTTTAAATGAATCCCAGAGTGATAATGAACCACTATAATTTTTATATAAATTTTTTAAAACCGAATAGTGACATAAAAATTACTTTTAATCTATCGTTTTAAATTTTAGCATGAAAACGCTAGCCGCCATACTGTTTAAGTCGTGACGTCACTGTCCTAGAATTTTGACAATTTTGCAAAGGAATAAGATACTTTTGAATGTTTAATAATGAGTTATCATCTACATCATTGTTGTGTTGTACCTGATTGCAAAAAGACGAGCATAAGAACGCCGGGGAAGTTATGGATTAAAGTGCCAACTGATTTAAATATGAGAAATACTTGGTTAAAACTGGCAACCCGAAGGCATTGTCTACAAAATTTAAACTATACTTCTGTGAAAATCACTCTGATGTAAATATGACTTATATTTAACTATCGATTAAACAAAACAAAACATCATGACATGATAGGTACCTATTGCAAGTCAAATTTTGTAATAGATTAGGTTCATCGTTCGTCTGTCCCGCCCTATGTGGGCCATTTTGATAGCCCTTGCAAGTGCAGTGCAGTGTTTTACTTAATTCCTGTTTTTTTTCTATTAATTGGGAATAAAGACATGGTTTGTACTCAGACCAAATAAAAAGTGACTTTTTATTTCGTCTGAGGGTTTGTACAAAAAAATATAACAAAAAGTTTTTCTCACCTAAGCTTCTATTATAATATCTATAACATTAGTGCTAAAAGCGAAGTAATAAACTCGCTTTTACGAATCCGTCTTCCATGATGCCTTTTCAATAAAATTTGGAATGAAAGTCAACAATCGTAATGATAACTTGAAAAATTTCGAAATTAACTAGTTAGTACACAGCACATAACGTATTTCTTTGACCTAGTGACGTCACGACGCTATCTAATATGGCGGACATCGTTTTGCAGATTTGAGGCACAGGTAAAAAAAATATTCTTTAAATTGAAATATAAAATTTATAATGCATTTTTATAAATAGAAATCAATATTTCTCGTTTACTTTTTACAAAATCTATCATAAATATATATTCTTTGACTTATTTTTACATTGTGTAAAATACCCTATTCCTCAGATCATTCATGAAATTTTGAGAAGACCTTATGATCTCTTAGATAGAACATTTAAATATTTTTTTAGATTATTTAAAAATAGTTTAAAATTACCTAAACATTTTAGACCCACTAAAAACATATTTGCAAATATTATTGAACATTTATTTATAATATAATAATTTTATATTTAATCCATCATCATCCATTTCGAACGTTCTAACGTGTCTAAAATTATTTTTAAATACTATCGGATATTTCAATATATTTTAGAGCTTTCCTGATCAATCTAGAAATATTTAGAATATTCTAGATCGATAACAATTATTCTTAATGAATAATTTTCAGAGTTTGAATATATGATGGAATTTCTTAGATCATTCGTGGAATTTTGAGAATAATTAGAACATTATGGATCAACTACAATCACGCATTTTCATAGTTCCTTTTAAAAATTGTGGAATATTCTAGAACATTCTGAAAAAATCTGGTAAATATTGTAGAATAGTTCTCGATATTATCACGCATAATTGTAATTTACGCCATTCTTTCTTCTTTTGTTTTCATTCGGCACAGTCTTGAGCTAATATGAGTCGTACGTGTTAGTAAAAGATAGTACTATCGCATTACAGATTTTTACCACCCACATTCACCAACTTATACGTGGTAGAGCCATCCTGCAGCTATATTAGTAGTATAGCTGTAGCACGAACGGGTCCGCTCGACCGGAATATCAGCGTAAAATGGCAGCTTGACACTGCTGTGTTTTCTATGGTGAGTGTAAAGAATCGGATACCCATTTTACTGGAAAAGAGGCATTCAACCTTAGTTCTCACGGGTGATGACGTATCTGCATTTTGATTCTTTATTGATGATAAATGTAGATGTCTATGGGTTGTGACCCATAGACATCTACATATATATGCAACCACGTACCATCAGGTGGGCTGTGTGCTCGTTTGTCACCCTATCCTATAAAAAACCCACAGCAACCACACTCCCTAGCTTGCAAGTGCACACGTGGGACCTCCTACCACTGCAACCACAAGTACCCACTTGCGGTTGGCAGTGGGTGGTTATGGAGAAAAGAGAAAAATATTATTAAAAAAAAAAAGGAATTCATCGATTAATATTTACATTTCGAGTCTTTTCTAATAACATCTGCGTTTCTTTGTAAGAATAAGTACATACGTACGCATAAAGTATCAAACAATACATATTTCTGTTAAAATATAAGTCTTTGTCATATAAAAATGTTACTTATCAATTTTTATTTTCAATTATTATTATAAGCCAATAATAATCATGAATTGCATTAGATAGTTACTGAATAACAATCATTGATTTTCGTGCATTTTGTGAAGTGATACACACACGTCATTGTGTCAATATCGTAAGTACGTATGTCAAATTAATGTGGAATATTTTCACAATTGAAAATAATATAATCAATATATTATATAAATAAAAATATAATATATAAATATAATCAATATATTTCACAATTGAAAATTGTGAAATATATTGATTATGATTTTTGCTTGTGCTGATTCCCACTTTCTTCACCGTTGCACTTTATCCTGCTTTTGCTAACGACTTGTGCTTTTATTAATATATGAACTCGATCACGCCTACTTCTTGACTTACTGCTAATTACATTCTGATAATTGCATCCACGATGTTGAGCTGCACTAATTGTCACCTTTGCGTCGATAGGATGCAGAGGCATCTTGTGTCCTCATTTCGATTTACAATCTTAACTCTTCTTTCAACATGGAGATCTTTGCGACAAATATATTTAGTTTTAAAGCTTTTTTATATACATAGCTGATAATTAATGATCCTGCCGCTGTCGTAAAATTAGTTACTAATCTGTAAATATTTACACCTTCTTCAGACAAATGTTATAATAATATGTATCTTGAAAAATAATTTTGTAAATAATATAACTCGTTTACATGACTAAGATTTAGATTTTATGAAAAACAGGTGGAAACTTATTGTGTAAGGACCTTTTAGATCCTATACAAGAGAACCCTTTTTCCAATGTTACTGGTCATTATATTATTATGCTCCTTAAATTCTTAAACTCTTATTTATATATATAATTAGCGCCTGACAATTTATATTCTGAAATTAGAATGAACTGCAACGAATGCTGTTCTAAAAAATAAGGTAAATGTAATTATTAAAGTCCAGTTTAAAAAAAAATCGCAAGCTCTAGAGACTTCAAGTTATACAATTTGGATCAAGTAATAAAGTAGAAAAAAAATGTTGCATACGGCATTCGTGTACAACACAGTTTTCGGTGGGGCAAAGTTTTATAGAAAATCTGGCATTCTCCTTTAGGCTCTACATGTCTAAAAACACATTACAAAAATTCATAACATTTATTTGCTATAAAATTAAACTTTTATCTAATATTTTATGCCGCACTTCTGGTTGAAAATTATCAAATTAAATCAGTCATTTGCTGTGAAATGTTTTTGTTTTATATTTAATTTCACTTGAAGGTTTCACTTCTACCGCGTCTGAACTGCACACATGTTTGTTAAAATTCTTATTTACGACTTTATTTTCACCACACCTTGAATTGATTGGTAGAGAAAACAAACTGACATTAAGTCACCTCTTTGTTACCTTATTAAGGTGCAATAAAGATTTAAAAAAATATTTAGAATACTAAGTAATAAATTTTTCGTTGTGTGTTATTAGTGTTGGCTGGATCACGATTGCAAGCATACCTACTATGAAATTTAAAGCGAGCGCTGATCGCTTACTAACTGATTGGCAATCTACTATTATTTTAAAAAAGTACGTAATATAGTGCTGTTTACACTTAACTTCTGTGTAGGTATTATTATATTGTTCTATTTTCATTTCTAGTTGTTAACTTTACTGTATAAAAATTTACTTAGAATACTAGGAATTTGTCTTACACATGATATTGTTGAAATAATGGTACACATCTTCATAACAATGCTCATTTACTCCTCAAAATGAAAAAAAAAAACTATCGTATTATGGTTTAAATAACTGAATACAAACAATAGTTTTTTTTTAAATAAAATAAATTTGTTTACAGTTTTATTTTCTTACAGATATTCGAGTACATTTGTTTTTTGTGACTTGGAGTGACTAAAACCAAGCAGTTTTTTAATATTGGTCACATACAAAATATTTAGTAATTTCACTAGTTTTAGGTTTATCAGTCCTGTAATGACATTTTAGCACAGCACAGTTGTTCGATAATTTTTTTTAAAGTGGAGTAACGGAGAATGAATCTTGAATGAATGAAATAAATGACATCTTACAATAACATAATACAAAAAGCTTTAACACAATAGTCTAATATCAATGAGGTAATAAGAAAAAAAAATAAGTCACTCTCATACTTAGATAGTGTAGGTTTTATAATCTAAGCTCTCACATTATAGGAAAAATCTCATTTGTGTTGGAACACAAGCTTGAAGTAAAATAAAAATATGACAATATAATAGTAGTATGTTTTCAAACTTTCCATTAATTATTTTTTCTACAAAATATTTATCGGTACCAAAATTAACAGAATTTTTCAGATCACCCGATCAATGAATTTAGTGTAGCATATAAAGGCCGCACGTCTGTGAATATTATGATGAGTTATAAGTCTCAGTCTGAATTCAGATCTTCTTTTACTTTACCAGTCCTTAAAAGTTTACCGCTGGATATGGACCTCATCCATAAAATTGTTTTTGTTATAAGGGCGAAAACGAGCGCATATTCTATCTACTTGTTGGTAAGTGTATGGTGTATTCCATAGACACTAACATCTATTCTCTATTAAAGCTGGCTATACATGTTGGCCGAGTGAAGGTGAGTAACAACTTGTATACGGTTCGTTCGGCGCGCCTTGCCACCACTTGGGACCGCTCGCCACGACTCGTCTCACTTCGGAACACTTTCGGTTTTTCTGCACATATCAAAGGCCTGTGCCTGTGCCTGCGCTCGGCAAGTCGCGTCCACAAGTTAGTTGGCCATGTCAGTATGTTCACTCATACAAACTTGGCCAACATGTAGACTAGCAATCGCCTTGTATCAATTTGCCTACGTGCGTTGGCTGTAACTTGGGCAACATGCAGTGCCGGCTTAATAATAAAAATGTAAATGATAATACAAACATGCGTTGTCACCCTTGAGGACTAATATACTGGGTGGCGATTAGGTTATCACATTAAATAACACAGCGGTATATACAAGTTCATATATGTCGATTAAAATAATGAAATAAACAATTCTACCAAAAATAAAAAAATGCATCTTTCAAACAAAATACATAGCGTAAAAATTGTCACGAAATAAATCACCTTGATAATATTAGTTTACTGACCAGAAGTGACATGTAAAGCGGCAACGGTGCGGCAGGTATGCAGTGCTCATGCGGAATCGACATAGGTAATTATTTACCTACACTTTCCCGTTCATAAGTAATTAGGCAAAAAACGAAAAAAGGGCTATTGCAACTAGAATGTTAATTGTTATATTTTTTTTTAGTTGTGTATGTTGAAAGAACGCTATACAGTATCTATAAGTCTTTTCATTTGATGTGATAACTTTATCGCTACCCCGTATAAGGCTTCCATACTAGTTTTCGGTCTGGTTATCTTAAATCTGGCATATACGAGATGGTATACTGCCATTAACAGGAGGCTATGATGTATTTTGGCTTACGCCCAAGACCAGAAAGCAGGTTCAAATTGCAAGATATTACGACGGGTACGACCGCCCATCCTGATCCGTTTGTTAAACATCACAAGGAAAATCTTTCCTTGTGATGTTTATCTTTCCATCAGTCGATGTGTATATAAGTCTAGCTGCGAACTGTTACAGGCTGATGAAAAAAAAATAAAGATGTGGTCCAATAAAGTAAGTATGCACTTAGGATAAGTTAAGGTACCTACTCTAGAAATGTTTGCATAATGAAAATATGCAAACTTAATGCTTATATTTGGACAATAAATTAGTTATTAGACCATTAGTGCCCAGTGTCATGCAGATTGTCGCATCATAAATAGAGTAACAGTAATTACACTATATTTGTGGTTTACAATCCGCTTTTAATACAGATAATTTATGAAAATAATTCAAATGTGCAACTCAAAGTCGTTACATAATTTAGATCACATAAATACGTTTTTCAAATGCGTGGGTAACACAAGTGTATGTATAATTTAAACAATTGCCTTATGTATATTATAAATACATAATTTTTCAGTATAATATTATCGTAAAAATGTTTAACATACTGTATGGCATTTGAGCTTGGTACTTAAGGGTGACAACGTGTCTGTGGCTTTTTGTCTGCAACAGCCATTTTTTATTAGATGGACTGTTTGTTACACTAATATTATAAAACATACTACTTCAATATGTCTTGTCATATTTTTATGTTGTTGAAATAATTTTACTGCGCTCTTACAATAAAAAAAAACTAAACTTAGAAAACCTTGAAGAAATAGGTATTAAATTATACAAAGCATAGTCGTTGTAGTTTAAAATCTATCTTATATACAATTCGAAATAAGAATAAATAGATACATATTAAATATTTAAAAGGAAATACGCAACGGCAATTTCCAGTTATAACCTAATTGGCACACTTTCACATTCACTAGCAAAACTATACCTAATCATTAATTACAAACTAAAGAGGCTCAAAATTTTATTATACTTAAGTACATTTCTATATTCGCAGACTAAAAGTGAAAAAGTTATTTATCTTATTTTATAGTTTTAATATTTACAATCGAATTCTGATATGTGTCTTTATTGCGGTAGCTATAATCACTGAGTCATGTTTTATTAAAAAAAATAAATACATTATACTGCGGTTCCTGACGCGACTCTTAACGTAATACGTACAGTAAGTAAATGCTCAAATAATACCACGGTTGTTCATAAGTCTATATATACAATATTCTCACAATCTTGAGTATTATAATTGCACTTTATTTGTATGCGTTTTATCGTCACCATAAAAATAAATACGCAATCTCCATACATTACATACATTCCAGTTAATGCCAGCTTTTAAATAACAAACAAATTAGGGATGAACATCAACGCTTACGACTTACGTTTTATTGTAAACTATTCGAGAGATTTTATTTAATGATCATATTAACAAAGTTATACTTTATTTTATGTAGTTTCAATATATTTCTCGTTATTAATATCAACAAAAGTAATTCATACGCTGTCTTCATTACTGGCAACAATTTCGAACGGAAGTTGTCACTTGTATGTGATTCGGAGGCGTGAACGATTTTTCTGTACATACCATCGACGCCGTATTTGTTCTTATGTTACTTTTTAATGTCAGGATCCATTTTCGTTTTGTCCATCGATGAGGATACCATACCGGTTTGAGGATATAATTTGTCTAAATGCTTGAGAGATTCGTTAAGGAAGTTCTGTAACAAAGAAAAATAATAAAGTTAAAGAGAAACATCTTTAGTTTCGCTCGCTTAGTTACACTACAGACAAGTGGTAAAATTAAAAATTTCGTACAACCGACTTCAATAGAAATAAAAATAAAATGAGAACATCATCAATGTAGTCGAAGTCCATTAAATATGCATTATTAAGGGTAATTAAAAAACTACTGGTCAGATCTTAATCAAATTTATATAGGACCACATGAGAAGCACCAGCTTTCAAATTACCTACAAAGTTCTGAGGTAATACAAATAAAAAAATACAGTCGAATTGAGAGATTCCTCTTTTCTTTGAAGTCAGTTGAAAAAATGGCTTCCTCTCATATATTAGTAATTGCATATTAGTAATTGCCCGCACATAGCTCGCTGGCTCTGAATGCTTTGAGCTCGAAAGCTGTTAAATTTCGCCAGTGTGGATGTTTTGATCGCTCTCAATTTGTTAGATAGTTATCTCATCAATCGGTCTAAGTTTTACAGCATTTTTTTAAAATATAGAATATGGGTGACAAACGAGCTCACATTCCACCTGATGGTAAGTGCATGCTGAGGCTCATAGACATCCACACTTATCCTCAATTAAGAATCAAAACGCAGATGCGCTATCACCCCTGAGGACCAAGATGGAATACCTCGTTTCCAGTAAAAAGGATCTCCGGTGGACTCGCCATACGAAACAGCAGCATTAAGCTGCTATTTTACGCTGGTATTCTGTGAGAGCGTGGTCCTTCCCCGGTCGAGCCGACCCATTAGTGCTACAACTATACAATTAATATAGCTGCAGCATTCTACCACGCTGAATATTTTTTGATCATGACAAATGGTAAATACAATTGACCCCGTGGCTCTTCTAACAATGCATACTTTCCTGCTTCCGATTACATCATATAAATGTCAAATTGGATGTCGGATTAGAAGGCTAGAACGAATGCCTTGGGTCTGCGTGTGTTTGTTTGTGTTGCCTGGTGTCTCTGTTCAGCTTACGATAAGCCTACACTTAGTGACGGCTTGGCCAAGCCGTCACTAAGTGTATATCTAGGTACGGGTTCCCGCCATGTCGTCGTGGCGGGGGGGCTTAGTAGCCGTGGCTTGGTCACCTGCGGCGGAGCCAATGGGGTCGGGAAAGAGGGTGCTACCGAGTGCTCGATTTTCCTGGCCCCATAGCCTTCGCGTATCGGACTCGGGAGGTAGGGGGGGGGGGGGGGGGGAGGGAGAGGTTTACGTAGCTGGAGTTGAAGGCCGTTGAAGACGGCGTGCCTTGTGTTCCTGATGCGTCTGTATTTGTAATTTTTATTTTTATCAGCTCCGGGCAGCACCAACGCTTTGCTTTACCACTGGTATGGGTAAATATTCCAACTATTTTGAACACTAGCTTCACGAAGTTATTTTTTAGGTGGAAGAGACATGCTGCAGCTATATTATGGTTGTAGCACGCCTGGGTAGGCTTGAGCGGGGAAGGACCACGCCCTCTCAGAATAGCAGCGTAAAATAGCAGTTTAATGCTGCTGTGTTTCGAATGATGAGTGTAGACGAGACGAGAGAGAAGAAACGAGGTATTCCATCCTAGTCCTTAGGAATAACAACGCACCTGCATTTTACTTTTTAATTCTTAGTCTATGGACCACAACATCCACGTACCTTCAGGTGGAGTTTGTGCTTGTTTATCACCCTTATTCTATTAAAAACTATGACTTTGAAGGGACTCTGCGTAATCCAACCAGCGCTTGAAATATTAAAATAGAAGATATACAAGAAGTATTACACTAAACATAATAGAGTAAGTTGCTACCTGAATGGCGGTGAGCGCGGCCACGATAGCTGGTCCACCAAAGCCGTGGGAGATGAGCGAAAAGTGTGTGAGGTGGCGCTGTATCGCTGGCTCTAGTAAATGTGGCGGCCGTGTGTTGCACAGCGGCGATCTATCTTGGTTAAGAAGGTCCATAAGCTCCTTTGTCACCTGGAGATAAGTTAACAATGTACTTAAGTTGATTCACCAATCATTGTGCATTAGAGCACTAATATATAGTATACTATGAATGGATCCATGCTGCAGTGTGTAACTATGGTGGCAAGAATAAGTCTGCTCAATTTGGGAAAGACCAGGCTAGTCCAGAACATTAGCGTTAAAAAGAAGCTTAATGCTAACTGAGTTTCCGTATGGTGAGTAACGAGGACCGCAGACTCTTTTTACTGGTAAAGAGGCATTTCATTTTAGTCCATAGCTGTGACAACGCATTTGCATTCTGACAGGTTATTCATAATAGAGGATTCATGTAGGTATCTATGGACCACAGTATCCTCCGACTCCATTATGCAACAGTGAGATCCAAACCCATTCTTCCACTCTCCTGTGGGAATGTGAGGTCACTAGTATATAATCGCATTTAGAAACAATATATTATGCTGGTCTGGATTAACCACGTAGCTTAATTTAGGCAGACCAGGGAAACTCACGTGCCGATAATTTCAAGTTTCGACATTAGAAGGTTATTCAGACTGAACTAAGAGACAAACTTCAAATTGGAATAGCTACTACCTACCATTACAGGAAACGGTTTATTGTTAAACATCTGTTTATTATAGGTGTTAAAGAAGACCCTTTGTGTAGAGCCTACATATGCCTTAGCCTATATGAATGTCGGCGATTGCAAAAGAGCTAAGTACCTCGCTTGGCTGAAGTCGTTCCCCAAAGTTGTTAAGTATGAAAAATTTGCTAAGATCCGTCAAAAAACTCGGGTTTAAATTCTTAACTACACGAAAAATACGCATTTAGACGTGGAATTACGGAAATTAGACTGGAACACACGAAGCTAGCAACACCATTCGCTAACACATCTTTATATTAATTAAACACATAATGCGCGAAATATGAACCATTAAAATAATAAAGACATTTTTATTGTTAATAATTATACGTTTAGTTGCCAGTACAATTATTCATCAATCAGTAATTATGAAGCATATTTTTGACAACTTGTAGTAGAAAAAAAAGTTACCTGTTTGGTAGCTTGCAATAGGTCTCGTCGGCGTCTTGCGTCGTGCTCCGCATATTGTCTCGCGAGGTATTCAGCCAGTGCTCGTGCCGGGAATTCAGTCTCACACACGTAACCGAAATCCCTCGCTAAATGCACTGCCTCCGCTGAAAATAAAAAGTAAGTACTTTAGAGTTAACCGCTGATATGGCGGCGGTCATTTTAGCAGTTTTGACATGTCCGGCGGTTTTTCACGGCGCGAAATGGGACGCGCCGGTTACTAAAATTTTATATGAACTCTCCACATAAGACTTAAAGTGATTTATTGGTTTTGAATTAATTGTTGAAATTAGAGCCGGAGTAACTTATGGGTAATCGTTCGCCCTAAACCCTGCTGGCACTAATAAATCCCTGATTTAAATTAAAAATATTTCAAGGCCAGAAATTTTCTAATTTGCATTGCAGTATTACTGTCAACTTCTTCCTGCGTCCAAATCCACTCAGATTTAAGAGAAGGCCTATGTCCTGTACGAAGACGTATGTAGGCTGCCACCCTACCTTTTTATTAAAGTATTTTTTGTATCTTGTTGTTCCATGGTAGGGTAAATGCCATTTTTAGGGTTCCGTAGCTAAATGGCAAAAACGGAACCCTTACGGCTACGTCTGTCCGTCCGTAAGTTACAGCCACTTTTATCCGAAACTATAAGAACTATGCTGTTGAAACTTGGTAAGTAGATGTATTCTGTGAACCGCATTAAGATTTTCACACAAAAATAGAAAAGAAAATTTTGGGGTTCCCCACACTTAGAACTGAAACTCAAAAAAATTTCTTTCATGAAACCCATACGTGTGGATAGGTCTTCAAAAATGATATTGAGGTTTCTTATATAATTTTTTACTAAACTGAATAGTTAGCGCGAGAGAGACTTCCAAAGTGGTAAAATGTGTGCCCCCCCCCCCCTGTAACTACTAAAATAAGAGAATGATAAAACTAAAAAAATATATGATGTACATTACCATGTAAACTTCCACCGAAAATTGGTTGGAACGAGATCAAGTAAGTAGTTTTTTTTAATACGTCATAAATCGTAAATTGTGTTACTTGCTACTACGGAACCCTTCATGGGCGAGTCCGACTCGCACTTGGCCGCTTTTATTTATTTAGGGGATAGTCCTACCCCGGTCGAGCCGACACATGCTTGCTACAACTATACCAGTAATATAGCTGCAAGATGGCTCTACCACGTAATGGTACGGCTGGTACTGCGATAACCAATCCCTCTGCAAAACGTAACGCAAATCTTCCCTAAAACGGGAGAGACCCATTTCGAGCAGTAGACTTGTACGGGCTGATAAAAGAAGAAAGAAAGACATTAAAATCAAATTGAGTTGAGAATGTGGTAGAGTCACACTGCAGTTGTACGAAGGCTGCAGCACGAATAGGTTTTCTCGACCGGCGAAGAACATAGCTCTGTCACTACAACATTACCAGTGTGAAATGACAGTATAATCAAAAGACTACAAATTACCTTCAACAAGCGAAGTGAGTAATGTGACGTTGGCTGCTTTCCGCCTCCCCGCTGGCAAGTTCAGTCCAATCTTTTCTAACTTCTCACGTAATAACCTGCCGCCGTTTTTGCTTTTCGCCCTGATAAGTCAACAAATTTATTCATTAAAAATAGTTTTTTTTTATAAATTACAGGCTAATGCATTGATGGTAGTCAAAATCCTGATGACTACCATCAATGAATTAACCTATAATTACCAATTATGATAGTGCAGTCTTAATAAAGTGGCTTAAGGCAGACAAACGGTGTCGTGGCGGTGTAAGAATATCCACAGTCCCATATCGTCCCGAGGGTGTCGTAAGAGGCGACAGAGGCAAAATGAAATAAATAGTCCATCGGCAGCAGCATCTTCCTGATAACGACTCAAAATTATAAAAAACTCCAATTGCCACGTTTGGCAACTGCGCAAATAATTTTAGTATAAAAATGTTGTAGATATGTTATTAAAATAAAATATATAGTTAAGTAGGTATCTAGTTCCATTTTCAAATACGTGGTGGAGCCACACTGTATTATGGTTGCAGCAAAAATGGGTCCGCTCGACCGAGAAAGGACAACGCTCTTAAGTATAATGCTACTCCGTTTCGTATGGTGAGTGTAGAGAACTACAGACCCCTTTTACTGGTAACGACTCGTTACGCTACTAACGAGGCGTTCCCTCTTATTCCTCATGAATGTCAACGTATCTGCATTGTGATTCTTAATCAATGTTAGAGATGTCTATGGGCCACAGTGTCTAAATACCATTAGGTGGACTGTGTGCTCATTTGTCAACATAACGAACTTTATAAAATATGTATAATTTTACCACGTTTTTATTAAGTCACTTTCTTGTCTGTCTGTCGCTCCGGGTGGAATTTTGTAATTGATTTTATTAACTACCCGATGAGCTGGAAACATGAAATTTTGAATATAGCTCAAATCGGATGACAATACAATACAACAATTAAATTTAACGACTCGTAATACGGTAGGTTTTCACGAGCTTGTCATTCATATCGTCCACTTCATTGCAGTCTTCTAGGCACTGAAAACGGTTTTGTAACTCGAGCTGAAAGGTTGATGATGGTCGCTCTCCCGGTGATAGAACTAGTTGCCGGATTCGAGGATTACCGTGTCGTCCCCCTCTCTTCGGACCTTGAATCTCGAATGATAAATATGTGAGGTTAACTTACGTAAACGTAACGAACATGTTGTACAAAGCTGAATTCAGTTCTTGGCTTATGTCCTTTGGCTAAATCAGGCGAATGCGATATTGAATTATATATATTTTGCCTCATCATCATCATCATTACAGCCCTTCATAAGTCCACTGCTGAACATAGGCCTTTCCCAAGGAATGCCACAAAGCACGGTCCCAGTCGGTCTGTAGTTTTTCAAGAGAGCGTTGTCACCTTTCTTGAAGAACAAGACCACCGCACTTCTGCTCCACGCCTCCGGTGTAATGCCACCATGGAGGACGGAATGAAAGAGCCTCTGAAGGACTTGAAGTACCGGTTTTCCACCCGCTTTCAGAAGCTCCGCTGTAATTCCATCCTCGCCCGGGGACTTGCCGTTTTTAAGGTGCTGGAGAGCCATTCTAATCTCGCTCAGACTGACGTCCGGGATACCTTCGGAATAGTGTCGGATAAGACTCGCTCTTGGATCGTTACTCACACTTGCGTGTGGCTCCAACGATGACGTGTACAGCTGCCCATAGAACCTCTCAATCTCACTTAAAATCTCAGGTGTCCCGTAAACGATGCTGCCACACTCGGTCTTCAGCTTTGACAGTTCGCTCTTTCTGGCAGACAGATCTCTGATACAAGCTGTATTGAAGTTGCGTAAGTCCCGCCGCATGCATTTGGAGATCTGTCTGTTCAGTTGCCTGTATGCTGTCAAATCTGTTGAAGAGCGTAGCTTCGTCTCCCATCTAACGGCCATGAGATGAAGAGTGTAATCGGAGATTTTTTGTGTTCTTCTGCTGCGGGTCTTGCAGAACTTAGCTCCGACTGCATGGACGGTTTCCACGATCTTGTCATTCATATCGTCCACTTCATTGCAGTCTTCTAGGCACTGAAAACGGTTTTGTAACTCGAGCTGAAAGGTTTCGGGATTTTGGAACAGAGCACGAGGGGGACGGAGCGTTGACTTCATTAGACGAGACCTCTCCAACTTAACGTTTAGGTTCAGTGTGCCTCTAACCATTCAGTGATCGAGACATCACTGAACAGTTGTCGTCTGGTCGCCATAATGAAATCAATCTCATTTTTTGTCGAACCGTCGGGGCTCGCCAAGTTCCCTTCCTGTGAGGCCGCTTCTGGAAGAAAGAGTTCATCATAAAGAGTCCCTCTTTCTTCATGAAGTCGGCCAGCTGCTGGCCCCTTGGGTTTCGTTGCCTTATTCCAAATTTCCCTACTTTCAGCTCACCGTTCTCTCTTGTGCCTAGTTTTGCTTTGAAGTCTCCCATTAACACCGTATAGTGGGTTTTGGAGGTATGCATGGCTCTAGAGATATCCTCATACATTTCCTCCACCTCCTGATCGGGGTGTTTCGAGGTTGGTGCGTAAACCTGTATGACCTTCAGCGAATACCGTTTGGTGATTCTGAGTATAAGGTACGCAACCCTCGTCGACACACCCTCAATCTTTACAACGTTGTTAACGAGAGACTTGTGGACGATAAATCCGACACCTCCTTGGGACAGACGGTGATAGAACAAGTTGCCGGATTCGAGGATTATCGTGTCCTCCCTCTCTCTTCGGACCTCGGATAATCCTATAATATGCCAGCGTAACTTGTCTATCTCTTCTTCCAGCTCCACGATCTTCTCGTCAGCCCTCAGGGTTCGTGCGTTGTATGTTGCCAGGTCGAGACGTTTTAGGTGGCTACCGAACCTCCACCGGAGATTCTTAGCACCCCCTGCCCCGCCGTTACCATGGTCGTGACCGTAGCCAGGAACAGAGGGGCCACCGGGGACTGGGGGCCGTCTCTTTGCTGCTTAGTTTATTTTTTAAAACCTCTGGACATAAGTTAATTGTCAAGCCTGCGCAGCTTTATCAAAATGGAGTGGTAATAAATTCGTTTTAGCATTTAAATGTACCGTTCAGAGTTGTTACATTTGAGGCATTCGATATTTAACCACCGATCGTGGTGATTACAAAAAGTTCTCCCAAATACAGAGAGACGTACATATTATATGTACCTATAACAGAAAACGTACCTATTGTGGTAGATCAGCTAATGACTCGAATTAAAAAGTTATTTAGTTATATAACTGACGTTTTCAAATCTATTTTCAAGTTGTAATTGTTTAACTTCACTTTTTAATAGATTATGAGTGACAAAAGCAGAACACAGTCCACCTGATGGTAAGTGGATGCTGTGGCCCATAGGATATGTAGGTATAGTTTAATACAAAATGCAGATGCGTTGTCGCCCCTGAGGACTAAGATGGCCCCGTTTCCAGTGAAAAGTGTCTCCGGTTCTCTACACTTATTATATTACTAGTAACAGCTAGCTGTTCCCCGCAATTTCGCCCGCGTGTTATTTGGGGTTTTAATTTTTTTGTGCGGAACCCTAATTATTTTTCTAAAATAAAAGTAGCCTTAGTTACTCCTTGTGACATCAGCTATCTGCCAGTGAAAATCCCGTCAAAATCGGTCCAGCAATTTCGGAGATTAGCCGGAACAAACAGACAGACAGACGGACAGACATACAGACAGAGAAAAACTTTAAAAATTGTATTTTTGTTATTAGTACTGTATATACTTTCATATGCAATTAGTAAAAAGCTGTAATTTTGACATTACAAACAGACAGTTCAATTTTATTTATTTGTATTGATATACTATACGAATCACAGCAGTAATAAGTTGCTATTTTTTTACACGAATGAGAGCGTGGTCCTATTCTGATTGAGCCGAGTCATGCGTACTACAACTATATAGTTTCAGCATGGCTCCACGTATAAAAACTTCATATTACTTATGAATATAAAAAGGAAAAAAGCACTCGTAGCCGCACAATCATAGACTAATATATAATACTGGAGACGCACAATTCGTATGGCGGCATGCGAGTAGTAGTGCTACTGCCTACTGACCGCGAGATCGAGCAACAGATAACCTATCGATTACCGTCAAAATTGTAATTCGTGATTGACGCATAGAAAGTTGCAAGAAAACAGTCATAATGGCGCTGTTAAATTAGATCAGTAGCTTTATTGCTTTGGAATAAAGTCAAAATTGTAACGAATTTGGAGTGTACGAGACGATAGTGTAGCTTTGTGTTAGCAGGGTAGCGTCCGAAACAGGCTACCAGTATTAACCGTCGAAACGAAGGCTCGTTAACGAAATTGTTTTCGATAAATTTCTTCGATGATGAGTTTTCTATACAGTGAAGGTTGTCGGTTACGTTGATTGATTGAATCAAACAAGTTTGGAATGTTTTCTTTAATCAGGGAGCAAATGAGATTCACATATTTACACTCATTATTATTTTGTTATAATAACGAGAGACTGTCCTGTGAGTGATTGGATTTATTTTGCTATCGGTGTTGATTGAATTTAAAAATACTTTTTTATTTTTATATAGGATAGAGTGACAAACTAGCACACAGTCCACCTGATGGTAAGTGGTTGCTGTGGCCCATAGACATCTACATTTATCCTCGTAACACAGCAGCATGAAGCTGCTATTTAACGCTGGTATTCTGTGAGAGCGTGGTCCTTCCCCGGCCGAGCCGACCCATTCGTGCTACAACTATACTACTAATATAGCTGCAGCATGGCTCTACCACGTATTAATAATAAATACAACAAGAACCTGGCTGCATTGATCTAACTTTTGACAGTTCATGAAGAGAGAGAGAGAAAAAACTGATTAAACGTATATACATATATCCACACACATTTTTCCTACTTTTTATTTTTTATTCTATTATATTAGCTACTATTTTGTCTCAAACTACGTACTCCAAAGAAAAAGCTTAGAATATATTATATCAATGAGACCTTCACAGAAATGATTTAATAATAATTATTTTCGAATGAGAATATAATTGTAATTTAATTATACGTATTTATTGATTTTGAGTTGAATATTTCTGCTTTGAAATCAATACACTATCATTATTACCCATTCATTGTGTAAAAATGGGTTTTAAACACCTACATTGAAAAAGTCACAAACGGATCTAAAAATGTTACTTCTCTACTGTTATCTGTGCCGATTAATATTTTCACACGTCCGTTTGGCCAGCGATAAAAGAAACGAGATTCATTCGGGGTTAACGAGCCAAACAATGATAAATTTAGTATCATTGGAAAACTAAATAGAATGAATCGACATGTTGGAAAGAACTAATGAGTGAGATATCAAGTGATCGGTTCGAACGTTTCACTCTCCGATTAAAGAGATTATCAATCGGGAATGTGAGTTTGATTTGGTGCGATAATTATAAGGTAAAGATACCGTTGCGCTTTCTTTGCGTATGTAGACGGAGTTTTATTCGTACTAATTTATAACTAATTTTGTAACATATTTCGGATAATATACGTTGTAATACTACTTAAAGTTAAAAAAAGTTACAGCCTATATACACGTCCCACTGCTGGGTACAGGCCTCCTCTCATTTCTGAGAGGGTTTTAGGGCAAGGAAAAGTCCACCGTGTTGCTCCAATGCGTGTTGGCGAACTTCACATGTCTTCGAAATATATTTTTTTTCTTATTTGTCAGACATGCAGGTTTCCTCACGATGTTTTCCTTCACCGCCGAGCACGTGGTAAATCAGCACATAAAATTGCAATTAACAATTTCATTGGTGCGAGCGGGGATCGAACCCGGGTTTTTCGCGTACTGTGAAACTTACAGCAAGCGCTAATTATCTAAGCTACCACGGCTATACGGTTGTGTATAACGAAATATTTAAGACTAAAACTAAAACTAACTAAAACTAAAGATTTCAACATCATCATCATTACAGCCCTGCTAAACATAAGCCTGTACCTCATAACTTTTTACTGGGTGAACCGATTTCAATTATTCTTTTTTTATTTGAAAGCTGTTTTTTTACATGTGGTCCCATATGAAATTAACTAAGGTCAGACCAATAGTTTTTGAGTTATTCTTAATAATTTATATTGAAGTCGGCTGTACAATTTTTTTTAATTTTAAATTATTACCTATTAAGGTTAGTGGTTGACATGAGTCAAAACATTACTTCGATCTTAAATATTTGTATTCTTAAAAACACTAATTACTAGGAGCAAGCGTTCGTTTTACGCCTAAGTTTTTCCTACGTAGGTATTTCTGTTGTTCAACACATATACCACAGGCTGTGGGAGATTCCATCTTATTCCTCAGGGGTGAACGCCTATTTTGTTTTAAGTTGGTTGGTATACCTACGTCAGTTTGCAGTAGCCAAGATTATCAGGGGAATGTCAGCATGTTATTTAATAAAAAAAATTAAAAGAAAAAAATCTTGTGGAATAACACCGAGCAAACTGTTTAAAATACTGCAATTATGTGTTTTTTTTATGTTATCTGTGATGGCGTCATTTTGGAGAATAAACCTTTCTTTCTTTCTTTCTTTCAATTATAATTGAAAAATAAACAATAGCTACATTGATCAATACTTGATCACAACTGCTTTTGATCTCTGGATCTCAGAACACAACAGATGGTTACATTGACGGCCGAGCTACGACAATATTAAAATGCTACTGCACTCTTTGCAGGGCTTTAATATGCATTAATTTGATATGTCTTATTAGTTACCTTATATAACGTCGAGTGTCGTTAAGTATAAAATATTTGAAATTATGTCAAGGCGCGATAAAATCATAATTGTTGAAACTGGTTTAAAAAAGTGATGGCCATATATGAAAAAGAAGAAAATAATTTTAGTGTATTATATACATTATATAGTATAGTAAACCTGGCCTAAATGTTAAATATCATGCTCTCAATTTCCCACTAAGCAACCTAACATGTAAATTATGCTTTAAACAAAGAACTCGTGAGTCGCAAAGGGCAAGTTAACAAGAGTAACAAGATAGCCAGGTAAGGCATGTTGTTATAGCCAGAGTACTTACAAAAACTAGAAAGAGAGAGAAAATAGAGTATTTATAAGTAGAGTATTTACACAGCCTAAGAAGAAGTATTTATGAGTACGCGGTAGAACCACTGTAGTGCACTATAAATGTAGCACAAAAGGGTCGGCATAATCGAGTAAGCTCGCACAGCGTATCATCACCTAGAGAAAAACAGCGTAATGCTGCTGTGTTTCGTATGATGAGTGTTATGAACCAGGAACCCTTTTTACCGGTAAAAAAATTCCATCTTAGTCCTCACGGTTGATAACGCGTCTGCGTTTTCATTAGTAAACGAGGATAGATGTAGATGTCTATGGGCCGCAGCAGCCGCTTACCATCAGATGGACTGTGTGCTCGCTTCTCACCATTATCCTATTAAAAATCCGTAAGGATAGTGCCCAATCTATTTCTGAGCGTGAAGAATCACCTGCTGACTCTTTTCCAGTAAAAAGGGTCTCCGGTTCTCTACACTCATCATACGAAACAAGTTGCTATTTCACACTGGTATTCTGTGAGAGCGTGGTCTTTCCCCGGTCGAGCCGACCCATTCGTGTTACAACTATACAATTAATATAGCTGCAATATGGCTCTACCACGTTTAATAAGTTAATTTATAAGTGCTAATGCTGCTTATAGCAGTCGTTAGTGCTACTTATGAATAACAAAGGTAGCTTGCCCTATTGTTAATGTTAGATGTATGTCCAAGATTTGCGAAGTGAAATAATATTTTAAATCGTGCATGTAATACGCTTGATTCATATTTCAAATGAATCAGATGGAAGTTAACCCGGTCCGTTATACAGTAATTTTTTATGATTTCAATTCCGGCACAATTGAGTAATACAAGACATTTAAAGTCTTTATAATGCACTATAGGCAATCTAATCACGTTCAGACTGTTCTAAGCGTCGTGCTTTACTCATTACGGTGTCCTTTTGTAGAATAATTGGATTTTGGTAGTCATGATGAGATAGTTGTGCAGGGAAATAACTATTTGCGTTTCGTAGTTATATAAACTAAGTATTGTAGAATTGTGTGATTTGGAGTTTGCGTAGACTATTTTCGCTTTCAAAGTTGATAAAAATTACTTTGCGTATATGAGAGGTAAAAGGTAATTTTTACCAACTTTAATATACCTAATGGATTTCCGGAAAGTAACGCCTGATTTTATTAATTATATATTCACTATTCGATCTTGAAAGGCAACATGGTACCCGGTCAGCGAAGCAACATGGTACCTGGTAAGACGTACTGAAAATGATGAATACACCTGCTTAGGACCGTGTTTTGGCATTCCTTGAGGGCCTATTTTCAGCAGTGAATTTGTGAAGGATCGTGATTTTTTGTTTTTGCCGTTTTTGTCGTTACCGACCGTAATTTAAATTTTTGTAATTTATAGGCGTGATATAAAAAAATCAGAGTTGTCATCAAGCGAATTAAAACATAATTTCTTTTTTATTTTCTTTTAAACAAAACGTTACCACAGGATCAAGACAAAGAACCATAATTAGATGGTCTCACAAATAGTTTTTACGGGATTTCCAACACGCGGCGTCGTAGCCAATCTCTTAAGCGATCCGCTGATGGGTCGTCAAATAAATATCAGTTTTCATCGAGAAAGCACAAAGACAAACAAAAAAACATGCAATAAAAAAAATTATGGAAAAGATAAGGATATTATAGAATGGTGTAAGGTACAACTAGAATGGATACAATATCCCACATTGTGGTCCTTTGACGCTCGATGAAAATTACACACGCACACGTATGAATCAATTAACTATACGGTCCATATTATGTTTTTGTCTCTGTGTGTTATCTTTAGCTGCTCTTATTTAAAGGGATTCAGAAGTATCTACGGAACTTCAATATATCAAACGCAATAGCGACAGCTTTGTTTATCAAACAACTACGGTAGTTAAAATCTCCATCTATCTTAATATTAGCCTCTGACGCGTTAACTGTAATTACCAAAAGTGACGTTTTCAGTGCTAGTGTTGCTTGCACCATCTTTCCAGTTGATTAGAAGTAAATCATGAGTGATTAATGCACACTCTAAAATAATAAAAAATTGTTTGCCAATTCTTCATGGATCAATCATGTATAAAAAGTAAAACATTGGTATCCTGTTCACCTGTTTTTTTAACTCTATTTTCAAGGCTTTACTGGCTTTCTTGGGCTACGCCGAAATCAAGTACAGAAACTGTTACGTTGGTGAGTTGACGCCATCGCGGACAATAGCCTACGGCTGTAGTTACTGCCATCGACATAGTGTCGCTTGTTTGTATGCGTCCTTAAATTTGGTATAATTTTTAAAGTGTGATAGCGTTCTAATTAGAATGCAGTACTCAATTTCGCTAGGTAAGCATTGAAATTATTACATTCTAAGAAAAAATTCCTTTGGAGGCTATAGATTTATAGTACGAATTTAATATAACTACTCACCGTCGCAACACTCCTCCTAATAAGGACGCGTTCAAACATTCGGGCGGCGACAACCGCCTCTGCACCTCGGCGACCGTCACTTTGTACTTGCTGGTGGAAGAAAGCAGCGACAGGCGGCCAGGTACAGAGCAGAACACGTCGTTTGGTGCACACGAGCCAGTGCCGCCCAGTCCGTCGCGCCCTTTCATTGCTTTAAAAAAAAGTTGAAAAGTCTATATAAATAAAAATCAATTGCCGCATGTATGAAAGATTGTTACTTGAGGACGGCTGGACCGATTCTGATAAATTTTTGTGTGTGTCTTTGTGTGCGTATTTGGAAGGTTTTAGATTCACAATTGAAACCGGTAGGTTGCGCTGTTGTCGAGATCTAGAAATCGTCCGTGCGAAGCCGGGGCGGATGCCTAGTCTTTTATAAAAATGAATTGACACTTTATGACCACAATGCAATGGATATCAATTTGTATACTTTTACCATTAAAACGCCAAGAAACTATTCAATGAAGTGTTTAATTTCCGCGGCAAAAGCTAAGAACATAATACGTTTTATCATTTGTTTCATTACAAACCAATGACAACAAAAAAATGAATAATTTATTTCGCAACTTGAATATTTTATCCATTATTGATTTTATATACGTTTGAGGAAAAAATTTTGAAATTATTTTTTGTTCGAAGTCGTTGGAATACGTATGATTACAAAATACCCGGCTTCAAATATCAACAATGGCAACGTTAACAATCACTGCCACGCCCCAAACATGCGCTCAGCGTGATCTCTATTCACATTGTAATATTTCTATATGGCAACCCTAATACAATAAACATTACTATGTCATTAGTATAGCACCATACTGCTTATTTCACACCGTAAGATGTTTTTAAAAACGCTTTTATTACCAGCCAATTATAAAAACGAATTCAAATAAAAAGTCAGAGTCTACCATGTAATACTTTGTAAAATAAAATTAACTTATTTTTCCTGTTACAGATTAAGTTAAAGAATACAGATAAATCTATTCCGAAAGTATTTTAGTAAAAATTCAGTTTTTTAATCTCAGTGTAAATACTTGAGCCAAACGAATTTCAAAGTTGGGATTTAATTAAATTTATTGCTGACAGAAGATCCCCGCCGGTACAAATGAAATTCTTAATTGCAATTTTAAGTGCTGATTTACCACGTGCTAGGCGGTGAAGGAAAACATCGTGAGAAAACCTGCATGTCTGAGAAATAAAAAACAAATATTTCTAAGACATGTGAAGTTCGCCAACACGCATTGGGACAGCGCGGCGGGCACTTCCTTGCCCTAAAACCTTCTCAGAAATGAGAGGAGACCTGTGCCCAGCAGTGGGACTTATATAGATTGTAGCTTTAACTTTAACTATTACAGAGAATACTAGTTCACCTTACAATTTCATATTACGGCTCCATGAAAATTATTAAATGAAAAATTAAGTGATTGACCACTTTCGCAACTGTTACGGAAAATATCGCGAGGAAAACTATATCTGAGTAGATTAAAAAAAATAAGAGGACATGTAAAGTCTACTAACGCGCATTGAGTAAACTCAGCGGATGCTTGCTTGCTTTAAAATCCCTCTTAGAAACGAGTAGAAGGAGGCCTGTGTGCAGCTGTGAGATGTAAATAAGGTTGTCACTACATTAAATTTAAATTATTGCCAAGAAAATCAATAATTGTCGAGTTTAAATAACGTTGCATAGCGCTTGAAATTAAATATATATCTTGAAATGTACTTTTTTTTTATTTTATCCCTTTCTGTTAAATATTTCTATAAAATATATTTTTATTAAATACCATTTCTACGCGGGCGGAGCCACAAACCGCAACGAGTTTTAAAGTTATGATATTAGTAGGCGAGATGCTTTAACGACTCTCATTTTCAAATCCGAACATACAATTTAAATATGGAATGATTGATCGTTTCTTTTATTTTTTTTGATATTGATTTATTCAGCCGTTGAATGAGATGGGCCTTTTTTACAATCTACTTAGAAATATCGATACACCTATACGATAAGTTCGGTATGAGGCCTAATTACCGCCTTATCTTAGGCGGGTCATCAGTATGAGAGTAACAATAAAAATATTTGATAAGTTAATAACATGTACTTATCAGACTGATGTTCGTGCGATTTAAATTGGGTACACGAGTTACGGTCTGAAAAATGGTCTATTACTTTTTATTGGAGTAAATTTGTCAATTGAGCATACAGTTCCGTAGATGGTAAGGGAGCTCTGCTGTCCGTCTGTTATTCTTATAGATATACTAGCTGGCCAGGCAGACGTTGTTCTGCCCTTTCCGACGACCCTTCCTATGAAAAAATCCTTAAATTCGCAATAAAAAAATATTGAAGGTTACTTATCGGGATAAAAACTATCCTATCTCTCAAGTTGAACCAAACTGCACAAAGTGTGCATAATTTCATTGAAATCAGTTCAATAGTTTAGGAGTTCATCGCGGACAAACAATGTAACACGTAATTTTTATATATAAAGAGATATTCTACAATAGAATGTCTCGTCTCCATTTATCCGATTCTTACGACAAAAAATGCGAAACTTAGTATAACTTAGCCGTGCTCTTTTAATTTAAGGAGGTATTCTTTATAAGCGCTATTTCTCCTCGACCGTAACAAAGCTTTTAAAACCATTTTATTTTATAAAAGGTTGACAAACTAGCACACAGTTCACCCGATGGTAAGTAGATGCTGTGGCCTATGACATCTTCATTTATTATCGATTAAGATTCAAAATTTTGATAAATTGTTTCCCCTTAAGACGAAGATGGAATGATGCATTACCAGTGAAAGGGTCTCTAGTTCTCTTCACTCACCATACAAATATGAGACTCACCATACTTTTAGTTAGCTTGTTACTTCACTTTGAAAGAAAAACGGCACTTAAGAAGATGTAAGTTTGCCGGACTACGAGGGAATTCAAAGAACCGGCGAAGCGCGAGTCTAACTCGCTCATGAACGGTTCCGTACCAATGTAAAACACGTTTCTAGTAGGGGAGCCCCTTTAATTTTTTATTTATTCTTATTATTTGTTGTATTATATATTTCTGTTGGTGCTTTTCAAGTGTCTACCTATTACGGATCATGAGATACAGCCCGCTGACAGACGGACAGATGGAAGGACGGACGGATGGACGGACGGACAGACGGACGGAAGGACGGACAGCGGAGGCTTAGTAATAGGGTCCCGTTGGTTACCCTTTGGGTATGGAACCTTAAAAATACGGTACTAAAGAAGATAAAAGTTTGCCAGAGTAGGAGGGAATTCTGAATACTGCAATGAATTAAAATGAGTAAATTTTTATCTTTTCAAAACTTAGTTATGCAATAACAAGCGAAACAACTTCGAAGTTTATTTTTTTTACGGTCACTTAAGGGGATTATTTTTCTGATTATAATAGCAGGAATAAATTACCACGAAAATAATTGAGATATTAAAAATAGGGTGACTAGACTGCGGAACGACTATGCTCTCACACCACCTTAAAATATCAGAATAACACTGCTGTTTAATTTGGTTTATGATAAGGAGTGCACGCTATGGAGTGACAACTCATCTGAATTATAATTGTTAATGGAATAGGGTTATTTTTCAAAGAGTGGTCAAATGTTAAACTTAAGTTCAAATATATAAATAATGATATATCGTTATTGCAGTTTTGAAAATACGAGTAACTAAGGCTTCTAAATATACATTTATTTGAAATTGTCCCAAATTGAATGTGATTTATGGGCAACAACGTTTTTGCCTATCGATCGACCCTTACGAATGTGTGCGTACGCAGTAAAATCAGTTAAAATAATGCCTTACCACACATTTTGAATTTAAAAGATAAAAAGGACAGAATTATTGAGATTTTTTAAATTAATTTTTCTTCACCATTTGCTTATACCACTTATTCTGAACATTCTCTGCAATTTTGGCCGTTTATTGCAAAATAATCCTGTATATGTCTATGGCCTTGTGAGCCACTTATCGTCAAGTGAAATGTTTGTTTATTATCCTCACTTTTAAATAAAATTAAAGTTGTGCGTGTAATTATTGTGTACACACGTACGAAGTGAAACTACTTTACGACATTTCATTCTTTTTTTATTTTAAATTTTACATAAGTAGGTTAAATAATAGTATTCTCATGCAGTGCTGGCGGTGAAACGTTACAAGAAGGCGTAACAAGAAAACGTGATGGTTTTGATTTTTTATACTAGTGCTGTGGTCGTGGCAACACTGCTTTAGCATCATGCTGAGTCGGCCGCTTTTTTGATGCTGCAACCCAATGTATTTTTTTACTGGATAAGGGCAACAAACGAGCACATAGTCCACCTGATGGTAAGTGGTTGCTGTGGCCCATAGACATCCACATCCATCCTCGATGACAAGTCAAAATGCAGATGCGTAAAACGGGTCTCCGGTTTTCTACACTCACCATGCTCACCATACAAAGTTACGCGTTAAGCTGCTATTTACGCTGGTATTCTATGAGAGCGTGGTCCTTCCCCGGTCGTGCTACAACTATACTACTAATAAAGCTGTAGCATAGCTCTACCACGTATAAAAATATGTGTTTGTGCATATTATAATTTTTTGTTTTGTTTGTTGTTTTTATTTCTTTGTCCGTTTTGTAGTGTGTGACGAATAAATCATTCATTCAATATCGGACAAACAGTCTCCACTACGTCGATAAAGAAGTTTCACTTCAAAAATGTGCTTAGGCGATTACGAAAGAAGTAAGAACCTCCATACGAAATCAGAAAGAAGAGCAAAAAAGCTTCTATGACTGGGAGATCAAGTGGTATTCCGGCGTCCGTTGTCTTAGTGCCAGATTACTGGAGTAATTTATAAATTCAGTTTCCAAGCAAACAAGCAATAACGGCAAAAACATAGATCAGTTACCACGAAGAGTTTTTGCCCGCCTAGTGTGTTTCCATTGGCGTCAGTCATTTAAGTAAATTGGCATTAAGTATGACTGATTACAAGTGGGTTTAAATTATAATTATGTTTAAATTTTAGCATTACGTAATTCAATTTTTTATTCGAAAACAAGAAACAAACATCTATAAATTTCAAAAATCGGAAAAAGTAAAGTATATACGTGGAACAGTTAGGCACAGGTCTCTTCTCATTTTATAAGAGGGTTTTGAGCATGCTCCGCTGCGCGGCTCTAGTACGTTTTCGCGGACTTAAATTAAAATACTCCAATGACATGTTCCTTAGACTATTTTTATTCCTCGGGTTCCCTTGTAATGTTTTCATTCACCACCGAGCACGTTGTCAATCAGCATTTAAAATTGCAATCAACGATATTATTCGCGTCGGCAGCGATCGAACCTATTTGCTTGCATATTGTAAAATTAACAACCACCGCTTAGATCCTGAGTACCACATAGTTTTGAGACCGCACTGAAAACCAGATTCGTGAATTACCACGAATTTATGCTGAGTGTAGTCCTTTTATACCAAACCCGCACACATAATAAAGTTTATGATTGAAATGCTGCCATTTTATTTAGGACTTAGCGTTTTTAGTTTTGTAGTTATAAGTATTCTTCTTTCTTTCTTTCTTTAAAAATATAGTATTATATAAAAAAAGAAACAGTCTCAGTTATGTCGTATTGATATAAAATTAACATTGTTTGGTCTCTGCTTTATAATAAAGTCTAGACAACGCCAATATTCCGCCCATAATTGAACATCAAATAGTTGTTCTCTACTACGGCTATTTTAATGAAAAAACTTTTTGAAAATTGGGACAGGCTAATTCAAATAGAACTACATTTGATTTAGTAACTATCGTTTTTTAGCTCTTTGTGGCATTTCTGGGAAGTAGTTCTATGTTCAAAAGTGGACTTGTGAGAGGTTATAATAATGACAACGATGATGAATCGATTTTTGGATTTAACTTTTGGTATTCCTGATTCATACTAACACGCGTAGTATTTGATAAAATACTAAGATTGAGTTATATTTTCAGTCGACAATAAGCCGCCAGTGATAGCTAGTAGCTTCTGCAGTGCACCTGCGACCAGTTAAAACAACGACCAAGCCTGCATCCCTGATTAAACTGAAGACTGTGGTTAAAGTGTAATATAGCTCATGCAACTCGAGCTATACTCCTGTGTGAAAGGTACTTGGGTGAGTCATTTTGACCCGTCTTTTGAAATATTTGAAAAAAAAAGGCATTCCCAACCCTCCCGATGATTTATAATAGCTGTTTTTGTAATTGAAATTACAATAAAAGAGAAAGAAAAAAAACAAGCTGGCATCCCTGAGGACTAAGATGAAATGCCTCGGGGCCTCTAAATACACCAGTCGGATTTCTGTGCACAAGAGGAGTCTTGCCACTTAGTAATAGATTTGTTGTCACTTCTGAGGACTAAAATGGATTGCCTCACAGCCTGTATTTATGACTCTCTTATCCTTCAAATCGAACAACCGTCTGTTTGACCTCAAAATACTAAAGCTATGGAATGTTTATTTACACAAAACATATAAAGCAATAGGTCAAAATTTTAAATCAACTATTGTTGCTGACGCTACTTTGAACTCGCGTTTTGTATGAGTCGACAGAAATAACCGATACGATATCACTTTGCTCATACCGCGTCGGTGTGTTCAAAAGTAATTATTTATTTACTGAATTGTAATGAAGGTTTTTATTACCAAACTTTTTACTTTAGTCGATTAAAGTTATTTTGTTTTTAAAGAACTCGATAAATAAAAAACACAGAAAAAAATAAGCGATGTGCGACATATTGTATGCAAAATAATAATATATTAGACCTTTTTTATAGTGTAAGTATGCCAAACGAGCACACAGTCCACCTGACGGTATTTACCGTCGTCATCTATTTAGATGCTGTAGATGCAGCTTAGAAATATCTACATCTATCCTTAATTAAGAATCAAATCGCAGATGCGTTGTCTGTCACCCGTGAAGAAAGATGAAATGCCTCATTACCAGTAAAAAGGGTCTCCGGTTGGTAGGATAAGGGTGCCGATTGAGCACACAGTCCACCTAATGGTAAGTGGTTGCTGTAACCTATAGACATCTACATCTATTCTCAATAAGGAATCAAAATGCAGATGCGTTGTTACCGGTGAGGACTAAGATGGAACACCGCTTTTCCGGTAAAAAGGGTCTCCGGTTCTCTACACTCACCATACGTAACACAGCAGCATTAAGCCGCTATTTTACGCTGGTATTCTGTAAGAGCGTGGTCCTTCCCCGGTCGTGCCAACCCATTTATGCTACAACCATAATATAGCTGCAGCATGGCTCTACCATGCATAGTATTTTATATGTACATTTTTTAAAAATAAAATATTAAATAACATTCAAAAGAAAGTAAGGCGTTTACAAAGTAAAACTTAAAGAGACTTTGGTATATATTCTAAAATCATTCAAAAACAAGTGTTATAACTGGTGTACATACGTTTATGTAAGTTTATTATGCCGAAAAGCGTGGTTTCTCTACCTGGTAGAGTCTCGCTGCAAATGTATAAAGAGTGAAACACAAATGGGTCAGCCCAACTTCATGCGCCACACTCGCACAGAATATTATTGTAATTCAGCAACACAACTTAGTTTTCAACGTGGTAGAGCCATGCTGCAGCTGTATTAGTAGTATAGTTGTAGCACGAGTGGGTCGCCTCGACCGGGGAAGGACCACGCTCTCACAGAATACCAGCGTAAAACAGCAGCTTAACACTGCTGTGTTTCGTATGGTGAGTGTAGAGAACCGGAAACCCTTTTTACTGGAAAAGAGGCATTCCATCTTAGTCCTCACGGGTGACAACGCATCTGCATTTTGATTCGCAAACGAGGATAAATGTAGATGTCTATGGGCCACAGCAACCACTTACCATCAGGTGGACTGTGTGCTCATTTGTCACCCTATCCTATAAAAAAAACCACAATCTTTGTAATAGTTAATGACGAAAATTGTTTTTTTTTTAAACTGGTCGAGGCATATAGTCTAGCTTAGTATTTGGGGGTGACAACGCAACTGCATTTTAAGTCTTAAAGTAAAATTACAGCCTATATACGTCCTACAGCTGGGCACAGGCCTCCTCTCACTTCTGAGAGGTTTTGGGGCGAGGAAATGTCCCAATGCCGCAATGCCCCGCGTGTTGGCGGCCTTCACATGTCGTCGATTTTTTTAAATTTCGCAGATATGCAGGTTTCCTCAGGATAGTTTCCTTCACCACCCAGCACGTGGTAAATCAGCACAACAATTTAATTGGTGCCGGCGGAGATCGAACGTGGGTTGCTCGCGTACTGTGAAATTTACATCGAGCGTTAACGTATAGAGAACCGGAGACCCTTCCATGTTAGTCCGCAAGGGTAACAACGTGTCTGCATTTTGATTCTTAATCGAGAATAAATGTAGATGTTTATGGGCCACAGCATCCACTCACCATCAGGTGGACTGTGTGCTCGTTTGTCACCCTTATCCTATAAAATAAGCATTCAATTATCCTTAGTGAATTGTGTCCTTATTTTGTTAACCTTACTTGTTAAAAAATTTAGCAACAGTTGAAAAATAATTGGAGTGGCATAATATGCATACTTACTTTTTAATAATGGTAGATCCGTCATGAAGCCCGTTGTGTCGTCCATGCCGGCATTCTTAAACAAGAAAATAAAATAAGTAAATAATGCCGTATTTTTATATGGGTATGTTATTTTTACCTTATTAAATGGGAGAATGGACAAGCAATATTCAGAAAACATTCTATAATAAGAGTGAATGCCGATCGGATATTTTAATTTCCATAGCTTATTAAATTCCTGCAAGGGTAGCAGAAATATTTTGTTAAATATTTATTCACATGTATTTCTATACAATCAATAATTAAATATTTTTAATATTATTTTCTTCTACCAAAAATTTGATATATTCGTACATATCTCCAATGTTATGTTGTCTATTAGACTTGTTTAATATATTTAGTTAAAATATTACATATATTTTTTTGTTAGATAGTTAATTTATACCTACTTAATGTTTTCTTTGCAACGTCGTTAAAATGTTATTAACTGATACGTATCATTTGTAATATATATTATGATTTTGTTAACTTAGTGAAGAAATAAATCCTTAAGTATTTGAAAACTTAAATGCAATTAATATGTTATCTTTAACCCAAAGATCATAAGAGGTTCTGTGTTCAGTTGTGGACTAATGTTAGACTGTATGATAATGTAAAAGCGTAAATTACTTTAATTAAGTATAATTTATAATCTATATGTACTATATTGAATAAAAAATATTCTATTTTATAACACGAATTTAAAAAAGGAGGTTTATCAACTATACTTTTTTATTCGGTTGTAAAGGGTTATGTTATGCGATATCTTCGTCAATCGTGCAACGAATTTAATGCTTTTTTTTATTAAATTTACTTATTTACTTTAGGGGTAGTCCCATATAAATTTAGAGAATAGACTGCACATAGGAGGGTGGAAAAATAGGTGATGAAATTTTTAAAATATATGTACCTATTTAGACGACTTGCTAGTTGGTGGTAACAGAGCTAAGGTAACACCTTGAGCTCTTCATATTCCTAAGCCCAATCAAAAGAGTCAAAAAATTAAACCAATAATAATAATCGGCTAAGTGCCAGTCGGACTCGCGCATGAAGGGTTCCGTAGTAGGGGAGCCCCTTTTAATTTCCGATTTATTTAAATTTTTATTATTGGTTGTTATAGCGGCAACAGAAATACATATTTTGTGAAAATTTCAACTGTCTACCTATTTTGAATCATGAGATACAGCCCATTGATAGACAGACAGACGGACGGACGGACAGGGTCCCGTTGGTTACCCTTTGGGTATGGAACCCTAAAAAGTAAAGGCCGACTTCAAATAGTCGGTGCTAAGACGTAGTGTATAGAAGAGTTAAGGCCTCGACTTTTGAAAATACTATTTGGAAATTATTTCATTGTTTTTAGTTCCTTGAAGACTACTTTTAATTTTAGTTTATTATTAATATTTAATATTTTCTTTTTTTATATTTTATATTAGATTTAATCGACGGTATAGCGATTATTCGAGTGCACTTTTTTCTGCTACTAATTGTGTAGTTTAAGGTACGCAGGAATTAAATAACGAATAAAACATCAAACTGCGCCCATAGTTGGTGAGAAGTAGATGAAGAAAGAAAATTAATTTAAAACAGAATACTGTTGTGCAGGTTACCTGTGTCTCATCCGTGGAATGTAATGCATGGTGTAAGGCCAGTTCATGCTGTTCTCTCGCCCCGTAGTCTGCGCGTCGGTCGCCACCGCCATAACCGAACCCGCCATGCGATAACTGTTTGGCATACAACAATATTTATATTTCATCTTAAGATATTATTAAATGCTTGATATCAATCAGGGACACTTTTTTTATAACGTTACGCCCATAAAAGGATTTTCTCTTGTATCGTAGAGGAAGTTTGCATATATAAATTACTCAAGGACAAACATCTAGATTTGGAACAGTTATTTGTAGGCCATACTTGTTCCGTGCAGGATTCAAACCTGCGTCGCTCAGCGCCGCGGCTCATTGTTAAGCCACTGCGCCACAGGGCTGTCAACTTTGTTTAGAATGTTCTGATTTTTCAACATACCACTTTCTACACTATTTGGCGATATAGGTGAGAGGATGGTTACCTAGACGGACTCCTGGATAGAGGAGTCCCATCACCTAGTAAATAAAACGGTAATAAAGGTCCGCCGGTTGCTTGGTCTCCATAGTACGCTAAGAAGCCAAATTTTATACTCGTAGCCGGCTTATTTTTTTTTATAGGATAGGGTGACAAACGAGCACACAGTCCACCTGATGGTAAGTGGTTGTTGTGACCCATAGACATCTACATCTATCCTCAATAAAGAATCAAAATGCAGATGCGTCGTCACCCATGAGGACTAAGATGGAATGCCTCTTTTCCAGTAAAATGGGTCTCCGGTTCTCTACACTCACCATACGAAACACAGCAGCGTCAAGCTGCCATTTTACACTGGTATTCTGTGAGAGCGTGGTTCTTCCCCGATCGAGCCGACCCATTCGTGCTACAACTATACTACTAATATAGCTGCAGCATAGCTCTACCACGTAGAGTAACTATTGTTATATTATATATTCGCCATATTTGCGACGCTTGGCAAGCGGGTTGACAACCGGCGGGTTTCTTTATTTTTGTCGTTATTTTCTTTTTCATCTTTTTTATTTTATTAAAAACGTTACCACCACCCTAGGTTTTTCTCCTGTATCGTGGAGGCAGTTCACAAACATAAATTGCACAAGGACAAACATCCGGACCCGGAACAATTATTTGTAGTCCATGCAAATACTTGTTCTGTAAATAAACCACTGCGCCACGGGCCGGAGCCGGGGTTATTAGGAAGACGCTGCGTCTATCCATCAATTTGTTTCCCTCTGTCGCCTCTCACGACACCCACGAGATGATATGGGGTGGTGGATATTCTTAGACCGCCACTACACGGTACTATCAATACGCAGACCAGTGACAGGCAGCAGCACAAAGGTACGAGATGTCTGGTACTGAGATCGTCAAACCGCCTGCGAAGCGTGACGATTTAAGCACTTCCTCCATAAACAAGGAGAGATAGTGATATTTTTTTTATAGGATAAGGGTGATAACCGAGCACACAGTCCATCTGATGGTAAGTGGTTGCTGCGGCCCATAGACATCTACATCTATCCTCTATTACAAATCAAAATGCAGATGCGTTTTCACCCGTGAGGACTAGGATGGAATGCCTCATTTCCAGTAAATAGGGCCTCGTATCGTATGATATCGTAGCGGGACATGAGCCTCTCCTTGTTTATGGACCAGTGGTCTTACACGGATCGATCAAGATAAATTCAAATTCATTTATTCGCTTGCGATATATGGGTTACAACAGAATTTAAAAACTTAACAAAATACAGCCATATTCCTTCCCTTCCGTTGTGCAAACTAATTAAATACAACATATTTTTTTCAATAATTAGAATTTTTTTTTAAAATTATTATTATAGTTTTTAGTATTGTATGTTTTAATAAATAAAAAAAAATAATTAGAATGGAAAATTGTGATAATTACATTCACATAAAATAATCTAATTTGTATTACTAACATCATAACAATTTAATACATAATATTATAATAACTGTGATAACATTAATTTTATAATGTTTGTAATTAAATAACATAGTAAGATAAAGTTTTGTGGGTCTATTATCATTCTAATCCTCTATTAAAAAGAATTGATATTTGTAAAATAAATTCATAATCCGATATTAAATGTGTCATGCTCGAATACATTGCTATTACCAATTAAAAAAAAAAAGGAATCGCATGTCGTTATTAAAAGTCGTTGCTTACGTTAATCGACGTTATATCATAAAATGTCGTTGAGTTTTCCTCTAAAAGAGTATTGTATAGAGAATTCCGTTCGAAAACCGGACCCGGAACATTAGAGCAGCTAATCTTTTAAAGTGGGAGGGACCGCCGTAGCATCTTACTCATAACCTATTGTTGCTTTAAGAAAGGCTCTCTTTGCTTTATTGATATTTCTTGATAAATAACTTCATTGCTTTCAGAGTTGAAGCTGCAGAAGTCAGCAAAACATTGTAGTTTTCCTAATCTCCGCATCTAATTTATTAATAATTTGCCCCATGTCATACCGGGAGTGTAAGACGCTTCAGAGGGCAACTGAAGTAGGAGACGGCCAGCAGCATTTTCCTGATTAAATAATAACGATAAAAAAACTGCTTTTGCCAACCCGCTTGGCATAGCTGGATATGGCAAATATGTTACATATGTTAAATATGTTGTATGTTTCGCAGTGAACTTGTGATGGGCTGAAAAGAATGAATTAAAAAAAAATTAATCATTAATTGACTTTAGCCTATAAAACATGAATGATATAAAAAATATTAATATGTCGGTAACTATCGAAAATATTAATATTAATAGGTCGAGTTTTTGCCGCCTTTTTGATCAATTAGTAGTGATTGCAAAAATAAAAATAAAACCATTTAAGAATTTATGATTTATTAAAATAACATTTATGTAGATTAGTTTATAGAATAAATTTAAATGGAGATTATTTTTTTCAAATTAGAGCGTGTATTTGATTGATTTTGTGTAACATGATTATTTGAGTACTCGTGATATATTTACATAAATAATTTTATTTTTTGCTATGTGTTTATGTAGGTGACAAACAGGCATATAATATAAGAGGTAAATAACCACATTCAGACTACTAGTGAACGAAACCTTTTTTTAAATTGGTAATGGTGGCTCTTTATGTACTCCAAAAAAATTTCATCAAAATCGGTCATGCCGTTTCGGAGGAGAAGAATTACGAACACACGCACACTGGAATTGTATATATAAAGTGATATATTATTTATATATGTAATAAACTACGTATAATTATCCAATACTCGAAAAAAGGTTTTATAGCAATGATTAATAAAAATAGAAACAGTTTTGTGTCTACTTTATTTGTTAGATAATCAGTAATTTAATTAAGTCAGTATGATAGAAACATACTCTATAAATTTAATAATATAATTATTTCGCCGTTAGGTCGAGGTGAATTTAAGAAACTATTCGAAGACTGTTCTAAGGGCTGCACGCATTCCCATGGCGAGGGGTGAATAGTTGTAGGTTTTGATTATGAATCGATACTGACTCGAATACTTAGATATTATGAAACCTTGTCATTTTAGTGTCTATTTTAAAATTTTATCGTTGGTGAGACTTTAGAGTGGACAATACGAAACTAATATTATAAACTTAAGTATGAATAAAAAAAACATGTGTGCAGTTCACACGCGGTAGAAGTTAAACCTCCAGAAAACTAAACGTCGAGAGACTGAGACGAATGCTGAGTGTGTAGGATATAATAAAAATATAAATACATTTAAAATAAACACTGTATACTGTATTCTATCTCATTCTCTCGCAGGCTAAATCACATAGATGCATATGTCTGTCTCTTTTTAGTGTCGCTTTCGTGTTTTCGTTTTATCGAGTTTGAAATCACAACGTTTTGAAAGAAGTGTTCACTTCAAGAATGATAATGGATTCTCTAAGCTCATAATAATGCTTCGTAATTAGTCTAATCGTGTACTGGCGGTGTAAGAATATCCACTACACCATATCGTCCCGTAGGTATCGCAAGAGGCGACAGAGGGAAAGTGAAACAAGATATAGGCAGTATCATCTTCCTGATAACAACTTTAACAGCTTAACACTGCTGTGTTTCGTATGGTGGGTGTAGATAACCGGAGACCCTTTTACTGGAAAAGAGCCATTCCATCTTAGTCCTCAGGGGTGACAACGCATCTGCATTTTGATTCTTTATTGAGGATAGATGTAGATGTCTATGAGTCACAGCAACCACTTACCATTAGGTGGACTGTGTGCTCGTTTGTCACTCTGTCCTATAAAAAAGCTAAAGTCGCAACAGCTCGTTACTGTAGCTTGGAGAACCGACAATCAACTTGAAAGAAATGTTCTTTCTCTGGAGTAGGTAGCCTCGTACGCGGAGTGCAGAGTGGTCCCCATTTCATCGATCGTCTGGTAAGACATACGGAAGGTCGATTGATGCAGATGCCTTAGGATTTAGCTCTGTATTTAGCAGGGGTCTTGTCTGGAGCTATGACAATGATGAAGACAATGCATCTTGCTTTGTTCTCTAAATTCAACACAGTACCAGGAGATCATAATCGTAGTAATGTATTTATAAAAAAATACTCACGTGATGCGTGTGTATGGCGTCGTGGTGGTCTCGGTGGTGTCGTAGATGCGCGTGGGGCTCGTGGTGACCGTGGTGACGTGGGAGTAGTTGCTGTGGGGCATAGTGCTGCGCGTATTCTGCACCCCCACCGCCCCCGCTACCATATTCCATCCCATGGCTCTGTAGGCAGAGATAATTTATTAACTCAACGTTGTCGAAAAACAAACCAGAAAAAAAGCCTATGTTATACTTCGGCCTATAAACTGCATATTTCAATGTATCATGTCGGTCCTTAGATCTGTTGTTGTGTGAAAGAAGGAGTAATTAACGAACGCTTTCGCAACATTTATAATATTAGAAGGGAATAATTGTCATCATGTATATTCCTTTATCCTTACCTGTTGTTGATGATGCGGGCTGGCTGGGTGTGCTGTAGGGGCGAAGGGCGGCGGGAAGTATGGCGGCTGGAAATCGGCCAGCGAGGGCTGCGCGCCTCCGCGGAACCCGCCGCCGCCGAGCCCCAGCCCACCGCCGCCTAGGCGCTCCTGTGGTTAAAAAGCGAAGTTAGAAGAATTTGTATAAAATACTGCCGTTTGAAAATAATATAAGTATTAAAAACTTAAACGACACGCACTAATCTTGAGCTGTGATGATCCTTCCAATAATTTTTTTTATTTATTTAATCTTTCATGTACAAAGTTGTACATACGGCGGACTTAATGTCATAGGGAATTCTCTCCCAGTCAACCATTAGGTTAAACAGAGATACACAAACAAGAGACGGTGCAACAGTAATCCAAAAGAAATTAAAAATTAAAAATATTGTATACACATATACACACATACATACACACATATATATACTTAAGTACACACAATATATACATATATAAATACATACATACACATATACATGCATTCAGTAGATAAAAAACCATCAATAGGGTTGCGTCATTTTCGTCTTTTCACATAGAGTAGTTGTGGTAGAAAAGAACTAAGCGGAGTGAGGTATTTGAACCCAAAACGCGAGGGAGATGGGAACAGGAGCTAAGAATGAGTACGAAGGGCAATGTGGATTAAACTTCTGTTAATTCACTGTCCTCTTAATTTCACAATTCAACTTTCTCTCAAAGCTTTTTCGAAAGGGTTATCGTTTCATAGTAGGTACCTAAACGATTTCTCACATACAGCTTTAGTGGAAAACCAAATCCCATCTTTTTTTAAATTATGTGAAAAACTAATTTCTACTGGAACTGCTATTGCAGTACATGGTCACCTGCAGCCAACTTCAAACAGAGAAGGCTACATATGCTTTGTCATCTCTGAGGACTAAAATGGATTATCTCACAGCAAGTAATTATACTTGCTTTCTATAACCTTAAGACCGGAACATAACAATGCAAGTACTGGTATTTGGCCTTACAAATATGAAAGAAGGTGATACCAACCTAGATAGACACTTGGGCAGAAAAGAAATCCTACCACCTAGTAAATCTTCCATCTTTGATTATTAAGGTGATTTAAAGAATAACACAAAAAATCTTATAGCTGCCGCTAGATGGCGGTGTAATCATCTCATTTACACTGTTAAATCTGCGAGACGTCTGGCACTGCGATCTTCAATCAGCCTACGAAGCGTGACGTTTAATGCAAATTCTCCTTACAACGGTAGAGCCCCATATCCCTCAGTAGTTTTTACGAGGTGATAAAGATAAAAAATCAAAGATAAAAGTACAAACTGCTTATTATATTATATACTTATAGTGTTTCAAAATATTAATAAACAAAGCTGAGGCCTTCTTCGGAGACTCATAAAATGCAATTGAATCATTTTAAGCAAGTAAGTCCACTTAATGATAATTGGATACTGCATGCCCATAAAAACTTACGCCTACACCTACATATTCGAACAACAACCAAAATGCAAATGCATTGGCTAAGATGGAATGATTAACTATACAAATTACAGCAGTACTGTGATACTATTGAAAACTTGTATTTTGTGAGAACGTGGTGCCTAACGGTCAATCTGACCTATTCCTGCAGCAAACAAAATAATTTCTCTTCCTTCAACTGGAGTAATTAATAATGATGAACGTATACTTCACATAGACCCTCGATCGACCTACGTTTTTCACTTTTCGTTGCCATATGTATGCAATCAATGGATGCTTAATTGCAATATATTATAGCTTTTTCTTGGAATTTTTCTTAACTTCTATTAAAGTACTATATTCTAGCAATCTTAACAATAACCTGATATAAATTATTATTATTCTCTCCGAGGTCTAATGTCAATGGGCAGAGTAAGAAATAATAATGAGTACCTCTTCTCTTTGATTATGCTTTGACCGAAATTATTCTCGTATTCACGATTTCTGATTTAGTAGATGACAATCTATACCAGCATGAGTTAGATTATTAAGCTTCATTATTTTTATTCTAATCAGAAAGTTAAGAGAATATCTTAACATCGATTCTAATTCAAAGTTCGCGTGCCAACAGCTATGATAGAACATCATTACAGTAAATCCATTCAGCATGTATGTAGTATAATTAACCTCAGAGAGGCCGCTATCTTTTATTACACACTCGTTAACCGAAGCTTAATTTGTTACAATACAATAGTGTAATTTCGTGTATGAAATTGACTTTTTATATCACATAAGCGGCTGCCGTTGATTTCGTAATTAGTTGATAAATGCAATCAACTAATAAGGCACGTGTTAAAACTGTTTTAAGCCGTCAATCTGTCAGTACGTGTAGATTACCTTTGTTCTATACATTAAAAAAAAACTAGAATAGAGTTGAGCTATAATGATAGGCGGTCTGCAAAGTGTAATTACTTTTAACACTAACGAAGAAGATTACAGGTGAGTTGTCACCTTCAAACTGGAATAAAGTGTGCGTAGTATCTACCCAGGTCGAAATTACCAGTTTCACTACACATCGTGATTCAATCGCGTATATCAATTCAATCGCGTCGCCTATATCGTGATCATACTCAAATAAATTCAACACATTCAAACACCCATAAATTCAAATTTGAAAGCGTTTGTTTGCGTAGAATGTATGTTTAACAATGGTGTTATATAATTAAAATTATGTCATAAATACCCTACATGCTACAAGTGCCTTAGAGTTTTGATGATCGGTCTGTCAGTGAGTGACAACATTAAGAAACTTTGACTAGTAATAATTCTTAAACGACTGCTTCAAATTTAATGGAATTTGAAATATACTGAGTTTATACAATGCCTACTTGGTTACTGATTAATTAATAATTTAGTTTTATCTACGTTGTAGATAAAACTAAAAGCCTAAGTTATAGGGTTTCCAAAATGGCCTGAACTGCTTCGAGAAAAGGATGCCGTGCCGCTTTTTTGCTCGACTTGGCGGGGGCACTGCTGTGCCCCCCGATACTGTTGTCACTATGATTCAATGATATTATATGTGAGAATAATGTGGATTAATAGTTATAATTAATTATACATGGTAGAGGCCTGCTGAAGCTATATTATGATGGGTTGGCTCGACCGATAAAGGACCAGGATTCATCTTAGAATCGGGGGTGATAATGCATCTGCCTTTTATTCTCAATCGTGAATATATATATATATATATATATATATATATATATATATATATATATATATATATATATATTATGTTCAGCTATATTGAGTTAATAGTTTACCTATGACTTTTATACGTGGTAGAGCTAAGCTGTAGGTATATTAGTGGTATAGTTGTAGCACGAATGGGTCGGTTCGACCGAGGAAGGACCACTCTCTTTCTCACAGAATACCAGCGTAAAATAGCAGCGTAACATTGCTGTGTTTAGTATGGTGAGTGTAGAGAACCGGAGATCCTTTTTACTGCCAACGAGATATTCCATCTTAGTCCTCACGGGTGACAGCGCATCTGCATTTTGATTCGCAAACGGGGATAGATGTAGATGTCTATGGGTCACAGCGACCACTTATCATCAGGTGGACTGTGTGCTCGTTTTTCACCCTTATCCTATAAAAAAAACTGAAAATTGTAATTAAATTTAAGTGCTGACAGCACTGGTTATCAATCGCAAGCAACCTCTCCCTGAGCTGCCACAGCTTACCAAGAGAACAAGTTTGCTTAAAAATGAACGTTTTGTTACATAAATCTGATAGAAATGGCCACACCCATTTTAAGCAACCTGTAGTCAGAACTTGTAGACGGTCCAGTTTAAAAGATCACACGTTTTCTTAAAAAGCTGCTCTAATTTGTGTAATAAATTTAGCAGAATTAATGTTTGTGTAATAAAATACATGTTACTTTAATTAACGCACATTGGCCCGAATATTCTACCTTATGAATCTACCGTATCAATCTGGATCAATTGCCAAATTTAAAATTATCTCGAGTTACCGCGTTGACGAATAATCGATTATGATGGATCGAGTTTTTTTAATCAATGCTTTCTATACCGGATGCTAAGTGAAAATTATAACCTGTCCGTATTATTCAATGTAGGTGAGTAATTCAGTTACTACTGTGGAGATTGCCTATAATTAGCTACCTACATTTAACGCTCTAGTTTAAAAAGAATAAAGTAACATTATATTATAGATATGTCTCGATGCAGGGTACAGATCTCTTTTTAATTTAGAGACGTGGTTTTTCTTTACTGTCAGTATTATTAACCAGGACACTTTTTACCTTCACGGTCAATAATCATTACACATTACACAAATCACACATACTATATATGATCGGGAGCAGCACACATGCGAGTGTTGTCGCTTCTGCGCTGATCCATTTCCTAACATGGTGTGAAGTAAACCTAACCAAATTAAAATTAAATTAAAATAAAATTAATATTAAAAAACTGTGACATCGGGACGTCAAACATCTCAGTCCTCCCCGTGACCATGGGTTGCTGCAAAGTACCCGAAACGTCGGGAATTAAAATAGTAAATTAAACGCGATAAAATCCGTAAAAAATAGCTTTATTAAATAAAAAAAAGAGTTAAAAATGTGCAAAAAATTAAAGACCAAATCACTGAGGCGTTGTTTTGTGTATTAATTCAATACTCTAGAAACTGATAAACTTTTATTTAAAACTAACCTCTCAATTAAATGACATTGTGTAACAAAAAACTTTACGTCAGTGACAACTAGCGACATCTGGTGCGCAGAAAATTATTCGCCCTTATTGGCTGCAAATGTCCCATTAGGTGGACTGGTAAAACTGAAATGACTTGCGAACTCTTTATTTGTCATTTCAGTTTTATAAAAATAAACTGGTCGCTGAGACAATTTAAAATATCGTCAAAAATAATATATTAGTATAAAATAATAAGTGCCATTAAATTGAAGCTAAGACCGGAAAACCGTATTTCGGAAAAACAGTTTTCAACAGGTTAAAAAATAGTGAAACCGGTTTTTACTAATGCATATAATTAAAATAGTTAGAAACGGCACTTTGTGTATTATTTTGTTTGTTATGAAAAAATAAAAACCATGCATTTAGTGCAAATTAAATTAATAAAAGAAGGTATAGTAATTTTACGTAAATAAGTTTTAATAATTTATCATATAACACTAGTAGTTTTCTAGTAAAACGTACTAAGTCAGGGGCGTAGCTACCGCCGTATCAGCCGTATCAATGATACGGGGCCCCCGGGCTACAGGGGCCCCAAACGTGTGTGAGCAAAAATTCCAAGGACTTCTATGGGACAGGAAAGGCTATCACTATTGTGTATAGAAGTAAAGCATTTAGTTAAACTGAAATCGTCTTCAGCTATGAATGCAGCCGAATCGTCTTCAGCTATGTTCGCCGAACAAAAGACACGAAAAGTGTATATTTGATTTGAATTGTTTAGCTAGCTTAGTTCCTAGGAGTATTAATTGTAAGTAATAACTCAAAAACACGTGTAGTGGCGGGTAAGAATACTCACTACCCCATATCTTCCCATCAGACAAAGGAAAACTGAGGTAGAGGATGGGCAGCAGCATCTTACTGATAACAGCAAAACAACAATAAAAAAACTGCGGTTGCCAACCCGCTCGTCAAGCGTGGAAACTATGGCAATATGACCATGAAAGTAACGAAGAGACGACATCCAGTCCCCGGCAGCCCCGTTATACTTGGCTAAGGTGGCGACCATGGTAACGGCGGGGCAGGGGGTGCTAAGAATCTCCGGTGGAGGTTCTGTTGCCACCTACGACGACTCGACCTGGCAACTTATAACGCACGCACCCTGAGGACTGATGAGAAGATCCTGGAGCTGAAAGAAGAGATAAACAAGTTGCGCTGGAATGTCATAGGATTATCCGAAGTCGGAAGAGAGGGGTAGGACACGGTAATCCTCGAATCCGGCAATTTGTTCTATCACAGGAGTGCGACCATCTGTCCCAAGGAGGTGTCGGATTTATCGTCCACAAGTCTCTCGTTAACAACGTTGTGAAGATTGATAGTGTGTCGACGAGGGTTGCGTACCTAATACTCAGAATCATCAAACCGTCTATAGGTGTCCGCGGAAGACCAGCGTCTTGACATGCTCCTTGCGAGCATGTCATGACAAATGCTGAGCGGAAGCCGGTTTTGGCACAGTATTTGTGTATATATATAATTTAATGTTAACCATTTGTATATGCATGCAATGCTGTGTCAATAAAGTTTATTTTCTTTATTCGTTCTTTCTTTCAAACGGTATTCGCTGAAGGTCATACAGGTTTACGCACCAACCTCGGCACACGCCGATAAGGAAGTGGAAGAAATGTATGAGGATATCTCTAGAGCCATGCATTCCTCCAAAACCCACTATACGGTGTTAATGGAAGACTTCAACGCAAAACTATGCATAAGAGAGAACGGTGATCAGAAAGTAGGGAAATTCGGAATAGGGTAACGGAACCCAAGGGGCCAGCAGATGGCCGACTTCATGGAGAAAGAGGGACTCTTTATGATGAACTCTTTCTTCCAGAAGCGGCCCCACAGGAAGTGGACCTGGTCGAGCCCGGACGGTTCGACAACAAATGAGATTGACTTCATTATGACGACCAGAGGACAACTGTTCAGTGATGTCTCAGTGATCGCGAGGGTGAAAACCGGCAGCGATCACCGAATGGTGAGAGGCACACTGAACCTAAACGTTAAGTTGGAGAGGTCACGTCTAATGAAGTCAACGCTCCGTCCCCCTCGTGCTCTAATCCAAAGTCCTGAAACTTTTCAGCCCGAGTTACAAAACCGTTTTCAGTGCCTAATGCAATGGACGTTATGAATGACAAGCTTGTGGAAACTGTTCATGCGGTCGGAACTAAGTTTTGCAAGACCCGCCGCAGAAGAACACAAAAACTTTCCGATCACACTCTTAATCTCATGGCTGTTAGACGGGATATATAGCTGCAGTCTTCAGTAGATTTGATAGCATACAGGCAACTAAACAGACAGATTTCCAAATGCATGCGGCGGGATTTACGCAACTTTAATATTGCTCGTATTAAAGAAACGATCGAGCGGAACCAGGGCTGCAAAGTCTTTGCAAGAGATCTGTCTGGCAGAAAGAGCCAACTGTCGAAGTTGAACATCGTTGGAGCCACACGTAAGTGTGAGTAACAATCCAAGAGCGAGTCTTATCCGACACTATTCCGAAGATATCCCGGACGTCAGTCTGAGCGAGGTTAGAACGGCTCTCCAGCATCTTAAAAACGGCAAGACCCCAGACGAGGATTGAATTACAGCGGAGCTTCTGAAAGCGGGTGGAAAACCGGTACTTGAAGTCCTTCAGAAGCTCTTTAATTCCGTCCGTCATGGTGGCACTACTTCGTAGGTGTGGAGCAGAAGTGCGGTGGTCTTGTTCTTCAAGAAAGGTGACAACGCTCTCTTGAAGAACTACGGACCGATTTCCCTTCTGAGCCGCGTCTACGTGCTGTTTTCGAGTCATTACTCCCGAACAAGCCGGTTTTCAAAAAGGCTTTAGCATCATAGACCATATACATACCCTTCGGAAAATTGTACAGAAGTCCGAAGAGTACAATTTACCACTATGTCTGGCGTATGTGGGCTATGAGAAAGCCTTTGATTCCGTTGAATTTGGACGGTACTGCAGTGCCTTCAGCGATGCCAAGTTGACTGTTGGTATATCGAAGTGCTGAAGTGCTTGTACAATAGGGCTACGATGGCTATCCGAGTACAGAACCAGAGTACGAAACCTATTCAATTGTAGAGACGTGTAAGACAGGGTGATGTTATATCCCCGAAACTCTTCACCGCTGCATTGGAAGACGTTTTCAAGCTTCTGGACTGGAAAGGATACGGTATTAACATCAATGGCGAGTACATCACTCACCTTCGATTTGCCGACGATGTAGTTCTTATGGCAGAATCGCTAGAGGACCTAAGCACTATGCTTAATTACCTTAATAGTGTTTCCCAACGGATAGGTCTTAAGATGAACATGGACAAAACAAAGATCATGTTTAATGTCCATGTCACACCTATGCCGGCAGTTGTTGGGAGCACTAAGCCCAAAGTTGTTGACGATTATGTTTACCTGGGACAAATAGTCCGACTAGGTAAGTCCAACTTCGACCGAGAGGTCAATCGAGAGATTCGACTCGGCTGGGCAGCGTTCGGGAAATTACGGCACATCTTCTAGTCAGGTATACCTAACTTGAAACTTGAAAATGAGAACGTACAATCAGTGTGTGTTGCCAGTGATTACAATTGGTACTGAGACGTGGTCCTTCACCGCTGGCCGGATGAGGAAGCTCAAGGTCACTCAGCGAGCTATGGAGAGGGCCATGCTCAGAGTTCTTCTGCGTGATACACTTAGAAATGAGGATATCCGCAGTAAAACCAGAGTCACCGACATAGCCCAACGAATAAGTAAGCTGAAGTGGCAATGGGCCGGACATATAGCTCGAAGAACCGGCAACAGATGTGGAAAAAAGGTTCTCGAGTGGCGGCCTCGTACCGGCAGACGAAGTGTAGGGCGTCCCTTCAATAGATGGAGTGATGACCTGGTAAGAAATGCAGGAAGTCGATGGATGCAGGTGGCTCATGACCGTGCTTTGTCGCATTCCTTGGGGGTAGCCTATGTTCAGCAGTGAACTTATGAAGGGCTGTAATGATGATAATGAATAACTATAAATCAATATATGATAATTTGAATTCAATGCAAGCGTTTTTGTTCCTTTTTGAAATCTTTAATCTTCATTGGGGGCCCCCCAACAAATTTTGATACAGGGCCCATCGAAGGCACGCTACGCCACTGTACTAAGTAGTAAAACTTAGCGATTACTAATTAAGAACCCATGCGTACCATGTGTCAGGGTCACGACTGAAGGAAGAGGATAAGTAAAAAATCTCTGAACGTTAAAATTGTAGAGTTAAATTTGTTTAAGTATTATATTATGTGGCTGACAAATTGTTCAAAAAAGTGGTTCGGCAATTTTTTATTAAGCTTTCCAAACGTTGAATAAACGCGTGATTGATTTCGCTTATTTATATTCCTTTACAATGTCATAACTAGCGTCTTCTATAGATTATTAAGTTAACGATAATAATGAACATTTATTTAGTAGTTTCTTAAAAGCGATTTTAATACGCTATAAGATTCTGTACACAAGCTAGATTTAATGTCACAGAATTAATTTCTGAATAGAGCTGATTTTGTTATCTGTAAGTATTATTATATTCATGATATTATATAGCATAATATCTTTCGTTATATACTATATTATGCTTATCTTTTAGATTTTAATATTTTCAAGTTTTTTTTAAATTCATATAACTACATCATCACCAATCCATGAGTTTTCTGGTAGAAAATCCCTATAGACATTAATTAAGTAAGGTCTATGTATCTTTTCATAAAGTTAATGCAATGAAGATTTAAATAAATAAATATAAATTACGCGTGACTCGGTTTGAGTCTTTAGCTCGCCATTATACGTTACATTTTAAATATAAAATTAAAATAGCTGCCTTCTAATGTCCTACTCCTGCATACAAGACTTTTCTCTTTCTGCGAGAGGCGGGAAAACTCCACAAAGGTGAATAGGGAGGGGGTCGTCCAAATCAAAATAATTTTTATATTTAATAAATTAAAATAGAACATAATGGCAGCGTAAGACAATCAACTACACCATAATTAAAGGACTTTAAGGATGATAATAACTCCTGGAAATGAGGTGATCGCTACCAAGCTATTTCTAATTATTTGTGTTGTTAATTGTGTAACAAACATGATTATAAGCTGTTATTTAAAAAAAAGTCCCGCTGGGTTTCTTGCTGGTTCTTCCCAGGACAGAGGTTTTTTTCCGAACCAGTGGTAATTAAACAAAACAGTGACTTTTAATAAGTATTATTGCATGCCGTAAGCGCTAAGCGCGTCGGTATGTTCTACTAGTTTATAATCTATATTGAACAAAAAAGTTTCTGTTTCTGTTTCATATTATCCTGTAGGTGTCGTAATAAGTTACACCATTTTTTGGTAAGAGCTGATAATAATAAAAAAAAACTGCGGTCGCTAACCTAACTGCCAAGCGTGACAACTACGAGTATGACAAATTTTCCCCCTAAGCATCTATACCTCCCCTATAGATTGCATCATAGGGGAGATATTTGCCATAGCAACCACGCGCGGCAAGCGGGTTGGTAACCGCAATTTTTTTTGTCGTTATTAACAAGACGCTGCTGCTCATCTTCTGCCTCAGTTTCCCTCTGTCGCCTCTTACGATACCTACGGGATGATATGGCGTAGTAATTAATCTATAATCTATAAGCACATTTAGTGCATGTGGAGTGTAGAGTACAAGGAGAACCATCTTATAAAGGGCGAAAGTTGAAAAAGTGACCTACTATTTACTGAAAACAGAGGTTCCAAAATCTACCACAATAGCGCTGGCGTCTGAATAAACTACGATATGAAGATAGCTGTTGTGAACGGAGTGACGTCAGCAGAATTCAAATATTTAAAAAATTTCATTATTAGAGTAGTTAGTAAATGCCGGTATACAAAATCTCAACTATTTACGTAGTACAAAACCAAGCGGATTGGTCGGGCCTTGTTTATTTCTCCATCTTATTCTAATTACTTTTGGCGCTTTTTTTAAATTTATCCTATGCTACTGCAGCGCCACCCTTATTGGACACGTTTTTAGGGACACTTTTCATATATAGAGATGGTCCTTCTTCTACTCTACACTCCATAGTTCAGCAGTGGACTATTGTATAGACTGTGATGAATGAATGAAACAAAGTTATAACGGTAGACCATTTGCGTATTGTGGACGATTGTTTTGTAGCTGCCGGCTTTTTAATGTATTGCTTATAAAGTTCATTTAATGGTTGACCCGGCCCTGATTGGATTTGCGTATGTTAAGAAGTATTCCAATATGTCTTCTTATGTTTAAATTGTACTGTTGTTCGTTCAGCGTTCGTTCATCAATCAATAGTATAATAAAATATATAATATAAACGCTGTATCTTTATCTATATCTTTGAAGACTATTATAATGACGTATAAATTATTTGATATATGGTACATAATATGTCTCTGAATTAATTCGAAATGTACTCCGCCCGTTAGTTTATATCGAAATGCGTTTGTGTATGTGTTCAAGATGAGTTCCTTTAAACTTTTAAATATGACACTGAGTTTGCCTCAATTAGGGTATAACCGACTATATTTGACGGCTCAGCGGCGTAGTGGCTTAGCAATGAGTTGCAACGCTTGGGGCCGTAGGTTCGAATCCCGCACGGAACAAGTATTTGTATGGCCTACAAATAATTGTTCCGGGTCTAGATGTGTGTCCTTGTGCAATATATGTTTGTAAACTGCCTCCACATCCTAGTGTGCGGGTAACGTTTTTTTAAAAAAGACAATAATTTAAAAACTTAGGGTAGTATTTGGCTGCGGTTTCCAGATTTGAAATTCTAGTTGATGCAACGTATGAATTATAAACAAGGTCCCTGTTACTCGGCCTTTCCTGTACACAGTGTTCAGGCAAAATCCTATTCATTACAGCCTATATAAGTTCACTGTTAAACATAGGGCATTTTCATAGATTGCCTGATAGGGAGGATTTTGCCAGTCACCACGTTTGGCAGTCGGATTGGCAATCCTAGCTTTTTATTATTTTGAATTGCTATCAGAAATATGTTGCTGTCAATCTTCTGATTTAGTTTCCCTCTGTCACCACTTACGAAATCCACGGGATGATCCTTACTCCGCCACTACACGGTTATGGACAAAATCCTATACTTTTATAGAATAGGAGGCAAATGAGCATACTGCTCTCCACCACCCATGATTTACTGCAGCATCAGAGCAATTGGACCAGAGGAGGCTCTTTTTTAAAGGTTCCCAAGTTGTACCGAACTGGAACTAAGCCGTGGCCGTGCGGCAATAAATATTATGTTTATATGTATAATGTTCACGTAACACGTTCACAGTGGTCGTGTGAGAAAATCCACTCATATCGTCTCATAGGTATCGTAAGCGACGACTGAGGGAAACTGGACCAAGACATGGGCAACAGTATTTTCCTAATAACAATTTAAAATAATACAAATCTACGGTCGCCAAGCGTGGCAACTATGGTCACATCCCCTCTGTGGAGTCAATCTATATCTATGTTAATCTGTGGCTTTTTATAAGCAGTAATGGATGGATGGATATATGGATAAATGTAATATAAATACTCATATACCACAGCCATTCCATGTATCACCACATTATAATAAAGGACATGGAAACTAATCAAACTAAATTTTAATTACCATTTCTAACAGTGGTAGAGCCACGCGGCTTTTGCTGTCGCACGGATGGGCCGGCTCGAACCGGGGTGGTACCACGACCTCACAGAAAACCAGCGTGAAGTAGAGGTTTACCTCTGCGTTTCGCTTGGTGAGTGCAGGTGGCCGGAGGCCCTTTTTACTGGAAATGAGGCATTCCATCTTAGTCCTCACGGGTGACAACGCATCTGCATTTTGATTTGTAATCGAGGATAGATGTAGATGTCTATGGGCCGCAGCAACCACTTACCATCAGGTCGACTGTGTGCTCGTTTGTCACCCTTATCCTATAAAAAAAATGTAAACCCAAATAATGTAGTCTTTAATAGATTTTAATGTTATTTTATAATTATATTGTTTCCAACAGACATGAACAGAGAGTAAAAAATCAGGGATTTGTAAATCCTGATTTGGTTGAATAATTTATCAATATGTACTAGGGTACATTTTTATATTTGATGATAATTTATTAATTCGAAACTAAAACAACATTGGATTTTAAAATATTAATACTTAGATGAAACGTATTTACCTGCACCTCAATCACGCTTGATAAATCCACGTACGCCAGCGCCAGTTTTTCGTTCACAATTCACAGATAAAAATTATGAAATTTCCTTTTTAACACCAATCCACTTAACGTTTTCAACACATAATAAATAATTTCATTTCCGAACGTTTAAAAATATTTTATTTAAAACAGTTTAAATATTCGATGTCGTCAAACACTAGCGACAGCAACCGAATTAAAACATCGATTACACGTGTATCAATACAAGTATTCACATATTACAGTAGTGCGGTGAAAGCAAATGTTATAAAAACAATATGTTAATCGTTTTCGAATATCGACATTCGACAATTACCGGTCCCTTGAAAGGCGGACGATTCCAGCTGCGATCGGTTAGTGATTGCTTTTTAAATTGCCACCTTATGCCCCGGGTGCGCGACGATATACTGAGGTTCGAAGCCTACCTGTCATTATTTTGTAACTGATTATATTATAACATCACGTTCACCTCATTTATCAATTCTAATTAATCCTAATCTAATTTAATTTTTAATCAATATGTAAGAGTTCTAAAATATTTAGGTAGCGACCAGTAACTTCATAAATTGATACGTGTAATTAAATTTTAAAACGCATAAGTTAATTAACATGTTATATTATTATTATGCAAATAACGATATAAAATCGATTCTTCATGGCGTATGAAAACGATTACTTTAGAAAGAGTACAGAAAATAATTAATCTATAGACAGTAAATTGTTTTATCTGAGAGGAATTTTAGATATTAATTAGTAGCTATATTTTTATTATTACATTCTATTGCGGTAGGTGGATGCTCTTATGGTTGTTTTATGATCCAAAAACCGCTGTGATCAAAATATATTTAAAATTGTTAATTGGTTCGATCAGGGTCAATTTAAGATTATTTGTTTTATGGTTCATTGCAATTTTATACACTCTATTTTTTTTTAATTTAAAATATAATTAATTATCAAACATATGGGAGATAAGAAGTTTAAAAGGCTGAGTATAATTTTATGAAAGAAAGCAAACTGTAGTGTACTTTGGCTTAACGTAAGAAATGTACAAAGTTGTATGAAAATAGTCACCGTGTACGAGATAAAATTTTGCTTATGTAAATTCTACTTTTGTCTGTATCAACAACTTTGGAAAATTTATTAAAACGAAAAACTATTAACAAATGACATTAATTTTTAGTCATTTTGAAAACGAGTAGTTGAGATTTGTGATAAGCCTAAACGCGTGCCAGCGAATCGGTTTTGTCGGCAAATCAACAAACGCGCGCGTTGACGTCTCGCGGGCAACTGCCGGAGGGCGGGCGAACCGCCCTCGGGGTACTATTTTGCTCCCGGATTGACTTCATATATGACCCTTTTTGCTAAAACTTACTAATGTTTCAGAAAATCTCAGAGAACTTCGTTCATTATAATTTTGTAACGACAAAATTCATAAAACCTTCGCCGTGATTTTTGCTTTTAAAATATTTTTATTGGTACAAAAGCTACGCAGATAATGTACAAACTGAGATCAATTTGTTTCATTATATTTTGTTTATTATAATAAATTTTGTCTGCGTTACTATATTTCTCTATACAAATAAATAAAATTAAATTGTCTGTTTGTATATACGGTACTTATAACAAAAACACAATTTTTAATTTTTTTGTTTGTGTCTGTCTATTTGTTTGTTTCGCCTAATCTCCGAAATGGCTAGCCGATTAGATAAGCGGGAGTACTAATAATGTTAACACGTTCACTGTCCGGTTTCCAGACACAATAGTAAGACAATAGCAATGACCTATATGTAGGCCACGGGACAGCGAAAGGGTTAATAGTGTTATTGGCATTCAAAAAATAAGGCTTTCAAGAAACATGAGAATTAAGTTACAAGTTTGAGTTTGTTACTAGTAACTAGATATAGTACAATGAAACACTAGGTCACTGAATAGAAACACTGATTATTCCGTTGATAAGATCTGTTCTGTGATATTAATGACTTATCAATTTTATATCCTTCTTATTTTCTACTTTTAAAAGTATTAACACGTTCTTATCTGGTAATAAATTGAGAATATTATTCACGTTTTAAATTGTCGTGGTGCTGAAGTTAATAGTTCCTTGATTTCTCAACTATAATCTTATCACGATTTCTTAAATTTCTAAAAATAAAACGAAAAGTATTTTCGATAACAAAAACGCTGTACCCACACCTTTGACCGTAGCTATCTAACTCAATCTTACAAATCGAATTGTCCCCCATTTAGATTAAGTTGTTTTTATTCTTTTACAAGTAGGTGTAAAAGGTTTTAAGAGGAGGTAATTAACTAATTAAATGTTATTAATTATTTTGTATTGAGCGCTAACTAACGTTCGCTGTTGATTTCATAGTACTGGATCGATCCCTACGAGCACAATGAAATTGTTAATTACAATTTTAAGTGCTGATTTACCACGTGCTCGGCGGTGAAGGAAAACATCGCGAGGAAACCTGCATGTCTGAGAAATAAGAAAAAAATATTTCGAAGACATGTGAAGTTTACCAACATTCCACTATTAATTTCCACCAATTGGGATAGCGGGGCGGACATTTACTTGCCCTAAAACCCTCTCAGAAATGAGAGTAGGTCTGTGTCCAGCAGTGGGACGTATAAGCTGCAACTTTAATTTTTTTTTATTATTTTGTGAGTCGATGTAATGGAAACTAGTTTTAAGTCTAGAAAAGGAAATACTATGGCTTTTTTAATTGACCTAAGGGTGTTAGGCTGATGACGGCATAAGAGACCCATCAATAGGCTTGTCAACCATCCCGCTAGAGTAGGCATATTCCGTTGCTAGAGCTTTAGTGTGCGGGAAGCCTTAATTGTCCTGTTTTATGGTATACGGCTAGATTTCTGATAGAAGTATGTTTCTAGAAATAACTTATAGTTTTATTTATTCGAATGAAGATAGCGCGTTCATTTCTTACTCTATGGGAATGTCTGATTTTAGTCTAGATATAAGCTAAGCGTGGATCATATTAAGTCATAATTACAGGCCAACATAAACTTTACGGATTAGTAAGCTGAAGTGGCAATGGGCCGATGTATACCTCGAAGAACCGACAACCGATGGGGAAGAAGGGTTTGTACCGGCAGGTGAAGTCTAGGGCGTCCCCCCCCCCCCCACTAGATGGAGTGACGACCTGGTAAGACAGGCAGGAAGTCAGTGGATGCAGATGGCTCGGGACCATTGTGGCATTCCTCGGGGGAGGTCTATGTTCAGCAGTGGCTTGTGATCTGTGATGACGATGATGATCATAAACTTTAAATATCAATGCAAGGATTGTTACGATTTCGTACCAAAGAGTAGGAAAATACTCAAATGTGCATAATTCTAAGAATTACTTATATTAAAATATTTTTCGTCAATCTATACTTTTACAGGTGAGTCCCGCTTTTTTGGCTTTGCCATGCATTTCGAATGCCATTTTTACGGAATTCCATGAACTAAGGTTAGCTAGCCTAATCGTCACCTGGGAGAGATTGCCTAGAGAAATTGCGACCGATTCTTGTAATCCTTTTTATTATGGTGGTATACAACAATAAAGTGTAAATAAATTAATAAATAACACCTTAATACTATTGTATTACAGTTTTCCACCTGATAGTAATGTGTCGTGCTGTACTAATGAAACCATGGCAGGTTAGGCTAAAAAATACCACAGTAAGGGAGCAACCCGGATTCAATGGATTTAATGTATTGCTTATCGCCATTTTAAGCGTTGATTTACCACGTTTGGAGTGGTGAAGGTAAACATTGCGAGGAAACTTGCACGTATAAGGATTACAAGTGGTAGAGCCACACTGCAGCTATATTTTTTTTTTTATTTTATTATTTTTTAAAAAACGTTACCCCACACTAGGATTTTCTCCTGTATCGTGGAGGCAGTTTACAAACACAAATTGCACAAGGACAAACATCCAGACCCGGAACAATTATTTGTAGGCCATACAAATACTTATTCCGTGCGGGATTCGAACCCGCGCTCCCCAGTGCAGCAACTCATTGCTAAGCCACTGCGCTACGGAGCCGTCCTTTATAGTCCATTATAGTTGTAGCACATATGGATCAACTCGACCGGGGAAGGAACACGCTCCCACAGAATACCAGCGTAAAATAGCAACTTAACGCTGTTGTATTCAGTATATGAGTATGTAGAAAAGGAATCCTTTTTGTTATGAATAAGGCATTCCGTCTTAGTCCTTACGGGTGACGCATCTGCACATTAATTACTAATCTAAGACAGATGTAGATGTCAATGGGCTAAAGCATATATACTTACCATCAGGTGGACTGCTTATTCTTTTGCTGGACTGTTTTATTTCACCCATATATACTATAAAAAATTTTTTTTTCTTTTTTATAGGATAAGGGTGACAAACGAGCACACAGTCCACCTGATGGTAAGTGGTTGCTGCGGCCCATAGACATCTACATCTATCCTCTATTACAATTCAAAATGTAGATGCGTTGTCACCCGTGAGGACTAAGATGGAATGCCTCATTTCCAGTAAAAAGGGCCTCCGGCCACCTGCACTCTCCAAGCGTAACGCAGAGGTAAACCTCTACTTCACGCTGGTATTCTGTGAGGTCGTGGTACCACCCCGGTTCGAGCCGGTCCATCCGTGCGACAGCAGAAGCTGCCGCGTGGCTCTACCACTGTTAAAAATTATACTGAAAACATGTGAAGTACGCCAATGCACTGGAGCACAGCGACTAAGCGCTTCCTAATCCTCTCAGAAATAGGAGGACGCCCATACTATTCAGTGAGACGTATATAGGACGTAACTTTACTTTAAAATAACTAAAATATTAACGTTGCAAAATGACTTAATCCAACTCGAATTGAACTCGTTTCTGACTGAGCAAATATTTTTCCAACGAGAACACGTATTAACGCGTTGACGCCCCACCCTTAGTGCCACGATGTTAATTAGTAGGTATGGGCGACGCGCGCCGATTGGTGACTACTCGCCTGTACAGTGTACAATAGCCTTTATATACAGAATATACTGATAATAGTTACAGTCTGATGAACACGGTGCTTAAGATTTAATATGGCGGAATAAATTTGAAGTAATATGTATAATTTGTTTCATAATGCTCCAGTCAAAAGAGTGTTCAATGGGCGAAAGATTTTAGATGGCAATGAATAAAAGTCGTCAATATAATTTTAGGAATTGATATTTTTATGGAGAAAATAACTTTTATTAAAGAATTTCAAAATGTATACTTGCGATTGTTGTCATTTCTTAAAAGTTTTACACGTGGTAGCCACGCTGAAGCTGTATTAAATGTATAGTTGTAGCACGAATGGGTCGGCTCGCCCGGGGAAGGACCACACTCTCACAGAAAACCAGCGTGAAATAGCAGCTTAATGCTGCTGTGTTTCGTATGGTGAGTGTAGAGAACCGGAGACCCTTTTTACTAGAAAAGAAGCATTTCATCTTAGTCCTCACGGGTGACAACGCATCTGTATTTTAATTCGCAAACGAAGATGGATGTAGATGTCTATGGGTCACTGGTATGGTGGACTGTGTGCTCGTTTGTCACCCTTATCCATCAAATAAGAAATTATTATCATGCAATATATTATTCATGATAACAATATTGGTAACAAATAAAGGTAACAAGGTACAAAAATGAACCATGGTAACAAAAATTCAACTATGGCAACACACAAGTTTTCCCCTTGTATGACTTGCAAGCGCGCCTAATTTGCACAATTTGTACAATATCCGTTTTTAGCCGCCCTAAAGTGGATTTCCACGTAGTGCCTTTAACCCTGGGTTATTGGGGAAGTGTGTGTACCTACCTATTTTTACTATGTGCATATATCACAAAAGATTTGCTTCTAATAATATTAATAATAAGTAATTTATTTAAAGTTTTTATCAACCATTTCAAATACAAGATATTGAAACCAATACAAAAATATAATTTTTAAAATACAATTAACAAAATAACGCACTGACTTGATTCATATAAAAATATTACTACTTATTTATGTTGTTGGCTGACTGAGAATCTTGTATTGAGTTAAATCGATTCGAATTAATAACACAATATGCGTGATAATAACTCTGCGTGATAAACTTTCAAATGAGGATATCCCCAGTAGAACCAGAGTGACCGACATAGCCATACGGATTAGTAAGGTGAAGTGGCAATGGGCCGGCCATATAGCTCGAAGAACCGACAACCGATGGGAAAAAAGGTTCTCGAGTGGCGGCCTCGTACCGGTGGACGAAGTGTAGGGCGTCCCCCCACTAGATGGAGTGACGCCCTGGTAAGACATGCAAGAAGTCGATGGCTGCAGGTGGCCCAGGACCGTGCTTTGTGGCATTCCTTGGAAGAGGCCTATGTTCAGCAGTGAACTTGTGAAGCTGTAATGATGATAATGATGATGAATATCTATTATAGTAGTTTATCTATTTAGAAGTTTTTTTTTATAGAATTAGGGTGACAAACCGGCACACACACCACCTGATGGTAAGTGGACGCTGTGGCCCATAGGCATCTACATTTGTTCTCCGTTGTCACCCCTGAGGTTTCGGGTAGAATATCTCGTATACAGTAAAAATGATCTCCGGTTCTCTATACAAATTATACGAAACACAGCAGCATCAAGCTTCTATATTCCGCTGGTATTTTTTGAGAGCGTAATCCTTCCCCGGTTGAGCCAACCCATTCCAGCTATAATCATAATATAGCTGCAGCATGACTCCACCATATACACATACCACATTTATATCGAAAAAAATCTTTTGTATTATTGGTAAGCAAGAGATGAACACAATAGTTGCACTAAATTATTCATCTTATAAATGAATATTATTTCAATAAACGAGTGGCCCCTTTAACAAAATTGTCCGCACTGGCCAATTAATGAATACAATAAAAGTAGTAAATGCATAGAAAAATAAAAAAGTATTGCCGGTGGCGTTTTTCGAATAAAGAACGTGCGCCAATTGGTCTTTCCGCCTCGGGCTAGATGGCGGGGTGCCGAATGTTGACAGCCTCTCACGGAAATGCGAATTCTATTTGTCTAATGAAGTTCGAAACTTTGTTGGTGTTGCTATTCTTCAAACAATAAGTTTTATTTTTTTATTTTAAGAAATTGATTCCTATATTTATACATAAATTGAATTAATATTAACTTTTAATTTAATAATATTAACTTTTAATCAACGAGTATACAGCAGCTACATGAACGCTGCAGCACGAATGGGTCGGCTCAACCAGGAAACAACCGGATCATCATCATTATCATTACAACAGTTCACAATTCCACAGATAAACATAGACCTCCCCAAGGAAAGCCGCAAAGTACGGTCCTGAGTGGCTTTCTTCCATCGACTTCCTGCATCTTTTAACAGGTCGTCACACTATCTAGTTGAGGGTCGCTTTACACTTTGCTTAACGGTATGAGAATGCCACTTTCTTTCTCATCTGCTGCGGTCACCAACCCACCTGCCCAGCGCGATGAGTATGCTCATATTTTAAGGTATGCAGTAGCTCAATCTTGAAAAGGCCAATGTCCATAAATTGATTAAAAACGCTGATGGAGAAGAAGGAAACGGTTGTACATAATCTTGGAGTTTTATACTATACACAACAAAAGATGTAGGATAGAGTTACATTTAATAATAGTTGTAATTTTCATCAAATGTATGTACATACTGTATCGTTTGAGATGTAAGTGATTTCACTTGGCGCAAAGTCAAGTACACGAGTGTTTTGATGACATTAATGATAGTAACGTATTGCAGAGATGCAGAGCTCTGAACGCTTTGATGAAGTACAATAAACTTTAATCTCCATAGTTCAAATGTAGCTTTTATTTTTCCCTATTATATACTCAAATAATCTAAGATACATTTCTGAGCCTCTCAAGTCTTCCTTACTTTCCGTCCTTTGAATGTCAACTAATCCTTTGAGTTTTCAAAGTTAGTGATATTAAAGATAACAAATCTGAAAGGCTGCTTGATCCTTGTCTGCAACCATTAACTTCATACATGACATATCATGATATTTATAAATTAAAGTTGATGAAGTTGTCTATCCAATTAGGTGGGGTTTATTAGTGTTGTCGGTTTTCATGCTACATGACCAGTTTTTCACCGATTAAGATTGCTGGTAAGTTGGAAGTTGTCACTAACCTATAGCTGGTAATGAAGGACTTACGTTTTGATTTCATTTACAGTACTGGTGGAAAATTATTGTTTTAAGTTTTTAAGGAGTATTGGACGAAAAAATTTGTAATTGCGCATTCCGCCCACCTAAATCGTAATTTTCCAAACATTGTCAAGGTTTCTTTTGGTCAATTTAAATTATCAGATCGGAATTCTGTATTCGATAGCGTACTCGAGGGCAATTTCGAGAATAGTACACCCAAAAACTTTAATAAACTCAGAAGGTTTTTTGATACCTTAAACACACATACGCACAAAGTTCTTATGTATATACATTACAATTCCCATGTTCGTAATGATAATTCATCATTATTAATGCAGCAATTCTTAAGTCCGGTGAAAGAAAACCACTTCAAAAAAGCGACAGACACTGCCTCATGTGGCCCGTCACACCATGTAGCCCGTTAACAATGCACTTATAACATATCTATTATTTTCATATGTATACAGCTTCTAATATGGTTATGTCGCCATATGTCAGGAGATATAAGATTTTCTGGCATTTCCTATAATTCTCTCCTATGCAACCCATTGACCAAAATGAAATGGTGGGCGATTTATTTACTAATGTTACCACCACGCATTTAGCTTGCAGCATTGTATTATAATTGCGCAGGCTATACGAGTACATACCTGCAGCATGAATGGGTCAACTCGAGCGAGATCACGTTCTCACATAATACCACTACTACTTATTACGTGGTAGAGCCATGCTGCAGCTACATTAGTAGTATAGTTGTAGCACGAATGGGTCGGCTCGGCCGGGTAAGGACTACGCTCACACAGAATACCAGTGTAAAATAGCAACTTAATGCTGCTGTGTTTCGTATGGTGAGTGTAGAGAAACGGAGAGCCTTTTTACTGGAAACGAGGCATTCCATCTTAGTCCTCACGGGTGACAACGCATCTGCATTTTAATTCGCAAACGAAGATAGATGTAGATGTCTATGGGTAACAGCAACCACTTACCATTAGGTGTACTGTGTGCTCGTTTGTCAACTTAATCCTAAAAGAAACACCAGCCTGAAACACCAAAATAATGCTGCTATTTTTCGTATGGTGAGTGTAGAGAAACTGAGACCCTATTCGCAGGTAACGAGGCATTTCTTCTGAGTCCTTAAGGTTCACAATGCATACGAGTATGCATTTTCATTCCTATGCGATGATAGATATAGATGTCTATGGGACAAAGCATCCACACTTATAATCGGGTTAACTATGTGCTCGTTTGTCACCCTAATTATTTAAAGAAAATGGTTTAGTACACCCACTGGTTTATCTTAGTTTGAAATTGACTATTTATCTAGCATTGAGGATTTCCATTTATTAATATTCTCTGCTTTTGCTTTCTTAGGCAGCAAAATAGGTTTTTTTATAGGGTATGGTGACAAACGAGCATACAGTTCACCTGATGGTAAGTGGTTACTGTGGCCCATAGACATCTACATCTATCCTCTATTACGTATCTAAATGTAGATGCGTTGTTACCTTTGAGGACTAAGATAGAATGCCTCTTTTCCAGTAAAAAGGGTCTCCGGTTCCCTACACTTACCATACGTAACACATTTTATACTGGTATTCTGTGAGAGCGTGGTCCTTTCCCGGTCGAGGCTACCTATTCGTGCTACAACTATATTACTAATATAGCTGCAGCATGGCTCTACCACGTATAAATAGGTATTTCATGCTTTATTAAATATCAAGAATACTTTTTTGCAATATTGACTGCTCTGAAATATTATTATTTATGCTTCGAAACGCTAATATCCCGAACTAAGTTATGACTTTAAACTGTCATCATTATGGAAAACTCTTATAAGGCCAAAGTTTAGAAATAAAGTTCCTATTCATGGCACCCAATACTTCGTTCCATGATATATTGTATAAGTCCTATAGAATGGACGGCGGGTAGCCGCGGGTCCCGAGGTCACTGGGATAGTCGTGCGCACGCACCTATTGTATCCTACGCTTGGTATTACTTCTTATATGAATCATGTTATGAATTCATCTATATCGTCGAAATTCTAAGGTCAATTTGAAACATTTACATTAGGTATGTTTTTACTTTTAAATTTATATTGCGCTGTAAGCCTATTTATAAAATATATCTTACTTAACACCTCGGATCTAACTTGACTTTACACAAATACTTTTGTAATCTAATATATAAAAATAAATTTTTGTTTGTTCGTATTTTATGCCCTGCCATACCGTTCATCAGATTGCGGTAAAACTTTGACAGCTTTTGCTTGCACTTGTGCGAAGGTTATAGGCATAGTGCAGTTAAATTACAATAGGCGACGCGCGTGTCGTGCCGACACATTTATTTGAAAGTCATAATATGTCATTCAGTTTCAATAAATGTATTAGCATTCCTAATTAAACAATATAATTCTTCCTTTAATACGCTATTTCGACAATTATTTTTTCTGTGACAGCAACGCGCCGGTTACCCAGCATATGCATATAAGCGAAATGACTCATCACGAGATCTCTAACACTATACACCTGACTTAGGCAATGCATTTAAGGTTGAATTTGCATTATACATTTATTATTTTTATTTATTTAAACAAGAATTACGTTAAAACAATTGGCGACAGTTCTTAGATAACTTTTGCATGGGATTTTGCATCTAGGTTTTTATTAGCGATCGATGTAGTACCATCAAAATTTTCTTTCTTAATATTTTCCACTACACTAGTTTACTAGTAACCGCATTAAAATATTATCGTGCGCCCAGCAAAGCGAGCGGGTAACAGCTAATTTATGATAATTTTTGTGATGACATAATACTTAGTAGCGGGACTCTTCTACGCATGAACATATTTTTTTTTATAGGATAAGGGTGACGAACGAGCACACAGTCCACCTAATGGTACGTGGTTGCTGTGATCTATAGACATCTACATCTATTCTCAATAAAGAATCAAAATGCGCATGCGTTGTCTGAGGACTAAGATGGAATACCGCTTTTCCAGTAAAAAGGGTCTCCGGTTCTCTACACTCACCATACGAAACACAGCAGTGTTAAGCTGCTATTTTACGCTGGTATTCTGTGCGAGCGTGGTTCTTCCTCGGTCGAGTCGACTCATCCGTGTTACAACTATGCTACTAATATAGATGCAGCATGGCTCTACCATCGAATAAAAATTACCTTTTATGCTAATAGTTACTTAGAAAAATCTGAAATATGGTTGACCCTGCAGGCTATACCTGGAACTTCCCGCTTAATTTTGAGCGCAATGCTCGAAAATCTATTTAATCTTTTTTGGTTTTTATTTTTTGAAAATCTTTGAAACGGCTTGACCGATTGACTTAAAAATCTAATCAACTCGAAGTCTCAATGAACACTTTTGAACGCCATGTCGCCTATTTCGATCGGTTGATTCGTTGCCATAGATTATCTCCTAAGGGGGTAATCTATGTTCGTTACAAAGATATCGTACAACAAAATTTTTATTTACGCGCACACACATACACACACACACACACACACACCCGCGCGCGCGTACTCACACACACACACACACACACACACACACACACACAAACACAACCACGGCCAGACATCCAGCCATATATCCAGGGAATAGTCGGAACGGCTTCCTAGGACCTCAAAACGTGGTGATGTGATGAAAACTCGCATTCTCAAAATCGGACCGAAATGACTTTCCTACTTTTGAAAATTATTAATTTTCAAAGCGGGATTTTACAAATATGTAAGGAATAAGGTACAAGAATATGCCAAGATTTTGTAAACTGTAATAACTAACCAGGTGAGTGTGATAGAGAGGATGGTAAAAATTTACTGGATCTCACTTACCCTTTTCCCCAGCGTCGTGATTATGTATGTGCAATTCTTTTAAGAAATGCATTTTTGATGACGCTTTCTTGAAAGCACTGTCCTGTAGTGAACATTACAACGGATGACGATGATGATTAATGGATTATAGCGTACTTACATCATTATTTGAAATAATTGTAATTATCAATTTAATTCCAACATTACTTTTCCATGTGCAGTTCAAAAAATACGTCGCAATATTGAATAGAACGAAAAAAAATCAGAAAATTCAATTCTTTTGTAAGGTCTTCTTATTACATAATCTTTTTTATGATATATAATTACGAGGAATTTTTATTCATGACATGCATATAGAATATATTGATTGAAACAAAAATTCACGTCCGCTCATTTTCGCAAGTATTTTTAAAGTACAAAATCGATAAAAGACTTTTATAGTCATTGTATTTTTTTTAAGTTTAAAAAACCACAGGTTTTTTTTACACGTTTTCAGTGATAGTCACTGGTGTTGTCACTTATTGATGAAAGGTGTTCAGGAAAAAGTAATTTTGAAGATTTTATAACATATTTTTGAGATAGAGAAAAATTAAGTCTGGAGCTGACTCTTATTTCCAGAAATATGCCGCTTGTGGCCATTGCTCCGTCCCCTTTTTATCAGTAAAGTGGCAGTTACGCATTTTCAATATCACTGTAATACTATAACCGTTCTATACGATATTAATGTAACAACAAAAAAGGATTTAATTGCGTTATTTCGAAAAAGGAACGCAATAAGAAAGCACAAAGCCGCCGGCCCGTCGCTACGGGCCCCGTTAACTTCTCAGAAGGCCGTGATTGATTCTGTAACGCCCAATGTGGTCAGCTGTTTCGGCTGGACGCTGAGGAAATTACGGCGCGGATTTAATTTGTTACAGCCATCTATTCTACTATATAGCGTGTATATTCAAATTATTTTACACATTGATTGATTTTCATAACTTTGTCTTTTACAAGTACAGGCGTCTTTTTGTGTTGTCTAACCAGGCCATTAAATTAAGTTAAAGATTTTTTGTTTTTAACATAAGTATTTTGCTACTATAGTATGTGCCATATCGATTGAGAAAAACGGACAATGACCTCAGATATGAGCCGAGTGTCAAAAGGCGTAACTTACAAAATCTCAATTTAGATGTGATAACAATATTTAAATATTGATATTATTCCCACTTCTAGGTCAGCACATATGTTTTGTTTTTTTGTTTCTTAAATAATATTGTCTGTGGTTCCTATAAACATAGTAAAATCTTACGGTACATCGCGAAAAATGTGTTATATTTTATATTTCAATTTATGGTAAGTAACGCAGCAATTCATTTAATAACAGTTTCATATTAAAAAAATATTTGAAGCAATATAATCACCATATTGAGCTTTTGCAAATTCATCCCTTTAAAATAAACAAAACGCGCGTTACGTCAGTTCGTTCTAAAAGAAACGTGACAATGGCAGCCAGAGATGCGTCACCTTTTTTGGGCCGGTCCGCCATTTTGTTTTCATTCGTGTTCGGATAGCGCTTGCGTGTGTACGTCTCGGGTAATTCATAGCATTCATTGCATTGTTTTAGTTGAGTTTTTACTGTTAAATTTGTTATATCGTTAAGTTTTTGTTTTTTGAATCTGTTATATTAGTTTTACTGTGACGGTCGTTACTAAATCGACATGAGTTCAGGAGAATTTGGTGAAGGACCCGGTCCTTCAACATCAAGTGGAAAGAGACGTCGCCGACCCATAATAAACGTAGCAGGTACGTACAAATAGGTACAAATGCGACGACGTAGCCTTTCTATTTCTTAAAGCGCTCTTTTTATGTGACCATGTGGTATTTATTTTCTAAAACAATATGTATTTATGTGATGTAGTACTATGGTAGTATATTTTTGTCATTTATTTACAGGCCCATCTTCTGGAGCACCTTTAACGTCACCAGTAAAAAAGAGAAAACCTACCACTTTGTCGGTCGGGGAACAAGAGATTATCATTAATGTATACAAATATGTCAAAAACACCTGGCCCGAAGACGTGTATCCTTCAAACGTTAATATGGTAGAAAAGGTTTCGGAGATCTCAGGAGTCAGCAAGAGCACTATATATCGCGTATTAAGCGTGTATAGAGATTCCCATAAAATACCAGAAAAGGGAATAATTAATAAAAGAAAAAAGTCTGTAATTGACAAGTTGGACGATTTTGATAAATCGGCTATAAGAGCGAAAGTGCATCAGTTCTTTCTTGCAGGAGAATTACCGACTTTAGACAAAATTTTGCTCAGTATAAATCAAGATGACCAGTTGCCAAACTTGAGCAAAACTTCCCTGCGACGTGTGTTGCGCCATTTAAAATTCAAATATATAAAGAGAAACAGAAAAAGTGGTCTAATAGATCGCCCAGAGATAGTTCTGTGGCGTACCAGATATTTGAGAGAAATACAAATATTAAGAAACGAGGGACGTAACATTTTTTACCTTGACGAAACATGGATTAACGCAGGTCATACTATGGGAAAGGTATGGGAAGACACCACAATTGAATCTTCTCGTCAATCACGGTTAGAAGGCTACTCTACTGGCGCGAAAGCCCCTTCGGGTAAAGGAAAGCGATTAATAGTTGTACACGTTGGCAATGAAAATGGCTTTTTGGAGGGATGTGATTGGGTATTTGAATCATCATCTACTGGTGACTACCATGAGAGTATGGACGCTCTCCATTTCGAGGACTGGTTTAGAAAAGTAATAGAAAAACTGCAAAGCGGCGATGTCATAGTTATGGATAACGCTAGTTACCACTCCAGACGTTTAGAAAAAACCCCAACAATGTCTTGGCGGAAACAAAATATGCAGGAATGGCTAGAATCTAAACAGATCGCATACGTGCCCTCGGACACAAAGACCCACTTAATGGAAAAAATAAAGGCAGTTAAAGATAACTATCGAAGTTACGTCACCGACGAGATGGCAAAAGAAAAAAGCATCACAGTGGTAAGGTTACCTCCTTATCACTGTGAGCTTAACCCCATTGAACTTGTGTGGGCAGATGTGAAAGGGTACGTTGCACGAAAAAATACAACTTTCAAGTTAAAAGATGTTAAAAATTTACTTAAAGATGGTTTAACTCAAATCACGCCAGATAAATGGAAAAACTGTGTTCAGCATGTCCTTAAGGTTGAACAAAAAATGCGTGGCATGGATGATAGAATTGACCAAACTGCAGATCGCTTTATAATTAATGTTACAGATAGTTCATCAAGTGAAGATACGAGTGATGATTGCACCGAATAAAAATAAAGTTCTTATATAATATTAAAAATAAAGTTTTATCTTTTGCATAAGTACGTACTTATTCGGTGTCGTTATCACTCGAATCTTTATATGTGTTATAAATTAATGTTTTTTGTTGTTAAATGAATAAAGTACTTTATAACAATAGATGATTTTTCTTCTACAGCGATCTTTCACATAACTTTTTAATAATAGTTAATAAATATATATTATATCAATCATTATAAAAAAATCATTATAAATAAAGAAAGTACTACATATAAAATGTGCCTATATATTGAAGGTTTGTAACCCCTGGTTAAACGACCGAAAGGTCATTGTCCGTTTTTCTCAATCGATTTGGCACATACTATAATATAAAGGATCATAATAAGTATCATATTTATTTTTATTTTTTACCTTTTTACCTTTGTTATTGTCGTTGCACCGGTCAAGGTATTTTATAAGCTGAGTTAAATCGATTCGAATTAATAACAATATAATAAAACTTCCTTATTAAATGTAAGCATGTAATGTCTATTATTTGCTCTGGGTTCTCTCTGCGTGATAAACTTAGAAATGAGGATATCCGCAGTAGAACCAGAGTAACCGGCATAGCCCAACGGATTAGTAAGCTGAAGTGGCAATGGGTCGGCCAAATAGCTCGAAGAACCGACAACCGATGGGGAAAAAAGGTTCTCGAGTGGCGGCCTTGTACTGGCGGACGAATTGTAAGGCATCCCCCCACTAGATGGAGTGACGACCTGGTAAGACATGCAGGAAGTCGATGGATGCAGGTGGCTCAGGACCGTGCCTTGTGGCACTCTTTGGGTGAGGCCTATGTTCAGCAGTGGACTTGTAAATGGCTGTAATGATGATGACGATGATTGCCGTAGCAATCGGCTAAACGCATTTCTTAGCAAAGCTCTCCCCCATAGATAGCCTCATAGGCGAGATATATCCCTTAGAAGCCACATTTGGCAGATAAGTTGGCAACCGCAGTCTTTTATTTTTTAGTTGCTATTAGGGAGACAATGCTGTTCATCTCCTGGTTTGTTTCCCTCTGTTACCTCTGTCACGAGATTATATGGGGTAGTGGATATTCCTACACTGCAACTATTTGGTCACAGTACGGATATTTTTCTTTATTATTACGTAAAATCCAGTGTACGTAAGAGTGTTGGACTGGGCTTCTCCTATTGCAAGACTGCTATTTTAACAACGCTTAGCAGACACATTCGCGTACATCGAACCAGATATCTCACACAATTGACACTGCTCTTCATCATATAACCATTACAGCCACATATAAAAGAGTCCACTGCTGAACACAGGGCTCTCCAATAGATTGCCTCAAAGATGCACAGTTGCGACACCGGTCAAGTGGGTTAGCACCCGATTTTTTTTTATAGGATAAGGGTGACAAACGTGCACACAGTCCACCTCATGGTAAGTAGTTGCTGCGGCCCATAGACATCTTACATCTATCCTCAATGAAGAATCAAAATGCAGATGCGTTGTCACCCGTGAGGACTAAGATGGAATGCCTCCTTTCCAGTAAAAAGGGTTTCCTGTTCTCTACACTCACCATATGAAACACAGCAGCGTTAAGCTGCTATTTTACGCTGGTATTCTGTGAGAGCGTGGTCCTGCACCGGTAGAGCCAACCCATTCGTGCTACAACTATACTACTAATATAGCTGCAGCATGGCTTTATCTATGGTTTTTTTTTAATTAAGCTATTATCACGAAAGTGTCGTTGCCCATCCTGTTTCAGCTTCCCTCTATCGCCCCTTATGACGCCACGGGATTTTATGCGGTAGTGGATTTCGCCATTGTCAGAGGCCAAGAGATTTTCGGGCGTTTACAATACTAACTTCGTACACTCCCACGAGAAAATGGGTTTATATTATATATAGATATTAGTTTATTCACCAATTGTGAGGTTTAGTGGTTGACGTACGTGCTTGCTAACTTCAGTGTACGATTCTCGCTGAGCCAAATATTAAAGCAAACGTAATTGTTTTATGCGTGTCTCACAATCATTGCGAAATTATTCAATGTGAAATGAAGATATTTCCTTAATAATTTATACGACATTATAGCGTTTTCAATTCACTTTACTCTTTTTATTACTATATAAAGGCCAGGTCAAGAGTACCCTAAACCGAAGAGCATGTATGAAGGGAATAATGAAAGTGGACGAAGCGAAACAAGTATGTAAGGATCGTAGCAAGTGGAAAGAAGTGGTCTCTGCCTACCCCTACGGGAAAGAGGCGTGACTATATGTATGTATGTTTTATTCCTAAGGGACAGCCCCTTTTGATAGCTGGTTTAACGTGCAAACATTCTGGCTTGAAGTGAAGAAGAGCCAGTTGTTTACAGCCGTGTGGTCGCGGCGTTAGAGAGTCTACCCACTTCGTCCTTTGGGTGTCGTAAGAGGGGATAGAGGGAAAATGAAACAGGAGATGGCCAGCATCATCTTCCTGCTAACAACTCAAAATGGATATGGAGAGTGCCAGAAACCACAGAGCACATGGTTTCCGCTGTATGGCGGTATAACCACCAATTTTACGCTAGACGTAAAACACCCAGACCGGTGATGATCAGCGTCAAAGGTGCATGTGCGGTACTGCATCTGTCCATCAGCTTGGCAAGCGTGACGATGAAGGCAAATCTTCCTTAGTTCCCTACAACGGAAGAGACTCATATGGATTTTTGATGATTTTTTTATATAATATAAGTGTGACAAACGAGCACACTCTCCACTTAATAGTAAATGGATGCTGATGGACCACAGCATCCATTTTAGACATTTACATTTATCCTCGATTAAGAATCAAAATGCAGATGCGTTGTCACCCTTGAGGACTGAGATGGAATATCTAGTTTCCAGTAAAAAGGGTCTCCGGTTCTCTACACTCACCATACGAAACACAGCAGCATTAAGCTGCTATTTTACGCTGGTATTCATGGATGATGATGATGATTTTATCTTAGTCTTCCGGTTGACAATGCATCTATGACCTTCTTTGTTTAAAATTAATCATCATCAGTTGGATTAGCTCGTTTGTAATTCGAATATTATAAGAAAAAACTAAATTGCTTATACCTACCTGATGTAAAATTTGCTTGTTTTTTTTTTGTACTCGTATGTTTGTATGATCGAACTTAACTTGTATTTAAGTTATAAGAAATGATACAGTTCTTGAAAGATCTGTATCTAGTTGGTAATATGTAGCCCTTATATTATGCTTTTATACCTTACTTATTTATTTATTTATTTATTTATTTATTTACTCTTTATTGTACACCAGAAAACAAAACAAAAACGAATATAATTAAATCTAAATTAGAAAAATGTACAAAAGGCGGTCTTATCACTCTGAAAGTGATTTCTTCCAGACAACCTTAGTGTAGAGAACTGATGTAAACAATAGTTAAAAATAGAGGGGGGCGTACAAAATAAAAATAAAAAATATGAAAATACATACAAATAAAGGCAAGTGAAGATTATGCATGATATAATATAATAGATTAAATGAAAAGAGTACAAAAAAAGGAAAAGTGATTTATCTAATAGCGTTCTAAGTAATAAGATTTAACAAGACTTTTGAAAGAATGAAGAGATTGAGCACGACGAATGTGGAGAGGTAAAGAGTTCCACAAACGTACAGCAGTTACAGTAAAGGATTTCTTAAAAACGGAGGAAGAGTGCGAAGGAGTAGAGAGAGAAAGATTGACAGAGGATCGAAGGAACCGATTATGGGTAAGGGAAAGATACTGGAAACGGTCTTTTAAATAATGAGGAGTGGAAGGATTAAACAGCACGCTTTACAAAGTGGAGAGAATGTGAGTATTCCTGCGAAGGCGGATCGGGAGCCATTTGAGCTGATTGCGAAATTCAGAGATGTGATCATATTTGCGAAGCCCAAATATGAATCTAATACATAAATTTTGAATGCGCTCAAGCTTATTAAGCTGCTCCTCGGTAATGTCAAGATAGCATATGTCAGCATAGTCAAGGATAGGTAGAAGTAGAGACTGGGCGAGCGTAACTTTAGTTACTGTGGGAAGAAAATTACGTAATCTACGTAAAGAGCTTAAAGCAGCAAACATTTTTCTACTAACCTCATTAATCTGTGAGGTCCAAGACATACAAGAGTCGAGATACAACCCCACATTTTTAACCTTATTGCTATAAGGGATTAGAGTGCAGTCTAGAAAAATAGGAGGTAGGGAAGACCAGTCAATTTTTCCAATTAATCTGGAACTACCGATGATAATCGCCTGAGTTTTCTTAGGATTAATCATTAAACCATAACGTTTACTCCAATTCGAAATACAAGTCAGATCAGCGTTAATAGTGTCAACTGATTTAGACAAATCTTCAAGAGACGATTGAGTATAGATTTGGAGATCATCAGCATACAAGTGGTAGGAAGAGAACAGATTATGACTTATAGAGTTAATGAAAATTGCAAACAGGAGAGGAGACAACACGCCACCTTGTGGTACGCCAACCGCTGTAGTAGTCCAGGTGGAAAAAACATCTTGCACCTGAATGCGCTGTCGGCGACCAGACAAGTAACTTCGAAACCAGTCAACTACAGTTGGAGATATGTTGAGAAAGCGCAGGATGCCCAACAAGATATCAAAATCTACTGTATTAAATGCATTACTAAAATCAAGTAACGTAAGAATGGTAAGCTTTTGTTTCTCCATTCCATACCGAATATCATCAGTGATTTGTAAAAGTGCAGTAGTCGTACTATGGCCAGGACGGAAACCGGATTGCAAAGGATTTAAAAGATTATGCTTTAAAAGATAGATGCTTAATTGATTGTGCACAAGACGTTCAAGAACTTTGGAAAGGAAAGACAAGATAGAGATAGGTCTATAATCAGAAAAAATAGACGGATTCGACTTTTTCGGAAGAGGAACTACAAATGCATCTTTCCAAGCTGAAGGGAAAATAGAAGAATTCAGTGAATTATTCAGGATGGAAGTGAATACAGGTGAAAGGAGATCAATGAGAGGGATGACCATTTTCCGACTAATGCAGTCACTACCAATTGAATTTGAATGGATGGACATTATGGCTTTCATAACATCACAAATGTTAAATTGACTAAAATTAAAAGCAGAGGTGTCCGGAGCGGGAGCTTTTGAAAGAGAATCCAAAGTATTGTGTTTTGCTTTATCGTTAATGCAAGACGAAGATGAGAAATGCAAATTAAGTTGATTGAGATCAAAGTTAAGATGAGTGAAATTTTGCCGTAATTTCCCAACTCCTAAAGACTTAAGAAATTTCCAGACCCTAGCAGGGTCAGGATCTTGTACTGATTCATGGATATGGCGTCGTTGTGCTTTTCTACACAGATTGTTGCAACGATTCCGTACTAATCTATACTTCTCTCGATTCCGGTCGCTAGGAACTGACTTGTATTTCGCTTTGGCACAATTTTTAATGTGGATGATTTTTTTTATATCATCAGTCAGCCAAGGAGAGGGAGGATGCTTTACACGCACTGGACGAACAGGAGCATGAACGTCATAAAGCTGAATTAACAAAGAGTTGAACAAAGCTACCTGTTCATCAACAGTGGAAGCATTGACGACTACACTCCAATCAATTTTTCGAGCGTCATTTAAAAGCTGCTTCAAGTCCAAGTCACTAAAGTTACGCTGAAGTAGGATTCTTGACTTAGCTTTAGGGGGACGGATTTTGTAAGACAAGTATAAAAGTTCATGATAGGAAAAAGAATCAGCAGCATATTGCCCAAATTTATGAACAAGGTCAAGTGAAGACACAAACATTATGTCGAGAAGAGAAGGGGCACAGTTCGGGAAAAAGTGTGTGGCAGAAGTAGGAAGAAGTTTTAAATTTGCTGCTTCGATAACAGATTTTAGTTTTATTGATCTGGTGTTGGTTTTTAAAAGACAAGTATTAAAATCACCCATAATTATACTATGACAATAGATAGGTGTAAGATTTTCAAGAATGTTTTCTAAAGTGGTGAAGTAGTCAACAGTGAGAGAGGGGCAGTAAAAGACTCCGAGAAGTAATTTATTATGACCGAGAAGAACTTCGATAAAGAGAAATTCAGCTTCGCCTCCAGTCTGAGAACCAGTTGAAACCTGAATTACTGAATACGGTATATGAGAACGTAGATAAATAGCAACACCTACTTACCTAATTATATTATACTCTTCACAGATCAGAGTTTAGTAATTATTAATCAAGGTTCACAAAGAAAATTTAATTGCAAACCTGCGTCCAAAAATATGAAAACATTATTTAATTTCACTACTTTAAACTTTCTCAAATACCAAAGCTTTTACTCTAAGTTTTACGAGTATAGAGTTTTATAATATTAGAAAAGAAGCCAGAATTACTTGCTTCGCAATCCCAAACCGCAATCAATATGAAGTACCTGACGTTCAATAAAAATTACCGCCAAAACTCTCATTCAAAATTTAATTTACTAACATATTTATAAAGACTAGTTTGGATCGAAAGACATTTTTCACGATGGCAACATCCGTTGTTTAGATGTTGGGCAATGTTGACAGGCAGTTTGATTTGGGAGCAACTTTCTATATGTATAAACAAGTATGTATGTACGCATGACCATACGTCTTAATTTTTAACGGGACATAAATTATATCTAAGTGGTACCTAATTTATTTCATAACGATAAAATTATAAATTTTTATATATGTTAGGGTTTTTTGTGTTCATTACTCAATTACATAATATAACTAGCTTGAAGGCTTTGTATGAAATTTGACAGAAAGATATACCATATTTTGAGTTTACATACAAAATGGGCAGAGCCGCGGGCATGCTAGTTAAGAAGTGAAGCCAGGACCAGCGGCATAACAGAGTACATTATACACTAGACCATGCATTTATTATCTATACAAATAAATAAAATTGAAGTGTCTATTTGTAATGTCAAAATACCAGCTTTTCACTAAATGCATATGAAAGTATATACTATACTTATAACCAAAACACAATTAAATTTTTTTTATCTGTCTGTCTGTCTGTCTGTGTGTTTCGGCTAATCTCCGAAACAGCTGGACCGATTTCGATGGGACTTTCACTGGCAGATAGCTAATGTTATAAGGAGTAACTTAGGCTACTTATATTTTACAAAAAGAATTGGGGTTCAGCGCAACATAATTAAAACCCTAAATTCTAAAAAAATAATAAAATAATAATAGTTTTACCTAATTTTAATAGTATCGAGGATCTCAATCGAATCGTCTTTGCTTCCATGTATTCGAAAGTAATTAGATGTATAATCATCAGTACTTATTTCGGAGGAATAGTCCTAGATTAATTTAAGTTATAGCTACCCTATTGATCTCATGTTCTGGGATACGCAATGACTGACGAAATTTGTATGTAACATGTCATAAATCAAGACCACATTATAATGAAACGGCTCCTAAAGTACAGGGTCGTGTTAACGAGGTGATCATATTGAAATTTGGGCCATTATCGAAAATTATATAAGCTACCAACTTGAAAAGTACAGGAGCGTTTCAAGTAAGATATTTTGTTGATTTTTTAAATTAACTTTCCTGAAAGTATTTATTGTTTCTCACTTAACATTGTTAATTATTTTTTTATTTCTTTTATTTTTTTTAGAATTACTGTTAATCTAGAAAAAAAATATTATGATGTAACTTAGATTAAGTAGGCCCCAGAGGTGTTCTTCAGCTATGAACAAAATTGTGATTTCAACTTTAATTGAACAGGTCAGAAAACTTATTTCATCTTCTCTTTTTTATCAATCCGTAAAAGTTCATGGCTGAAAATTAACGCTCGGGCGTCGTAGTACCTGGGTAATTTATGTCTGATGTAAAATATATGGTTATATCTGTTGCCATCTATCGAAAGAGTTAAGATGTTACAAACCACAAAATTTTCAAATTTGCAAAATACAGTCAAATTTAAGTAAAATTAATGTGTTCTTTCTGGCACTTTTCGATAGAAGCGAGTTATATACCAATAACGCATGTATGGTATGATATTGTATGACATGGTATTAACCGCGTAGTGGCGGTCAAAAAATATACACTACCCATATCATACCGTGGATGTCGTTAGAGGCGATAGAGGAAAACAAACCAAGGGATGGGCAGCAACTTCTTTTTTTATATAGGATAGGGTGACAAACGAGTACACAGTCCACCTGATGGTAAGTGGTTGCTTCGGCCCATAGACATACACATTTATCCTCGTTTGCGAATCAAAATGCAGATGCGTTGTCACCCGTGAGGAGTAAGATGGAATGCCTCTTTTTCAGTAAAAAGGGTCTCCGGTTCTCTACACTCACCATATGAAACACAGCAGTGTTAAGCTGCTATTTGACGCTGGTATTCTGTGAGAGCGTGGTCCTTCCCCGGTCGAGCCGACCTATTCATGATACAACTATACTACTAATATAGCTGCAGCATGGCTCTACCACGTAAATATTCTTCCTAATAACAACTAAAAATAATAAACTGCGGTTGCCAACCTGCCTGCCAAGCGTGACAACTATGGCAAATATCCGTGGTCAGTATCAGATTCAAGGGTTAGTAAGCTGGATTTGATTTTGATTTAATTAATAGGTAACATTGCACTGCCATGTGAAGTAAACCCGGCTCGACGTATAGTGATGACTTGATGGGACACACAGGGGACGATGGATGTAGTTGGCTTAGGACCGTGCTTTGTGGTATATGCAGGTATACAGGGGAAACCTATAATGTGCACTTGAAAAGGGTTATAATGATGACAATGATAATGGTAGCAAATGATAATTGCTGGACGCAAACATATGCCCCTAAAGCCATGTTATTTGGATGCATTTGTTTTGTTACAATATTGTATTCTTGCAATAAGTTAGGAGCATGGCTCTGGTCTGGTTTTTGCGTCACTAGAAATGTGCATAGCTCCGTCTTTTCTACCGACTTAAAAAAGGAGCCGGTACTCAATTCGACTGTACGTTTTTTTATGTGTTACCTCATAACTTTTTACTAGGTGAAGTGATTTCGATGATTCTTTTTTTATTTGAAAGCTGGTGCTTCACATGTGGTCCCATATAAATTTGATCAAGGTCTCACTAATCATTTTTGAGTTATTCTTAGTAATTTATATTGAAGTCGGTTGTACAAAAATTTTTAATTTTCAATTATTTTGTTACAATATTGTATTCTTACAATAAGTTAGGAGCATGGATTTGGCCTGGTTTTTGCGTCACTAGAAATGTGTGCGTAGTGCCCCATCTTTTTTTCTTTGTTGGGCTGATTGAGTCTACTTGTATAAAATGTGTGAGATTTTGTTAGCCTATGACACATAGTTAATGTAATTATTAAATTCACTGTCATCACACAAAATGAAAAGAAAATTACATTCGAAAGAGTTTAAATTGTCGGTCCCAATATAACCTCATAATCATTGCGCCACCGTCGCGGCTTCAATTAAGAGATACGAGCGAGTCGCTTACTGACACAATGAAGGCGGCAGGATTAATGCACCGATTAGATTCTGCTCTATCTTGATTTGTACTCAGCGAAGATTGGCAGCGAGTCATGCGCAGTGTAAAACGTACGCCACTTCGTGTAGTGTTTTATTAACTTTAGATATCATGTATGTACTGTGTGTTGACTGCGTCGTTGGTGACGTGTACTGCACATTAAAACGTTCTTGGTTTGAAATCCCGGGTCGGGCCAAAATCAGTTATCTAACGACTTCAAAAAGAAGACGGTACTCAATTCGACTGAATGTTTTTTATGTGTGTTACCTCATAACTATTTACTGGGTGAACCGATTTCGATGATTCCTTTTTTTATGAAAGTTGGTGGTGGTCTCATGTGATCGCATTTATCAAGGTATCACTAATAGTTTTTGAGTTTTTCTTAATAATTTATATTGAAGTCGGTTGTACAAAATTTTTAATTTTTAATTATTTTGTTTTACTATCAAGAAATGCTCAGTATTACCGATGTCAGAAAGTTGGCAGTGCTTTACCTACGTGTCTCGGATAGCACGTAAAACTGTTGGTGCTGCATCTGATCTCTTTCCGGTTGTGTGGGATTGCCGTTCTATCGAACTATTTTAAACGTGGTTACTCACTGTAGATATTATGTCGAAACTCATTCACGCTCTCCAGGTTCTGAATGCCCGAGAATGATAATAACAAAATGTCATTCTATTAATCTTATTATAGCTTACACTTGAAAAGACATTCTATTATATTATATGATTAAATATATGTAGATTTTACTACGTCCATTGTATTAATCAAAGTTATTATACAATAACTTTAGGTATAATGAGGTATTTAACTTTGTAATTTTGTATGTGGTAGAGCCATGCTCTCACAGAATACCAACTTAAAATAGCAGCTTAATGCTGCTGTGTTTCATATGGTGAGTGTAGAGAACTGGAGACTCTTTTTCCTGGTAACGAGGCATTCCATCTGAGCCCTCAGGGGTGACCACGCATCTGCATTTCGATTCTTAATTGAAAATAAATGTAATAGATGTCTATTATTTTATAAATATATCTAATAATATACATAAAATAATAGACATCTCTATGGACCAAAGCATTCACTTACCAATAGGTGGAATGTGTGCCCGTTTGTCACCCTCATTCAATAAAAAAAAAACTATAATAGTGAGGGAACAGGAGTGCACTTGTGCTTGCGCACACATTTGTATATTACAATCCTGTTCTGCGCAAATATCTATTCTCTGTCGAGTTGAGCGGACCGAAATTCTGTATGAAGGATATGTACTGTGGTTCTATGATGAAAGTCGTAATAGCTTAGTTGTAACGGCTTGCCTCAAATATCATAGTTCGTGAGCAACCCGAATTGGATCCATTTACAATTTAACGTCATTAATTGCAATTAAGTGCTAATATACCTCGTTCTCAAATACGCTAGTGATAAACATATATAAATATTTGTATTGTAAGATTGTAGTAGAGAAACTAGTTTGTTGAAGTTTTTTAAACATTCCGTAAGAGGGAGTACCATTGTATTGGAACGCTACTAGATGAGATACTGCTATGCTATTTATCAAATACTTGTCTATCTATATGTAAAAAATACAATGGAAGTATATCCGAAATGAACTGGCCATATATTATTATTGTTATTCGACCAATGGTCTATTAAACAGGTTTGTTATACCATGTGTTCTCGATTATTATTCACTCGATTATTATAAAAATAATTTTGTATTAAAATTTTATTTGAAACCGAATATCAACAAGGTTGACAAACGAGTAAGCAGTCCACCGACGGTAAGTGGATATAAAATATATGTCACCCCAGAGGACTAAGATGGAATTATCAATAAGATTGGTCTCGGGTTCTTATCACTAACAATCATATTCAGTGCGAGCGTAGTCCTTTCCCGGTCTAGCTGACCCAATCGTGCTGCAATCATAATACAGTACATAGTACATTTTATACGTGGTAGAGCAATGCTGCAGCTATATTAGTAGTATAGTTGTGGCACGAATGGATCGGCTCGCCCGGGGAAGGACCACGCTCTCACAGAATACCAGCGTAAAATGGTTGCTTGACACTGCTGTGTTTTGTATGGTGAGTGAGGCATTCCATCTTAGTCCTCATGGGTGACGACGCATCTGCATTTTGGTTCTTTATTGAGGATAGATGTAGATGTCTATGGGTCACAGCAACTACTTACCATCAGGTGGACTCTGTGCTCGTTGATGTACCTATCCTATAAAATAAATACAGCTGTAGCGTTGCCTTACTGTGTTATTTTTAGAAATATAAGATGCACACTTACGACCTTGCCTGCAATAGTTGATTATTGCTTTTTATAGAATTATGGTGACAAACGAGCACACAGCCCACCTGATGGTAAGTGGTTGCTGTGGCCTATAGACATCTACATCTATCTTCGTTTGCGAATAAAATGCAGATGCGTTGTCAGCCGTGAGGATTAAGATGGAATGCCTCTTTTCCAGTAATAAGGGTCTCCGGTTCTCTACACTCACCATACGAAACATAGCAGCGTTAAGCTGCTATTTTACGCGGGTATATTTATTGTATTATATATAGTCTATATATAGACGCCGACTTTTATGAGTTACCTTAGTTGCCAGTAAATAATTTCGACATATAAACACGATCGAAAACAACTGGTAACGACCCGTGTTGTGAAACCTATAACATAGTAGAGGCGTACACATACGTGGGCGTCTTACACTGAAGCAAACCATCGCCAGCTCTAAGCGACCTTTTCAAGTCACTAAACGTTCCATTAACTGCAAAGTTTAATACACCGCTCTCATGCGATTAAATCACGTAGTATAACGTATTAAGAGCTATTTTTGAGAACCTTGCGATATTGACATTGATTTTATTTTACAGTGGTGTGACAGAAAGCTTGTGTTAGGAAACCCAATTTGACGCTGTCTAATTGAATTTGAACTAAGACCCTACACTACTAGCTTGTCACTTGTGGTTAACATATGACCACCTTTGCCACCAAGAAAGTTTATTAAGAATGTTTAATATTCATAAAACATTGCGTTTTTGAACTGGTTTTTATGATCTAATAACTACCAAAATGTAATTAACTATAAATTTAACAAGCTATCAAAACAGTTATATCACGGATAACCTTTAATTTACTCCATAAATTTTTATTAACTTCATATTAATATTTATAAAATTACTCATTAGATAAGGATATTTTGTCACGCTTTTATTTAGTTACTTTCTCGTTTGTCTGTCTGTCTGTCTCGTTCCGGGTGGAATCTTGCAACTCAAATTCGAGCACTTCCCGATTAGCTAGACTTGAAATTTTGAACATAGCTCAAAAATTTTGCTATATAACATTTTTACAGTCCAAATTTAAAAAAAAATCACTTGTTTATATCGGAATAGGTAATAGAATTAAGTAAAGTCGACAGCAGAAAATGCACTTAAGGAAGAAGAAACTATACAATAAAAAGAATAAAGAAATATAATTAATTTTAAATATAATCCAATTTGCTTCACATTCGGACTACAATATACCATACATAATGTCCGAAAACTATTCTTCCATGTGAATCAAACGTGATTATGTATAATGTGGTCAGTCAATGAAATGCAATTGCATAGTTTGACTAAGCACAGTACCCAAGCCCATTTCACTTTAATTTTTCAAAGATTTTTTTGTTATTAATATATAATGCTAAAGATAGGCCTCCCCCAAGGAATGCCACAAAGCACTGTCGTCACTCCATCTAGTAAGGGGACGTCCTACAGTTCGCCTGCCGGTACGAGGCTGCCACTCGAGAACCTTTATTCCCCATCGGTTGTCGGTTCTTCGAGCTATTCTTTACGCGGTAGAGCCATGCTGCAGCCATATTAGTAGTACAGTTGTAGCACGAATGGGTCGGCTCGACCGAGGAAGGACCACGCTCTCACAGAATACCAGCTGCTGTGTTTCGTAAGGTGAGTGTGTACCATCAGGACTGTGTGCTCGTTTGTCACCCTTATCCTATAAAAAAAATATTGCCACTTCAGCTTACTAATCCTTTGGGCTATGCCGGTTACTCTGGTTCTAATGCGAATATCCTCATTTCTAAGTTTATCACGCAGAGAAACCCCGAGCATAGCCCTGTACATAGCTCGCTGAGCGACCTTGAGCTTCCTCATACGGCCAGCAGTGTAATATTAAAGTATTATTATTTACTATGTGGTATGAGTCCGTCTAGGTAAGTAGGTTTTATACGTGATAGAGCCATGCTGCAGCTATATAAGTAGTATAGTTGTAGCACGAATGGGTCGGCTCGGCAGGGACGGGCCTTGCCCTCACAGAATACCAGCGTAAAATAGCAGCCTAATGCTCCTGTGTTTGGTATGGTGAGTGTGGAGAACCGCAGACCCTTTTTACTGGAAAAGAGGCATTCCAATTCAGTCCTCACGGGTGACGACGTATCTGGATTTTGATTCTTTATTGAGGATAAATGTAGATGTCCATGGGTCACAGCAACCACTTACCATCAAGTGGACTGTGTGCTCGTTTGTCAACCTATCCTATAAAAAAAATACTAGGTGGTATGACTCTCTCTAGGTAAGTATCACTCTCTTACATATTTCTGCTGCCAAACAATTATCAAACAACCGTACCGTGTTCCGGTCTAAAGGGTACAGGGAGTCAGTATAATCACAGTCAGTGAGACATTCCATCTTAGTCCTCTGAGGTGACAATGCATCTGTATCCTTGTGTGCTGTTGGCTGCAGGTGTCTCTGGTCTGCAGTAAACGCTTACCACCAGGTATACTGTTAGTTTGTTTTTCACGCAATTTTTATAAAAAAATATTTTAACATAGTACTCTAGGATATTTTCCTGCCTCCTCACACCTGTGCCAAGCAGGACGTTAGGCTATAACTTTACATTACTTTGTTAAACGAATATAATTTACTATAATAAGAATGTGTTCACTTAACTCATTGTGTATATTAAGGGGAAGATATTTTGTTCTTGATCATCACCTCTCTTTCATTACTGCACTATAATACCAACGCTACATTACGTACTAATGTGGGCATTCACGACTTTTTCTGCCACCAGGGCGACGTCACTAGAAAGTGAGGTGTAATATTTGAGAGATTTCATAGCGGGGAAATTAATTTGTTCGGAAAATGTAGAAGTTATTGTTTCTTTCTATACTATTAACTATATTTTATATTAATAAGATTAAAAATAAATAAACCAAACCACAGATATTCATAAAAGTAGAAAAATTTGAAAAAGTTAAAAATGTGCAACAAATTAAAGAGCAAACGACTGACGCAGTGTTTTGTGTGTATTAATATAATACTCTAGAAACTGATAAACTTTAATTAACAACCAACTTCTCAATTAAATTACATTGTGTAACAAAAACTTTACCTCAGTGTCAACTAGCGACATCTGGTGAACAGAAAATTATTAGCCCTCATTCTTTTCAAACTTCTCACTGTATCTGTGATTTTGAGGAGCTGGATAGCTGCAGCATTTATCTGATGAGTAAGTATGTATTCATTCCAAGGATTTTATGGTACTTTAATTCTCACTATCATAGATATAATCACAAATATATCATAATTACTGTGTAGTGGTTGTGTAAGATTATCCACTACCCTCTATGTGGGTGTCGTAAGAAGCGTCAGAGGGAAACAAACTAGGATATGGGCAGCAGCGTCTCCCTAATAACTAAAAATAAAAAATTGTGACTGGCAACGCGCTTGCCAAGCGTGGCAACTATGGCAAATATCTATCCTTTGAGACAATCTTTCGGGGAAGCCATGTTCAGCTATGGACTTTAATATGATATAAAGGTATAATAAATATGTAATAAATCACTTTTAGTTCCGAGAAATCGCAGAATTCATACGTAAGTAAAAAGGCGATTGTTAACTTATAAAAATTAAAATTAAATTCGAATCAATCATGTGATCGACTGGTCAATTAACATTCGGATAGCGAGTGATTCTTTTTTTTAGCGAATGATTTGAAATTACAGTTCACGGTATTCTGGTTTGATAGTTACCGAGTATCAGTGCGACAAAAAACTGTTTCGTCAACCGTGTCTGACATATTTACGTACGACACGAGGTCGACAAACTCTGACCACAAGTCATATTAAAAATATTGCTAATATTATAGGAATTTGTGAAAGGCGATTATGGGCGTGTACTTTCTTTTCAATACTAGATACGTTTATTTTCCTTAACAAAGAGGTAATAATAGATATGCTTATCGTGTTAATTTTTTATGACATTTTAAACAATTTCATGGAACAATCTTTACGTGGTAGAGCCATGCTGCAGCTATATTACTGGTATAGTTGTAGCACGAATGGGTCGGCTCGATTGGGGAAGGACCACGCTCTCACAGAATACTAACGTAGAATAGCAGCATAACGCTGCTGTGGTTTGTGTAGTGAGTGTAGAGAACCGGAGACCCTTTTTTACTGGAAACGGGGCTTTCCATCTTACTCCTCACGGGTGACAGCGCGTCTGCATTTTGATTCGTAATCGAGGCTAGATGTAGATGTCTATGGGCCACAACGGCCACTTACCATCAGGTGGACTGTGTGCTCGTTTGTCACCCTATATCTATAAAAAAAGAACAAGAGAAGCCTTGATCTCTGCCTCAACACTCACAATATATAGAAATATAAGCTTTCTTATTGTAAGTATATATACTATATTATTAGACACACATCATAATTATCAACTGTATTTATAATAGTAAGAAAAGTCTGGGAGATCTTTCATCTCCTAGACCTAATTTCGGTCAAGGTCACCAGTATCAACTAGGACCAGTATCTACGAGGATAGGATTATAGCTCTCTATTCCCTCACTCTCATAGTCCGACAGAATAACAATATGACCCAAGGGACATCAGGCGCAGGACCTAAACCTTCTTTCTTCAACTTCATGACTCCGGGTTGCTACTGTGAATTTCTTGACAAAAAAGACACTGAGTGGTTTTGGCCGGGATAATTGTCAATGGCGTTTATGACCATTAGACCTAAAAGGCAATTAATAACTCTATAACGCTGTAGATAAAATACATTTTATTTTTGATTGTTAACAAAATCTGTATATAGCAGTTTACTATCGACTGACAACATCACAACTCGTGCAATCATTGACCTAAAGCATACACTAGAAATCAATTCCTTTACTGGGTAGAAGGGAAAACAGAAAGCTCATTGGGCACAAAACATAATTATGTCTGTACGCTATTTGATATAATCGTATTACATGACAACTATATATAAATCTTTTAGTTTCATTTGGAAAAGTTTTCACAAATTGGATAAGTTTAGTAGGTTTAATATTTAATCACTGATGTATTAACAACTTCCCTGTCCGCGAAAAAGACACAATAGTTAAATAATGGAAGTATTCATATATGACTTACGGGACAGTCAAATGTTTTATTTTATTTTTTTTATTTTGTAGGATAACGGTGACAAGCGAGCACATAGTCCACCTGATGATAAGTGGATGCTGAGACCTATAGACATCTACATTTATCCTCAATTAAGAATCAATATACAATTATGCGTTACAGATGCGCAGATGGGATTAAGCTGCTGTTTTACGTTGGTATTCTGTGAGGCGTGGTCCTTCCCCGATCGAGCCGAACCATTCGTGCTACAACCATAATATATCTGCAGCATGGCTCTACCACGTACAAAATTACAAAGTTAAATTCCTCATTATACCTAAAGTTATTGTATAATAACTTTGATTAATACAATGGACGTAGTATAATCTACATACATATAGTCATATAACATAATAGAATTTGTTTTCAAGTCTAAGCTATAATAAGATTAAAAATGTAGAATGACATTTTGTTATTATCATTCTCGAGCGTTCAGAACGTGGAGAGCGTGAATGAATTTCGACATAATATACACAGTGAGTAACAATCCGCGGCAAAATGATAACAAAAAGGAAAACTGTGTATTTTTGTCGCAGGTAAAAGGCAGAAAAGAGTGTATGCTGAATAGAACTCAAGGGTTCAGTATGATTTTTTAATGTTCTTTCACCGATGCTGGATTTAAACCCTTTACGATACGACGGGAGAGAGGCTTGGTGTTCTGTTTAGCCATTGTTTCACCAAACACCTTTCAATTTCGTTGTTAATAAATTAAAATTAAAATTTTAAATGTTTATTATTTAATGTTACACGCTTGGAAAAAATGTTCACTTAAATAAGATGACAGTCTGTTGTTCTAGATAGTTATATGTTATTATCGTTATTGAATTTCATTCTTTTGCCACCGTTGCCATGAAAATTCCAACCATAGCAAATATCTCTCTTACAAAGCAATAAGGACCGTGGCCGAGCTCACTTGACTACTCTAGCGCCATCTATTATCTATCTACGGAAGCGGTTGCGATGTATATCGATATGAAAATTTGACGCGCTAAATACATCGTACTTTATTTAATACATTTCCATAGATGTCGCTACATGGTACCGCTAAGTAAGATTGACGAAGTCATTGGGCTCTATATTGTACATTTGGATGTGATTTCCGAACTGATCTTGGTGTTTTTATGAGTGCGAAGTCATACATCGTGGCGCCACGCTGCAGCTATATTATGATCGTACGAATGGGTTACAGCTCGACCGAGGAAGGACCGCACTCTCACAGAATACCAACGTGAAAGGGCAACTTATGCTGCTGTGTTTCGTATGGTGAGTGTAGAAAATCGGAGACCCATTTTACTAGTAATGTAGTTTTGTTTAAATAGCTACAGCATCTGTTTCTATCAGGTGGACGAGCATACATCGTTTGTCATTCTATAAAAAAGATACAGAAATTAACTAAACAGGACTATAAATATAAACAATACATTTATGGTTTAATAATGGATACATCGATCATAAAATAATTAAATTAATGTCTATCTCAGTTTATTTTAACACAATAATTTAAATCATTTGTTGCTATGTATGTAATAAACAAAATATATCATTGAATTAAAATAAAATATGAAGAGTAACACGAAATTTGGTCTAATTTAGTAGACTAACCGTATCTAGACCAACATATATTATTTGAATAAAAATAATTTACAGTAATAAAAAAATAATACAATATCGTCAATCGTTCGAAAATGCGAGTCTTTCATTTGATATGACATTATGAATAATAAAAAGAAAATTACAATAGCTTATACGATTTCAACACACACGCAGATTACAATAGCTTATACGATTTCAACACACACGCATAAGTGCCATTTGTCAATTGTCAATTTTGACAGATAGTGCCCTAAGTTAAAGTGGTTAGTGCGGTTAGTGATGGTATCCGTTCCATTATGTTAAATAAACAAAGTGTCATCTAATTGATTTCGCGATTAATGTTCTTGTAAGAAAACACTTGATAACTTTTGATGAAAATAATAACGATTTAAATGATGATTCATATAAAATTCCCTAAACGTTTTTTTTATATAGGATAAGTGTGACAAACGAGCACACAGTCCACCTGGTGGTAAGTGGTTGCTGCGGCCCATAGACATCTACATCTATCCTCGTTTGCGAATCAAAATGCAGATGCGTTGTCACCCGTGAGGACTAAGATGGAATGCCTCATTTCCAGTAAAAAGCGCCTCCGGTCACCTGCACTCACCAAGCGAAACGCAGAGGTAAACCTCTACTTCACGCTGGTATTCTGTGAGGTCGTGGTACCACCCCGGTTCGAGCCGGCCCATCCGTGCGACAGCAAAAGCTGCCGCGTGGCTCTACCACTGTTAAAATATATATTCAGTTTTACTACAATAACAAGTTTGGGAGGAAAATAATAAAACCTTTATTCTAAAATTAATTTATCTGTGATTTAATAACTCATGTAATAATAAAGTTATTTATTGTATTTGCCAAATATTTTAGAAATTTACTTATTTAGACGCTCTGTATACATCATAGAAAAAGTTATTAAATTATATTTTAATAGAAAGGAGTAAAAAAATTTATTCAACATAATTTTTATGTTTATGAAATAGCTATTTAAAAAAATTAAAGAGTGTAATGTCAGTTACTTTATCGAAAGTTTTTCACGGATGCAAACGTAACTTCAAAAGCTTGCTTGTTTTAGTACGTCGCGTCATCAGCGCGACCCACTTGCGGGCAACCTTTGAGTCAAGCCGACGTATGTGGCCGACGTGTGGAGCTTTGCTCGCTTAACAGAGCGCAAAAACACGTCGATACTCAATTTTGTGTAAATTGCTTAATTGCAAATTATGTTCACAGTGAACGGAATAAGAATTTTTAAGCGACAATATTTTCGAAAATTGAGGAATGTATATTTAAAACTAGAAACTGACTATTTATTTGCGTACAATACACAAATAAATAGTCTGGCTGGCCACTGGCTTTTGTCCTAGCACTTTTATAGGCTGTTTTGGATAGGCATTACAGCCTATAAAAGTTCACTGCTGAACATAGGACTTTCCCATACACTGCCTCATAGGGAGGATATGCCACAGTTACCTCGTTTGGCTGGCGGGTTGGCAAACGCAGTTTTTTAATATTTTAAGTTGTTATCAGAAAGATGCTGCTGCCCATCTCAGTTTTATTTTCCCTCTGTCGCCTCTTGCGACACCCACGGGACGATATGGGGTAGTGGATATTCTAACACAGCCTGTCCTAGCATGGCGGGTGAAATATCTCCTCATGTGAAAAAGGCCTATTATATATATATATATATATATATATATATATATATATATATATTATAGAGAGATGATTTGCCTTATTTTTATCAATACTTATAAGACAGATAAATTCTGTATAAGGACTCCTGCACACGAGGCGGTTTTAACACGGCCCGGTTTTTTGCTGGCGCCGGGTAGGAACAGTCCGAGCTTGCACACAAGATGGTTTTTATACGACCCGGGTTCATGAAGGCGAGCACCGTGCCCGGATGCGCGGTGAGTCTGCGCTAGGCGTCGACGTCGTGTGATTGGCTTCATAGTGTCCCATACAATACTGACAACTGAACGTAGCGGTTTGACGCCGGGCTTAGCTCCGGCGAAAAACCGTCTCGTGGGCATGAGGCCTAAGGGAATTGATATGCAAGTTATTCCTATGTATAATATAATGTATAATAAAATGTGAGTTTATTATCACTGAAATATGTATCAAATCAAACATATTAGAATAAATATTTGTGTATTCGTCTTCTACGCGTTTCAATACCCTTCATCCGACTACAATGAAACTTTAGTAAGTTTTTGTGCGCGCTTCGGCGAAGTTTTTTTACAAAAAGAGGCACTGTAACGCATGTCGGGCACAATTAGCACATTATAATTATTTCGTAAATTAATAAACAACAAGAAGTCTTCTTGTAGTTTATTAATTGACGCAACAATCAAATGTAAGCATCTCTTATAAGTCTCTTTTAAGCCTAATAAGATACAACGCCCGAGCCATAGCAGCTGTAGTGACAATCATTAATAGCACATGAAGGAACAATGAATAGAAATAAAAATACCGAAGTCAAACATCGATAGAAATACACGATTGATCACACGATTAGACAAAACTTACGTTTTGCAAAGACGTTCATGCTGAAGCTACACCATATTATGTTCTAGATGATTAATACAAGGGTAATGCTTGTAAAAGGATATGACGCTTTCCTTAAATCAATTTCGAAACTTAGCTGCTATTGTACACGGCTAATTAAGTCGTGACATAACTGGTGTACCAAGAGCCCGCACATTTCTTGCGCAATTGTTATGCGGCTAATTGAAGAGGATAATTCGGCATTAACGTTTTCAATTGAGACCGGCTTTCGAATGTCAAATGTCAACCACTTGCACGCAATAGTTGTTCCAAGTGACGTTACATTGTTTCACGAGTTATTTAAAATGATTTAAGACTTGTAAATGCGTTTTTATAGTATAAAGGTGACAGCCTTTATCACCTTTATACTATAAAAACGTATATTAATCGTAAACGTGCATTATATTTCTTTATTGAGGATAGATGTAGATGTCTATGTGCCACTTATCAGGTAGGCTTGTTTGTCACTCTTACATGTATATAAAAATACTCCAGATGGACGAGACACCTTACCATTTTTTTTGTGCCTTACCATTAAATAAATTGAACTAAAAACACTAAGGTTATTAAGAAAATATCTTCATTTTTCACTATAAGGATGTTTGCAATAATTCCTAGGCAGGACTGAACCAATTTGTGTTTTCATTTATAGTTGCTTCGGCGGAATCAAACTCAGTACTTGCGAAGAACGTGCGATAACAGCTTAATCACGCATTTGGCAATTTAATAATAAACCTAGCAAGCTAACAGCATAGCAAAGTGGCGAAGCAATCAGCTTTGTAGCGGTTTCTAACGGTTGCCGTTGAGCAATCAGTTTCAAAATAGGAGGTTCAGATGCCTGGGTGATCAGTAATCGATTGCTGAAAACATAATTTGAAAATTCGAAACCGTTCTCGAGATAATCGTGGGACAGACGGATAGAGGGACGGACAGATGGACAGACGGACAGACGGACAGACGGACAGACGGACAGACGGACAGACATCGTGAAATAAATAAGTGACTTCGCAAGCTTCGCCACTTAATAAATAATGCTTAAGCGGAAATACTGTTAAATGTTATCAACCAAATTTATCGGACCTTTTGCTTTCAGTTCAAATAAGCCTATCGCAAAGACGTCATTCATTAACCAGATAATCGCATCGGATGGTTTGGTCAAGTTACGCCTTGTTTTATCGCAGTCAGTGTTTCCGGTGGATTCCAACTTTCTAAATATTTGACAGAAAGACAAGTGTCTCTTGGTTGTGTAAATTTTTTTCGCCCACACGACTCAAGTGCGATGCTACAATTCCAAATTATTATTTTTTTATAAAAACTGGCCAAGTGCGTGTCGGGCCAAGCACAATGTATAGGTAGAGTTCCGAAGTTGCCCGTCACAATACGTGGGCTTCTTTGATAATGAGCATAATAAGTGAGTTCGCGGTTTGACCGCTATAACGACTAAACATGGGCACAAATAGGAAGATCGTAATTGAAGGACTTATTTTGTGTGTAGTGGTATTCAAAAAACATTTATAAAACTTTTCAATTTTGATAATAATACCCTATCCATCCCGCAAATGAAAAAATAAAGCTAATATTAGTAATATATAATATATAATATAGGTGGCCGGAGGCCTTTTTTACTGGAAATGAGGCATTCCATCTTAGTCCTCACGGGTGACAACGCATCTGCATTTTGATTCGCAAAGGAGGATAGATGTAGATGTCTATGGGCCGCAGCAACCACTTACCATCAGGTGGACTGTGTGTTCGTTTGTCACCCTTATCCTATAAAAAAAATGCATATAAGTCGTTCATAAAATGTTTATTTTTAACAGTTTATAATAACATTACAAAGTTATTAAAGCAGCCACGAAATTTTTACTAATCCAAGTGCATTTTATAAGTTGTTCCACTTTTACTCGTTAACTTCTTAATTCTACTTAGTTGAGATAGTTTACCTTTTAATTTCGTTATATATACTACTATTGTGTATGCTTTTCATATTTACAAAAGCAGCGGTATAGTTGGTAGAGGGGGGGGGGGGCATAAGAATCTAATGAAAAATACCACTTTGAACCTAAATATTTCGCAAACGGACCCCTGAATCGAAAAGATGTTGTTCCACACCCCCAATGTTTTTGAAAGACCTATTCAACGATATCCCACATGATGGAATAGACGGGTAAAAAAAAATCATCTTCCATTTACTTGTATGGGAAGTACCCAAAATAAAAATGTTTTTTTAAGATTTTATATCACAGTGTTCTAGGCGTGGTTAATATCTATAACTATGTCAAATTACAGATTTGTAGCACCTAGGATGGACGGACGGAGGGACGGACATGGCGAAACTATAAAGGTTCCTTGTTGTGTAAATACGGAACCCTAAAAACTGAAGTGAAAAATTAACTTAGAGTACATCTGGTTGTAAGTGGCTACTGCACTCCATGGGCACCTGAAGTCAAATTCAGACAAAGAAGGCTGCACATCTGTTATCATCTCTGAAGACTAAGAAGGGTTGCTTTAAGGCTCGATGACACTGGGCTGGTTTACGAGCTGCAAGTCGGTGAGTTTAAAAGCTAGCGGGTGAGCGAGTGTCGATGACACAAAAAACTTTCCACTCGCTCAGTAGCGAACTAGCTAGCTAGCTAATATCAAATTTGGAACTGTTTCGCCTCAACATATTTCTATAGGCCAAAGGGTCTTGGTCCTTCAACTCTCTCAATAAACTACTGGAAGCGCCACATTCATCGCGTTTTTCTTTCCACGGTCTTACGAATTTTCTTTTCGGTCTCAAGTTTTTCTTTAGTTTTCGTTATAAAACTTTCTTGATACCATGAGCTAATCTTCCACTCACCAGATGTCGCTAGTTGCGACTGAGGTAAAGTTTTTCGTTATATAGTGTCAGTTAATTAAGAAATTAGTTTTATGAAAATAGTTTATCATTATCTAGAATATTATATTAATATACAACACAATGCGTCTGTGGTTTAATTTTAAATTTTTTGCACTTTATAACTCTTTTTGTTAATTTTTCTACTTTACGTTATATTTACAGTTTGGTTTATTCATTTCTAATGTAATTAATATAAAATATAACTAACAATACGGAAAGAAATCTTAAATATTACATTTTCCTAAGAAATTATCGTCCCCGCTATGAAATCTGTCAAATATTTTACCTCACTGTAAAGTGGCGCCGCCCTGGTGGCAGAAAAAGTTGTGGATGCCCTCATTCCTTTGACATTTTAGCTTAAACTGCCAAAACGAAAAGATGCTCCTAGTTGCGAGCATCTTTTCGTTTTGGCAGTTTAAGCAGCAGCGATGATGACAAATAGCTAGTTAACTAGCTTACAGGCCAACACGCCAGCGAATGGCGAGTGTGTGTAATGTTTTGATTAGCCCGGCTTTCTATTTTTCAAGCAGCTTTTTTACAATCGGATTCTCGAAAAGTAGATTGTAAAAAAGCTCAATGACACATCAGTGGCTTGTAGCTTGTAAACTAGCCCAGTGTCATCGAGCCTTTACAGCCTGCAATTGACTGGCACTCTATACACTTCAGACAAAACACAGCTGTGCACACACTGTTTTTTGGCGGAAGAAATACGTAAGAAGGTGGCATTTACCCAGACAGACTTCTAGTGCTGAAAAGTAGTTCGGGGATAAAGGAGAAATGAAATAAATAAAAAAACATTTTTGTATAGAATCAGAGTGCCAAAAGAGCATACAGTCCTCCTGCTGCTAAGTGGATACTGTAATCCATGCAAATTTGCATCTATTCTCGATTAAGAATCAAAATGTAGATGCGCTGGCACCCCTGGGGACTAAGATAGAATGTCACTTTTCTATTAAAAAGGGTCTCCGGTTCTCTACACTCACCATACGAAACACGGCAGCATTAAGATGATATTTTACGCTGGTATTCTGTTAGAGTGTAGTAATCATATAAATATAAGATATATTTGTGTATTTCATTAGACTAAATCCTGCTTATTTTACTTCTCTATTTTAATTGTCAAATATTACGTTAATATCATGTTTTGGAAGTTCGAAGCAGATTTTTGAAGCTTTCTTCAATTAGCCGATGGCGGAACTATACTAATGAGATTAACCGATTCACTTCTTCCGCATTGTGGGTCTATTGTAAACATTCGGGCGGTGGGGTCAGTGAATAGATTGTCGGAATTCTGTATCGTATCTACACAGGCGATCGCCAATCGCATTGTATCGGCACAAGTTTATCGGCGAGTTATAAAATGTCCTCTTTCGTGTATTTGGAGACTTGGGCGTAGCGGTTAGAGAACTTACTTTTTAAATTAAATATCACCAGTTATTAAACAATATTTGCTTCATACTGCTGTGTTTTGCATAGTGAGAGTAGAGAACCGGAGATCCTTATTAATGGAAATGAGGCATTCCATCTTAGTCCTCAAGGCTGACAACGCATCGGCATTTTGATTCTTAATTGATGATTAATGTCGATGGATGAGTATATGTCCACATCAATTACTATCTATCAGATGGACAATGTGCTTGTTTGTTACCCATATTCTATTAAAAAATATTTATAGAAAGTTTGTTCGTAAACATAAGTAGATAAATATATCATCCACATCTATCTTCAATAAAGAATCAAAATGCAGATGCGTTGTCATCCGTGAGGACTAAGATGAAATGCCTCTTTTCCAGTCAAAAGGGTCTCCGGTTCTCTACACTTACCATACGAAACACAGCAGTGTTAAGCTGCTATTTTACGCTGGTATTCTGTGAGAGCGTGGTCCTTCCCCGGTCGAGCCGACCCATTCGTGCTACACTACACTACTAATATAGCTACAACTATACTACTAATATAGTTGCAGCATGACTCTACCACGTAAAATATATATATATATATATATATATATATATATATATATATATATATATATATGCTGCATTGCTCCACATATACTTCATAAAATTATGATAACATCGGTTGTCTGGTAGAGAATGTCTATAGATATAATTTCGTTCCTTTTATCCGGTGTTGATAAATATATATCAATTATGTCAAATTCGTAATATTAGATCTGAGTATAACGTAAGAGGCGAAAGAGGGAAACTGATAAAGAAGATGGGCAACGGCATCATAATGGTACCTCAATAATAACAAGCACGTAAAGATCGTGCGCCTGATCTCTCTCCGGTTTTGTCGAATTACCGTCCCATCGGACTTGGGCACTATAATCCTGCTTTGCTCAGGTGGCTAGTCTTCGTTAAGACTGGCCGCCGTGACCAAAATTCGGTCTGGAGGCCATTATCATTAATGATAATAAAAAACTGCGTTTGCCAAGTACCATCCCGTCTGACAAGCTTGACAAATGTAGCAAATATCTCTTAAGATATCTTATATGAGGCAATATGGATATGGACTGTTGAACATTGGTTCAGTCCACTTTTAATGGGCTTTAACGATGATGATCAATAGACAGTGAAAACGAATTACTGGCTATAATCAAATGATAGTGCTACCAACTGCGTAGGAGATATTATAGTGCTAAATATGGATGTGCTAGCAGTAGTACTCGCTCGTTCTAAGCTTGTTTGTTTTAATTATTTTGTAAAATATGTTGCCAGTTTAAGTATGTTGTAGGTAGGTATTTGCTGTAATTGAGCGAGCGAAAGGAAGGAAAGGATGCGATGTCAACGCTTCTAGATTCGTAAAACATCAATTTGTATTATAGCACAGTTAGGATTCTAACAGAGGACCAGCGATGTAATAAGTAACCACGAACTGTTACGTGGTAGAGCCATGCTGCAGCTATATTAGTAGTATAGTTGTGGCACGAATGGGTCGGCTCGACCGGGGCGACCACGCTCTCACAGAATACCAGCGTAAAATAGCAGCTTAACACTGCTGTGTTTCGTATGGTGAGTGTGGAGAATCGGAGACCCTTTTTACTAGAAAAGAGGCATTCCATCTTAGTCCTCACGGGTGACAACGCATCTGCATTTTGACTCGCAAACGAGGATAAATGTAGATGTCTATGGGCCACAGCAACCACTTATGATCAGGTGGACTGTGTGCTCCTTTGTCACCCTATCCTATATATATATATATATATATATATATATATATATATATATATATATATATATATATATATATATATAAAGAAAATATATAAAGAAAGAACTCCATCTACTAGCCACGAGGTCGCCTATGCGGACACGAATATGAAATTATAATATGGTAATATGGAAAGAATCAAAGCATTTTAATTCACTTATTTTCATTTCAATTTATTGCACGTTTTCTGAAATTGGTTGAGGTAGGCGCACACCAATTATTTAATTAATTAATGCCCAAATACTCAAACCCTACATAATTTTAAGATAAAGTCTCGTGCTGTTTCTATCACTTTAAGTCAAAGTGTCTGTGACACCACGAGACTTAACGAAATATTAAAATTGAGTGGCGTTTGGGTATTTGGTATTAATTTCTCTTTCTTACCAATCCATCATCAACTCATAGCCGAACATGGAGTTTCCTTATAGAATGGCTAATCCAATTTTATCACGAAATGGATAAGACCCCATCTATCGTTAGTCATACGATCTTTTTAACCTTATCACTGCATACGACTTTGTATACGTGGTAGAGTCATGCTGCTGCTATATTAGTAGTATAGTTGTAGCACGAATGGGTCGACTCGACCGGGGAAGGACTACGCTCTCACAGAGTACCAGCGTAAAATGGCATCTTGACACTGCTGTTCCATATGGTGAGTGTAGAGAAACGGAGACCCATTTTACTGGAAAAGAGGCATTCCATCTTAGTCCTCACGGGTGACGACGCATCTGCGTTTTGGGTCACAGCGACCACTTACCATCAGATGGACTGTGTGCTCGTTTGTCACCCAATCCTATAAAAAGAAATAAAAAAATGGAATGTTGAGATGGCGTGATGGTTTCTCTTAACTTATAAACTTACAAATTAAAAAAAATACTGTAATTATTATTTTATGAATATCTTGCAACAGCTAAATTATTAAAGCCAAAATGGGCGTTTCGCGTGCTATTACGTCACCTGTCTTCAATGGTTTTTTTGTTCATTGATGCATCGTCCGTATGCATTTTTGAGATTGCAAGACGAGTTTTAAAGGAAAATCATTGCATAATCAACACAGTCCCGTAAACCCGACTGGTTTACGACATAAATATAGGTTGTATAATATTCTTTGGTGTATCTTTTCTTAAATTATATTACTTAACGGTAGCTTTCGTTTGTTTTTGGTGGTCATATTGAGACTATCTATCTTTAATAACAAAGAAGTATTTATTTTATTTATAAGTCTTGCTTGACCACGTTTTCAGCGAGGATTTACGGAATTGGAAAGCAGGATTCGTGGTGTAGTAGTCAGGTACTCACTAAGGCACGAGGTCTCTATATCCTAAAATGTGTTACAGTTATCAAACAATGAATAGAAATAAAAACTTTTTTATTCAATGTAGATTAATACTTATTGAAAGTCATTCTTATGTGTAATTTACCACTGGTTTGGAGAATGCCTCTGTCCTGGGGACAACGAGAACTTTGTCGGCGGGACTTTCTTTTTGAAAAAAGAACAGTTTATAATCAAATGTTATGTTACACAATTAACTACACAAAACAAATTAGAATACTTACTTTATCGTTGTGTGTGTTGTTTCCATTAACAAATTCACTACTGTCGCTTTGCACTTGCACATCATTACTTATATTCTTATCGTCGGCTTCCAATCTCAAATCAGTATTATGTTTTAAAGAATATTCATGAAGCTCTCCGTTTTCCAGACTGAGTACTGTACTCATTTCATTTCTTGCATTTTTATCATTGAGTTCTCTATTATTCATTTTATATTCAATTAAACAGTCGTTTGCATGTCTTAATTCCAATCTTATAGTTTTAGTTAAATCATTGTCAGCTTCCATAGAAATTCTATTATTGTTTGAATTATTTTCATTACTATCTATTTTGGTGGTCTTTCTTTTAATATTCACTTCAACTGTTTTATCTGCTAACTTTAAATCGTTATTGTTATTAAATTTTATATTTGTAGGTTCACAACTAGTATTATTAACACTCTCAATGGATATATAATCTTCAAAATTTGGTTTCTTTCGTTTAACAATCAGATTTTCGTTGAAAATCTCATCTACTGATAGATTTTCTTGCTCCGTCATGTTTTGGATGTTGGTACCGTTCATTTTGGTCATCTTGGCGTTAAAACTAGCTAATGTAATTGCTCACATTGTGAAGAACGACTGGGGGTTATCTTGAACCATTGTCGGTTTAAGGCAGCGTAAATCATCGACAGATCGTTATCTGCCGATGACCGCTATACTCAACCAATATCGTGATCTATCTCTACAGAACCAATTTTTACTGGAAACGAATTTGTTTAAGATCTCATTTCGTCGGTCAGATTATTGTTATAGTGTTAGGCAAATATCGTGAACTTTTACACGATTATTGTTCCGTCATTACGTTTTGTATGAGAATTCTATTTTCTTTGAAACGAAGATTCTTATGCTTTCCTATTCTAACTTATATTTCCATCCTGCTTATCGATTAAGGATGTTATTGTTTACTTGCCCGTTGCTGATGGTCTGGAAAATTGCTCTAATCTGCAATACATGATTAGCCTTAACGCATTGTGGTTGTTTATTTAAATTACTTCATCAAACATTATACAGATTTATTTCACTCGAGCATTACTAATTTGAATTAGTTATTTCACAACACTTTATGTACAAAAATTACATTCGAAGTCACTACATAGAAAATCACTAAAAACTGCTAGTAGAAATTAAAGTATTTTATAAAAAAGAAAGCTTATCCAAAAATATTTTTTTCGTATTTCGAATTCGTAGTTCCCGCGCACCGTACTTGCCACGTGAGCTAGCGCGCGTCGCTCGAGGCTATCACATGGAGTGGGCGCAAGTACAGCCGCGCTGTCGAGACATGATAAAGATGGGGAGTGCGCAGTATATTGCCAAGAGACAGATGAAATAAGAAAAAAATAGCAATACTTGAGTGTATATTATTTTTCTTTTTTTACATATAGTTTTACATTACGGGACGAAATTGGTTGACGAGCTAACGCCACTTTTTTATTCGTTTGTTAGATGATTTATAGGTTTAAAATATATGTTATTATTATCATATTGTTGAACTTTGGTTTCAAAGCACCATTTAATTTGGTTACGAACTGGTAGACCAGTTCTCTAATACTTTTAGAATTCTATGATAAAATTTTAATAAATAATATACAATTATAAATTTGTATTATTATTAAAGTTTCTATTATTTATTAAAATTTTTAAAATAAATAGACTTCGTCTAACACAAACACTAAATCCAGATATATATTATTATGTGTATACGTATTAGAAAGATATATATTAGACAAATTTATCTGCAGCTTTTGGTTTTACTATACGAAAAGCTTCCTTCTCGCACTACGTCGCGAATCTATAACATTGTTTCTTTCATATACCAGTTTGATTGTAACCAGTGGTTGTGTGTACAAGTAGGTCATGTAACGACGTCGTTTTCAATGTGTGCGTGTAATTATTTATGTGCATATATTTTGACTGAGGACTGGTTGAAAGACGTTATTAGAACAATATTTTATGGTTGAAAATTGGTTATACTTGCAACCTGCTGTTGTACCGTTTTGTAATTCTATAAGACTTTTTAAAGGTGAGCTTTTTTGACATAACATAATTTTTTCAACATTCAGAAAAAGATGTGCACACGCGTGGGCACACGCGTTAATGCGTGCTTTTATAAGATGAAAATATATTAATTCTTTTAAAATTTAGAGATTCTAAAACCTATTGAAAATTGTTTGATGAATTTAATAAAAAAAATATGTCCAGTAGTATATATACCCGTATTATGCTATTGAACATATGTTATTGGAATAGTATTAGTTTAATTTGGAGACATAATTTGTGAGCTATTCAACAAACATAGTTAGAATCAATTCCTTGCCGAAGAAAACTCAACTCTTAAAGTGTTTATTCATTCGGTAATTGAACAATTACTTTTTCATATTCGTACGATTGACCAATAATTTTTTTATTCGTCCGATATATTATAATTTTAAAAATAAATATTATGTGTGTATATATATATATATATATATATATATATATATATATAGTTACTCGTGTATATATAATAATATAATTAATTATAATATTGAATCAGCTAGGAAACGCAGCCAGCGTTCTTGGCACGATACTATGGGGAGTACTGTATGATAATTAAATTAATAGTTTTAGTTATTTTTTAATTAAAGTTTTCTAATATTGTATATCATAAACTATTGTATATTATGTTATGTAAATAAATGTATTCGTATATTGAAAGATTTGACTTTTTAATTTTTTAATTTTTTAAATTATTGGACGAATAAGTTTTTTTTTAAATTATCATATGATTAACAACAGCCATATGATGAATTCATGAGCATATTATCAAGTAATTACAATGTATCAATTAGTCAGTTTATTATAACCCTTGACAAGTCCTCTGGTGAACAAAAGCCTCCCCTAAGAAATACTACGAAACTCAATCCTTAGCCACCAGAATCCATCGACTTCGTGCATTTTTTACCAGGTCGTTACTCGCTCCAACGATTGGGGTGCCGCCCTCTTTTTTTATAGGATATGGTGACAAACGAGCACACAGTCCACCTGATGGTAAGTGGTTGCTGCAGCCCATAGACATCTACATTTATCCTCAACAAAGAATCAAAATGCAGATGCGTCGTCACCCGTGAGGACTAAGATGGAATGCCTCTTTTCCAGTAAAATGGGTCTCCAGTTCTCTACACTCACCATACAAAACACAGCAGTGCCAAGCTGCTATTTTACGCTGGTATTCTGTGAGAGCGTGGTCCTTCCCCGATCGAGCCGAGCCATTCGTACTACAACTATACAATTAATATAGCAGCATGGCTCTACCACGTGTAAAAACTTGCACTTCGCTTACCGATACAAGTCTGTCTTTCGAGCACCTTTCATTCTCATCGGTTGTCAGTTCTTCGAAGTATATGGCTGACCTATTGCTTCCTCAGTTTACTGATCTGCTACAGTATATTACAGTGTACGGCGTAACAACCGTAGTTTTTTTATTTTTTAGGTTAGTAGTTATTAGGAAAACAGTGCTGCCCATCTTCTGGTGTTCAAGGAGGCCTATGTAATCTATGGGGGAGGCATATGTTCAGCTGTGGACTTTCGACAGGATCAAACAGTAATATTTATGTGCTAGTGCCCTACGTATTTTAAGTTACAGCCTATATACGTCCCAGTGCTGGGTATAGACCCAGACAGTAGGGGGTAACATATTATTAATTGAATACGAGGGCGGCACTGGATATTTCGGGAATCAAGGAAGTGACACAAAATTACTATTTAAAAATGTGTTTATTGCTTTTCGAAGTATTCTCCGCGAAATTTGACACATTTTTCCATACGATGGACCCAATCATTGAAGCAACCATTTCATTCGGAAGCTGGGGTCTCCAAAATGGCCGTTTTGTAGGCGTCCACAGCTTCTTCAGGTGATGAAAATCTCTGTCCACGCAATTTATTCTTTTTTTTAGGGAAAGTATAGAAATCATTAGGGCTTAGGTCGGGGCTGTTTGGCGGATGGTCTAATAATTCTATGTTTTCTTGCTCTAAAAACTCTTTTGTTCTGTGTGCGGTGTGAGAACTCGCATTGTCGTGATGGAGGATGATGCGGCGGTTGCAGTTCACTTTACGGAGTTCAGAAACGACCTGTGGCAAACAAATGCTAGCATACCATTCTGCATTAACCGTTATTTGTCCCTCAAGAGGAATAGTCGTAACATGGTCGGTTTTGAAGACATACGTGGCCACCATTTTTTTTTGCAACACTCCGTGAACGAACAATTTTTGTTGGCTTTAACTCATTTTCGAACACCCAAACTCGTGACTGGTTTTTTGTTTCGGGTTCGTACGCATATATCCAGGATTCGTCACCTGATACAATGTTGTATACAGAATTTGAGGATCCAGTGTGGAATCTTTCGAGAGTTCTGACGCACCAAGTAACGCGAGCCGCTTTTTGCTCTTCACAGAACGAATGCGGTATCCATCGGGAAAACAACTTTTTTACACCTAATTGTTTATGCAAGATTATTTGTATTTGGCTCATACCAATGTCCAAAGTTGCCTGAATTTCGCGGTATGTCACATGTCGATCTTCCTCAATCAGCTTACGCACAGCATCAACGTTTTCTTGGGTTACTGCAGTTTTTGGACGACCTTGACGGCGATCATCACTGAGCTTGACACGTCCACGTTGAAATTCAGAAAACTAGCGATAAATTGTGGTTTTGGATGGGGCTTCATCACCAAATCCAGAAATCATCCGGTCAACACACTGTTTTTGTGTTAAACCACTTCGAAAGCCATAATAATTCATCGCTCTTGAGTTTTCTCGAGTCAATTCCATTTTCTCAACGACTAAACAAGTTTGACAAAACCTTGTGACAAGACCGAGAATCTTTTTTTAAATAAATAAATGGTATTCGATTTTTAAAATCAAGGAGTTTTCAATTAAAAAATTTTAATATGACAGGAACAGTGGAAATATTCCATTCCCGATACTTTTAATGCAGTCTATGTAAGTAAATATCAACGGATTAGTAAGCTGAAGTGGCAGTGGGCCGGCTATATAGCTCGAAGAACCGATAACCGATGAGGAAGAAAGGTTCTCGAGTGGCAGCCTCCGGTAGGCGAAGTGTAGGGCGACCCCCCACTAGATGGAGTGACGACCTGGTGAGACATGCAGGAAGTCGATGGATGCAGGTGGCTCAGGACCGTGCTTTGTGGCATTTCTTGGGGGAGGCCTATGTTCAGCAGTGGACTTGTGAAGGGCTGTAATTATGATGATGATGAAGTAAATATCCTGTCGCCAATTCTTACTTCGTTGATTGTCATGGTGCACCCACGTACTGGTCAGGTCGACACTGAATGAAGTTGTCACATTCTATTTTTAACCAGCTTCAAAAACGAGGAGGTTCTTAATTCGAGTATATGTTTTTTTTCTATGTATGTTACGCGATTACTTCGCACATTGTAAACTGATTTTAATGGTTATTTTTTTTTATTAAATAGGCTTTAACCTCAAGGCCTCCTTAAATTATGAAGAAAAAACTTCTCCCGCAAGGGTAGAAAATAAGGGAAAATGTTTTATATTGGACTATTGTTTAAGGAATTTCATATGATATATTCGCTGATTGAGAACCGATATTAATGATTCTTTTTTATAAATAATTTGAAACAACAATTTGGTGATCCAATATAAATTTGGAGAAAAAATTGCACCCGTAGCAAATAAATAATTTCTTTTTTAGCAATTAGAAGTAGGTATTTACTTTTTGTTAAAAGTTATAATTATTATTATTACAGAAATAAATACATTGTTACTGTCCTATTCTCTCTTAAGCTCCCGGGATTTACTTCAAAAGTGGACTTCTTTTAAATGTAATACATCGTTAAATTACTTTTATCGATTTATCTTTAAATATCGATACGGGACTACATGTGACGTTAATAGCTTAAAAAGCTATTGTCTAGAGCGATGTTTGAAAGCTCATTAATATCGAACGGTATTTCGCTTCGGCCATTGTGTGACCACTCGTATAGTGGTCTGTACTTAACACACAATTTATAAATGAAAATTGAGCGATAAACTAATGTTAGGTGATGATATTTTGTGTATTAAAAATGATAAATATGTTTAGATAGACTCAGAAAATTTAAGTTGTTTCGAACAAGTTTCAGGCGTTACTTGCGGCTCCATTAAAAGTTGGAATGGTGTGGTTTTACCTAGTTTGAAGAGCACTTTTCTCTCTTGCATAAAAGCGTACTGCTCATTCTCAGTGCTCTGTTCACTGAACTTGAACACCCCTACTTCTAGCACCACTGTTTGTATCTGTGATGGCTAACCTCAAAGCTTCTTAGCGGTTAGCCTGAACCACTTAGCTATTACCCTTCGCATGTGTAGTGGTGGTTAGAGGTAGCCAATGCAATTAGGTGCAGGTTGCATTTAAAAAGTGCTGACTGATCACGTGCGCAGCTCATCATCATCGTGAGGAGATTTGCAAGTTAAAAAAAAATCAAGAACATGCCAACCAAACCAATGCGGTGGACTCAAAAACTTTTTAGCAAATTAAATGAAATAAACTCTTCCTTTTTCAACGTAGGAAATTTAAATTTCATTTGCCAAACGTCAACGTGTTTTTTAATCCACTATCGTTTCAAAATGAGGGGAAGACTAACATGACTATCAATAACTACACATAAACCAAATCAGCTTTTCAAGTCAAGCACAGCATCTGTGTAATGAGTATAATAATATCACTTAAAAAATTAAAATACTAACAATGCTAAATGCTTAAAAGTATTGTTTTAAAATACGTAAAATAAATAATAGATGTAATTATTATGATCGCGATTATATATATCGCGATATTGTAGGTAATATGTTTTTCAAGAACAAAAGACTTCAACGGGTGCGGAACTAATTATAAATAATTTAGGTTGATTTAAATTGTTAAGATTATAATATTATTATTTGATTCAATTCGTGCACTTTTATTACTTCTTTATTTTTATTATTTTATACAATATAAAAAAGTATTTTTTGTAACATCGGGCTTTATTAATATAATATTATATTATAGCCATTTCGGTTCATGGTAATATCTAAAGTCTAATGCTTAATAAGTAGTTTTATCACAAATAATTACTTTAAAAGAAACACTATAAAAGTCTGTTTATTTTGTTAATAAATTGATGACGTCGCGATCCTGTCATTCCCCTTAAAAATATTTGGAAAAATATCGGCACGATTTTTGGTTACTCATTTTGATTTAACTGCCGTTTGTCGCTATCCGATTAACTGACAATTTCAGAAGGCATTTTAATGGAATATTGTTACATAATATTTCTATTTGCTTGTACTTTACCATGTTTTAGCGTGTTTGATTTCTTTACACCCAGCACTTCTAATGCAGAACTCTACTTTTGATTTATTTGTCATCTCATGAGTTTTAAGAATATAGGATCTCCTAAATCTTTTTATACATGTCTGTTTATTTTTAAAGTTTTGAGTTTTCATGCTTAACAGGCGGGTTGGTAACGCCACCGTTACATGGCATTAATAAATACAAATAATGTATTTGTTCTATTTTTGTTCTGTCTGTGTTAGTCTATTATATATATATATATATATATATATATGCTGTACTTAATATATATATATATATATATATATATATATATATATATATATATATATATATATATATATGTATTAAGTACAGCACAGGAAGTAGTTGAAAGTTTTATATTTTCACAGAAATTTTGCGGCGTCTACACCTTCTGCTAAAAAGAAAACTGGTTACTGGCTCCATATTATTAAATCTGGAAAAAATGGCACTTCTATTCAATCCCTTCGGTATTCTAGACGGAAAATGAGATTTTTTTATTGGATTCCCTTTATCATAAGCGGATACAGAGGTCCGACTTAATGCTTACCAATATTTTCTAATTCTCAAACTATCAAATAGTGTTTTATATGTAATCATTTATTAATACATCTTAATACTGACGTTACCATTGGTCTTGTGAGTACGTTACAATAAGTCTCATGATGAAGGAGCAATAGATATATCTAACGAAAACGCAGTTTTATCACTTTCATGCTTACTCAGTTAACAAGTACCTAACTGCAAAACTAGATACAATAAACTAATAATTTTGTCCTGTCCGTCTGTTCGATAAAAAGGTGTTTGATCGAATTAGATAAAAAAAGTTTGAGAGTTTACAATTTCGACCTTCTTAGTGGTGTCAAATTTTTCGGGCAATTTTTCCCATAACAAACGTGTCATACGACCATAGAACCCTTCTAAATGCAAGTGGTCACTACGTCACTCTAGTTTATAAACACCTTTATTAATTTTCAATGAAGAGTCATATAGCTGCGCTTTCAGAACAGTATTAGTAATAAGAATAACCAGGTATTAATACTAGTCATAGGTGCTAGAATATAATGAAAATATCCTAAAGTTCTACTTACATACTTAAGTGTAATCATAATAAAGCTTGATGTGCCTCGGTGGCGATCAACATAACATCGGTTTGTTTAGATATGATGCCACTTTTCTCAGCTTCTTAACACTTTTTAAAAGGTGTGAGAAGGTAGAGGGCAAGCACTTGACGCTTTTCAACAGTTCGTAGGCGTCGGGGTCAACTGGCATGTCAACGAGCTCCAGTGTCAATGACTCGGAGAGTGCGCTTTTCTACTAGAATATTACATTATTGTCTTTTTATGTTAGGTAAGAAGAGAGTAATTATTCTTGATGACTTGTTCATTACATCACGTACAATAGTTGAGAGTTCTAGGGTCGAATCTTAACTGTGTATCAATTGTGTACTAAGCCGTCATAACTCCATATATATATGGAGTTATGACGGAAAATTTACCGCTAACGAATCTTTTATCCTATATTTATTATTATTATTTATTATTATATTCATATATTTATTATTTATTATAAAAGGCAGATTTAATACCCTATGGCATTCTCTACCAGTCAACCCTAACAAAGATGGAATAAATAAAAATGTTGGTAGGTGCAAGTTAAGGACAAAAACCACCTATACCGTTACGGTTACAGCCTATTAAAATCTATGATGAACATACGCCTCCCCCATAAATGGCATCGTAGGGAGGATGTTTGCCATAACTGCCACTTTTGGCTAGCGCGTTGGCAAACAGAGTGTTTTATTTTTAGTCGTTATTAGGAAGACGCTGCTGTCCATCTCCTGATTTGTTTCCCTCTGTCGCCTCTTACGACACCCACGGGTTGATATGGGGTAGTGGATATTCTCACACTGCCACTATATGCTAACTTTTCTTCTATATAATAGTTAAGTAAAGGTTTAATTGGATTTTGATACGAAAACCTTGTGCGATTTACGCATGTGGATTAGAAAAGATGAAACATGTGGTCCAATGTAAATTTGGTGTAAATTTCAATTTATTTTGTCTGTCTGATGGGTCGGCTATCTGCGAATGAATTAGAATAGAATGACATATAAAATAATACATATTGAAAATATTTTTTTAAGCACATAACGAAGATTCATTTCTATTTAGTTGAAACGGCTAGAAGTAATAATCGTACGAGTCCATATTCGATTAAAAGCAAGTGAGCAGTCACATATTGCGACAATTTATTTTCAGAATAAATGCGAAAATGCTTAAATAAATTAAAAGATTACAAAATTCACATTTTATGAGCTATAAATACATTGTTAGGGAGGTGACAGATAGATTTCTTTTTTTTCTATATTATATACTCACTGGGCCCGTAACCTACAGGTTTGGATTAATTACGACTATTGCTAACCACAGTGTTTGAGAGCCTGTACTTAGGTTACGATAGATTAATTAGTTTTGATCCTACAAAAACACAAACCATCATCATCATAATCAACATTACAACCTATAAAAGTTATTATTAGCTACACCGCTACCCATCTCCTTTGCTGTTTCCCTTTGTCGCCTCTTATGATACCCATGGGAGGATAAGGGGTAGTGAATAATATACACCACCACTACACGGCAAGCGCAAACCATCGTTAATGCAAAAACACAAACTGTTAGATTCCGGGTCTGATATTACTTACACGTTACTTACACGGTAGAGCCACGCTGCAGCTATATTATGGTTGTAGCATGAATGGACCACGCTCTCACAGAATACCAGCGCTAAATGACAGCGTAATGCTGCTGCGTTTCGTATGGTAAGTGTAGAGAACCGGAAACCCTTTTTACTAGAAACGAGGCGTTCCATCTTAGTCCTCAGGGGTGACAACGTATCTGCATTTTGATTCTCAATAAGGGATAAATGTAGAAGTCTATGGCCACTGCATTCATTTACCATCAGGTGGACTGTGGCTCGTTTGTCAACCTTATTCTATATAAATAATAGTCTATATAGAATAAGGTAATAGTTTTTCAACCTTATTCAACGCCACGCGGCAGCTTTTGCTGTCGCAAGGATGGGCCAGCTCGAACCGGGGTGGTACCACGACTTCACAGAATACCAGCGTGAAGTAGAGGTTTACCTCTGCGTCGTGCTTGGTGAGTGCAGGTAGCTGGAGGACCAATCGTCCCCCCCCCCATCAACATGGTAGCGGAATTAAATAAAAGACTACCTCAGGAGGGTACCAGCACCCCTGAAGAATCCCTTGCTGAGCATTCATGACCAACCTACTCCACTCCTGAGCGTTGGTGCTCAGCCTGCCCCATGTATTCGGGAGGGGGGGGGGGCAAAATTCCGCCCGCGACTAATGCTGTTAAGAGCAAGCGGAGCAATAAAACCAAGGCGACCCCTGTCACGCTATCTGTCCATTTTTGCAACATCAGGGGACTTCATTCCAACCTTAACGCTGTCCATTACCATCTAGAGACGGCGAATTCGGCCTTCCTCTTTTTAACCGAGACTCAGGTGTCCTCTCCGGCTGATACTTCATATCTCTCCTAGCCGAGGTACAAATTAGAACACTCCTTTGTGCCCCGGGCTGGAGTTTGCGTATACATCAGAGAGAATATCTGTTTTCGACGCCTCGGCAGTCTTGAAGGTACGGACCTGTCCATCCTATGGCGGCGCGTAGACAGCGACGACCATCCCCGCGTTTACGGGTGCCTCTACAGGTCCCATAGCAGTAATGCCGACACAGACCGACTCGTCGACCACTTCCAAATGGCTGCAGACTCCGTGCTACAACAAGTCCCATCCGCAGAGATCGTGATACTCGGTGATTTTAACGCCCACCACGCTAAATGGCTTGGTTCTCGTTTAACCGATCATGCGGGTAGATCTGACTATGACTTTGCCTTGGCATATGGTCTAACACAACTGATTACTTCGCCTACGCGGATCCCAGATGTGGAGGAACATGTACCTTCCCTGTTGGACCTTCTTCTGACCTCTCATCCGGACGGATATCAAGCGTCCGTTGATGCCCCCGTGGGCTCTTCGGACCATTGTCTGATCCGGAGTACGGTGTCACTCACGCTCCAGTCGCAGTTGTGATCTGCAGCTTGCCGCCGTGTCTGGCACTATAGGTCGGCCGATTGGGATGGGATGCGGTCTTTTCTTGCATACTACCCTTGGGGGCGTGTTTGCTTCTTGCCGGAAGATCCAAGCGTTGTTGCCGATTCTGTTGCTGATGTGGTACTTCAGGGTATGGAACTTTTTATTCCATCCTCTGTAGTGCCCATCGAAGGCAGATCCCAGCCATGATTTGGTTGCTCCTGTAAAATAGCATCACGCTATAAGCAGGAGTGCTACTGGACCTGGGCTGACGCATCAAAGTCTCGGGATGTAAACACCAGTGCTCTTAAAAAGAAGTATAATTCCGCCTCCAGGTCCTTCAAAAGCGTCATTGCTAAGGCAAGGTCAGAGCACATCGGTAGAATTGGCGAGAAGCTAGTTCGCCTTTCTTCGGGAACCCGTGCATTCTGGTCTCTCGCCAAGGCTGTCCAAGGGAACTTCTGAGGGGACGACTCACTGGCCCATGCCGCAAAGGAAAAAGCCGACCTGTTGAGCTCTCTCTTTGCGTCCAACTCGACTCTAGATGACGGGATCTATACATATTTTTGACGTGACTTTTATTTTCAATATTTTCTTTTAAGTGATCGTCATCGCCCCCTACCTTTCGACAACTCCGTGGCACAGTATGGCTTAGCAATGAGTTGCAGCGCTAAGAGCCGCGCGTTGGATAGTAAGAATTTGTATGCCATACAAATAATTGTTTCAGGTATGTTTGTGCTTGTGAAATTTATGTATGTAAACTGCCACGATACAGAAGTAAATCCTAATATGGAGGTAACTTTAAAAAAAAAAGATTATTTTTGGGTCATGGCAGATAATACGCTACATGGAAGTATGGCGAAAAAATCTGTAGTTATAATATCAGTACGATTTAAAAATGAATGTTACTACATTGCAAATCGTGTCCATTGTATTAAAATATTCTTACAATAGGGAAAGGCTACGTTCAGCATTGTTGGTCAAGGAACTGTTCAACGAGATGATAAAATAGAAGAAGTGAGTGTACTTATAAAAACTGGAGTTAAATCATAATAATATTCTTTAGACAGAGATTTTCCAAATTTATAATAGCTATTGAGAAATTGACAATAACGGAAATGATATTAGAATGTATTACAAATCACATATACATGCATTTTCTATTATAAAACAATTGGTGGGCGTTGACATCATATCGTTGACATGTTAACAAGCTCTTTAGGTGAAAAAAAAACGAATGCCCTCTCTAGATTTTAATTGTTAAAGTACTTGATACTTACGGTCACTTAAAGATTGATTAAAATAATAGTTAAAATTTTAATATAGTGTCTATTGTTTATAAATTACTAGCTGGTACCCTGTGCGTTGCTGCCGCAGAAAAAAATAATTATGGAAATATCATTTCAAATTTGGAACATTTATGTTGTTTAATTAGGAATGATAATACATTTATTGAAGTTGAGTGACATATTACTTTCAAATAAATTTGTCGATACGATACGCACGCCACCTACCGTAATTTAATTGTACTATATAGTTTAGTCCGCCTATAACCTTCGCGGAAATGCAAGCAATAAGTTAACAAAGTTTTACCGCAATCTGATGAACGGTGTTGCAGCGTATAAAATACGAACAAACAAAAATAAATTTTTATGTACCTATTAGATTAGAATATAAAATCAAGGAAAAGGTAGTAAATGTTCACAGAAAAGTATTTCATGTATATTATCAGGTTGTTCGAACTAAAACTTAAGTTAACTTACTTAAAGAGTTATGTTGTAGAGCTCGAAATTTGTTAGACTAGAAATCGAGGTTGTTCGGAAATTTTATGACTTGTGCATCATTACTAGAGACGAGATGGCGAACATCGATAGATCTTTCAAGAAATGCAAACCTGATAAAGTATCCTTGAAAAAGCCTACATCCAGTAATAGATTTGTATACTATGTAGGTTGATGATGCAATGCGATGCAATATCTTGGTGACAAATAGGATTCACTTTTTGCGATAAAATAATATCGTGGAAATAATTTCTTAATCTTTTCTAAATAAAAAAATATTAATTATTCTATAAAGAAATATAGCAATTATATATTAATGTACAATATTTATATCTTGATTTCTTACATTGGTTTCCTCATTATTTTCATTCACCTTTACCATGTGGTTATGGAATGTAGAGGTACATGATGTGGTAAAATAGTAAGAAAAAATGCCATCTAGCGGCAAACTGTGAAACGAGCGTATCAAATGTAATTTAACGTAAGTAAAAGCATTGAATCTAGGTGGCGCTACATTTTTTTTTAACTAATATACTATCCTTTGAAAAAATTAACTATAATGTTTCAATAGTAATTATATTTATTTGAAGTTCACAAAGTAAACTAAATGCAGTAATTTTGTATCTGTAATGAATTGCATATATTAATCTACTAGCGCCACCTAGTGTCGAATAGGATACAAAGTAATATCTCTTTTGAATTACTTACCCAGGTGGCGTTACTGTCGTTGGAGACTGTTTGGAATGTGGGAACACAACGAAAAGTCATTGTAACGAATTTGTTTTGCGTTTTTACACAATTTATTTATAACTTTTCTCACAGCTTACCTGGAACAAAGGAAACAGATACTTAGTAAATTAAGCCTTAACGTAATGCAATAAAGTTTTAAATTTTAAGACATAACTGATGTCATCATTAAAGAAATTAATTTAATATATGGGGCAACATTATGTGCCTTCAAAAAAAAAGAATAACGGTATCCGTTCTATTACCGTGGGTTTCACATTTCGTCGCTTAATTTCAAAATTAGCTTGTAGGCACATAATCTCTAACCTTAAGACAAAATTTCAGCCTACTCATCTAGGCTTTGGCACTAGAGGTGGCTGTGAGGCGGCGGTACATTCAGTGCGAACATTTTTAACAAACTCCGATGCAGATGTTCTTGTGAAGGTTGACCTAAGGAATGCTCTATCGATAGGTTAACCCTGCTGATAGAAGTGGCTAACCCCCGAAATTTACCATTACGTTTGACAATGTTACAGTCAAAATACTAACTTGTTTTACGAAAACCATGTTATCGATTCTGCTGTCGGTGTTCAGCAGGATGACCCACTAGGTCCAGCACTTTTCAGTTTGGGAATTCAACCCATTATTCCAAATTTGAAATCCAAGCTGAATGTCTGGTACTTGGACGACTGTACACTGGGAGGTAGAGCAGATGACGTCCTCAGTGATCTTAGTGGTATTTTTCGAAATTTTAAAATATTGGTCTTGAAGCAAAGACCAATAAATGTGAAATATTTTTTACAATTATTTATTTACTTCTCACAGAGACATGTTAATTTAAAATTTCAATCATATTTCTCTAAGAATAAAAACTGTCAGTACGGAATTATTATACCTCCTAGGTGCCCCGTTGTTTTCCGATAACATTAAATCTGTTTTAAAAACAAAATTTGATCAGTTTTTAAACCACATTGATAAATTGTATAAATTAAACCCCCATACTGCTCTTACTATTTTAAAATATTTTCTCCTTGTACCTAGATTTACATACTTACTCCGCTCGAGTCCAGTCTGAAAATGTTCGGATATTTTAAAAGATATTGATAATAATCATAAAATAACTATAGAAAAAATTCTAAATTTAACTTTAAATACAACAGCTTAGACTCAAGCTACTTAACCTGTAAAATTTAGTGGTATTGGTGTGAGAAATCTTTCTAGCGTTGCATTGCCTGCTTTCCTTGCTTCCGTGCATAGTATCAGTGACTTATGTAACATAATTTTAAATAATAAAGTAGACCTGTGCTTTGCTACGGAGGCAGGACAGACATGGCAAACGCTCTGTCCTGGCGGAAATGTTCCACTGGAAGTTAACCAACAAAAATATTCCGATGGTACAGAACATCCAGGAAGATTTGTTTCATAATTTCCATAGTGATCAAGATAAGGCACGCCTTCTAGCTGCTTCGAATAAGGAGTCTAGTCGCTGGTTACACACTTTACCATCAAGTAATCTCGGCACATTACTTGATGGGGCTTGCGCATCGCCGTAGGAATCCGAATAGGAGCGGCGATTTGTCAACCCCATCAGTGCCCCTGTGGTAGCAACGTCGACAAGTTTGGGCTCCACTGACTTTCATGTAAGAAACGTGCTGGTAGGTTTTCACGGCACGGTTCTTTAAACGATGTCATCCGAAGGGTTCTTGTCTCTATAAATGTTCCCTCGGTTTTAGAGCCTTGTGGAATATTTAGAGACAATGGTCTGACGGTATGACATTGGTCCCTTGGGAGAGAGGTAAAGCCCTAATATGGGATGCTACTTGCGTAGACTCTTTGGCGGCCTCTCAGGGGTACCTTGTTTAGAGCCGGGGCGGCATCAGAGGCAGCTGAACTGATTAAATGTCGCAAATATGAGTCTCTGAGAGATGACTACATATATGTGCCATTTGCTGTAGAGACTATCGTTATGTGGAGTCCACGTGCGGTGAAGTTCCTAAAGGAACTCCAACTGTTTGTTGCTGCTGGTGATAAGAGGGCTGGTTCTTTTCTCGCTCAAAGGCTATGTATAGCCATTCAGTGGGGAAACGCAGCCAGCGTTCTTGGCACGATACCGCGGGGAGGACTGTATGATAATTAAGTTACTAGTTTTAGTTTTTTCTTTTATAGTTTTAATATTAAAATTATCAGCCTTTAGGAATTTTTAAAAGAAAAATAAAGATAAATACCACGTTTAGCAGGTGTCTTGGGCTATCAAATTACTACATTACATAATGTTTTTGTTGTTTAAGGGTCACAACTAGTATGATTATAGGCTAAGAAGGCATTTTTTTATTAGACCTCGTCTATGATAACATATTTGTAAACTTGTTTGGAGATTTTTAACGAGGTAGAGCCAGGCTGCTGTTATATTAAGGTTGTAGAGCGAGTGGGCAGCACGGCTAATGCATTCATCATCTAGTGTTTTATTCCTACTCACTATTAGATAGACCTTTAATCAAGTACTGGCTTGTAGTAACTATAAAAGTATAAGAATTGAATTAAGTATCTATTCTCTATCTATCTATTAAGACACATTTGTTAGATACGTTGTTTAAACGTGTAGATGTTCGTGAGCTACAATAGCCTATTTTCCATCAAGGGTTTATTTAATTTTGTTTGTTACTTTAATATTATAAGAAAAAGATCCTCAATAATTTCATAGAAGTAAAGAGTTTAAATAGTTTCAAAAAGCATTTATGCCTAATATTTTTACATAAAATTGCGATAAAATAACATAAACGCCTTGTAATAGATTGATAAGCAGCCTCATGACCCGTGCCCGTTCCATTACGTCGTCATCGCGGTTGTCAACGCACCGCGAGCTTTGACAGGTTACTGCTCATAATTATACGTTTCCGTATTGAATACATTACCTAAACTCCGCACTACGAACATTAAGACGCACATTGATTAATAGAGCGAACGCAGTGACGGGTTAATTGATGCCGATTATCATCATTCCCTGTCCATCAAGGGCTTGTGTACTTAGCGTAATGCTTTCACGTGCGTGTAAAAAATACACAGAGGACTCATGCAAGTAATACTTTACTAGTTAGGTATTAAAAAAGAAAACAAAAATAACTATTGCAATGTTTGGAGCAAGTCTTGTAATTTTAAAATTGTCACAAAAAATAAGAACAAGACTTCATGATAATTGGCCATCACTTGTTTTTGAATTTGAAAAAAAAATTTGAATTTCTATTTAGCGCGATACACCTCTCGCTACTTTGACATCCGTATATATATATCCACATGACCTACTCATTTTTAATTTAGCCTATTTCTTTAATATAATGTCTTACTTGTTGGAACCAAGTGATAAGAATAATATGTAATTTTTTAGTTATATTTAATAGTTAGCGTTGCTTGCAACCCTGTTTTTTTATAAGATCGAGTGACAAACGAGCACAAAGTCCACATTGCTGTGGCCCATAGACATCTACATCTATCCTCGTTTGCAAATCAAATTGCAGATGCGTTGTCACTCGTGAGGACTAAGATGGAATGCATCTTATCCAGAAAAAAGGGTCTCCGGTTCTCCACACTCACCATACGAAACACAGTAGTGTTAAGCTGCTATTTTACGCTGGTATTCTCTGAGAGCGTGGTACTTCCCCGGTTGAGCCGACCCATTCGTGCTACAACTATACTACTAATATAGCTGCAGCATGGCTCTACCACGTGTAGAACCCGTTGTGGATTCTAGGTTGTAATTAGATATGAAATCAAAATTAGTGCAAAACAATTTTTTGGTTTGAGCCAGGTAATTAGGTTATTTATCTTGCGCATTATATTTTAGTCCCTGGTTCATTACATAAAATTTAAAAATATTGGCATGGTTGAAGTATGATATACTACAAATATTTATAATTAGAAATGTATGTATTATATACAAGTTGTCATTAATTTCAAGGTTTCAACAGAACAATATATATCATAGCGATTATAAAAATTGACGTATAATTTCTGAGTAATAATAATTTCAAAACATTCTTAGCGAGCACAGATTATAAAGTGAAGATTTCTAGGCATTCAAAATATCGAACGAAGGCAGAAAACGCGGCCCGTGCCACGCCTGAGGCGATGCGTCCATGTCCAGTGTTTTTTATTGACCGATTTATAAAATAAAAAATCAAGCGTTGTGGGATAACCAACTTTATAACCAAGGAATTGAGTCAATTTTGGTTTAACTCGTGCTTTTTTAAAGATACTTAGGCACCGCCGTTCAAGAGCTTTATGCCTTATTGTAAAGCAGGCGTTACAGCGGTGTAATGATTACTCGCGGTTTAAGGTGCACCACGCACGTTAATGTTTTTATCATACTTCAGACTAACATTCTTTTATAATATCTACCTTTCCGATTCCCGATGCTGATGCCACAAATTTTTCTTGTTATAATTTTAAGTGCTGATGAAGAGAATGTTTGTCATATTTTCTTCGCTTTTTTAACATTTATTATATTTTATGAACACGACATATTTTGTTGCGCTTAATTTTAATTTCTAAAGGAACTCCATCCGCGGCTGGTCGTTGCTGCTGGTGATGAGAGGGCTGGCTCTTTTCTCGCTCAAAGGCTAAGTATAGCCATTGAGCGGGGAAACGCAGCCAGCGTTCTTGGCACGATACCGCGGGGAATAGGACTGTATTATAATTAAGTTACTAGTTTTAGTTTTTTTTTTATTATGGTTTTCAATATTGTATATACTTAATAAAATATTTTAAGTTTGTTGATTACATATAATTATAAAATTTAAATTCACTTGTAAATCTCTAGAAGTTTCGAGTGCTTGTAACACAAATAGTTACGGGTTCAGATGTTGGACGTTGATGTCATTGTAAGTCGGGATTATCTTTAGCTTTTAAACGTTCATGTTTTTGGTACGATCTACGCAGAATGGGCTTACAATATCTTGAAGTATGCTTAGATAGTAGGTGGTAGAACCCATTTTCTATCCAAGAGTCCACTTCACATACTCCTGCCGCCAAATAGTGGTGCCTGCATGGCTGTTTTTAGGTCTAAAGGATATTTATCCTTTAGACCTAAAAACACTCTCTTTAGAGCAGGCTGTGAGTAGGCATTCCAGCTAGGTCCCGAGAGGAGGCAGCACAACAAATAGTCTTCGTTGTTTGATGTTGGCTTCAAGCGTATGTGGATTGCACTAGCCTCAAAAATACTTAATATTTTTTTATAGAGTAAGGGTGACAAACAAGCACACAGTTCACCTGATGGTAAGTGGATGCTGTGGCCCATAGACATCTACATTTATCCTCGATTAAGAATCAAAATGCAGATGCATTGTCACCGCTGAGGGCTGAGATGAAATGACTCGTTTCCAGTAAAAAAGGTTCCGGTTCTTTACACTCGCCATACAAAATACAGCAGCATAAAGCTGCTATTTTACGCTGGTATTCTGTAAGAGCGTGCTCCTTCCCCGGCCAAGCCGACCCATTCGTGCTACAACGTGTTTATTATATTTTGTCGTTAGTGTCGATGCCGTTAAGGATGTTAACTTATGAAAATCAGTTATTTTAATAAGGCTTCTGTTAAGGTTTCTATAAGGTATAAAATAGTAAAAATCGACGAAATCTTAAAATATCGATTAAAACGCATCACAAACATATATTTTAATTTCTTTGTATATTAAAAATTGTCTTGTCTTGTGAAGTATTTTATATTAAAATCTAAGTACAAAGAGAGCACAAAGGTAGAGCAGCGCAAGGAAGTATAAAATGTATCATTAGAGAGGCGAAATTAAGCACGAAATTTTATTCAATATACAAAAAATAAACATCATGCAAAGTATTGGACTTCACCAAAGCGTTCAACATTGACGAACTTAAAACATAAGTTAGGCTCAAAAGAATCGTCTAAAACAGACGTGAGTAGGTTTTTATTAGGGTATTCTGTGGAAAGGTCCTGGAGAGTGCTCATTAAGTAATTGGCAGTCGAACCATAGTTTATGATTCTACGAGTTTAGAAACTTTGGGATGGAGTTTTGGATGAAAGTGCAGGTTTTATAACAAGTTTTTGTCTATATTTCTACAGTTTTCTTAACGTGTTTAAATGGCTTTAAATGCCTAATGAGCTGCCTAGAACTTTTTTTGGGTAAGTGACACATAATGTTCATTGCTGTGTTCCGGAGAGAGTCAGTATAATTACAAACTCATCATCATCATCATCATTACAGCCCTTCACAACTCCAATGCTGAACATTCCACAGGAGAACCTCTTTTCCCCATCGGTTGTCGGTTCTTCGAGCTATATGGCCGACCCATTGCCACTTACTAATCCGTTGGGCTATTTACAGACTCAGAAGCATTCAATCTTTAACCTTGGAGGTGGCAACAGTAGCCTTATAGAGTTGGATGCTGGTGTTTATAGGCTTCAGTAACCACTTAACATCCGGTAGACTGGAATTTAAATTTGTTTGGCATTTAAAGTTTATAAAAAAACACAACAGCCAGTTTTTGTTTAGCATTTATGTCCCTCTACGAGGGAAGGTCTCCTCTTTTGAGAGGGAGAGGAGTACACCATACAGTTCCATTTCTACGTCAGCTTACTGATACGTTGTGCTAAATCAGTGACTAGTTTTACTGTAGATCTTTAAGTGAACGAAAAGTGGAACACACAGTGTATGCACTCATACTTGATGGCACACAAATAAGTAATTGCATTAAACATATCTAGACCGATTCCAAAGCAGAAAATGAGGCATATAGAAGATAAGTTATGAATAATATGCAAAAAAATAAGATATGATTTAACTATCTAAAAATGAAAATCACAAGATTTTTTTATTATTAATTAATTTAAGCAGCATCCTCGATAAGTTTTCAAATTAATAAATGTTAAAATTTATGTAAAAATGGAAGTGAAATACCTTGTTTACTTATTTCATAAAGACCGTTAAAATATTTCAGTGAAGAAAATTGTATTTTATATCGTAGTATAATAATGTTTAAATTTGAAGAAAGTATTGGTTTGCGTATCCAAAATTGGTAGCTCAGTTCATTTCAACATTCCAAGCCCGCCTGTTCTCTTTTTAAATTTGGGTTGGTATTAACTCTGGGTATTAAATTGCAGTCGATTTGTTCTTATTTTTTTACTGTTACGTGCCAGTAGTGGAAGTTATTAAGGGCGTTAATCATTAACCGAAATTGAAACCAAATAAAAAAAAGTTCCTCTATGATATGACGAAGTAGATATTCTAAATAACCCGTACTAAATTACATTTTTGTGTTAATACAAAGTTATTTTCATGAAATGAAAAATTGAAATGAAAAATGCTAAATTAGTTCCTAGCCCCTTAACACCCTTTCATCCCTACTAACTAATAACTAGTAAGCAGAGATGTAAGTAATAGCGAATATATTAAATAAAATTAAAGTAAATCTGAAAATTGCAATACATCAGCATACAGCATTGTTGATAATTGTATTTATCCATGTACAAAAATAGCACTTATCCGAAGTGGTAGAGCGACGCTGCAGCTATATTATGGCTGGAGAACAAATGTCTTGGCCCAACCTGGAATGCGTGTCCATTCCAGGTTGGGCCAAGACTCTCACAGAATACAAGCGTATAATGGCAGCTTAATCATTCTGTGTTCCGTATGTTTAGTGTAATAGGCATTTCTATCATAGTCCTCAGGGCTGACAAGTCATCTTTTTTTTTTAATTATCATTATTTACATTTTAATTACTAGATTGAGGCTACATGTAGATGTCTGTGGACTGTGTACTGTCTCCCTTATTCTACAAAAATAAAAATAAAATGCATGAGATTATTGTGAAAAAAATTGAGAAGTGGTTATAAGGTGTTGGCTATTCTGAAGGCTTTTAAGATAGCTTTAAAGATTTTAATCATCTTCAAATCATTGAACAGCGCGGTTAAATGTTGCGTTGTCGAAACATGCCGCCAGAGGGCGTGGTCGCATGATGGATGCCAGCGCAAGCCCAAGATTGAATGTCGTAGTTGTTGCACGCTTGACTCCCTATTAAACAATCACCACTTTATAAACGTAATCGTTATAAAGTAGAATATACTCTATTACCTGAACCACATGGTTCATAAGATTGTACTTTTAAACTTGGCACTACTTTACATTTTTGTTTCAGACGCGGGTCCGTTCCATTCGTTTGTAAGGAAAACGTTTGAAAATAAATACGATTTTAACTACCTACTAATGAAGGAAGCTCGAACGGAGAATATTTATCCTTTGCTTGTTTTATTTTATTTTTTTAATTTTGAAAGGATATAACTACATTATTTTTCTTGTAACGTATTGAGTCGTGTTAACGATCAACAAAATTTCTCTACGAATAAACCAGATATTTTTTTATTTCTTTCTGATAATTGTGTACTTATATATAACTCTTCTGTACATGTGTTTGTTCTTGACCTTCTTCTAAACGACTAGACTGATTTTCATGAAATTTTTATGTGTGTTGGTTGTGTTGGATGGTTTAGATTCGCAATTGGACTTGGTAATTACCCGTGTGAAACTTCGGCCGATCACTAGTAAAATATAAATTAGCTGTAAATTTTTAATTGGCTGTATGTATATGTAGTTTTTATCTTATTCTTATAATGTAAATTAATATAAAATAAATACTGGTCATGTATCCCGTATTAACGTTTAAAAAAAAAGAATAAACGTTACCGTTACAGCCTATCAAAAGTCCACTGCTGAACGTAGGCATACCACATAGATTGTCACATAAGGGAGATATTTACCATAGTTGGCACGATTTACAGGCGTGTTGGCAACCGCAGTTTTCTACCGACTTCAAAAAGGTGGAGGTACCTACACAATTCGACTGTATGTTTTTTTTTGTTTTCTTTATGTGTGTTAGAATCTCATAACTTATTTCTCGGTGAACCAATTTGGATTATTCTTTTTTTTATTTGGAAACTGGTGCTTCACATGTGGTTCCATATAAATTTGATGAAGGTTTGACCAATAGTTTTTGAGTTATTCTTAATAATTTATATTGAAGTTGGTTGTACAAATTTTTAATTATTTTACATTTTAGTTGTCATTATTAAGACGCTGCTTCCCAACTCCTGGTTGGTTTCCCTTAGTCGCCTCTTATCACACCCACTATATGATGGGGTAGTGGTTGTTCTTACACCGACACTGCACGGTCAAACTCGGTCTCGCCTCTTCTACACTCGTATACCTACGCGTAAGTGCTCGTTAATAATTATGGGTACTCTTAATTTGGTCTATCCGTACGTAACATACATGAACTTGACTAACAAAGTAGGTACTGTAATACGGTACTGCCTTCATTGTCACACTTTGACTTCCTACAATATAATGAAGAGCCCTATTAATTCAACTGCATTTTTCTTTGTTCTATAACTATAGACTGCCGAATTAATATGATGATTTGAATATTATTCTATATTACAGTCTACTATCATATATAGATAATTCAATAAAGAAAAAACACACATTTAACGTGTTAGAGCCATGCCGAAGCTATATTAATTGTATAGTTGTAGCACGAATTGGTCGACTCGACCGGGGAAAGACCATGCTCTCATAATGATGTCATCAATCATGAATACCAGCGTAAAATAGCAGCTTAACACTGCTGTGTTTTGTATGGTGAGTGTAGAGAACTAGAGACCCTTTTTACTGGAAAAGAGGTATTCCATCTTAGGCTGTCAACACATTTGCATTTTGATTCGCAAACGAGGATAGATGTAGATGTCTATGGGCCACAGCAACCACTTACCATTAAGTTGACTGTGTGCTCGCCCGTCACCCTTATCCTATAAAAAAACACAAAGAACATTAACTCTTACGGATGTCATTCGGAGGAGTAGGCAGAGACTACGGACTTACACTTGGCACAAACTTGACACCTCTCTCGCTCCATTCACATCCATTTTTGTACGTGGTAGAGCCATGCTGCAGCTATATTAATAGTATAGTTGTAGCAAGAATGGGTCGGCTCGACCGGGGAAGGACCACGCTCTCACAGAATACCAGCGTAAAATAGCAGCTTAATACTGCTGTGCTTCGTATGGTGAGTGTAGAGAACCGGAGATCCTTTTTACTGGAAAAGAGGCATTCCATCTTAGTCCTCAAGGGTGACAACGCATCTGCATTTTGATTCGCAAACGAGGATAGATGAAGATGTCTATGTGCCACAGCAACCGCTTACCATCAGATGGACTGTGTGCTCGTTTGTCACCTTATCCTATAAAAAAATATACCTACGCATACAGACTTATCTTTCCCTTCTATAACGTATCGCCAATTTGTTCGGTAAGCTTGCATCTAGAGAGAACTATATAAATATTTCTTCCATAAATATTACACTACTGAAATATCATAACCACATCAGAATGAAAGAGAAGTGTAAAGGTTTGTAACGATTTTCTTCTTTAAATATCAACCTCTGGCTGACGCACTGCAAGAGGCAGTATATTTATTTTACAACACTGAACCTAATCATTGAGACTGGTAATCTACCGCAGAATTATCTCATCAATCCACCTACTCGGCGTGGTGAGAAGTGTTCGCATACGCATCTGCAATTTCCCTGGTGTTGCAGTTGTTTATGGGCGGTGGTAATCACTTACAATCAGGTGAGCCGCATACTCGTTTGCTCCCTCTAATATAAAAAAAAGTGTTGTACATTTTGCCTAATACTGCATGCTATGTTATTTTGGGTAATTTTGTGATGCATACCATACAATAAGGGTTGCTGAGGAATAAAATTTGTATCACAAAGTCCACTGCTGAACATAGGCCTCTTCTATAGATCGCCTCATAGTAACTTGCTACATATATATTTATCTATGCCTCATAGGGACGATATTAGTTATAGTTATCACGCTTAGCAAGCGGTTGACATGCATTTTTTTTTATTTAGCTTTTATGAAAAAGATACTGCTGCGCATCTCCTGGTGCAGCTTCTCTCTGTTGCTTTATAAGACAGCCATTGGACGATATAGAGTAGTTGATATTCTTATACAGCCACTACAGGGTTAAACAACAAAATTCTTAATATGCATAAATACTGATTCAACAAATTCAGCCTGTGACACATAATGACGTTCAAAACATACGTGTTATTAGCAAATTGGCAAAACATTGTTTTTAAATTGTTTATGTTTTTTTTTCATCAAACTGGCCAGTAATTTCATTACTTAAACCTTGCGTTGTGATGTGTGTACAACGAGTGCTGGAATCGTGACTATGCTCGGCACGAGCTAACCACCGAGTTACGTTCCCGCCTCGCTCGTAACACGGTAACGATCGTTCAGCCCGCTTGTAATTATTTTTTAACGATTCGGCCAGTGTGGGCGGTGGTTTTACCTTCATTCGGTGGCTATAAAATGGGCAACTTTTACTTTTTTTTCTATGCTGATAACTTTAATGCTCTATGGCCAGTTTTAAAGATCTGTACAGTAAATTTTAATGTATGTAATATAATATAATAACATAATCCATCCATCCATTCCATTACAGCAAATTAAAGTCCACTGCTAAACGTAGACCTCATCTATATATTGCCTCAAAAGTATATTTGGCATAGTAGTTTGTCAGATATGTTGGCAATTGCAGTTTATGCAGTAATGTGTACACGTATATGTCAAAATATTTTAAGATGTTCACGCCCAAAAAATAATTTATTACTGGCCGGTGAATACGAAGAAGATACTTTTTGTTTGAAGGCTTTTAAAGTTTTCAAATATTATATTCATAATTACAGTATGTTTAAAGTTTCGAACTCAACCTATGGTATAGTTACGGAAGTAAGAATTTTTTCGTCAGCTTTTTTAAAGACCACTCACATATTTTATCGATCGACATTAACTATTTTACTTTTTTCCGATATCGAAAGACTTGACACCTCTAGATTTACAACCCTCAATTATTTTAATAGATTAGTTCTATCTCATCTTATTTACTATTTCTGTCCTGTTTTAAACCATTCGACGGTATTGTAGCTTTTGGTTGCTTACCATCAGAATGCGTTTTGCATTCCTTACAAATCACAATACTATGATATATTGTGTATTTTTGACATAATTATTGGGTTGTATCTTTTATATCGTGGAGGAGTGTTCAAACTACAACACAACTAAGAGTGTGCGACAAACCCTTTGGAATTTAAAAGGTTGATATTGGCTTGTTACGCTGGAATATTCGTAAAATACCTAGAAAGCTGAATATCTTTCGATCGGAAAAACACATGCGCGTTAAATACACAGAATGCTTACCGATGCGCAGAAATAAACCAGACTGAATATTTGTCGAGGACTTTGGGAACTGTGGCAAAAAGACCCTGATCGTTTTTGGCTCGATTAACAACAATGAACAAAGCGTGGCTTCAACATTGCGACCCTTGAAATAAATTACAGTCTATAATTTGGTACAGATCATATCTCTAACTCCTAATAAATTTAAGACGATGGACTCTTTTCTGGGATATTCTAAATCATGGAGCTACTGTTACAAGAACTATGTATGCAGAAAAAATAAAAAAAATGCGCAATGAAATCCGCGAGTCACAAAAACACAAATGTTGTTCTTTACGTGGAATGGTCATGCTGCAGCTATATGATAGTTGCTTCAAGAATCGATAGTCCTCACGGGTGACGACGCATATGCATTTTGATTCTTTATTGAGGATAAATGTAGATGTCTATGGGTCACAGTAACCACTTACCATCAGGTGGACTGTGTGCTCGTTTGCCACTCTTATTCTATATATAAAAAAAATTACACCTCAGCTCACAAATCCGCCTTTGCGTTGGCTGTAACTCGAAATGTAGTATTTAAAACTTTCGAGCATCCTTTAAGTTCACCAGAACTTGCATCTAGTGATTTTTCTGCCGACTTCCAAAAAGGAGACGGTACTCAATTCGAGTGTATGTTTTTTTTTTTTTTGCTTTTTTTTTATGTGTGTTACCTCATAACTTTGTACTGGGCGAACCGATTTCGATGATTCTTTTTTTATATGAAAGCTGATAGTTCTCGTGTGGTCCCATATGAATTTGATCAAGGTCAGACCAATGGTTATTGAGTTATTCTTAAATAACCTGTCTTGAAGTCGCTTATATTGAAGTCGGCTGTACAAAATTTTTAATTTTTAATTATAGGTATTAAGTTTAGCAAAAAGACATTCCAAGTTTTTCATAATTTTACTAAAAGGAAACACTAAAAAAACACTCATTCTCACTTTTTATTGAATTCCTCTTGTAAAATGCCTCTCTAATTTAAATGAGTTTTTCAAGTATTTTGAATCAGCCATCTAAACAAGAGATGTATGAGCTTTAAACTGTGCTTACTAATTTCCCTAAAATCGTTAACACTTCAAATCATCTAGGCTTTCTTTAGGGCACAAGAGATGAAGAATTTAAGAGCCGCAAATATGTATTTAAAATGTTATTCTTATAATAACGATACTGTCGTTCGTGTAAGACTCAAAATGATGAATTTCGCATTCGCACACGCAAAACAAATCTCAAAAAAGAAACAATAAAAAAGCGTTCGAAATTCGAAACATTTAAATTGCACGTTATTGCTACCGTGCACGCGGCAGTTGTCCAAATCTCACACAAATTCCTCTTCAGGGTTGTTATTATGTTACTGATTTGCCCATCTCGATTCGATGTTGCACAAATAAAAACCTTTAGCCGGATAATTCGTGGGAGTCCGAATTTATCTGCTTCACGTGAGAAAGAACTGAGAAGTTTCGGAGAAGCGGCCTATTTTTCTAAGCCTTGGTATTGCCGTGTTTTATTAGTGTATAGGATGAATTAATGTATAGTTTAGTATTTTTTGCATCGTAATGATTTTATTTTTTACATAATTGTGCTGATGTTGTATGAATCCAGATTAATATGCAGCAGCGACTTTAAATAGGTAAGTGCCGATTTTTAAATTAAAAATAAATAATTTAAAGCGGTAACGCGCAACGGATGCGCTGGCGGCCAGCAACCCGCTGCGAGAGGTCGCACTTTAAAAAAACCTTTTTCATTAGTGATGTCAGGAAGTTGACTGTCGACAGTTTTTTTTTAATAACAGTAAAGAAAATGGGGTAAAATGTTCTTTTCAAATCGGCAAACGCAGAATGAGTTCATCTTAAGTATGGAATGATGAACTTATGAAACATACAGAAAAAAACGATTGATGAGGGTGACGTTGAACTACGCTTTGAGGCTGTAATTGGGAAGGAAGCCACAAAGGTTTGCAGCAGAAGTTATGTTAATGGTGATGATAATACTGTTAAAATTTAGCTTAGCAAAATAAAATCTTATTGAGAGTTGCAAACGGTTGAGTTTGTATAGAACATCATTTTAACACAAACTGTTACATTTTGTATAATGTTAATAAAGTTCCGTGAACTTTCATCGTCTATATTTCTTAATTTTTTTTTATTATTTTTACCGCTGATAAGATTTACGATCCTTAATCTGTCTGCTGATAGGGACGGAAAATCTTTACTACAGTAAAAGAGACCCGGCATGGATAAAGAAATGAAAAGAAAGACCGATAAATAAAGAAGAAAAAGGAATGAAACATGTAGCATTTAACTTCAGAGAACAGTAAACAACAGTGGAATCCAGTTATTTAAATTTTACCTTTTTGTTTTAAAAATAATATAAAAGGAAAATAAATAAAAAGTTTTAGGAGTGGTTCAAGAGAGTCTAATGGCGGATTCGAACCCATGACCTTTTAGTCGCGGCCACATTCTATCATTAAGCTATTGTAGTTTTCAATTTTTAAAACACAAGAAACAAACCCGCTGCTTGAATTACAAGAAAAGATGACAAACGAGGACACAATCCACCTGTAAGTGGTAAGTGGATGCCGTTACCTGTATGTGATACCTACATTTATCGTTGATTAAGGTTCAAAAAGCAGATGCGTTTCAAATTACAGTTTTACGTTAAGGCTTAGTCATGGTATCAGTAATGAGTCGGGCATTATTGATTCAGAAATAATGCAATTACAGCGTGACTCTACCACGTAAGCTACTGCATAGGGGTCATCATTTCAGATGGCTTACTCATGCTTAAAACGAAATATCTGAAAATAAATAAATATCAGCATTACACATTACTCACGGGACACTAACCATCAATTTATCGATAAACAATTTTTGACAGCACTATCATCAACCGAACTGTCAGTACGTAAGACGGCGAATGAAAAATGTTGCCAGCCTCAAAAAAAGACCACATACTATCCATTCATAAAACGCGGGCTCGCTCGCATTTAGAAATTAGTTTATTTTAATTATTCGGTGAGCGTATTGTTGTATTAATTATTGGAGCTTCGTCCGATTGTCGGGCTGGACAATATATTTTATTGTCTTTCTGTACGGCCATGATTTATATATCTAGTTAGTAAGTTATTTGAATTTTAATTTAGACGAGTTTTAATGGGGTACGCTTGAATGGTTTCTAATTAGGGGAAAACAACCGGACGGAAAGATATGAATAATGTCAGATATAAATTCGAGTTATGAGTTGAGAAACCGACGGCCGAGGCACCTGACCTCTGTATTAGCCACACAATAGGTACATATTTGCTATAACAAATTGTCTTTTGAAAGAATAGACGATGAAATATTACTATATTCATAGCTTATATTGTTACAGTTATACGTTGTTTCCAACTAAATGTAAGTGAACGGATTTTTTAAATAGACATATTCTCTGGTGGTACTACGAGTACATCTAAGATGACAAATGAGCACGCAGTCCACCTGATTGTTAGTAGATGCTATCGCCCATAGACACCGTCTGTTTTCTATTTAAAATCCAAATGGAGAAGTTTAGTCACATCTGTAAAAAGATCTTCAGTTCTCTATACTCACCATACGGAACACAGCGGTATTAAGTTGCTAGTTTCAGCTAGTATTTTTTACAGGATCTCACGCACAAGATCCTTCCCCAGTGGAGACAAGGCATTCATGCTGCCACCATAATGTAGCTGCAGCGTGGCTCTACCATGTTACAAAGATGCTTCATATATGAATAATATAATAGCATACGTGAGGGCAATATGGTCATCCGGTTAATACGTTCACTTTCTTATTACTCAAAAACTACAGCCTTGTTTGCATGGCTTTGTGAAACGATAACTCTTCATCAGTCAATCCAATAATAAAAGTTCAAAAGGTTTCTGCTTTATCGACACCATTTTGATAATTGACATTATAGTGAATATTTTAGTAGTGTGTAGCAAAGAGTATATGTGTAGTGTAGTTAGTTTTTTTTAAAGTTGATTTTTCGAAGTGTTCCTAATTATTGCCAAAGCTTGTTTGCTATTTTTTTCTTAATATCTATATTAGTTATAGTATACGACTTTGTATTTTTGTTTCTGTTCTACTTCTAGTTTTAGTTTTATAGGGCAGCAAAGTCTAAAGTGACCAAAGTACTCTCACGTACCTTATGAAAAACAGGTTTAATTTCAACGTACTGAGGACTTATGATACGTGTCATAGCACCAACACGAACATCACGTAAAAGATACTCATTTTTATAGGATAAGGGTGACAACCGAGCACATAGTCCACCCGATGGTAAGTGGTTGCTGTGGCCTATAGACATCTACATTTACCCTCAATAACGAATCAAAATGTATATGTGTTGTGACCTCTAAGGACTAAGATGGAATGCCTCGTTTCCAGTAAAAAAGGTCCGGTTCGGTTCTCCACACGAAACACAGCAGTGTTAAGTTGCTATTTTACGCTGGTATTCTGTGAGAGAGTGGTCCTTCCCCGGTAGAGGCGATGCGTTCGTACTACAACTATACCAGCAATATAGCTGCAGCATGGCTCTACCACGTAAATTCTCTCATTTCTTACATTAAATGTTTGAAAAATTCCAATCTGAGAGAATCCATATATATAAATAAATTCCTTTTACTCGTTATAGCGTGACATTACTCAATACTCCATTAACTGCTGTTCACAATTCATCGGGAGTAAATCACTTTTTTAGTAAAAAGACGACACATTCATTAAAGTAAGGTGCCTCGTGCCCTACACAATACTAAAAAAATAAAAACTGTAATAAAAATAAAGACGGCCAGTTCCTTTGCTCTTATTGCCTATTAAAATATATCGGCAATGTTTATTGATAATCGAATTTTTAATAACCAATTAGACTCGTTCGTTTTAATATACTCGATAATAGATATTACTAATGTCTGTGGGCGGATAAGTTAGGGACATTTTTGAATGATCACGTAAGCGTTTAATGATTAATTAAGAAAATCTACATAGAATTATGCAATTGTCTCTATGTAGAACATTAGACTATGTTTTACATACAAATGTAATAAATATACTATTACCTCATACCAATAACGAAAGATAAACGGAACACTAGGTACATTACAAGTGACGCCAAAACCAAGCCAAAACCATGTTCAACTTATTGTGAGATCCACGCATTCACGCACTCATATGCATCAAAACAATTTATAACCAACAACATCGTCTTAGATGCATATGTGCACAGTGGATTATTATGGACTGATAAAGAAAGAAAGAAAGAAGAAATATGTGTATAGTGGATGTCAAAACAGTGAGCATGGTTTCGGCGTCACTGTATATGAGAAACGCTCCGTCTACTTTTTTTGTTGGTTTGTTACTATTAGATGATAGACTTTAAATTTTTAACAAATATTGCAATTCTACAAAGATTTGCGTATATTTCTTTATGCAGAGCTGTAGTTACATTACAGTAATGAGTCTTTTACAAAACGCGTCACAAAATTAATTTGTCAAAATTACATTCAATAAAACCATGACAAAACCACACGGTGGGTAACGCTCGCCATTTTGAATGAAGCGTATGAATAGGGACCTTTAGTAACACCGCTCCCGTTCCAAATTCAAAATTTGAGATTCGAAATTAATGGCGAATTTGACAGGAGCTTTATTGCGCGGCTAATTTAAATCTTATCAACGTAGCGATGACAGGGTTTTAATGGGATCGCACCGGTTGTTTTTAAGAAATAATCCTTTCCATTTCATTTGAGTGGATAGTATTTTTTGTTTAAAGAATTAATTAATTTACAAGTTGCAATTAATCAGTGGCGCAGATATGTTTTCCATATTTACTTGAAACTGAGTTAAATTTATTTTGGGTCATTTCCCAGTTGGCAGGTAAAGTATAATCTTATAATTATAATAAAATTTAAAAATGAGTTTCAGTGGAAAATGAAGATAAGTTTTATTTAACTTTGATTTCAGCTAGCAGATTGAATCGAGATCAGTATTATTAAATTAAAAATACATATTAATAAAACAAAAAATTGAATTTAAAAATGTGTTTCAGTGGAAAAGAAAGACAAGTTTTATTTAACTTTGATTTCAGCTAGCAGATCGAGATGTCAGATTGCCTTTATTGAAATTTAAGGCACATATTAAAAGCAATCTAATAAAAAAATGTTATTATAAATTATATACTATTTTAATGATAATAATGCTTGGCCATAATGAACTTTCGTAGATTTTCTTGATTTATGTAGGTATTATATTGTAACTTTTTTCGAAAAGTACTTTATAATTTCTTGTTGCTTCTTCTTACAAAGTCTCCCACAGTAGGGACCTTTTCAATCGATGGTTTAGTATTTTTGCCTTTCAAAAAGTACTTTGTAAAGGCCATTTTTCGATAAAAATATTTTGCTTTTGATTTTGATACAAGTAGAAAGAAACGGAGAACACGACAATTATTACCCTGGGATGCATTTCTTGGTAGGTTAGCTTATAACGCTGGGCGGAGTGTTGGTGAGCACAGTCAATATCCGTGCACTGGAAATGCTGTTCATCACCAATATATGAACTGTGATGTGGTGGAAGTTTGTTCTAGTTTTTCGCCTTTAGTCAACACAGCCTCATCCTTCCATCGGCAATGCTGATGAAAAGAAAATTTGACATGTTCTCTTATGCTACATACATTAACCCTTACTCCATAATATCAAGAAGAGCAGTGGTAGCTTAGGTGTTAAGCGCACGCCGCTATTTTCACAGTTTCTATCAAAACCGTGTTACTTCCATAGATATCTACTATTAGTTTCGTTTTATAGGTAGTAGAGCCACGCAGCAGCTATATTATGGTTATTACACGAATGGGTCGTCTCGACCGGGGAAGGACCACGCTCTCACAGAATACCAGCGTAAAATAGCAGCTTAACGATGCTGTGTTTCGTATGGTGAGTGTAGAGCACCGGAGACCCCTTTTTAATGGAAATGAGACGTTCCATCTTAGTTCTCAGTGATGACAACGCATCTTCATTTTGATTTTTTATTGAGGATAAATGTAGATGTCTATGGGTCACAGCATCCACTTACTATCAGGTGGACTGTGTGCTCGTTTGTCACTATTATTCTATAAAAGCAACCTGCACACACGACATGTAAAGTTTTCCAGCATACATTGAGACAGTGCAGTGGAAACTTTATGGGTAAAATCCTCTCTGAAATGAGAGGAGACCTGTGCCCAGCAGTAAGACGCATATAGACTGTAGTTTTATATTTTTTCTTAAAGTTAAAGTTACGGTCCACTCCTGGAAACAAGCCTTCTCTCTTTTCTGGGAGGTTTATTTTTTGTTTTATATAAATACCATATTCCAGACCATCGAGCGGAACCAAGGCTCCAAAGTCTTTGCCAGAGATCTTTTTTTTTTCTTTATTGTTCATAGAATCAACAGCACGTTATAAATATAAATAGAAGTTCTCATACAATTCTTAATGCCAATTATAGGTTCTTACTTTATATACATAATATTTATACTATCGCTTGTTAATTGACAAATTAATGATATTAATTATATAGTGCTTATTAGAAATGAAATTTATATTACACATCTTTGATACGCATGTGTGTGTGTGTGTGTGTGTGTGTGTGTGTGTGTGTGTGTGTGTGTGTGTGTGTGTTTGGTTATCTCTTGCTTAATGATATAATAATTTCCTTCTTAAATATTGATTTGCTTTGGTGGAAGATGTCAATCGAAGAAAATTCTTTATTATAAGTTTTTAGTATGCGACATATTACAGAATTCTGTGCATAATATGTCTGCCCGAAAGAGCCAACTGTCAAAGCTGAAGACCGAGTGTGGCAGCATAGTTTCCGGGACACCTGAGATTTTGAGTAAGATTGAGAGGTTCTATGGGCAGCTGTACACGTCATCGTTGGAGCCACACGCAAGTGTGAGTAACGATCCAAGAGCGAGTCTAATACGACACTATTCCGAAGAAAGATATATAGAAAAATATAAAACTAATCTAAGGTAAAACTACAAGAAAAGATGTTAAGTAGTCTTAATGCAGTATAAGAATATATACATCAGGGTCACCGGTGTATGCAAATGTATACACTGAGCCCGTCTAACAGAAAAAACCTGGAATAAAAAAAAAGAAGAAGATATACCAAAAATGTTTCGCCAGTGTTTGACCAGTGTCAGAGACATTGCATAGCGAAACAGGTGGAATAGAAAGACAAACATTAAAAAAAATATATAAATTAGTAAGAATAACTCAAAAACTATTGGTCAGATCTTGTTCAAATTTAAATGGGACCACACGAGAAGCACCTTGGGACTCACAGACAGAGCTTTCATATAAAAAAAGAATCATCGAAATCGGTTCACTCAGAAAAAGGTTATAAGGCAACACAAATAAAAAATGAACATACAGTCGAATTGAGTATCTCCTTCTTTTTGAAGTCGATAGAAAACAAGCTATTTTAATTTACCCTATATTATGCTTCAGCTTTTTGCCGGAACGGTTTTACTTGAAGTTAATGAATCTATTAAAACATATATTCTTATCACAATATTGTAAATTAATAACCACGGTGTTAACTTAGTCGTATTCATTGTTTTTCCGCTATATTTAATACATTTGTGAATGTTTTTAACATTTGAAATAATAAGTGGTAAAATTAAAGATTTTGTACAACCGACTTCAATATAAATAAAATGAGAACATCATCAATGTAGTCGAACTCAATTAAATACGCATTATTAAGGATAACTCACTACTGATCTTGATAAAAATTTATATGGGACCACATGAGAAGCACCAGATTCCAATTAAAAAAGAGAATCATCAAAATCGGTGCACCTAGAAAAAAGTTCTGAGGTAACACACGTAAAAAATACATTCGAAATGAGAACGAAAAGAAATGCACAGAGTAACGTAAATACTGGTAACTAACTCACTCAACAGGATATTTTGTAAAGGTTAAGGAAAATTAGTTTTGTTAAAAGATAAAAGACACCTCTATAGGTATGATGGATGGTTCATTCCGAGGTAACACACGTAAAAAATACATTGGAATTGAGAACGAAGAGAAATGCACAGAGTAACGTAAATACTGGTAACTAACTCACTCAACAGGATATTTTGTAAAGGTTAAGGAAAATTAGTTTTGTTAAAAGATAAAAGACACCTCTATAGGTATGATGGATGGTTCATTCAGAGGTAACACACGTAAAAAATACATTGTAATTGAGAACGAAGAGAAATGCACAGAGTAACGTAAATACTGGTAACTAACTCACTCAACAGGATATTTTGTAAAGGTTAAGGAAAATTAGTTTTGTTAAAAGATAAAAGACACCTCTATAGGTATGATGGATGGTTCATTCAGAGGTAACACACGTAAAAAATACATTGGAATTGAGAACGAAGAGAAATGCACAGAGTAACGTAAATACTGGTAGCTAACTCACTCAACAGGATATTTTGTAAACGTTAAGGAAAATTAGTTTTGTTAAAAGATAAACAACACCTTTATAGATATGATGGATGGTTCATTCAGAGGTAACACACGTAAAAAATACATTGGAATTGAGAAGAAGAGAAATGCACAGAGTAACGTAAATACTGGTAGCTAACTCACTCAACAGGATATTTTGTAAACGTTAAGGAAAATTAGTTTTGTTAAAAGATAAACAACACCTTTATAGATATGATGGATGGTTCATTCAGAGGTAACACACGTAAAAAATACATTGGAATTGAGAACGAAGAGAAATGCACAGAGTAACGTAAATACTGGTAGCTAACTCACTCAACAGGATATTTTGTAAACGTTAAGGAAAATTAGTTTTCTTAAAAGATAAACGACACCTCTATAGTTATGATGGATGGTTCATAACTTTCCTTACTAGTAATCGCAATAAATTTCTCGTAGAAGGTGCAATTAGTGAGTAAGGCCACTAATACTGAGCTATCTCTAGCGGTGGGATGACTTACATTCAATATGATTTAGATTTTAAATCATGATTGCTAAATTAGGGACACAAAACCGTTGGAAGATTAACTTTTTATTTTTATTTATATAATATCTATTTCTGATTCTTTTCTCGCTCAAAGGCTAAGTATAGCCTTTGGGGAAACGCAGCCAGCGCACTTAGCATTATACCACGGGTAGTAGGACTGTATGACAATTAAAATTTTTAGTGTTAGTTTTTCTTTATTATCGTTTTTTTAATATTTTTTGTAACCTTTTAGTCAGATTTCATTTTATAGTAAGATACGTGAGGGTAATATGGTATGGTAATACCTTAAGCTCTGCCGCCCTATAAAACCAAAACTAGGAGGAGGACCTAGACAAGAACAAAAAGTCGTATACTAGGTATATCTAATATTTTAAGAAAAACATAGCAAACAAGCTTTGGAAATAATTAGGAACACTTCGAAAAATCAACTTAAAAGAACTAACTACACTCACGATACTAAAATCGACTAAAATATTTACGAAAATATCAACTGTCTAAATGGAGTCGATAAAGTAGCGTCCTTTTGACCCTTTATTATTTTTGATTGAATGATGAAGAGCTAGTAGTTTTTGAATTATAAGAAAGTGACCATATTAACCGGATGACCATATTACCCCCCACGTACTATATTTAAAAAAAAATGTTGTTATTAATAAGTTATTGCTAAACAATTTAAATTGATACAAAGATATAAGATGACTTAGAGCATTTTTTGTGTTCTAAGAATACCAGCGTGAAATAGCGGCTTAAAACTGCTGTGTATCGTATGGTGAGTGTAGAGAACCGCAGACCCTTTTTACTGGAAAAGATGCATTCCATCTTAGCCCTCACGGCTGACAACGCATATCTGCATTTTGATTCGCAAATGAGGATAAATTTAGATATCTATGGGCCACAGTAACCACTTACCATAAGGTGGACTGTGTGCTCGCTTATCACCCTTAACCTATAAAAAACCTGTTATGACCAATATTAATGGAAGTAGGTATAATGTAGGTTGATCATAAAACTACTGGTTTTATTCAAAAAAATCTTAAATGTTAAAAATCTGTACAACGCTAAATGAACATTGGTATCGTTATATATATATATATATATATATATATATATATATATATATATATATATATATATATATATATATATATCTATGGCAGTCAACATAAATCATATTTAAGATTTATTACAATCTTCGGTTTAACGCATCCAGTGTTTTCTAGCTGTATTGCGCAAGTTGTCGATCTAGCCAGGGGCGTCTCACGTTGAATGCTTGATTACACCTACCTAAACGGTTGTCACTTCTACGACTAATGTGACCAGCTTATTGTCACTTGAATTTGCAACATATTATGATTGTTTCTTTAGTTCTTTGCTGCGAAAACTGGGACATAAATAGTACTTAATAAAAGCGATTTATAAATGTTACTATTATAGAATTATAATGCATCATCATCATCATCATTACAGCCCTTCACAAGTCCATTGCTGAACATAGGCCTCCCCCAAGGAATGCCACAAAGCACGAGCCTGAGCCACCTGCATCCATCGACTTCCTGCATGTCTCACCAGGTTGTCACTCCATGTAGTGGGGAGTCACCCTACACTTCGCCTACCGGTACGAGTCTGCCACTCGAAAACCTTTCTTCCCCATCGGTTGTCGGTTCTTCGAGCTATATGGCCGGCCCACTGCCTCTTCAACTTACTAATCCGTTGGGCTATGTCGGTTACTCTGGTTCTACTGCGGATATCCTCATTTCTAAGTTTATCACGCAAAGATACCCCGAGCATAGCCTTCTCCATAACTCGCTGAGCGACCTTGAGCTTCCTCATACGGTCAGCAGTGAAGCACCACGTCTCAATTCCGTAAGTCATCACTGGCAACACGCACTGGTTGTTTCGCAACGCAATTTCGTTTTCAGGTTTTGAGCTATGTCTAACGAGAAGATGTGTCGTAGTTTCCCAAACGCTGCCCAGCCGAGTTGAATCCATCGATAATGCATAGAAACCAAAAATTCACAAGGATATGCGTTATATAGATAAATTACAGAAAAGAGCTATTCGTACCGTTTTCACTATAAGACCTAGGGACTCACACAGAGACCTTTTTAAAGAAACTAACATCCTAAATGTTACATCACTATTCATTGTGGTTAGTATTATGTATATAAGAAACCGTTTTAATACCTTTGAGAAAATATGCGATATTCATGATTTTAACATGCGCAATAAATTAGTACGTGGTAGAGCCATGCTGCAGCTATATTCATTGTATAGTTGTTGCATGAATGGGTCAGCTCGACCGGAGAAAGACCACGCTCTCACAGAATACCAGCGTAAAATAGCGGTTTAATGCTGCTGTGTTTCGTATGGTGAGTGTAGAGAACCAGAGACCCTTTTTTACTGGAAAAGAGGCATATAATCTTAGTCCTCACGTCTGACAATGGATCTGCATTTTGATTCGCAAATGAGGATAGATATAGTTGTCTATGTGCTACAGCAACCACTTTCCATCAGGTGGACTGTGTGCTTGCTTGTCACTATAATCCTATAAAAAAATCTAAACTATGCTAAATGCTGTACTTAAATGCAGGCTATGTTTGTATTTACTAACAAGAATTTTTAATATTACTGATTTTGCTTTTGCATAAATTTTCTAGCATATGTAAAAAGCAATCTCATGAGGAAAGGATTTTATAAATTATAAAAAATATTTAAAAGATAAGAATGCATGGTCATTTGACCTTTGTTTACTTATATTTTATAAGATAAAGTTGTAACTATTGGACGAAAAATTGTCGACTTTCAGTTTCTTGCTTTTCTTCTCACTAGGACTCCACGACGACACAGTAGGGATTTTTTGATGAAATGGTACTTTATGCAATGGTATCTTTGGACTTTAAATAGTATTTAGTAAAAGTAATTTTAAATATTTTTTTTATTTATCTTAACACCATAAGTAACATTATAAAAACATAAAATAAGCCCAGCTTGTATCTCAGGACCCTGGAATGCGATATTACAAAATGGTTTGTCACTGGACATCACTTAAGGTACATGAGGGTAATATGGTCACCTTAAGCTTTGCCGCCCTATTAAACCAAAACTAGAAGGAGGACAGACACAAAAATACAAAGTCGTATGCTATATAACTAATATTTTACGAAAAAAATAGCAAACAAGCTTTGTAAATAATTAGGAATGTTCGAAAAGTCTATTTAAAAAAAACTAAATACACTACATAATACTAAAATCGAAAAAATATTTACTAAAATGTCACCTGTCAAAATGGTGTCGATAAAGCAGCGCTCTTTTGACCCTTTATTATTTGATTGACTGATGTAGAGCTATAGTATTACAGAGCCATCTATGCAAACAAGGCTAATAATTTTTGAATTTTAAGAAAGTGACCATATTAACCGGATGACCATATTACCCTCACGTACTATAAGTAAAGACTATATGATAGTTTTAACATAACGTGATTGACATCGGAGGTAATAAAAATAACAAAGAGATATTATTTTACCACACAAACAAAATTAAAAATAAATTATAGCGCCTGTAAGAGATGATTCCGTAATAGTTGGAATAAGAATGAGAACTTTCGAGTCCAGTTTGTGAGTGAGTGTGTTTGTGTGTGTGAAGATTTTGAATTTGACTTTGACTTCTTTTTCTTTTACATTCATTCCATAGTTGTCATAAAATAATTTTTAGGAAAATGGCAGAAAGGCCTTATGGCCGCTTACTGATCTGATATTTTTAAATTCTTCCTGTAATGTAAGGGCCCATGTCCAGCAATGAACTATGCAGTCTGCTTTTTTTTAACTAATGCGAAACTTTCTCAGACTTGAATAGAACAGGACAAGCCCATGTACAATAGTGACCTTATTAGGCTGATGTAGTAGAATAAGATAAACTGTACCGCTTCGATTAGTGATGGCTGTATACATTGAGTTATATGTACTACGTACTAGAGAAGCCATTCCGAACATTGACTATGTTCAACTGAACTGTACTGCAATCCGTACAAACTAAATATTGCGTAAATTGAATATTTGTGAATTCCATAAAATAATTATTATTACATTTTATTTAGAAATATGTTTGTTTAGATTAAGATATTTTATATTAAATTCTTATATTTATTTTATAATATCTTATTTTATATCAAATTAAAGTCTTCGCGCATGCGCTGAATACTACTACTGCGCATGCGCGAAGACATAGAGTAAGATACAATTTTTGTTTCGAATGGCTTCTCTAGTACGTAGTACATAGAATTCAATGGCTGTATATCTCATATTTACCGCCTCGTTAAAAAAATTATGTCAGAGATAATATGGGCATATTTGATCCAAACTGCTAAACTAATATATTTTCTTTCGTTACTGTTAACGTTACAGTCCAGGTTTCCTTCATAAATTGCCTCATAGGGTGGATATTTGGCATAGTTGCCACGTTTGGCAGGCGGCTTGGCAATCACAGTTTTTTATTTTTGTTATTAGACGCTGCTGGCCATCTCCTGATTTATTTTCCTCTGTCGCCTCTTAACACCCACTCTTGACACCCACGGGATGATATGGGGTAGTGGATATTCTTACACCGCCACTACCATGCTAGAGAAGCCATTCCAAACAAAAATTGTGCGCTACTCTATGTCTTCGCGCATGCGCGACTCTACTCTCTCCCGCGTATGCGCAAGGCTTTAATTTGATATAAAATAAGATATTAATATAAAATAAATATAAGAATTTAATATAAAATACTCTTATTCTAATCTAAACAAACATATTTCTAAATAAAATGAAATAATAAATATCTTATGAATCTTCAATTTACGCAATATTTAGTTTACTGTACGGATTGCAGTACAGTTCAGTTGAACATAGACAATGTTCGAAATGTGAAATCTAGTGCGTAGTACATATACTCGTATATCGATAGCCACTACACGGTAAAAAATTCCTTCAAATAAAATAAAATCCCTGATGTGTGTCCCCGTATGACGGGGATAGTGCACACAATTAAGGTAAGGCGGGGAGGTGCTCTTCAAAGTAGGTAAATTAACATCTTTACATTTACATATATACACAAATACTCACGCCTGTCACCCAGAGGGGTAGGCAAGGACTACGGACTTCCATTTGGTACGATCCGGACACACTTCTCTCGCCTCCTCCACATCCATATACCTACGCATACATGTTCGTCGGTTAAGTGTACTCTTAATTTGGCCTATTTTCGCCAAACTTGGTCGATAAAATTAAGCCTAGGGCGTCCCTTCCCGACTTTGTCGTTCACTTCTGCAACATACATTTGCTTTGTCACTCTTTTCTCATTCATTATTTCTACATGACCAAACCACCGATGCATTCCTTACTTAATCCTGGTCACAGCATCATTTTGCAAACCACACTCTTCTTTTAACATCTTTAATGTAATGGATGTCCGCAAAGTAATGCCTAATGCTATTAATTAACATAAATATTGGCTATATCGTAGTTAACAGAAGCGTAGCGTAGACTAATATAGACGAGGACGAAGTCGCATCAGCAAGGTTCTTTTCTTTCGTTTCCAAGATCTACCCAATAGATCTATCCTACCAAACATGCTTAGACACGACATACCTACTTATAATATTAATTCCTGACAAGTCTCGTATTCCATCTCGTGGTCTTTGAAGGTATTTACAACTACCTCGCAGTCGCACTTAAGAGGGGCTTCTTACAGACTCTAAACGAACACGCTGTTAAATTTGTGACGTTCTTTTTTGAGCGTAAAGTCATCAAATTAATTAGTCATCTGTGGTGAAGTCTGGAGGCATCGCATTTTAAGGGGTCTCGCAAGGACACTTTAAGTGCGAGGCCGTGGGCGAGGGCCCAAATCACCCACACCTAGATACGCCACTGGTAGTTAAAACACGTCTGCCTGTTCACCTACCACCTGTAGGTAGAGAAGGTAACCAACTAGATAGTAGGTAACTTTCTCTACCTAGGTGTCCATTAGGGAAGGTATAGTTATTCTATTTCACGATGAAGGTTTGACTTTGGTTGTTGTTAACCGTGCACATATACATTGTGTTAGTGTGCGTAGGCCTCGGGAGTGCTTAGTTACGATCGCGAGTCGAGCGAATCGCAGTTACAAACACAAACGCGCATGTCGATACACGTCACTACTACAATCAAGGCGAAACTTTCATCGTGAAATAGAGTAACTATACTACTCTCTTACTTATTTGTCTGTCGTCAAATAAGTGTTTGCCTTGCTGTGTTCCGCTCTGTGGGTACAGAGGGTTAGTATAACAAATACATCTTGTGAGGCATACCCTCTTAGTCCTCAGAGGTGACAACGCATCTGTAACCTTGTTCGAGTCCAGCAATAGCCACTTGGCATCATATGGACAGTAAGTTCGTTTATCACTTCAGTTTTATAAAAAAGCCAATAAAAGTCAACTGTTAGATATTAGCCTCCTCCGTTTACGAGGACCAGATATCCGCAACCTTTGAAGCTGCCTTCTATCATCACCTTACTGAGAGCCTAGACACTACGAGTGCATTATCTGTATCTTTATTTATATATAATTGTTGATGCGTCTGTTACCTAATGATCGTGTATCTCCTGAACGACTTGACCGATTAAGTTCGAATTTATACAATAAGTATATTTTGGCGATATTTCATAGTTAAGCTAGGATCCAAAAGGTGGCGCTGTAGTCAAGTTATTACCTAATTCTATATTTATGGACCAAAATGATTCACATCGGCATCGTGGCGCTGAGGTCGAGATATGTACGTATTATTGGAGTGAACGTATTATTATCAAGCCTCGGAGAGTAACCTTTGTGTGACAGGCATACAGACATACTGACAGATATTGAGGTGATTCCGAATTTTGTTAAGGAAAACTCACACTAATGGTGTTGTTAAAGCGAAGTTAATGCAAACAAAGCCGCTGTTAAAATAATGTTTTATATTTATTGATATGTTTTTGTTGCAGCTGTTACTTGTGCAAGAATAATAACATACTCTTAACAATGTTATTTTTTAAAATATATTATTGAAGTATTTATAAAGAGATTTTCTATTGATGTCTAAACTAGTAGCAATTAACTATGGCACATGATTCGAATTCCAGAACGAAACAATAAACGACTTGGCAACGTGACTCTACTACTTCTAAGTGGTAGAGCCACGTTGTAGTTATAGTTGGAGCAAGAGTGGGTCAGCTTGACCGGGGAAGGACAACGCTCTCACAAAATACCAGCGTGAAACAGCAGCTTAATTCTGTTGTTTCGTATGGTGAGTGTAGAGAACTAGAGACGCTCTTTACTGAAAACGAGGCTTTTCATCTTAGTCGTCAGGAAAGACAATAAATCTTGAGGATAGATGAGCCACTTGCCATAAAGTGGACTGTGTGCTCATTTGTCACCATTATTCTATAAAAAATACTACTATCCCACCTATAACTGTAACCGTTGATTTAGCCAAAGGTGGTAATACGCACTGACAAAGTGTAACAAAAGCCTTATTAATATACAAAATAGTTTTGTCTTGAAGACACCCATATTGTAATCGGATGGAAAGACACTTGAAAATCTGTTGTGATGTTTGGCGGTTGGCGTCTTCTTGGTGAGACTTATGTGCAGCAGTGGACTTAAAAAGGCTGTTGATGTGATGCTATCCACACAATTAAGCGTGGTTGCTAGGTAATTATACGTCTAATACTTAATATTGTCTAAATTAAAACTAATAGTTTTAATTAATATTTATATTTGTATTTTTTATTGTATAAGGGTGACAAACGAGCACACAGTCCACCTGATGGTAAGTGGTTGCTGTGGCCCATAGGCATCTATATTTATACTCGATTACGTATCAAAATGCAGATGCGTTGTCACCTGTGAAGACTCCTAAGATGTAATGCCTCGTTTCCAGTAAAAAGGGTCTCCGATTCTCTATACTTACCAAACGAAACACTTGCGCTGGTATTCTGTGAGAGCGTGGTCCTTTCCCGGTCGGGCCGCCCCATTCGTGCTACACTGCAGCAGCACGCTGCAGCTATATTTGTAGTATAGTAGTAGCACTAAGTTAAGTACAGGAATAAAAAAAATAAATATAGCGTTCATAAATACAATAAAATGAAGGTCTAAACGCGAAACCTAATAGATTAGTGTTGCACAAATAATTCACCGCGTATTAAAATTAGTTGTGACATATCACACTCAGCAGTTATAGCGTGACTAAAACCGCGTTATCGTCAACTGACACGTAGACATGAAAACACAAACAAACAACAAACAGAAAGAGATCCCTCGCGCTTAAAACATTCCAACACAGCGTATAATTAATAGCTCTGCGCGGATCGGGTTATACTTTTAAAACTTCATAATTGTCGGTCCCGCGTACAAATTATACTTGAGACAACGTTTCATGGAGTGATAGAATTGAAGCAGCATACTGTGTTATTTATATTCACGTATTCATTGTTATTATGGTGGACACTACGCGTTGAAAGTTATTGATTAAGGTTTTTTTTTAATAGGATAAGGGTGAAAAACGAGCACACAGTCCACCTGATGGTAAGTGGTTGCTGCGGCCCATAGACATCTACATCTATCCTCTGTTACAGATCAAAATGCAGATGCGTTTTCACCCGTGAGGACTAGGATGGAATGCCTCATTTCCAGTAAAAAGGGCCTCCGGCCACCTGCACTCACCGAGCGAAACGCAGAGGTAAACCTCTACTTCACGTTGGTATTCTGTGAGGTCGTGGTACCACCCCGGTTCGAGCCGGCCCATCCATGCGACAGCAAAAGCTGCCACTGTTATTTATTACAGAAGAAAAACGGACAAAAATTTGGTGACGTCTAAAATTCGTTTGTCTGGTTTTCTGTCAGATTGAAGAAATAAACTCTTCAGAAGAAAACTGTAATTATTAAATATTATATTTTCATAGATTATAAATATTTCTTCTAACTTTGAATAAAAAGATTTAATTGTTCATAACGCCACAGCAACCACTTACCATCAGGTGGACTGTATGTTCGCTTCTCACTCTAATCTTATAAAAAAAAAACTTTACAAGTGCGAGTCGGACTCGCGCACCGAGGGTTCCGAACAAATCCGTAGGTATATAAGTTTAAAATTATTAAAAATATTTTTGTTATATAATGTAGCTAAACATTTATGCTTTTTGCAATTTGTCCTTTATCTGTGCTATAAAACGTTGCTTCGTACCAAATTTCAAGATCCTGAGTTCACGGGAAGTACCCTGTAGGTTTTGATTCCTTTGCGAATGTGGAAAATTTGCGGCATAAACGGCTATATCTTTTGATTGCGTTGGCTTAGAAGTTTTTTTCACAGCTCCAAGGGACAGTAGACTTGAGTATTTGATATGAATTTCAGCTTGATACCTCCACGCGTTCCTGAGAAAAAGGGTCTTGACAGACAGACAGACGGACAACAAAGTGATCCTACAAGGGTTCCGTTTTTTCCTTTTGAGGTACAGAACCCTAAAAAACTTCATATGCACTGTAATGTAAGGCGGACTTAATGCCTGAGGCATTATCTACCAGTCTACTTTAGAGTAGTGCAGAGATAAAAGAGACTTTTGTGCTCAGAAGGGGATAAATGATCTTGATTAATAGTTATTTGCTGGCTCAGAGGCTCAGTATTTATTAAGGGTTTGGTCACGGAGTCGAACCTAGCAAGTGTTTTTAAGGCTTGCAAATAATTCTTCCAGGTTTGAATATTTGTTTTTTTAAAAACGTTTTCAAGATAAAGAGGCAAACATAAATTAAAAATTCGAAATATAAATTATATTTCTTTTCTGCCGTACTAGTCCCCAGCCTCGTGGGATTATACCTAAATTCACTGAGGCTTGTATGTATTTGCATACAATTGCGCTCTACTTAATATAATATAATATCAAATAGACTAGAATAGATTTATTTCATTGTGAATGCAGAAATAGTATCATGGGTGCAGCTCAAATGACGGGACGAGGGGAACGTAGTGAGAGGGTCATGAGACCATATTTAGTGGTTACTAGGCATTCCATCCAGGGATTCAATCCTCAGGGATGACAGCACATGTACATTAGAAGGTAGAGCGACACTGTAACTATGTTATGGTTGACCACGGAAGTACCACTCTCTCACAAAATACCACCGTTAAATAGAAGCTTAATGGTGCTGTGTTTCGTATAGCGAGTGTAGAGAAACGAAGACCCCTTTTACTGGAAACAAGGCATTCCATCTTAGTCCTCAGAGGTGACAACCTACATTTTTATTCTTAATCGAGGATAGATGTAGATATCTATGAACCACAGCATCAACTTACCATCAGTTGGACAGTGTATTAATTTGTTACCCTTATTCTATAAAAAAAATATTTTTATTGAGAATAGGTGCAGATATATATGGCTCACAGGTTTCTATAATGATCGCGGTGTCAGTGTGTCTTACGTGTTTTCCAAACATAGCACACGTGGAAATGGACTCCTTTGAAATTTAACTTTCATAACTGTATAATTTATGATGTCAATGAACTGTAATTGTATCAATATTAAAATGAGGTTAATTTTTTAGAGAAATATTACTAATATTTGTGTTAAAATATTTATAATTATTTCGAATGTTTTTTTAAGTAAATCTAATTAATTATGTATAGTATAAAAACAGTAGTTTACTCACAGTTATAACCCGCACTATGATAAAACAAACATTCAATATGGCAACATCGATCGCTCACTTGTTCTACATAAATAAATTACAATACAATTGCATTTTGGCATCATACCTCGCGGTGACACTGCATATAGAGGTTCATGCCGTTATCTATCTATACTAAGGCAAACATATCACAGAGGGCACTGAATGTCTGTATATCACAACAGTTGGTTGAGTTCCACAATCGTTTTGCACATCACTATCGATTCGGAACACGCCCGAGGCGAATCTATCGCATATATACACGGATGTAATAATAATCGACCATCCCGCGGGCTTATCTGTAAACGACTGGAGGCGAAAAGGTTTTCGCTGGGGGCGAAGCGCCACGCGTACCTTAAAACTCCGCCCCGGGGAGCGCCATTGGCCAAAAAGAGGCAGTGTACCTCAAAGCGCCTTACCATTGGCTACCCGAAAGCCCCCAAGCGCAGTGGGGGCGCTGTGCCTCCGTGGACAATATTTTGACGTTTTTTTAGCCGCGGTGGCATTTCTCGACGCGGCGATTAATTGTGATTGTCTATGGTTATTGTTGAGTTAAGTGTGTGCTGTATTTTATAGATTTTTATTGCAGTGTGTTAAGATTTGTGAACACAACGATCGCAGTATTATTCGCTTTTTAATAGGATGGGTGTGCGGATGTTTGAATTTGCGATTTTTTTTACAGCACCTGTTTATATTTCTATTCGAGTTTGTTTTTATGATACAAAGGAATATTTCCGTGCTATTCAACGCAGTTCGAAAGTAAATTGTTGATTGTTGTTATAAAATGTGGGTTTTATAAAAGATATCAGTTCAATTCAGCTTGAACGTGTACTTAATTGTTGTTCCAGTCTTTGTAAAATTCGTATTGAAAGTAACTTTATAAAAGTGTCTATATTATATTGCAACCCTTTTGTTAATAAATTTACGTCTAAATAGTTCGAATAACATCTGAATGTATTGATTAAAACTGATTGTCTTAAAATAGTTTATTTTCCGTTTTTGAGTTATTTCGTGGATAATGAGTAACTTATTTTTTTTAAATTAATTTCGACCAATACACTTATGGCGTAATAAAACTTATGATGCACTTAAAGCATGTATTAGCGCGTATTTTATTTAAAAAATTGATTCACTATAATGCAATTCACTAATAAGTATCGATAACAAAACGAGATAATTTTTTAGACGAGAGACTTTAGTAGGTGTGTGTGGTACCTAGTACGTAGAACTTAAGTAACGTAGAGTGTAACCATAGGTATTATTTTTATAAACTATTTTGTATTAGAATCAATCAAATGGTTATTAGTAGTGATAATGGTAACAGAGTAGTTGCATAAAATGAGTGTCAACGCAAAGAGTGTACCATGTTGGTATGGGACTTATAGGTCTCAAGTTTTTATCTTTGTGTTGGACTTACCTGCAACAAAAAGAAAGTGCCAACTGTGTTAATTGCCTAACATATCGTAAAAAGCGACAATAATAATGGGATAGTGAGTTTGTACCTAATTGTGTAGGTGATGAGTCAACATATCACTTGTTTCAAAATTTACCATCTAAACCCATATATTTTTGGTGAACGTGTTCCAAATAGCTCGCCGCTCTTAGTAGGTACTTTATCTAAATTAGATTGTTTTTTTTCTACTAAAAAGTCAACGATGTGTAATAAAAAAGAGTAAAATCATTTATTACTGTTGAATGACGCAACGCTGTTGTTATTTAATGGTTGCATCACGAATCGGATCACGCTCATAGATAAAATAGCAGCATAATGCTGCTGCAATTCGTATCGTAAGTGCAGAGGACCGGATACCCTTTTTACTGGAAGGAGGCATTGTACCTAAGGGTGACAACGCTTCTACATGTTGACTTATAATCGATGATAGATGTAGGTGTATTTGTGCCATCATTCATTTACCATTACAAACAAACACACAAACGATCCTACAGTCCCTGTGATGGTACGTGGGTACAGCAGTCTATGGACACCTATAACTAACTACAAACAAAGACGGCCACAGATGCGTTGAAACTTCTGAGGACCCTCGCGCGATCCCGACGACCCAACGTCGTAGGCACATCATACACTAACCCTACACCCACACCAAATGGGATAAACACAAATAGGATAACGGATGGGGCGCGACGCACCCGTCGGCGGGCGCGACGCGTTCCAGCACACACCGCGTACAAACCGTATCCGTACCAGAACATCGACCGATACGAGTTGAGCAGTCAGAGGTGGGAGTTCGCACTCCTCCCCTCGGACAGCGGTTAGAAAGCTCAAAAATAACCACAACAGAGGTACTAATTGGTAACAATACCAATTCATAAACCATCATCATCCACAACACCATCCTACTTACCGCCTTCCACTTGTCAGATGAAGCTGTAAGGGCAGCATAGGCTGACAGCACAAACATCACGATAATAGTCTGAGGACTAGATGGTATGTATTACCTGTAATTACTGGTTCCTTATTCCCTTCAGACGGGACAGCAGACACAGTAGTGCAAGCACTGTTATTTGGCAGTAATAGACAATAGGGTGGTAGCTACTGAGACGAGTTTGTAGGTAGAATAGAAGTATCACTTTAATTCTTTTTTTAAATTCTGGTTTGTGGTAAATTCTACACAAAGTTTTATTGTAATATGTGATAAGTGTAATACGTGGTAGAGCCATGCTGCAGCTATATTAATAGTATAGTTGTAGCACGAATGGTTCGGCTCGACCGGGGAAGGAGCACGCTCTCACAGAATACCAGCGTAAAATAGTAGCTTAACGCTGCTGTATTTCGTATGGTTAGTGTAGAGAACCGACGATCCTTTTTACTGAAAAAGAGGCATTCCATCTTAGTTCTCACGGTTGACAACGCATGTGCATTTTAATTCACAAACGACGATAGATATAGATGTGGGCCACAGTAACCACTTACCATCAGGTGGACTGTGTGCTCGTTTGTCATCCTTATTCTATAAAAAAATTATAACTTATTAATCCATTTGCAGAAAAATAAATACACACCTATTTTTTTATCGAGCCTAGATGTATTATAACAGTCCTAAATTCTGATCTCTGTGATGTAGTAGAGAGATTTTTTAGAGTTAGAATTATAAACGCCTATTGGAAAATGTTACTTTATGTTAAAATTTTCCTGTAGAATATTTTAATAGTATCGACATCTTTTTCATTTAATTTGGCCACTGCAAATTAACAAGGAAAATCAACACAGTTCATAATGGTTTATTTGTTCCGGTTCGAACCGTTAACGAAGTTATTTTTATTCCGTTGAATGATTTAATTATTCTTATTAAGTTATTGTTCTCTCCCATTGTAATATTAAACTCATCATTTTTATAAACTCTACATTTCAGACTACGTTGATGTCTTTTTTTATAAAACTGAGCGACAAACGCATGCAGCCAATTATAGATAGTAAAAGTTTTCAAATAGTGATTTAATACTTAAACTTAAAGCCTATATACGTCTTACTGCTGGGTACAGGCCTCCCCTCATTTCTGAGTGGGTTTTAGAGCGAGGAAATGTCTGCCGCGCTGCCCCAATGTGTGTTGGCAAACTTCACATGTCTTCGATTTTTTTTCTCATTTCTCAGACATGCAGGTTTCTTTAGGATGTTTTCCTTCACCACCGAGCGCGTGGTAAATCAGCACTTAAAATTGCAATTAACAATTGCATTGGTGCCGGCGGGGATCGAACCCGGGTTGCTCGCATACTGTGAAATTTACAACGAGCGCTAACCATCTAAGCTACCACGGCGCTAATCTTAATTATATTACAAATCAAATAGAAAAATCGAGCTTAACTATTTTGACATCAATACTGTGAAAATTGTCAAGTAGGTACAACATATATAACTGTATGTATTCTTTTACAGATGCTAGATTCCAAACTGTGGAATACTTACGTTTGTTAAAAGATGTATTACGAATTTAATAGATTATTATTAATTAGTAGCTGCTTTTAAAATCAAAGTTATTAGAATTAAATAAAGGCCCTACATCAAATGTCAGAATAAATATGATACACTCATTTACTTGTCTTAAGTACGAGTATTTAGATTTTAAACGATAATATTCGTTCTTAATTTTATTTACTTTTTTAGAAAAAAAAAACAATTTAAATTTATTAAAGTTATTTTAAAGTCAATTAGATAACTAAAAAAAGTCTTTATATTTTAAACTCTGTTCAATGTTCATTTTGCTCAATTATAAAATATGTTTAAAAATAAGACCAGGTTCTATATCTATACCATAGGTTCTTAAATGCATTTTTATTTCAGAACATAATATTGTTTTTTTTATTTCCCACACTTTAATATTTTAATTGGACATTCAAAATATAAAAAACGATGGTATAGTAGAAGCTCTACATTTCATTTCTACTCTATATGTATATCTATTGTGGGAAGCATTTTCTAACAGTTACTAAAATGTACATATAGAAATGTGGTAGCTTAAGCTAAGTGCTCGTCTTAATTTCATAGTACGCATTCAACCCGAGTTTGATTCCGCTGGGACCAATAAAATTGTTAATTATAATTTTAAGTATTTCTTTACCATATGTTCGGCAGTGAAGTAAGAAATCTTAAGAAAGTCTGCACATGTAGGTAAAAAATCGTCGGACTAATTGCTCCTTAACCCTCTAATTTTTTTTATAGGACAGGGGTGACAAACGAGCACACATTCCACCTGATGGTAAGTGGTTGCTGCGGCCCATAGACATCTACATCTATCCCCGATTACAAATCAAAATGCAGATGTGTTGTCACACGTGAGGACTAAGATGCAATCATTTCCAGTAAAAAGGGTCTCTGGTTCTCTACACTCACCATACGAAACACAGCATCGTTAAGGTGCTATTTTACGCTGGTATTCTGTGAGAGCGTGATCCTTCCCCGGTCGAGCCGACCGATTCGTGCTACAACTATACTACTATTATACCTGCAGCATGGCTCTACCACGTAAAATTTTTTTTACGTGTTACCCTTTAATTGTAACGCTTTAACTTTAACGTATAACATTTTACACATGTCATATGTTCGATTACCCGTGCTTTAGCAGTCAGCGTAACTGACTTCTGAATTACGGGTTTTGGAAACGAGCTGCGGTCAAAAACATGTGATCCATCCGTTGCAGCCTATAAAAGTCCACTGCTTAACATACGTCTCCCTGATAGATTGCCTCATTGAAGGATTTTGTCATAGTTACCACGCTTGACAAGCGGGTTGGTGTCCGCAGTTTTTTTTTAATTATTTAGAGCTGTTGTTGAAGTTGTTGCTGCCTATCGCCTGTTTCATTTTCCCTTCGTCGCCTCTTACGACACCAACGTGACGATATGGGGTAGTGGATATTCTTACCTCGCCACTATTTAAAAACATTCCAGTGACCAAGTATGTGTGTATGTGTGTGTATATGTATATGTATGTGTGTATGTATATTTCTTTGTAACCGCCTTCGTAGTTCTATCGCAGTCCTAAGGTTAACTGGCATAGAATGCTTTTAGCATCAAGTCCGCCTTTTGATCCTGTACTTCAAATGTAATGTTCAAAAAAGTAAAAAAAATATATGATAAAATGGTGAAAAAATAAAACTCCTGGGCTGAAAGCACACATAATTCATAGATATTTACACTGATTATACAATTGTGCTCATTTTCGTCTCGTCATCTCGAGGGTAATAGCTGAAAATCAGTGTTTGTTCTCTGTATGGAGTGTAGAGTAGAAGGAGGACCATCTCCTTATATGAAAAGTGTCCCTAAAAACGCGTCCAATAAGGGTGGCGCTGCAGTAGCATAGGATAAATTTAAAAAAAGGCGCCAAAGTTAATTAGAATAAGATGGAGAAATAAACAAGAACCGAGCAATCCGCTTGGTTTTGTACTACGTAAATAGTTGAGGTTTTGTATACTGGCATTTTACTAACTACTCTAGTCATAAAATTTTTCAAATATTTGAATTCAGCTGACTTCACTCCGTCTACAACAGCTATGTTCATATCGTAGTTTTTCAGACGCCAGCGCTGTTGTGGTAGGTTTTTGAACCTCTATTTTCAGTATATAGTGGGACACTTTTTCAACTTTCGCACCTTATAAGATGGTTCTCCTTCCACTCTACACTCCATAGTTCTCTGTGCAATATTAATAGCTAAGCTAGGACCCATTTGTTAAACTGCAACATATATGTACCTACATTTATATCTTAAAATTGTTTAACTTTTGTAATACGTTACTTTGTACCTGTTTTAGTAACTGAATTTACGTGTGTGATTGGAGAAACAAATAAATGCTTTATCTATCTATCTATCTATAATCTTTTTTTCAAATCATAAAATTATTAATGAGAAATGTATAAAAATCAACACCATACCTCAAAATATGTGGATGAAAATATCAAAAATACAGAAAGCACTTTTGAAGTTAATATCAGCGACAGTGGGTTGAGACGTGGCCGGGTGGCCCTTGGGTCGCAGACATTTACATTATATAATTTATGCACAAAGTGATATGGCGGATAAACAGGTAGTAGAAAACATACGACATTTAGGATAATTACACACTTGTTCGCTATCGATTAGGATATCAAAGGAATGTTTAGGATAAGATAGGATTATAGAATAAAGATTAGTACGTGGTAGAGCCATGCTGCAGCTATATTAGTAGTATAGTTGTAGCACGAATGCGTTGGTTCGCCCGGGGAAGGACCACCCTCTCACAGAATATCAGTGTAAAATAGCAGCTTAACGCTGCTGTGTTTCGTATGGTGAGTGTAGAGAACCGGAGACCCTTTTTACTGGAAAAGAGCATGCGATCTTAGTCCTCACGGGTGGCGACGCATCTGCATTTTCATTCTTTATTGAGGATAAATGGTATATTGGTCCACTTACCATCAGGTGGAATGTGTGATCGTTTGTCACCCTATCCTATAAAAAAAATGGTCTTTCATGCATTGACTGATTGTTTTAGGCAGTCTTTAGAAAGCTTGTTAATATATAGAATATCGTATAATAAAGATTGTTAATAACATAATATTTATGCACTAGCATATAGATGCACTCGTTTTATCTTTTTTTAAATTACTTTATACAAACAAATGTGACAAACGAGCCAAAACTGTTATAAAAATGATTTTAATTCCCTTCCTAATAAGCTGAAGTCGCAATGAGCCGGCCGTATAGCTCAAAGAATCGACAACTGATGGGAAAGCAAGCCTTTACCCGGTAGGTGAAGTGTGGAGCGGCCGCTCATTAGATGGAGTGACAACCTGGTAAGACATGCAGGAAGTCGATGGATGCGGGTAGCTGAGGACCGTGATTTGTGGTTTTCTTTGGGGGAGGCCTGTATTAAGCAGTGAACTTGAATGATGATGATGACGATTTTAAAATCGGACAGCTGAAATAATTCTGGTTAATTATTTTTAAAAGCTGATGGAAAATCTTGTAATAATAATAATGTCTTCCAGACCGAATTTCGGTCACAACGGCCAGCCTCAACGGAGACTAGCCATCGGCGCAGAACAGGATTATAGTGTCCAAGTGTAAGCGCAAGTACAGTTGCACTCTCTATTCCCCTCACTCTCATAGTCCGATGGGACGGTGAACCGACACGACCGGAGAGAGATCAGATTCAGGACCAACGGCTTTACGTGCTTTCCGAGGCACGGGGGTGAGACACAGCCAACTTCCTGACTCCGGGCAGCTACTGACAATTTCTCACCCGGTATTCGAACCCGGGACCTCATGATCAGGAATCGCGTTTTCGAACACTACACCAAAGAGGCAGTCATTATATTAAGACACTACATTAAGACGTACACGAATCATTTTATTGTATTATTTATTTATTATATATGAGGTTCCTTGTTATTCTATAGTGCTCATAAGCGCGGCTGCTGATTATCTGGTCCTGGGTTCTAATCCCAAGACGAGCCAAAAGCAGTCTGGAGTTAGTAACTTAGCGGTGTTTACCTCCGTTTCTCAACAACCACGTAAAAGTAATGGCTTATGCACTAATGAGTTCTATGTCTGATCTCTCGTCGGTCGTGTTGAATTGCCGTACCATCGGACTATGAAATTGAGGGAATAGGCAGTGCATCTGTGCCTGCGCATACACTTGTGCAATCCTGTCCTGCGAACTATAAATACGCTAGTCTCCTTTGTTAAGTCTGACTTATATTTAATTAACAGAATCAGGAGTTACTTTACGGAAATCCAATTAATTAAAGGTTTCGAAAATTAATTAACTAACATAATTTTAAATTTTACACGCGGTAGAGCCATGCTGCAGCTATATTAATAGTATAGTTGTAGCACGAATGGGTCGGCTCGACCGGGGAAGGACCACACTCTCACAGAATACCAACGTAAAATAGCAGCCTAATGTTGCTGTGTTTTGTACGGTGAGTGTAGAGAACCGGAGATCCTTTTTACTGGAAAAGAGGCATTCCATCTTAGTCCTCACAACGTATCTGCATTTTAATTCGCAAACGAAGATAGATGTATATGCCTATGGACCACAGCAACCACTTACCATCAGGTGGACTGTGTGCTCGTTTGTCACCCTTATTCTATAAAAAAAAACATCCGCGTAATATATTTTATTTATTAATAAATTTTATATATTACCTCCACCTTAAGGCGTGGATTAGACCTCAGTAGCTGCAACTCAATAGGCGGTTACTCTACTCATTAAACCTCGCAGATTGACGTCATCATCATCCATCTATTATTACATCCTATAAAAGTCCACTGCTGAACATAGGCCTACCTCATATATTGCCTTATAGCATTTTGCCATAGTTGCCACGCATGGCAGGCGGGTTGGCAGCCGCAGATTTTTATTATTTTGAGTTCTTGTAAAGAAGATGCAGTTGCTCATTTCCTGTTTCTATTTTCAACCTAACCCTAACATAAGGCAAAATTTATTAAATAATAGATATATAAAAAATAATAGATACAAAAATGGCAATTTTTCCGTGATTTGTTGTCAAATGCGGCCATCTCCACATACTTTGGGATCAAAGGCGGCCATTTTCAATTATTGGAATCAAAGATGGCTTTATTGTTATTTCATATTTGATTTTCATTTTTCATTCGTGGGTTAAAAAATATATTATTAAAGTAATACCTTAACATATCAATTAAAAAAAATTACAGCAATCCCTTGTAGGTCTTTGTGCTTTGTAATCAGTTTTTTTTAATCTGTCAACAATGACTGATAATGAGATTGCCGACTTACCCTCTATCACCTCTTACGACACCCATGCTACAATATGGGTAGTGGATATTTTAATACTGTCACTACGCGTATTCGATAAATATTGTTGTATTATATTAAAATACTAGCTGACCAGGCAGACGTTGTTCTGCCCTTTCCGAACGACCATTTGCTTTCCCAAAAAATCTCCTGAAATTAGCAATAAAAAAATTGGTTCCATCTGATGAATACTTACAGCAACACGTGGTGGTTATACTACTAAACTGTAGCTTATATTAAACGTTTGCATTTTTAACATAGCGCCATCTATTGAATATTTACTCAATTCAGTCAACGGATATCGTCATCTGTCAGAATCGTTTGGAGCTAACAGATAATTGTGACTGTCAAATAATAGAGAAATAATTTTCAATAAAATAATATTGTATTGCGTCTATAAATTGAGATGTAAGCTATCCTATCTTTTAAGTTGGACCTAATTGCACATTGACCAAAAACTTAATTGAAATCAGTTCAGTAATTTAGGAGTCCATCGCGGACAAACAACGTGACACGTAATTTTTATATATAAAGATTTTTATTACCTACCGTTTCATTTAATATTGTTGTCTCGCTTTAATCGTTTCGTATTTTATAAGCAATTTAAATTATTACCCGTTTACAATTTATTACTTTCTGATAACGCGCTTATTACTTTCAAATCATAAAATACCAACTAGATTATTCTATTGCATATAATCCTGGTATAATTTTCTTGTCATTGTAGATAAAGTAATACCAGAGTACATAATGTTAGGAAAATTCATTTCACGTTTCGCAGACTAGGTTGCAGGGAACCTTTCACAATGCCGCGGGCAAGCCGCTAATAAAAAATATAACTCAAATGACAGCTGTCAACCCCATTGTGTGGTCCCGAATTTTTTTTTACTGTTGCGGTGGCGGAATTGAAAATCGTCTTTTGGCGTTTAGTTTGTAATTCTGCACGGAAACACATGCGTATTTCCTTATGTGTTTTAATAAACACCCCGGGGTGTCGGACATTTGGTTGGCGGCGGGTTGAAAAACTTTTGCGGTGCATCATAGCCGAAAGAAAGTTTTGCGCGCCAATATGCGTATGACTGATGATAGCTTTTGTTTTTTTTTCTAGTTTATGGCATTTTTGTTATCCCGTCAAATAACTTTTGTTAGCGTGAAACTCTTAATTTTTTTTTGAGTACATATATTTAGTTAGCACTAAATCTAACTAACATTTTCAAGTATTTTTGATACAATCTACACGAGGACGAGTATGTGTGGTGTTAGATTACAATACATAAGTAAATTAAACTTATTTATTAGTGAAAAAATTACAAATATCTTTTAAAGTACTGTAATTACCGATTAGTATCCATAAGAATAACGGTAAAAAATAAATCGGTATAACATTAGCAGCAAGTACGAATATTTTTATTAAAAAAAACTAATACGAAGTTAATTTACCACGGTGACCCGGCCGTACGCGGCCGATTAAAAATTACGAAAACTGTCGGTTCCCGTTGATAAATTCACCCGTTTTCCGTCGTCGCCTCGTTTTGTTTTAGCCGCCGATTGGTCATGGCTTTCTATGGATACGGTGTAAGGTTATGAATGGGATTTTTTTATTCGAATGAGAAAGTACAAAAAAAAACTAGTAACATAATGTATACGACAGTTCCGTGGTGTAGTGGCTTAGCAATTGAGTTGCAGCGCTAAGGGCCGCGGGTTCGAATCCCGTCCGGAACAAGTATTTGTATGGCCTACAAATAATTGTTCCGGGTCTGGATGTTTGTCTTTGTACTTTGTATCATTCTGGGAGCTCGTAGCAAACTAAACGTGTGCCCAACGTGTGGACGCGACGGCCAATATTCAGCCACAACCCTTTGATCATTTCTAAAAAACCGACACCATACGGATCTCGCACCAACTTGTGGGCCATCATTCCAATGCATACCAAGCGAAGCATACCAAGCGAAACACCCGCCCTACACGATGGCCATCGGTGTTGGCCAACATATTCGCCACTATATTGGCCAACGTGAAGAGCCGCCTTAACTGTGTTAACATAATTGTTATACGAGACCACAATTACAGTCTGTCAAAAGTTCACTGCTGATCATATACCTTCCCTAAGGGCCTTATAACATTTGCCATAGATACCAGATTGGAAAACGAATTTTTATTTTTTAGTTGTTATTTAGGAAGATACTTTTGCACATCTCCTGGTTTGTCTCACTTTGACGGCACTCTCTGGATGATACGGGGTAACGTTTTTTCCTATACAACCACTACACAGTCAATCCAAGATATTGCACGAAAACAAAAACTTAGTACCAGAGGGCACTAAGTTTCTTTTTCGTGCGATAGACCCATTTTACTGGAAAAGAGGCATTGACGGCTCCGTGGCGCAGTGGCTTAGCAATGAGTTGTTGCGCTGGGGGCCGCGGGTTCGAATCCCGCACGGAACAAGTATTTGTATGGCATACAATAATTGTTCCGGGTTTGGATGTTTGTCCTTGTGCAATTTTTGTTTGTAAACTGCCTCCACGATACAGGAGAAAATCCTAGTGTGGGGTAACGTTTAAGAAACAAAAGAGGCATTCTGTCTTAGTCCTCACGGCTGACAACGCATCTGCATTTTAATTCGCAAATGAAGATAGATGTATATGTCTATGGGCCACAACAACCACTTACCATCAGGTAGACTGTGTGCTCGTTGGTCACCCTCATTATATAAAAAAAAAGATGGTTCCAGAGCTATTTTATATATAAGGTACAATGGTTTTTATTATAATCCCGTTTTAAATTTAACTTTTTAATATCAATTAGCTTCATTCATTCATTCATTCTTCTAATTCAAATTGCTTAGAAGCAGCAATTTTTTTTTTTTTGAATAGGTACTTCACCTATTCAAAAAAAAAAAAATTGCTGCTTCTAAGAACTTCATGACAGTAAAACCTAATAACTGCTTTTGGTCTGATTCAACTCGGGACCAGACGATCACCAGTTGCGTTTACGAGTACGACTAATAGACGAACGAAGCACAATTTGATTTTGAAATTTGAATTTGATTGATGCTTTAGCATTATGCTGCTATATTACGTTGGTTTTTTGTTAGAGCGTAGTTAGTAGTCAGCAGCGGCAGTCTCACATGATTAGAGTGGTTGTTGCGAAAATACTAACAAAGCTTAATGATTTCTTACATGTAGGCAAGCACTACACATTGAATAAAACTACTTTTACGGATTCTATCGCGTTTCATTAACTAATTTTTTTATTAATTCCCGACGTTTCGGGGTCATGGTCACGGGGGACTGAGGTGAGATCGAAACATCGGGAATTAATAAAAAACAAGTTAATTAATCGCGATAGCATCCGTAAAAGAAGTTTTATTCACTAACAAAGCTTTTAGCTGTTTGTATAACCACATATAAAGGGGGTTCGTTTTACACTTGGTTGTAGCACGAATGGATCGGCTCGACCGGAGTAGGACCACGCTCTCACAGAATGCCAGCGTAAAATAGTAGCTTAATGCTACTGTGTTTTGTATGGTGCGTATAGAAAATCTTTTTACTGGAAAGAAGGCATTCCATCACACTTCTTAGAGGTGATAACGCATCTGCATTTGAATCTTAATCGAGGATAAATGTAGATGTCTATGGCCCACAGCCTCCACTTGCCGTCAGGTGGGTTTCGTTTGTCATCCTTATTCTATAAAAAAAACATATTTTGCTGACATTTCAAATTTTAAGGAAGAAATATTTTTCATGTAGTAATAAATAAACAACATAGATTTTGACCGAACGAATTTGAATGAATGATTGTTCTTTTGGTACGTTTTGTTTAACCGCCTAATTTGTTACGAACTTCGAGCGTCCCGTTACGGTTCACATAAATTTCGGAAACTTTACGTTATGGGCATTTTTTATAACGCCCGAATGACATTATGAAGGATGGAGTCCGAAATTTGTTCCGATACGATTTGTAGGAAATGAGTAATGGAGTTAGGATCTTTTAACATTTAAGATTGCCATTCGTTTCAAATTATTTCTTTAGTACGCGAAACAAAAAAGTAATTTGATTTTTGTAGCTTTTTTTTATAGAATATAGGTGACAAACGAGCACATAGTCCACCTGATGGTAAGTGGATGCTGTGCTCTATAAACATCTACATCTATCCTTGATAAGTACATGCAGATGCATTGTCACCCTTAAGGCGACACCGCGAAAAAATGCACCTCTTTTCATCGAATAGTATAGGAATATGACACGACTAACGAAACTGGAATTTTGATATATAAAATTCATATCTTTATCTTGAATTTGCTTGTTCAAAACACGATTGTAATATTTTGACTCGATCATAATTGTTTTCGAAAATATCTCTAAAAATCACTATAGTTGAAATTACAACGAAATTACTTAATGTTTGGAAACAACTTAAATACATTCATAATATCAATATTCGTAATTTACTTGCTTATTATTTTGATTACTAAAATCAATAATTTTTTAAAAATATTTTAAGATTCTAAGCTATTTCTGAACGGTCTAAATCGTCTCGGGCGCCACGCAATTTTACACCTTATGACGGCGTTTTTGAAGATTTTCTAGAAATTATGTTTCACTCGGGTCAGTCCGGCAATAGACCGCTTCAACGGTTTTCGATGAGTCGCCTTAACGACTAAAATGGAATGCATCGTTTCCAGTGAAAATGATCTCGAGTTCTCTACAATCATCATATGAAACACAGCGGCATTAAGCTGCTATTTTACGCTGGTATTATGTGAGAGCGTAGTATACCCCCAGTCAAGCTGAAGCATTCGTGCTACAAATATAGCTTCAGCGTGGCTCTACCACATACATTTTTTAGTGTTCCATTTCTATATTCAAATAAAGTTAATAAATGAACGCACCGATACTTGTACTGTTAACTAGGGATTCCATCTTAGCTCTCAGAGTTAATAACACATCTGGATTTTGATTTTGTAACCCCCGATGAAAACAAAATGATAATATATGTTTGTAGTGTTTATCTGTGTATTTGTGTAAATGTGCGTCTGTCTGTGGGCAGCTCCAGACCGGATGAACCAATTTTGAGATTAAGTTTTTTTCGTTTGAAAGGTGTCTTCTTAAAATGAATACATAATTATGTAAGTAATATATACGTATACTTAGTTATATTTCGTATAGTTATTGTGTTGATCCATTCTTATTTCTCATACATATCATATTGCTCCTTCAAATTAGTGTTTTTACTCCCGACGAAAACAGAGGGGTGTCATCAATTTTTAACGTGGTAGAGCCACGCTGCTATATTATGGTTACAGCATGAATGGGTCGGCTCGATCAGTAACGGACCACGCTCTCACAGAATACCAGCGTAAAATAGCAGCTTAACGCTGCTGTGTTTCGTATGGTGAGTGTAGGGCACCGGAGACCCGTTTTACTGGAAAAGTGGCATTCCATCTTAGTCCTCACTGCTGACAACGCATCTACATTTTGATTCTTTATTGAGGATAGATGTAGATTTCACAGCAACCACTTACCATCATGTGAACTGTATGATAGTTTATCACCCTATCCTATAAAAAAAAATGACATCGAGTGGACGGAAAGTTTGCTTGTCACTTAAATTTTACAAAAAAAAATGTATGATTTAACTCATATTTTTTAAATTGATCTTATAATTATTTTCTCATACAACTCGAAGTCACCTTTACTGATGTATCGGACAGTTCACCGATGAATCATGTGATTACCCCGGTAGCGTTGCCAGTGTTTAGGAATGCGGGATGTTTTCAACGCTAGTAATTTTCGGTGGAATTCCGAGCATTTCGTCCGATAGATCTAGTACAATTACTCTGGTATGTCTATACGAGACAAATTTCACGAGGCGCGGCCGGCACGCGAGTTTGAAGTTAATACTTAGGTACCCAGCTTTATCGGGAGTGGTTTTAGTAATAGAATGATGATGAATAGCAAGCGGAAGCGGAAAACAGATTAAAAAATAAAATTACTTTTACTAAACTAAAACTAAAAAAATTAACTATAAATAATAAAGTTATTTCACATTTTGGTGTCGGTGCTGATACATAGTGTATAGGAGAAGTAAAGCTCCGACTTCAGAATGTAAAATTATTTAATTGTTATCTACCGAATTCAAAAAAGAGGAGGTACTCAATTCGACTGTACGTTTTTATGTGTTACGAGTACCTCATAACTTTGTTCTACCAAAACCAATTTCGATGATTCTTTTTATTTGAAAGCTGGTGCTTCTCATGTGGTCCCATATAAGTTTAATCAAGGTCTGATTAATAGTTTTTGAGTTATACTTAATAATATATATTGAAGTCGGTTGTAGAATTTTTTTAAATTAACCGATTTTTAACCAAAATTTTTAATTGTAGTACCGATCTACGCAGTACGAACTTACAGTATCTTGAAGTCTTGCAGTTGTATGATTGGGTTGGGATTTAATTTTATTTATTATAACATCCCAAGAAGAGAACAGTAGACTTTTGACAACCTGTTATTATAATGATGAAAATGACAAAAAAACTAGCAAAAAAATGGCAAATAAGCTAGCAGTCAACCGGAGCTTGTGGACATATACAACCAAATACAAACGCGTTGTGATCTCTGGGGAGTAAGACGAAATTAATTACAGCACCATTTTAGTTTTTAGTATATATTTTTAAGCATTGGTGTAAAAAATAAAGATAGGTACATTTCCTTTTATTTTGACTGTATATCGTATATGCTATAATTGATAAAGATGAACATGGACAAAACAAAGATCATGTTTAATGTCCATGTCACACCTATACTGGTAGTTGTTGGGAGCACTAAGCTCGAAATTGTTGACGAGTATATTTACCTGGGACAAATAGTCCGACTAGGTAAGTCCAACTTCGACCGAGAGGTCAATCGACGGATTCAACTCGGTTGGGCAGCGTTCGGGAAATTACGGCACATCTTCTCGTCAGGTATACCTCAAAACTTGAAAACGAGACTGTACACACAGTGCGTGTTGCCAGTGATGACATATGGAACTGAGACGTGGTCCTTCACTGCTGGCCGGATGAGGAAGCTCAAGGTCGATCAGCGAACTATGGAGAGGGCTATGCTCGGAGTTTCTCTGCGTGATAAACTTCGTAATGACGATATCCGCAGTAAAACTAGAGTGACCGACATAGCCCAACGGATTAGTAAGCTGAAGTGGCAATGGGCCGGCCATATAGCTCGAAGAACCGACAACCGATGGGGAAAAAAGTTTCTCGAGTGGCAGCCTCGTACCGGCAGGAGAAGTGTAGGGCGTCCCCCCACTAGATGGAGTGACGACCTGGTAAGATATGCAGGAAGTCGATGAATGCAGGTGGCTCAGGACCGTGCTTTGTGGCATTCCTTGGGGGAGGCCTATGTTCAGCAGTGGACTTGTGAAGGGCTGTAATGATGATGATAATTGATAATGTGATAAACTAAGTGTAATAATAATTTAAAAAAATAGTAACTGCCTATATCATATTTCAAAATACTTGTCATGTCACTATTCCAAATCTAATTTTGTATTTTTTTTATAGGATAAGGGTGACAAGCGAGCACACAGTCCACCTGATAGTAAATGGCTGCTGTGGCCCATAGACATCTACATCTATCCTCGTATGCAAATCAAAATGCAGATTCATTGTCAGCCGTGAGGACTAAAATGGAATGCCTGCTTTCCAATAAAAAGGGTCTACACTTACCATACGAAACACAGCAGCATTAAGCCGCTATTTTACGCTGGTATTCTGTGAGAGCGTAGTCCTTCCTCGGTCGAACCGAACAATTCGTGCTACTAATATACAATTAAAATAGCTGCAGCATGGCTCTACCACGTAAAACAATATGTCGGAAGCTCCACGTAAAAAAATATGTCGAAAAAAATATGTCGGACAAATGTGTCGGAAAAAATATGTATGTTGTATTTACTGTTTGTTCGTATTTAACGTTGTTCGCGCTAAAACTTTTTAAAAAATATATCGATATATATCGTCGATATTTCAAATCGCGATATATCGACATATCGATATTTATTTTAGAGTATCGAATTCGTATCAATTTCGATATATTTTAAAATGTTGTATCGTTGTTTTCGTCGTCCAACCGTCAGTAGAGAAAATTTTGGACCTTATCTTTATATCATTCAAATGATGACGATATATCGATATATCGATATTTATCACGCGATATATTTCGATACTGTTATATTTTATTTTGCAAATATGGGTACAGTACATGGTGATATAGATAGTCAGTTCAGCCATATTTTACCGTTAGGCATGCAAAAAATACACAATTACAAAACACAGAATTATAAACTAATCTGCTATACTAATAAATAGCACAAAAATAAACATAACTCTTTATTAATTACGCAGTCTTAATCTGTAACGGAAAATTTTTTTCGGTCAGGAATTCCGTTACGCTATAGTATGCTTTGACTGTCAAAAAGCTTCGAACCCTTTTTTTAAAAATTGATAGCGGCAATTCTTTCCAACTTTTAGGTATTTTATCATATATGATCGGAGCCATGCAGTAGATACTTTTGCGCATTAGTGCTGTCTTAGCGGATTGATGACATAATAGGGTATTGTCGCGTCTAATTTCGATTTCGATTCGATATATATCGATATATTTTTTCCCTTTGCCCATCGCTAACAGCTAGTCCGAAATAACATTTCCATAGACTGTGATAACGACATACGCTTCCTCTCCCGCTTACCACGTCTCTTAAAACATCATGACCATGTTGTAAGGTCGTATATGCACAGCCTTAATAGAGTGGAGGCATGGCCATGTCCATTATACGGAGTTAGTGTAATTTTGTACCTTCATCTATCATTTATTATGTATTAGGTTGGATTTGACGACGCGGCGTCCAGGAATGTGATATGCGATATTGATTCGTTTTTGTTTTGTTATAGTTACATTTGGAAGGTTCTAATTATTGTGTATTATAAGTACCAGGTCCAAAATATATGAAATAGTTGTGTGTTAGTTGTGTATAGATCTAATTTTGATTCACATTCCTTTGTTTTTGTTTACTATATAATTCCAAAAGTACATATTCGGAAGTCAAGATTGGGATTGAATCTTCACTGCAGTGCCGTCCACGTTTTGCCAAAGTGCAGACAAGCACTCGCCCTAATAATTTGTATCCGATGCAATAACAAAGGGGAAAAAACATACGTGAGTGTCGTGGAACACTCGGTTGGAACGAAGTTCCTTTCGTAGTATATTATTATTGATTCGTCGTGTTATATTATTCGATTGATCGTATTATATTATTGATGAACAAATACAAATAAATTAATTACTAGCGTCTATTGAAATGAAGCGTCATTTAAAATGAAATAATATTTATTTCATGGCAAGATGAGAAAAAGTGCGAGGGAGATGGATATTATTCCATCTCGCTTCCTTATAGCCGCCAAAAGGTGACACTACGCTACACTGCTCAGAAGGGGTCGTGCGTCGTGTCTGAAAAATCGTACACTTTTTGTCACCTGGCCCTCCTCCGCCAAATCCGTACAGTCCGATAAAGAACTTCGTAAAAATCTGTCAGACACTGTCTGTTCAGGCTAATCTTAGGAAGGGCTAAACCCACTGTGATGAAATTTTACGATCAGATAGAGAGCAATACCAGGAGAGATCTAGACTATATTTATTCTGAAAAACTTGAAAATATTTTTAGAGAAAAACAAATATATAATTTATAAAATTAATGGTCTTAATTGACTTACATATAAATTACGCCAACATTAATAGATCATATCAAGGCAAAGGGTCGGTAGTATAAAATAAAATAAAAATATCATTATTTACTCGTATATTAAACACAGAAAGTACTTAACATATCTTACTTTCGTTATAAATTAATTGTTTTATACATTTTATTACGGTAGGTTTTCGGGTTTTTATTTATCTTTATATATAAAAATTACGTGTCACATTGTTTGTCCGCGATGAACTCCTAAGCCACTGAACTGATTTCAATGAAATTTTGCACACTGTGTGCAGTTTGGTCCAACTTGAGAGATAGGATAGCTTTTATCCCGATAAGTGACTCAATTTTTTTATTGCTAATTTCAGGAGTTTTTTAGGAAAGCAAATTGTCGTCGGAAAGGGCAGAACAACGTCTGCCTGGTAAGCTAGTTTTATTATATAAATAAGCAGAACGTTTTTGACACATTGTGGCATGTCAAGAGTGTTAACTGCCGCATATCGTTCCGTTGACACCGTAAGCGGCAACAGAAGGAAAACAACCAGAAGATAGACAGCAGCGTCTAATTAATAACAAAAAATGCTAATGCCTCGTTTCCCATGCGTGGCTACTTTAGCAAATTTATAATATTATACTACGCGATATATGGGGGAGGTCTATTTCTTCAAATTCTCTATTTCATGTGTGTGTGTCAGATAGAAAAACGCCAACGCAATTCCATACGTGTCCCTTTTAATAACTTTCATGGACGGAAAAGTAAAAATGTTTACTTAAAGATTAAATAAAAATGTTTTGTCTTCCAAGAATTTGTATTACGTTGCCACTCTGACCTGAAGATAAACTTTTTCTATTCCGTAAATCACAAAACGTTTTATAATTGCAAGGTAGAGGCAAGCACCATGGAGCGGTCCCCGACCTCTAATTGTGCCTAAAACATAGTCATTTGCTGTATTTTATAGCCTGTAAACGTATTGTTTGGGTGAACTTTTTGTTAGCGATGTGTCAGTATGAACATTGGGCTTATATGCGGTTGAGGATGTTATTTTTTATAGTATATGGTGACAAACGAGCACACAGTCCACCTAATGGTAAGTGGATGCTGAGACCTATAGACATCTACATTTATCCTCGATAACAATTAAAAATGCAAATGCGTTGTCACCCTTGAGTACTAAGATGGATTGCATCGTTTCGAGTAAAAGGGGTCTCAGGTTATTCACACTCACCATACGAAACATAGCAGCATTAAGCTGCTATTTTACGTTGGTATTCTGTGAAAACGTGGTCCTGCCCTGGTCAAGCCAATTCGTGCTACAACCATAATAACATAGCTGCATGGCTCTAATTTAAGTAAACATATTAAAATCTACAACTCTATTGTATAGTTTCATTTACATTATATTAAAATATACACAACATTTATTACCATAATAAAAAATAAACCTAAAACTTACATTATCATGGAGTCCTACTCCCAGTGGTATAGTGCCAAGAATTCTGGTTGGATTTTTTCGCTGGATGGCTTCTTGCTATATTTCTAAACAGAGAGGAATCGCAACCAGCATTCTAGGCTAGGTTCTTATCTCGAGTTTTAGCGTGATAAAAACCTGACCTTTTATCACTACCAGCAGTTTAAATAACAGAATATAATTTGTTGAAATATATCTTCGTATAGAATTAAAATCGAGTAGTGTCGGTGTAAAAATACTTACTACTCTATAGCATGTCGTGGGTATCGAAATGGTGACAGACGGGACATGAAACAGGCTGATGCAGTTGTTTTCCTGAAAACAACTCCAAATAGTAAAAATTGCAATTGTTAACTCACCTGGTAAACTATTTCAGACGAGTGTTTATTATGTTACATATCACCTGTATTATCTTATATAAACGTGACAATTGTCGTAAATATCACCCCTATTATGCAATCTATGGGGAGGCCTATGTTCAGCAGTGGACATTTGGGAGGACTTAATAAATAACGCATGAATGAATGACTATCATTTTGTATTTAATCTTAACTTAATTTTAACCTAAAATATTGAACCCCTTTTGATCAAACTTTATTATATTTTTGAAGACATTTATCTTTGACGCATCTGAAGTTTGATGGATAGATCTAGATGTCGATGGGCCGCAGCAGCCACTTACCATCAGGTGGTCTGTGTGCTCGTTTGTCACCCTTATCCTATATAAAAAAACACAATTTATTAACTTTGATTAGTTTAGTGAGAAGTTATTTATGACGAACAGATCGAGTGATATTGGATCATCTATATAGTTTTCATCAATGTTGTCGCGCTTAAATACATAAATTCAAGACTATAAACAAATTAACTATGAACTTTATTTATATATAAATTGGAAGAACTAGAAGTAGATGTAGAGTAGTTAGATTCCATGAACACTCAAATCGGAATCATTATACGCACCCACACTATTTATAATCATATAAGTAAAATTGAATTTTCTGTATATTATATAGAAATAACTGGTTTCTTTTAAGTTCAGGGGGTTGGATGTCACTTGGATGTTATTTAGATATGAAGATATATCAATTTTTTAAATGTACATAACATGTGTTATAAAGTTTTTGATTGTATAGCGGTAAACAATGATTTTCTGTAATAATAGCTATTGTAATCAAACATTTTTGACCAGAGCTACATTTTTATGGCGCTATAATTTCAAATATCAATAAATGTTAAATGTTAAAAACAAAATGAAAATATAATTATATGGATACAATAAATAAGATAAATAAGAGACAATTCAACTGTAATCATAGGTTAATACTAAAAATACTAAAATTGCCCCAAAAAGGGAGTTCGTTCTATCTATTTACAGTTGTTGTCGCGATGCACGGCACGCCAATATTGTAGTATGGGATTCTCTGGGCACTCGTAGCATACCCTGAGGATCTCATTCTCGGAATCACTGATGCGGGACCAAAAAGCTGCAACCCGAGATCTAATAACACCATATGCTATGCTATGTGCTATGCCTAATAGCACCATAAAGATGTACGTAACTCCCCAAACAAAGCATTTTATTAGTCTTTTATATATTCTATTATTTATTCATTTGTTTTTACCCATCTATGAGGTCGTGTGGACTAGAATACTAATTCTACACACATGGTAAAACATGGACGGTTCTTTAGTAATAACAAATAATAAAAGATAATAAAGCTGACCATATAACAGGACTTGTCCTGACGGACTCCGGCGTGGTAGCCCTACGCTCTAGTCATTGTGCATTGTAGTAATGATAAAGCGATAAGAACTTTTTGCATTAAATTATCTAAATATATAATATATATAGATCTTCAATTTTTATTTTAATAATTTTCCCATATCTCGTATATAATAATCAATTGCTGTCTGTTAATCTCTCTAAAACTCAAAAACGGCTCGACTGATTTTGATGTGTAACACACACACACACATCAATCATCATTGGATGCCTGGATGATTTAAAACTTAATTGGAGTCAAGAAGATCCAGAAATCACCCACGCAAAGCTGGAGTGGATCGCAAACAGTTTTCGAGATATTAACAAAAAAAAACTGATGTCATGTTGGTACTGTACATATAACCAGTGGCAACCAGTGATGAATTATGGAACTGAGAGGTGGTTTTTCACTGCTGGCCGTAGGAGGAAGCTCAACGTCGCTCAGCGAGCTATGGAGAGGGTTATGCTCGGGGTTTCTCTGCTTGTTACATATAAACTTAGAAATGAGGATATCCGCAGTGTAACCAGAGTGACCGACGCTTACTTCACTTCACTTACTAGCCCAACGGATTAGTAAGTGAAGTGAAGTGGCAATGGGCCGGCCGTATAGCTCGAAGAACCGGCAACCGATGGGGAAAAATGTTCTCGAGTGGCAGCCTCGTACTGGTAGGCGAAGTGTAGGGCGACCCCCACTAGATGGAGTGACGACCTGGTAAGGCATGCAGGAAGTCGATGGATGCAGTTGGCTCGGGACCGTGCTTTGTGGCATTCTTGGAGAGAGGCATATGTTCAGCAGTGGACTTGTGAAGGGCTGTAATGAAATGAAAATGTTGGTTTCACTAATTTAACTATTTGTTGAAAGGCCACTATTACATATCTAGCATCATTTGTTTCAACTCTACGCGGACGAAGTCGCAGTTAAAAGCTAATATTATAATATGCAATATGAGCGATATTCGTGCGCGTAGCCTATCATTATACTTCATAAACTAAATACTATAATATGTTAGAGTTTTACATAAAAACAACTGGATGTTAAGGTTAATTATGTGAAAAAATCGCGAGGAAAGCTGAATATCTAAAGAAAGAAGTTTTTTTTCTATTTATACGAATACTAGACATTAAATAAAACTAACATTAGGGATAAAACTACTTTTACGGATTCTATCGCGTTTAATTAACTTATTTTTTTATTTATTCCCGACGTTTCGGGTGCTTTACAGCACCTGTGGTCACGGCGGACTGAGGTGATTGACGTCCCGATGTCAGAATTAACCCTGAGTACCTTCAGCTTTTTAATTAAAAAGCTCTTTATTCAATGTGTAGTGTTCGCGTAAATATAAGAAATCATAACATTAGGGATTTTATCGCGTTGGGGAGATCGCCCCCGAGACCGTGGGCGCTACAAAGCACCTGAAAGGTCAAGAGTCAAAAATAAATAAACTTAAACTAAACGCGATAAATCCGTTACATAGTTTTATTCAAAAACTAGCTGATCCTCGCGACTTCGTCCGCGTTTAATTTAGTTTTTTTTTGCGCGGAACCCTAATTATTTTTCGTAAATAAAAGTAGCCTAATTTACTCCTTATAACATCTCGGCCAGTAAAAGTCCCATCAAAATCGATTCAGCCGTTTCGGCGATTAGCCGGAACAAACAAACAGACAGACAGACAGACAAACATTTTAAATTTTAAAAAATTAGTAAAAAATTGTGTTTGTGTTATAAGTACCGTATATACTTTCATATGCATTTAATAAAAAGCTGTTATTTTGACATTGTAAACAGTCACTCCAATTTTATTTATTTGTAGTATAGAATAGTTTTATAATGCGAAATATTAACTACTTTGCGGAAATTTATATAAGTATAAAGAAATTTATAGAGCCATGTTGCAGCTATATTATCCTTATCCTTATCCTTTTTACTGGAAATGAGGCATTCCATCCTAGTCCTCACGGGTGACAACGCATCTACATTTTGATTTGTAATAGAGGATAGATGTAGATGTCTATGGGCCGCAGCAACCACTTACCATCAGGTGGACTGTGTGCTCGTTTGTCACCTTTATCCTATAAAAAAAATATTAATAGTATAGTTGTAGCACGAATGGGTCGGCTCGACCGGGGAAGAACCATGCTCTCACAGAATACCAGCGTAAAATAGCAGCTAAATGCTGCTGTTTCGTATGGTGAGTGTAGAGAACCGGAATCCCTTTTTACTGGAAAAGAGGCATTCCATCTTAGTCCTCGCGACTGACAACGCATCTGCATTTTAATTCGAAAACGAAGATAGATGTAGATGTCTATGGGCCACAGCAACCACTTACCATCAGGCGGACTGTGTGCTCGTTTGTCACCCTTATTCTATAAAAAAAAAGTAAATTAATCACAATACCTGTTACCGTCACATATCCTATCAAAAGTCAACGACTGAACATGGATTGCTTCATAGGGGCTGCTAGTGTGGGAACTGCAGTTGATATATTTTATATTTTACTTGTTACTAGAAAGGGACTTCTGCCCGTCTCCTGGTTACCTTGAGGATCAAAAGGCTATTCAATCCGTTATAATTAACATCATTAAATAATTTAAGACTGAGTAAGTATTGCATGAGTTAATTCTTTCGGACAACCAGACGTTCATAAAACAGCCTCCACACTTTTGCTATCGGCTTAATACGCATTCGTACAAAATGGTTTGCTTTATCGTTCGATATGCGTGATATACGAGTAGCATAGAGTGAAGTGATTTGCAAGCATTTGTCTTTCCATCCGATTACAATGTGGATGTCCTCAAGACAAGAGTGAATAGGCTTTAGGTGCCTTAGGGGCCATTCATTAATTACGTGAGAATGATTTTGGCGATGATTGATCCTCCCCCCCCCCTCACCCCCATGTAAGGGTACGTAAGATTTCTCGAAACCCCCCTCCCCCTTCTTACGTAAGATCGTTTTTCAGAATAATAAAATATTGTTAGAAAAGGATCAGTTACAGTAAAACTCACAGTTTGAAGTAAATTAAAGGTTTCTATATTTTAACAGATAATTTAATAAATTCAATAAAAAATTGTAAAATAAGATAATATAAATCGAAGTGTGCGTTATAGATCGAAGAAAACCATTTGAAATCCGAAGTGGAACTAGATTTCTAATCAAATAACAAAATATTACGTAAGAATGGGTTTCATCCGCCTTTCCCCAGAAGATAGGGCATGTAGAGATTTTTATAAAATTGTCTTTACTCTTTAGATTAAAGGTTCAAATGTTAATCTAAATGTTATTTTAACACCGAAGCAAACGAGCGGGCCAATCAATCAAAATTTACTCACTTAACTACATAAACGTTTTAAATCACAGCGTTTTAGATAAGTTACAAGAAATAAAACCACAATGGCGGCGCGATGGTAAATTATTATAATTCGAATAAAGGATCATCTCGGACTAATCTGATAATCGCTCGATTGACCCGTCCCTTTCATTTTTGATGAAAAGCCTTTTTTATTAATTATGATAAAAGTAATATTAGTATAAACTTCTCACGAAAGGGTATGGAAATTTAAAAAAATACGCCTGTTTTTGTTATGTTTTCTCTCAGTTTTGAAAAAATTGATGTTCAATTAAATAAATTTACACGCCACTGATTTTACCGGTTAGTGACGTCATAAGACAAAACGTTAGAAGAATTCATTTTCATCATGATCATGTATCGTAAGAGTGTTACCACACCAATCGATCGATCTTTGATTGATGCCATTGATCGACGTCGATCGATGTCGATGGATTGGTGTGGTAGCTTTAAGCTTCGTTCAAACGAAGGTGAATCCCGCGCGGGACGCGGGATGCGAATCTGCACGATTCGCTTGCTCGCCCAAGCTGAGACGAATTCATTATTTTTATTTTCTCAATAAGAAAACATGTCTTTTGATATTGAAGCTGAGGTTTTGTTGTTATTACCTTTAACTGAAGAATAATCTCAAGATGCATTTTTTATAGGATAAGGGGGACAAACGAGCACACAGTCCACCTGAAGGTAAGTGGTTGCTGTGGCCTACAGACATCTACATCTACCCTCAATCAAGAATCAAAATGCAGATCTATCATATACTCACGGGTGACAACGCATCTGCATTTTAATTCGCAAACGAAGATAGATGTAGATGACTATGGGCCACAGCAACCACTTACTATCAGGTGGTCTGTGTGCTCGTTTGTCACCCTTATTCTATAAAAAAACGTGGTAAATCAGCACTTAAAATTGCAATTAACAATTTCATTGGTGCCGGCGGGGATCGAACCCGGGTTGCTCGAAGCTTACAACGAGCGTTAACTATCTGAGCTACCACGGCTCTGTGTCTTCAAGGTGTCTTCAAGGAAAGAGTGAAGAGCTTTTGTTACGCTAAGACAGAGCGATTTATTTTAGTCAAGCACAGTTTTTATTAATTAAAAATACTTTGTAATGACGTATGGCTACGTCGCAGCTATATTATAGTTGGAGCACGAATAGGTTGGCTGGACCAGGTAAGGACAACGCATCTATATAGTAATTTCTAATTGACGATAGATATAGGTATCTATGGACCACAGACCACAGCATCCACGTACCATCAGGTAGACTGTGATCGTTTGTCACCCATGTTCTATACAAAAGGTAAGCATAATCAATCCGAATCCCTGCAAATTAAGAGAGTGCTATTTTAAACTGTAATGAAATTGTTAAATATGAACAATATAATATTTAAAAACATACTTTATCACCATAAATATTTTATATGTTGATATTTAATTTGTTATATATTTACAATTCAGAAATATTGACGCATGAAAGAACCTATTCTGCTTTACCTATAGTCTTGTAAATACACCCATTTATTCGAAACGGCCGCGTTCTTTTTCGTCTCATTTAAAATTCCGTTCGAGATTCCCTTCGCGTGCAGCCCGACGCGTCCGTCGCGGCGATCAATCACTCGAATTATATTGTCTTAGAGATCGCTCCAAATTGTCCCGAAACTTCTCCTTCAATTGTGTGCGATGTAAAGTGGACTCGGATTAAATTGATGTAAACGCTTTCCTCTAATGTACCGAGATAATGCTCCGTTAAATGCTTTTTTTATAAAACTGTATTTTATTCTCTTAAAAGTTTTTCAAGACATATATTAATTACATATATTGGCATAGTTTGCGAAATGACAGCAGTAACCTTAGTATGAATAAATTATAAAATTTATTTTTACTTTTTAAGTTAAAATAAATGCTATTTCCAAATTTTAACAGTGGTAGAGCCACGCGGCAGCTTTTGCTGTCGCACGGATGAGCCGGCTCGAACCGGGGTGGTACCACGACCTCACAGAATACCAGCATGAAGTAGAGGTTTACCTCTGCGTTTCGCTTGGTGAGTGCAGGTGGCCGGAGGCCCTTTTTACTGGAAATGAGGCATTCCATCTTAGTCCTCACGGGTGACAACGCATCTACATTTTGATTTGTAATAAAGGAGAGATGTAGATGTCTATGGGCCGCAGCAACCACTTACCATCAGATGAACTGTGTGCTCGTTTGTCACCCTTTTCCTATAAAAAAAAATATAGAAAACTATTTCCTGTAAGCTAAGCTCTTTTAAGGTAATTGGATAGTTGGACAAATGAAGCAATTAATAAATATATAAGAGTTTATAAAATAGTTAAGTATAAAATGGTATTTAAAACAAAGTCGCTTCTCACCGTCTTATATATGTACGCTTAGATCTTTTAAACTAGGCAACGGATTTTGATGTGGTTTTCATCACCCGACAAAACAAATTAAGAAAAAAGTATTTATGTATAATATATATATATATATATACCGCCAACTTCCTGATTCCGGGCAGCATTTTCTGTAGTGTAATGGTGACAAACGAACACACAGTCCACCTGAAGGTAAGTGGTTGCTGTGGCCCATACATCTACATCTATCCTTGTTTGGGAATAAAATTCCGATGCGTTGTCAGCCGTGAGGACTTTCCTGTAAAATGGGTCTCCGGTTCTCTACGCTCACCATACGGAACACAGCAGCATTAAGCTGCTATTTTACGCTGGTATTCTGTGAGAGCGTGGTCCTTCCCCGGTCGAGCCGACCCATTCGTGCTACAACTATACTACTAATATAGCTGCAGCATGGCTCTACCACGGCGAGAATGCTTTAGATTCACAATTGGACCATCAACCGTGCCAAGCCGTGTTGGATAGCTAGGTACACTAACCACACTGATATACAAGGAACACACTCGTCCTAATCCACCTGTAGTTTTTACTGCCTAGAGGTTCGTCTAGATTGATACCACCTTCTTACTGACGTGACAACGTCTTATAAATCGATGACGCTGGCTGCCGACACGAAAAAACATGACTCATGCGGCGTTACCTAGGCGTTCCATAATTCCATTTAAAGTGCAAGCGAGAGCGCGGAACGAGCGACTGTGCGAGCGAATGTGGTGTCAATTGTTTATAGCAACGATAATTGCGGAGATAAATGTAATGATTCTTTCGATATTAAATATTTCTTATGACGTTGTCACGTTCAACTATCGTCAGTAAACCGACTTTACTGACAACTGATTTTTTTTTTAGTTTAGACTTTTAGTTTGAAACAGAAACAGAAACTTTTTTATTCAATATAGATTATAAATAATTCTTATTGAAAGTCACTCTTTTGTTTAATTACCACTGGTTTGAAAAAAAACCTCTGTCCTGTGAAGAACCAGCAAGAATCTCAGCCGGACATGTATGTTACAACAATTAGCAACACAAAACAAATTTGAAACAGCTTGGTAGCGATCACCCCAGTCCCAGGGGTTATTGTCACCCATAATTTCCTTAATATTATAATAACCCTTTCTATACAAACTTAGTTTAATAAAGTTTTTGAACTTTAAGCAGATAAAAGTAAGAAATGCGAAATGATTATACACTGTAAGTTTTATGGATTTGTTAGTATTTATAGATCATTTGTATTAATATCACACTAGACTTTCTTAAACTAAATGCTGAAAGTTTCTTTAGGCTAGATGTAACTAACAAATATGCGAAAAGGTGACTCGAAAATAAAAATAAATGTATTCTAATATGTAACTATATCCTCCTGGGAATCGAAACTAAGACTTATGTATAACTTTAAACTACAAGGCCACATAGTAACTAACTATACGTGGTTATTTTTCAAAGTGTAGCCAAATTTTAAAGTTAAGTTCAAATATAAAATAATGATATATCGTTATTGCTGTTTTTGAAAATGGAAACCGCGATACAAAGCTGTTGCAGAAGCGACTATTTGCTAACGATCTCCATCTTCAACGTTCCATTAGTAATTGAACTAGACGCATTATTTTGTTCTTAGGTATAATGTAAATAAGGCTTCTACTTTTATTTCAAATTATCCCAAATTGAATGTGGTTTATGGGCAACAACGTTTTTGCATACTGATCGACCTTTATGAATGTGTGCGTGCGCAATAAAATCAATTAAAATAAACCTAGCAAGCTAACAGCATAGCAAAGTGGCGAAGCAATCAGCTTTGTAGCGGTTTCTAACGGTTGCCGTTGAGCAAACAGTTTCAAAATAGGAGGTTCAGATGCCTGGGTGATCAGTAATCGATTGCTGAAAACAGAATTTGAAACTTCGAAACCGTTCTCGAGATAATCGTGGGACAGACGGACAGACGGACGGACGGACGGACAGACGGATAGACGGACAGACGGACAGACATCGTGAAATCAATAAGTGACTTCGCAAGCTTCGCCACTTAATGATGCATTACCACGCATTTTGAATTTATAAGATAAAAAGGGCAGAATTATTGTGATGTTTTTAATTAATTTTTCTTCACCATTTGCCTATATTACTTATACTAAACCTTCTCTGCCAATTTGGCCGATTATTTCAAAATAACCCTGTATATTAATATAAAAGTTCTTTATCCTAACATATGGTATCAATTTGTACGCTCTCGAAAAATGGTGATTTATCGTGATTGAATAACAACATTTCTGCTAAAATCTAAAATGCCCGACACACAATAAAGATTATGCTTGATTTATTGAATGTAAAATAAACGCAATTTGATGATCCAATGAACGAGTTTAATCTGTATATACTAGTTTGCAGAGATTAAAAAATATTTTATTCTTTAAAAGTTCTTCATAAATCAAAAATCAAAGTGAAAAATTCCTCTGATTATAAATAGGTACTGCAGCGTTCTACTTCGTACTTCTACTATATATACTAAAGCAAGTTAGCGGAGCAGGTATTTTTTTATTGCTTTGCATTTTTAAACTTAATTCCCATCACAATAAGTTTTATTTATATTGCAAATAAGATAGTTTTAGGACCTTTTAAACAGTATTTGTGATTCGAAAACCGAGTTTATTCTCAAGTATTAAAGTTCACATTTGTATGAATTGCAATAATTTGATATACTTCCTGCTCCGCGATCACGCTATACTACATTCCATCACAAATTCACTGCTGAACATAGGCCTCCCCCACAGCTTGACACAAACTACGGTCCTGATCTACCAGCATCCATCGACTGTCTGCGTGTAACATCAGGTCGTCATTCCATCTAGTACTAGTACCACCCAGGAGAAATGTCCAATGTGTAATGATACATTGGGAATTTCATAATACTTAAACGTACTTACGTTCATCATCATCGTCATTACAGCACTTCACAAGTCCACTGCTGAACATAGGCCTCCCCCAAGGAATGCCACAAAGCACGGTCCCAAGCCACCTGCATCCATCAACTTCCTGCATGTCTTACCAGGTCGTCACTCCATCTAGTGGGAGGTCACTCAACACTGAGCTTACCAGTATGAGGCTGCCACTTGAAAATCTTTCTTACCCATCGGTTCTACGAGCTATATGACCGGCCGATCGGTGGTCATATTTCAATACAATTTAGTCGATTACGATTGGAAAACGTTAGTGCCTAAAAATTGTTCTATAGACATTAGTCACGATTGATTAGTTTAAATGCCAACAGCACCAATGAAATTCTTATTTGCAATTTTATGTGCTGATGTACCACGAGCTCAGGTGAAGGGATATGTCCTGAGGAAATCTACATGTCTACGAAGTTAGTATAATTTCAAGGACATGTTTTGAAGTTCGACGATACTCATTGGAACAGCGCTGTTCACTAACTTCTCTATAAGCCTCATTAAGAGGAAGTATGAGCCTAGTAACTTTCATTATGGGGAAAGGGATAAATATAGGGCGCCCCCCTACTAGATGGAGTGACGACCTGGTAAGACATGCAGGAAATCGATAGAAGCAGGTGGCTCAGTACCATATTTTGTGGCATTCCTTGTGGGATGATGATATACCTAGTAATAGGACACTTGACTGCCTAGTTGGTCTAGCGGTGGTAAAAGCGATTACTACTCATGAGGTTCAGAGTTCGAATCCCATCTCTGGCCAAAATTAGTTACTGGGTTTTTCTGATTAGAAATTCTCACTGGCAGCCCAGAGTCAGGAAGTTGGCGGTGCAACGCCCCCGGGCCTCGGAAAGCGCACGTAATGCCGTAGGTCCTGGTCATATCGGATTAACATTCCATCAGACTATAAGGCCCTTTTTACTGGAAATGAGGCATTCCATCTTAGTCCTCACAGGTGACAACGCATCTACATTTTGATTTCTAATAGACGATAGATGTAGATGTCTATGGGCCGCAGCAAGCACTTACCATCAGGTGGACTGTGTGCTCGTTTGTCACCTTTATCCTATAAAAAAAAAAGAGTAAGAGAATGAAGAGTGCAACCTGTGCTTGCGCTTACACGGTCACTGTAATCCTGTCCTGCGTAGATAGTTAGACTCTGTTGAGACTGGCCACCGTGACCGAAATTCTCTTTAGTGGGCATCACTATTATAAGTACCATGCAGCACATGACTAAAGAATACGGTTTCTTTACTCATGTGTATGTAGGCTGTTACTATACAGGCGGATGTTTTTACGAAACATAATGATTTTCCTACGGACTTAATTTAAAAACTTGTTTTAATTATTTTCATTGTTCTATTAGAAGTGCAACTTCAAAAATCATGTAACTCCAAAATTTATTATTTTTAAACTGTACATTCTTCTAAAACGACCTAAATTAATGGAAGAGCGTTTCTCCCTGATGCAGGCCCATTAGTTTAAAAGGGCTCTACGGTCACTAATATAATATAATGTACCCATTGTTTTGAAATAAATATTTATTATTATTACTAGCTGTTCCCCGCAAGTTCGCCCGCGCGTAATTTATTACGATTGGATTTCATGGGTTTTAATTTTTTTTTACGTGAAACCGTAATTCTTGTTCTAAAATAAACGTAGCCTAAGTTACTTCTTATAACATCAGCTATCTGCCATTGAAAGTCCGGGCAAAATCGGTCCAGCCGTTTCGGAGATTAACCGGAACAACAGACAGACAGACAGACAAAAATTTTAAAAATCGTGTTTTTGTTATAAGTATCGTATATACTTTCATGTGCATATAGTAAAAAGCAGTTATTTCGACATTACATACAGACACTTCTATTTTATTTATTTGTATAGATTTATTATTTACTTCAAGCATTTTATTAAAAAAAACTTAAGCGTCAAAGCTTTTACTTATTCATTACTTTTCGTCCATATTGCACATCGCGTGAGTTCATCGTTTATGTAAATCGATTCTAAATAATTTTATATAGATAATTTAAAATTATCATGAACAGGTGTGTTGAGAAATCGACAGGTACCTAAAGCCGCGGGATATTTTTTGTTCTTTTAACAAAATTATAATGTACTTTAAGTATAAAACAAAATTATAAAGAATTTTATAAGAAATTGGTTACATATTTCTTAAAACCAGCTTCACGGATTTGAAAATTGCTTTAGTAGTAAAAATCTGAAAAATTGAGTTCATCATATTCACTGTGTAATGGCGGCGCGGCGTAAAAGAAAACACTATTTCATATCATCCCATCGGTATCGTAACAGGTGATTGAGGGTTGTTGGATGTGGGCAGCAGCCTCTTCCTGATAGTATCTATCCGACGCCTGCCAAGCGTGGCAAGTATGGCAAATATCCTATTACGAGACAATACAAGGAAGGGCTTTATTCAGCAGTGGACTTATAGGCTGAAAGGAATGGATGGATGAACGACGGGTAGATGGAAAAAAATTCTCAGTGGATGAAGTATAACTGCAACCAAAATGTAGGAAAAACTAAGTACTGTCCATTCAAATTATAGCGACTGGTGATATTTCTTATTTTGCTATTTAATCCATCGCTGAACTTAGCATTTTTTTATAGGATAGGATGACAAACGAGCACACAGTCCACCTGATGGTAAATAGTTACTCTGGTCCATAGACTTCTACATCTATCCTCAACTACGAATCAAAATGCAGATGCGTAGTCACCCATGAGAACATTTTTTTATAGGATAGGATGACAAACGAGCACACAGTCCACCTGATGGTAAGTAGTTACTCTGGTCCATAGACTTCTACATCCATCCTCAACTACGAATCAAAATGCAGATGCGTTGTCACCCGTGAGGAATAAAATAGAATGCCTCGTTTCCAGTAAAATTCTCTCTTGTTCTCTACACTCACAATAAGAAATACAGCATCGTTAAGTTGCTATTTTACGCTGGTTCTGTGAAAGCTTGGTTCTTCCCCGGTCGAGCTGACCCATCCGAGCTACAACTATACTACTGATATAGTGTAATGGCGGCGTAAAAGAATCCTATTGATATAGCTACAGCATGGCATGGCTCTACCACGTATGAATATAGAAAAAACTAAGTGGTTTCCATTAAAATTATAGCAACTGGTGTTCGATATTTCTTTTTCTGCTTTTTAATCCACCGCTGAACATATTATTATAAGAATTCACCATTACGATATAGGTGGTTTTATTTAAATAAAAGGTAAGACTGCTTTCAAAAGTATTATCCATTATATTATGTAAATTTTTTTTTCAATGTTTAATATTTGATCTACAATACTAAAAACTATAATAATAATTAAAAAAAAACTAAAACTAGAAACTTAAATATCATATAGCTCCCCGCGGTATCGTGCCAAGAACGCTGGCTGCGTTTCCCCGCTCAATGGCTATACTTAGCCTTTGAGCGAGGAAAGAACCAGCCCTCTTATCACCAGCAGCAACGACCAGCCGCGGGTGGAGTTCTTTTAGGAACTTCACCGCACGTGGACCCCACGGAGCGATAGTCTCTACAGCAAATGGCACAAATATGTAGTCATCTCTCAGAGACTCATATTTGCGCCACTTACTCAGCTCAGCTGCCTCTGATACCGCCCCGGCTCTAAACGAGGTACCCCTGAGATGAGAGACCGCCAGAGTGTCTACGCAAGTAGCATCCCACACTAGGGCTTTACCTCTCTCCCAAGGGACCAATGTCATACCGTCGGGTCTCTTGCCATCGTCCCTAAATATTCCACAAGGCTCTAAAACCGAGGGAACATTTATAGAGACAAGAGCCCTTCGGATGACATCGTTCAAAGAACTGTGTCGTGAAAATCTACCAGCGCTTTTCTTACATGAAAGTCTGTGGAGCCCAAACTTGTCGACGCTGCTACTGTTCAATTTGTTCAAACTATTTTCAAAATATAAGAACCATTGGTTTGAAGGCATAACTTTTCACATGCTGGTTAAAAGCTACCACGGCCTCTTCTGGCTCCGTTAATGTCAAAATTCTCATCTAATCTTTGATTTTTGGGGAACTAAAGAAATTGTATGGAACGAGGTCTGCACTGGATGTGCGTCAGGAGCTCCACCATTTTAGATGCCAAAAATAACTTTGTCTCTTTCGCGGTTTGTGTTGCAACAACAATATATATCCATGTTTCATCTCCTGTTACAATATTTGAAAGTCCGTAATCCTACTTTAACAATATTTTTACACCACCAATCAACTGGAGCCCGTTTTTGTTTTGAGGTGAATTTATGAGGAACCCAACGCAATTTTTTTTTTAATTTCGCTCATAACAGTACCCAAACATCCTCGAATCTCCTCATAGTTGATGTGCCGATTTTCTTCAATTACTTGCCTGATTGCAGCCAGATTTTCCTCAGTGATTGCGGTTGAGGGTCAGCCTTTTCGAATTTCATCATGGAGGAAAAGACGGCCACCATTAAATTCTGCATACCTACGCCTTACGGTGTTCAAATGAGGTGTTCCCCCCCCCCCCCCATTCAATCAGAAGAATCAATTAGGTTATAATCTTGTGGAGAGACAACTTTTCAAATCATAAAAAATAAACGCCACAAAATCTTTTCGCGTAAATTAAAGTTTAGCTACTTTGAAGTGGAACAACAAACAATTGACAAGCGAATTCCCGTCAAAAAAATGTTTAAAACAATAAATGACTTTCTTATGTTTTAAAAAATATAACATTAGAAAAATTTAAATATTTATGAGGAGCGAGGAGCACAGAGTTTTTAGTGTGCAGGCTATTACTGACTTTCTATACCGTTCAGATCTGGACCACTGATTTTTAGCGGCAGAAATATATAAGAACAAGCAAGGAGTCTATCTAGGTTAATACCAGCACCTATCCATAATATGAACTTCTAAACAGATAAAGAAATTAAACCAAGCAAATATGAACGTAGTAATCCTAAATTCGTTGAAAAACTTGGCATCATTCATTTTTCACTATCCACCCCATTCATATATTGTTAAAAATGTTTACTAAGAAGTTGGAGGCTATTTTTGTTCACCCTAAGAAAAACTAAAGTACAAAGTCAGCAGATTGCGTTCAACTTCAAATATACCTGTTCAAATCTGTTAAAATTGAGAGTCGAATGCGATTTCAAGCTCCAGTGCCCTTCCGTTTCGCACCCTCATATTGCACTTGCTTCGTTCATGGTTACACGTAAAATAATAGGGTGGCCGTGAATTACAAATTTCAGTAAACTTTTTAACCGCTGTGATATTTTTTTATTTTGATAGAAAATTAACTATGAAATATAAACTGTCTGGGAAATATGATGGAATCTTAGACCCAATGGTCTTAAGTAAGCGTACCGAAAACTAAAATTGACTAAAGAGGATTTAGTCTACCTGATAGTGAATAGATGTTGAATTCTGCTATAATAAAATAAATTTTCTGCAATGATATATGCTTATATATACGCTCTAAGGCACGTCATATTACAAATAGGTAAACAACCACCGTCTTCTGCATCTGTAACCTTGCGTGTTTAAAGTTGACTGCAGGTGTCCATGGAATGCAGTTGCTACTTACTATCAGGTAGGCTGTAAGTTCATTTATCACTTCAGTTTTATGAAAAAAAAAATGAAACAGTAGGCACCATAGATACATTGTCATCATTGAAAACTAAGTTTGATAAGCTTGAAATTATATTTATTTATTTATTATTTATTTAATCGTTCATGCACAAAGTTCTACATATGGCGGACTTAATGCCATAGGGCATTCTCTCCCAGTCAACCATTAGGCTAAACACCGGTAGACAAACAAGAGGCGGTGCAGAATTAATCAAAATAGAATGAGCTAAAAAAAAATTATTGTTTTTACGTATAAATATACATATAAACACACATACATACACATATATACTTAAGTACACACAATATATACATACATAAATACATATATACACAATACATATAAATATTATCTATGTTGGAGCAAATATGAAATATACATATGTATGTGTAAATGAAAATTTGAGCTGTGTTTGTTCAAACTTGGAACGATTAAATATTGACTACACAACAGAAACGCAGCAGTGAATGATCTGTTACTTAGCTCAAGCAATATGAAAGAGGGCCGGATTAACCATGTCAGGGCCCTTAGGCAATGGAATTCTCGGGGCCCCTTTGCAGCTAGCATAAAGGGATGTGAGTAGCATCACCGGATTTATGCTTAACTCCTCAGGAACTTACAGTAAAAGATTTGTATTTGGGCTTATTGAAATTGTCTTAATGCATAAGTTATAGATAAGTGATGATCCAGATCTCATTACGCAAAGTATGTATATGAGATAAGATCGTCTCATTATGGAGCAAGAAAGAAAAATAAGACGGGGATGTTTTAATTTTAACTTTATTCTTGTTAAATGAAATAAAAAACAATAAACGAAAGAAAATATTTTTGACAAGTTCATAAAGTTTAAATATTAACTTTTCTAACTTTTGTGGATACTAAATAAAAACGTAATAGTACATATTGTCACTGAGGTTACAAATTTTCCAATTAAATTTTTTCAGTATGAAAATGAAACATTTTCCATTATTATGTGCGCGCGCGGTAGGCGAAGTGTAGGGCGTCCCCCCACAAGATGGAGTGACGACCTGGTAAGACATGCAGGAAGTCGATGGATGCAGGTGGCTCAGGACCGTGCTTTGTGGCATTCTTTGGGGGAGGCCTATGTTCAGCAGTGGACTTGTGAAGGGCTGTAATGATGATGATGATGATGTGCGCGCGCGGGCCCCTACCCGATGCGGGGCCCCTAGGCAGGTGCCTCTCTGCCTAAAGGTTAATTCGGCCCTGGTCGTATCTGTCTCGAAAAATGTCTAGGATGACTCCGATTGGTATTGGTACCTAGATTTCTGAATCCTCTTCGCTTCCACCTCTAAGCCGTGAAATAAAGTCGGGTTTGTATTTAATTAAAATAAAAACATAAAAAATCGAACTAATTCGTTTTGAAACATTAGCTTTTTGACGTACTTATACAAAATGAAATTAATGCGCACTTCTCAAATACTCCGTATAGGTATATCATAACGCCAACGCTCGTTGGGGCGGTGAGACAATGCTCTCTTAGGTAGCCACGCGTCACCCATTAGGGGGTGGGCACGGTTAAAAAAGCCGACTCATTGTCCAGCACGTGGCAACACTCGATACCACTACTTTATTAATTTTGACAGGTCCTTTCATATTAGCTCGTTTGGTGTTTTATTTAGATAATTATTTATTTTTGCAATTATCCATTTTATTTTTGTACAAAACCCTACCACACTTTTATATGATTATTGGTTAAGCCGTGTTATTTTCGTGACAAGAAAATTACCTGGGAAAACTTTTTTATTTTCCCCTAGAGTCCACTGGATACGTTCTTCTTACATTATAGGGAGGATTTGAATTAAACAAACTTTTATACATTTTTGGTCCAATCTACGCAGAACGAGCTTAAATACTTTGAAGTTTTGCAGTAGTATGCTTGGATACTGTACGCTCGTTCTTTGCAGACCGAAACAAAAATTAATTTTCAAATACTGAAGGTAGCCAGGGCTAACTATGACTTCAGGACGTCAAACAACTATGTTATATATGGTTGTAGCACGAATGTGTCGATGACCGGGGAAGGACCACGCTCTCACAGAATACCAGCGTAAAATAGCAGCTTCATGCTGCTGTGTTTCGTATGGTGAGTGTAGAGAACCGGAGACCCTTTTTATTACAAACGAGGCATTCCATCTTACTCCTCACGGGTGATAACGCATCTGCATTTTGATTCTTAATCGAGGAGACATGTAGATGACTATGGGCCACAATCCACTTACCATCGGGTGAATTGTGTGCTCGTTGGTTAGACTTAATCTAAAAAAAAAAACGTAAAATTCGTAAAAAATTACTTTATTCAATGTCTAGCACTCGTGTAAATATAAGAAATCACTATAGCGAGGAATTTGCCTTAGTCTTCATGCTTAGCGGGTGGAAAGAAGATCGCGGTACCAGACGTCACGCACAATCTTCGCGATCTTCTTTCCATTTGCTTTGACGCCAGCGGTTGTTGCCGCCGGTTTAGTTATTAACGCCTGGTATAAACGAGATCACTACTGACATCTATCGGAACCCATATAGTATTTCTCAAAATCGCCTCTTACGATACTTACGGAACTAATGAGGTGACGGGGTCTCTTAAGTCGCCAGCACAGGGTACCTTATTTACCTTATTTTTCTTTTAAGTTATTTAGTTCAAAATATTACTATAACTAATATTTTAAATAATAATAACTATACGTGGTAGAGCTATGCTGCAGCTATATTAGTAGTATACTTGTAGCACGAATGGGTCGGCTCAACCGGGGAGGGACCACGCTCTCACAGAATACCAGCGTCAAATATCAGTTTAACACTGCTGTGTTTCGTATGGTGAGTGTAGAGAACCGGAGATCCTTTTTACTGGAAAAGAGGCATTCCATCTTCGTCCTCACGGGTGACAACGCATCTGCGTTTTGATTCGGAAGCGAAGATTAATGTAGATGTCTATGGGCCACAGCAACCACTTACCATCAGGTGGACTGTGTGCCGTTTGTCACTCGATCCTATAAAAAAAAACTAAACTCAATTTAAAATAACTCGATTTCTGAATCATTATAAGTTCTACTCTATTATAGCATTATATTAAATAATTTTTAATTATATACATATAAAATATAAATAAAATTGAAGTGTCTGCCTGTAATATTAAAATAACTGGCTTTTATTAAGCTCAGTTTCCATGCTATATAGACAGCAATAACTATTTGAATTATTTTGTCTGTCTGCCTGTCCGAGCTAATCTTCGGAATAGCTGAATATCCGAAAAAAGTTGGAGATATTTTTGATAAACTAAATGATCTATGATGATTGTCTTAAATCTAAATACCGCATAACATTAATAACCTTAATACATTCTATGCATGCGAAGCCAGTTTGAGTCTAGTCACAAGTCTCTGCATATAAAAATCTATTAGTTAGTCTCGCTGAAACTCAAAAACGGCTCGACCGATTTTGATGAATTTTTTTATGTGCGTTTGAATGGATCCCTAGATGGTTTAGATTTACATTTGGACCCGGTAAGTAGTGCTGTCGTTGAGACCCAGAAATCACCCGTGCGGAGCCGGAGCGGATTGCTAGTATTTAATATTAAAAACAATTTGATTTACCCATTATGAAGATTATAATATGTAAACAATCTGGTTAAATTCAACAAAGGCATAACACGCAATCCTTTGCCTCCCGCGGTGAAATAAAAAAGGTGAGCAAAAACAATGGCGTCGTGGTGTGCACGACAACGGCGCTAACAGCCTCCCGCGGCGCGAACGCTGCGAGTGCGCTCCCGAACAATATTGACGTAATTAGTTTATTGATCCGCCTCTGATTGATGACATGGAATAACTGGATGCTTTACGAATGTCCCAGAAATGAGAGGAGTGGCCTGTGCTCAGGAGTGGGACGTTTAAAATCTGTAACTTTAATATACTAATGTTTTTTTTCTTTTGTCGGTCGTATTTTTGCCAATGGCAAGTACCTAATAGGAAGTTATCATTAAAGATAATTTGTGCAAAAAAATTCCCCACAATATATTGACATAACACACTGTGGAGTTTTTAGAAGATTTTGACGACAACCTAAGCCGTCAGATAGTCAATGACGACAGTATCTCAAGTTGTAATGGCACCTAAGCGGACAAAATAACTTAAGGTTTATATCAAAATCAGAGCACTTGTATCGTCGTTTCCACTGATAGTTCACATACGCAGTTAGTTAATATACAAAATCGAATCACTTTTACGTATCAAATACCACTTCAAACTATTATTTAAACTATAAAACAGCAGCAGCAATTCAGCGACGGGGCAAGGCCACGCGAAAACTCCCTACGAACGTTTTACGGAAACATTTTTTATAGAATTAAGTGTGACTAACCAGCGTACAGTTTACCTTATGCTAATTCGATGCTGTAATCGTATACATCTACATCTATCCTCGATTATGAATCAAATCCATCTACATTTATCCTCCATTAAGATCTAATAATAATCTAATAAGAATTAAGAATCGAAACGCAGACGCAGTCACGTGTCTAAAGATAGATCATCTTGTAAAATTATTAGTTTTAGGTCAAGGAAGTGTTTTTTTTTTATAGAAATAGGGTGACAAACGAGCACACAGTCCACCTGATGGTAAGTGGTTGCTGAGGCCCATATACATCTACATCTCTACATCTATCCACATTTGCGAATCAAAATGCAGATGCGTTGTCAGCCGTGAGGACTAAGATGGAATGCCTCGTTTCCAGTAAAAAGGGTCTCCGGTTCTCTACACTCACCATATGAAATACAGCAGCATTAAGCTGCTATTTTACGCTGGTATTATGTGAGAGCGTGGTCCTACCCCGATCGAGCCGACCAATTCCTGCCACAACCATAATATATGAAATGACCTGTCTGAAAAGTTAAGACAATCTACCTGCAAACAAACATTTAAGAAGAACATTCGAGATCATTTTCTAAAATTGCTTTACAACTGCTAAGTTCCGTCAACATTAGCATATTACGTATCTTTATGTATATTGTATTATATTATATTTTCTTATCTTTATATATAAAAATTACGTGTCACGTTGTTTGTCCGCGATGGACTCCTAAACTAATGAACTGATTTCAATGAAATGTTGCACACTGTGTGCATTTTGGTCCAACTTGAGAGATAGGATAGTTTTTATCCCGATAAATGACCCTCAAAATTTTTTATTGCGAATTTAAGGATTTTTAAGGAAAGGATCGTTAGAAAGGGCAGAACAACGTCTGCGTGGCGAGCTAGTAATATATAAATTTAAATACTTGTGTATATTCATATATGTATATATGTACGCATGTATGTATGTGTGTATATGTATGTATATATGTATTATGTATATGTATGTGTATAATATGTATATTTATCACTGCCTTAAGGTTGACTGGTAGAGAATGCTTTTAGCATTTAGTCCGCCTTTTGTTCCTTTACTTAATGTGTAAGGTTCAATAAAGTTTAAATAAATAAATAGTATAGCTGCAGCATGGCTCTACCATGTATTATAAGTATTCGCTGCGCTTTCCCAATAAGCGTTGAATTTTACATGTCTTAGAAATATTTTTATTTCTTTGACATGCTGACTTCTCACGTTGTGACCCTTCACCGCCGATCATGTGATAAATTAGTACTTAAAATTATAATAAGCAATCCATATGTATCGACCCGGGTTTGTCAAATAATTTTACGTGGTTGGAGTCTAGTATCGGCTTGACCACGCTCTCACAGAATACCAGCGTAAAATAAGAGTTGAAAGCTGCTGTGTTTCGTATGGTGAGTGTAGAGAACCACAGAGACTTTTTACTTAAAACGAGACATTCCATCTTAGTCCTCAGGGGTGACAACGCATCTGAATTTTGTCAACGTGTCACAGTTACCATCAGGTGGGCTGTTTGCTAGCTTGTCAGGCTTTTTCTATTAAAAAAATTTAAGATTCTATTTTCCCCCTTTTCATTGGAACAAGTAACAACTAGAATGTCGTCAAAATACTTACAATAAATACCTCATTCCCCTATTTTTCCATCCTTAGGGATGAAATTTTTTCATCACCTGTTAATTAAAAAATGACTTATCGAATTCGGTTCGTTATAGCGTAACATGAATACAAAAAAGATACATTGGATTATTAAACCTTTTTTGAAATTGGTTAAAAACTGTTTAAAATATGAAAATAAAATCTTATTTTTTAATAATTTTTCGCTATTCTGTACTTTTACAACTTTGTCTCGCTTTTTAGGGTTCCGCACCCAAAACGTAACCAATCAACCAATAGCAACAAGCCTCCGCTGTTTCGTCTGTTTGTCAGCGGGCTGTCTCATGATCCGTAATAGAAAGACAGTTGAAATATCATCAAATGAAATCATCAAAGTTAAATAATTGTAAAAGTAAAGTTACAGTCTACATTATTATTATTATTATATTAACGTCCTAATACATCTTCTCACTTCTAAGAGGGGTTTTTTTCTTCTTATTGGCGGATTTTATATTTTCTTCGATATATTTTATTTCTCAGATATGTATAATTCTCATGGTGTTTTCCTTCACCGCTTAGCACGTATGTAGGATACTCAATAAGTTTTTTTTTAATATTGAGCAATTGGCTTATGGAGTTCTATTTTTAAATAAATTTGCTTTTTAGAAACATATAACACGGAGGCGTTCCATTTTTAAATTTCGAGCATCTCAAAACTTATGAGTGACCTACGTACTACATCAGCACTTAAAATTGCAATCTATAGTCTTATTGGTGCCGGCAGTGTTCGAACCTGAATTGTTCGAGTACTGTGAAAATTACGTAGAGCGCATAACCCCTGAGCTATCACGGCTTGAAATAAATATATGCACGTCCCAATGAGATTTTAGGATATTGATATCAGTTATACGGTAACAAATCAAGTAAAAAAAATTACTCAATATGTACGCTATTTTATAACTAATGTGAGGGAGCTTCAAACAGGTTTTTAGCGTAAATATAAAATAAAAAATAAAATAGCTTTTATTGTTTCCTTACTTTACATTACGCTTTTACATTTTGTTTAAGTAATACACAATCAGCAGTACATTTCTAATTTAGGTGCTTAAGACTAACATGCACAAAATTAATACTTATATGTTTAGTTTTAGCAAACAGTATAGGTGATGTTGTACAGTTTTAGTAGTTATGGCAAATGTATGATGGAACGTTAATGACAGTTCAATAAACACAAGTTGATTTAATAGTCATTTACCAATTTATTAATTCTTACATCTTTTTGCTTCCAATTGTACGCATCTGTTTGCAAAATCATACTTTCTATGTCTAAATTTGTTCTACATTTGTCAACATTTGTAACATTTGTCTAACAATAGTTATACAATTTTATCATACCACATATGAAACATCTATACCACCACTACTGTTGCCTTAGTGCTGAGTAATATGCTACAATTATTAAGACTATTATTCTATTCTATGTAAGGACCGCTAAGCGGTAAAAGCCTCCTCCAAGACTTTCCAATTGACTCGGTCTCTGGCCAACCTTGTCCACACTCTCCCTGCTACTTTAACTATGGGATCGTCCCATCTTTTGAATGGTCGTCCTTTTTTTCTCTTTCTTCCCAGTGGGTACCAGTTAGTTGTTATTTTTGTCCATCTATCGTCCTTAAGTCTTTGTAGATGACCTGCCATTTCCATTTAGATTTAAGCAGAATCTTTTTTATATTCTTTGCTTGAGTGCGAAGTCTTATCTCTGAGTTTTTTATACGATCTTTTAGTTTGATCCCTAGATAGCTTCTCTCAATTGCTCTCTGTGTGGTTTCTATTCTGTTGAGTTGTTTCTTTGTAAGTGTCCATGTTTGACAGGCGTATGTCAAACATGGAGTCAGACATACTTCCATAGCTTTAGTTTTCAGTTTATTGGGGAGGGTACCCTTAAATATATCTCTCATACTCCAGTATTTTTTCCATGTGTTCGTTATTCTTCTATTGATCTCTTTGTCCATTCCATTGCTAAATGAGATTTGATGTCCAAGATAAGTGTACTCATCTACATATTCAACGTTTCTTGATTGCAGTGTGACTGGCAGTTTTGTTACATTTGTCATAACCTTAGTTTTTTCGATGTTGATTTCTAAGCCAACTGAGTTACTGTATTCATTGAGAGTTTCCAACATGTATTGTAGTTCTTTGTGATCTTCAGTCAGCAGCACCAGATCGTCCGCAAATCTCAGGTGCGTCAGATACTTACCATGTAGTTTGAGTCCCATTTTGTTCCACTCAAGATTTCTAAATATGTGTTCGAGGACGGATATAAATATTTTTGGGGACAGTGGGTCGCCCTGCCTGACCCCCCTTCTAATACTGAAGAATTGTCCAGGTGAGTCAATTTTAACTCTCGCTTTGCTATTTTTATAAATCACTTTTAATATTTCTATGTAATCGTTGTTTACTCCTTGTTCCTTTAAAGCGCGCCATATTGAATCGTGACTTATGGAGTCAAAGGCCTTAGAGTAGTCTATAAAACCAATATATAATGGCATTGAAAATTCATTATATTTTTCTATTATCATTTTCAGGGTGTGTATATGGTCTACTGTAGAGTAATCTTTCCTAAAGCCGGCTTGTTCTATCGGTTGGTTTTCATCAATCTTGGGAGTTATTCTGCGTAATAGTGTACTTGCAAATACCTTGTACAAGCATGACATTAGGCTGATCGGTCTGTAGTTTGATATTTGTTTGGGATCTCCTTTTTTATATAATAGAATAATATCTGAGGATGCCCACTGTGTAGGGATTGCTTTCTCTCTCATGACCCGGTTGAATATTTCCGTTAGTGGCTTAGTGAGGGCATCTTCCCCAGCTATAATCATTTCGTTATTAATTCCGTCTGATCCTGGGCTTTTGCCTGGTTTAAGTTTCTTGATAGAGTACTCTACTTCGTTTTCCATGAATAATGGCGCTGGGTCTTCATTAGACAAGTTTGGTGGTGTTTTATTTAATGTATGGTGTTGAGTGTCATAGAGGTTTTCGTAATAACTAGTAGCTATGTATGTTATCTCCTTCCTGCTGGTTGCTAAAGCACCAGTCTTCGATTTTAAGTGACACATGAGGCTTTTTGATCTCTTTAAGCACTTGTAGGCTTTTTTGATAGCTCCTGACTCATTGATATATTTTTCCAAAGTTTGTAGCCTGTGATTTTGTTCGTTCGCTTTAATTTTATCGTTAATCTCACTGTATAGCTTACTCAATTTGTATTTTTCTTGTTTTGTTTTACCTTGTTTATTAGCTAAATGTGTCTTTGGTTGATGAGTTCTTTTATTTCCTCTGTTATTATGTTTTTCTTCTCGTTTACCTTTGGTATTTTTGCTTTTGCAACACTGTTGAGGATGCAGTTTTCGACTCTGTCGTAGTACTCTTGTAAGCTTAAGGAAGAAGAAGAGTGGGGGTTTTCACTGCAATGTGTTAATTCTTGTGTCAGAATATTGTTAAAGATCTTAGGGTCAAAGTTGGCTTGAGGTTTTTGCTTGTAGTGCTTCCGCGACTTCTTTCTACTATTCAGATTTAGCTCTGCTCTCACTATACGGTGGTCACTAGGAAATTTAAATCTGCTCAGAGTTTTTACATCCTCTATTATTTTTGGAACGTTAGTCGTAATGAAATCTATTTCATTTCGTGTGATTCCATCTGGAGATTTCCAAGTCCATCTCCTACATTGAGGTTTCTTGAACATTGTATTCAATATTTTTAGTTGGTGTTGTTGGCAGAAGTCAATGAATAGTTCTCCTCTCTCGTTTCTGTCTCCGTAGCCGTATTTTCCCAATGCCAGGCTGTCTTCTTCTGTGATTTGACCAACTTTTGCGTTCATATCCCCCATTAGTATTATGTTTTTTGTGCTTTTTTCAGCAGCTTTCTGGAGACAATCGTAAAATGATTCTATATCGTGCATTTCAGCTCTTTCAGTGGGAGCGTAGGCTTCTATGATTGTGAATAGTTGTTCATTTAGTTTAACATGAATCAGGGCAACTCTTTCCGATATAGGAATGAAGTCTTGCACTTGGATATCGTTTGACTTTTTGACCAGGAAGCCTACTCCTCGTTCTCCTTTTGTTTCCCCATAGTTATATAACACATAATTTCCTTTGTCTTCTATGCTCCATCCTTGTCTTCTTACTTCAGAGATCCCAATGATGGACCATTTTATTTCTGACAAAGCGTGCTCAAGCTGTACTAGTCTCTCATTTCCAAAAAGGGATCTGACATTAAGTGTAGCTATGTAGTACTTATTGTTTTTTGAATTGTTTTTGCTTGGAGGGTTATGGTCTACTGAGGTGGCAACACTGCGTTGCGCTGTCAACACTGATTTCGAGTATCTCCGTTTTTTCAATTTGGGAAAAATTATATATATCAACCAGTAGTGCCTAAAAGTGTTCAAATAAGTTGTATTAGTGAGCGAACAATATGTGAAAAGTTTAATTGCAACAAATTGACTCGTTTAAATAAGTAAAAACAACGTTTCGAGACGGTGACAAACTTGAAGACAAACGGTCAAATCTTTTAAACAACTATTAAAAGTAAAAGGTTAATGCTGATTTTTAAACCTGCATATCATCACAAAAGACCTTCTAGTATGAAGTAAAACAGTGAAATTGATCGGGAAATAATACAAAATATCTTGGGCTATAGACGTTTGAACTTTGAACTTTGACAGAAAAATGCACAAGGGCATTTTACAAGATTCAACCACACTTACTTGTACAAAATCATAAAGTGGTTACATTGACATACTATTATATATTGGAACTATATCGACGGGTGATTACTATAATTGAGTGTGTCGTCGGTGAAATACAAACCAAAAAAGGCCTCCGTATCCAAAGGACATGTGTCAAGGTCAATGACACCGAACTACGGCTGCTTATGAAAAACATTTAACATCGTATAACTTCGGGACTCTGTAATGTACCTAACTAATAGTGATCGCAGATAAACTGTAAGTACATTATTACATTAATATTTTACAAGTGACAAAAGTGCAACACAATTGACGACTAACATCTTGAGTAAAAAAACCTAGTAATTGGGACTGTAATACAAAACCTACATTATAAATTCCTCAATTAAAATCCTGTGTGAGTTAGTTAACTTAAGGGTGTGAACAATTGATTAGATAGTCTGACAATATAATTGCTATAGCTAATCATTGAACTACTATGTAAATTCTGAGATTATAATTTTGAATATTGTATTAACATTATAAATTCCTCAATTAAAATACTGTATGAGTTAGTTAACTAAGGGTGTAAACAATTGATTTATATATTATTATTTATATGATTAATAATTGCTGCAGCTAATGATTTATTTATTATGAAATTTTGAGATTATAATTTTGAATGTTGTATTATATTATTAAAATGTATTAGACTTACTGAAAATAAATAACTACTAATGTAATAACAAATAACTAAGTTTTACTAAACTAATAGATTCACTCTGTTCGCTCTATTTATAAATACTATTATTGTATCCACACCGTTGCATGTAATCAAAAGGTAAACTAGTAAAATAAATACTATAGTGTGATATACTTACTACTTACTGCATAAACGGTACCGCCTTTCTGTTAATGCATACCTACAAAGAAACTTTGCTATTAAATATTAATTGTAAATTATTGTTTTAAAATAGGTGCCCAGTATCACGACCACACAGGTTTGACATTTTTTGACATTTTTTGACATTTTGCCACCACTGCTGTTGTACTGTATTATAAAATTCTTAATACACATAAGAATGGAAGACATAGTTAAAACTTTAAAAAACATCCAAGAAGCAATTGAACTGCAAAAACAAGAATTTCATTTAACTCGAGAACAACAGAAAAAGGAACTTCAGCTAACCCGGGAGAGTATTACAACAAACATAAATGAAAAATTTCAAACCTTTGAGAACCGCTACACACAACTTGAGAAAAAAGTACAACAGTATGAGGCATTATTCCACAACCTAAAGAAAACGGAAAGAAAGAAAAATATAATACTGTTTAATCTTAACGAAACTGAACGTGGTTACCATCAGTTGGAAAACCTAGTTCTGGAAACTTTAAATAGTGCAACGGGTCTTAACCTACATGAAATCGACATTGACTCAGTTACAAGATTGGGAAGGAAATCTGGGAGCAAAAACAGACCAATACTAATTAAATTCACAACACTTGGGAAAAAAATCCACGTATTGAAGAAGAAAAGATCATTTGAAAACACGCCTTTCTACATCAAGGAAGATTATCCAAAGGAGGTTATAGCCAAACGCAAAGAACTCCAAACTAAACTAAAAGAAGAAAGAGATAAAGGAAACATAGCAATACTGAAATATGATAAAATCATAATTATAGATGACAACAGGAAAAGCACCAAAAGGAACTTATCTCTATCACCTGACACCTACTCTGATGAAACTAAGGCCAACCAACAGCCGAAAAAAACAAAGAAATTTCTCATGAAAAAACATGCAGAAAACACACAAGGTAGGAAACCCAATGGTAATCCTACTACGAATAACACACAAATGTCCCAGACAATATTACCCTTCGTATCAAGATACTCCGAAAGCAGTAACAAGAATGACACGTTTCAGATTCCAAAAAATACTCCCAGAACTGAAGTAGAGAAACTATAGCAAAAAACACAGCCCCCTCCAACGTCCACATCTCCCCCACCACGGCTGGTCACCGCGGGGGCAGCGTAAATATAATTAATATTAAATATCAAAAATATAAGAGTACACTTTTTAATTTCACGAAATAGTACTTTAATGTACTTTGTACCGCGAAAATTTAAGGAAATCCTCTGTAGTTGGACTAAACAGCACGACAGCTCGAGCAAAATTAGGAGGGATGTGTTCTTTGTGTTAGCGCGTAGATAGTAATGGTAGGGACTAAATATCCTGTGCAATTGATAGCTTCATTATATATCGAGGAGGAAAGTTCTAGTGGTTGCAATTACCTTTTTATTTGAAGACGTCAATAGTTACGCAAAGTAAAGTCAACTGTCAACGAGTATTTACAGGCCATTTATAAAAAATAACAAGCAAACCACAAAAGAATAAACATGCTGTGTGCCATAAGGGATGTTACCAAAAGTAATAGGCACTTCACAGATCCGCATCGAATCCCGTCATTAGCTATATTAGATTTGTGACCGATATAGAGCGGGGACGAGCGCGATAAAAAACTCGATAGGGTTCCGTAATTATAGACGGTCGATGCGTAATTTAGGGGTCTGTGTAGACTGAGGGTCGTTGTGATGTTTCTATTTTTTTGGTTTAGCTTATGACAGCGATAATCTCTTTGTATTTTGTTTGTTAATTTTAGAATAAATATCTGAGAATTATTTTTTTAATAAAAATTCATGTTCTCAATCGAAAGAAAGATTTTTATTTTTATATCGTATACTATAAACTTAACTATAAAATTTGAAGTATAGGACTCCGTTGCGCAGTGGCTTAGCTATTGAGTTGCAGCGCTTAGGGCGGGTTCGAATCCCGCACGGGACAAGTACCTATTTGTATGGCCTACGAATAATTGTTCTGGTCTGGATGTTTGTCCTTGTGCAATTTATGTCTAATTAATATAATCAAGCGTTACTTTGCGGAAATCTATTATATTAAAGTTGGTAAAAATTACCTTGCGTGTTGCACTGTTGGGAGTTGTGGTGCTGGGATTAGTGGTGACGGGGTTAGTGCACGCAGCTGAGGGAGGACGGGAGTACCTCTTTAAACTAGGCAAGACACATCATTTTATTTCATCGAGTGGATGTACGCAAAGTAATTTTTACCAACTTCAATTTATGTTTGTAAACTGCCCCCACGATACAGAAAAAATCCTAGTCCGGGGATTACGTTTAAAAAATAAATAAAAAACACAGTTCACCTGATGGTAAGTAGATGCTGTAGCCCATAGATATCTATATCTATATATCTACATCTACCCTTGATCAAGAATTAAAATGCAGATATATTGTCACCCCTGAGGACTAAGATGGAATACCCTATTTCCAGTAAAAGAGACCTCTGTTCACTTACCATACCAAATACAGCAACATTAAGGATAGTATTCTGTGCGAGCCTGTTCCTTCCCCGGTCTACCCTACCCATTCGTACAACAACCATAATATAGTTAGATCATGGCTTTACTATGTCCTATAGATATAAATATTTGTATCCATTGTGGATAAAAGTTAATTGTGGTTGTTATTTACTAAAAAGATACATTATGAGCAGGATGCAGTGATACAGGTTTTGCAAGTAACGCTTAAAATGGGTGTGCAAGTGAAATGCGTATGGATAACTATTTGTATACTACAAAAATAAACAACATTTTTTTATAGGATATGGGTGACAAACGAGCACACAGTCCATCTGATGGTAAGTGGTTGCTGCGGCCCATAGACATCTACATCTATCCTCTATTACAAATCAAAATGCAGATGCGTTGTCACCCGTGAGGAATAAGATGGAATGCCTCATTTCCAGTAAAAAGATCCTCCGGCCACCTGCACTCACCAAGCGAAACGCAGAGGTAAACCTTTACTTCACACTGGTATTCTGTGAGGTCGTGGTACCACTCCGGTTCGAGCCAGCCCATCCGTGCAACAGCAAAAGCTGCCGCGTGGCTCTACCACTGTTCAAAGATAAGATAAGATAGGAAAGAAATAAATTCATCTGGAAAATACTGCAATTATTGTAATAGCAAGCAATATAGCGGCAATACTTCAACATGCATAAGTCAACATGCAATGTGAACGACTGCCAGTTGATGCACATCTGGAAAACAAAAGAGCACATAACATTAGCCTTAATTCGAATGTCAGATCTGTGGTTAAGGCACCATACTTTTTAACAACAAATCTCATAGAAATTTAAAGTTACAGCCTATATATGCCCCACTGCTCAGCACAGGCCTCACTTCTCACTTCTGAGAGGGATTTAGGGCAAGGAAGTATCCGCCGCGCTGCCCCAATGCCTGTTCGCGAACTTCATATGTCTTCGATTTTTTTTTCTTATTTCTTAGACATGCAGGTGTCCTCACGATGTTTTGTGGTAAATCAGCAGTTGAAATTTTAATTAACAATTTAATTGGTGCCGGCGAGGATTGAACCCGGGTCGCGTACTGTGAAATTCACAGCGAGCGCTTAGCTCCTGACTACCACGGCTCTTAGAAATTATACACAACATAATATGTATTTTTTATAGAATAAGGGTGACAAACAAGCACACAGTTGTCCTGATCGTAAGTGGATGCTATGGTCTATAGACATCTACATTTATCATTGATTGAGATTTAAAATCAAGATACGCTGGCATCCTTGAGAATGATGAAATGCCTCGCTGAAAGAAAAAAGGGTACCCGCATCTCTACACTTATCATACGAAACATATTAGCATAAAGCTGCTATTTTACCCTGGTATTCTGTACGAGCGTGGTCCTTCTCTAGTCAAGCCGACATATTCGAACTACAACCATAAAATATCTGCAGCAAGTAAAATATATACCTAATATAAGTGATAATATTATAATCACAAGCTGTATGGAGATTCGAGTTTTGAAAGCAATGTTCGTTCGTTTTTTAAAAAAGAACACAACAATAAAAAAATAAAAAGACATTTTCAAGAGCGCAGTCCGGTGAAATGGTCTATGGGCGGCGAGGGCCGGGTCATTTATCGTGACGGCCCGAGGCGCGTGCGGCTTACGTTTTGCCACTCGCGGACTATTCCACTATTACCCCGCTGAATTGAAAATAAGAGTAAAACACTTTTTTACATTCGCATTGTTTACAGATACTAAAACATATTTAAATCCTTGAAAACGTCGATAAGTATACATAAAAACTAGATTAAACGTGTTGATGACTAACGACATTTCCAAATTTCACAATACAAAATGCTTTCACAACAAACATCTATGATCATAGTTTAATTAATTTTAAAGTAAATCCTTTGTGATACTTTAGTAAAATTTCTTACACTGTGGCATTTTCTGTATCGTCGCATCTCAGAAACTGAATATTAAATGTCCTACAAGAACAAAAACAAAATTGGGCTATATGATTAATTCCGATGCCCGTCTAGAGGCGTGCCGAGGTCAATGAAAAACTCTTCAAAGTTTAATGCGACTGGTGTTTAAATATTTTTTATCATTACCAATATTTTTAACATAACTATCAATTATAAATTTACTTTAATGTGTAAAAATTATAACACTTAAAAGAGATCTCTATTTATAACGAACCTTAACGATCGTATTTATTAGTGATTGAAATATTTATTAGGAACTACAATATTTACTTAAAACTTGTTAATCGCATTTCAAATTGTCATTCTCTTAAGTCTAAAGTTATTAGAATAAAAAATTATATGAGGTCAAAGGACAATTAATAAATAAATTAGCTGGGGTTAATTACTGGGAACATGGATATATTTTTTTGCTGTTAAGTTTGACAAACGAGCACACAGTCCTTACGCTGTGTACATAGATACTATGATCATCTATTTTCGATTGAGATTCATAACGCACTTCGTCACCCCTGAGGACTAAATTGGAGCACCTCGTTACCAATATAAAACAGCCTTTTAAATGTCTACTGCCGAACATTGCAATCCCCCATAGATTACACATAAAGCGGAATATTTGCTATAGTTGCCACGCATGGCAGGCAATTTCGCAACCACGGTTTTTTATTGTTTTGAATTGTTCGTTTTCAAGAATTTTATTTCTCATAAGAACATACAATGGTTCACTTATAATGAGTTAATGAGATACACAGTAATTATTAAGTGGCGAAGCTTGCGAAGTCACTTATTGATTTCACGATGTCTGTCCGTCTGTCCGTCTGTCCGTCCGTCTGTCTGTCTGTCCCACGATTATCTCGAGAACGGTTTCGAATTTTCAAATTCTGTTTTCAGCAATCGATTACTGATCACCCAGGCATCTGAACCTCCTATTTTGAATTTTTTTTCCGTTAGAAACCGCTACAAAGCTGATTGCTTCGCCACTTTGCTATGCTGTTAGCTTGCTAGGTTTATTATTATTTGATAACATTATCACATCTACCTCTAGTGCTGGAAGCGATATAGTCTTAGGTTATTTACTTATACATATTAGGTAACATGTATTAAAAAGATTACACTGTGCGTACGTATTTTCTAAGTTTACTTTTAAACAATGTCATGTTAATGCAGTTTTTAATGTCATCTGGTAATTTATTGTTAACAGGAAGATGCTGCTACCTATCTCCTGTTTCATTTCCCACTCCCACCAACTGTTGTGTGTTACCAACTGGATGATACAAGGTAGAGGATATTCTACTGTGGATATTAAAAACAACAAGATTATACTGATATTTTACGCTATGATAGTTTTTCCTGCAGTCATAATAGAGATCAAGCGTGGCTATACCATAATGTTAATAAACAACTTACTAGCCTATTTCCTGTAACTGATAATGTATTATTTTTATAGGAATTATTAAATTATGTTCATATAACAAGGATTGGACTGTTGTGATGCACCTGCGTTGGAACAATTCAATAAGGGACGAGCTGGCCCGAAACAAAAGGTGTAGTGCGTAGAAAGGCAGAGCGTTGTCGTGATGGCTGCGGGCGACGGTCGGCTTGCGATCTGCCACTTCGGTAACTGAGCTCCGGGTCAGACAAAGAAGATTTTGTAGATACGATATATCCATGCATGCTAAAAGTAACTTGACATGCGTTGTTCTTTGTGAAAAAAAAAACATTATTTTTGAGTATTCGACATAATTTTTCAAAATGGCTGTATCACATTTACACAAATAAACAAAACACGGATAATGTTCCGTAAATATTTTTTATTTTGTCGATTGCATTAATTAAATAATTTGCGAGTTATTAAACTGATTTTTATTATAATGCTCCGTAATTTTGGCCCATTATTTTATTTATTCAACGTGTTTAATTTTTTTGGGCATGCTCGAGTTATAACATCGTACCGAAAAGGAGCCCCCCCCCTCCCCAATACTTGTAGAGATGACCTGGTAAGACATGCAAGAAGATGACGGATGCACGTTCTTAAGACGAGGTCTATGATCAGTAGTAAACCTGTGAGGGTCGTGCAAATATGAAGTCCGTAGTCACTGTTTATCCCTCTGGTAACGGGCGTGAGAGTTTATGTTTGTTTAAACTTTGAAAGGATATAATGATGAGGATACTTTCTAAGACTGACATTCTGGAATACCTACAATTATTTGAGTTTTAATTGTTAATACTTTATTTTAAAACAATATTTGTATGAGCTTTCAATTAATTACACTTCAAAATCTATTAATAATAAATATATCCAAAAATTACAATAGGAAAAGTTGTCGAAAGTTTATTATACATTTTACACAAGGAATAAGTACATAACATACGTGTGTGAACATGAAGTCTAGGAAAAGATACTGCGAATGAAAATTATTTGCGTAGATATTTTAACGCAATTTTACATTTTTTTTTTATAGGATAAGGGTGACAAACGAGCACACAGTCCACCTGATGGTAAGTGGTTGCTGCGTCCCATAGACATCTACATCTATCCTCTATTACAAATCAAAATGAAGATGCGTTGTCACCCGTGAGGACTAAGATGGAATGCCTCATTTCCAGTAAAAAGGGCCTCCGGCCACCTGCACTCACCAAGCGAAACGCAGAGGTAAACCTCTACTTCACGCTGGTATTCTGTGAGGTCGTGGTACCACCCCGGTTCGAGCCGGCCCATCCGTGCGACAGCAAATGCTGCCGCGTGGCTCTACCACTGTTAAAACATAATGGGCCAAGCTACATGTGTTCCTTTTGATATTTAATAAGCTAATTTATCCACTTAGGAAACATTACAACTGACCACATTAACTTTAAAATTAATGATGCGGTTAGCCTTATTGCAAACTGAAATAAAAACACAAATTTGTATAGTTAGTGAGTTTCAATACTCACAAATTCTGAATGGATGGAAATAATTGTGGTAAAGCTGTGAAAGAGTATTTTATTCTTGCGTAAGTCATTGTGCACGATGATATTTGAACCTGGCTGATTAAGGAACAGAGCTTTAGCGATCCTCTAAGAACGCAAAATTTATTCAAAAATGAGGAAACAACACAACATAGCTTAGTTTGTTATTTCATTCCTATACAAGAAGATATGTAAGTTTTCTATTATTAACTATGAAAATTAACATTCAAATTGTAGATGTTTTGATCATATAATTTGTTTCTAAAGTACTCAATATTCGATGGTATTGTATACGATAGCTTATGAGTTCTTGGTATAGGTATCCAAGACTTCTTACCTCCTATGAAGGAATTCGTCAGAAGTTCTGTAGGCGGAACAAGGATTATTAATTCTCTCTGACGAGAGATGCGGAACCAGGAAGTAAGCGAATATATATGCACTTTCGAACTAATACTTCGATTATTTCAATTAGTCGTCTACTAGCCAATTACGTCATTAGTAGCTAAAGTAGTTTTTTGGATTAATAAATCAATATGAGTGTCCACTTTTCGCTTAACTTTTATTCAAAGCCTTCTACGTTATATAAGTCCTATGCACACGTAAATGGTACAATTATCTTAGCCGTCATATACCAATAGTTTAATTAATTCTATTTTTACAGTGAATGATTGAATTCTATTATTGCAGACAAAATTAAACAACTTCTATTTACAATGTAAGAACAAAATAATATAAGTACGTCTGCAACTTTAATAATGGGGCGCCTTCGTTGCAGTAGAAATTATTCGAATTTGATAAATGAAGACTCCTGTACCGCTGACGTCTTCGCTGGGGCACAACAGCGAGCTTTGATTAAACACTAGATCTGGATTAGGTCCTACCTATAGTTATTCCAATCACCCAGTGACAAAGAAAAGAAAACAAGAGATGGTTTTTGTTTCAAATACTTCCTCAGATTAAAAAATATTGATTTATTTTTATGTTATAAAATATGGCATAAATACGCGTGCACCAGCATGGTTGTAATGTAGAGCGCATAAAATACATAGTTGTTAAATACGTGAAGGCGCAACATCTATATAATATGAAGAGAAAACTGTGTGAGATTTGGCTTGGTTAAAATTTATATGAAAAAAGTGCAGAGAGCTGAAATTTATGTGTAATATGTGTTACAAATAACATATTAGTCTGTGGTCAAACAGTCGCATAGAGTAGAGACTGTAGGCAAAGAACTAAAATGTTGCCAAAAATATTATAACTTAATATTTGTTTGATTTTAAATGTTTGTCCTTGAATAATCTGTCTACATGAGATATATATATTTATTTTAACGTGCAGTTGAAAGTAAAATACAGTTTGCTTAATATATGTACAAACATTAAAATATGATTAAGGTCAAATTTCGACCACTAGGTTTAAATAGTTTTAAAAAAATAAATAAACGGTGACATTTTTTGGTTTCTTTGTTATTTTACACATTTATTATCAGATCGATTACGGATCTTTTTTATAGTATAGGGTGACAAACGAGCACACAGTGCACCTGATGGTAACTGGTTGCTGTGGCCCATAGACATCTACATTTTTCCTCGATAAAGAATCAAAATGCAGATGCGTCGTCCCCCGTGAGGACTAAGATGTAATGCCTCTTTTCCAGTAAAATGGGTCTCCGGTTATCTACACTCACCATACGAAACACAGCAGTGTCAAGCTTCTATTTTACGCAGGTATTCTGTGAGAGCGTGGTCCTTCCCCGGTCGAGCCGACTCATTCGTGCTACAACTATACTACTAATATAGCTGCAGCATGGCTCTACCACGTAACTATTCTATTCAGTCTTGACTGAATAGTGTGACATAAATATTCTTGATAACCAACACCAATACAAAGCCGTGTTGGCTCAAAGGATTAGTCCAAAAATTTTAAGTAATCGGTCAAACGAACTTCGTTTCATGCTCGGTGGTTAAGGAAACGAGAGGAAAACTATATTCTAGAGAAATAAAAAAAAATTAAAAACAACCAATGCCTAGACTCTGCTCCAAAAACCCTCTCAAAAATAAATACAGGCCTGTGCTCAACATTTGGACTTATACTGGCTGCTACTTAACTTTTATAGTTAAATACAAAAAAAAAAGAGTTTTATACATTGACAAAAGCGAACGGTCACTTTTTTAATTTCCGAATGAATGAATTTTAGTGGTTAAATAACTATGTTTACTTAATTTATTCACCCTCTTTGTTATTTCAAACTACACAAACAAAACATTTGAAACGCACTGCGATAAAGAACTCATTTACACGGCTTATTAACCGCAAAACGACGTAAAAAAAAACGCCTTTCACGACAAATATATCATTTGATATGAAACATTTAATTTTATACTCTATTACGGTGACAATAATTCCCTCAGCTAGTTTCCGCACCGCATACTTATTTGTAAAACGTTTGCAATTTGAACAACTGTCACTTGTCACAAGCAATCAGAATAAAATATACTGGTAAGTTAGATTTGAGCAGGAAATTAAGAATTGCTTTTTAATTAAAAATAAATTAGTCTCAAACCTTGGCTTCAAGCTATATAGCCGGCTCATTGCCACTTCAGCTTACTAATCCGTCGGGCTACGTCGGTTACTCTGGTTCTATTGCGGATAACCTCATTTCTAACCATTAACCGGCATCCGATGGGAAAGCAAGGTTCTCGAGTGGCAGTCTCGTATTGGTAGGCGAAGTTTGGGGTGGCCCACCATGACGAACTGGTAAATATGCAGGAAGTCGATGAATACATGTGGCTCGGGACCGTGTGGGGACCGGGACTTTGCGGCATTTTTTAGGGGTGCCCTGTGTTCAGCAGTGGACTTGTGAAGGACTGCAATGATGATGATGATGAAAGCTTGGCGAAACAAAGTCATATAGATTTATTAATTCATTAATTACAGCCTATCAAAGGTCCACTGCTGAACATAGTCCTGCCCCATAGATTATCAAATGTGTATGTGTATGTGTGTGTGGGAAGAGGTGGGGGGGGGGTTAATCCTATATACTCTCTGTCTTACTACACCCACGACTCACGAGAAGATATTGGGTAGTGGATTATCTACACGACGTAGGTAGGTACGAAAGGCTAACTCAAAATCATAGTAACCATTCATAAAAATATTTTTATCAATTAAGAGAACAATAAGGGACTTTAATGAAACTTGTTAAAACTGTAATCTATTTATGTATATATTGTCCATTTTTCAAGTATCTGGTGCCTAGGAAATTATATATCTTATACGTATTTTATAGTTGGCAATATAAAAAAAAAACATTATTTGTTTTCTTTCTGCCTATTCAGCCTATAAACAGTCCACAGCTGACTTGCGCCTCTTTCATAGTAGGCAGAGGGAATTGGCGACTGCTAGAGCCCGTCCCATTGTCTGTTTGGGTTTTAAAAAAAAAGAAATCATTATTATCATTACAATGACAAGTCAAGTACTGAATATAAGATTGCATCAAAGACAACTACAACACACAGCAGCAATATACCACTATCAATACTAGTAGTAGTCATAAGAGAAACTACATAGATAGGGTTATGAATTCTGTTACGCCCCACCAACATACGAGTACCTACAGCTAAATAATAATTAGGACAATTTATTTACTTAGTAACCAGAAAGAGCGCCACAGTCACGCGGCAAAGATGAAAGCTAGTAGATATTAATTTACCATTTAAATGAAGCTGTCTCCGGCCCTGCGAGCGACCCGCGAGGGTCCGAACTAATTCCGCGCCCAATTTAATGTCGATTAAAAACAAATTTCTATCAGAATGCATTCGCGCTCTTAAAGAGAGGTGCTTTCGATTCTCGTGTATCTGTGTTTATCGATACTGATAAACAATATTGTGAAACAATTACAGTTGAATATAATTTTTAGTCGATGGGTGCAGTTGGCTCAGAGCCGTGCTTTGTGGCATTCCTTGGGGAAGACCTATGTTCAGCAGTGGACTTGTGAAGGACAGTAATGATGGGATGATAATTTTTAAATTACTTGTTCGAATGATTACTTGGTTTTTTTTTATATAGGAGAGGGGGCAAACGAGCATGCGGCTCACCTGATTGTAAGTGACTACCGCCGCCCATGAACAACTGCAACACCAGGGAGGGAATTGCAGATGCGTTGCCGGCCTAAAATAAAATTACTTGGTATAATACAAGTAAAATTACTTGGTACAATACAAGTAAAATTACTTGGTACAAAGCAAACAAATTTTGAACGTTAGGCAACGTGTTCGTATCAACGAATCTACTGCTTGAGACTTGGAAGAAATCAAAAAATTATCAGAAAGATCATTGCGTCCACACAGGTTATGTTAAAGTTATGTTACTTAAATTAAAAATTATCAAGTCACTCCACAGTCAGCTATTAGCAATTAGTCAGCAATTATTTTGTATTATTATGTTGGATTTTTTGTCGTGTGTCCCATCACTAGCCGCGCATCACTGCACTGCGATAAAATGCGACCCTAGAAGGGTGCGAAGCATCAAGCCTTTGATGTCACCGGGGGTCGTTGATGCAGTTTCATTCGAGCAATCATGAGCACAGTAGAACGTGCAAATTTTGGACTGCGAGTATGTTTTTCCACGTCGTTAGTAAGGTGACGTTAAGCATTTATAAGCTTAATGGAGTCATGGTGGAGAATGGTAACTTAGGGGTAAGTTTTGCCTCAGTTAAAATTATATTGTTAAATCTGTATGTCTGGAAAAAAATAAAAAAAACGTGTGTGTGTGTGTGTGTGTGTGTGTGCGCGCGCGCGTGTGTGTGCGTGTGTGTGTGTGTGTGTGTGTGTGTGTGTGTGTGTGTGCGTGTGTGTGGGTGTGTGGGTGTGTGTGTGTGTGTGTACTTGTGTACGCACGTAGTAAGTTATACTTCTTTAGCGTAACAAAACAAAAATAGCTACCTTAAGTATCTAAGAAATATAGTTATCAGTTCTCACGAAAACTTGAAAGACAGTTACCCCATGAAGTTTTCAATTTGATTTGTCAGTGTGCACGCGCATCGCAACAACTTCATGGTGTCGTTTTTAGCTGTCGGTGTGCGCGCGCATCGTAAAAAAATCACTCTTACAATTTTTCCCAAACGCCCCAAAATAAGTATAACTTCAATAAAATATTGCAAGAACATGTAAAGTCCTTACTCTAATATAAGTTAAAATATTCTAAGCATTGTGGGATATAAAAATACTGTACTTTACACTTTTAAAGAATGGCGCTGTTAGCTAAGTTGACTTCTTACAATAGTAACACCAATAGATAACTAAAAAATAATCGTAGAATATGAATGACATATCTCACGAGTTTTTTTTAGAATGTGTATGACAAACGAGCGCAGAGTCCACCTGATGGTAAGTGGATGCTGTGGCCTATAGACATATACATCTTCGGTTAAGAATCAAAAAACAGATGCGTTTTCACCCCTGAGGACTACGATGGTATGCCTCGTTTCCAGTAAAAAGGGTCTCCGGTTCTCTACACTTACCATACGAAACACTGCAAGCTACTATGTGACTCTGGTATTCTGTGAGAGCGTGGTCCTTCCCCACTTGAGCCGACCCATTCGTGCTACAACCAAAATATCGCTGCAAATATGAGAATGATTTTATTTTGTATTTTTCTATTCACGATAACGATCGTAGAAAGTGAACTTGCCTAACCCCGCTGGAAAGTAAGCGGCTGATAATTTGCTTGAATAAGCGGCCAATACTATTTTAAAGAACTTATTGCTTTATTTACTACAGTCGGTAGGTAGTCCGATAGATGTATCTAGGGGTCATTCACTCACCCTCAGGTGAACTGCGTGCTCTTTTGTTACCCTTATTTCTATTAAAAAACATCTTTTAACAGTCAGTGTCGAAGATACTCCACGAGTCGCTCACGTATTATATCTATAGGTTCTGGTGGATACTTCTACTGCCGTCTTTGTGGGTGCGGCTGGGGTACTGTGGACTGACGTCCAATCAAAATGCACGAACTGTAGAATACAAATGGCAAAGGCAGTGTCCAGCGGTTTGACTGCTCTGCGGCTGGTTGGTCGACTACGGTTGTTCTATATCGGTTGGTCATTATATTCTTCAGATGATTTCTTCGGTTGACTATTTCTTCAAGTTGTTCGGTAGTAACTTACTACTCCTAGTACTATCTGCGTCTATAATAACCGGTTACTAGTTGCTACTATCAGTTACTACGCTGTATTATGCTAATATAATGTTACCGGGCCCCGAGGGGCTAAAGTAGACCGGAGCTTTACTTTAAAGTGAGCCGCTTGCCGTTGTCTGTTTTGTCTCTTTATTGTTTAATATTTTCACTATACAATTGTCATAATTCACAATTTTTCTATACACGATTAATTCTTATCCAAATGTGCAATACATTGTTAGGTCGTAATTTAGTTGTTTATTAGAAAACTATAAAATTTTCTTAATATGTTAGGTAACAATGTAAAAAGTTATTAACAAAAATATCCCAAATTTTCACAATATTTGGGTACATTAATTCTTTAATTTTACTATAAGTAGGAAATAAGTTTCATCACGCCAAATATTCTTTTATTTGCTTAATCTATAAACCTAAATCTAATTAAATACTATCTTTACAATTCTTCTACAGCATAAAAATTATTTTCATTATTATATTACACAATGCCCGATTGTTTTATAACGTGTAGCGCTCTGATTGGCCGACTTTGTGTTGTAAAAATAAAGGCTATTTTCTTAACTATTACAAAAACGATGCTCTATACTATAATAATAAGGGTTGTAAACGTGTAAAATTACACTATTGCACCTTTCACTTAGGTTTGTCACTAATACTTTTCCTAATTACACTTTTAATATTGTTTTTTTTAATCAATATTTTTCAATCACATTTTGCTGTCGCGAAAAACGTGGTAAAGCCACATTGCAGCTGTATAATGCAGCACGAATGGGTGGGCTCCAATGGGGAAGGACCGTGCTTTCATAGAATGCCGGAGATACTCTTTACTGGACACGAGGCATTTTGGTCCTCAGAGGTGCGTTTTGATTCTTAAGTGATGACAGATGTTAGGGCCACAGGATTCAGTTACCATCAGGTGGACTGTGTGCTCGTATGGTCATCCTTACTTCTATAAAAAAATCACGACGTAATAAAATATATTATCTTTATATATAAAAATTACGTGTCACGTTGTTTGTCCGCGATGGACTCCTAAACCAATGAACTGATTTCAATGAAATTTTGCACACTGTGTGCATTTTGGTCCAACTTGAGAGATAGGATAGTTTTATCCCGCTAAATGACACCCAACATTTTTTATTGCGATTTAATCATTTAATAGGAAGGATCGTCGGAAAGGGCAGAACAACGTCTGCCTGGCGAGCTCGTACTAATATATACTATTATACCGTTATCGTTACTGCCTACTAAAGTCCACTGTAGAACATGGCCATAGAATACCTCATAGAGAGGATATTTGCCATGATGACACTGATACCCATCTCCTGATTTGATTCCCTCTGTCGCCTCTTACGACACCCATGGGACGATATACGGGGTAGTGGATATTCTTATACCGCCTGTACACGGTAACTGTTATAGCTGCAAAATATTAGCACATATCTATGATTACTTTAACAAAACGCACTGTTATATTTTACAATTACCCACAATGAATGGACCATGTCATTATTTATGATCGCGCCAAGGTAAGCAGTTATGTACAGTGGAGTCAAAGTAATAAATTAATACTTAATGGGGTGTTTAGTTACATAATAAAAAGTTTCCTGGGTCCTTTTGCTAGAAACAAATGAAAGTAAATAGGAGAGAGTTTAACGACACAGTGGCTTAGATTTTGGATTCGCCGGTTTGAATCCCGCACGAGAAAATTTATTGCGTGGTCATAAAATAATTAAACCGGGCCTATTTGATACACAGCGTCTATTTGGTTAACGAATGTAAACGCCTCCACGATACAGGAATTTCTACTGTTGCAGAGGTAACGTTAAGAAAAATCTTATTTAATTATCAATCCGTAAAAGTCAACTGCTAGACATGGATCTCTGCCTGAGATTAGAGTAGGAATCTAACCCCGAACTTTCGCTGGACAATCTAGTGTTCTTATCATGATATTGAATCTATTTACTTTTAACATAGATTACTCTGATTTGGAATAATAAAAATAATTATTTACTATACATGTACTTATTTATTTTTATAAAATGGAAATTTTTATGCGCGTCGTCAACAGATATAATTGAAAATGTTATACCAGGGAATAATAAAATTTGCTCCAACAAAATTAATATTAGCATTTATCACCGGCTCCGTGGCATAGTGGCTTAGCAATGAGTTGCAACGCTTGGGGCCGCGGATTCGAATCCCGCACGGAACGAGTATTTGTACGGTCTACAAATAATTGTACCGGGTCTGGATGTTTGTCCTTGTGCAATATATGTTTGTAAACTGCCTCCACAATACAGGAGAAAAGCCTAGTGTGGGGGTAACGTTTTTAATTTAAAAAAAATTCTAAATTGCAGCCAATGGACAATTTTTATACATTGTACCATTCAGAAGTCATCATCATCATCATTACAGCCCTTCACAAGTCCACTGCTGAACATAGGCCGCCCCCAAGGAATGCCACTAATCACGGTCCTGAGCCACCTGCATCCATCGACTTCCTGCATATCTTACCAGGTCGTCACTCCATCTAGTGGGGGGACGCCCAACACTTCGCCTGCCGGTACGAGGCTGCCACTCGCGAAACTTTTTTCCCCATCGGTTGTCGGTTCTTCGAGCTATATGGCCGGCCCATTGCCACTTCAGCTTACTAATCCGTTGGGCTATGTCGGTCACTCTGGTTCTACTGCGGATATCCTCATTTCTGAGTTTATCACGCAGAGAAACTCCGAGCATAGCCCTCTCCATAGCTCGCTGAGCGACCTTGAGCTTCCTCATCCGGCCAGCAGTGAACGACCACGTCTCAGTTCCGTATGTCATCACTGGCAACACGCACTGGTTGTAAAGTCACGTTTTCATTTTTTGAGGTATACCTGACGAGAAGATGTGCCGTAATTTCCCGAACGCTGCCCAACCGAGTTGAATCCGTCGATTGACCTCTCGGTCGAAGTTGGACTTACCTAGTCGGACTATATGTCCCAGGTAAACATACTCGTCAACAACTTCGAGCTTAGTGCTCCCAACAACTTTTGGAAGCACTAAGCTTCCAACAACTACCGGCATAGGTGTGACATGGACATTAAACATCATCTTTGTTTTGTCCATGTTCATCTTAAGACCTATCCGTTGGGAAGCACTATTGAGGTCATTGAGCATAGTGCTTATTACTAAACAAGCACCTCCCTCGAGAGGGCGGGAGGTGCTTTTCATGCTAGGTAAGACACATCATTTTATTTTATAACGCGGATATTTGCGAAGTAAATTTTTCTAAAAGCTTTGATATATGACTTTCAAATAAATTTATCGGCACGATACGCGCGCCATCTACTTTAATTTAATTGTACTATGCCAATAACCTTAAACCTTGTTGAACACGTAGTAGAGCCATGCGACAGCTATATTATAGTTGTAGCACGAATGGGTCAGCTCTACCGGGGAAGGACCACGCTTTCACAGAATACCAGCGTAACAGCTTAATGCTGCTGTGTTTCGTATGGTGAGTGAAGAGAACCGGAGACCCTTTTTACTTGAAACGAGGCATTCCATCTTGGTCCTCATGGGTGACAACGCATCTGCATTTTGATTTGTAATAGAGGATAGATGTAGATGTCTATGGGCCGCAGCAACCACTTACCATCAGGTGGACTGTGTGCTCGTTTGTCACCCTTATCCTATTAAAAAAACCTAAAGTTGTAGCGCAATCTGATGAACGGCATGGCAACGCTGAAATACGAAAAAACAAAAATATTTTTTTTATATATTAGATAAATTACAAGTAATTCTTATTGAATTAATTTTCTTACTTTTATAAAGTAAACCAAATATACTTTTGTATATTACTAACAAGTTTACGCCGTACGCTTCCTATATAAATTTATAAACAATTATAAAGTAACTTGCCCAGCTCGGTAAAGTCTTGTGGGCAGGCTCAATCTGCCAACTGCAAAGGTGCGTTTACACCTAGCATGTTCCTCACTGATTTAATTATGGGCATGATAGCACCTGAAGTTTTATTTTAATATCTCTCCATCAAGGTCAAGGGAGACAAGGGCCTCCACCTCTTGAAAACTCTCCACGTATTCGAACCAGACAGCTTGTTTAGTTGTTTGTAACATGCATGGAACAGAAGTGAAATAATTTGTGAAATCACAATTATCGATAATATTGCAAATAGAGAGTAAGTGTATTTATTTACTATTTGTCAATTTTTTATTAATTAACTTAGGACCTTCTCGTGAGCCATTTGAATATCTATCGCAAACCGTTTTTCTTGTCGGTATTTTAATGAAAATTAAATGTTTAATACTTAATTACAATTAAATGGACAAGATTATATGTTAATATACATAAATAGGCACCATAGCATAACAAAATATATCTTAAGAAAATTTATATGAAAGAATTTAATGGCTCCGTGGCGTAGTGGCCTAGCAATGAGTTACTGTGCTGAGGCCCGCGGGTTCGAATCCCGCACGGAACAGGTTTATGTATGGCCTAAAAATATTTATTCCAGGCCTGGATGTTTGTTCTCGTGCAATTTATGGATGTAAACTGCCTCCTCGATACAGCAGAAAATCCAATAATGGGGTAACGTTTTTTTTAAATAGACAAATTGCTATATTCACGAGCCTTGGGCAGGGACAAGTTTAGAATATAGCGGAGTTCTTGTATTTAATGACAGGTAGATAAATTTTATATAGGTGACTATAATGCGTATGAACATGCCTTTACTATATTCAAATAAAACAAGTCTACAGTGCGTCCTGAAGGCGGTGGCAGGTTGTGAGAACACGCCTTGCAAGGTGCATTATTGTAGACCCATTATTGTGCTCAAGGTAACTTATGTATTACGGATGATCTGGATTGGTGCTCAAAGTTTTTAAACTATAAACCAATAGGCGATACCTTAAAGAAAAATTATTAAATCATACAAGTACATTTCATAGTGACAACTTCCGGTAGATTTTAATAGTTTATGACTGTACTCATATAAGGCCGGCCACACACATACGGAATTCCGTTTCGAGATTCCGTTTCGATATTCCGATTCGGAATCCCGAACGCAGCAAGTCCATATAAAATCTATGAACCGCCACACACGTACGGTAGCTTTCCGTTCGAAATTTTGCGGGCGAAACGGAATTCTGTATGTGTGTGGCCGACCCGTTCGGAATTCCGAAACGGAATCCCGAAACGGAATTCCGTATGTAGGTATGTGGCAGGCCTATAACAAAAATCCTGTGGTTCCGTTAAGTACGTTATCAGTCAGTATTCAAACGTAAAGAAATAACTTTTTTTCAAAAACTAGAACATTAAAATTTTTAATTTTAATTAAAAAAAATAATTTCAAAATTGTATGTGGTTTTATTACCTCTAACTGACACGAGCATCGGTGAAGCGGGGTCTTTCACAATCCTCTTACTCTTCGGATAATGCAGACGTAATAAGCCACATACAAATCGAAAATTATTTTTTTTATTAAAATATTTTTCAATGTTCAAGTTTTTTGAAAAAACGTTATTTCTTTACGTTTCAATACTGATTCTGATAACGCACTTAACGGGAACCAAAGGGTTTTTGTTACATGTTGTATATATGATGTCTAAACACAATTTATAATAACGTGTGAAGAATTAGTGAATCTTTTAAAGCATTCCGGCTTTATTATTGGGGCACCATTGAAATTTTAATGTAAATTTTAAGTGCTAATTTACCACGTGCTTGGCGGTGAAGAAAAACATCGTGAGGAAACCTGCACGACTGATGAATAATAAATTTTATTTTCAGGATATGTCAATTACGCTAACACGCAGTGGAGCGTGGCAAAATATCGTTGCACAACTCTCCACAAATGAGATGATTCAATTTAATTTATTGTCGGGGGTTTATAAATCATTTGAATTTTGATTCTAAATTGGAGATGGATGACAGCGTCTATGGGTCTCAGCATTTTTTTTTATAGGATAAGGGTGACAAACGAGCACACAGTCCACCTGATGGTAAGTGGTTGCTGCGGCCCATAGACATCTACATCTATCCTCGTTTGCGAATCAAAATGCAGATGCGTTGTCACCCGTGAGGACTAAGATGGAATGCCTCATTTCCAGTAAAAAGGGCCTCCGGCCACCTGCACTCACCAAGCGAAACGCAGAGGTATACCTCTACTTCGCGCTGGTATTCTGTGAGGTCGTGGTACCACCCCGGTTCGAGATCCTCTTACCATTAGGTGAACTGCGTGCTTGTTTGTAACTCTTATTTACAAAGACATAAATATGTAATAATGAGAAAGTTTGCATCGGTGTAAATACGTAAGATGAGTTAACACGACTGAGAAGAACTAACCAAACATTCCATCTAAGTTATTAGGGGTAACAACTTAAGGCGGTCTGTAAAATTTTTATAAGGCAAACTTTATTTAGAATTATTTTCAAAATCCCAGAAAATATACAAAATTTGACCTGCTCAAGGTTCAAAAACTTTATTAAGCTAAGTTTGTATAAAAAACGTTATTATAATATTAAGGAATTCATGGACGATAATAACCCCTGGGAATGAGGTGATCGCTACCAAATTATCTAGCTATTTTTTGTGTTGTTAATTGTGTAACATACATGATTGTAAGCTGTTATTATTTTTTTAAATTCCCGCTGGGTTTCTTGCTGGTTCTTACCAGGACAGAGTTTTTTTTCTGAACCAGTGGTAATTAAACAAAAGAGTGACTTTCATTAAGTATTATTTATAATCTATATATTGAATAAAAAGTTTCTGTTTCTGTAACTTAAAATAGCCTACATATTACGAAGCTATATAAAACAACGTATAAAATGTAATCTACTTGTCTTTCTCAAGACGAAACTAAAAAAAATTGCACAAAAACTATTACACATCATTCACGGTGAAATAAATTTATCATTCAGAAAGTTTACTGAGTAATAATAAATGTCAAATATACAAAACTTTATTGCATATCATTTTACTATAAAACCTTTGTGCAGGCCGACCAAAAGGAGATAAAGGGGAACGCACAAACACACAATGAGACCTGGAACAATAAGTGTGCGCCTTTCTGCGAAATAATTTCACGCATATAAAAATATAGAATCGCTTTCTTGGATTGTATTTTTCTTTCGTAAAAATGAAAGTTCAAAGAAAGTAAAATTATATACAAAGACGTGTAAGTTCTTTGAGACTATTCTCTTTTTAATTAACCTTTAGTGTTGCATACAACCTCTCAAATCTAAAATATCCAGCAAATATTTTTGTAAAAAAATTAATATCAATTATCATTTAGGACTCTATATATCCTTAGATGTTTATAGAGGTCAGGGTGTCGTCCGTATCAGCACACATGGGCACACACACAGTATAAGCTATCGTTCATAGACACCTACATCTAACATAAAACTACTATGATGGTTGCCTACTATGACCACAGTCACCTAAGTGACGAGAACTGAAAGCCTTTTTACTGGGTACGAGGCATTCCAAATTACTCATCAGGGGAGACAACGCATTTTAATTTTATTCTTAAATAAATTTAAGTGTGTACGGACCACAGCATTCACTTGCCATCGGGTTGATTGTGTGCTGGTTTGACACCCATACTTCTTTTAAAAAGATTGGGACTATCTTTGACTTTACGTTTTGCTGTCGTTACAAGTAAAACAATTTAAACTTAAGTAAAAACTGCATGTAGCCTTTAGAATTGGAATAGAAATTATCGATGAGATGATAAAAATTTCGCTCTATAGTATTCCTGCCAGAATTTTATTGTGATTAAGAATCGTTTTCTCTCTAGAAGTCTTTCTGGCTTACTACAACCCTCTTATCTATTTCTGCTATTCCACTATAGTGGACCCAATACTATGTTCTGTTTTAAGAATAAAAGCAGCATTATTACAGCCTGTAAGGAAATTTTAGTAACTACTCTGGAGTGAGAACTCTCCTATGACCTTGTATATTTGAAGTGGGCTTCTTGCTTATATACTTCATGCAATTCCGTAGCCACATACGAGTGTGTTGATTGTAACCTCATCTTTTTTAGTAAGTTTTTCCACGTGATAGGACCATGGTGCAGCTATATTAGTAGTATAGTACAACTATGCATGAATGGGTCGGCTCGACCGGGGAAGGACCACGCTCTCACAGAATACCAGCTTAAAACAGCAGCTTAACACTGCTGTGTTTCGTATGGTGAGTGTAGAGAACCTGAGACCCTTTTTACTGGAATCGAGGCATTTCATCTTAGTACTCAGGAGTGACAACGCATCTGAATTTTAATTCCTTATTGAGGATAGATGTAAATTTTTTTTTATAGGGTAAGGGTGAAAAACGAGTACACAGTCCACCTGATGGTAAGTGGTTGCTGCGGCCCATAGACATCTACATCTATCCTCTGTTACAGATCAAAATGCAGATGCGTTTTCACCCGTGAGGACTAGGATGGAATGCCTCATTTCCAGTAAAAAGGGCCTCCAGCCACCTGCACTCACCAAGCGAAACGCAGAGGTAAACCTCTACTTCACGCTGGTATCTGTATTCTGGAGGTCGTGGTACCACCCCGGTTCGAGCCGGCCCATCCGAGCGACAGCAAAAGCTGCCGCCTGGCTCTACCACTGTAAATGCCTTTAAGCATCCACTTACAATCGGGTAGACTGTGTGCTCGTTTGTCGTACTATTGCTATAAATAAAAACATGCGTGAGTGTCGTGGAACACTCGGTTGGAAGTTCCTTTCGTAATATATTATTATTGATAAACGTATTATATTATCGATTAACAAATACAAATAAATGAATTACTAGCGTCTATTAAAATGAAGCATCATTTAAAATAAAGTAATAAATATTTATTTCATGGCAAGATAAGAAAAAGTGCGAGGGAGATGGATATTATTCCATATCGCTTCCTTGTAGCCGCCAACGCCGTTTTCACTACGTTAGAAGGGGTCGTAACGGAAAAATCTTAAACTTTTTCTCGCCTAACCCAATCTTACAGTTTTTCTCTTGGTAAAGTAAAAAATGACTTTCAATAAGAAATACACATGTGATATATTATATTGAATAAAAAATTATTCTATTCTTGAATAAAACTTCTTTTACGGATTTTATCGCGTTTAATTAACTTATCTTTCTTATTTTTATTAATTCCCGAAACGTCGGGTGCTTTCCAGTACCCATGGTCACGGAGGACTGCTGGAAAGCACCCGAAACGTCGGGAATTAATAAAAATAAGAAAGATAAGTTAATTAAACGCGATAAAATCCGTAAAAGTAATGTTATTCAATGTGTAGTGTTCGCGTAAATATAATAAATCATTATTCTATTCTGTTCCATCCGCCAAATTCGTACTGTTCGATAAGGAACTTCGTTCCAACAACTAGAAAATAAACACTGCGATTTCTCACACGCGTATCAAGCGTGGTAATTATGGCACTGATTTGGCAAGTTATGGGGAGGCCATAGGCTTTAAATTCGGGAGTGGACTTTCGAAGGCTGTAATAAAAATAAAAATGAAATTTGTGTTTGAATATTAATTTAAAACTCCAAATATTTAAAAACAAAAAATAAAATAAAAACAAAAGCAAAATTATTTCTTTCAAACGTGCTCATATAGAATCTCGGAACTATTTACATATGTATGTAATTACTATCTTACGTAATGACGTTACATTTTTTAAGAACAAAGCCACAGAGAGGCAACAAGTGTTGCGGCATATTTCGTAGCCTAAGGAACTTCTTCAAACCACAAGTTTCCGTTAACCAGTAATTATTGTATTAGTGAAAAGGGATCCTTGAGATTACAACAATGTTACTTTTGACCTTAAAATAATTTTTGAAGAAGACTTAATAGTGAAAATGATTGATCACTTAAAACTCATCTTTTTATTTGTTAAGTCTGTAAAATTTTAAAAGATTCAAAACAATATACTATTTGTTTAAGAAAAATTTACGTAATAAGTTTTTCTTTTTTATTTAATGACGTATAGGAAGATAATTTTATTATGAAATACGAATTATCCTTTTACAAACTGACTGAATGTTTTTTAGACCAACACTTAAGGAACATATTCATCATCATCATCATCATCAATACAGACTTTCATAAGTCCACTGCTGAACATAGGCCTCCCGCAAGGAATGCTACAAAGCACGGTCCTGAGCCACTTGCATCCATCGACTTCCTGCATGTCTTACCAGGTCGTCACTCCATAGGAACATATTATGATCGACAAATTAACTATTTTAAAATTAAGCAGTTCTGTGAGAACTCCATTAGAACCACCATGTTAACAAACAAAAAAGTACGTAAATTAAAATTAGGAGCAACCGCTTCAACAATTCTCCCTTCGAATTTGTGATAATTTGACGTCTAAACGATGATATGGATCCTGTCACGATATTTCGTGAACATGACCAATAAAAGAAACATTCACACGTTCCTTTCGACGCAGATATGCGTAGTAACAATTCAAGCCTGAATCTAATTGTTCGCCATGACCTGCCCGAGGGCGGAGCGCGCGTAAAAATCACGGAAAATGTCAAAAATTTCAACGCTCTGAGATATCACGATGCGAGATCGTGTTTCGAATTTGCCGCGATTTAAATTTCGAATTTAAAGTTTCCAACATTTCGGCGTAATGCGGGATATGTTCTGTTTCAGAAACGAAATTGCTTATTATAAAAATTAAATTAATATATATTTTACTGGAAATAAGAGTGATGAATGAATAAATAAACGAATCAGTAAAATATATTTTATTGTACACCCATAAAAAGAAAAAAGACAAAAATATACATAAAAGTATTTGACGGCTTTATTCCTTATAAGTGATCTCTATCAGGCAACCATATTGCAGAAGATATATAGTAGCCTTCTGTAAGAGCGTGATCCTTCCCTAGTTGATCCTGGTTTGGATCGTGGTACAGTTATAATATGCTTAAGCGAGGCTCTGCCACCTTAAAACTACATTAAAAATGCTTATTTTTTTAGGAATCATTTTCTAGAAATATTTCTTCTCTTATTATACTTAGAAACGTGACAGTGCCATGCTGCAGCCATATTAGTGGTATAGTTGTAGCACGAATGGGTCGGCTCGACCGGGGAAGGACCACCCTCTCACAGAATACCAGCGTTAAGTAGCAGCTTAACACTGCTGTGTTTCGTATGGTGATTGTAGAGAACCGGAGACCCTTTTCACTGGAAAAAAGGCATTCCATCTTAGTCTTCACGGGTGACAACGCATCTGTATTTTGATTCGCAAACGAGGTTAGATGTAGATGTCTATGGGCCACAGCAACTACTTACCATCAGGTGGACTGTGTGCTCGTTTGTCACCCCATCCTATAAAAGAACTATAAACAATAAAGTCGTTCTACTGGCCGATAACGAAACTAAGGAATAACTTAGAAAATAATTGGGAAATCGTGTCGTACATCGTAATCTACGTTTTCATAATGTCCTCCTGACCGAATTTTGATCACGGCGACCAGTTTTACGGAAACTAGCCATCGGCGCAGGACAGAATTATAGTGCACAAGTGTGTGCGCAAGAACAGGTGCACTCTTTATCCCTCAATCTCATAGTCTTTTGGAAAGGCAATCCATAACCACTGCAAAGAGATCAGATGCAGAACCAATGACTTGACGTGCCATCCGAGGCTCGGGGACTTTCTTGACATCGGGCTGCAATTGAGAATTTTTTGATAGATATACTCTATAACTATAGATTTTCATAACAACCCCTAAATTCTAAGATTGTGGATGAACTTGAATAAAAGGTCAGCGACTGAAGTATAGTAAAAAACAATAATTTCTGTTTGTGCACAAAAATATGACCTGATGAGAATTTAAACAGTAAATACATTATCTGCAATCGGTCAAGTACTGTGAACACAACCGCACGGTATTTTAGCGTCGTTATAGTTAAATAATTATATAAATAAATATATATAAAACCTCAAAAATGTAAAGTAATTACACTGTTTTGTATATGTAACAAACGTGTTATGTATGGATAAAGGGCACCATAAAATCCTATAAAAACAAAGCAGTATTTTTATATTTAATTCATTTTCAATTGGAGACGTTTACCAAGTATCGTACTTTATACCCACCGTACCTAACCCCAAACTTCAAAGCGGCCACACATGATCAAATTACGCATCGGCTGAAAATTAACCTCACCGTGCAGTACGCGCTCACTCCGCCCGTGCATAACCCTTCTGCCGGAGGCGCCTCGTGCGTTCGAGATGCTAGCTCATGACTGCCGCGAGACAAGGCGAAATAATGCTCAATTAGTAGGTGCGTTCTGTTCGGTAGAGGTTGGCAGCTGCCATCATCTTCTGTTGTATAGATACTGTAAAATACGCTAGTACTTTTTAATCTATTTGTGGGTACGTTCTTTATTTATCAAAAAATCGAAGTTATTGAGACTTCTTATTATTAGGGTTACGTCCCTCAAAAGTCTCGTAAACTGTGTAGTGACGGTGTAAAATTGTGGCTACCCCAAGTCAACCTGAATGTCGTAAGAAGCGACAGAGGGAAACTGACACAGGAGATGACCAGCAACATGTTCCTGAAAACAACTTAATTATAATAAAAAAACTGTTTCCAGCCCTCCTTTCAATTGTGGCAAAATTCCCCCTAAGCTATGGGGGAGGCTTATGTTCAGTAGTGGACTTAATAGGTTGTTATGGATGGATTTACCTCAAAAGAAAAAAAAACGGAGCCCTTATAAGATATATATATAGTCCGTCTAAGATTTTTTTAATGAAATAGAGGTATCAAGTTAAAATAATGCAAATACTATGATTTCTTGGAGGTGTTAAAAGTTCAAGCAATAAAAGATACGGCCATTTACAATTATGTCAAACGTTTTAATTCTCGCAGATTAACTAATCAAAATTTATTGGATACTTCTCGTTGACCTAAAATCATACATAAAACGTGGCAAAAAGCTAGGCACAGACTAAGTAAAGAAAAAAAATACAAAATTTTCAATTTGTAATTTATATCACGATTATTCGATTACCAATTTATATTTTTTAGGATGATAATAACCCCTAGAAATGAGGTGATCGCTACCAAGCTATTTATAATTCGTTTTGTGTTGTTTATTGTATAACATACATGATTACCAGCTGTTTTTTTTTTTTTCATTTAATAAAGTACCGCTGAGTTTCTTGCTGATTCTTCCCAGGGCAGACGTTTTTTTCTGAATCTGTGGTAAATTAATAAAAAGAGTGATTGTCAAGTATTATTTATAATCTACTTATATAGAATAAAAAAGATTCTGCTTTTGTTTCATTTGCACTTGGAGCATCGGCCGCGATGTACACTCACGTATGGTGGAAAAAGTTTTGTTTTAAAATTAAGTTTGTTTTTTAATCCAACTTACTTTTCTGTTACCGTAATGTTCGGTGCTTGCCTCGTCTATAATTTATGAATTTCAGTAAGTTAATTATTTTGTTGAATGTAAGCACTTATATAGCTTCTTCCACTACTATAAATACATACTTATTGTATATAAATGAAAATTACCTATCTTTGTTAATTTACGGCATTCGTATCAGTATCGAAAACAGACAAAATTCGTCCATACTCACGATTCGTAGTATAGATGAACTATCTACATACCCGTACGTAATTAAGTTTATTCTGAGTACTCAGGGCGCGAGTCCTTCTCGCTCTTGTTCGAATTTTTTATAGAATAAACCTAGCAAGCTAACAGCATAGCAAAGTGGCGAAGCAATCAGCTTTGTAGCGGTTTCTAACGGTTGCCGTTGAGTAATCAGTTTCAAAATAGGAGGTTCAGATGCCTGGGTGATCAGTAATCGATTGCTGAAAACAGAATTTGAAAATTCGAAACCGTTCTCGAGATAATCGTGGGACAGACGGACAGACGGACAGACATCGTGAAATCAATAAGTGTCTTCGCAAGCTTCGCCACTTAATAAGGGTGACAAACAAGCACATGAACTGCAAGCTTATACATAGTTCACCTCACAGGAACTGGATACTATGGTCCATAATCCTCGATTAAGACATACATACATACATACATAAACACTCACGCCTGTCACCCAGAGGGGTAGGCAGAGACTATGGACTTCCATTTGGCACGATCCTGACAGACCTCTCTCGCTTCCTCCACATCCATATACCTACGCATACACGCTCGTCGGTTAAAGGTACTCTTGATTTGGCCCATTTTCAATATATCGCCAATTTGGTCGATAAACTTTCGCCTAGGGCGACCCTTCCCGATTCTGTCGTTCACCTCTGCAACATAAATTTGCTTTGTCACTCTTTCCTCATTCATTCTTTCTACATGACCAAACCACCGAAGCATTCCTTTCTTAATCCTGGTCACAACATCATCTTGCAAACCACACTCTTCTCTTATTAAACAATTTCTCACTCTGTCATTCAGATTCAAAACCCTAACATACTCCTTAATGACCGCATTTCTACAGCATTTATTCTACTCTCGTGCTTCTTCTGCCACACCCAACTTTCACTACCATACATTAAAGTAGGCACTAACACAGCATTGTGAATTGCCATACGTGCCTTTTTGGACACATTCTGACTTTTCACAATAGAGTGTAGAGCCCCATTCACTCTATTTCCTGCATTCACTCGTCGTTCTATATCCTTATCTTATCTACCATCCTTGCTAAACACACATCCCAAATACACAAACTCATCTACTTGTTCTACCAACTCCCCTTCTATTCTTATTTCACATATCGTTTTACTTTCTTCTCTTTCAAAAAAGAATCAAAATTTAATGCAGTGTCACCCTTGAGGACTTAGATTGAATTCCTGGTTACCTGTAAAAATGGCCTACGGTCTACTCTACGCACACCATACGCAACACGGCAGCATTAAATTGCTATTTTACGCTGGCATTTTGTGAGATTGGAATAATCGCCGCAGTGTAACTTGTGGGCTCCAGCACAATTAAAACATAAGAGTGACAAGCGAGCTGTCAATCTAGCCGATAGTAATCAGCTGCTGTAGCCCGTAAGTTAGTCCGTAGCTTATCTGCGGCTTGTCTAGCACAACTAAGTTGAAATGACTCAATTATAATTCATCTATCACACTTCAAATCGAAAAACAGCTGTTGGTGTACTACTGCTGGCGGTAGAAATAGTGAGAGGCTGGTACCAATATAAAAAGTCTCTTAAACAGAAAAAGAACCGTTTCGTATACTTAAGGCTCGTGGTGTCACAGTCACTTTGACTTTTTTTTTATAGGATAAGGGTGACAAACGAGCACACAGTCCACCTGATGGTAAGTGGTTGCTGCGGCCCATAGACATCTACATCTATCCTCATTTGCGAATCAAAATGCAGATGCGTTGTCACCCGTGAGGACTAAGATGGAATGCCTCATTTCCAGTAAAAAGGGCCTCCGGCCACCTGCACGCACCAAGCGAAACGCAGAGGTAAACCTCTACTTCACGCTGGTATTCTGTGAGGTCGTGGTATCACCCCGGTTCGAGCCGGCCCATCCGTGCGACAGCAATTCTGCCGCGTGGCTCTACCACTGTTAAAACTTAAAGTGATAGAGACAACACGAGACTTAAGGACATCTTAAAAAATTTTTAAACTGGCTTTACGGCTCTGGGTTCTAGCCCTTCTGATCTATTCGGCCATTAGTCTAACAAAACATGGAGTAGTAATAACTATTGTTATATAAAAAAAAAACTAGCAATCCGCCTCGGCTTCGCACGGGTGATATCTGGACCTCGAAAACAGTGCCACCTCCTGGATCCAAATGTGAATCTTAACCATCTAAGAACCTATTCAAATATACACAAGAATTTTCAATAAAATTGGTTGAGTATTTTTTGAGTTTTAGCGAGTTTTTTTTACATTTGTAACGAATATGTATTTAAATTTACATAATGTTTTACTTTTCCATTTATTCTAAATAGGTGTCAACCTAGAGAAATATTTTCTGAACCCCTATTAGAGGGTTGAGGTTTTTATTATGCAATACGGGTAACAGTCCACCTAATCGTAAGTGGGCGCCGTGTCTCATAGACATCTACATCTATCCTTGTTCAAGGATCAAAATGCAGATGACGAAAAAGCAGCTGCTTTTTTACCCACCCCGATCAAACCGATTCTTTCGTGTTACAACCAGTGGCTCCACGACGTTTAAAATAAGTTATAAGAATTTATCGATTCGGTTGATGCAAGAATTTATTTCCACGCTTCCATATTGTTTTTACTTGTGACACTTTCAGATGTATTTAGATTATAGAAAAAAAGTTTAACACTTAAAATATTCTAAGCATGCAAAGAACTAATCCTTTCCATATGACGAAGATGATTGTATGAAAAGATAAATTGCAATTTAACCTTTACTAACGACACGAAACACTTGAGATTTTACATCAGATATTTCGATTAGTAATTTCTAAAATACGAGATTGCATTTTTATGCGCTCACAATCTTGATATCAATTGGCGGGAATGCAGGTACACTTCCTAGCAATAAAATTGGTATATAAAATTGGTATATATATGCGCCTGATCCTTCACCAGTTGTGTCAGAATGGCGCCTCATCGGACTATGAGAGTAAGAGAATAGAGAGTGCACCTGTTCTTGGACACACTCTTATAGACACTATAATCCTGTCCTGCGCAGATGTCTAGTCTCCGTTGCGACTGGCCGCCGTGACCGAAATTCACGGTCTGGAAGATATTATTATTATTATTTATTAGGCAAAAATATAATTTTAAGATATTATTCGTCTTCATCATTACAGCTCTTTTAGTCTAATGAAACATAGGTAACCCAACGACTTCCTACATGTTTTCTTACCAGATCGTCACTTCATATTTTAAAACATACTATACTCGTATTAGAAATAAAAAAAAACGACGGGTTGCACTCCGGGAGCGCCGGCAGAAGTGAAAACTTGAATATTAACATTAATTACATCTATAATGTGTAAGTATATATGTATCTATATTAATAATTTCGTCAAGCAGTACAGTAGACTCGATTGAAACCTAATCTTAATAATAAAATTATATTAATTAATAAATGAAAATTAATTAAACCTAACTTACTTCCACTCCTACGCCGCGCCGGCTGTCTACTCTCCGTCCGTCTTACGAATTTTCGATCAAGACACGTGACCTGACGCGAGTTTAACATTTTTTACCCATTACAAAAAAAGTGCACAACGCCGCTAAAGAAGTTTTCACTTCAAAAAATACATAGGCAACCCTTATTTGAAACTGACCTTCTAACAAAGACGCTTTTTTTTTAAGAAGAGGGGCAAACGAGCATGCTGCTTACGTGATGGTAAGTGACTACCGCCGCCCGTTAACAACATCAACTCCAGGGGAATTGCAGATGCGTTGCCGGCCTTTTAGAAAGGTGTAAGCTCTTTTCTTGAAGGTCCCTAAGTCGTATCGGTCCGGAAAAACCGCCGGTGATAAACATTTCCACAGAGAAATTGTACGAGGAATAAAACTCCTAGTAAAACACACAGTCGTGGACCGTCAAGCATCCAGATGCTGAAGATGGTATCGTGAATTTTGACGCGATGTGTGTTCGTGAAATTTGGCGGCTGGAATTAATCCGTACAATTCCTCAGAGTTATAAAGTAAGTGATCAATTTTATCAGTTCATTTCTCTGACTATGATTAGGATATCCGATAAAAATATTTAAATTTCGAACGCAGAACCAACGTTTAAAAAATAAAGCATTGTCGGTATACTGGGCGGACATGTACGGAGCCATATCCACAGTCCGGGTCGCGATATGCCCGCGGCGACGCAAGCGCAGCTGCCGCAGTAATGAACGCACCCTGTGCGTACTCGGACAGCTTAGAGGTCTTTGTATACGGGTGGATACCATAGACTATATTTTTACATACTTTTTTTTAAACTTTACCCTCACTAGCATTTTCTCCTGTGCGCAGAAGGCAGTTTATAATCATGAATTGCACAAGAACAAACATCCTGACCCGGAACAACTATTTGCATGCCGTACAGATATTTATTCCATACAGGATTCGAACCCATGACCCTCAGCGTCGCAACTCAATGCTAAACCACTGCGCTACGTAGCCGTTAGTCAGTTGTCTTATCTTTTTTTTACATATTAAAGTGATATATGCGTAATGATTTTTGATATATCAAAAATACAGTTTCTAGTGATGTCGCCAAAAAAAAAACATTAGTCTTAATGGAGAAATACGTCATATTCCCTATTTTGATATAACTTTAAAATTTCTAACATTAATATGGAAACAAAGTTCTTCTTTAGGCTTAAGAAAACGTTACAATTTGAGCGATGTTTATTTCCATTTGGGTATGAGTCAGAACAAAACAACTAAGAATTAATGCCAATACTTATAATAATATTATTTGTACTCGTAAATATGGTAACATTTTTAATAAGTTCTGGTACAATATTCGCCTTTAGGTACAGGGTTCTAGCGGTTAAATAACTTCCAGTGTGTTGCTTACGATTTTGTGTGTTACTTTCTAGAAGGTTTTGGTAACATTTTTTTGAGCCCCACCCATATACAGATTTTGGTATCACAATTTGTGATCCATTATCGCTTAAAATTATATATTATATATAGAACAAATGTGACAAACGAGCATATAGACTACCTGATTGTAAGTGCATACCTTGGCCCATGACCATAACATAGTTATGTTTCCACTCCTGACGACTGTGATGGAATGCCTCGTAAAAAGGGTATCCGGTTCTCTACATCTACACTCAACTTACGACCATTCGTGCTATAACCATTACATAGCTGCAGCGTTGCTCTACCACGTGAAGGACACACTGCAGGTTTTCTATTACATGTTGGCATTTGAAAACTATTTGGCATCAACCAATGAAATTGTCAATTGCAATTTTAAGTGCTGATTTACCACGTGCTCGGCGGTGAAGGGAAACACCGTGAGGAAACACCGTTTACACCATGCTGTAGCTATATTAGTAGTATAGTTGTAGCACGAATGGGTCGACTCGATTGGGGAAGGACCATGCTCTCCCAGAATACCAGCGTAAAATAGCAGCTTAACACTGCTGTGCTTCATATGGTGTGTGTAGAGAACCGGAGACCCCTTTTACTGGAAATGAGGCATTCCATCTTAGTCCTCACGGGTGACAACGCATCTGCATTTTGATTATTTACTGAGGATAGATGTAGTTGTCTATGGGTCACAGCAACCACTTACCAACAGGTGGACTGTGTGCTCATTTATCACCCTATCCTATAAAAAAAGGAAAACTGCATGTCTGAGAAATAAGAAAAAAAAATGATATTTAGAAGACATTTCAAGTTCGCCAACACGCATTGATACACGTAAAGATAAGTACTGAATCACGAAATTCAACAAGATGCATGCATAAAGAAAACACGGACGTACCTTGCGTACGTAAAATGTATTTTCCACAATTTTTATAAACATCTAGTATACAGTGATCTAAGCGAGCGGTACAAAGTGGTTAACAGTAATTTTTAAATTGTATGACAGCATACGTATTCAACGACAATACAGATATTTTCATTGATTTAAAACCAAGCAATAATTATTGTCTAGAAGTTTTAAACAGGCTGTATAAACTTATCTCAGCGCGCATTACATATGCGCGCGGCATAATAAATGTATCCTCTTAATTATTATTTTGAAAATATCCGCGCCCGCGGCCGCTGCCGGCCACGAAAAATAACCCTCTAGTTCCCTCCCGGAGCGGGAAGGGGGAAGGGCCAAGATAACCTTACCGTATTGCACGCATAGAATCGAAAATATACATACCTTCTGTAGATGTTCTTGTTAATTTAAATCATAAAAATAATGCACAATAAGCCAACGTCTGTGAATCAAAGACCCACGTTACCTTCAATATTTTTGAATAAATTTTAACATTGTTTATGATTTTATTTTCAACTAGCTGTTCCTCGCGACTTCGCCCACGTGGAATTTACTACGATTTTATGAGTTTTAATTTTTATTTGCGCGGAACCCTAATTCTTTTTCTAAAATAAAAGTATCCTAAGTTACTCCTTATAACATCAGCTATCTGCCAGTGAAAGTCCTGTCAAAATCGGTCCAGCCGTTTCAGAGATTACCCGGAACTTACAGATAGACAGACAGACAGACAAAAATTTAAAAAACTGGATTTTTTTGTTATTGGTACCGTATATACTTTCATATGCATTTAGTAAAATGCAGTTATTTTAACATTACAAACAGACACTTCAATTTTATTAATTTGTATAGATAATTGCGTATATACTTGTTACAGACGCAATATATAATAGGTATAAATAAAGATTTTCAAAAATTTCAATCAAGAATGGCTGACATTCACAGCAGTCATTTGAAGACTAAGATGGACTGCCACATATTCTGTAATTATGTTAGTTTATATTCCCTACAAAACTCCAACACAATAGTAAGTGTAATGCTTTTTTAAATTGAACGCGCCGCGACGTGAAAAGGTAAGAGTGCAAAAAGGCACCCTACTATTAAGTATTTGCCACTACGTTGCAACACATAATAATTTCTTATATTTACACGAACACATGGAATAAAAACTTTACGGATTTTATAGCGTTTAATTTTAGTTTTTTAATTCAAAATTCAAACACAAATCCTCGAACACTCATTCATATTAGTACCAAGGATTATTCGAGAGGCTATTGAAATTAAAAAACATCCTAATTTCATTAGAGAAGATGGCTGAGAAATTAAAACCAAATCCAAGCATGCTCCTGCAAGACTTCAAGATACTATAGGCTCGTTTTGCGTAGATCGGACCTAAAATTAATAAGTTGAAGGTAATCTTCGTTAACTATGACATCGGGACGTCAAACACTTCAGTCGCCCCTGTGACCATGAGTGCTGTAAAGTGCGGGAATTTAAAAAGTTAAAATTAAACGCCATCAAATACGTAAAATTTGTTTTATTTCATGTTACAGTACAGTTCTCATCACTAACAACACAAAGCGCATTTCCCGCAAAATACAAGCATAATGCGATTTTACGCTCACGTCATTGTTCCTCGACACTCTAGTCAATGAGGGCATCCACGACTTTTTCTGCCACCAGGGCGGCGCCACTTTCGAGTGAGGTAAAATATTTGACAGATTTCATAGCGGGGACGATAATTTCTTAGGAAAATGTAATCTTTAAGGCTTCTTTCTGTATTATTAGTTATATTTTATATTAATTACATTAGAAATGAATAACCAAACTATAAATATAACTAAAAGACGACTTTTAACAAAAAAGAGTTATAATGTGCAAAAAATTAAAAATCAAACCACTGACCCACTGTGTTATATATTAATATAATACTCTAGACAATGATAAACTATTATTTAAAACTAATTTCTCAATTAAATGACACTGTGTAACAAAAAACTTTACCTCAGTCGCTAGTAGCGACATCTGGTGAGTGGAAGATTATTAGCCCTCATTGAAATACCTTTTTACTATGTCATAACAAATATTTTTATAAATAAAATCAGGACCACCAATACTAGGTAATATGTTATGTGAATATGACCTTAATCGATCAAGCTACCCTCTATGGTAGGTGACTACGGGCACAGATTACTTAATAGTCTACAGACCACATCCACTTGGCATGCGGTGAACTGTTAGCCCCTTTGACACTAATTTCATAAAATAACAATCTGTTCCGTTACCGTAAAAGCCTATTAAAGTCCGAAAGTTTGAACAGTGGTAGAGCCAGGCGGCCTTTTGCTGTCGCACGGATGGGCCGGCTCGAACCAGGGTGGTACTACGACCTCACAGAACACCAGCGTGAAGTAGAGGTTTACCTCTGCGTTTCGCTTGGTGAGTGCAGGTGGCCGGAGGCCCTTTTTACTGGAAATGAGGCATTCCATCTTAGTCCTTACGGGTGACAACGCATCTGCATTTTTATTTGTAATAGAGGATAGATGTAGATGTCTATGGGCCGCAGCAACCACTTACCATCAGGTGGACTGTGTGCTCGTTTGTCACTCTTATCCTATAAAAAAAAGTCCACTGCTGAACATAGACCATTTTTTTGCCGTAGTTGTCACGCTTGGCATGCAGGTTGGCAGTATTTTAGTGTCAGTTTATTTTTATTAGTTATTGGTAAGACGCTGCTGCCTATCTCCTCATTCATTCCCTCTGTCATCTCTTACGACACCCACGGGATGATATGGGGCACTGGATATTCTTACACCGCCACTACACGGTTTTACACAATCTGTTAATTTCCTTTTTATTCTGAAAAAAAAAGAAGAAGAACTAAAACTACTAATGCGAAATTACTTTTCCATAAACCCACACATCTATAGAAGAATTTAAAACACACTAAACTACAATCAAATGGCATAGAGTAGATTTTGAGAGAGTAGTGGCGAGTCACGGCATTATGGCCGCTGTTAACATCGAAAGGGAAAGGGTTGGTTAACCCTTCAGCGCATAGAAATCACAATTTGTAGACACGACAAAAATTAAACCTTTATTAGGCAATATGATTGTCGATACTCATATAGATTTCTGTAACAAGTATGGTCAAAAATCTACAGTTATACATTTGAGTTTTATTTAAAAGATTAGACAGTTACAGCCAAAGGATCTGAGCTTCTTTGGTGTAACGTCATCATTACCTGTTTCTAATTTTTGATGTAACTTTTTATACTTTTTTGTACTTTTTTATACGTGGTAGAGCCATGCTGCAGCTATACCAGTAGTATAGTTGTAGCACAAATGGGTCGGCTCGACCGGGGAAGGACCACGCTCTCATAGAATACCAGCGTAAAATAGCAGCTTAATGCTGCTGTGTTTCGTATAGTGAGTGTAGAGAACCGGAGACCCTTTTTACTGGAAAAGAGGCATTCCATCTCAGTTCTCACGGGTGACAACGACTCAAACTCGCCACTCCGCAACGCCGCAACCAAACATTTAACCACTGCGCTACGGAGTCTTTTTGAAGCTGCAGTGATTGTTAAGGTTTGTAAAAAAGGAAAATGAAGGCGTTTTCATATAAAATTTTAATATTAATACATCAACAATTAAATAATTTACATAATGTCATTCCATTTTGGTCCTCAGTGGTGACAGCGTATCTGCATTTTGATTCTTAATCGAGAATAAATGTAGATGTCTATGGGCCTCAGCATCCACTTACCATCAGGTGGACTGTGTACTCGTTTGTCACCATTATTCTATAAAAAAAAATATAAATTTAAAACTTCCAGCACTTAAGTAAAATTAAAATATATAAAGAGAAAGGAACGAGAAAGACGAAACTAGATAACTAAATAATTTTATTATTTACCTGTTTCAAAAGATATTCATAACTTTGAACATTTTCAAATATAGAAAATTATTCAATAAGGTCCGGGTCTAGTAGCGTACTTAAGTTTCCTATGAGTACAACCTACGCGGACTGTAGGTAACCCTCTGGCTAAGCTTTTGTTACGGATCAATAGAGGACAAGGTTTAAATAACAATTCTATGACAATACGCCGGATTGGGCTCCTACCTACTAACATTGTAGTAACTCCCGCGTAGAAACATTTTCTGATTGAATTAAAGTTTCAAATACTGCATGGACAAACATACCTCATTGATCCAGTCAGTGGTCTACTGATCATGTGGTCCGGGTTCGAAATCCGAATCGAGCAAAAATCAGTTATTGCGTTTTTATGTCAAAAAATTCTAAATAGCAGTCCGGAGTCAGAAAGTTGGAGGAATTTCACCACCAGGCCTCAGAAAGTACAAAAAGCCGTTGTTGCTGCACTTGATCCCTCTCCGTGTTTCGGTTTGCCGTTTCGTTTGACTATGAGAGAGAAAAGTAAAGAGTGCAAACAGTCGTGCACTATAATCCTGTGCCGCCGAAATGCCCAGTTAGTCTCACTTTGGATTGGCCGCCGTGACCAAAATTGGTCTGAAACACGTAACTGACAACTATGTCGCTAATATAAATAGCTGCCGGAAATGTAAGGGAGAGCGGTGCTAAAAGTCCCGTTTTTGATTTAACATAATATTTACATAAGAAAAAATAGCTGTAGCATTCGTTTTACCAGATCACAATCTGGAAATATATGTAACGATGATATAAATAAGGTTTTTTAGAACGTTCATCGTTGGATTTTTTTTTACATTAATTAATACAACACATAAAGTCAGAAAGTAACAACTTACCCCGTCTTGGAGTAAGTTGTTTATTATGGCTGCAGAATGGGTCGGCTCGACTATCTAGAAAAGACAATGCTTGCACAATATACCATCGTAAAATAGCAGCATAATGCTGCTGTGTTTTCTATGGTGAGTGACGAGAAGGTTACTAGAATTACTAGGTGGCATGACTACTTTCTACCTAGGGGTACGTCTAAGAAGGTATTTTTTTATAGATTTAGGGTAGCAAACGAGCACACAGTTCATCTGATGGTAAGTGGTTGCTGTGGCCCATACACATCTACATTTATCCTCAATTAAGAATCAAAATGCAGACGCGTTGTCACCCGTGAGGACTAAGATGGAATGCCTCGTTTCCAGTAAAAAGTGTCCCTGGTTTTCTACACTCACCATACGAAATACTGCAGCCATACACTGCTATTATACGCTGGTATTCTGTGAGAGCGTGGTCCTACTCCGGTCGATCTGACCCATTCGTGTTACAACTACGAGTAATATGGCTGCAGTGTGGCTCTACCACGTAAAGTACTTACCTTAAGTAGGTACTGAACTCTTACCAATTACTGTAATCATATAGCAGTGCCTGCACCGCTGTGTTCCGATTTGAAGGTCATAAAGAGCCAATATAGTTATAGGCTGTAAGGTGTACCAATCACAGGCTACAGAGATTCATTATTATGACGTTGGTTGCAGGTGTCTATGAACTGGAGTTGTCACTCACCATTAGGCAGACTGTTCGTTTGTCTCTTCAGTTTTATAAAATAAATTAAATAGTTTATTCAGCAGCGGACTTCTGATCGACTGAAATGAATGAATAATGAATTAAGAAATTTGCATACTTGACTTAGCGACTTGCAAAGTGTTCAGTGTAAACGGTGTGCAGTTACCGCGTACATATTTTGTACATGTACAATCTGGACGTCATCGATCGGCGTCACCTCACATGGTTTCCATGACGACGCAAAACGCGGGAAAACGTCATCGCCTCGCCCATTACCCCACAACAGCATGGCGGGGACTAGCGTTAACGCGCCAAAATAACCGCGAAGTCGCTTGATGATGTTCCGACGCAACCAATTTCATTGGACCTTTCACTTCATATCAAAATCGTTTTATGTTTATGACATTAAAGTGTATTTCACTTAGAACGCAAGTCTCGATGAAATGGATATGTGTTAAGGCGATTGTACACGCCTGTTGGGCAGAGAAATGAAAAGTCTTGCGTGTAATGAGGTGGAGATGTTGTTTGACTTGATTTTGTTACGGCGTCTTTGAAAACTATCAGGTTAGAATATTAAATACAGCGTAGTTTTGAGTAGAAAATAATAAGTATAGTAAACTCCTCATTTGTTTTTATAGTAAAGATACTTAATTAATTTGCGGAAAGGGGAAGATATATATTGTAACATGTTGATTATTTATAGACGAGGTATTTTTCTAATTGTAGTATGTCAGAGCATTATACATTTAACCTTAAGAGTTTTTGACCAAATAAAAAAACAAAAAGAATGTAAGTAGTCTGGCGACACAGTTCACAATTTTAACAGTTTCCCTGCCCGCGAAAAAGACACGATAGTGAAACACTAGAAATGTTCCATCTTAGTCCACAGGGATGAAAACGTAGTTGTAGCATCGATATATGTGTACTACGCACTAGATTTCACATTCCGAACAGTGACTAAGTTCAACTGAACTGTACTGCAATCCGTACACTTAAACTAAATATTGCGTAAATTGAAGATTTGTCAATTCCATAAGATAATTATTATTACATTTTATTTAGAATTATGTTTGTTTACATTAAAATAAGAGTATTTTATATTAAATTCTTATATTTATTTTATATTAATATCTTATTTTATATTAAAGTAAACTCTTCGCGCATACGCGACTCTACTATCTCCCGCGCATGCGCGAAGACATAGAGTAGCGCACAATTTTTGTTTGGAATAGCTTCTGTAGTACGTAGTACATATAACTCAATGAGTTGTAGCCTGCTATGTTTGTGGAATTGTTAGAATCTGTTAAATCACTACAAGATCACTCTACAGTAGACCGTTTCGCTGGATGGGTATATGCCTTGCTTTTATTGGATACGAAATTTGTAAACGGAAAAATAATACGAATTTTAAATTGTCCTTAACGAAGTTCAAAGACCGAATCGTCAATTTTACTTATATAAGAATTGCTTTTAAAACAGTTTAATAATTGTTTTAAAGGGCTTTCTACTTTTCTACCCATGTATATTATAGTCCTTTAACTTAATAAAGCGCTTTAAACATGACATCTAGCGTAACTATTAATTGGAAAAACGTAACAATCGAAACATAATATGACGTGATGTGGTGGTGCAACATGACTGATTTACCAGCGTTTAGTACTCAATGTGAATCTAGTCAATTTTCTTTATAAAAGCCGTACCCTTTAAGAGTGATCATTATGGATTCAGGTGATAAGAAATCTAATCAACATTTTTAAAAATATTGAAGATAATTTTAACTTTATTTTGGACTTACAATTTTCTCATTGTAATTTATAAATTAATTAATTTCATTTTTTTATAGATTTATTTAACAATACCCACCCTTCCCAACATAATAAATGTCAAAATGGCTCGAGAACGCCAACGCTTTACAAATAATTATTGTTACGGGTCTATATTCTGGATGTTTGTCCATGAGCAATTTTTGCATATTAAACGCCTCTATAGAACAGGAAAAATTCTGCTAAGGGGGTAAAGTTTTTTTTTAAGAATATGTTTTTATAGAATAAGGGTGACAAGCACACAGTCCACTTGATGGATGCTGTAGCCCATAGATATCTGCATTTATCCTCGATTAAGAACCAAAATGCAGGTGCGTTGTCACCCCTGAGGACTAAAATTGAATGCCTGGTTTCCAGTAAAAAGGGTCTCCGGTTCTCTTCAGTCGCTATACAAAACGCAGCAGCATCAAGCTGCTACTTCACGCTGGTATTCTGTGAGAGCGTGGTCCCATCGTAGCCGAACCGACCCATTCGAATCATAACATAGCTGGCTCTACCATGTAAAATTGTTTAAAGTAAACAAATACGAAACGCGGTATCAAACAAATATTTAATCAGCGTGAAATTGTACGCGAGCGCTATTTAGTCACGGCCGCTTGCTGCGTGTTTGATAATGATCTGGTCAGCAGTGGTGGTTTTAACATTTACTGCAAGGGTGGCTTAATAAGGTATTTCCGTAAGCATTAACGAAAGGCTTATCTGCTTAAGAAGTAAGAAAATGTAGTTTAGCTTCTAGATTCAGATCCCAGTTCTGAATTTGTATTAAATTGAATTGTAAAAAGCATTAACAATTATTTTTATTGTATATTTTACTTTATCCATAAGATTTAGGCTTATGCCCAATTTTTTTATGGTATCGCCCACACAAGGATTGCCTCCTGTATTGTGGAGGCAGTTCACAAACATAAATTGTACAAGGACAAACATCCAGACTGAACAATTATTTCTAGACTACACAAATACTTGTTTGAATTCTATAGCAATCAACTGTTGTATATGAACTTCTGAGCAGATGTGTTTTCACATGTTTGACACTACTTCGCGATGGGAATGAAGTTACTCAATATAAGGAATATCATTATCATCACAACCTATCATAGTCTACTGCTGAACTGAGGGCTTTCTCATGGATTGCCTATATGGGAAATAAAAAAGTCACGTATGGCAATGAGGGCATCCACGACTTTTTCTGCCACCAGGGCGGCGCCACTTTCGAGTGAGGTAAAATATTTGACAGATTTCATAGCGGGGACGATAATTTCTTAGGAAAATGTAATCTTTAAGGTTTCTTTCTGTATGATTACTTATATTTTATATTAATTACATTAGAAATGAATAAACCAAACTATAAATATAACTAAAAGACGACTTTTAAAAAAAAAGAGTTATAATGTGCACAAAATTAAAAATCAAACCACTGACGCATTGTGTTATATATTAATATAATAACTCTAGACAATGATAAACTATTATTTAAAAAAAAATTTCTCAATTAAATGACACTGTGTAACAAAAAACTTTACCTCAGTCGCTAGTAGCGACATCTGGTGAGTGGAAGATTATTAGCCCTCATTCACAATGCTGTCTTAGTCCCTACTTTAATGTATGGTAGTGAACGTTAGGTATGGCAGAAGAAGCATGAGAGTAGTATAAATGCTGTAGAAATGGGGTCATTAAGGAGTATGTTAGGGATGAATCTGAATGACAGAGTGAGAAATTGTTTGACAAGAGAAGAGTGTGGCTTCTAAGATGATGTTGTGACCAGGATTAAGAAAGGAATGCTTCGGTGGTTTTGGTCATGTAGAAAGAATGAATGAGGAAAGAGTGATAAAGCAAATTTATGTTGTATAGGTGAACGGCAGAGTTGGGAAGGGACGCCCTAGGCGAAAGTTTATCGACCAAATTGGCGATATATTGAAAATGGACCTTTAACCGTGAAACGCGTGTATGCGTAGGTATATGGATGTGGAGGAAGCGAGAGAGGTGTGTCAGGATCGTGGCAAATGGAAGTCCATAGTCTCTGCCTACCCCTCCGGGTGACAGGTGTGGGTATTTATGTTTTATGTGTACCGTACTTGCCATGCTTGGCAGGTTGATTAACAACCGCTAGTTTTTTTATTATTTTGAGCTATTTTCAGGGAGATGCTGTTGCCCACCTTCTGTTTCTGTCTCTATCTAACGCCTCTTACGACACGGAATAATATGATGTAGTTGATTATCTTACGCCGCCCGTACACGGCGAATCTATCATATGCATATTATATCTAGCATACACCAGATGGTTATACTACGGCTTATTTATGTAGACCATTTATTTTATTGTCAGCAATGTATAAATATCCCTCGTGTTGACGGTGTTAGAGAATTCATCACCCCGTTTCGCCCCATGGGTGATGAATGGCAAAAAGCCCTCATGACTTTTTTTTATAGAATAAGGGTGACAAACGAGCACACAGTCCACCCGATGGTAAGTGGATGCTGCGGTCTATAGACATCTACATTTATCCTCGATTAAGAATCAAAATGAGTCTCCCCTGAGAACTAAGATGGAATGCCTCCTTTCCATTAGAAAGGGTCCTCGGTTTTATAAACTCACCATATGAAACACAGCAGCCTTAAGCTACTGTTTTACGCTGGTATTCTTTGAGAGCGTGGTCTTACCCCGGTCGAGGCGAAACATTCGTGCTACAGCTTTAGTTTATAGTGGCGTAACCGTCTCGTTTCCGGTCAGTCTTACCTAAAAATTCCGAGGCCGAGGACTGTCGTTTATGGCTGACTATAGCACAGACCAGTATCCAGATATTGATTTTTTTTACGACGAAGAAGACAAACATTTTTCTGTAGATCAAGTAAATAAACTTTCAGCTGCTAAACCAACTTACAAACCACAAAAACTAACAGAGTCCAAAATAACCGCATTTCCAAGATCAAATGAACTAACAAAGTGGAAACGGCGACGTCGTGTAAATTGCGATTTCCGGTCGGCCGCTCCATTTCCGCCAATGAAGCCCACTTCCGGTGCGCCAGGTGTCTTAACTATTTGATTTACTCTCTCACTTACGGCGGAGAATTTTGTTTTTTTTTTTCTTGCTGAAAATCTTATATAAGATAACCAACTCGTGGATTTGTTATTTTTAAAACATGTTTTGTTTTAAAAATAACAAATCTTATTCCACAAATAAAAAATCTTTAAAAAAATAATTTTCGAGTGGCAGCCTTGTACAGGTAAACGAAGAGTGGCCCCCCACTAGATGGAGTGATGACTTGGTAAGACATCCAGGAAGTCGATGGATACAGGTGGCTCAGGACCGATTGGGGGAGGCCTGTGTTTAGCAGTGGACTTGCGAAGGGCTGTAATGATAATTATGATGATGAAATAAAATCATTCAAGGCATAAGGCAATTAACAAAATGCTTGCAGTTTGTTTATTGTTTGTTGCGTGATAGCGAGGGAAGAGAATCCATCACCTTATTTTATCCCGTGGGATCTTGTAAAAGGGCCTAAGGAAAATGCCAGATATTTTTTATGGAGTCATATATATGGCGTTATACCATTTCATTCACACTAGATCTAAAACACCCAGACCGGTGACGGTCATTAACTCCTACTACATAGGCTGCACTAAAAGTATCGGGAACGGAATATTTCCACTGTTCCTGTCATATTAAAATCTTTTTAATTGAAAACTCCTTGGTTTTAAAAATCGAATACCATTTATTTATTTAAAAAAAGATTCTCGGTCTTGTCACAAGGTTTTGCCAAACTTGTTTAGTCGTTGAGAAAATGGAATTGACTCGAGAAAATTCAAGAGCGATGATTTATTATGACTTTCGAAGTGGTTTAACACAAAAACAGTATATTGACCGGATGATTTCTGTATTTGGTGAAGAAGCCCCATCCAAAACCACAATTTATCGCTGGTTTGCTGAATTTCAACGTGGACTTGTCAAGCTCAGTGATGATCCCCGTCAAGGTCGTTCAAAAACTGCAGTCACCCAAGAAAACGTTGATGCTGTGCATAAGCTAATTGAGGAAGATCGACATGTGACATACCGCGAAATTCAGGCAACTTTAGACATTGGCATGAGTCAAATACAAATTATCTTGCATGAACAATTAGGTGTAAAAAAATTGTTTTCCCGATGGATACCGCATTCGCTCTGTGAAGAGCAAAAAGCGGCTTGCGTTACTTGGTGCGTCAGAACTCTCGAAAGATTCCACGCAGCATCCTCAATATTCGTGACGGTGTTAGCAAATCCTTCCTGCAACGTGAGAGGCCCATGTTCAGCGGTGAACTTTTATGGGATGATCATAAAAAAGGAGAAGAAATGTTTGTTAATTTGAGAGAATAAAATATTCCTTACATTTAACCGAAGTAAGACAGAATGTAGATGCAAGTAACGTGGGACACTCAGGAAGTTTTGCAAAACTAGAAAAGTTTGTAATTTGCGTATTCTTTTCAATTAAATTATCACTGCTACCATATTACCCGATTTAAGAGCCGTTAAATTGCTTTTTTCTTTATCTCTACACAGCAGTTTTAGGCGACATTATTTAAAATCGTACAAAATCATCTTTTAAAAATAGTGGACTTTTGAAAGATCTCCCATAGTCCCATTACAAAAATCATTTTTCAGTGAATCACGATATTTCAGTTCAGCTTGTACGAAGGAAATTTGTAATTAGAACATTCGTATTTCTACTTTTAAAACAACTTATATAACTGGCCAGTGTCACATAAAAATACCTGTTTTTCGCAAAACTTCTGCGTGGCCTGTCCTAGATCTGGGCCGTTATTTGTCGAAGCGTTATTTTTCGAGAAGGAGGATTTTTCGAGGAGGAGTTATATGCTCAATAATACCAGACAGTAACATAAGCAGTAGATCCAGAGACAAATTATGCTACTCCTTTGATGTACGCATTTTGAACGACGAAGTAAATCGTTTAGTTCAAATGCATGAAATATCGACAAGAAATGAGTGAAGAAATTCTATAAACGTGGAAAGTAAAAGCGGAGTTCACAATTAAAAACAATTATATAATTGGTAGACATTCCAATTATATATCAATTATAACCAAAGGTGCCTACTTATTGAATCACCCTCACAGTAATTGATTTGAAAGCTACCATCGCTGACCAGATCATTATCTAATCTCCGCGCGCCAAAGCGGCCGTGACTAAATACTGCTTTCGATCATTTCACGCTGTTTGAATTAGACAGTGCAACACTTTACACTGCCATGTGGTGGTGGTGCAAGGGTGTCCATTCGTTGACCCCAATTTAAGCCTATCGGAAAAGGATATGTAGGAACGGCCAGAACATCCTCATTTTATAGATTGTGGTATACCAATGTCGTATATATTGCGTGCGATGTGATATGTGGAATCCACTGCCCCATATCATTCCATGAACTAAAAAAAGTACAAGACGAAGTGGAGGACATTATAAATCAGTACAGACGAATATGCATTTGTCTATACTGATTTATATTGTCCTCCAAGGTTTTTTAAAGATTTTTCGCATTTAACAATTTTTAAGTAAGTATACTCATATATAATCTTGAGTAGTTATATGGTTGATTATCATATGAAGTTTCCTTGAAAAAATTATAAAATAGAATATTATGTTAACTTTTGTAAATAAAAATATGGTAAATCTGAATTTATTTACGTTTATTGTAATGCGTCACGGACCGCAAAGTTTGCGGGGAAAACCTCAGTTCTTTCTGCCAGTATTTGTCCGATATAAACTTTTTCATAACAAGCAGACTTGTTAACTTTAGAATATAATGGACATTCCTGTTAATATAAAATTTATAAATATTAAAGTCGTATTTAAGACAACAAAAAATATCCATCACCTCAATAACTTATACATAAATTATTTTATATATCTATATATAAAAATCAAATGCTGTCAGTTAGTCTCTCTAAAATTCAAAAACTATATTTATGAACATTTTTGTGTGAGTTTGAATGGGTCCGTTGATGGTTTAGATTCATAATTGGACCAAATAGGTGGCGCTATTGTCGAGATCCAGAAATCACCAGTGCGAAGCCGGGCGGATCGCCAGTAACTAATAAAACACAACAGCCAGTATCAGTTGATTTCGAAACGATCAAAGGATATAGGATCACAAGTAAACTTGAACTTATTGTCATAAGTTCTTTATATCTATAGTTTTTCATTTTTTCATTTTCAATCATGCATCGTGACAACCTCGTCACAATCTACTGCCGAACATAGGCCAAGGATTCTCACAAAACGCGACTATATTCTAACTAAGTACATCAAATGCCTTCCTTCGCATGTACTGTCAGGTCGTCGCTCCATCTAGTGGGACACCAACACTCCACTTACCGGCACAAGACTTCAAATACTACTACTCGCTACTCGCAAATACTTCTTTCCTATCGTTAGTCCATTCGTCAAACCATACGAGCGGTCTATTGCCACTCATTCATTATTTCACACGTATGTATCTGTAGGATAGCCCAAGAAACGCATTTGACTCTGCCATTGAAGGTAACTGTGATACCATTGATTGATGTCTAGAAACCTTTATGATTATTATCAACTAGCTGGTACCCGGCGCGTTGTTGCAACTAAAAAAATAATTGTAGGAATATCGTTTGTTTTTTTAAATAAATATAAATTAAAAATAAATTTGGAATAGTTAACGTTTATTAACTTTTTTACTTTCAAGTAAATTTGTTGGTACGATACACGCGCTACCTACTGTAAGTTAATTGTACTATACCTATAACTAGTGCAGTGCAACTATGCACAAGTGCAAAAAGTAAGTTGACAAAGTTTTTATTAACAGTGGTAGAGCCAGGCGGCAGCTTTTGCTGTCGCACGGATGGGCCGGCTCGAACCGGGGTGGTACCACGACCTCACAGAATACCAGCGTGAAGTAGAGGTTTACCTCTGCGTTTCGCTTGGTGAGTGCAGGTGGCCGGAGGCCCTTTTTACTGGAAATGAGGCATTCCATCCTAGTCCTCACGGGTGAAAACGCATCTGCATTTTGATCTGTAACAGAGGATAGATGTAGATGTCTATGGGCCGCAGCAACCACTTACCATCAGGTGGACTGTGTGCTCGTTTTTCACCCTTATCCTATAAAAAAAAAAAGTTTTAGCGCAGTCTGATGAACGGTATGGTTGCGCATAAAATACGAACGAACAAAGATTAATTTTTATATATTAGATAATATGAATAAAGTGTGACTAAATTACATAGTTGTTAATACATTGTCGAGTAAAGTGACACTAACTAAGAGTGACATAATTTGATATTCTGTAAGAAAAGTACTTGTCCATACTAAACTTTCCCAAATTTTTCTCTAAAGTAAAGTACCAAAGGGCAAAAGTTTTCATGGAAAAATAATTACAACAAGGGTCCGCGCTGTCTTTCGGCACAGTACGGGGGCGGGCCCCTGTTTTCCCTTTGTAGACCCCAAGTTTCTTAAATAATTACGCATCTTTATTTCCTTCAAACATTTGCCTAACAAGATTACAAAGAATGATGATTACCTTTCAGCTTTGAGTTTTTATTTCTTTGTTTACATACATTCAATTGTGAGCCAATTTCTTACACCATTAAGAATAGATACAAAAGAAAGAAAAAAACAGTATAAGTATATGTAAATATAAGAGTATATGTATTTATATATACATATATCATTCATTATTACTATAGCTCATCACTACCACTGTTCATTTATAATTCAAAGGGCTGTAACGATAAACGATATCGAGTGTTCTATTATTGACAGTAAAACATATATTATACTAGCTGACCAGACAGACGTTGTTCTGCCCTTTTCGACGACCCTTCATATAAAAAATCCTTAAATTCGTAATAAAAAAATATTGAGTGTCACTTATCAGGATAAAAACTATCCTACCTCTCAAGTTGGACCAAACTGCACACAGTGTGCAAGGTTTCATTGAAATCGGTTCAGTAGTTTAGGATAAACAACGTGACACGTAATTTTTATATATAAAGATTACAACTTACAAGTATATCAATTCTCTATATTTCTTGCGCTTTAGTCCACAAAAATATATGTCGGAGCGTCTATAAAATATCACTTGGGTCGAGGTGGGAATGAGGGTAAATCGAGAAACTCCCACTTGTTTGCGCAGTATAAAGTTCACTGTAGGTGCCGTGCGCGAGAGATTCCGCTTAAGTCATTCAACAAGAGTGGATATTCTACTAGTGCTAAGATTGTGTCGTGGTTCTGTTCGTTGTTGTAATTATTCTAGTGCAGGCAAAGAGGATTGATGTTGCTGAGAAGTGTAGTGTTATGCTACTTACATATCATTTTACACTATTTTAAATTTATTTTTCTTGTTTACAATGTCATATATAATGTTTGTATAATCATTTTTACTCCGTATTTTCACGCTTTTTAAATCGGTGTCAATGGAGTCTACCTTTTTCGATCTTTTATTTAGTTCTCCGTAACTCTGCAATTTCGGGTTTCGTGCGCGCTGTTGCACTACCTTTTTTCCTATATCAATAATATCTCATTTCTTACTTAAATCTTGCCGTTTCTCTATTACGAGCCTGAAACCAAAATTTGACATGTTTTGACATCGTTATTTATCTGGTTGTCATGGCAATTTTTATTCAAATTCGTTACCGGTCTGATATTTTTACTTCAATACTTCCACATAAATACTCTTTTCCTCTTGGCCATTTACAAAAATTTGTTTTTAATTTAAATAATTTCCCGTTCTCTCTAAAAAGGTATAAAAGCCGAATAATCGGCCAATAAAGGGAGTCTCGCTTCAGTTTTCAAACGGGAAGCATCTATTAAAGGCCTTATCTCGGGGCCGCACTGCTCCGGGATCCTGCAAGCCAGGCGCTGCTGATGTTGAGAAGATCCTCAGCTCTGTGGGTATTGAGGCAGACTCCGAGAGACTGAAGAAGGTCACCTCGGAACTCAATGGAAAGAGTATTGAAGAGCTGATCGCGCAGGGTCGTGAGAAGTCGTCGTTTACGCCCGTCGGTGGAGCAGCGCCCGTGGCCGCGGTCGCCGCTGCTGCAGCGCCGGCAGCTGAGGAGAAGAAGGAAGAGAAAGAGACCAAGAAGGAAGAATCTGAGTCTGACGATGAAGATATGGGCTTCGGTCTCTTCGACTAAAGCTTGCTTAAGATTAAGTTCTTTATCTTTATCTTCACTTGGGAGCGGCTGACTACTCCCTTAATAATTTTTTTTTCCACGCAGGAGCGGATGACAATTCCTTAAATAAGCCTGAATGTCCTTTCGAAAACACACTTTTAGAGTGGTAGTCATTGAATGTGAACTCCACCCTTACCTGAATGCAGATGATGAATGTAAGAGATAGTATATCTGATTTTGCCTGTTGATGTCTGTTTCTGCAAAGCTGTGTTTTTATGGTTTATTTTAGAATGTACATGTCAAAATTTTTTCAGAGTCAAAAATTTTCCAGGGTCGGGGGGAAAATGTAGTGTTATGCTACTTACATATCATTTTACACTATTTTTAATTTATTTTTCTTGTTTACAATGTCATATATAATGTTTGTATAATCATTTTTACTTCGTATCACCATCATCATACTTCATTTTTTTATATAAAATTGTAAATATCTTTTTAAAATTTTAAATATATTATTTTTTTTGTTCTATTTTTGTTGTTTCGTTGTTGTTAGGTTAGGTTCTCTTTTTTTAATTGTCGCTTCACGACAGAGGTTGCTCTGGTTTACATTGAGATGAGTATCTAGTGTTGCTGTTGGTTTACATATTTTGGAGTTATTATGTAATTACGTACCTCACGTTACACTGGTGTGTGATTGTGGCGGAGACGTGTTACGGTATGGTCGAACTGTAATTTCACTATACTGAATGTATAGTGCGTTACGTTGTCCTATTACTGATACGAGGGCGGCACTGAAAATTTCGGGAATCAAGGAAGTGACACAACATTACTATTTAAAAATGTATTTATTGCTTTTCGAAGTATTCTCCGCGAAATTTGACACATTTTTCCATTGTTACGATGGAACCAATCATTGAAGCAACTATTCCATTCGGAAGTTGGGGTCTCCAAAATGGTCGTTTTGTAGGCGTCCACAGCTTCTTCAGGTGATGAAAATCTCTGTCCACGCAATTTATTCTTTATTTTAGGGAAAGTATAGAAATCATTAGGACTTAGGTCGGGGCTGTTTGGCGGATGGTCTAATAATTCTATGTTTTCTTGCTCTAAAAACTCTTTTGTTTTATGTGCGGTGTGAGAACTCGCATTGTCGTGATGGACGATGATGCGGCGGTTGCAGTTCTCTTTACGGAGTTCAGAAACAACCTGTGGCAAACAAATGCTAGCATACCATTCTGCATTAACCGTTCTTTGTCCCTCAAGAGGAATAGTCGTAACATGGTCGGTTTTGGAGACAAACGTGGCCACCATTTTTTTGCAACACTCCGTGAACAAACAATTTTTGTTGGCTTTAACTCATTTTCGAACACCCAAAATCGTGACTGGATTTTTGTTTCGGGTTCGTACGCGTATATCCAGGATTCGTCACCTCATACGATGTTGTATACAGCATTTGAGGATCCGGCGTGGAATCTTTCGAGAGTTCTAACGCACCAAGTAAAGCGAGCCGCTTTTTGCTCTTCACAGAGCGAATTCGGTATCCATCGGGAAAACAACTTTTTTACACCTAATTGTTCATGCAAGATTATTTGTATTTGACTCATGCCAATGTCTAAAGTTGCCTGAATTTTGTGGTGTGTCACATGTTGATCTTCCTCAATCAGCTTACGCACACCATCAACGTTCTTCGTTCATCAGCATCAACGTTCGTTCTTGGGTGACTGCAGTTTTTGGACGACCTTGACGGGGATCATCACTGAGCTTGACACGTCCACGTTGAAATTCAGCAAACCAGCGATAAATTGTGGTTTGGGATGGGGCTTCATCACCAAATGCAGAAATAATCCGGTCAACACACAGTTTTTGTGTTAAACCACTTCGAAAGTCATAATAAATCATCGCTCTTGAATTTTCTCGAGTCAATTCCATTTTCTCAACGACTAAACAAGTTTGACAAAACCTTGTGACAAGACCGAGAATCTTTTTTTAAATACATAAATGGTATTCGATTTTTAAAACCAAGGACTTTTCAATTAAAAAGATTTTAATATGACAGGAACGGAACAGTGGAAATATTCCATTCCCGATACTTTTAGTGCAGCCCTCGTAATGATTAACTGCGTAAGCAAGAGAGCTAGTTGAACATCCGCTCTCACACTTTTATTATTTTTAACAATTAACGCTATCCTGATGTATTCCCGAGATCAAAATCGGGATCTTCTGTTGTAATCTCCGACATATATATAAATTATATTTTATCACCTTTTTTAATATCATAAGCCAGTGCTTAACTACTATGCCACCTGAGGGTAAGTGGTGATGCAGCCGAAGATGGTGAAGCGCACTGACTAGGTTAATAAAAGCCTTGAGACTTGAAGACACTCAAGAAAGACAGATACAGGCAACTAATTTACTTTACGGAAAATACCTCTGTCCTGGTAAAACTAGCAAGCAGCTGAGTTTATTTATTTAACTATAAAAATATATTATAAAGTTCTATTTATAATGAACAGTTAAAAGTATATTATATTTTAAAATTAACTGGCTAACAATCACTTTATATCTCTGTTAAACATCTTTGAGTCAAATACGCAGACACGGGTTAGTTATTTTCAGTGCATACTTGTTCCGTGTTGGAATCGAACCCATCTTGATTGCTACATTACTAATTAATCATCTAATAACAACTTCTTTTTAATTATTTAAAAAACTTGTTAACAAATGAACTTTAAACACCTGCTGGTATTTCCGTAAAGGCGTATTAACATTGCCCCATGAATAAATTATATATCATAACAAGATTGTGTAATTTACATACCGATATATTCTAAGGATCAAGAATATTTGCGCATTTCGACTAAACATTAAGTTTTTTTTAAAGAAAAATTACGTTTTCTCTTTACATATTACATATACAAACAAACCTACAGTCAACCGATGGTAAGTAGATGCTGTGGCTCTTAAGAATGTGTTGTCACCACTGACGAGTAAAATGGAATGTCTCGTTTCCTGTAAAAATAGTATCCGGTTCTCTACACTCACCATACGAAACACAGCAGTGTTAAGCTGCTATTTCAAGCTAGCATACTGTGAGAGCGAGGTCCTACTCCGGTGGAGGTTATGTATGTAAAATGCCTCCGCGATACAAAAGAAATTCTTAGTGTAGAGCTAACTCTTTCAAAAAAACAAACATGTAAAATATGTTATAGCAGATTTAGTGTGCACTCTCATATTTATTAACCGACTTCAAAAATTCAAAGGTTCTCAATTCGAGTGTATGTTTTTTTTTGTATGTATGTAAAGCGATTTCTTCGCAGGTTGTGAACCGAAGTTAATGAATCTTTTTTATTAAATAGGCTCAAGAACGTTCCCATTAAATTTTAAAGAAAAAATTCCACCCCCAGGGGCGGAAAATAGGGGAAAAGTTTCATATTGGTCTATTGTTTAAAGAATTTTATATGATATCTTCGCAGATTGAGAACGAATTTTAATGATTCCTTTTTTAATAAAATAGGTTATACTTTAACACCCTTAAAGTATAACCCATTTTATAAATTTGGGGAAAAATTCCATCCCTAAGGGTAGCAAATATATAATTTATTTTTTAGCAATTTGTTACTTTTTGTTAAAAGTTATAATTATTATGAGAGTGCACCCTAGTACTACGAGTTTTATGCGTGGTAGAGCCATGCTGCAGCTATATTAACAGTATAGTTGTAGCACGAATGGGTCAGCTCGACCGGGGAAGGACCACGCTCTCACAGAATACCAGCGTAAAATAGCAACTTGACACTGCTGTGTTTCGTATGGTGAGTGTAGAGAACCGGTGACCCTTTATACTCGAAAAGAAGCATTCTATCTTAGTCGCTACGGCTGACAACGCATCTGCATTTTAATTCGCAAACGAAGATAGGTGTAGAGGTCTATGAGCCACAGCAACTACTTACTATCTGGTGGACTGTGTGCTCGTTTGTCACCCTTATTCCATAAAAAAATATGTTTCTCTTTGAATCCGTCCAGTATTGAGCTTGCGGGAAGAAATTTCAATATGAAATAAGCATTGTACAAAATATCTTTTTATTTTTCATTGTAACAATACTTTGTGTACATAAGTTGTTAAATAAATAAACAAAACCAACAAAAACAACTTTGAATAAAACTAACTAACAAGTTTTATTTGAATAAAACTAATTTTACGGATTTCATCGCGTTTATTTAGAACATTTCAATTCCCTACGCTTTACGGTACCTACGGCACGGGGCCACTGAGGTGTTTGACGTCCTGATGGCATAATTAACTAGATAAAATAGAAATCATTATTGGTTCATGGATATTTCCCGAGCGTGCTGATATATTCGCAACCGGAGGATCACAATCGTACCCAATACCAGCATAAAATAGCAGCATAATGTGGTGGGTGAAGAGACCGAAGACTAGGCATAGGTAGTATCAACATTTTGTGAAGAAGTTTTGAAACAAATTAATTTAAAATATATTTGATACTTGAAACTGGCAAAAGTTCAACAGCACGAGTCCACTACCAAAAAAAAAAGTAATACACTTTTCCTTATTCACTTTTTTTTTAAACAAATGCATAAAGTAACAATGAACCACTATCCGTCATTGTAAGTCGACGACCGATATTTCTTAGGGTTGACCTATTTGGAACTCTCTTATTCCTTAGGTGCCATTTAATGACATCAAGCCGCAGTCGTTAGGAGTAAGTAGTCACGACTAGCTCGTTCCACATGAATCAACGTTGGAGCGGTAGTACCCATGCCTAGTCTTCGGTTCTCTTCACCCACAGTTACCCTATATGAAATCATATCTATGTTATGTATATATTTAAATATTCGATATTGAATCTTTACATTTCAATAACTAGGTATGTGTAGGTTGATATCTACATACGTGATTCTGTAACTGTGTAAGAAACTTAGTATCCAGTTCAACACGGCGATTTCTACGTGATTTTTGAGGACTTTGGTTTGATTAGATTTATAGAGATATTGTAATATCTAAGTATTGGCTGGTTAATGTCTGTGGTAGGTACTCTGAAACTAGTATATCTTACAACGAAGAGTCTAAGTAGATATATAATATATTTTAATTACCTAAACATAATCATCTCGCATGCAGTGTGTCATATCATTGATATCTTATGATACTTTACGTGGTAGAGCCATGCTGCAACTATATTATTGGTATAGTTGCAGCACGAATGGGTCGGCTCGACCGGGGAGGACCACGCTCTCACAGAATATCAGCGTGAAATAGGAGTTCAATGCTGCTGTGTTTCGTATGGTGATTCTTATTTGAGGATAGATGACGGCTCCGTGGCGCAGTGGCTTAGCAATGAGTTGCTGCGCTGAGGCCGCGGGTTCGAATGCCGCACCGAACAAGTATTTGTACCTATGGCCTACAAATAATTATTCCGGGTCTGGATGTTTGTCCTTGTGCAATGTGTGTTTGTAAACTGCCTTTCGTGATACAGAAGAAATTTTAGTGTGGGGGTAACGTTTTTTTTTAATAAAAAATACATAAATAAATAAAATGTAGATATCTATGGGCCACAGCGTCCGCTTTCCTTCAGGTGGACTGTGTGCTCGCTTGTCACTCTTATCCTATAAAAAATATATTTCTTCGATTTTGATGTTAGATGTTCTGTTTTTTTTTTTACAGGATAAGGGTGACAAACGAGCACACAGTCCACCTGATGGTAAGTGGCCGCTGTGGCCCATAGACATCTACATCTATCCTCGTTTGCGAATCAAAATGCAGATGCGTTGTCACCCGTGAGGACTAAGATGGAATGCCTCATTTCCAGTAAAAAGGGCCTCCGGCCACCTGCACTCACCAAGCGAAACGCAGAGGTAAACCTCTACTTCACGCTGGTATTCTGCGAGGTCGTGGTACCACCCCGGTTCGAGCCGGCCCATCCGTGCGACAGCAAAAGCTGCCGCGTGGCTCTACCACTGTTTAGTTTAGTGAAGTTAGTCCTAATTTTTTGCTTACTTGCAGTAATTTGCAGGAAAATTAGTAATGTTAAATAGCACTACCAGTATTTTCCTAAAAAAAAATACAAACACATTGTCTTAATAGTGAAAATCTATACCAGACAATTTTTTTAACAATTCTCTACAAAAACAGACGTACCTACACTTCATTTTTTTTGGCATGCACAAAATTTTGTCTTCTAAGAATAAATATCCCTACAATCTCGTACAAACCTCACATGGGGTAAGCAAGTCAAAGGCGAAAACTTATAAGGGTGAGATCCCGTTTGTACATTTATAAAAGGGGAGATTGTTCGTTTGTGTGTAGGTTTGCTTGTGTGTGCGCCACGCCCCGAGCGGCAGAAGACTTGGCCCTCGGTGTCGCCAGCGGCGACGGAAGAGAAGATGGCGGTAAGTGAGTTTTATTATATTTTAAAACGTGAAATCTTATTAAAGTGGTTTTAAGATTGGCCAATTGTTTTATTAATACATAAATTAAACTTTTTTTTTATAGAATAAGGTTGACAAACGAGCACACAGTCCACCTGATGGTAAGTGGTTGCTGCGGCCCATAGACATCTACATCTATCCTCTATTACAAATCAAAATGTAGATGCGTTGTCACCCGTGAGGACTAAGATGGAATGCCTCATTTCCAGTAAAAAGGGCCTCCGGTCACCTGCACTCACCAAGCGAAACGCAGAGGTAAACCTCTACTTCACGCTGGTTTTCTGTGAGGTCGTGGTACCACCCCGGTTCGAGCCGGCCCATCCGTGCGACAGCAAACGCTGCCGCGTGGCTCTACCACTGTTACCACTTACTCTTGCTATTACTGATAGGGGGGATATTTGCCACAGTTGCCATACTTTGCAGTTGCCATCCGCAGTTTTTATTTTTAATTGTTATTAGAAAAACGCTGATGCCCATCTCCTGTTTTGTTTCCCTCTATCGCCTCTTGGTACCTACAGTTAAATTAAACTTAAAGAATAGTATTATTTAACGCACTGTAAAAGGTAATAAATTCATCAGTCACCTAGAAGTCGATTTAGAGAACTTGTCAAAAATCAGTACCTATATTTGACAGCTCCGTGGCGCAGTGAGTTAGCAATTGTGTTGCAATTCTAAGGGCCTCAGGTTAGATTCCCGCACGGAAGACGGTACTTGTATAACCTACAAATAATTGTTCCGGTTCCAGATGTTTGTCCTTGTGCAATTTATGTTTGTAAACTGCCCCCACGATACAGAAATCCTAGTGTGGAGGTTACGTTTTATAAAAGAAAAAGAAGTAGGTATAACCGTTTCAAAAACTACCACATTCAAATATTTACAAATGCTGACGGTGTGGCGCGTTTAAGATGCTGCAATAAGCAATCTGTATACGTCCAACGGTTGGCTTTTGATGCTCAGTGTATAACGATAATCTTCGACAACTCTTAGGATCCACAAAAGTCACACTCTATTTAGTTAGTGACAAAGTAAATGCAAATTTACAGACAACAAAATATTCATAGAAATCACTTCCACGTTTTGTTTATCATTTTGTTTTAATTTTATGAACTAGTTTTTATTTAGCTCATGCCTGCGTGTCAACTACACGATGAAAAATTTTTACGTGCATCATTTCACATAAGGTTTCCGTCAGAACTTGCAGGCGAAGTTAATATTTATGTGAATACGTAGTTTTATTTTAAGAATAATAATAATAAATACGGTATTGTGGCAGGTATATACCATATTGTAACAGGCGACAGAGGGAAATAAATCAGGAGATGGGCAACAACCTATCGTGGTAGAGCCATGCTGCAACTATATTAGTAGTATAGTTGTAGCACAATTGGGTCGGCTTGACCGGGGAATGACCACGCTCTCACAGAATACTAGCGTAAAATAGCAGTATTACACTGCTGTGTATAGAACAGTGTGTGTAGAGAACCGGAGACCCTTTTTACTGGAAAAGAAGCATTCCATCTTAGTCCTGACGGGTGACAACGCATCTGCATTTTGATTCACAAACGAGGATAGATGTATATGTGTATGGGCCACAGCAACCACTTACCATCAGGCAGGCTGTGTGCTCGTTTGTCACCCTATCTTATAAAAAAACAGCGTCTTCCAAGTAACGACTAAAATAAAAATATGCGGTTGCCAACCCGTTTGCCAAACGTGGCAACTATGACAAATATTCCCTATATGAAGCAATCTAAGGGGAGGCATATATTTAGCAGTGGAGTTTAGTAAGCTGTAACGGAAATAATAAATTAAAATTTCAATAACAATAAGACATTTAAATCGAGATAAAAACAAAAACTTTGCTTTTAACAACTTAATGTCAAAATGTTTTCAGCGCGTTACGCCTCTATTCGTGAGGAGCGTCACCGTATACAGTAGACATAGGGCGGGCTACTGTTCACAGCCTGCGGCCTTCCTGACCAATCACAGCGCTCCGAGCTATATTGCTCTCCCTTTTACACACCTCAAAATGTCTATCACGTCATCTCCTTCATTTCCCCCGGCGAAAATCCTAGTATTGACCCCACAATTAACTACTTTCAACTTAAACAGTCCGCACGAAAGTATGAAGTTACTTTCATATGTGTACGACGCTTAAGGCGTTTTGCAACTGCAACACTGTTTATTTGATATCGAGCGTCAGGCTAGCGACGTTTCAAGTTCAGATTTCCGTTTCACGACATTTTAAGCTTTATTACATTGACATAAAGTCCACTAGAGTAATATTTTAAAGAATCTTATTTATGCGAGCAACGCTGGCATTTTCATTGTTACATTTCTCAATACGAATATCGGCAGTGAAATGCTAACTTTATATCATCATATTTAAGATTTAAAGTGAATTGAGTTTGTAGCAGTTACGTAGTTTTAGAATTGTACAAATTGTACGCCCAAGGCGAAAGCTATTTGCGATGACAATTTTGCGAGCGTCGGCGGACGAAATATGCCTTTTATTCGTAGTGGAGTCGGGATTAAGGCTTTAAAACGGAATTGCTGTCAGAGGGGGCTTTGTGGAAATTTGCGAACTACACCTATCCAGTGGCGTTTACGCGCGTCGGGCGGTATTTCAACAATTAATATTGTTTTTTTAAGACAAACATATTTGATTTTGCATTTTTTTTTTCTCTAATGGCCAGTTTTTTATTTTAAATTAGGTGTTACTGGCCATTAGCCATTAAATTTGATTTATAAATTATGAATAAATCATTATGAAAGTTTGTTTAATTAATTTGTAACGAATCTTGTTTCCGACTGGACACAAACCTCTGAAGAAAGCGCCATCGGACATTCACCTTGAAAAAGTTATACATTATACTTAGATACTACATTTTTTTACAGAATAAAGGTGACAATCGAGCCCACATCCACATGATGTAAAGTGGTTGCTGTGGCCCATAGCCATCTACATTTATCCTCGATTAAGAATTAGATAAAATGCAGATGCGTTGTCTGCCGCGAGGACTAAGATGAAATGCCTCGTTTCCAGTAAAAAGGGATTCCAGTTCTCTACACTCACCATACGAAACACAGCAGTGTTAAGCTGCTATTTTACGCTGGTATTCTGTGAGAGCGTGGTCCTTCCCCGGTCAAGCCGACCCATTTGTGCTACAACTATACCTACTACAAATATAGGTAGCTGCAACATGGCTCTATCACGTTTACATTTCAGAAGATGGTAAGTGGCTACAGTAATACTGCACCAACTTCAAACAATCGAGGTCACCTGTAAGGACTAAGATGGAATGCCTCACAGACTGTAGTCATACTAGATCTTTATCTCTATAGGTATTAAACCGGAACACTAAAGTTACAGTTGGCGGCAGAAACACGTAAAAGGATGGTAGGTCAGGTAGGCCCACCCTGCCGGACAAAAGTAGAAGAAGTGTCTAAACATCTAATAAATTTTATTAATAACAAGTCAAAATAATATAAAAAAACTGCGGTTACTAATCCGTCTGCCAAGCGTGCCAAATATGGCAAACTTTATCCTATGAGGCAAGCTTTTTTTTTCATATCTGTATTTAATAGAATACGGGTGACAAACGAGCACACAGTCCACCTGATGGTAAGTGGTTGCTGCGGCCCATAGACATCTACATCTATTCTCGATTAAGAATTAAAATGCAGATGCGTTGTCACCCTTGAGGACTAAAATGGAATGCCTCGTTTCCTGTCGAGTTTTGGCGGGAACTCGACCGGCGGCGGCTTGCTGCTCCTGTATTATTGTTTAAATAATGGTTTGAAGTGGACTTTGATATGTAAAAGTAGTGCGATTTTGTGTATTAAGTGTCTGCGCATGTGAACTATTAATGGAAACTGTGAAACAAGTGCTCTGATGGTGATGGAATCTCAAGATAAGCTGTTTGTTTGCATAGGCGCCTTTAGATACCATCGCCAACTGTCAGCTGCCTGCTGGCTCAAGTTACCGTCAAAATCTCCCAAGGCTGCACAATGTGACGCATCAACATATTGTGAAGCAGTGAAATATGAAGGAAAATTATACATGAAGACAAGGCTGTATGGCATAGTTCCTTTGCCTGCTCTCTCGAGCGAATAATAAAAACAACAACAATCGTTTCCTGTCAAAAGGGTCTCCGATTCTCTACATTCACCATACGAAACACAGAAGTTTTAAACTGCTATTTTACGATGGTATTCTGTGAGAGCGTGGTCCACGGTCGAGCGGACCTATTCGTAGATACTATAACCATGATAGTTTTCTGTCTCGCACAACTTCCTTGTGGAATCGACTACCACCAGCGATTTTTCCTTAGGGACTTTTAAAAAAAGGAGCCTACATACTCTTTTTTAAAAGGCCGGCAACGCTTCTGCTATTGCACTGGTGTTGCAGTTGTTCATGGGCGGTGGTATTCAATTACCGTCAGGTGAGCCGCATACTCACTTGTTACGGCATCTATTTATCTCTCACGTTCTATTAAAAATTACCTCCAACAGAATTCTTTACAAGTTGATTCTACAATCAATAGAATTTAAATTTGCTTTTCGAAACACAGAAATGTAAGGACAATAAAGGAAAGGCAAGAAAAAAAAACTTCTAATAAGAGTTTTGTGAAAAACGAAAATTAATAAAACTGTCAGAGCAGATACCACGATAAATTCAAATAAAGTATTCATATAAAACCTTATTGCCCACTATATAAAGTATTAAATCGCGTGTTTCAACTAAAAAAATCTTTCAAATATATAATCGGTAACATTTAAAGTTAACATTTTCTTATAGTCATACACATAAAACACAAAATCGCTTGATTTAACTGTAATATAATGGCTCCCTTTCATCTCAATGTTACGTTTCTATTAAGAATCCCTGCAAACAATCTTCCCCTAAAGAAATTCAGAAAAATGTAATTTGAAATAACAAGTCGGTTTGATTTCAGAACTTTTTATTTATTTTTTGCTCAAGGGTAAAGTCGTCATGCTGCTCTAACCGTATGTAGTGGAAACATTATAGAAATTTGGGGCCACAACAAAGTTTAACTGACACAGGTGGACTCATGACTGTACTAAATTATAATTAATACATAAATTAGAGAATTTTTAAACTTTCGAAGACCATGTGAGCAAATTGCTCGAAGAGGGGAGGGTCAAGAGTACTCGGATACCTAGACGTGCATGTATGAAGAAGATGATGAATCTGAAAGAAGCGAAAGAGGTATGTAAGGATCGTGACACTTGGCGATCTGTTCTCTCTGGCTACCCCGTCAGGGATTGTGCGTGACGATAAGTAAGTAAGTAAGTAATTAGAGAATTTTTAAATGTAAAGATAGGTCTCGCTCCTGGCCGATTTGTAAGCACGGCGATAATCGATCGCGTTCCTATAGCGTTTTTCAATAAGATTGCTTGCAATCCGGTTATAATTAATACAATCAGGCGTTACTTTACGGAAATCCATAATATTAAAGTTGTTAGAACTTAATTTGCTTCTTTCCATGTATCTAATGAAATAAAATGTCGCGTCCTACTCAGTTTGAAGAAGACTTCCCTCCCTCAATTGAGTGAGTAGTAGACCTCAAAGTAGACTCTGAGGTGAAACGGTCAGCGACCGTAGAGTCTACTTCACCTGAGGATGCCTCGTTTAGAGGCGAAACACGTGTAGTATTATCGAGGGTACACCACCCTCCTAATGTGGTGGTGTTGAAAGTGGTGGTGCTGGGATTGGTGGTGATGAGGATAATGCACGCAATTGAAGGAGGGCGGGAGGTCTTCAAACTGGGAAGGACGCGTCATTTTATGTTATTACGCGGAAAGAAGCAAATCAAGTTCTGACAAACTTTAGTCAGAATATATCTTTCTACTGAATGTCGAATTTTCTACGGACTTCGAAAAGGAGACGGTACTCAATTCGACTGTATGTTTTTTTATGTGTGTTACCTCATAACTTTTTACTGGGTGATCCGATTTCGATGATTCTTTTTTTATTCCAAAATAATTAAAATAAAAAAGTCCCAAATAAATTTGATCGATGTCTGACCAATAGTTTTTGTATTGTTCTTAATAATTTATATTGAAGTCGGTTGTACAAAATTTTTAAATTTAAATTATTACTAACACATCTTCTGAATGATCATTTTTACTAGTGGTTGGGCTTATTTTCTGCCTGTGTCCGTCTGGGTAAGTCCTCTAACCTATTTCTACCATAAAGCCGTGCTTGCACCCCTGTGTACTGATCCGAAGAGTATAGAGAACCAGTATAATTACTGGTGGTGACAGCGCATAGAGCTTTCTTTGTTTGAAGTTGCCTGCAGATTTTCAAGGACTGCAAGAAAGTGAGAAAACATTTTCGGAAAACCAGTTTGGTCAAGTTACACAATACAAAACCGACGGCTCCGTGGCGCAGTGGCTTAGCAATTGAGTTGCAGCAATAAGGGCCGCGGGTTCGAATCCCGCACGGAACAAGAATTTGTATGGCCTACAAATAATTGTTCCGGGTCTGGATGTTTGTCCTTGTGCTCCTTGTGTATTTATTTTTGTAAACTGCCCCCGCGATACACAAGAAAATCTTAGTGTGGAGGTTACGTTTTAAAAAAAAACACCAACCGCACTCTGCATCTGCACACTTACAATATTAATTGAAACAAGAGCACCAGCAAACAAGGTCTTTGGACTTGCTGAAAAGATACAACATAGTATTGAATCAGACGTTACTTTGCGGGAACACATATTAGGATCTTAAAAATATTAAACTAACGAGCTGAGATCCGCGTGCAAAATTAAATGGTGTCTTTTATTTTAAAATAAAACCTTGAGATGGAATGCAAGTTTGTACTTCACATCCGTTTTATATATTCCATCGATAATTCTCACTACTGGACACTAAAACATGACTGCCACCAGCTGTCAACTTTAACATATTTTTTTTTAGAAACATCCTTTTTATTTCTCCCATATAAACTCCTCTATAATAATAGTGTTACAAGTACAAATACGTACACAGATACAGAGAAACTTATTACTTCTACTAATCCAGTTGTCATTTCAGATTGGTTTTATGATCTGAGCCTGTGCCCGATATGTGTTGCAGTAAAATCAGAAATAGGCAATGATGCACTATCAGAGATACATGTACATTCACAATACAATTAGCGTCTAAAAAAATGTAGGTTTCGGTTCAACGGTGTTAACTACGGAATGAATGAATCGGTCCGACTGGGGTAAGACTATATACAAGCACGGAATATGAACAAGCATGAAATAGAAACATAACACTGCTGCATTTCGTATGGCGAGAACTGGAAACCCCTTTTTGCTAGTTACGAGGCATTCCATCTTAGTTTGTTGACAACACATCTGCATTTTATTTTTAGTCGAGGTTTAATTGAGATGTAGGGCTCGTTTGGTACTCTTAGTTGCCTATTAGGCAGTAAGTTTAAAAGTTTGAGTTACTGCATAGTAGGTGGTAACTGTAACTTTAACTAGGCAGTGCTTATATACGTCCCACTGCTGGGCACAGGCCTCCTTTCGTTTCTGATAGGGTTTTAAGGCAAGGAAACGTCGGCCGCGCTACCCCAATGCGTGTTGGCGAACTTCACGTGTCTTTGAATTATTTCTCCGACTTTTAGGTTTCCTCACAATGTTTTCCTTTTCCGCCGAGTACGTGGTAATGATTTAAAATTGCAATTAACAATTTTATTAGTGTCTGCGGGAATCGTACCAGGGTTGCTCGCGTACTGTGACATTTAAGCCTGGCGTCGTCTACAGCAGAAATGCGTCGAATCGAAGCGAATCGCATTTATTCCTAGTGCGTCCATCTCTGACGAATTGAATCGAATTGTTCATTCATCGCAAATTCTTCATCAAAATAGGTCGTTTTTGCATCATGGATAGCTCACATGAAGAGATGTTTTTATTCAAATCAAATCATTTATTTGCAATCCAAGTGTACATAATTGGTCTTAAATTAAGAATGTGCTTACAACTTATACGCCCTTTTCAGGCACAGCAAATTTGACAAGGGCACTGCTTATATACTACTAGCTCGCCAGGCAGACGTTGTTCTGCCCTTTCCAACGACCCTTCCTATAAAAATCCTTAAATTCGCAATAAAAACTTTTGAGGGTCCTTTATCGGGATAAAAACTGTCCTATCTCTCAAGTTGGACCAAAATGCACACAGTGTACAAATTTTATTGAAATCAGTTCAGTAGTTAAGGAGTCCATCGCGGACAAACAACGTGACACGTAATTTTTATATATAAAGATTAACATACATAAAATATAATTAAAAGCTATAAAAATATATAATAATGTTATTTTATATCTAAATACTCTTCTACTGAGTAGAAGGGGTTTTGTTTTAAATATTTACCGAGTCTAGATTTAAATTTGGTTAATTCTGATATATTTTTTATTTCCTGTGGTAATTTATTATATATTTTTATTGCCATATAGTAGGCATAGCATTTAACATTTTTGTTCGCGACTGTGGAAGGTATAATTTATTTTTGTTACGTGTATTTATGATATGTATATCTTTAATCTTCTTAAAAAAATATTATTTTTGTGGACAAACAGGCATAGATCATAAATGTACATACAGGGTAAGGTAAGAATATTTAGTTGTTTGAAATACGGTCTACAGCTAGTGGTTGTTATCTATCTGGGCTAGTATTCTAATACACTTCGTCTGGGTAATAAAAAGTTGCTGCACATCGACGCTACTTCCCCACAACATAATTCCGTAGGTACTCAAGCCACGAATGAGCATAAGCATAGTAAGCTGACAATGCCGTGGCTGTGTCAGTGGTGTATTTAATTTGAAATAAAGCATACGTAAATTTTGAAATTTTAGACTTTATATAATTAATATGCGTTTTTCCAATTGATGTTTGAATCTACTTTCAAACCTAAATGATTAAAAGTATCAACTTCTTCTAGCTATATATTATTAAAGTTTATGTTTAAAGTTAATGGGCTGCTTTTATATGTTTTAAATTGCATAATTTTGGTTTTTTTAAAGTTAATTTCTAAGTTGTGATCTTCAAGCCAATTTGTTATAGCTTGTAGTGTTGTAGACAATATAGTTATAATTTGTGTTTTTATCGCAGTTCACTAACAGCACACATCGTCGGCAAAGAGTACGCTTAATGTGTTTTCGTTATTTATTATCTTGGGTAAATCGTTTATGTATATTAAAAACGATAGGCATCCTAAAACACTACCTTGTGGGATTGAACATGTGAGGTCCCGGATTTGAGACTGTACTACAACGATTTCCCGTTTTTCATCGTTGCTGTGTTCGATTTGAACTATTTGCTTCCTGTTTGTCAAATATGATTGGAACCATTTATAGGCCGTTCCACGAATTCCCGAACCCTTTAATTTATTTAAAAGTATATTAAATTGAACTTTATCGTATGCTTTCGTCATATCCAAAAGGAGGCCTCTGGTGGCTCTTTTATTATCAATATTTTGCACTGCCGTTTGGATATATTTATATGCCAGAGTTGTTAATCTACTTTTTCTAAAACTGTTCTGTGATTCGTCTAATATATTGTATTTTTCTAAATAATGATAGAGTCGGCTACACATGGCTTTCTCAAATATTTTAGCAAACGTGGGAAGTAGGGCTATGGGTCGATAGTTACTGAGCGTTAGCGAGAGTCGTCTTTTTTAAATATTGGTTTTATTAGTGAAATCTTTAGTGCATCCGGAAACTGAGAATTTTCAAAACTTTGGCTTATAAGTTCATTTCATCATTCATAAGTTTCATTTCATCATCATAATGTGAATCTTTATGATTAACCAATTCTGGATATTGTTAGACCACTGATATCAATAGTTCTTCATTCATTTTTATTTAAACAAAGAGATTTTTACGAAAACGAAATCGAAATCAATTAAAATACGATGGCGCGCATCCACTTCTCCGCGTCGACTGAGGCGCGACGAGTTGAATCGAATCGCATCGGCGAAGAAATTCGCCTGTCAAGCAATTCGCGCGGTCGATTCTATTCGGCGCGCCGCGGCTCGTCGCCAATGGACGCAGTTTCATAGTAAATATATAGGAGGCGAATTTCTGCGTTTCGATTCGACTCGGCTCGGCGAGCCTAGTGGACGCTTAGCCTTAAGCCTGGCGTCGACTACAGCAGAAATGTGACCCTCTTGTCATCCCCCATCAATTTGGTTTCCGAGCGAAACATTCTTGCCCCCAACAAGTTCACCGTATTGTGGAATATATGCTCAGCGGTTTTTATCCTCGTCGTCATAAGACCATCGCGGTATTTTTCGACATCACCAAAGCTTTCGATATAGTCTGGCATGAAGGCCTTATCTTCAAACTATATAGAATAGGTCTCCCCGATCGTCTAATACGTCTCGTGGCCTCTTATCTGCAGTATCGTACTTTTCGTTTTAGACACGAAGGCAAGCTCTTGTCACAGCACCCGATCAAAGCTGGTGTCCCTCAGGGCTCAGTACTTGTTCCTTTCCTGTACATCCAGTTCACCAGTGACATTCCTATCCCGTCGAATGGTGTTCAGCTCTCTCTCCTCGCAGATGACACTGTCCTCTATTGTAAAGGTACCTCGCTACCTTTCATACAGAACAAGATCCAAAAGTCAGTTAATGACCTAGGAGTTTAGTTCCAAAAATGGCGCATCGATGTGAACCCGGAGAAGAGCTCCGTCGTTCACTTCGATTATAAATGACGCCGACTCAAAACACTCCACCAATACGTGTGCTAGGGACCCCTGTCATACGTCTGCCAAATATTTAGGCGTCACCCTTGACACGAGGCTTACTTTCGGGCCTCATGTCAAAAGAGTAGCCCGTCACGCACGTTTTTACCTGAGTAGGCTCAACAGTATGTTAGGCCGACGCAGTAAAATGTCTCTCAGAAACAAGCGTACCCTTTATAAGGTCTGTATACGACCAGTCATGTCCTACGCGGGCTCCATTTTTGCCCACGCTGACCCTAAAATTATTAATGAACTCCAAGTAGTTCAAAACCTCTTCTGCCGTCGAGCTGCGAACGCACCTTGGTACGTCCGTAATGCCGACCTTCATCGGGACTTAGAGCTCCTTACAATCCAGAAATTTCTAAAAACACTCTCTGAGAACTTCTTCAAAGCTTCAGAGTCGCATTCCAATCTATTTATTCGTGAGGCAGTTACTTATGCAGCCCCACTCCCCTCTCGCTATCGAGTGCACAGGCCGAGAAACTCTCTCTCGGACCCGCCAAATAAAATTTCAACTGACCTGAACTGCCTCCTGGCGGCTCAGGCCGATTCTTCTTAAATCTGCCTAAGTAGGCTCTCCCTCAGCGGCTCTTTGTAGCCGCCTGCGTCCTCTTCTCCCAAAAGAGGGTCGCTTCCGATCCAGCAAAGAGGCTTAATCGGCCAATTGCCAGTCCCCACAGGCGGCTTTTAGTGGGTAGCACCTAGGCTCCACTTTAGGTTAGACACAGTGAGCCCCACAAAACCACGACAGACCGGCTGTCGTGGTATGCATAAAGTATTTACCGCCTCCCCGCGTAACAGGGTAGTCCTTTTTCCAATTGCTTCTGGGTGCAAAAAATCCGTACACATAACTCCAGGATGACATCGTAGAACGGGCCCACGTGGTAGTTATACGTTATATTATTTTGTATGCATACATAAACTAAGTATCTAACGCTTTATATACATGTATTTACCACTTGTTTCACGGAAAGCATTAGACATAGTTGAAACATATTCCTCAATATTTTATTAACAGGGCATAAAAGCTACAACAATATAAAAACTACTAACTATCATATAGATACAATGAATTACAAGTCTCCTGCTGAACACGTGACAAATTCGTAATAAGTCTGCAAATCGAATAGAATAGAATAATTTTTTATTCAATATTCATTACAAATAATTCTTATTGAAAGTCAGTTTTTACTTTACCACTGTTGATTTCTTATATTTACGCAAAGACTACACATTAAATGAAACTAATTTTTACGGATTTTATCGCGTTTAATTTAACTTTTTAATTTCCGACGTTTCGGGTACTTTACAGCACCCGTGGCCACGGGGTGGGGGGGACTGAGGTGTTTGACGTCCCGATGTCATAGTTAGCCCGGCTACCTTAAGTTTTTGAATATTAATTTTTGGTTCGATCTACGCAGAATTAGCTTACAGTATCTTGAAGTCTTACACTGGTATGCTTGAGTTTGGATTTAATTTTATTAATTATAGAATCCCAATCAAATGGCACCCATCCATCTTCTCTATCGAAATTAGGATGTTTTTTTTAATTTCAATAGCCTCGCGAATCATCCTTGGCAGAAATCGGTGTTCTTTTGCGAGGATTTGTCGTCTATCAAATCTAATGTAATGGCTGAGACGATCTAGAACAGGGATGGGGAAACTGGGGATTTGATAGACCACAAATGATATGACAAAAATGGCCCGCCATATATTTCGTTAGTAAATATTGGCACGCGAAGGGAAAAGTTTCCCCATCCCTGATCTAGAACATGTTCACACACTGCAGAGTTCCCGGAATGTTGGTGCTTCAAGTCAAGTTCAAAAAAATCCTCTGTCCTGGGAAGAACCAGCAAGAAACCCAGCGGAACTTTTTTTATTTTATAGGAGAGGGGGCAAACGAGCATGCGGCTCACCTGATGGTAAGTGACTAACGCCTCCCATGAACAACCGCAACACCAGAGGAATTGCAAATGCGTTGCCGGCCTTTTAAAAAGGAGTAGGCTCTTTTCTTGAAGGTCCCTAAGTCGTATCGATCCGGAAAAATCGCTGATGGTAATCGATTCCACAAGGAAGTCGTGCGAGGAAGAAAACATCTTCTAAATCGCACAGTGGTGGACCGCCAATCATCCAGATGGTGTGGATGGTATCGGGAGTTCAGCCGCGATGTGCGTTCGTGAAATTTGGCGGCTGGGATTAATCCGAACAATTCCTCAGAGCAGTCCACGTGGTAAATGCGAAAGAAAATGCAAAGAGATGCAACATCTCTTCGCAGCGCCAATGAGTCGAGCCGATCAGAAAGGACTCGGACGTCGACGATTCGAGCCGCTCTGCGCTGGATGCGGTCAAATGGAACGAGCTGGCATTGGGGAGCCCTTGCCCAGAGATGGGAACAGTATTCCATGTGAGGCCGAACCCGCGCCTTGTAAAGTTGCAGGCGTTGTGCCGGCATGAAATACTGTCCCGCTCTGCTGAGCACGCCAAGCTTTTTAGAGGCCAATTTGGCCTTCTTTTCCAAGTGACCATGAAACTGCACGTCACTCGATATGTCGACGCCAAGGATTCCGATACTGGCTGAGGCAACAAGGGGATTACCTTGAAACTGAGGAGATACGACAAAGGGGTTCTTTTTAGCAGTAAACGCGCAAACTTGTGTCTTCTGGGGATTAAACTGGACTAGATTTAGTCGCCCCCAAGCTGAGGCTTTGTCCAGCAAAGACTCGACTTCAGACACAAGATTGTTTCGGTACTCGGCGACGTTTTCTCGAGAAATATTGGCACGGCCGGTGTATAGAGCATCACCAGTGCTGTCATCCGCATAACAATGAATGCTACCGGTTTGCAACATATCATTGAAATGCAGAAGAAACAGGGCTGGTGATAGCACACAACCTTGTGGAACACCAGCATTAATAGGCTTGTAGTCGGAGCATGCACCGTCTACAACGACCTTGATGCTCCGATTTGCAAGAAAGCTAGTGATCCAATTGCATAATTTCTCGGGAAACCCATAGGAAGGGAGCTTCGAAAGAAGTGCTTTGTGCCAAACCCGATCGTAGGCCTTCGCAATGTCCAAACTAACGGCCAATGCCTCCCCCTTGGACTCTACTGCCTCCGTCCATCTATGAGTTAAGTAGACCAGAAGATCACCAGCTGATCGACCCCGACGAAAACCGTATTGGCGATCACTAATCAGCTGGTGATCCTCAAGGTACCTCATGAGCTGGCAGTTTATAACGGATTCCATTATTTTGGAGAACAAGGGGGTGATGGCGATAGACCTGTAGTTGGACGGGTCTGAGCGACTATGCCTAGGGAGTAGGAGTACCGGAAAAGACTCGTTAGAACCGGTGCCAACTCCGGAGCACACGTCCTCAGCACAATTCGGGGGATTCCGTCAGGCCCACTCGACTTGTGGATGTCCAGGGAGAGGAGTGCTCTGCGAACCGAGCGCTGTGAGAACCGCACATCCGGCATGGAGCACTCACACCGCGGGATGGTCGGCGGTGTGTTCCCCCCGTCATCAACAATCGAGTTGGACGCAAAAACGGAGCCTAAAAGGTCGGCTTTCTCTTTTGCGTCGTGAGCCAGTGAATCGTCCTCCCTGTGCAAAGATGGTAGTGATGGCTTACAGAAATTCCCTTGGACAGCCTTGGCGACAGACAAGAATGCACGAGTTCCCGAAGGAAGGTGAACTAGTTTCTCGCCAATTCTGCCTATGTGCTCTGACTTTGCCTTGGCAATAACTCTTTTGAAGGACCTGGAGGCGAAGTTATACTTCTTTTTAAGTATGCTGGTGCTTACATCCCGAGTCGCCGAAACCGCAGCCCAGGCTTGATAACACTCCTGCTTACTGCGTAATGCAGTTTTACAGGAGCGACCAAACCAAGGCTGAGATCTGCCTCCGATGGGTACCACAGATGATGGAATAAATAGTTCCATTTCCTGTAGCACCACATCAGTGACAGAGTCAGCAACAGCGCTGGGATCATCCGGCGAGAAGCAAACTCGCCCCCATGGGTAGGAAGCAAAGAAAGACCGCATTCCGTCCCAATCCACCGACCTGTAATGCCAAACACGGCGGCAACCTGCAGAACGCAACCACAAGGGGAGCGTGAGTGGCACCACACTCCGGATCAGACAATGGTCCGAAGAGCCGAGAGAGGCATCGACGGAAACCTGATATCCGTCCGGATGAGAGGTCAGCAGAAGGTCCAACAGGGAGTATGATCCTCAACATCTGGAATCCGCGTAGGCGATGTAACCAGTTGTGTCAGACCATATGCCAAGGCAAAGTCATGAACAGATCTCCCCGCATGATCGGTTAAAGGTGAACCGAGCCATTCGCCGTGGTGGGCGTTAAAATCGCCAAGAATCGATAAAATCTTAACGGATGATATGACGGCGATAAAATCTCTACGGATGGGACCTGTTGTAACAAGGAATCTGTAGCCATTTGGACGTGGTCGATGAGTCGGTCTGTTTCGGCATTACCGCTATGGGACCTATAGAGGCACCCGTAGACGCGCGGATGGTCGTCACTGTCTACGCGTAGCCAAAGGATGGACAGGTCCGAACCTTCAAGACTGCCGAGGCGTCGAGAACAGATGTCCTCTTTGACGTATACGCAAACTCCAGCCCGAGGCACAAAGGAGTGCTCCAATTTGTACCCCGGGTAGGAGAGATACGAAGTATCAGCCGGAGAGGACACCTGCGTCTCGGTGAGAAAGAGCAAGGCCGGCTTCGCCGTCTCGAGATGGTAGTGGACAGCGTTTAGGTCGAGGGGTCGCTTTGGTCATGTTGCTCAGTTTGCCCCGAGCAGTTATTGTATTGAGCGGAATTTTGCCCCCCCCCCCTCTCCCCCAGAATACGCGGGGCAGCCTGAGCGCCCACGCTCAGGAGTGGGGTGCTGGTACCCTGGGGTAGTCTATCATGTAATTCCGCTACCATGTTGATGGGGGGGGGGGGGAATTGGGCCTCCAGTCACCTGCACTCACCAGAGGAAACGCGGAAGCAGAGCTTCCACTTCACGCCGGTATTCTGTAAGGTCGTGGTACTAACCCGGCTCGAGCCGGCCCATACGTGCAACAGCAAAAGCCGCTGCGTGGCTCTACCACCGTTAATTTTTTTTTAAATGAACTTTTCAATATACCTAAATGATTACAAACTATTTACAAAATTTATTTTAGAAACAGCTTGGAAGCGACCACCTCATTCCCAGGAGTTATTATCAACCATGTATTCATTTATTTTATAATAACCCTTTTTATACAGCTTTTGTTTAGTTAAATATTTAAACTTGGTAATAGAGATACCTTGTATATTTTCTGGGACTTTGTTGTAATACATTGCCCCAAGAATAAATTACTGACGCTGTGGAGTCGAGAGACTGGATAAATTAATAAATTAAATAGTCGATGGACGTGCTTGTCCAGGGACTATTTAATTTATTATTCTATAAAAAAATACGAGATCTAATGGGGTGGTAGATGGTGGAGGTCATTTTTCGTCTCCATCAGATGTCGCCTTTTTATGTAAAAATGGCTACAAATTGAATCTAAAACTCACAACTTATTAGTCAGTTTCTCTGAATAAGCTACGGGGTTGCCAACGGCGTAGCTCCAAATACTCTGTCGATTGCATACCTGTTTTTATAACGTACCGATAGGAATATATGATACATGAGCGATTAGTCTTTAAGGTAGCTCTTCTAACCTCTTACTTGCGACAAAAAATATATTTTCTCACAAAATTTACTACGAGAGCAACCGTAACAGCTTATGCTATACCAAACAAATGCGAGCATGTCATCTGTCTAATCGAATGCATTTACAACAAGTTGTAAAATTCGTCACGCAACTTGTATCAGGTTCTTATTATGTCGAGTAAAAACATTATATAAGACGTATTCTTTACGTTCGGATAGAGTAACCATGTTGAAGTTTAAAAAGTCCGAACTAAAAGTTAATGTTTTTTGTTCGTATTTTATGAGCTGCCATACCGTTTATCAGATTGCGGTAAAGCTTTGTCAACAAGCTCAGATGGTTAGCGCTTAGCGCTCGCTGTAAATTTCACAGTACGCGAGCAAACCAGGTTCAATCCCCACCGGCGCCAATGAAATTGTTAATTGTAATTTTAAGTGCTAATTTACCACGTACTCGGCGGCGAAGGAAAACATCGTGAGGAAACCTGCATGTCTGAGGAATAAGAAAAAAAATTCGAACACATGTGAAGTTCCCCAACAGACGAGAGCGCGGCGGACACTTCCTTGCCTTAAAACACCCTCAGAAATGAGAGGAGGCCTGTGCCCAGCAGTGGGACGTATTTAGGGTGTAACTTTACTTTACTTTACTCTTGTCAACTTATTTCTTGCACTTGCGGAAAGGTTATAAGCATAGTATAATTAACTTAAAGTAGGTGGCGCGCGTATCGTACAGACAAATATATTTGAAAGTTATATAACATCATCATTACTATTCATAATGAAACATTATCACTCTTCCAAACTTAAAGGATATTTTCACAATTATATCGTCTACGGTAGCATTGCGCCGGATGGATACCAGTTAGTAATTAACAGAATGGAAAATATAATTCATTAATGAATATACAAATTCTCCTTATAACGAGACCCATGTCTAGCAGTAGACTTTTATGAGCTGATGATTGTTTGGGATGAAGGGACTTTTAATTAACTTTTAATTTAAAATTGTTACATTTTTATTTTACACGTTTTTATCATTTTTTGGTACCAGTAATATATATGTCCGACTACTGTTTGGTTATGTGAGATACCGACAGTATAACAGCGCTGTGGCCGTGGCAACACTGCTACAGCATAATGCTTTGTCGGATGCCATTTCATATCTGGAACCTAATTTATTTATGGACTAGATGTGCCCAGCGACTTCGTCCACGTGGAATTTATTACGATTGAATTTCATGGGTTTTAGTTTGTTTAAATCCTAATTATTTTTCTAAAAGAAAAGTAGTCTAAGTTACTCATTATAATATCAGATATCTACTAGTGACAGTCCCGTCAAGATCGGTCTAGCCATTTCGGAGATTAGCCGGAATAAACAGACAGACAGACAGAAAATTTAAAACTTGTTTTTTTCTTATAAGTACCTTGTGTACTTTCATATGCATTTAGGAAAAAGCTGTTAATTTGACATTACAAACATACACTTCAATTTTGTTTATTTGTATACTCGTAGATACTGTTATTTCTTGTTGCTTGCTTTGTAGTAATAATTTTTTTATATACCTAGTCAGGTCATAAATTCTGTCACATGTTTAATATAAAATAATTGAAACAAGTTTATTCATTATGTAACCATTTATATACCAAAATGAACTTAACAAAACATAGATTCTTATGACACTAAAGTTTATTCAAAATGACCTCCGTGATTTTGAATACAGGCCTTCAATCTGCGCGACCAGTCGTCTATCTCAGCACGAACGAGGTCCATGTCAATATCGGCGGCTGCCTTAATCAAGGATGTCTTGAGTGACTCCAAATTGGGATGAGGCTTTGAGCACGCCTTTTCCTCCAAGTGTTGCCATATCTTGTAATCTAACGGATTCAAATCTGGACTGGAGGAGGGCCAGTCTTCGTGCCGGATGAAGTCGATTTCACGCGCCGCCAGCCAGTCTTGTGTGCTCTTCGCTCTATGAGCTGGCACCGAATCTTATTGGAATACCCAGTGCCTGTTATTGAACATGGTATGAGAAACAGGTTCCACAAGGTTCTTCAGGACTGTATTTTGATACACAACTGCATTCGTTTTTACGCCTTTCTCACAAAAATGTACCTCTGTTAAGCCCCAATAAGAAACTCCCAACCATAACATGAGCGAGGATGGAAAATGACCTCGCTGGACACTCGGAATACGGTTGTTCGCATCTTCACTACTGTGTGCGTACACCTTATCATTTTGTTTGTTGTAGCTCTCTTCTACGGTAAAAATTTTTTCATCTGAAAAAAGAATATCCCGATATTTTTTTCCCGCGTACCGCTTTTTTTTTATATGAGAGGGGGCAAACGAGCATGCGGCTCACCTGATGGTAAGTGACTACCGCCGCCCATGAACAACTGAAACACCAGGGAGGAAATTGCTGATGCGTTGCCGGCCTTTTAAAAAGGAGTACGCTCTTTTCTTGAAGGTCCCTAAGTCGTATCGGTCCGGAAAAATCGTTGATGGTAACCGATTCCACAAGGAAGTCGTGTGAGGAAGAAAACATCTTCTAAATCGCACAGTGGTGGACCGCCAATCATCCAGATGGTGTGGATGGTATCGGGAGTTCAGCCGCGATGTGCGTTCGTGAAATTTGGCGGCTGGGATTAATCCGAACAATTCCTCAGAGCAGTCCACGTGGTAAATGCGAAAGAAAATGCAAAGAGATGCAACATCTCTTCGCAGCGCCAATGAGTCGAGCCGATCAGAAAGGACTCGGACGTCGACGATTCGAGCCGCTCTGCGCTGGATGCGGTCAAATGGAACGAGCTGGCATTGGGGAGCCCTTGCCCAGAGATGGGAACAGTATTCCATGTGAGGCCGAACCCGCGCCTTGTAAAGTTGCAGGCGTTGTGCCGGCATGAAATACTGTCCCGCTCTGCTGAGCACGCCAAGCTTTTTAGAGGCCAATTTGGCCTTCTTTTCCAAGTGACCATGAAACTGCACGTCACTCGATATGTCGACGCCAAGGATTCCGATACTGGCTGAGGCAACAAGGGGATTACCTTGAAACTGAGGAGATACGACAAAGGGGTTCTTTTTAGCAGTAAACGCGCAAACTTGTGTCTTCTGGGGATTAAACTGGACTAGATTTAGTCGCCCCCAAGCTGAGGCTTTGTCCAGCAAAGACTCGACTTCAGACACAAGATTGTTTCGGTACTCGGCGACGTTTTCTCGAGAAATATTGGCACGGCCGGTGTATAGAGCATCACCAGTGCTGTCATCCGCATAACAATGAATGCTACCGGTTTGCAACATATCATTGAAATGCAGAAGAAACAGGGCTGGTGATAGCACACAACCTTGTGGAACACCAGCGTTAATAGGCTTGTAGTCGGAGCATGCACCGTCTACAACGACCTTGATGCTCCGATTTGCAAGAAAGCTAGTGATCCAATTGCATAATTTCTCGGGAAACCCATAGGAAGGGAGCTTCGAAAGAAGTGCTTTGTGCCAAACCCGATCGTAGGCCTTCGCAATGTCCAAACTAACGGCCAATGCCTCCCCCTTGGACTCTACTGCCTCCGTCCATCTATGAGTTAAGTAGACCAGAAGATCACCAGCTGATCGACCCCGACGAAAACCGTATTGGCGATCACTAATCAGCTGGTGATCCTCAAGGTACCTCATGAGCTGGCAGTTTATAACGGATTCCATTATTTTGGAGAACAAGGGGGTGATGGCGATAGACCTGTAGTTGGACGGGTCTGAGCGGTCGCCATTTTTAGGGATCGGGTGGACAAAAACTGTCTTCCATGATTTCGGGACTATGCCTAGGGAGTAGGAGTACCGGAAAAGACTCGTTAGAACCGGTGCCAACTCCGGAGCACACGTCCTCAGCACAATTCGGGGGATTCCGTCAGGCCCACTCGACTTGTGGATGTCCAGGGAGAGGAGTGCTCTGCGAACCGAGCGCTGTGAGAACCGCACATCCGGCATGGAGCACTCACACCGCGGGATGGTCGGCGGTGTGTTCCCCCCGTCATCAACAATCGAGTTGGACGCAAAAACGGAGCCTAAAAGGTCGGCTTTCTCTTTTGCGTCGTGAGCCAGTGAATCGTCCTCCCTGTGCAAAGATGGTAGTGATGGCTTACAGAAATTCCCTTGGACAGCCTTGGCGACAGACAAGAATGCACGAGTTCCCGAAGGAAGGTGAACTAGTTTCTCGCCAATTCTGCCTATGTGCTCTGACTTTGCCTTGGCAATAACTCTTTTGAAGGACCTGGAGGCGAAGTTATACTTCTTTTTAAGTATGCTGGTGCTTACATCCCGAGTCGCCGAAACCGCAGCCCAGGCTTGATAACACTCCTGCTTACTGCGTAATGCAGTTTTACAGGAGCGACCAACCCAAGGCTGAGATCTGCCTCCGATGGGTACCACAGATGATGGAATAAATAGTTCCATTTCCTGTAGCACCACATCAGTGACAGAGTCAGCAACAGCGCTGGGATCATCCGGCGAGAAGCAAACTCGCCCCCATGGGTAGGAAGCAAAGAAAGACCGCATTCCGTCCCAATCCACCGACCTGTAATGCCAAACACGGCGGCAACCTGCAGAACGCAACCACAAGGGGAGCGTGAGTGGCACCACACTCCGGATCAGACAATGGTCCGAAGAGCCGAGAGAGGCATCGACGGAAACCTGATATCCGTCCGGATGAGAGGTCAGCAGAAGGTCCAACAGGGAGTATGATCCTCAACATCTGGAATCCGCGTAGGCGATGTAACCAGTTGTGTCAGACCATATGCCAAGGCAAAGTCATGAACAGATCTCCCCGCATGATCGGTTAAAGGTGAACCGAGCCATTCGCCGTGGTGGGCGTTAAAATCGCCAAGAATCGATAAAATCTTAACGGATGATATGACGGCGATAAAATCTCTACGGATGGGACCTGTTGTAACAAGGAATCTGTAGCCATTTGGACGTGGTCGATGAGTCGGTCTGTTTCGGCATTACCGCTATGGGACCTATAGAGGCACCCGTAGACGCGCGGATGGTCGTCACTGTCTACGCGTAGCCAAAGGATGGACAGGTCCGAACCTTCAAGACTGCCGAGGCGTCGAGAACAGATGTCCTCTTTGACGTATACGCAAACTCCAGCCCGAGGCACAAAGGAGTGCTCCAATTTGTACCCCGGGTAGGAGAGATACGAAGTATCAGCCGGAGAGGACACCTGCGTCTCGGTGAGAAAGAGCAAGGCCGGCTTCGCCGTCTCGAGATGGTAGTGGACAGCGTTTAGGTCGAGGGGTCGCTTTGGTCATGTTGCTCAGTTTGCCCCGAGCAGTTATTGTATTGAGCGGAATTTTGCCCCCCCCCCCCCCCCCTCTCCCCCAGAATACGCGGGGCAGCCTGAGCGCCCACGCTCAGGAGTGGGGTGCTGGTACCCTGGGGTAGTCTATCATGTAATTCCGCTACCATGTTGATGGGGGGAGGGGGGGGGGAATTGGGCCTCCAGTCACCTGCACTCACCAGAGGAAACGCGGAAGCAGAGCTTCCACTTCACGCCGGTATTCTGTAAGGTCGTGGTACTAACCCGGCTCGAGCCGGCCCATACGTGCAACAGCAAAAGCCGCTGCGTGGCTCTACCACCGTTAATTTTTTTTTAAATGAACTTTTCAATATACCTAAATGATTACAAACTATTTACAAAATTTATTTTAGAAACAGCTTGGAAGCGACCACCTCATTCCCAGGAGTTATTATCAACCATGTATTCATTTATTTTATAATAACCCTTTTTATACAGCTTTTGTTTAGTTAAATATTTAAACTTGGTAATAGAGATACCTTGTATATTTTCTGGGACTTTGTTGTAATACATTGCCCCAAGAATAAATTACTGACGCTGTGGAGTCGAGAGACTGGATAAATTAATAAATTAAATAGTCGATGGACGTGCTTGTCCAGGGACTATTTAATTTATTATTCTATAAAAAAATACGAGATCTAATGGGGTGGTAGATGGTGGAGGTCATTTTTCGTCTCCATCAGATGTCGCCTTTTTATGTAAAAATGGCTACAAATTGAATCTAAAACTCACAACTTATTAGTCAGTTTCTCTGAATAAGCTACGGGGTTGCCAACGGCGTAGCTCCAAATACTCTGTCGATTGCATACCTGTTTTTATAACGTACCGATAGGAATATATGATACATGAGCGATTAGTCTTTAAGGTAGCTCTTCTAACCTCTTACTTGCGACAAAAAATATATTTTCTCACAAAATTTACTACGAGAGCAACCGTAACAGCTTATGCTATACCAAACAAATGCGAGCATGTCATCTGTCTAATCGAATGCATTTACAACAAGTTGTAAAATTCGTCACGCAACTTGTATCAGGTTCTTATTATGTCGAGTAAAAACATTATATAAGACGTATTCTTTACGTTCGGATAGAGTAACCATGTTGAAGTTTAAAAAGTCCGAACTAAAAGTTAATGTTTTTTGTTCGTATTTTATGAGCTGCCATACCGTTTATCAGATTGCGGTAAAGCTTTGTCAACAAGCTCAGATGGTTAGCGCTTAGCGCTCGCTGTAAATTTCACAGTACGCGAGCAAACCAGGTTCAATCCCCACCGGCGCCAATGAAATTGTTAATTGTAATTTTAAGTGCTAATTTACCACGTACTCGGCGGCGAAGGAAAACATCGTGAGGAAACCTGCATGTCTGAGGAATAAGAAAAAAAAATTCGAACACATGTGAAGTTCCCCAACAGACGAGAGCGCGGCGGACACTTCCTTGCCTTAAAACACCCTCAGAAATGAGAGGAGGCCTGTGCCCAGCAGTGGGACGTATTTAGGGTGTAACTTTACTTTACTTTACTCTTGTCAACTTATTTCTTGCACTTGCGGAAAGGTTATAAGCATAGTATAATTAACTTAAAGTAGGTGGCGCGCGTATCGTACAGACAAATATATTTGAAAGTTATATAACATCATCATTACTATTCATAATGAAACATTATCACTCTTCCAAACTTAAAGGATATTTTCACAATTATATCGTCTACGGTAGCATTGCACCGGATGGATACCAGTTAGTAATTAACAGAATGGAAAATATAATTCATTAATGAATATACAAATTCTCCTTATAACGAGACCCATGTCTAGCAGTAGACTTTTATGAGCTGATGATTGTTTGGGATGAAGGGACTTTTAATTAACTTTTAATTTAAAATTGTTACATTTTTATTTTACACGTTTTTATCATTTTTTGGTACCAGTAATATATATGTCCGACTACTGTTTGGTTATGTGAGATACCGACAGTATAACAGCGCTGTGGCCGTGGCAACACTGCTACAGCATAATGCTTTGTCGGATGCCATTTCATATCTGGAACCTAATTTATTTATGGACTAGATGTGCCCAGCGACTTCGTCCACGTGGAATTTCTTACGATTGAATTTCATGGGTTTTAGTTTGTTTAAATCCTAATTATTTTTCTAAAAGAAAAGTAGTCTAAGTTACTCATTATAATATCAGCTATCTACTAGTGACAGTCCCGTCAAGATCGGTCTAGCCATTTCGGAGATTAGCCGGAATAAACAGACAGACAGACAGAAAATTTAAAACTTGTTTTTTTCTTATAAGTACCTTGTGTACTTTCATATGCATTTAGGAAAAAGCTGTTAATTTGACATTACAAACATACACTTCAATTTTGTTTATTTGTATACTCGTAGATACTGTTATTTCTTGTTGCTTGCTTTGTAGTAATAATTTTTTTATATACCTAGTCAGGTCATAAATTCTGTCACATGTTTAATATAAAATAATTGAAACAAGTTTATTCATTATGTAACCATTTATATACCAAAATGAACTTAACAAAACATAGATTCTTATGACACTAAAGTTTATTCAAAATGACCTCCGTGATTTTGAATACAGGCCTTCAATCTGCGCGACCAGTCGTCTATCTCAGCACGAACGAGGTCCATGTCAATATCGGCGGCTGCCTTAATCAAGGATGTCTTGAGTGACTCCAAATTGGGATGAGGCTTTGAGCACGCCTTTTCCTCCAAGTGTTGCCATATCTTGTAATCTAACGGATTCAAATCTGGACTGGAGGAGGGCCAGTCTTCGTGCCGGATGAAGTCGATTTCACGCGCCGCCAGCCAGTCTTGTGTGCTCTTCGCTCTATGAGCTGGCACCGAATCTTATTGGAATACCCAGTGCCTGTTATTGAACATGGTATGAGAAACAGGTTCCACAAGGTTCTTCAGGACTGTATTTTGATACACAACTGCATTCGTTTTTACGCCTTTCTCACAAAAATGTACCTCTGTTAAGCCCCAATAAGAAACTCCCAACCATAACATGAGCGAGGATGGAAAATGACCTCGCTGGACACTCGGAATACGGTTGTTCGCATCTTCACTACTGTGTGCGTACACCTTATCATTTTGTTTGTTGTAGCTCTCTTCTACGGTAAAAATTTTTTCATCTGAAAAAAGAATTTCCCGATATTTTTTTCCCGCGTACCGCTTTTTTTTTATATGAGAGGGGGCAAACGAGCATGCGGCTCACCTGATGGTAAGTGACTACCGCCGCCCATGAACAACTGAAACACCAGGGAGGGAATTGCTGATGCGTTGCCGGCCTTTTAAAAAGGAGTACGCTCTTTTCTTGAAGGTCCCTAAGTCGTATCGGTCCGGAAAAATCGTTGATGGTAATCGATTCCACAAGGAAGTCGTGTGAGGAAGAAAACATCTTCTAAATCGCACAGTGGTGGACCGCCAATCATCCAGATGGTGTGGATGGTATCGGGAGTTCTGCCGCGATGTGCGTTCGTGAAATTTGGCGGCTGGGATTAATCCGAACAATTCCTCAGAGCATTCCCCGTGGTAGATACGAAAGAAAATGCAAAGGGATGCAACATCTCTTCGCAGTGCCAAAGAATCGAGCCGATCGGAAATGGCTCGGTCGTCGACGATTCGAACCGCTCTGCGCTGGATGCGGCCAAGTGGAAGGAGCTGGCACTGGGAAGCCCCTGCCCAGAGATGGGAACAACCCACCACCTCCCATGGCCCCACCGACCCTCAGGTCATACGGGCCGAATCTCGGGAGATGCGCGCGGTACTTGCACGTGGCTCTTTCCCGCGCGCACTTTCTTGACTCCCTACAAATATTTAATCTGTTCCTTGTCCCTGTATTTACGTCATTCTCCCCCTTCTGGGGCTGACGGCACACTGACGCCTACGTCGTCAGTCCTTCCTGCCAACACTCTATCATGACTTCTCCTGCGGTCATGCCATCTGTGCGCAAACTCGCGCAACAGCCCGTAGTTCACCTCGCCGCTGACGAGATCCGGGTAATAGACCGGCCCCTGAACCGAACGAACTAGTCCATCCATCATTTTCGCTCTTAGGTCGTCATACAGAGGACATTCCCATAGAACATGGGCTATCACACCACACTCACACATACTTGTATCACACAATCGCATTTCACTCAGTCTCTTCCGAAAGCATCCATGTCCGGTGAGAATCTGAGAGGTTTGATAGTCCGGTGAGACCCAGGAATACCTGAGTCTCAACGCCACCTCCGGGAAAAATCGATTGAGCTCGCGACCTTTTGAGTCATTCATCCATCGATCCTGCCATACACCGATCACCTCAGTCCAAATTTCGCGTTTCCGCCTGCTCAACTCCTCTTTGGGCACGTTCATTCGTGCCATACCCATCCTACCAGCACGGATGATCTCCAGGTCAGCAGGAAGAACACCAGCTAGCACCGGCAAGGGCGCCGTGCTAGTGGATCGGTACGCCTTGGTTAATATTATAAGGGCGGTTCGCTGCGATCTGAGTAGTGCACTGCGAACTGCGTACATGTTCGCACGCTCGTACCAGCATTCTGCCGCGTACGTAAGCGTGGATACATACACTCCGCTATAGATTATTTTTAGGCTCGGGTATCGGACACCCCATGATGATGTCGATACGCGAGTCATTTTACCGAATCCCTTGGTCGCTCTTTCAGAAATATCGGACGCATGTTGCACAAACGATAGTCCCGAATCCAAAACCACGCCTAATACCTTAGCATTGGTCACATTCTTGATGGATTCTCCTCCAAGTCTAATAACGGGGGGGCGCTGAAGTTTCCCTTTAACAGTCATTGTGGTCGACTTTGATGAGGAGAACTCCAGTCGATTCCTTAGCCCCCACTCCCGTACAAGGTCCAGAGTGGCTCTTGCCCTGGATTCGATGCCCACTCTGGTTTGTGATTCAATGAGAATCGTGACATCGTCAGCATAGGCAGTCATTGCTACTCCCCTCAGGCAGAGGGAGTCGGAGTAGGTCGTCCATCAATACGTTCCACAGTGTAGGGCCCAGCACGGAGCCTTGAGGACATCCCATGGTCGACGTCTTCCACTCTACCCGGTCACCGATGAAAAGACCGACACGTCTGGAGGTGAAGTAGTCCACCAGCATTTTGTAAATATTGGGTGGACAACCACCCCGTTTCGCCTTGACCAACACCATCGGCCACCAGGCGTTGTCAAAGGCGCCGGAGATATCAAGAAAGATTGCCTGCACGTAGCATGCCCGAGAATACTTTGCCGTGCTGAGCAAGACACGCAGCGCTGTTACCGTAGATCGCCCCGGAGAAAATCCATGCTGGTATTCGGATATCCCACGACTAATCGCAGGAGCACATCTCAGCATTACGCGTTCCAGCAATTTTCCCAAAACAGGGAGGAGCGTAATTGGACGGTATGCCTTGGCGTCGGTGAGCGGCTTGTCATTACCCTTGGGAATGACAATCAGTCTTCCATCCTTCCATACCTTGGGGAAAACTCCCTCTACTACACACTTAGCATACACCAAGTGAAGTTCCCTTGGCGCTGCCATCCATATATTCCTCACGATTCTCGCACTTACCCCATCGAGTCCCGGAGCTGTGTTAGGCAAGGCCTTGACTATACCTCCCAGGTCCCCAACGGTGAGTGGAGGCGCAGCTACACCAGACGGCACAAATGCCGCCAGCAAACGGACTTGCTGGTGATAAACCGTGTCGCAATCAGCGCTGTCATCCGGACAGAGCGCAGACATTAGATCTTTCATCGCCGCTTCCAGTCGGTCCGGGTGCCCACCCGCAAAGGCGATTCCGTTAATCACATTAGCAGGCGGACGCACCCTCCCACTGGCTAACCTGTATGACAGGCCCCACGGGTCCTCATTTCCAGTGTTGGCGACCCTTATGTGCTGCGACTGCTGCGCCTCCACCATCATCTTCCTGTATCTCGCACGTATATCATAAAAAGCCATTCTTGCTATCTCCTCAGACCTACCTCCCAAATGCCTTTTACTCTGCCACGCACGCCTAAGTTTGCACTGCAACTTCCGAGTTTTCTCTAATTCAGATGTCCACCATTCATACCCCCCCGACCCCCTAGGGCGGCGCTCCCCTAGGCCTTCCTCCGCAGAGCGGATGACGACCCTTGAAAACTCCTCCGCCAGGAGGGCCGCGGGTTTTATGGAGAACAGAGACAGAGAACAGAGATGGGAACAGTATTCCATGTGAGGCCGAACCTGCGCCTAGTAAAGTTGCAGGTGGTGTGCCGGCATGAAATACTGTCCCGCTCTGCTGAGCACGCCAAGCTTTTTAGAGGCCAATTTGGCCTTCTCTTCCAAGTGACCACGAAACTGCACGTCACTCGATATGTCGACGCCGAGGATTCCGATACTGGCTGAGGCAACTAGGGGAGTGCCTTGAAACTGAGGAGATACGACAAAGGGGTTCTTTTTAGCGGTAAACGCGCAAACTTGTGTCTTCTGAGGATTAAACTGGACTAGATTTAGTCGCCCCCAATCCGCGACTTTGTCCAGCAAAGGCTCGACTTCAGACACAAGTTTGTTCCGGTACTCGGAGACTTTTTCCCGAGAAATATTAGCACGGCCGGTGTATAGAGCATCACCAGTGCTGTCATCCGCATAGCAATGAATGTTACCAGTTAGCAACATATCATTGATATGCAGAAGAAACAGCGTTGGTGATAGCACACAGCCTTGTGGAACACCAGCGTTAATAGGCTTGTAGTCAGAACATGCACCGTCTACAACGACCTTGATGCTCCGATCTGCAAGGAAGCTGGTGATCCAATTGCACAATTTCTCGGGAAGCCCATAGGAAGGGAGCTTCGAAAGAAGCGCTTTGTGCCAAACCCGATCGAAGACCTTCGCAATGTCCAGACTAACGGCCAACGCCTCCCCCTTGGACTCTACTGCCTCCGCCCATCTATGGGTCAGGTAGACCAGAAGATCACCAGCTGATCGACCCCGACGTAAACCGTATTGGCGGTCACTAATCAGCTGGTGATCATTAAGGTACCGGATGAGCTGGCAGTTAATAATGGATTCCATTATTTTGGAGAAAAAGGAGGTGATCGCGATAGGCCTATAGTTGGACGCGTCTGAGCGGTCGCCTTTTTTAGGGATCGGGTAGACAAAAGCTGTCTTCCATGAATTCGGGACTATGCCTTGGGAGTAGGAGTACCGGAAAAGACGCGTTAGGACTGGTGCTAACTCCGGAGCACACGTCCTCAGCACAATTGGGGGGATTTCGTCAGGCCCACTCGACTTCTGGATGTCCAGGGAAAGAAGTGCTTTGCGAACCGAGCGCTGTGAGAACAGCACATCCGGCATGGAGCACTGACACCGCGGGATAGTCTTTTGAAGGACCTGGAGGCGAAGTTATACTTCTTTTTAAGTATGCTGGTGTTTAAATCCCGAGTCGCCGAAGCCGCAGCCCAGGCTTGATAACACTCCTGCTTACTGCGTAATGCAGTTTTACAGGAGCGACCAAACCAAGGCTGAGATCTGCCTCCGATGGGTACCACAGATGATGGAATAAATAGTTACATTCCCTGTAGCACCACATCAGTGACAGAGTCAGCAACAGCGCTGAGATCATCCGGCGAGAAGCAAACCCGCCCCCATGGGTAGGATGCAAAGAAAGACCGCATTCCGTCCCAATACGCCGACCTGTAATGCCTAACACGGCGGCAATCTGCAGAACGGAGCGGAGCGTGAGTGGCACCATACTCCGGATCAGACAGTGGTCCGAAGAGCCGAGAGGGGCATCGACGGAAACCTGATATCCGTCCGGATGAGAGGTCAGTGGAAGGTCCAACAGGGAAGGTGTATGATCCTCCACATCTGGAATCCGCGTAGGCGAAGTAACCAGTTGTGTCAGACCGTATGCCAAGGCAAAGTCATAAACAGATCTCCCCGCATGATCGGTTAAACGTGAACAGAGCCATTCGGCATGGTGGGCGTCGTCAAAATCGCCAAGGATCACGATCTCTGCGGATGGGACCTATTGTAGCAAAGAATCTGTAACCATTTGGACGTGGTCGATGGGTCGGTCTGTTTCGGCTTTACCGCTATGGGACCTATAGAGGCACCGCTCGTCGTCGCTGACTACGCGTAGCCAAAGGATGGACAGGTCCGAACCTTCAAGACTGCCGAGGCGTCGAGAACAGATGTCCTCTCTGACATACACGCAAACACCAGCCCGAGGCACAAAGGAGTGCTCCAATTTGTACCTCGGGCAGGAGAGATACGAAATATCAGCCGGAGAGGAAACCTGCGTCTCTGTCAGGAAGAGCAAGGCCGGCTTCGCCGTCTCGAGATGGTAGTGGACGGCGTTTAGGTTAGTGTGAAGTCCCCTGATGTTGCAGAAATTCACGGATAGCGTGGCAGGGATCGCCTTGGTATTGTTGCTCAGATTGCCCCGAGCAGTTATGTTTTTGAGCGGAATTTCGCCCCCCCCCCCCCCCAGGATACGCGGGGCAGCCTGAGCACCCACGCTCAGGATCGGAATAACATGGTCGTGCATGCTCAGCGAGGGATTCTCCAGGAGTCTGGTACCCTCCTGGGGTAGTCTATTGTGTAATTCCGCTACCATGTTGATGGGGAGGGGGGGGGGAATTGGGACTCCGGCCACCTGCACTCACCAGACGAAACGCAGAAGCAGAGCTTCTACTTCACGCCGGTATTCTGTGAGGTCGTGGTACCAACCGTGCTCGAGCAGGCCCATACGTGCAACAGCAAAAACTGCTGCGTGGATCTACCACCGCTTCAACAAAGCGCAGCATCTCTTCAGTCTCAGGTCCATTAGACGAGCATTCAAACGATGTCCTGTTTTTCTTCGATATGCCCGAAGCCCTAAGTCTTCATTTAACACCCTTTTCACCGTGGTTCTGCTTAACCCCATCTGGAGGGCCAACAGTTTCTGCTTACGTTTGGGATTTCTTTGAATTCGCGCCTTCACAGCTTTTATCACTGCTGGAGTCCTAACAGACCGAGGGCGACCACTTCTTGACCTGTCATCTACACTAGAGTCTTCATTGTATCGTTTGATGGTACGATAAACGAATCTTTTGGTTATATTCAAATTTTTCAATATGTCAAAAATTTGAATAGGTGCGTAACCGCAACGATGCAACGCAATAACTGCAACACGGTCTTCTTTAAGCGTCCACTCCATATTTAAAAATGAGTAAAATTCTAAAAGTATACAATTTTATTTTCATGAACAATTCGAATGAGGGCATCCACGACCTTTTCTGCCACCAGGGCGGCGCCACTTTCGAGTGAGGTAAAATATTTGACAGATTTCATAGCGGGGACTATAATTTCTTAGAAAAATGTAATATTTAAGGTTTCTTTCTGTATTATTAGTTATATTTTATATTAATTACATTAGAAATGAATAAACCAAACTATAAATATAACTAAAAGACGACTTTTAAAAAAAAAGAGTGTCGTGAAGCGACAATTAAAAAGAAAAATACATAGAACCTAACCTAAGAACAACAAAACAACAAAAGTAGACCAATAAAATAATATATTTAAAGTTTTAGAAAGGTATTTACAATTTTATAAAAAAAATTAAATATGATGATGATGGATGATGTGAGATTACAATTAGATTTTTAAAAAGAATAAAGATAGGAGAATAGGAGAATATAATATTATAGTGGAGCCTAAAGGTTGAAGTGACACGCTGCTTTTGTAGAAGTAGCCACACGCGGAGCTTGAGGTTTCTTAGCGGCGACGGCACGCAGCGCCTGGACTGGGCACACGCAGCGTCCGGAGCCGGCGCACGTAGCGCCTGGGGTAGGTGCGCTCAGCACTTGGAGCAAGCAGTCGCAGCGCCCAAAGGTAGCGCAGGCAGTAGGTGCACTCGGCGCCTGGAGCAAGCAGTCGTAGCGCCCGAAGGTAGCGCGGCAGTAGGTGCACTCAGCGCCTGGAGCAAGCAGTCGTAGCGCCCGGAGTAGTGTGGCCCCGCGCTTGAAGTAGACTTCGCCGACGACTTCACGTGTAGATGGAGGCTTGCAGGATCCCGGGGCAATGCGGCCCCGGGATAAGGCCTTTAGTAGATGTTTCTCGTTTGAGAACTGAAGCGAGACTCCCTGTATTCTCCAATTGTTCGGCTTTTATACCTTTTCAGAGAGAACGAGAAATTATTTAAATTAAAAGGAAATTTATTGTAAATGACCTACAGCCAAAGAGTATTTATGTAGAAATATTAAACTAAGAACATCATACCAGAGACGAATTTGAAAAAAAGTTAACATAACAACCATATAAATAATGGTTGTCAGAAATATAAATTTTTGGTTTTAGGTATATAATTGGAAAACCATTACATCTAAGTAAGAAATGAGATATTATTCATATAGGAAAAACTAATGCGCGGCAGCGCGCACGAAGCCTGAAATTGTAGAGTTACAGAGAATTCAATAAAAGCCCGAAAAAGGTAAGACTCCATTGACAGCGATTTTAAAAGTGCTGTTAGTGTGAAAATACGAAGTGAAAATGATTTGTTATTGTGTAAAAACGTTACAGGATCCTATGGAAATAAAGGTGATGCAAAATATAAATGCAGAAAATCAAAAACAGAATGGAAAAATAGTATAAAGTGATGCAAAACATGAATGCAGAAAATCAAAAACAGAATGGAAAAATAGTGTACAATGAAATGTAAGTAGCATAACACTACAAGAGTTGTAATGTGCAAAAAATAAAAAATCAAACCACTGACGCATTGTGTTGTGTATTAATATAATACTCTAGACAATGATAAACTATTATTTAAAACTAATTTCTCAATTAAATGACACTGTGTAACAAAAAACTTTACCTCAGTCGCTAGTAGCGACATCTGGTGAGTGGAAGATTATTAGCCCTCATTCAATAAACTTTTTTGTGGCCAGCATTCTAAAAGAAAAGTTTTTACTGTGTGACAATACTTATGACCTGACTGTGTAATATAACAAATTTACAACTACCGCACATGTGGTATGTGACGAGTAAAATTCCCTTTTCATATATTGTTTCTATCTTTAATATTGTACTTCTTCATTCATTCCGTATCATCATAATTCTCCAGTATATATACAGTAATCTATAATCATAATATAATTCCGTAAATACATAAATTTCACAATATTTTTTATAAACTCTATAACCAGCCAGTGAGAAAATCTGTTTGTCAAGCCTTTAATTATCTTAAATCATTCACACTTAAGATAATTTAAAATTAAAAAATGTGTGCCACTGACTTCAATATACATTATTAAGGATAACTCAAAGACTTATAGGTCAAAACTTGATAAAATTTATATGGGACCACATTAAAAGCACCAGCTTTAAGAATAGTGAAAATCGGTTTACGTAGAAAAAGTTATGAGATAACACGAAAAAAAAAGTACATACAGTCGAATTGAGTACCGTCACTAATAAATAATTCTAGATGAGCCGATTTTGATGATTCTTTTTTATTTGAAACAGCTTGATGATTGTTTTTATTTGAGCTGGTGCTGCTCTTGTGGTCTCATATAAATTTGATCAAGATCTGACCAGTAGTTTTTGAGTTATCCTTAATAATGCCGTATTTAATTGACTTCGACTACATTGATGATTTTCTCATTTGATTTATATTGAAGTAAATATAAATATAAAAATATAAATATAAAGAAAAAAATTGTACAACCGTACAATTTTTTTAAAATTTTGCCACTTGTTCGTATTAGTCTCTTCTAATAGCATCCTAACCGCTTTAGCTTAAAGGTAGGCTCTCCGCTAGACACTTGATTCGCCTACATATGCAAAAGCACTAAAATGTAAAATCAATGTAATAATAATAATATGTATTTTGGTAATTTTGGTTATTTTGATATTGTTTGTTTCTTTTAGATTTTTCTAGAAGCAATTTATGTAGCGATAAATATAAAATAAATGTAATGTTACTAACTATTTTATGGACCTTTGTGTGAAATAAAGTTTTACCATCTTATTTTTCGGTATTTATTGAGTATTCTCATCTGGTTAGGCAGAATAAATATATAAAAGTAAATGATAAAAACACATAAATATATATTAATATAAATAAATAAATAATACATAAATAAATAAAAGCCCAACCAGATGGAAGCCCTCGGCAGGGAAGACCGGAGGGCCGAGGGTTAGAGGGAAAGGAAAAGAAACCGGCGGACGATGCGGGCGGTATCGAGGAGCACCGCCTTCTGCATTTGAGCTTAGAGCGGTCCATCACGGAGTCTCAGTCGCCTCAGATGACCCGAGAGACCCTGGGATTAACCCGCTCGTAGAAACGTCTACAGGTATAATTTCGTTCGGCAGTCCGCCTCGTGAGCCAGGTTCAGACATTTTGTTGATTTATTTGTTTCGGCTTTCACCAGGTTCTCGTCATACGGAATAGTAATATCGACCAAAAATATCCTTGATTGTTCCTGGTCCATCAGGACAGGCTTATTTGCAAGAATAGTCCTGTCTGCAATTATGGCCCTGTCAAAGTACATCCTGATGCGATCATTTTCGAGTATGGCGTCCGGAAAATATTTATACTCGTAATAAGGCAGTTTCCAATCCACGATACCGTATTTCAGAGCGAGCTCCTGGTGTAAAATCCTGGCTACTAGGTTGTGCCTCTGCAAGACGAGTTAGAAAGCGTCGAAAAACCAGAGATGACATGCCTAAGTGACTCATCGGTATAACGACAAGCTCGACAGAATTCGACAGTGCCATGTTTCTCAGAATGTGTAGTAATGAGGTTTTGTGTTGCAAACTGCTATGTCTATTATAAAAACTGATTTTTAATTTTGTCTACTGTTGTGTGTCTGCTATAATTATTGTTCTATCCCAATATAATTTAACGGGATACCTTTCCAAAATAGTTCTGGAATTATACTTGTAATAAGTAATTTTTGTTGAAATGAATGAATGTTTGTGAGCTAGGTTTTGGTGGATAATTGCAGCAACTTGGTAATGTATATGTTTGTAGTCTGTTTGAACTATAGATTTTCATGCACCAGGAATATGTTGGATTGTTTTTGAGTTAATGTGACATCGTTTACATAAGCCAGTGGGTGGATTGGGAATACGAATAATGTGTTTTTGATAGTTACGAGTAGTAATCACTTGATCCTGAATAGCAATTACAAAAGCCTCCATCTCTGGGAAGAGCTCTCCACATTGTAGCCACTCGTTCGACACTTGCCAGTCGACATGTGCTTGATTAAGATCGGTAAGGTGCCTACTGTGCAGAGACTTGTGATTACAAACCAATTTTCGATGTTATTTATTATCTTTGGCTAAAAATTTCTCTCATTTAGGTTAAGGGGAGTTACTTTTTTATCAATATCTGTAATATAATTGTGGAGTTGTGGATATTCAGCCTTTACATAAAAATATTTGCGTAATTTTTCTATTAGATTGTTGCGTAAACTTTTTTATATCGATGATACCACTGCCTTCATTTTGACGTGGTAATGTGAGACGTTGTGTACATGATCTGGATGAGTTTTTCTGTTCGTTGTCATATATGTATTAGTTGTGCGTTGAAGCTTAACTAAATCACTTTAAGACCAATTTATTATCCTCAAAGGAATAGGTGAGGTCCGGTATTGTATTTATGGTTTTATACTATTGCGTGAATTTAGTTGCGTTCTTAATATTTGGTTTATTCTAGTTTTAATTTTTGTAGTTATATCTAATTTTGCTTGTTTTTGATGTACCTGTTTAGATTGATGAAACCCTATTTGTGCTATGTTCGTCCATGAGCTCTATTTGTTCACCTGTATCGAGTATATGTATATTGTTTATTAATCTTTTGCGAATGATAGAATGTACTTTGCATTTATCTACATCAAATTGCATTTTTATATCTGTAGAAAATGACTGTGTTAAGGCCTGCTAGTTCTGTAAGTTCTGTTTTATTGGTTTCATTATTTATGTCTTCCACGTAAAGTAAGTGGGATAGAATGTTATATGACTTATTATTATATTTTAACCTCGGTGCTTTCCAATTTTGTGTGCGTTTGATGACTTGAATGAATGTGTTTACAGTGATGTTTTCAAAATCCATTTGTTTAATATTTGCTGTGTTTGTTGTTTCGTCTAACCAATCGGCTTTATTATTATGTGCTACTGGGTTTTCCCAAAGGACTGCCCAAAATTGTAAGTGTTGTGGTGATGGAAAATGAGAATTGAGCAAATCGTGTAGTATTAATTTGTTGATCGTGATCTAAATTTCTATAAAACTGTTCTTCATTATTTAAAAAGGTTGCATTTTGATATTTACGTTTAGTAGTTTGAGAGCGTGCTTGATTTTTGATTGAGTGTGTTGTGGCTCCGTGTTCGATTCTGTATGTTGAGAGTATGTTTTATATTTCATCTTGATTTGTTCTATAGTCTTTAATATTCGCTGATTTCTATTTCCTATTATCTATTGTGTTAATCTTCCAATTTCTAAGCTATATTTTTCTATTCTGCTTTGAATTCTTCTTTGCCGATTAGGTTTCCTATTTCGATGGTTTGCAGTTATATTTTCCTGTGTGTTAAATCTGGCACCATTACATAAGACTGCTGTAAAAGCTGCTGAATAGATTAAAATATGTAATTTTTATGTGTAGGTAAAAGTACATAATTCAACGATTTGAGCAAATTTTCGTATACATTTTTGCTTCAAAATGTATGGTCTTATTTTGGCATCAGTAGTGCTAAATCTTACAATAACATTATTAAATTCTTTTTAAATTTTATTACTTTCCATGGAATTTTGCAATTGGGAGCTTTCCTTTTCAGCATTATTTAATGTAGATGTTTCTGTTAGTGTGTTTGTATTCTCTATTATGTCTCCAAGTTGAGTATGTTGTGTTTGTTTTATTACAGTGTGATTATGTTCTGTATCTGGTTGAAGCAAATTATTCAGCTCCCTCAATTTTAATTCTACATCTCTTGTCAGTTCACAAATTTTATTTGATTATTTCTAATTCTTAAATATTAATCTTCTCTGTCTCTAAATCTCTCTGTTCAGTAAGGTATCATCATCTTACATATTTTTTTCATCAAATTTCAGAAACACGTACAGTTGTATTCCCGTTCTAAGGAGTCAGTTTAAGTGCTAATCTAATATTTTATATTTTAAAACTATTGATATTAAGAAAACTGCGGATCTGTGGGGGATTTCCGTTAAAGTTATTGCGTCTATTATAAATACAATCGCGCCTCATTTAGCTATTATTTTTAATACTAGTATCGAATCTGGTGTGTTTCCTGATTTAATGAAGTATAGTAAAGTAATACCTTTATTTAAATCTGGTAGTACATTAGACCCCGCGAATTTTAGACCTATTTCTGTACTACCAACACTTAGTAAGATTTTTGAAAAAATTATTCTTGATCAAATGTTAAATTTCTTTAATATAAATAATTTACTTCATAAAAATCAATTTGGTTTCACAAGGGGTCGCTCGACAACTGATGCCGGTGTTGAGCTGAATATATATTTAATGCATGGGAGAATTCACAGGATGCTTTGGGTATATTTTGTGACATATCCAAAGTCTTCGATTGTGTTCACCATGAAACGTTAATCAGGAAACTTCAACACTACGGTGTAAGAAGTGATGCTCTTAAATTAATTATTTCATATTTAAGTAAGAGAACGCAAAAAGTTGTCATTAACAGTATGAGTTCTTCCGGGTCGATGGTACAGATGGGCGTGCCTCAAGGTTCAATTCTCGGCCCCTTTCTGTTTCTTGTATACATTAATGACTTACCTTACATAGTAGGAGATAACCTGTCGTGAAGCGACAATTAAAAAAAAATAGAACCTAACCTAAGCACAACAAAACAACAAAAGTAGAACAAGAAAATAATATATTTAAGTTTTTAAAAAGGTATTTACAATTTTATAAAAAAATGAAATATGATGATGATGATGGATGACGTGTAATTACAATTAGATAAAAAAAAGTAAAGATAGGAGAATATTGTATTGTAGTGGAGCCTAAAGGTCGAAGTGACACACGCTGCGCTTGGAGTAGAAGTAGGCACACGCTGAGCTTGTAGTTTCTTGGCGGTGATGGCACGCAGCGCCTGGTCTGGGCACACGCAGCGTCCGGAGCCGGCGCACGTAGCGCCTGGAGTAGGTGCGCTCAGCGCTTGGAGCAAGCAGTCGCAGCGCCCAAAGGTAGCGCGGCAGTAGGTGCACTCAGCGACTGGAGCAAGCAGTCGTAGCGCCCAAAGGTAGCGCGGGTAGTAGGTGCACTCAGCGCCTGGAGCAAGCAGTCGTAGCGCTCGGAGTAGTGTGGCCCCGCGCTTGAAGTAGATTACGCCGACGACTTAAAATGTAGATGGAGGCTTGCAGGATCCCGGGACAATGCGGCCCCGGGATAAGGCCTTTAGTAGATGCTTCTTGTTTGAAAACTGAAGCGAGACTTCCCGTATTCTCTGATTGTTCGGCTTTTATACCTTTTTAGAGAGAACGAGAAATTATTTAAATTAAAAGGAAATTTATTGTGAATGACCTAGAGCAAAAGAGTATTTATGTGGAAATATCGAAATAAGAACATCAGACCAGTGACGAATTTGAATAAAAGTTACCATAACAACCATATAAATAATGGTTGTCAAAAATATAAATTTTTGGTTTTAGGTATATAATTGAAAAACAGCTACATTTAAGTAAGAAATTAGATATTATTCATATAGGAAAAACTATAGCGCGGCAGCGCGCACGAAACCTGAAATTGCAGAGTTACGGAGAACTCAATAAAAGATAGAAAAAGGTAAGACTCCATTGACAGCGATTTAAAAGGTGCTGATAGCGTGAAAATACGAAGTGAAAATGATTTGTTATTGTGTAAAAACGTTACAGGATCCTATGGAAATAAAGGTGATGCAAAATATAAATGCAGAAAATCAAAAACAGAATAGAAAAATAGTGTCAAATGATATGTAAGTAACATAACTGATAGCGTGAAAATTGATGCAAAATATGAATGCAGAAAATCAAAAACAGAATGGAAATATAGTGTAAAATGATATGTAAGTAGCATAACACTACATTTTCCCCCCGACCCTGGAAAATTTTTGGCTCAGCAAAAATTTTGACATGTACATTCTAAAATAAACCATAAAAACACAGCTTTGCAGAAACAGACATCAACAGGCAAAATCAGATATACTATCTCTTACATTCATCATCTGCATTCAGGTAAGGGTGGAGTTCACATTCAATGACTACCACTCTAAAAGTGTGTTTTCGAAAAGACATTCAGGCTTATTTAAGGAGTAGTCATCCGCTCCTGCGTGGAAAAAAAATAAATTAGTCGAAGAAACACCACTCTAAAAGTGTGTTTTCGAAAGGACATTCAGGCTTATTTAAGGAGTTGTCATCCGCTCCTGCGTGGAGATAAAAAAATTAAGAGAGTAGTCAGCTGCTCCCAAGTGAAGATAAAGATAAAGAAAATTATGGGAGTAGTCAGCCGTTCCCAAGTGAAGATAAAGATAAAGAAAATTAAGGGAGTAGTCAGTCGCTCCCCAGTGAAGGTAAAGATAAAGAACTTATCTTAAGCAAGCATTAGTCGCTATGACGTTGAAGAACACCGGAACACCAAACAAACAAACAAATTAAAAGAAATAAAAATAATAAGGTGAAAATGATGGTGATATTTATACATATATATACAAATTAACAGTTAATAAATGTTTAAAAAAGTTATAATTCGTCTCGTTTCAGCTTTCAAAAACAATTTTATATAAAAAATGAATGATGAATAATGAGTTAAGAACGAAAGAGGAAGCAATTAAATCAAAAGGGAATGGACAAGGCGCAGTAAAGGTGAAGAAAAGAGAAAAAAAATTAATTTAAGCAAGCTTTAGTCGAAGAGACTGAAGCCCAAAACTTCATTGTCAGACTCAGATTCTTCCTTCTTGGACTCTCTCTTCCTTCTTCTTCTCAGCTGCCGGCGCTGCAGCAGCGGCGACCGCGGCCACGGGCGCTGCTCCACCGACGGGCATGGTCGACAACTTCTCACGACCCTGCGCGATCAGTTCTTCACTCTTGCTATTGAGTTCCGAGATGACCTTCTTCAGTTTCTCGGAGTTTGCCTCAACACCCACAGAGCTGAGGATCTTCTCAACGTCAGCAGCGCCTGGCCTGCAGCCCCGCGGTTGAAGTAGACTACGCCGACGACTTAAAATGTAGTTGGAGGCTTGCAGGATCCCGGGGCAATGCGGCCCCGGGATAAGGCCTTTAGTAAATGCTTCTTGTTTGTAAACTGAAGCGAGACTTCCCGTATTCTCCGATTGTTCGGCTTTTATACCATTTTAGAGAGAACGAGAAATTATTTAAATTAAAAGGAAATTTATTGTAAATGACCTAGAGCAAAAGAGTATTTATGTGGAAATATCGAAATAAGAACATCAGACCAGTGACGAATTTGAATAAAAGTTACCATAACAACCATATAAATAATGGTTGTCAAAAATATAAATTTTTGGTTTTAGGTATATAATTGAAAAACAGCTACATTTAAGTAAGAAATGAGATATTATTCATATACGAAAAACTATAGTGCGGCAGCGCGCACGAAACCTGAAATTGCAGAGTTACGGAGAACTCAATAAAAGATAGAAAAAGGTAAGACTCCATTGACAGCGATTTAAAAGGTGCTGATAGCGTGAAAATACGAAGTGAAAATGATTTGTTATTGTGTAAAAACGTTACAGGATCCTATGGAAATAAAGGTGATGCAAAATATAAATGCAGAAAATCAAAAACAGAATAGAAAAATAGTGTAAAATGATATGTAAGTAACATAACTTATAGCGTGAAAAGTGATGCAAAATATGAATGCAGAAAATCAAAAACAGAATGGAAAAATAGTGTAAAATGATATGTAAGTAGCATAACACTACAAACCATGACATAATATTATTTGCAGATGACACTTCTTTAATTTTCAAATTAAATCGACATTTGCTAAAATATGACGAAGTAAATAATGCTATATCTAAATTAGTAAATTGGTTCAATGTTAATAATTTGCATTTAAATGGCACTAAAACGAAATGTATGAAATTTATGACTCCAAATGTCAAACAATTAAATACTAATTTAATTTTAAATGGGGAGAAACTGAGTCTTGTAGATACCACCATTTTTCTTGGAATCACACTAGACGCGAAGCTTCAATGGAGCCCCCATATATCAAAACTAGCAAGCAGGCTTAGTTCTGCAGCATATGCCGTAAAAAAGATTAGAAGTCTAACTAGTGTTGAAACAGCTAGACTAGTTTAGTTTAACTGTTTCCATAGCATAATGTCGTATGGTATTTTGCTATGGGGACACGCAGCTGACACTGAAATTATATTTGTTTTACAGAAGAGGGCCATAAGAGCAATTTATGATTTAAAGCCTAAAGAGTCGGTGCGACAAAAATTTAAGGAAATTAATATATTAACTTTGGCCTCTCAATACATTTATGAAAATGTAATGTACGTACACAAAAATAAAAGTAGTTTTACAAAAATAAGTGATATTCATTCTGTAAATACTAGGAACAGACACAAGCTAGTAGTACCAGTTACTCGACTCCATCGAGTCAGTAATTCATTCTTGGGGCGATGTATACGCTTTTACAACAAAATTCCAGAAAATATACAAAATTTGACCTGCTCAAAGTTCAAAAACTTTATTAAACTAAGTTTGTATAAAAAGGGTTATTATAGTATTAAAGAATTTATAGATAATAATAACCCCTGGAAATAAGGTGATCGCTACCAAGCTATTTCTAATTTGTTGTGTTGTTAATTTGTGTAACATACATGATTGTATGCTGTTATTTAAAAAAAAAGTCCCGCTGGGTTTCTTGGTGGTTTTTCCCAGGACAGAGGTTTTTTTCGAACCAGTGGTAATTATACAAAAGAGTGACTTTCAATAAGTATTATTTATAATCTATATTGAATAAAAAAGTTTCTGTTTCTGTTTCAGTGCATGTTGTGAAGCATTTTATCTCCTCAGTTCTGAGGGAGAACACAACAACACATCTGCGCCTTTCTTTGTGCAGTAGACACTTACTACTTACTTAGGTTGTACTCAGTGGCGTAGCTATGTAGCCAAGGGCCCCGGGGCAAAAAAAAATGAAATTGAGATTTTTTTTTTATAAGATAAGCGTGACAAACGAGCACAGTCCACCTGAAGGTAAGTGGTTGCTGCGGCCCATAGACATCTACATCTATTCTCGATTGCGAATCAAAATGCAGATGCGTTGTCACCCGTGAGGACTAAGATGGAATGCCTCATTTCCAGTAAAAAGGGCCTCCGGCCACCTGCACTCACCAAGCGAAACGCAGAGGTAAACCTCTACTTCACGCTGGTTTTCTGTGAGGTCGTGGTACCACCCCGGTTCGAGCCGGCCCATCCGTGCGACAGCAAAAGCTGCCGCGTGGCTCTACCGCTGTTTGAGATTGATGAAATTGGGGCCCTATTTAAACTAAACTAAATACTCTAAAGGTGCAAAACTACTTCATCATCAGCTCCTTGTCGCCTACTGCAGGGCATAATAAAGCAAAGCTACTTACTACTAATTATTATGTGTAACGCATAAACAATGACGAAGTAGATTACAGTTAATAATATAGGCAGACAACAAAACAGTGGAAGAGTCACACGGCAGCTTTTGCTGCCGCACGGGTGGTCCAGACTTGATGGAGCGACGACGTGGTAAGACATGAAATGAGGAGCTATAATGAATGAATCTAATTAATGAGTGGACCGGCTCGGACGGAGGAGACCCACGACCTTACAGATAACCAGCGTGAAGTAGAAGTTTACTTCGCCTGTTAAGTGCAGGTGGTCGAAGGCGTAAGCCCTTAACATGGTAGTGTAATTAAGTAACCATACCAGGAGGGTATCAGCATCCTTCATATTGGAGAATCTCTGGCATAGCATCCACGTCCAAGATACCCTACTCTTCCTTAGAGCAGGTGCTCAGGCTGCCTCGCGTATCCTTGAGAGAAGGGGCCGAAATTTCGCTCAAGACTTATAGTGCTTGTGGCAAGTAGAGCAATAAGACAAAGGTGACTCCCGCCACGCTATCCGTGAATTTCTGCAACATCAGGGGATTTCATTTGAACGTTAACGGAGTCCACTAGGTACCATCTGAAGACGGCGGAGTCGACTTGCTTTTTCTATCCGAGGCGCAGGTGTCCTCTCCAGTCTCTCAGTCTCCACCTTTGTGTCCCGGGCTGGAGTTTGCGTATACGTCAGAGAGGACATCTGTTCTCGAAGCCTCAGCAGTGTTGAAGTTCAGCGCCGACCATCCTCATGTCTAGGGGTGCCTCTATAGGTGATGTGGACACAGACCAACTCATCGATCACGTCCAAATCGCTGCAGATTCCGTGCTACAACAGGCCCCGTCTGCAAAGATCGTGATCCTTGGTGATTTTAACGGCCACTTCGCTGAATGTCTTGGTTCTCGTTTTACCGATCATGCGGGAAGATCTGTTTATGACTTTGCCTTGGCATATGGCCCGACACAAATGGTTACTTCGCCTACGCGGATTCTATATCTGGAGGATCGTGTACCTTCCCTGTTGGACCTTCTGCTGACTTCTCATCAGGACGTCTCCGTCGACGCTCCTCTTGGCTCATTAGACCATTGTCTGATCCGGACTATGGTGCCACTCACACTCCCATCGCGGTTGCATTCTGCAGAACACCGCCGTGTTTGGAACTATAGGTCGGCCGATTGGGATAGGATGCGGTCTTTTTTGCATCCTTTCCTTGAGGACAGGAGCGGGTATGCTTCTCGACGGATGATCCCAACGTGCTTCTGTCGCTGATGTGGTACTTCAGGGAATAAGACTCTTTTTTCTATTATCTGTGATGGCTTGTTTGGTTGCTCCTATAAAATTGCATCGCGCTATATATAATAGGAATACTTCACCAGCGCTATGAAAAAAAAGTATAATTTCGCCTTCAGATCGGTAAGATATGATTTACACAGCGCTCGGTGCGAATAGCACTACGCTGCCTAGACGTCAACTCTAGTGGGCGTGATGGAGTTCCTCCCATTGAGCTGAAGACGTGTGCTCCCTAGTTGGCACCGGTCGTAACGTGTCTTCTAAAACTCTTTCTTCCTAGGCGTATTTCCGAACTCAAAGAACACAGATTTAGTGCACCAGATCACTAAAAAATAACTGGAAATCGACCGATCTATTCAACTTGTTCATAAAATAATGAAAACCATTGTGAACTGCCAGCTCATGAGGTTGAGTATCACCAACTGAAAAGTGACCGCCAGTACGATTTCCGTCGAGATTGCTCAGCTGATCTTCTGGGATATATGACTCATAAATCAGTAGAGGCAGAGAGGGAGACCCCGGACAACTAGTTTGGAAATAGCGAAGGCCTTCGATCGGGTTTGGCACAAAGCGATTCTTTTGAAGCTCCCTTCCTATTGACTTCATGACAATTTGTGCAACTGAATCAGCAGTTATCTTGCAGACTAGAGCTATAACAAAGTCGTAGTAGAAGGTGCATGCTCCATTTACAAGCCTGTTTATGCTGGTGTTCCACAAGGCTACGTTCTATCACCTACGCTGTTTCTTCTGCTTATCATAACATTTTTGTTACAAACAATAACGTACGCTGGTGATATTTTATACACCGGATGTGCCTATATTTCTCGGGAAAACGTCACCGAGTACCGGATAAACTTGTGTCTGAAGTCGAGTTTTTGCCGGATAAGGTCTCGGATTGGGGCGACTAAATCTAAATAAGTTCAATGCCCAGACCCATAAGACATCATTTTGCGCGTTTACCACTAAAAATGAACCCCTTTGTCATAACTCCTCAATTTCAAGGCACTCCTCTTGTTACCTCAGCCAGTATCGGAATCTTCGGCGTTGATATATCGAATAACGTGCAGTTTTGTGGTCACTTGGAAGGGAAGGCTAAATTGGTCTCTAAAAAGCTTGGCGTGCTCAGCAGAGCGGGACAGTATTTTATGCTGGCACACTGCTTGCAACTTTACAAGGGGCAGGTTCAGCCTAAGATGGAATACTGTTCTCATCCATGGCCGGGGCTCCTTAGTACCAGCTCCTTGCACTTGACGGCATCCAGCGCATAGCGGCTCGAATCGTCGACGACCGACGAAGACGAAAGACGAGACGAAGAGATGTTGCATCCCTTTGCATTTTCTATCGCATCTACCACGGGGAGTGTTCAGAGGAATTGTTCGGATTAATTCCAGCCACATTTTATCAACGCATTTCACAAACCCACATCATCGGGATGTTTGGCGGTCCATTACTGTCGGACCAATACGACTTAGGGAGCTTCAAGAAACAAGCTTACTCCTTTTTTAAAAGCCGGCAATGCGCTTGCAATTCTACTGGTGTTATATTTGTTAATAGGCGGTGGTCGACACTTGCCATCAGGTGAGCCGCATGCTCCTTTGTCCCTCTCTTCAATATAAAAAGACAATAAGACGAAGTAGACTACAACACTACAAAATTACAATTATCTTTAACAATGTTCTACTTATGTTCTTGAAGTGGGAGTAATTTTTGTGATTTCAATTCGAGCCGTTCGCGGTTTAAACTTAAAACTCGAAAATTTTTTATACTACTAAGTTATTACATCATTTTTCGAATTTCGTTCTTGGAGGCCGAGGGGCCCCTTTAGCTTGGGGGCCCCGGGGCACTGGCCCGCCTCGCCCCTGGGTAGGTACGCCACTGGTTGTACTTCAGTTAGACTGTTAACTGTTATTCTAATCTCTATTAGTTAGTCTCGCTAAAACTCAAAGACGGCACGACTGATTTTGATGAATGAGAAGCAACTGAAAAAATTAAATACAAATTTTTGGCTAATAGATGCACGTTTTCTGTCATGGAAATGTTGCATCGTCACATAACCATTTAACTATACTTACCATAGTTATCATAGCCATTTTGACCTATAAAAAGAGCAAATTGAGATCCGAACGAGAAACAATAAAAGCCAGATTAAATCCTAACGTGTGGTTACTCTACACGGAACATTGCAATTTCATGCACTTTTTTACGCAAAATTACGATTGTGTTAGAATAACGTAAAACGATTTGATGTTTGTATTTTGAATTCGAAATTCGAATTAGTTTTATAACTCATTTTTACACACGACATTACATTGGCAGGGTCAGTGTTTTTTTTATTTATTAAACACTGGTTACAAACGTGTATAACTATTCTATTTCACGATGAAGTTTTGACTTTGGTTGTTGTTAGCCGTGCACATACATATTGTGTTAGTGTGCGTAGGTTGCGGGTGCTCGGGGGGTCGGGAGTAGCGCCCGCAGCATGCCGCTCCGGTATTCTGTGACAGTGTGGTCCTTCTCCGGCCAAGCCGACTTTTCGTGTTGCAGCACTAAAAGCTGAACAAAATTATGCTTTAATAAATATATATATATATATATATATTAAGTTTTGGAGAAGGGCGTAGGGTTCACAATTCCCACGAGACTCTTTATAGATTCACACCTACGGACGGTGGTTATTACTGTAATCATTGTGATATTATTTATTATTTTAATAATATTAATATTATTAAAATAAAAAGTAAAAGTATAATAGAAAATGAAACAATTTCATTTTATTATCAATGCTCACTGAAATGTAAAATAAACAACAAAAAACAGGAGCCCCTGGCATAAGGCTGTTTTCGATAATTCTATTTACATTAAAAAAAAAACCTTTTTACCAACCCTTCGAGAGGTAACTACAGAATGAAACGTTTCATGCCTGATCGGTTTTTTTTAATTGATCAGTATTTGATGTATTTTTGTCCATGTATATTTTTTAGGGATTCGCTTAAATTATAAAGACAACTATTTTTTTTATATTTTATTGAAGACTTTACTATTAATACAAAATAATGCAATACAAATTACATATTTACATTAAAATAATAACTACAAGAAAACAAATTAATTTAAAAAAAAGAAGAGAAAAACAAAAGGCGGTCCGTTGATGTTCTGCAATTTTTTCCAGAAAACCCTGGTTGTGTATTATAAACAATGCTACAATCTAAACTATGTACTATAAAGACAGCTTAGGTACTTTAAAATGACATTCCAGTGATCATAAAAATACAGAAACAAATGGAAGGAGGAGGGGTAAATTAAACTATAGTAACTTGGCAGTTAGATAAGATAATGACGCAAGTGTATGCACAAATACATAAGTGTTCTCTTTTCATTATGATCTCAAAGGTATAGAGTATACCAAACGGATATTGGGTTCTAGACCCGGTGACAATCCATATACATACATCCACAGTGAAAGACCGAAATCGAATTTTCGCACAAATTGATTTGAAAGTAACTTTAACTTAACTTTGGAGAACTCTTCCCGTCTCTTCGAGAGTCTAAGCGCCGCATCGTAGTTTTCAATACACCAACTATCTTAAGAATTTATTTCATATTCATAATCACAATCATAATAATTTATTTCGGGGATCATAGGTATTACATAGATGTTAGATACATTATTATATAATCAAGTTCAACTATGTCCTACCCTGTGGGCATACGAAGTACAATATTTTTGGAAATCGTTTAAAGTACCTAAAAAAAAAAACAAAAAAAAAATAGAACGTAACAAAACATTAGTGGATATAGAATTTGAGAAAAGAGTTAAGTATGTTGGAAATCTAATTATCTAACTATGTTTTATTATGTACATTTTTTGTTTTTATTTAGCCCAAAATATAAACGGTGTTAGAAGTTAACTGAATTTAATAGTGTTAAAGAGTAGGTACAATAAATATTATATATAAATCTTATTAATTTCATATAATAAAAAATTAGGATAGTAAAAGGTATGTATATAAAAACACCACTGAGATCATAAAATCATATAATCATACGAGTATGCTGTATACTGAACCCGCGATCCGAACAAACCAGCTCACACTTGACTTTCTTTTTTAATGCGTCTATTCGTGGGAGTACGCAACTGTTATTGTCAAGTGATTTAAAATCGAATGTTTTCATAAAGTTTTTGTGTGCGGTCTTTATTCAATTGTTGGTGAACGTTCAAGTATCGCGAATTTTACTTCAAGAAAAGTTTTTTTTTTATTTTTTCGGCATGTTGCTAACATGAAATGCGATTTATTTTGCTTAAATATAAGCATGCAACAGAACAAAAAAATTAGCTGTTGTTTCAAAAAATCGAATCAAATGGGTGGTCATTATTATTTTTTATTTATTTATTTATTTAAACTTTTATGCACAAAAGAAAAATCGTACATATGGCGGATTTAATGCCTCTCTCCCAGCCAACCATTAGGCTAAGCAGAGATAAATATATGGGAGGTAGTGCAGCAACAGTAAAAGGTAACGAAATTCGTGTATTCGTGTAAGTATATATATATATATATATATATATATATATATATATATATATATATATATATATATATATATAGAATATAGAAGATATCTAAATATGCCAATACAACACAATATTTTTGCTATTGTGGGTGTAAAGTAAGAATATCACCAGAAAAACATAGCAGGGTGTATATAAGATAATATTTTAATATCATAAAATATTAAAATATTATCGTTTTTATATACTCGTATATTAGCGATTACTGCAGTCCGTGGACATCTAACAACAAACTCCAAATAAATTTGGCCTTTGAGGACTAAGATAGAATGCTCACATAATTATACTGACTCCCTGACCCTTCAAACCGGCACCGCAGTGGATGCAGAAGAGATTTCTTTTAATTTCGAATTAATTTATGTAATCACTCCAATAAGCTGATTTAATAAGCATGCCAAAGCAAAAGTTATCTATTACAATAATAACAGCGTTAGATTACGGTACTACTTTAGCGACAATTACTTGCAAAACTTTAAGCGGCAAAGATTTGGAAGCACAATAACTCTTGCCATATTATAGCTGTACAGCATTGCTAATAATGCTCCATTCTTATATTCAAGAAACGTCTCGTTTTCCTCTACGAAACGTTTAGGAATTGCATGTAAAACATTTTAATTATTTTATCTTTTTTATAATCTATTTGTTCTTGTACTTACCTGGACATAAACTGAAAAACTATAAGTCGTTATAAGTTGTTGATAGTATTTTATTATTGTTTTATAAATGCATTTTTATGTACTTTCTGTCCTATAAAACTGGCAGAAAAGAAAACGAAACGTTTTGTAATAAATAAAAAAAAAATCAGGCATAAGTTAGTTCACAAAGCTCTGGTTAGAAACTCCTGTTAGTTTTGTTGAATAGATGCATTAGTTCTCAGAAATTAACATTTCCTTTATTTTACTCTTAGAATTGCCATACCGTACTATGGTATAGTAATTCTAAGAGTGTAATGGTATGCCATTACAGCCTATTTAAGTCCACTGATGAACATAGGCCTCCCCCATGGATTGACTCAAGGATATTTTCCATAGTTGCCACGCTTGGCAAGCGGGTTGGCAACCGCAGTTTTTTTAATTTAGTCGTTATTAGGAAGACGCTTTTGCCTATCTCCTGATTTGTTTCCTCTGTGGTCTCTTACAACACCCACGGGATTATATGTGGTAGTATATTCCTATACCGCCAATACACGGTACTCGTACGACTCTTAGAATTAAAATTATGTTTTTAACTTGAAATTCTCAACTGAAAATTCATATCGTTAAATAATTCTAGCCTTTATAAAAGAAAAATGTAGCGCGAAAGCATAATAAAGAAATGTCAGTGTAAAAGAGCCCTTTCACCAGGCGCGCATAGATAGAGGTCGTGTGTTAAATAATTCAGAGGTCATTAGCGCTTCTTTTTACTCACAGTCCGCATATATTGTTTGTAGCGAGAAGCCACGCTTTTCAGTTTCTGACGCCCTAGTACCTTCGTTGATTTAGAAAAGTTCGTATGAAAATTTCAGAGTTTTTTCATAAAAAAGACAAAAGAAAAGTGCAGAACGTTGTTTAGTTTTAAAAATATTATTTATTTATAAATAATATTTTATATATTAAATAAAATTCTATATTTTATATGTATTCTTAGATATTATTATAACAATTTACGTTTCTTATACAGGGTTATTTTGCAATAACCGGGCAAATTTCCACAGAAGGTTCCGAAAAAGTAACAACAAATGGTGAAGAAAATCTCAAAAAATGTCTTTTTACTTTTAAATTCAAAATGCGTGGTAATGCATTTTTTAACTGATTTTACTACGTACGCATATATTCGTAAGGGTCGATCGGTAGGCAAAAACGTTGTTGCCCATAAATTACATTCAATTTGGGATAATTTCAAATAAAAGTAGAAGCCATTTACTTGTATTTTCAAAAATTGCAATAACGGTATATCATTATTTATATATTTGGACTTAAGTTTAGAATTTGGCTACTCTTTGAAAAATAACCCTGTATATACCTAGCGCGATCTGTTAATGTGGCATCACCTAAATTTAAGACAATCATCAAAGACCATTTATTTTATCAATTTTCAATTTCTCAAAAAAAATCCATGTTTTTAGATAAAATAGATCCTAGACAGACTTAGATCACTCTACTAAGTAAAGCCATTCCGAAGATTAGCCCGGACAGACAGACCACAAAAAATTAAAATGGTTATTCATGTGTAAGTCCGGCCACATACATTCGGAATTCTGTATCGATAAGCGTTTCGAAATATTGATTCGAGATTCTGTAAATACGCCACACACATATGTACGTTTATTTCCTTCGCAATAACAAGGTTCAGTTGAGAGACGCTGGATATTGAATCTAGACATTCTGCCAGCGATGGACAACGATTTTCTGATTGCGATTGCATTGTTGCTATTTTTTTTATAGGGTGACAAACGAGCACAGCCTACCTGATGGTAAGTGGTTGCTGTAGTCCATAGACATCTACATTTATCCTCGTTTGCGAATCAAAATGCAGATGCGTTATCACCCGTGAGGACTAAGCTGGAATGCCTCATTTCCAGTAAAAAGGGCTTCCGGTTCTCTACACTCACCATACGAAACATAGCAGTGTTAAGCTGCTATTTGACGCTGGTAGATATTCTGTGAGAGCGTGTTCCTCCCCAGTCGAGCGGACCCATTCGTGCTACAACTATACTACTAATATAGCTGCAGCATGGCTCTACCACGTTGAAAATTATCATTATCTATATCATTGTTATTGGGTACATGGCCTTAACACCTTAAAATTTCAAGATAGTCAATATTATGTAAAAGGAGCCAAATTACGAGCGTATCCAGAGATTTTTTAAATGTCTAGTAAATCTTTCGACGAATTATTAAACTAAATAAGAGGAAAAGTTACGAAAAGGGATACACATATAAAATTACATATACAAACATACATATCTATGGGTCGTGCGACGTACTTTGGGTGCTTTCCGTACGGAATTAACGTACTATATGTGTGATGCAACTTGCGTTAGAAACGATTTTTTTCCGTGCGGGGTTCCGAATGCACAGGCAATCATCCGGAATTTCGAATCGAACAAATATCGAACGGAAAGCAACCTACATGTGATAGGTCCCTGATTTATATGGATTTGCTGCGTTCGAAATCCCGAATCGGTTTTTCGAAACGGAAATCCGACTTGATGTGACTCGATTGTATGTGGCCGGCCTTAGTGACATGCACATAAATCCCTCAGCTCAATAAAAGGCTGTTATTTCGATACTGCAAACGGACATGATTTTATGAATATGTAGCTAGTATAAATCAAATTGCGTCTGTATGTAATATCGAAAGAGCGAAGGTAGCTTTCGTCCCTCCACTATTGTATTTTTTAGAAGATGATATTTTATGAGGAATTCTACAATATTCATTACTCTATTATAATATATAAAAGCCCACCTCTGCGACAAACTGTTCTTAATATTTTGTAAATAATTGAACTGCTTGCTTCCCAAAAATATTTTTATAACACTCACTAAATTAAGCAATGTAAATATGTGAGACAGACGAAATAACTGTTTATTTTCCCTCAATATCGTACAAGTACAAGGTACTATATACCTTTATCTGTAAATACTGATTTGTAGATAAAGAGAGCTTCAGCACACTATATAAACTGTAGGACCACGCTGTCGCTCTACAACTCGAATAGGCCGGGGAAGGCCCGCCTACTTATCACTATATTGCTTTTTCACACTCTAACTAAACAATTAAAATACGTTTTCCGTTACAGCTGATCTTAAAAGTTTTTGATTGCCTCATATGGTCATATTTGCCATAGTTTCTACACTTGGCAAGTGGGTTGGCAACTGCAGTTTTTTTTTATTGTTATTAAGAAGACGAGAATTTTTGTTTCCTTCTATTGCTTCTTACTAAACCCACAGGACGACGGTAGTGAATATTCTTAAACCGCCACTAGACGGTAAAACAAATAAAATATTATTTAATAATAAAATTAGAACGATATTTTTCATTGCATAATAGCTTAATTAAAATTGTATTTTAACTGTGGTAGCGTAAATTTTTATACTGTGCTCTGCTGACGCAGCATGGGCTCGCGCGGCATGGTGCGAAAATTATAACCTCTCAGCAGAGCGCGGGCACAAATCAATTTACGCCGTTATTGGGCATGTTAACGCACGCAGATAACGCAAACAGCCGGTTTGCAACGTGATGTGTATAACTGTTTAGCGGGTGGTTAAACGTTTTATTGCTTTATACTTAACTCGATCGGATATTATACTCGACAATTTAATAAGGGAAAACATGTATTTAATTTCTTACTCTACATCTGCCTTTCATCAACCACCTTACATTCTTATGTTCCTGCATTAAAATAAATTTAAAATATTAAAGAAAACGTAAATTGTTAAATATATCTATACAAATAAATAAAATTGAAGTGTCTGTTTGTAATATCGACATTACAGCTTTTTACTAAATGCATATGAAAGTATTTACGGTACTAATAACAAAAATACAATTTTTAAACTTTTTGTCTGTCTGTCTGTCTGTTGGTCTGTTCGTCGGTCTGTTTGTTTGTTTCAGCTAATCTCCGAAACGGCTGGACAGATTTTGACGGGATTTTCACTGGCAGATAGCTGATGTCACAAGGAGTAACTTAGGCTACTTTTATTTTAGAAAAATAATTAGGGTTCCGCGCAAAAAATTAAAACCCCAAATAAAACGCGGGTGAAGTCGCGGGGAACTGCTAGTTTGTGCTAAATTATAAGTACAGAAACGCCCGCCTTTTATTTAAAACTACCGACCTGTCCCGGCTTCGCCTGCGTACGATATTGCACTATTCAGATTTAGGATAATCACACAACCATTCATTTTATTGATTTTTTTGTTTTTCAGAAAACATCTCTAAGTTATAACTCCTAGGTCAAGGCATTGATTTCTATCTATCGGTTCAGCCATTCTGAAGGTTAACCATGACAAACAGGCAGACCGACAGCCAGACAAATAAACAACAGATAGACCGACCGACAAAATGTTAAGAATGGTTTTTTTATAGGATAGGGTGACAAACGAGCACACAGTCCACCTGATGGTAAGTGGTTGCTGTGACCCATAGACATCCACATCTATCCTCAATCAAAATGCAGATGCGTTGTCACCCGTGAGGACTAAGATGGAATGCCTCTTTTCCAGTAAAAGGGGTCTCCGGTTCTCTACACTCACCATACGAAACACAGCAGTGTTAAGCTGCTATTTTACGCTGGTATTCTGTGAGAGCGTGGTTCTTCCCCGGTCAAGCCGACCCATTCGTGCTACAACTATACTATTAATATAGCTGCAGCTTGGCTCTACCACGTACGTACGTATTCATGTTTTATAGTTATATCCTCATCAGCTCAATATAAAGCAGTCGTTTTGTTATTTTTTTTTATTTATTAAAGCATCACCAACATTTGTATACATTGTTAAAATTATAATTTACATACATACGTAGATAGGGTATTACTTTAAATGCTACAAACTATTATAGGTGATTACATTATTATAGACAGACACTTCAATTTTAATTTTATGTATAGATTTTGTTGCTAAGAAATCTATACATAAATTTAAAATATCAGACAAAATTAAAAAAGTCAATGTGTAAACTTTTTACTCAATTTAGATTTGCTTAAATCTCTAAAAAAATTTAAAATTATCATTAGTTTAAAAACTACATACATCTACAATTTCGAATTTCAATTAACGTTTTAACTTTCCATTAACGAAATTTGTATACTTTTAATTAATTTAAATATTATTTCCCAAGTCCCTAAATCGTTTTGGCAGATGACATGCCCCAGCGCAGCGCTTTGTAAAGATCAAAAGCGTAGAGTCTCGGACTGCGAGTGACGTCACTTTGTGGGATTATGGCCCTGTGTCAGCGGCGGACGACAAGTTGAATTTGCTTTTATTTAATACGGATAATAAAAGAGACTAGGCATTGTGATACCTTTTATACCTTTTTAGTTGATTCAAACGTCTCTAGATGAGAAAGAAAGCCGTGATAGCTCCGGCGACACTACTGAGAGTGTTAGTTGCAATTTTATGAGCTAATTATAGACGAGCACATAGTTCACCTGATGGTAAGTGAATGTTGCAGCCCATTGACACTAATCTCTGCTCTTGATTAAGATCCAAAATATAGATGTGTTGGCACCCCTGAGGATTAAGATTTAACACCAGTAAAAAGACCTCCAGCTCTCTACAAAATACAGCGGCATCAAGCTACTACTTTACTCTGGTGTTATGTGAGAGTGTGGTCTTCCCCGGTTGTATCGCAACCATAATATAGCAGCAGCGTGGCATTATCATGTTAGAGTAATTGACGGTGAAAGAAAAAAATATATGCGTGAGTGTCGTGGAACACTCTGTTCCTTTCTTAGTATATTATTATTGATATACGTAATATATTATTGATTAAAAAATACAAATAAATGAATTATGTACTAGCGTCTATAAAAATGAAGCGTCATTTAAAATGTAATAATATTTCCTTCATAGCAAGATAAGAAAAAGTGCGAGGGAGATGGATATTATTCCATCTCGTTTCCTTATAGCCGCCAAGGCCGTCTACACTGCGTTAGAAGGGGTCGTGACAAAAAAAAATTACACTTTTTCACGCTTAGCCCCCATCCGTCAAATTCGTACCGTCCGTAAGGAACATCGTTCCAAAAATCACGAGGAAACCTGTATGTCTTAGAAATAAAAATACTTCGAAGGCATGTGAAGTCCGCCAATACGCATTAAAGCACTCCGACTAACTGATTGCTAATCATTTTAGAAATGAGAGGGGGCTATTGCCAGGTCTGGGACGCATACCTACAATATTAACTGTAACTTCACTTTTTTAATTTGGTAAAAGGTTCACTTTTTTATTTAGGTAAAAAAGTGAAGTTACAGTTAATATAGTACGTATCCTTGCTTTTAAATTAAATACTTTGATCTTGCCGGGCACTGAAATTAATTGCAATTCTAACAACAGAATACCAGCGTAAAATGGCAGCTTGACACTGCTGTGTTTCGTATGGGGAGTGTAGACGACCGGAGACCCATTTTACTGGAAAAGAGGCATTCCATCTTAGTCGTTACTTAGGTGACGACGCATCTGCATTTTGATTCTTTATTCAGGATAAATGTAGATGTCTATGGGTCACAGCAACCACTTACCATCAGGTGGACTGTGTCCTCGTTTGTAACCCTTAACCTATAAAAAAAATTCATGTACAGATTTCCGATCTTGGTGGTGAAGAAAAAATCGAATGGAAATGTGCATGTCACCCGCGTTATTGTTAGAATGTGTTGAAAGAGGCGATGTTTATACGTGGTACAGCCATGCTACAGCTATATTATGTAGCACGAATGGGTCGGCTCGACCGGGGAAAGGCCGTTCCTACCAGCGTAAAATAGCAGTTTAACACTGCTGTGTTTAGTGTGGTGAGTGTAGAGAACCGGAGACCCTTTTTACTGGTAACGAGGCATTCCATCTTAGTCCTCACGGGTGGCAACGCATCTGCATTTTGATTGATAATCGAGGATAGATGTAGATGTCTATGGGCCTTGTCTTGTCTATACCTTGTGTGCCTATATTGTGTGCCTTGTGTACCTGTTTGTCACGCTTATACTATAAAAAAATCTTCCTGGTAACAAATCATAGAAATAAATACTGCTGTTGTCGGCATAGTATATAGTATATAACATAACAACTATATAATATAACAACGGTAACTCCTTTACAGTTCAGGCTGCACGCCTTTGGAACTCCTTGCCTGACGACATCAGAAAAGCTCCCAATAAGATTGCTTTTAAAAAGTTGGTGCGTAATCATCTATTAAAGACAACGCTTCTTAGATGAATCATCCATGTCATTTATATTTTGGACGTATATATTTATAGTTATAAATAATATGTCGGTATGAATATATGTATGCTTATGTATGTACGTATATATTCGTATACTTGTATATATTTTTATAGTGTATTTATTGTATATAGTAATTAATTATAAATTTCTATTTTGTTTTTATTCTATATTGCTACACCTACTTCAAATTCTCACCACTCCATGGGTTGACTGGTAGAGAATGCCACAAGGCATTAAGTCCGCCCTTTGTATTCTTTTAGATTAAGGAATGCAATAAAGAATAAATACATTAAAAAAAATAACAATAAGGAATAAGCATCCCACCTTTTCCCCATATAAGGTTCTCTAGACAGAATGTCGATCACGGCGGCCAGTCATAACGTACACTAGCCATGTGCGCAGGACAGGATTGATGTTCCAGAGTGTATGCGCAAACACAGGTGTACTCTATTCCTTCACTCTCATAGTCCGATGGGACGGTAATTTGACTTGACCGGAGAGAGATCAGGTGCAGGACCAACGGTTTTATGTGCTTTCCGAGGCACGGGACTTCCTGACTCCGGTTTGTTACTGAGACCTAACTGAGACCCAGAATCCGAAACCGTGATCTCATGATCAGGAGTCGCGTTTACAATCACTAGTATGAGGTTCAGCAGTATTTTCTTATAAAATGAATTTACTAAAGAAATCGTAACATGTAGGTTCTGAATATCGTTAAAACAATTTTTTATGAAACTTATAATAACATTTTTATTCAATTCTTATTTTCCTATAACATATTACCCAAATTTTCTATTTTTGGTCACTTCGTTCTAAAAAGTTAGAAGTAGTAGTTAGTTAGTAGTGTGGATCTGTCGGATTATTTTTTTTTTAATTTGTAATGTCAAGACTAATGCAACATCGGAAACATTTGTTTTCGATGTTGCTGACAAATGTTTCCAACAAGCGTCTACACCGAGGGAACAAATGTTTGCAACAAGCGTATTCCTTTGATGTTGCCGGTGAAAATGGAAACACGGTTCCCGACATTGTTTCAAGTTTTGTTGCCAACACTAGGTAATTACAGAAACATTTGTTACCAACACGTGTTGGCAACACAACAGTTGGCAACAAAACTTTGGTAGAGACGTAGCTTAATAATAAGAGGAAGCTTATGTCGAGTATCGAGATAGTTTTCATTGACGATAAAGTTCGGTGAAATCTTCCAGTTCTAGTAATTTCCAGTAGAAAGAGTAACATGTTTATTGGGACTGTATATTCAAAATTAAAATTCGTTTAACTTGTGAACTTTTCAATTAGATTAATTAACGGAAATTAAAACTTAATTATAAAACATGTTAGCAAAATAATTTAATCTCCCTCGCCACTTTTTATCTGTTAACATATACATACAAAAAATAATCAAACTTAAAAAAAGGGTAAAACTAATTCAAAAACAAAAAAATAATTTGCACATAATAGCTTCTGAAGTTTTAAAAAATAGTGTTTCGAAAAATTAGAGGCCCAAATTCGGAATTCGAATGTCTTTTATGTGGATTAGTTTTGTTTCTGAAGGCGGTTTTACATTCTTTTTTTGTTTTGTTTAACTATTTTACTGTTTTAATAGACTAAGGAATGTGACAAGGAATGTAACAACTACAAAATTTCATTCCCTGTTTTTCAACCTTAGGGGTAAAATTTTCTTTTCATAATTTATATGAGACCACACAAAGTATACCAATTTAATAAAATAAGAAACATCAGAATCAGTTACGCCATTTGCCAAAAGTCGGTGAACATACACAAAAAACATATCATCATAATAAACATACGCATTGGATATCGTAACTCCTTATTGGCTTAGATACAAAAACAATATTATTTTCAGCTAGACATCAAACACTTAACAAGCGCTCTAACCGCAGAGCTACCCGGTTAATTAAGTAAGCCCATTATTAAATCGGTAATATAATGTAGTGGCATTTTGCGGCACCAACTGTGCACGCAGCGCGAACTGTACTTGATATATTTGAAGCTAGCACGACACATCGGCCGCTGCGCTGTTAGGAGCAACGCCATCTTTAAATTCAGTTAACGTAGTGGTATGCGTGTAACTACGCATACTTTAGGGTTCCGTGCGAATAGAAATAGGTACATAAATCAAATTTATAAATCACATGAAACAAAACCATGTGATCGGTTTCTACTATTTACTTAGTCATCTCAACTTAACGGCCCCGTGGCGTAGTGGCTTAGCAATGAGTTGCGTCGCTGAGGGCCGCGGGTTCGAATCCCGCACGGAGCAGGTGTTTCTAGTGTGGAGGTAACTTTTCAAAAAGAAAAAGAAACATAGAAACAAAAACAAAATAACCTTTTGATTACTATGCCGGAGTGGCTTTTTATAGAAGAGGGAGTAAACCTAACGCACGCAGACACGCACGCACGTACGGGCACACACACACACGCACGCACGCACGCACGCACGCACGCACGCGCACACACACACACACACGCGCGCGCGCACACGCACGCTCATCCACACACACACACACACACACGCACACATACACACGCACACATACACACGCACCCATACACACGCACACACACGCACGGACGCGATAAGTTTTTGTATTCAGCAAGAAAGAGAATCACATCAGATCTGGTCCCATAAAGTTTATAATTTATGTTGTTTTTTTATATACTCGTACTTTGCTTGGTTTAGTTGGTCTTATTAAACCGTAATCATCAAGGGATGTACATTTCAAATTAGAAAATAAATTAGTAATGCTAATTGCTGCATTACTAATTTATTTTCTAATTAAAAATATAATGTTGTTAGTACCTAATTGCTTTTAGGACCAAGCTTGAATTGCTATAAGGTTAACTTATGGCAAAAGCGACAAACAGTGAAACGAGACAAACTTAACGGCGGTAAAGTTTATATGTTAGCGTACTTGCCAACTGAGTTAACAACTTTGATTATGTGAAGTTGTAAAGTCCGCCTGTTTAAACAAGAGCAGTCAGCAGCGTTGCGGATTTTTCCTGTTGCTGCCTGCAGAATGAGACGAGGCCTGTGTTTAGCAGTGGGACGTTAAATTCTTTTCTTAAAAAACCTAGTATTTTTTTTAAATTATCGTTTCGTCTTCGTTTGTTTTTACATCACATAAATGACTTCTATTCTAATATATTCCTAAGAATTATTTTATGTAATTACTTTAGGTAAGACAAAAATTATTTTTTAGTAATTTAAAGTCAAGAATTGTATGGATATTGTAGAATGGCACACAAGAGTTGATAATTTCGACCGTATTATTAAAAATATGTTTTTATGGTATTTTTAATTTACGTAATGTCCTCCAGACCGAATTTCGATCACGGGGGCCAGCTTCAACGGAGACTAGCCATCTGCGCAGTACAGGATTATAGTGCCCAAGTGTATGCGCAAGCACAGTTGCACTCTCTATTCCCTCACTCTCATAGTCCGATGGGACGGTAAACCAACACGACCGGAGAGATATCAGGCGCAGAACCAACGGCTTTACGTCCTTTCCGAGGCACGGGGGTGAGACACCGCCAACTTCCTGACTCCGGGCAGCTACTCAGAATGAGAATTTCTCGGTGGGAAACCTCAAAAATTGTTTTTTTTTGCTGAACATGATCGGCAGTCGCACTACTACAACAACTACACCAACGACTTAGTCGTAAGTTACATAAGTATAGTTATATACATTAAAATATGTACCTACGTCACTAAAAGAAAAATATTAATATATATTGAATAATGTACATATTTAAGTCGGGTTGCCAACCGTCTCCCGGATTTTCCGGGACGTACCGCTTCTGGGTCAATTTTGGACCGTCCCACCGTAACCCCTTGCGGGACGCCTATTGTTCCGGAAATCAATGATTATATGATATTAGTATCTATCTCGTACCAACTACACCTTAGCCGTAGCTTCGATACCACTTTCAAATGCATCAGCAAAGAGTGTTTTCTCTCTGTGGAAATGCATGGACAGAGAGCAGAAATAAGCTGTTTATTGACCACGTCAAGGCTGAACTACAAATTAACATTAATTTTGATCAAAAATGCAGTGAATTTTCTAACCAATGTGTTTTTCTTTCTAACCAATTTGTATGTGGTGTGTCGTGTCCCGTGTAATATACCCAAGTCCCGGATGTCGAGCTGGGTAATCCCGGAAATGCCTTTTTTGGAGCTGGCAGGCCTATATGTAAGCGACATTAGGCTAATAACAAGGTACAGACCATGAAGTCAAAGATCGTGACTTCGTATCCGCCATTCGTCTACTGTCGTGAGCCACTCCTAATACAAGCGATTTATTCTTACCAGGAGTAGTTAAAAGGATTTTTTAACCATGATTTATACCATTTATGTTGATAAAAATAGAAAGATTGCGAAGCTGTTTTCAATGCTGATTTTAAGCCCGAGGTCTCAATTGAAAGTTTTTAGAAGCAGTATTACAGTTGCCTGAAAGTCCACCACTTGATTTGTATGAAAAAAAATAATAGACTAAAAAAGCAATAAGGGTGAAAAATTGTAAAGCCTGAGTCAAGAGCGTTCGGCGGAACGTGTGGCGTAGTGGCGCGTTCGGAAATTTTGAGCTGTCACCAGTCATGACACTATAATAAAAAACGTGGGTTTCTCAAATATACTAGAAACCTCGCTCCTCTTCACGGTAGTCACTTATATTCTACAGGCCTGTAGCGTATTCATAGTGAAGAAAAGTATAAAGACTTCGGTAGGACATGCAGCGCACCCGTGCGACAATGCCCTTGGGATACTCGTAAACTAGGTTAATTTATATAAAACTGAAGCGACAAACGTCCTTACAGTGCACCTTTTTTATAGGATACGGGTGACAAACGAGCACACAGTCCACCTGACGGTAAGTGGTTGCTGCGGTCCATAGACATCTACATCTATCCTCGATTACAAATCAAAATGCAGATGCGTTGTTACCAGTGAGGACTAAGATGGAATGCCTCTTTTCCAGTAAAAATGGGCTCCGGTTCTCTACACTCACCATACGAAACACAGCAACGTTAAGCTGCTATTTTACGCTGGTATTCTGTAAGAGCGTGGTCCTTCCCCGGTCAAGCCGACCCATTCGTGCTACAACTATACTACTGATATAGCTGCAGCATGGCTCTACCACGAATAATTAGTTATTTTTAACTTGAGTTTAGATTTCAAAGTAACGTAGTGTATTTGTTTCTTAAAAGGTACATAAAATTATACAACCATACAATAGCTCCTGAAATAATCTCTGGTAAACTTACTGTTTTAATTTTTTACCTTTCATCATCATCATCATCTTTGGAACCCTTCACAAGTCCGCTGCTGAACATAGTTTTTCCTCAAAGAATACCACAAAATACGGTCTTAAGCATCTCATTAACTTCCTGCGCAATGAAGTTGTTACTCCATCTAGAGGGGGCCACCCTACACTTCGATCACCGGTACCAGGCCGCCACTCGAAAAATCCATTCCCATGTTTTTCGAACTATAACGGCTGGCCCATTGCAGATCCTTTGGGCTATTCGTTCAGCTTACGTATCCATTGGTCTTTCATTTGTGCGTGCGTAGAAAGAAATACACTTATATATTTGAAATGTTAACATGATCTTTTATTTCTACTGTGGTATGTGAGGGTAATATGGTCATCCAGTAATTATGGTCATCCAGTTAATATGGTCACTTTCTTATGACTCAAAAACTACAGCCTTGTTCGCTTAGATTTGTGTTTGGTACGATATTTATTTTTATTTATTTATTTAATCATTCATGCACAAAGTTGTACATTTGGCGGACTTAATACCATAGGGCATTCTCTCCCAGTCAACCATTAGGCTAAACAGAGATATACAGACAAGAGGCGGTGCAGCAGTAATCAAAATAGAAAGCGCTAAAAAATTGTATATACGTATAAATATACATGTTCACATACATACATAGACATATATGCTTAAATACACACATACATACACACATACGTGAATTTTTTTATATGATAAGGGGACAAAAGAGCACGCAATACACCTGATGGTAAGTGGTTGCTGCGGCCCATAGACATCTACATCTATCCTCTATTTCAAATCAAAATGGAAATGCGTTGTCACTCGTGAGGACTAAAATGGAATGCCTCATTTCCAGTAAAAAGGGCCTCCGGCCACCTGCACTCGCCAAGCGAAACGCAGAGGTAAACCTCTACTTTACGTTGGTATTCTGTGAGGTCGTGGTACCACCCCGGTTCGAGCCGGCCCATCCGTGCGACAGCAAAAGCTGCCGCGTGGCTCTACCACTGTTTAAAATATACATACACTACATAATACACAATACATATAAATATTATCTTTGTCAGAACAAATATGAAATATACATACGTGTATGAAAATAAGAGCTGTGTTAGTTCAACCTAGCAACAATTTTTTCACATGCTTACGGTACTTGATTTTTAAAAACAAACTTGTTGGAAGCTTTTTTATTGTCAAGAGGGATGTCGTTCCAGAGTCTGATGGCCGTGAGGGCGAATGATTGAGATAAATAGCCAGTACGGTGTAAAGGAGTAAGCAACTTAAGATTGGCCGAAGAACGGAGAGAACGATTATGAGAATCTCCCAGGTATTGAAATTTGGATTTCAGATACTTGGGAGCACATGGATCGTTCAGAATTGTGAAAAGGGTGCAGAGTATTCTGATTTCTGACATATCTGCGCTGACTGATAGGCAGCCACTTTAGCTAAGCACGAAAAGAAGATACATGGTCGTATTTACGGAGACCATAAATATATCTGATACGTACACGATCCAATGTATTAAGATGATGTTGCGACAGGTCTGAGCAACACACATCGACATAATCAATAATCTATATAGTATCGATAGATCTTTATCAGTGAATCAAAAAATAAATGGTTAAAAGGGCCCTGCTTTATTGACGCCATTATGACAGGTCATTATATTTAATATTTTAGTCGAGTTTAGTATTGTGTAGTGTAGTTAGTTTTTTTTTTAAATAGATTTTTCGAAGTATTCCTAATTATTGCCAAATATTTTTTGCAATTTTTTTTAATATACTGGTTATAGTATACCGGCTCGAACCGGAGTGGTACCACGACCTCACAGAATACCAGCGTGAAGTAGAGGTTTACCTCTGCGTTTCGCTTGGTGAGTGCAGATGGCCGGAGGCCCTTTTTACTGGAAATGAGGCATTCCATCTTAGTCCTCACGGGTGACAACGCATCTGCATTTTGATTCGCAAACGAGGATAGATGTAGATGTCTATGGGCCGCAGCAAACACTTACCATCAGGTGGACTGTGTGCTCGTTTGTCACCCTTATCCTATAAAAAAAAATTTCCTCCTCCTTGCTTTGGTTTTACAGGGCGGCAAAGCTTAAGCTTGACCATATTGCCCTCACATACCTTACTGTTAAGTTTTATTATATTAATAAAGTTGTTACGCTTCTGCAAGTTAAATTAAACATTAAAAATGTTTGTTCATTTACCCTGACAGTATGCGAATACGCTTATACCTAAATTACTTCAAAAATGATCACGTTGTTACTACTTGCACCATTTTATATATGAACGAATATGCATCGTTCGATGTAATAAAATGCACGCCACAGACACACGCTGCGTTCAGTGTTGCCACTTACTTTAAATTTTGCGCAAAAAAAGAAAACTGATTAATAGTATCATTAAAATCAGGTACAAAGTTAAACAAATAAGTTTTAGAAAAAAAATTCTGTATCTTTTTTAACTTTTCAGGAGTCTGAAGAACACAAAATATTATTAATAGAATCCAGTTACATATTAACCATCTTGTAATCCTATATCCAGACAACAGATATGTTAATCGACTAAATGTTAATACTAAAAATATTTATTGGTCTCCAACAGATGGCGGAAAAATCAACTTTATTACGCAAACGCAAAATCTTGAATTTCCTATTTGGAAACGGTAGTGACGGCGTCAAATATGTGTAATGTTGCGCTCTGAAACTTCTACATACAACAAGTCTGCAAAACTTAAAATAGATGAAATAGGGAAAATTATTGAGAATCATGGCAACATTAGGCTTCGTCGACAGCTTTCTGTAGTAATGCCTATTAATTAAATATCTGCAGTTCGCAATCTTTGTTTAATATTTCTACAGTTGTTATTACATGCGCAACACGATTAAGAAACAGATAAAAGTATTTACAAGTCACGCAAAGGAACTAAAAGATGCAGTATTATGCACACGTCGGCGTTCCACTGACGCGCACACAAATGATGAAGTCCAGGCTTATTTTCACTAGCAGTTATTAACTGCTCAGAAGATGTTAGATATACACAATAAGTGTCTATGCTAATACAAACAGCACACACTTCTTATAAACAGGTGTAATACTTACGCAATAAATTACAAGGTGTATATGTATATATATATATATATATATATATATATATATATATATATATATATATATACAAGGCTGAATGTTTATACGTATATAGTAGTAGGCATTCTATTTTAGTCCTCACGTCTGACAACGCATCTGCATTTTAATTCGCAAACGATGATAGATGTAGATGTCTATGGGCCACAGCAACCACTTACCATCAGGTGGACTGTGTGCTCGTTTATCACCCTTATTCTATAAAAAAAAGTAACAAGAACTGGAGACCGCTTTTACTGGTAGAGGGGCATTCCCTCTTAGTCCTCAGGGGTAAAGAGGCATCTGCATTTTGGTTATAAAGATGTAGGTGTCTCTGTGCCGCAGCATACACTCACCATCGGTTGTACTGAGAGTAAGAGAGTCGGCCAAAGTTATATAAATAATAGAATGCTTTATCAGGGACGCGAAATCGAACAACTCGTTATTTTGTACAAATACTCTGGCTATGATTCGAACCCAGTCCCGCAACTAATTGGGCACTCTAAGGTTTAAGATCGTTACCATCATTGCCTTTATATCTCTTCACTGTTAGACAATGAATTATCAAAAAATTTGACCTCTTTGATCGCTTGGTGGTGCATTACAGGGTGGAGGACATCAATATTACTGCCCCCATTCTGATGTTTCAAGTAAAAGTTTTATGAGCGTGCTGTTTGTGGTAAACTGTGTTAATATATTTTATGGTATATAGAGTGACTTACAAATTACAGCTGGGCTTCTGAAAGCGGGTGGAAGACCGGTACTTGAAGTCCTTCAGAAGCTCTTTAATTCCGTCCTCCATGGTGGCATTACACCGGAGGCGTGGAGCAGAAGTGCGGTGGTCTTGTTCTTCAAGAAAGGTGACAACGCTCTCTTGAAGAACTACAGACCGATTTCCCTTCTGAGCCGCGTCTACGTGCTGTTTTCGAGCGTCATTACGAATCGTCTCGCGCGCAGACTTGACGACTTCCAGCCTCCCGAACAAGCCGGTTTCCGAAAGGGCTTTAGCACCATAGATCACATACATACCCTTCGGCAAATAATACAGAAGTCCGAAGAGTACAATTTGCCACTATGTCTGGCGTATGTGGACTATGAGAAAGCCTTTGATTCCGTCGAAATTTGGGCGGTGCTGCAGTCCCTTCAGCGGTGCCAAGTTGACTGTCGGTAAATCGAAGTACTGAAGTGTTTGTACAGTAGAGCTACGATGGCTATCCGAGTACAGAACCAGAGTACGAAACCTATCCAATTGCAGAGAGGTGTAAGACAGGGTGATGTTATATCCCCGAAACTCTTCACCGCTGCATTGGAAGACGTTTTTAAGCTTCTGGACTGGAAAGGATACGGTATTAACATCAATGGCTACATCACTCAACTTCGATTTGCCGTACACCGTAATACCTTAAAAACCGCTGTAGCATTTGTTTTTGGCATTTCAAACACTTCTAGCCATTTCGTACTGGAGTCTATTAAAATAAGAATTTTTTTTCCGTTAAAAGGGCCTAAAAAATCTATATGGAGTCTGCTCCATGGCTGCAAATGGTGCGCGGGGGTGCTTGTGACTCCACCGCGTACGTCTCACATGCTCGGCATTCGGATTCGACGTCTGTATCTATATTAGGCCAGCATACGTAACTTCAAGCTATGGACTTAGTTTTAACAATGCCCATGTGACCAGTATGTAATTGCATAAGTATTTTTTTTTCTTAAAGTGCGCGGTATCACCAAGCGGTAACCCCACATAATACAGGCCCTGTTATATAGTCCCTATGGCAGAATCGCTGGAGGACCTAAGCACCATGCTCAATGACCTCAATAGTGTCTCCCAACGAATAGGTCTTAAGATGAACATGGACAAAACAAAGATCATGTTTTATGTCCATGTCACACCTATGCCGATAGTTGGGAGCAACTCGATCGATGGATGCAGGTGGCTCAGGACCGTGCTTTGTGGCATTCCTTGGGGGAGGCCTATGTTCAGCAGTGGACTTATGAAAGGCTGTAATGATGATGATTGTTACGGCCGGCAGCTGCCTATCCCAGGAGTAGAATCCTTCGCGGCCCATAGACGAAGAAGCTACAGGCAGATGCTGGTCGGGCGTCCTCACGCCACGGGTTAAAAGTCTAATTACACTAAACAATCCGGGGGGAGCGTTACAATTATTGAACAGAGCTTACTTACCTCTATTCAAGGCGACTGGTCCCTCAGGATTCGGTCAGGTCTCGTGTGGATGTATTGTGCTAGAAAGTAAAGGTCAGTGATGTGTATTTGGGTGTGGCTGGTAGTGTTATTGACCTTATTTGACCGTTCCCCCTGCAGCAGTTCGGCCCTCAGCTCCTCTCCAAGCTAAGGTCGCCTTCCGCAGTCACTTTCTTCCTTTGTTACGATTGACTCGCGAAAATGAACACAGAACGTACGGGTCAAAGGTCACCGTTATTTCTAGAATATTAACTACCGCACTAGTAACTAATACAGTCGAATCCACTTATACAGATTCTGCGTTAAACCTAAAGTCCCGGGTAAACTCTCAACACGCGCTACCATTCCCAGTGGTATATTTACTATACGCGCCTAACATAAAATTAGATCTAAGAGCTCCCAAACAAAACGGACTGCCTTCTCTTTCGACGCGAAGAAGACTTCTAATCTTTCGCTCTCGACTCCCACCTTTCAGCAAGCTCGGACGTTCAACACGCACGAACGTCATTCCGTATCGACCGAGCCGAGTGCCATCTAACGTCGATGCCTGACACTAACGCTTTTGCGTGAACAAACCCCCGTCCCGGACATAAGGATTTAGGTCCGCGAGCAAACCGGTCAGCGGGACAGGGTCGCGACGGCAAGTTGCAAGATCGAATCTACAACCAAACTAGGCCACCTTACGCACCCAATCAGATCTTGCAACACTAACCAACGCCCCAAAATTGCAGCCCCAACGTGGGCTAGCCGGAGAGTTGAACTGGATGCCCTTCCTGGACATCGCAGCACATAAATAAGTCCTATTCCTAGACAGAAGTCAGACGACCTCCTTCAAACACCTATCTGCGCTCCTATGATTAGTTCCGCAGTTCGACCGGATCAGGTCTGCAAACAGCGACGCGACACGAAGCAGCCCAGAGGGACCTTCAAGCTTCAGTGCAGAGAGCACCCCCAAATTCCCCATGAACGTCGTCTGTGGAGAGCTGAACGAAACGCACAGATGGTCCCTAGCAGGTGATCCTATGCTCATATTTCAACTAATTTTTCAAAAGCATCAATGTTCAATTACAGAATTAATTAAAACAAGTAATCACCGATGCACATAGGTCAACTTGGCAAAGTAAACAAAACAATAAACGTAAGGGACAGCCCTATTTCTTATTTCAAATAAATATCTTAGACAGTGCCAACAAAATCTAAACCAAAAGAGAATTGACGCCTATTTCCTTCGGCAACCACAGGGTTATCTAATTTCAACCTTCCTTATCACAAAGCAAAATGATTAAACACTATCACAAGCATTAAACAAGGGCACACAATTTAATCTCAATTTTCCGTGCAACAACAAACGCAGTGATCAAATGTATTTACAAAAAATATGCAGCAGCATTTAAAGGAGTATTTTAAATTCATTTCTTTTAATCATAACCACTACAATATGAATTTCGCGGAAAACCCAAAAGCATTTTAATTTAAATTTAAAGAATTTTTAACTAAGTGCTCGACCAAACCAAATCCAATACCCCTTGAGAGCGTGATTCAACTCTCCAGGGGGCCCTAATCTTCCCACCACCAAGTGGAGGCCACACAGCGTGAACCCGATACTAACAGAGCGCAACCGCTAACGGTCGCCACTCGGGTTGTACGCCCTCACTGAGGCCGTCGGCAACAGAACAGCTTGACAAGTGGACTGTTGACGGCTTAAGGCTCAGTAGAGGCAGCCATGGTGGGAGCTAAGGCGGCAGCTAGCTAGGGCCACCTCCATCAAATGGGGTACAGTGGTACACCAGTCGCGGCCACTCAGCTAACGGGAGTGAGAAGGGTCCAGCGGACCGATGAGTGGCCGTGAAGTTCCTCTTCGCACGCTGAGGGGGGGTGATGACACCCCCGCCCCTGGGGGAATTACCCCCCGACTGGTCGGGGGAGGGACCCCTTCCAAACCTAGGGGTCTGTTCGCTAGCCGGCGGGCGCCGAGCGTCGCCCGTCAGAGGGCGTGGCGGAGCGCCCCCGCCCGTGGGGGTCGAGGGCCTGGCAACGCCCCGAGAGGAGACGCCGTTCGCACCCAGGCACAGTACGGCATGGTGATTGCCCTGGCAATGCAGACAGGGCCGCCGGTGCGGACAGTCTCGCTGGAGGTGCCCTTCCAAACAGGAGTAGCACCAGCGGCGCTCCTTGGCGATAGTTCGCCTAGCCGGACTCGGCTTACCTAATAATTTTGGGCAAGACGTTACCCGGTGATCAGATGCTCGACAATAGGAGCAGGGGGGGGGGGGGGGTTGACGACGACTTGCCCGGCGGATTTCGCCTCTCTCTGGGCACGGCTCGTAAGTCGTCGACGGTGCCCGCCGCGTGCTCGATCTGTCGGCACTGCTCCTCCAAAAACCGCAACAGGTCATAGAAGGGCGGAATATAGGAGGCCTCGTCCCCGCCGTACCTCTCCTCAAAATGCATTCGAAGGTCGAGAGGTAGACGGGACAGCACGATGCGGAGCAACAAGAAGGCCCATTCGCCCACTGGTACATACAGCCGCCTCAACATATTACAGGCCACCAAGACTGGATCCAACAGGTCCGGACGTAGTCTGGCCCGGTCACTAAGCAGCGGGAGGCTCAGAAGCTGCTTAACATGTTCGTCCGCAATTCGCCGGACGTTGGCGTATCTTCTGACTAGGAGGTCCCGAGCAGTCTGGTAGGCGTCGTCCGACAAGCTCAAATGGCTGACAACGTCCAGGGCCTCCCCCTCCAGTGAGGCCAGGAGGTACGCCATCTTCTGGCTCGGGGTCAAGTCACTCCGGGCGTCCACTAGGCCGTCGAAAAACCAACGAAGGTCAGCCACTCGGAAAGGACCCCGGAGAACTTTGGCAAGTCCAGAGTTGGGAGTCGTCCCAACAGCTCCGGCTGAGGCTGCTTCCGAAAGGACTCGGGCAGGCCACTCGTCCGAGCTTCACGCGCCTCCTCGGCATACCTGCCTTCAGCCTCGATCAACTCGTCCGTGAGCCACAAGAACTGCTCGTAGTCTGCGAAGCAGGAGTCCAGGACTCCCTTTTCCACATCCGAATCCTCAAGCTCAGCGTAAGCCTCCTCCACTGCAGCCCTTCGAGCATCGACCTGCTCGAACCGCTTCATCAAATTATGGACCCTATCCGGTCGACCTATCAAAGCATGGGCGCTGGTGGCCCAGCGTAACTCAATCCGCAGGCAATGGATTAGCATCTTGGGCGAGGACATCACTACTAAATACAAATTATGACGCCGCTCGAGCACAATTACAAAAATAACAAATAAAAAATACAAAAATTAACAGCTAACTAATGCAGTTCCTATCAAATCGAGTTGAATAGAATGTACACAAATAAGAACCGCTATTTATCAAATCAAACACAAGTTAGTACAAAAGAAAAGGTAAATCAAATTAACAATAACAAATACTAGTGCGATCAAATCAAGTTAAATTCAAATTACGTAAATACAAATTACCACTCTTTAGTTCAAATACAAATTAGAATACGAAAGATACATAACGAAGATACACATCAACAAAAAATGCCTTGCTCGGAAATCGACCCTTCGATAAGTAATACACCACAACTATCCGCAACGATAATTAACCGATTACGCAAAAATAACCATCTACCTACATGACGCAAACTCCCGCTTGCGCGCGAACCAGGCGTGGCTTTTCAAATTTACCCGCAAACAACAAAGCAAGCCAACAAAGAAAGGAATTTTATTATTACGTATATAATAAAAAAAATATTTTTACGTATTACGGACGGGCGTGATTGTAGACACAAAATTAAACCAATCAACCCAACGCTCCCTGCCACCAAAATTATTTAATTTTTATCAAATACTATGGTCGGTGGATCGACCGGGAATCGATCCCAGAACCACGCTCTGCTACCAAATGTTACGGCCGGCAGCTGCCTATCCCAGGAGTAGAATCCTTCGCGGCCCATAGACGAAGAAGCTACAGGCAGATGCTGGTCGGGCGTCCTCACGCCACGGGTTAAAAGTCTAATTACACTAAACAATCCGGGGGGAGCATTACAATTATTGAACAGAGCTTACTTACCTCTATTCAAGGCGACTGGTCCCTCAGGATTCGGTCAGGTCTCGTGTGGATGTATTGTGCTAGAAAGTAAAGGTCAGTGATGTGTATTTGGGTGTGGCTGGTAGGGTTATTGACCTTATTTGACCGTTCCCCCTGCAGCAGTTCGGCCCTCAGCTCCTCTCCAAGCTAAGGTCGCCTTCCGCAGTCACTTTCTTCCTTTGTTACGATTGACTCGCGAAAATGAACACAGAACGTACGGGTCAAAGGTCACCGTTATTTCTAGAATATTAACTACCGCACTAGTAACTAATACAGTCGAATCCACTTATACAGATTCTGCGTTAAACCTAAAGTCCCGGGTAAACTCTCAACACGCGCTACCATTCCCAGTGGTATATTTACTATACGCGCCTAACATAAAATTAGATCTAAGAGCTCCCAAACAAAACGGACTGCCTTCTCTTTCGACGCGAAGAAGACTTCTAATCTTTCGCTCTCGACTCCCACCTTTCAGCAAGCTCGGACGTTCAACACGCACGAACGTCATTCCGTATCGACCGAGCCGAGTGCCATCTAACGTCGATGCCTGACACTAACGCTTTTGCGTGAACAATGATGTTGATGATAGAGTGACTAACGAGCTAACCAAACTTATCAATAACAGGTGGCTACCGCATCTAGTAGGCGCCGGTAATTAACTTTAAATACAGAAGGATGCAGACAAGTTCTCTCCCCATAGAACATAGGTGTAATAACACACAATCTATATTTATACTGGCTCTAAAAAAGAGTATCCACCACTCTATGTAAATGTACTAACCCTTTGGCTTGGTAAATGATGAGAGAAATATCTCGTTGGCAGACACAAAAAAACTAAATCGGCGATGGAAAACAGCATCAACAGTGCGGCATATACGACTGTCACTAGTTTTAATTGAATTGAATATAATTGAAACAAATTGTTTATATTTTTTTGTTTATTTAAGCGTTTCTTTATATACTGTAATTCGAAAGCCTTTGTCCGATCCGATTTATTTAATTGATTTTTTTATCTGGTTGTGTCGTGTTCCTGGTTCTTTTTTCAAAATTGGACTCTTACATCCTGTAATGAAGAGGATCATTATTAATCATTCCAATACTTTAACGGTAACGGTCGATTGAAAATCAACAAAAAAATGTTCCATAGAATCTCATACAACGTTTAGTAATATAAAATTTTTCTTCTTACGAGTAGTTTGTATTACTATTTGTACTGTTGTCGTGTTTGATGACTGACATCTTTAAACCAGCCCTACGTAATACGTCCCACCGGATCTATTTCACAAACCATTTGATAGTTAATTTTCTGTAAACAGTGCCATCTGTCGCGTTGTTGTGTGTGTAAGTGATGGCTAAAAAACTATCTATTTAATAATTCACATGTTTCGATAGTGTTAGTGATGTAAGGAAGAAAATGTTAAACATCAATCGATAATATTATGTAGAATTTTGTTAAATTAAAACTTAAAACCGAGCATGCTCAATATTCAACAAAAATAATAAAACTGAAAGTAGTCACTGTGTTTTCGATTTACAGAATTGTTTTCATATTTTGATTTTTTTTTAATGTAAAATATTTTTTCTGCCTAATAACTTCTGTTAAAGGTTTCCAAATAAATGCTTTTTATTACTATAAATTCATATTTCGTTCATCGTCGATCGCCAACCTTAGGAGGCGTATTGGCAATATTATATTGTAGACGTAGCGATTTATTAACATTGTGCGAATTAACGTACTGGATTTTAGGTCTAACAATTTTTAAGACAGTATTCCCACTCTTTAAAATTTGCTGGCATGGCATTTCCCTTGATTTACTTAAAAGAACAGTAATGTGTTCTCATTTTACGTTGCCTCGTATCAAATCCATCACTATTCTTTACACGCGCCATTGCACACCGCAGAGACCAGGCAGAAAAATGATTGATGGTTTTCCTTAATAAATATTTATTTAATGTAATTTTGTTTTTCCAGTTTTATACTATAACGGATGTTTGAAATAATGCAATACAACTATCGATAAACAGCCAACACGAACATCACTATTTCTCTAGTGGAACTTCTTGAAATCGTAACAGATGGCTGGCAGCCTGAGGCGATCGCTCGAGCAATCTCCAGCGAGACTCGCGGAGATTTCAAAACTGCACTCGTGTCTGCTCATTATCCTCACATTAAACTTGCAATACGAAGTTCATTTGTGAAGGTACGTTTAAACTTCTTAACACTCCATATGCATTACAAAATTGTCTTTCTCATAATAGGTACGTCTACACATAACCTACGTCTGCATATTGGCATCCTTATCATACAATAGACGCGAAGTTTATTTCCCAAAATATTTAAACATAATGGAAACATACTGGATATTAATATTGTGGAACATTAACATACCGGATTTGTATACAGCCATGTCAATAACAATCATTTATACTATATTGATATGAGCTACGTTTAATGGACTGGAATGGAAAACATGTAACTGGAAGAAAACTATGTGGTACCAGCCTAAAATATCAGCTTTTGCTACTGTGTTTCGTATGGTAAGTATAAACTTTTTGTACTAGAAACTAAGCATTACATCCTAGTCCTCAGGGGTAACAACGCATCGAGGTGGTGACAAGTGCGCTGTCACCCCTAATGACTAAGATAGAATGGCTCGTTTCCAGTAAAAAGGGCCTTTAACTTTATTTTATTTTATTTAATACTAAGATTGATCATAAGGGTCATTCACTTATCTATAACAATGCATTTAGGATGTTTGTAAGCCACAAGTATTGTTGAGGTTATATTATACGAGTGAAATCAAAATTTTATAAGTTACTAGCTGGTACCCGGCCCGTTGCTGCCACAGAAAAAATATTGTCGAAATATCGTTTTAAATTTGGAAGTGTTATATTGTTTAATTATGAATGGATAATACATTCAATGAAGTTGAGTGATGTATATTTTTCAAATATTTTTTTAAGTTTTACCGCAATCTGATGAACGGTATGGCAGCGCATAAAGTACGAAGAAACAAAAAAATATTTTTTATATATTTATTATGAAATACAATCTTGAATTTTTCTCACAATGTTCGCAACTAGCATACAGAAAACTCTTTCCCAAGGTTTTCACTGTATAGATATAGAGTAATTTTAAAAACGTTACCAATTATTTTGTATATTTTAATAATCAATAAAATTAAATAAAAGTTGGAGTGGTCCAGATGGTTATTGCCTATGGAATAATTATCTTTTAATTAAAAACACACACCCTATCTACGTTTACGACACTAAAATAACGCTGTAATATTTCCTTAAAAGTTTTGTAAAATTTTGTTAAATATCAAGGACACATAAACACCGGTAAAGGACTAGGGTCGATCTCTGTGATTAAACACGCAGAAAAATTGGACAGTATTATGCATAATGCAATGATTCTTTATGATATATTATATTTGAATAAAAAATAACATTACGTATTTCATCGTGTTAAAGTTGAATTTATTTTTAAATTTCTTTACGAGTATTTCGGGTCTAATCTTAATAATTACTGTTTTCAGTTATTATTTCTGGTTATATAAATTTCGGAGGCAGTGGTTGATTTTTATTCCTTGATCTATCTTCCGTAACGGATTGATTACTATGGATAAAATTTATCATTGAAACTTTATGCTGTGAAAGAAAAAAGAGATAAGAATGCATAAGTATATAATATTTTGTTTTAATGTGTTACTTTAGTTAGGACAAGTTGAAGGCAAAAATACGTTTATAATATGACGCCCTTTCAGCTTGTACAATTCAGCAAAAAATTATCAGTTAATTAAATGGTATATTATAAAATATTATTGAGCAAATCTGGAAGAAATAAAAACATTCTGTAATGATAAATAGGACTGTAAATAAGGGCTGTGTGTTAAAGGAGACCTGTGTTCGGGCTATTAGAACCTTTATATATATATATATATATATATATATATATATATATATATATATATATATTTACTTTTTTAATTTATTATATAAATTTTAGGGCAGGCGGGAAAACGGGCAATGACATCGTATTATGTTTGCATAATTTCTCTCTCTCTCTCTAACGCTTAGCAAAACGTTTATTGGTACGGGGTGCGGTTAACGCCGCGGTCATTCAGAGATAACAATCATTTGCAAGGTATTGCTTTCGAATATAGCGACCTAGCGTGTATTTTTTGATTTTTACGTGTTGGTCATCAGATGACGGCAGGGCAAATTAAGATTTAATTGAATTAAATCTAATTTGGTCTAAAAAATATGCTAAACATGTTCTCTTACTTCTTACCCTTTTTCAATTGTTAAGATCTTCTTTAGACTAAGAATACATAATTATAATAAAATAAAATGTTAAATAATACGTATTTTTTAGCATTGACACGATTAATAGACTTTGAACTTTATAGAACATCACCAAAAAAGCTTATTACCCCTGTAGCTAATGTAAAGGTCATTGCCCGTTTTTCCGTCTGCTAGAGACAGACAATACCATAATAGCAATAACATTTAAAAATATTAGCATACTGCATCAACCTTTCCCCAATTACTTATTCAAGAAATTTTTAATTGACACGAGGGAGAGGGGCCGTTTGTTTTGTAACGCCACTTCAACGCACCTAACAATCACAACTTTCAAAGCTTTTTTAGCATATGGTATGCTGTCGTTACATATATATATTTTTTTATGATTATATTTATTATAATTACATGGAAATTAAAAAAGTGGAAATTTCTAACAACGTGTAGTCCTTAATTTCTATTTTAAATCCATTGTATAAAACTGACTACCTACCTATTAAAACACAAATTATTACCGAATCTAAACTTGATTAATTAAGTACTATTCGATAGGAACTCCCCCCCCCCCCTTCAATAATTTCTGTTTTACTGCTGGGCCATTGGTGGTTTCATTTTTTTTGCCTCCCATTTCTCATTAGGTAGACAGAGAACTTAGTCGAGAAACTCAACGACGCAAGTGAATGTTCTGAGTGTACGACAAGTATATGCGAACACGTGAAATACTAAGAAAAACTATAAGAAATTCAATAGAAAACTATTTTTCTCCTAATATTTTTTCCTTACCCATTTGTGGCTTGTTTGTATTTTTACATGCCATTTCTTATTAGGTAAATTTGGCGACGGGACTGGACGTTCTATGTAAAGATGTTTTATAGGTCCAGATACCGTGTACGCGCGCCTAAAATGCTTCCATTTCAAAGGCGCCAATATTGGCGTATTCGTTCGATCGTTCCGCCATTACGCCAGCGACGTTCGCTGTGAACATACGTTACGCACCGCTATTTTTAATTTCGCAAAATGACTGTTTGTGCTGTGAAATCATTTAAAAATTACTCTTGGAAAAAAGATAAGGATAAGAACATCAATTTTCATAAGTAACTATACAACTTTATGGTGTATTTCTTTGTAAAAGAATACGAAAGCTAAATGTCAATACAAGTAATAATACTGCGCAATAATATTCGAGTGTTGCCTAGTCTATGAAATGTTTTTACCATTTTTTAATGTCATGATCAACCGCAAAGGTTATCTGTATAGGGGTTTTAAACAGTCTAATTTTACAGATTTTACCCAACCTATAGAGTTAAACCGTTTTAAGGGTTAGGGTTGAACTACGTCTGGCAGCATGAAATTGCACTTTCCTGTGCTTCTATCCTTTTTGGTCATTCAGAACCGTTATTTACTGGAGCGAGAAAGAGAACGCGAGTGTATAGTTCCACCCTCAAAAAGCCGATTGTAAACCGGTTTTAAAAGTTTATCTATCATTCTTGACAATCCATACTAATATAATATTATAAATGTGAAAGTGTAATTTTTTGTTTATTTGTTTTTGTCCTTCCTTCACGCATCAACGGAATGGAGCAATTTAAAAAAATCAAACATTTTGCTATCTCTTGGCCGAAGTTTACGCTTAACCAAACTTACTTTTTTCGTCATTTTATTTAGGATTGAAAAATAATTTAATGTCTTCGTAAAAAGTGTAGTACTCTGTATATATTTAGTAATAATAGATTATAAATATATGGTACATATATAAATATCTACTGTGCTTTTTTATTTATTTTAACTGTTACATTAATTATAGGTTTTATTCGTATCTTCAATATTCGTATATCAATAATTCGTACCTACATAAAACACACATAAGAAACCATATCCCCATACACACACGCACACAAATGCACACGCCACACACACACATTTTATACTCTTAGAATCAATAGGTACGTCAATATGAATGAAATATAAAATCTCCCACATTTTAAGGGGAATCGATTCGCACGTTATTACCGAAGTCATGAACATTAATGCAGCCATGGTGCGTTAGCCGCGGCGCCCACCTAAGCTACATGATTTCGACATGGCTTGTAGCATGATTCTGACGATGCTCTGACGTGACCACGAGTGACACTGCTTGCACCAACCTGTGCAACAATAGCATGTCGCAGAGTTCATTTTGGGCCAAAATCTCGCCTGAAGAGGATAAACATGCCCTTGCTTTGCTACAGATTTCAAACATTCAAAGTGCCAGCAGAAGATTTTGAGTACATCCCTAAGGGAAAAATTTTTAAAAGTGGTGGTACTTTCAATTTTATGAAGAAATTAGAATTACATTTCGCATAGATTTGCACTACAAGTTGCAAGAAGCATCTTGCGAGTTCCTGTTACTGTAATCGGGTCTAGTATAACATATAAACATGGTCTTTCATGAACTAAATCAATGAATTTAATATTAAAAGCTAGGTCGCCTTTCATTTTGCGTATACAAGTCACTACAAGTGTCATGTTACGCGCCACTTCAATGCGTCACTAGTAGCAAGCGGAATGGCACGTCACGTCATGCGGCGTCACGCCACGCAAATGGGCGCTACTACATACAATCCCTTTGAATGTTGAGGCGAGTGACAAGTTACGCGTCAAATCACGCGTCAGATCACGTGTTACGTTACGTAGGTGGGCGCCGCGCTTAAGATATGCGCGTCACGTGGTACTCACGCACACATGAATCAAAGACTGTCTTCACTATGAACGTTGCGGTGTGTTAGCAACACGGTATCTGGACCTATAAAACATCTTTGGTTCTATGTGCATGAAAGATAAACACGCATGAATTACATACCTACTGTTTTAGTCACTAAATGCTTCACGCTTATGTCGCTTTGCCGTACACCTAACCGAATGGCCTTAGTATTAATTATGTCTTTAATTTTATTAATTGAAGGCTTTTCAATGTTGATGCATCATGCATGCAAAGATTTTCAATTTTCATCATAATCCCCACCTTTGAGCTCAAGAACAGCATCAATAAAAAAATGGACGACACTAACCAAGCGTCCGCTGGTGTTATTGCTTATACTTAGCATCGGTAACTTGTGGGACAAGTCTATAGAATGCCTCTGAATTCGCAAAACAGAAACGAAAGATGTCGCTGTGATTGATGTTCTTCAGGAAAACAACGTCTATTAATAGACCCACCAACATTAATTGACGATGTAGAAGCAGGGTAAGAAAATCCATTATCCCATATCATGCTCTGGATGTTAAGAATGCGAAACAGGGAAACAAACCAGGAGGTAGGCATCATTGTCTTTTTTTTTCTTTTTTTTTTATAGGAGAAGGGGCAAAGGAGCATGCGGCTCACCTGATGGTAATTGACACAAGTTTGTTCCGGCATAGTATAAAGAGATGGGAAGTACGTTATCTTCATATAAACGCACTGCGCGCGGCTTGTATGTGTGCGTCATAGTATCTATGAGGCGCCGCACGCACACTTAAACACAATCTCGAAGTATTTCGCAATGCGCCAGTCGAGGCTAACACCGCACGAGGTTCGCGCGTCACGTAAGCGAGTCACTTATTATAGCATATAATTTTTACTTGACGATGAGATACCTACTTACTTATTTTTGTTGTATTAGTTGTCTATCAGACAGAGGAAGAATAGTAACTAAGTACCTACTTACGGTTATAAAATCGTAATTAAAAATAAGTAATTGACTAATTGGGAATCAGATAAATAGAGCAAAGTTAGTAAAATAATAACAACAGAACAAAAAATTGATTACAGTCTAAGAGGCAGGCGTTAGTAATTTTATGTTATTGTACGATGTTTTTTTTTTACAATATTTTAGTCGCTTTATTCAATTTTTTATTATTATATATATTTATTATACTGTTCTGAATCTTAATACATTTCTGTATTTGTTAGGAAAACCATTGTTGAACTTTATCGACTAATGATCACTGAATTACAGAGATGTATTATCTTTGGCAAGGGCCGGGTTTTAAAACTAATGATTTGGTGACAGTGACAACCCTGAGACAGTAGGCAATTATATCGCGGATTAGGCCGCAGATAACCTACTTGGCCTCTCTTTATACTATGGTTCCGGTACTCGGCGACGTTTTCCAGAGAAATATTGTCACGGCCGGTGAATAGAGCATCACCAGTGCTGTCATCCGCATATCAAAGAATGTTACCAGTTAGCAACATATCATTGATATGCAGAAGAAACAGCGTTGGTGATAGCACGCAGCCTTGTCATTCTTATTACCAAAAAAGCAGCGGTTGCCCGCCAAGGCCTATGCGGCAATCTATGGGGTAGGCCTATGTTCAGCAGTTGACTTTTAATAGGCTGTAATGGTAATCTAATTAATAATCGAAGCCGTGTTTTTTTTTTATTGCAGAGGGTGACAAACGAGCACACAGTCCACCTAATGGTACGTGGTTGCTGTGGCGCATAGAGCCATAGACATCTACTCTTTTCTCTAATATAACTCTTTTCCAGTTAAAAGGGTCTCCGGTTCTCTACACTCACCATACGAAACACAGGAGTGTTAAGCTGCTATTTTACGCTGGTATTCTGTGAAGGCGTGGTCCTTCCCCGGTCAAACCGACCCATTCGTGCTACAATTATACTACTAATATAGCTGCAGCAGAACAGAAGGCAAAATGTTTCGTAATATGACATGTCCTCTTTTTTTGGCTCATTTGATCGCGAAATATATCATCTTTTTTAATGTTAAAAGCTGGTATTACAGTGGTAAGTAACCGAACATATTTCTTAGTCTATAATATTAACCAAAATGGTAAGTAGCATTTAAAAACAATTTTTAAATTTTAATCACATTAATATGTCTAAATCGAAAATGAAAAAGCACGCAGTAGCATCGCCCGCGTCCCGGCTGGAAGCCGCCGCCCGCAGTGCGTCGCGCTTAACAACCTTGTAACGCTATGTTGGCATCGCTGCGTGAGCGTTGATATGTTGTTCTTATGTTGGTAGATTGAGATGTTACCACTTTATTTATAAATACGCAGTATAATTTATTGATTCAAACGGTACTAAGTCTTAATAATATTAAAGGTTCCGTAGTCAAAAGTTTTTAATTGCGTTCAAATTATTCACTTACATATAGATGACATGCCTAAGTGACTCACCGTAATGGCGACAAGATCGACAGATGTCGACGGTGCCAACCCTTAGGTTGTATCTACGATAGTTGTTGGTCTTAATAACCTGATCCTGTATCGCACAGACAAAACCCTCGGTTTCCCCAAAGAGGTCACCGAAACGTAACCAGTGGAGGGAGGCAGCTGTGTCTACGAAAGGCTCATGTATAGTCTTGTAGAACCTCCCGTGGAGCTCTTTCTCCTTCCATACGGTCTCCCGGTCGGAAATGCTCTGTACTGCCGGGTCTTGCCATTGCTCGTTGGCTAAGGATAGAGGGGATAAGCCCTTTATCACAAGAAATGACGTCCCTATAGAATGGATCATCCGATCTCGTCAGAAAGTAATTACGGAGGCTGCACACTTCGCGATTATGCATGGTAAGCGGCTTTAAAAGCCACACCCACACCAAGTACAGCCTCATAATCGACGATCTCAGGTGACGCATCCTATGGGGCGTCATAGTATTGCGGACTTTTCTATCCAGGGCGTTAAGATCAGTTGAGTCCACCTAAGTATGCCAAAGGTATATATGAGAACATGCATGACGCAACCGTTATATGCGTGCGTCTTATTCACATCGGACAAAAGGCTATTAAGCATTTTGATCAAGCGTGCATAAAACACATCGCAAACTGACTGCTGCATACCCGCCTCATCAATATCGAAGTTCTGTGATATACCCAGGTATCGGTATGTTTCAGCCTCGGAAAGGGTCCTTATGTTGATGGGCAGTTATAAGTCTATGCCCTCAGAGTTAGCAACCCTTCCCCTTTCTACATGGAGGACCGCACACTTATCCGCCCCAGCTCCATTCCAATAGAATTACTAAAGTCACAAGTGATATTTTGCAATTAACTAAGATGGGAGCAACTAGAAGCGAATAATTTGAGATCATCCATATACAAAAGGTGGGTCACATGTGTAACTCCTTTCTGAAGCTGAAATCTCCACCCGGAGTCTCCAGTAAGGTACTGAGAGGGTTCAGGGAGATGCCAAACCAGATTGGACTCAAACAATCGCCCCTTATTATTATTATTTTGGCTTTATAGCCGGATAGTGACGGCGTTAAAGAACCCAACCTCTTCCTGAGGAAGTCAAAAAAGATGAAGAAGGACTACCTAGAAGATCCTGTAACGACAAGTGCATTATAGTTATCTCGTACTACACAGAAGTAAAATCCCTCAATATGTGACAGGATGTAGCTTCAAATGTACATTATGGCCAGCATTGTGATCACAAATATAACAGTGGTAGAGCCACGCGGCAGATTTTGCTGTGGCTCGAACCGGGATGGTATCACGACCTCACAGAATACTAGCGTGAAGTAGAAGATTACTTCTGCGTTTCGTTTGGTGAGTGCAGGTGGCCGGAGACCCAGTTCTCCCCCCCCCCCTTTTTAACATGGTAGCGAAGTTAAATAAGACGCTGCCCCAAGACCAGCACCCTGATGTCAGAGAATCCCTCGCTGAGCATCCACGCCCAAGCTACCCTCCTCTTCTTGAGCGTGGGTGCTCAGGCTGCCCCGATAGAGAAAAGAAGAGAAGAGATGTATCATCTACCACCGGGAGTGCTCTGAGGAATTGTTCGGACTAATTGCAGCCGCTCAATTTCATCATTGCACATCGCGGCAAAACTCGCGATACCATCCATACCATCTGGATGATTGGCGGTCCACCACTGTACGATTTAGAAGAAGTTTTCTTCCTCGCACAACTTCCTTGTGAAATCGACTACCACCAGAATTTTTTTTGGACCGATACGACTTAGGGACCTCCAAGAAAAGAGCCTACTCTTTTTAAAACGTTTAAAAGGTTATTCCCTTGGTGTTGCAGTTGTTTATGGGCGGCAGTAGTCACTTACCATCTGATAAGCCGCATGCTCGTTTGCCCCCTCTGCTATAAAAAAATGTGCATGCTAAGCGATAACGACAAATGCTCCTACTAAAGAAAAAGCCTAAGTCCAGAAGTGGAACGATGTTTCAATTAGAAAAAAACTGACTCTAATCTTGTTGATCGACAATGGACGTAAGATGTACTTTCTTTCTTTCTTTCTTCTTCACTTTTCTTTCTTTCTTTCTTTTACACTCACTAATAAAATGCTTGTCACACAACTCTCTGAGCGGTGAGAGTATTTTCGCAAGTGTTGAGCCAATGTTTATTGGTGAATCGATCTGGCTCACAAAGCCTTGCAAAAAAACATTGCAAGAATGATTCATATCTATTAAAATATAAAATAACATTCGTATTTCAATAGAACAACGACGCTATCGCGTCGTATCTCATAACATTTTTAATAACACTTTTATATGTGCATTTAACATTTTTTGGAACGTTACTTCAACAGTAAAAATTTTCCTGTATCGTAGAGGCGGTTTTCATACAAAATTTACACAAGGACACACATCGAGAATCACAACATTTAGCTGTGGGCCATACAAGCACTTATTCCGTACGGGATTCAAACCCAGGTGCTCAGTCGCCGCCCTGTTACGCTACGGAGGCGTCGTAATAAAATCGGCTAGGTGTGACGAAATAATGTTAGATATTTTCAGTTTTCAGATCATTTCAGGTCTTATAATCACGTTCAATTGCGACACTTTGAAATTCTTTAGCAGTAATCTTCATTTCTAGTTATATCTCAAACTTCTAAATAGAATAATTAAAAATTTAAAATTTTGTACAACCAACTCCAATACAAATTATTAAGAATAACTCAAAAACTATTGGTCAGACCTTAATCAAATTTATGTCCTCATGTGTAGCACCAGCTTTCAAATAAAAAAGAATCATCGAAATCGGTTCACCCAGTAGAAAGTTATGAAGTAACACACATAAAAAAACATACAGCCGAATTGAGTACCGTCCCCTTTTTGAAGGCGGTAGAACCCAACAAAAATCCACTGCTAAACATCCACTATGGAATGCCACAAAACATGTTGTTAAGCAACTTGCATCCATCGAGTTTCTGCAAGCCCTACCAGGTCGTCACTCCATCTAGCCGCTCCACTCTACTGCTTAAGTTAAGGTATATACGTCCCATAACTGGGCACAGGCCTCTTCTCATTTCTAAGAGGGTTTTAGAGCAAGGAAATGACCGCCGCGCTTCTCAAATGCGTGTTGGCGAACTGCAAATATTTTCGAAATTTTTATTTCTGAGGTATAAAAATAATATAATAAAGTCACGATGTTTTCCTACTTTCACGCGGTAAATCAGCATCTGAAATTGCAATTAACAATTTCATTGGTACCGGCGGAGATTGAACCCGTGTTTTTGTTTAAAAACGTTACCTCCACACTAGGATTTTTCTCCTGCATCGCGGGGGCAGTTTACATAAATAGATTTCACAAAGACAAACATCCAGACCCAAAACAATTATTTGTAGGCCATACAAATACTTGTTCTGTGCGGGATTCGAACCTGTGGCCCTTAGCGCTGCAACTCATTGCAAAGCCACTGCGCTACGGAGCCGTCAATGTTGCTCGCGTAGTATGAAATTTACAGCGACCCCTGAGCTACGAGTACCAGGGCTCTTAGCCCCTGAACTACTACGGCTCTTTTACTTATTACAATATTTAAACTATTACACTATTGCTAATAAAAATAAAATAAAAACATTGATAATAAATATTACCACCTAGTAATTATTTCCTAGGTACCACCCTTTTACCTATTTCTGCAGCCAGCACCATATCAAGATCAAGACTGTACCAAGTTATAATTAATAGATCAATAAAATCTTCTGACAGTGGTAGAGCCACGCGGCAGCTTTTGCTGTCGCACGGATGGGCCGGCTCGAACCGGGGTGGTACCACGACCTCACAGAATACCAGCGTGAAGTAGAGGTTTACCTCTGCGTTTCGGTTGGTGAGTGCAGGTGACCGGAGGCCCTTTTTAGTGGAAATGAGGCATTCCATCTTAGTCCTCACGGGTGACAACGCATCTGCATTTTGATTCGCAAACGAGGATAGATGTAGATGTCTATGGGCCGCAGCAACCACTTACCATCAGGTGGACTGTGTGCTCGTTTGTCACCCATATCCTATAAAAAAATAGATTAAGCAAATTTTTAAACGCAAAGTATAAGGCCCTGCTTCTAACCGATTTTTAAACAAGGCAATAATCGATCATAAAGCGGTTGTCCATAGGGATTGTTTGCAATTACCTTATATCTGCAATCCCACATTGTAATAATAATTAAAAAGTCTCACGAAAAGTGATATACATTACAGATATCCTACATTCCTACTCTATAAAATGTTATTTTTACGTGATAGAGCCCCGCTGCTATTTGGCTTTGCTGTATTATTACCGCTGCAGCACTAAGGATCTCGGCACAACTCGGAAACATGCCAATTTCATTAATATTTCGTATTGTATAGGATTCTCTGGCGATATTTTTTTATAGGATAAGGATGACAAGCGAGCACACAGACCACCTGATGGTAAGTGGTTGCTGTGGCCCATAGACATCTACATCTATCCTCGTTTGCGAATCAAAATGCAGATGCGTTGTCACCCGTGAGGACTAAGACGGAATGCCTCGTTTCCAGTAAAAAAGGATATCCTGTTATTCTGTGAGAGCGTGGTCTTTACTTCGAGTCAACCCATTCGTGCTACAACTATACAATTAATATAGCTGCAGCATGGCTCTACCGCGTATGTTTACTGTATAACAAATGAAAACCGTAAATATATGATTTACGGTTTTAATGTCGTTTATGAAATATTTATAAATAAAACCGTAAATATAATAAAAATCTTCTTTTTCACGGCTTTTTATCCCTTCCGTTGTAGGGATTTAACATAATCGCCACAGTTGTCGACGGATTGCCGATCACACTACTAGCCGTTTCGGATCTTAGACGCTGTTCTCCTTAGCAGTCCCTAATATGTGAGGTCTGACACAAACGTGATGCTTATATTGCGATCATTCGGAAACCATAAAATCTTTCTGACATTTTCTATATTTGCTCCAACATCCACTGGACGAATGGGTAATAATCGATTCTGTTACAACGTGATGGTACAGTAATATAAAAAATGATCTCTATCTAATACATACTTAAACTTATTCAAACATTCTCCCCTCACTATGTACCATTAGGTAATGAAAGATAGGAATAATCCGAGCTTAGCTAGTTCACCTCCGTACGAGTAATGTAAATATCCGCGGGCTACAACCGCACGATCGCCCGGATCTATCGAATTTGCGATGGGGATTTTGAATTCAGACATCTTGGATTTATTTTTATTTACGCGTTGATGCTGTCTGGAAAGAAACTATCTTTTGTTTACTGCTTTGTAAATTATGCTATTATGTACTGTATAAACCGTATTGACTGTATTATGTACAGTTTATTTTATATAATAAACTATTTAAAACAGGTTTCGTGCGTATATTATCATTTACTTTTACTGCATTTGATTTTAGTAAAAAATGCTTCGACTTCTTTGACATTTTTTCTATATTTCACTGAAAAAACTTTTTACTTATACGTTTTCTAACATTTTTAACCGACTCCAAAAACGGGGGAATATGTTACGATATCTTTGAAGTCAATTAACCTATTTACCTGATTTCTTTTAATTTATCGATAGAATAAATTTAAAAAACAATTGCTCTAATGTTAACTTCGAACAAATATGACAATATTTGTTCTAAGTCCGTTTATTTCTTTTAAACAGTCCATTTATATCTATCTCCCTCTTTTATGATCTGTGCGTAATTTTAAAATTACTTGGAGTCATACTCGTATACACGGTAGATGGAACTAAAGGCTGGCCCTTAAATATTAATTATGGAATTTGATTAGAAACCAATAAAAACATAAGTTATAATCTATAATAATAATTGCTTTTAGAATAAGTATTAAAGTAATTATAAAATAATAGACTTTGGACGTCCTGCAAAGCACAGACTACTCTTATTTCAGAGAGTGTAATAGTGTAATGCCATTACGTCACACTTAAATACAATATTACAATAGTAAAACGCCCAAGCTGCGAGTAATAAAAGAATGTTTTAATTGAAACATATTCGCGCGGATCAGTCGTTCAGCGAGCGCTGTTGAGCTTTTGTTCGGTAGACGTGGGGTCGCGTTCGGGGACCGAACGCCTCGAGGTATTTACTCATGGCGAGTGTAGGCATATTGGTATAAGACAATCTGGCCCCCCTTTAATAACTCCGTAACAATGACTACGATGCAAATAACTATGGCCCTTTTTATTAACTGTAACTGTAGTATATATAGAGTTAACATTTCGCGAAATACTATATGAGGATAACATACGGATACGTATTATGTGACCATTGTCATTTTAGGAGCTCTGTCACGCCAGCAACGCAAATTTCAACAGTTCGTTGGGGTGAACATTTTAAATTTTTAAAGCACCTAATTTTTAAACTTAGCACCTAATTAGCACCTAAAAAGCCCCTAATTTTTGGTTTTTCTAAATGCAAATTCCTGACTTCCTTGCTGGCGATCACAACTCATTTTAGGAGTATTAAAGAACACGTTGGCATTGAAAGGTAATCAATTTTTTTTAAATAAATTTTACCCTTGTGCTATGAATTTTGCTATTATATGTAGACGTTTATACATTCATAAATTGCACATGGACAACCAAAACAGCAAAACCCGGAACAATCACTTTAAGCCGTACAAATATTTAATTCTCAGGCCTAATGCCCAAATTGGGGAGCGTTTAGCGGGGCGTGTAGTGTAGTCGTCGCGTTTAGCATACATTTTAAAAGGTCGTAAGATACTCACGATACTAAAATATTCAGAGAGTTGTAGTGTTATGCTACTTACATATCATTTTACACTATTTTTCCATTCTGTTTTTGATTTTCTGTATTCATATTTTGCATCACCTTTATTTCCATAGGATCCTGTAACGTTTTTACACAATAACAAATCATTTTCACTTCGTATTTTCACGTTGTCTCTAAAAAGGTATAAAAGCCGAACCATCGGTGAATACAGGGTGGTGAGTCATTTCTGCTATCAGTTCTTGCCCCCCTGTCTTCGGGCGGGGAGGTTTGACTGACCTCCGCTTGTTACCTGTTATATTTTTTGTTAACTATTTCTATTTTTGTTTTCGTTATTTATTTGTATAACGTGTACGTGTATACTGTTTCTTGGGAGTTACTTGCTCTTTTCAGAGCAAGGCCCTGCTCTTTTAAGAGTAAGGGCATTTCTCCTTGAATAAAAAAACGTCCCGTTCTTCTGAGAACGGTGATCCCGCCCCTACTGTTAGGTTCAGAACGTCTCTGTTCTTTTCAGAACAGCATCCCCCACCAGCCCCATTCATTTCTAGCATCATGTCGAAACAAGACCTTATAGGGTCCATCGTCTCAGGCCTTAATAGGCTGGATAATTCGGCTCTCGCCGCAATCGTGGCAACTATTGCCTCGTATGCCCCTCAGGCACCTCAACCGCCGCCCGTTATAGCGGCCTACCTAGAGTCCAAGAACTCTTTCGCCCCCTTAGATATGGAGTACGCATGCTCCGAGTCTGAATCCACTGCGACGGCCCCCCGGAAGAGGCCCGCCACCTATTCTGGCACCGATTCCTCGGAGTCCTGTGACTCCGACGAGTCATCCTTCACGACCGTCTCCTCAAAACGCGGCGGTAAACGCACCGCGAAAAACCGCACACCTCCCGTTTCAGCGGCCCCTGCCGCTCCTTCAACCTCCGCAGCCCCCGTTGCTGCCTCAAACCCCGCAGCTCCCGCTGCCGTCCCTGCCTCCGCAGCCCCCATTGCTGCTACGGCTCCCCTAATGTCAATGGACATCGCCCCGCCATCCAAGCCAGCTTCCCGCTGTGCCCCAGTACTTGCAAAGAAGCAAGTCCCGCCCCCTGTCTTCCTAAGAGACAAGGCCAGATTCACCAAGTTGTCGAAATCATTATACGACACAGGCATTAAATATGACCATGCGATTAACCTCGGGGAGACTATTAAAATCATTCCCAACTCAATCGATGCCTTCCGTAGTATCACCAGGCTATTCACAGCCGAACAAGCCTCCTACCATACTTACGCTCTTCCGGAAGAGCGTAAAATCAGGGCCGTCATCCGCGGCGTGCCATTTGAATTCTCCAACGAGGAAATCCTTGCGGACCTTAAGTCCCAAGGTTTCCCTGTAGAAGCCGTGCACAAGATGCACAGTAGAACGGGCCAGAGGTTCAACCTGGTCCTAGTCATCTTAACCAACGTGCCGGAGGCAAAAGCCATCTTCCGGCAGGTACGCACAGTGTGTGGCCTGTCGAGAGTGAAGGTTGAGCCCCCACATAGGCGCGGGTTCCCGGCGCAGTGCCACCGCTGCCAGCTATATGGTCATGCGGCGGCCAACTGCTCTGCCCCACCCAGGTGCGTTAAGTGCCTTGAACCCCATAATACTAAGGATTGTCCTCGGCCCAAAGGCGCCGAATCCCCACCCGCGTGCGTCCTGTGTAAGCAAACAGGCCACCCGGCTAACTACAGAGGCTGCCCTTGCGCACCTCATCCTCGCCCCAGTAGGCAAGCTCCACCGCCGGTCAATGACCGCTCATTCCCGGCTCTCTACCAACGGTTGCCCCGTCAGGGCCTTTCACAGCCCATCCAGGGCTTCTCTCGACCCTCTCAGGGTCCCCTTAGGCCCCCTCAGGGCATTATTCGGCCCCCTCCGGGCTTCTCTAAGCCTATGGAGCCTCCAGTCTTTCCCTGGGGCCCCAAAAAGGCAGACCCACCGCGGACTACCTCCGCCCCACAACAATCACAGCCCTCAATGGCTGATGACCTAAAAACGGTGTATTCCGCTATTAGGAACATCGACGTTGGGGAAATCGCTGTGTTAGCACGCAAATTGCGCGCTGCGAGGTCCCCTCAGGACCGTCTCCTCGCTCTTGCAGAGCATCATAATCTTTTGTGCTCGTTGTAAGTTAAGTTAACTTAATTAACTTAACTTACGATGACAGAGCAGGTTGCTCTACCAAAGTCTCACGGTCGTATCAAACCTAAGGGTTTATCGCTTGTATCCTTTAATATTCGCGGTTTGCGAAATAACCTCCCAGAACTTAAGCTCTTTCTTCAAAATCGTGAAGCCGATTTCCTCCTCCTACAGGAAACTAATCTCAAAACTAAGGACACTAAAGGCCTTTCTATTAAAAACTTTTCTCTTCTTCGTAATGACAGGCACGACCGCCGAGGTGGCGGTACGGCCATTTATTACAAGAAGTCACTCCACTGCTCTCCCATTTCTACTCCGCAGCTTACCAATATGGAAGCCACGGTATGCAGGCTAGCTATGACTGGACATCATTCCATCTTCATAGCCTCCTGTTACATCCCTTCAGGAACCCATCCCCTCAAAAAAGATTTTGAGTCTATTTTATCTTTAGGCAATTCAGTCATTATGTTTGGAGATTTTAACTCCAAGCATACTGAATGGACATGCCGTACTACCTCCCCTAGTGGCAAGGTACTGCTCGATATCACGCAGTCTCTTGACCTCACCGTTCACAGTCCCCTAGGTGCTACTCACTATCCCGATGTCACCGACCACGCTCCCGACGTGCTAGATTTTGCACTACTCAAAAGTGTTTCCCTCAACCTCAGGGCAATCGAGACACTAGACGATCTAGGATCCGACCACCGACCGGTCTCCCTCATTCTTGGCCATCAGCCACCCCCATCAACACCCTCGACTAAAACCTTCACAAATTGGAAGGGCTTCAAGGAGTCCCTAGCGAATGCTCTGGACTCACAGGACTCTCCCATCTCCCTATCGTCGGACTTAGACAGTCCCGAAAAAATCGACACCGCGGTCGATTCACTCTCCACCCTTATTAAAACCTCCCTTAAGGAGAATGAAAGGGTAGTCCCGGTTGCTAATAATAGTGGGCTTCCCCTACATATTAGCAACCTATTAAAAGCCAAGAAAGCTGCTTTCCGGAGAGCAGCAAAATACCCCACGCCCGAATATAGGCACACGGCTAATCGTCTTCAACGAGAACTCCGTTTCCGCCTCTCTGAATTTCGAGACCTCGAAAAGAGTAAACTCATGGAGAATATCTCTCCCTCTCATACAGCGTACTATCGGATGGCAAGAGCCCTCCGCATAGACGCTATCACCCACACTCCCCCTCTCTCCCGTCCCGACGGTACGGTAGCCTTCGAGGACGAGGAAAAGGCTGAGTGCTTTGCAGACAGCATTGCCGCTCAATGCTCTCCTAGCTCTCAACCCGTTGACCCTTCACACGTCCAGGCAGTGGAAGATGAGGTCCGCCGCCGGAACTCACCCCCTACAGCCTCCGAACCTATCTCTGTGTCCAATGATGAGATTTCATCCCTCATCAAAGGACTTAAACCCAAAAAGGCTCCGGGCGCGGATGGCATCTCCAACCAAGCCCTTAAACACTTTCCTGAGCAGGTGTTAACCTTTTTATCTATTATCTTCAACGCCTGCTTCAACCTTAGTTACTTTCCCACTACGTGGAAAGAGGCAACTGTGATTGGTATTCCCAAGCCAGGCAAGCCTCTCAACCTCCCCTCCAGTCATCGCCCCATTAGCCTCCTCAAGGCAATGGGCAAGCTCTTTGAAAGAGTCATCCAAAATCGCATGAGGCGCCATCTGTTTCCCACAGACGGTGACCCTCTTATCATTCCCCATCAATTCGGTTTCCGAGCGAAACACTCCTGCCCCCAACAAGTTCACCGTATTGTGGAATATATCCTCAGCGGTTTTTATCCCCGTCGTCATAAGACTATCGCGGTCTTTTTCGACATCGCCAAAGCCTTTGATAGAGTCTGGCATACAGGCCTTATCTACAAACTATACAAAATAGGTCTCCCCGATCGTCTAGTACGTCTCGTGGCCTCTTATCTAAATCATCGTACCTTTCGTTTTAGACACGAAGGCACGCTATCTTCACAGCGCACCATCAAAGCTGGTGTCCCTCAGGGCTCAGTACTTGCTCCTCTGCTGTACATCCTGTTCACCAACGATATTCCCATTCCGCCGAAAGGTGTTCAGCTCTCCCTCTTCGCAGACGACACTGCTCTCTACTGTAAAGGTATCTCGCTACCTTTCATACGGAACAAGGTCCAAAAGTCAGTTGATGACCTAGGAGCTTGGTTCAAAAAATGGCGCATCGATGTGAACCCGGAGAAGAGCTCCGCCGTTCACTTCGATTATAAACGACGCCGTATCAAAAACACTCCACCAATACGTATGCTAGGGACCCCTGTCCCCTGGCATACGTCTGCCAAATATTTAGGTGTCACTCTAGACACAGGGCTAACTTTCAGGCCCCACGTCAAGAGAGTAACCCGTCACGCACGTTTTTACCTGAATAGGCTCAACAGTATGTTGGGCCGACACAGTAAAATGTCCCTCAGAAACAAGCGTACCCTTTATAAGGTCTGTATACGACCAGTCATGTCCTACGCGGGCCCCATTTTTGCCCACGCTAACCCTAAAATTATTAATGAACTCCAAGTAGTTCAAAACCTTTTCTGTCGTCGAGCTGCGAACGCACCTTGGTACGTCCGTAATGCCGACCTTCATCGGGACCTAGAGCTCCCTACAATTCAACAATTTCTTAAAAAACTCTCTGAGAACTTCTTCAAAGCCTCAGAGTCGCACTCCAATCATCTTATTCGTGAGGCAGCTACTTATGCAGCCCCACTCCCCTCTCGCTATCGAGTCCGCAGGCCGAGAAACTCTCTCTCGGACCCGCCTAATAAACTGTCAAACGACCTGAACTGCCTCATGGCGGCTCAGGCCAACTCTAATTAAATTATTCATAATTAATTTGCCTTCGTAGGCACTCCCTCAGCGGCTCGTAGCCGCCTGCGCCCTCTTTTCCCAAAAGAGGGTCGCTTCCGATTCGGCATAAGAAGCTTTAAACAGCTAAGTTGCCACTCCCCAAAGGCGGTTTTTAGCGGGTATCACTTAGGTCCCCCGGTAGGCAGTGAGTCCCGCATAACCAGGACAGACCGGCTGTCGTGGTATGCGTAATGCATTTTCCGCCTCCCTCCGTGGTAGCCCTTTTCCAATTGCTTCGGGCGCAAAAAAAAAAAAAAAAAAAAATGAATACAGGGAGTCTCGCTTCAGTTTTCAAACGAGAAGCATCTACTAAAGGCCTTATCCCGGGGCAGTGCGGCCTCCTATCCTGCAAGCCTCTATCTACATCTGAAGTCGTCGGCGTAGTCTACTTCAAGCGCGGAGCCGCACTACTCCGGGATCCTACAAGCCTATACTTTCATCTGGAGTCGTCGCCTGCGCCTCCACCTGCTAGTGCCCGCGCTAACTTTGGGCGCTGCGACTGCTTGCTCCAGGCGCTGAGTGCACCTACTCCAGGCACTACGTGTGCCGGCTCCGGACGCTGCGTGTGCCTAGACCAGGCGCTGCGTGCTATCACCGCCAAGAAACTACAAGCTCAGCGTGTGCCTACTCCTACTCCAAGCGCAGCGTGTGTCACTTCGACCTTTAGGCTCCACTACAATATTCTCCTATCTTTATTTTTTTATCTAATTGTAATTTCACCTCATCCATCACCATCATCATATTTCATTTTTTTATATAAAATTGTAAATACCTTTTTAAAAATTTAAATATATTATTTTCTTGTTCTACTTTTGTTGTTTTGTTGTTCTTAGGTTAGGTTCTTTTTTTTTAATTGTCGCTTTACGACAGAGTATTTTTGTTATGAACACGCTGGTTGGCCGCTCAACACTGAAATCAAACCACGGAGTGGGTACAGAAACCAGTAGCCTATTTTCTGTGATGTCAGTAACTGCTGTTAGCTAAATAGTTGGTTGATTGGTGACGATGACAGTGATGTTTATGACTCAGTTCGTGATTGAACGTCACATTTCTGGACTGTGCTTTTACACACAAATCAGTGTACAGATGTAGTGGGGTCTGAGCTGGCGTCAATAAGTAGAAGAGACCGAGTTGCTTTTACCCAACTTATACTAAAGCAACCCAATCTCTACCTACTGGTTATAAAGCTATTATAGTATATATATAATTATTTGTCTATGCAGGCGTTTTGGCAAAAAAAAACGAAGACGGATTTAAGACTTTATTTTCAAGTCAACATATGAGATAACTGAGTAAACTATTATGAAAGTATGAAGAAATAAGTAAGTGTTTTATACGTGGTAGAGCCATGCTGCAGCTATATTTCTGGTATAGTTGTAACACGAATGGGTCGGCTCGACGTGGAAGGACCACGCTCTCACAGAATACTAGCGTAAAATAGCAGCTTAATGCTGCTGTGTTTCGTATGGTGAGTGTAGAGAACCGGAGACCCTTTTTACTGGAAACGAGGCATTCCATCTTAGTCCTCACGGGTGACAACGCATCTGCATTTTGATTTGTAATCGAGGATAGATGTAGATGTCTATGGGCCACAGCAACCACTTACCATCAGGTGGACTGTCTGCTCGTTTGTCACCCTTATCCTATAAAAAGAAAACAAATTGATGAGAAGTAGTGGTCGTCTAGTTGTCGAACCTCAACCGTAATATGTAAATGTTTTAAATTTGTGTTTTAAACAAGCTGTATTTCACTTTCAAATGCACTTTAAAATATAGATATATCTCAACATAATGTAAAATAATTTGTATATACAGGGTTTACTTTTCAAAGAGTAGTTAAATTTTAAACTTAAGTTCAAATATATAAATAATGATATAACGTTATTGCAGTTTTTGAAAATACAAGTGAATAATGCTTCTACTTTTATTTGAAATCGACCCTTACGAATGTGTGCGTGCACAGTAAAATCAGTTAAAATAATTAATTACCACGCATTTTGAATTTAAAGGATAAAATGACAAAATGTTAGTAATATTTTCTTATTAATTTTTTTTTTCACCCTTTGCCTATATAACTTATTCTGAACTTCTCTGAAAATACCGGTTATTCCAAAATAACCCTGTAGATAATAGCGTTTTGTCATTACATACGCTCACAATTCTTTGGTGATAATGGCTAATCTGTGCACCTGTTGGACCACAGATTATTATGTGTTTGACATTGGCAATATGAACATAAACACTGAATGTTTTATATAAGTTTATTTAATGTATTTGTAAATTCTATCTTTTTGCACTCTCTCTCCATATATATATATATATATATATATATATATATATATATATATATATATATATATATATATATATATATATATATATATATATATATATATATATATATATATATATACCCATTGATTGATTTGGAATTGAAGATTGTTCTCTGATCTATTAATATCACAAAATTAAGATAAAAATGCTCACATCACTAATGACTTACTTTTATTTTACAATTTCTTTTTTACATATTACTGTCTCTTAGAATCCTTATGTAATAATTTTATCGTAATGAACATTATAAGAAATCGAAATGTTTTTGTATTCAAATTAATTTCAGAATTTAAATTTACCGAAGCTTTTTAACTTTTAAAATCCAGTTTAACCGGGCCTTGAACTTTTAAAACAAAAAGACCGCATGAAGAATTGAATGCCATAGTCTGGTGGTCTCATTACAGTAGTAACTGTGGGTCGTGCTAGCTGCAGGGCGTTTTGGCCAAGTGAACAACATTTTGAAATAAATAAGGGCTATCGTCTATACACGGCAATTTACTTACTACATAGTTTTAGATATATGAAAGAAACACAATTAAAAAATTACATTGTACAGTCTGTGTATAGTGCCGTTAAAGATTGATTAAGCGAAGATAATATAATAAGGTACATTCGTAATCAAAATTGTAGTCGGTGCCTTTAGAATAGTTAAAAGCAGTTTTAAGTGTTGATTTACCATGTGTCATATTTAAAACATACGAATTTTTTTTCACAAGTTGTGAAGTCTGCCAAACCCGCACTAAGGAGTATGAAAATTGGGGGAAAAGGGTTAATTGAAAATGGGGTAGAATATCCTCTAAAATGGGAGAAAACCTGTAATTTATAGTTGAAAGTATATAGACACTTTAAAAATTATACTTTTAAATATTATGTAGTCTGCCTATAAAATGTCCATTTTCTAAAAATGGGCCATTCGAACTGTATACTATAAATTCTAAATTCAAATAAAACATTTGAGGCATGATATTCCTTTTTTAAAATTTCAATATTACTGTATTGAAACGATCGTCGTACCTTATTTTTAAATATGAGTACTGATGAAAAAATAATTCGTCTCAAACGGCACGTCATATTAATGAAGAATACGGATTTAAAACTAATAACCAATATTCGGGAAATTTGGGTTTTTCTTTTTTTTTAATTCATATTTAAAGGGCTTTGTCGCTGATGCGATTATGCCGCCCTGGTAGTTACAAAAAAATCTTAAATTAATAATTACTAACAAATATAAACTATTATTACTTACTTATTTATTACTTATACTAACAAATACAGTTTTTTGGCATCATCTGATAACGGGTCCGATAAAATACTATTACTACTACCAATTAAGGATAAATATAAATTGCAATTTACCCTTTCTCTTGAGTTCTGGGCACATTCTATCAAAATGTGACGAAACATCAACGATAATATTACATGATGAAGAATTTGGTGAGGCAATTTGGGTTTTTCTTGGTGGTAGCACTTTTCTTCTGCATAGAAGTCAATCTGGGTAGGTAACAATATTTTACCTATTTCTGTCGCCATGCAACAATGCGTGCACTGGTGCATTTCGGTCTGAAGCATAAAGAAAGCCATTATAATTACAGGTTGTGATTCATACTATCTTAGTCCTCAGGGGAAATTTCAAACAAAAGGCTACAGTTCCGTTATCAAGTCCTCACGGGTGGCGACGCTTCTGCGTTTTGATTCTTTATTGAGGATAGATGTAGATGTCCTGTGGGTCACTGCAACCACTTACCATCAGGTGGACTGTGTGCTCGCTTGTCAGCCGTATCCTACAAAGAACTGTAGCCTTCTTTGTATCAAATTGGCTGTAAGTGACCAGCTCGTTTGTTCGTAAAGGGTATTTATTTATTATACCAATTTATTCTTATTAACACTGCTAAAAATGGAATAATAGGGAATTATTCAATTTTTGATAGGGTTTTAAAGCAAAGAAATGTCCGCCGCGCTGCCCCAATGCGTGTTGGCGAACTTCACATGTCTTCGAAACATTTTTTTCTTATTTCTGAGACACGCATCTTTCTCACGATGTTTTCCTTCACCGCCAAGCAAGTGGTAAATCAGTACTTAAAATTGCAACAAACAATTTCATCGGTGCCGACAGGAATCGAACCCGGGTTACTCGCGTACTGTGACATTTACAGCGAGCGCTTAGCGCCTGAGCTACCACAGCCCTCTCAGAAATAAGAAGAGGTCTGTGCCCAGCAGTGGGACGTATATAGGCTAACTTTACTTTTTTTTTACTTAATTTTATTTTTGGAAATGTTTTATAACCAAAATTTTTATAGGCTAGGTGGGTGCAAGTAGATTCTGGTTTCTGAATCCTATCAGGAAGTACAGTAACTACAGAGCCTTCCAAACTCTCATTTATTAGCTTTTTTTTTATTCAAATAGATTCGACAAGGAACTAAAATCACTAGACAAGTACGGACAGTACTAGGCTCACAGTGATGGAAAGGGCTTGACTTGCGGGACGAGAAGGCGTTCCGTCAGCGGCTCGCGGCGATCACGACACGACGTGAAGTCGGCGTTAGGCCGCGGACATTATGTGGTAAATAAGATTAAAGGCGTTTATACAAGCTAAAATATTTGTGTAATCATTTTTTAGCATTTAAACTTCGAACATGACTCTACAATGAGGGTATTCACGATTATTTCTGCCACCAGGGCGGCGCCACTAGAAAGTGATGTATAATTCAAATGAGGGACAGATTCATAGCGGGGAAGTTAATTTGTTCGGAAAATGTAAAGATTATTGTTTCTTTCTTTACTATTGGCTATATTTCATATTAATAAGATTAAAAATAAATAAAACAAACCACAAATAATCATAAAAGAAGAAAAATTTTAAAAATTGTTAGAAATGTGCAAAAAATTAAAGAGCAAACTACTGACGCATTGTTTTGTTTATTAATATAATACTCTAGAAATTGATAAACTTTTATTAAAAACCAACTTCTCAATTAAATTACGTTGTGTAACAAAAATACTTTACCTCAGTGTCACCTGGCGACATCTGGTGAGCAGAAAATTATTAGCCCTTATTTAAAATAACGTTTTATTAAAAAAGAGACACATATCCATGCCAATTAAAATATTCCGCAATCGGCGCAGCACCACTTTACGACCCGAAAACTAACAATCCATGACTTCAATAGAATTAAGTGAGACATACCCGTTGTAAAAAGTACATAATATGCTTTATTTTTTTCCTGTTAAAAATATTTAAAAATGTTGTGTCCTTCTTTTTGTAAAATAACGAAAGAACTATTACTATTTATGAAATAATAGGAGTTATGAATGGGATAGTTTTCTGGTTTTTAGATTTTCTTTTCTGTGTGGGAGTCCATCTAGGTAAATATCATCTTCTAAACTATCTACCTAAGCAAACATCCACATTCACTGCTGTATTCCGTTTTGAAGGGTATGGAGAATTAATATAAAAGTAAGGTATTCCATTTTAATCCACAGTATTCATGGACCGTGTGACCATTTACAACCCGGACTATTACTTCGCTTGTCACTTTGATGTATGTAATTACTTCTTGAGCAGAAAATGCTTTACTTTTATTATTTGTTACACAAACTACAATGTGTACAACGCCGTTTCCGGCGCGCGACTGTATTCGCTCGCGTGCCAGTAATTGTGGAACGTTCCTTTTTTGAATTACTATCACGACTTTTTCGCTCTAAATATTCCTTTCTTTTCGACTTGGCTGTTTAATGCATTCTTCGCATACAGCCAAGCAATTTAGCAGCCTTCGAAAATTTCAGACATTTCGTTCGTAATCATGATTTTGGCGTTGATGGTTGTTCCGCTTTAAAGATGTTATACGCTGTGTGCACATAGTTTACATTCTTAAAAATATAAATACTTAATATTAATCCTATTTTTTTTTAAATTTAAATAAAATTAGGCTGATTTTGCAGCCTTCAGTTGCAGTTGAAAAATCGACCCTTAGTCAAGGTAAATTGTTAATAATTACACTTACAGTGTTTAGAATAAACTTTATAGCACCGCCTTCAGAATGTAAAATTATTTTACTCTTTTCAGTTCTTTGTAGTCGCCTTTTACATTCTTACCCTTTTGTGTGGATCAAGGAATATCAGAATCTCAATGTCGTATAAATACTTACATTACAAACTTTTATCCCATATTTCTACACCGTTGGGGGGTGGAATTTTTATCCAAATCTCTTTGGAACAACTTCTAAAGTATAACCTATTTAATAAAAAAAGAATCTTCGAAATCGCTTTAAAATTGACAAAGATGTCGTTTAACATACTACATAAAAAACTGAAGAATGCTGATGAATTATTTGACAAATAATGATAATGACAAATATGACCTTCAAGAAAAGAGCCTACTCCTTTTTAAAAGGCCGGCAACGCATCTGCAATTCCCCTGGTACGCCTGGTGTTGCAGTTGTTCATGGGCGGCGGTAGTCACTTACCATCGGGTGAGCCGCATACTCGTTTGCCTCCTCTCCTATAAAAAAAATGAGACCCATGGTCCCGGTTGCTGCAAATCTTCCGAAACGTTGGGAATTAAAAATAAGTAATATTAAACGCAATAAAATCCGTTAAAGTCTGAAAGACTACTCCTTTTTAAAAGGCCGGCATCGCGTCTGCAATTCCCCTGGTGTTAGCCGCATGCTCGTTTGCCCCCTCTCCTATAAAAATAAAAATAAATAAAAAAGTAGTTTTATTCAACCGAGAATTGTTAAACTGCTGCATATTTTGATGTGAACTAAAAAGTAACACAAAATAATTAAAATTAAAAATTTGGTACAGCCGACTTCAATATAAGTTTTTTTTTATATGATAAGGGTGACAAACGAGCACACAGTCCACCTGATGTTAAGTGGTTGCTGCGGCCCACAGACATCTACATCTATCCTCTATTACAAATCAAAATGTAGATGCGTTGTCACCCGTAAGGACTAAGATGGAATGCCTCATTTCCAGTAAAAAGGGCCTCCGACCACCTGCACTCACCAAACGAAACGCAGAGGTAAGCCTCTACTTCACGCTGGTTTTCTGTAAGGTTGTGGTACCACCCGGTTCGAGCCGGCCCATCCGTGCGACAGCAAAAGCTGCCTCGTGGCTCTACCACTGTTAATTAAAAAGTTAAAAGTTATTAAGAATAACTCAAAATTTATTCGTCTGACTTTGGTCATATTCATATGGGACCTTACGAGAAGTACCAGCTTTCAAATAAAAAAATAATCATCGAAATCGGTTCACCCAGTAAAAAGTAATGAGGTAACACACATAAAAAAACATACAGTCGAAGTCTCCTCTTTGGAAGTCGACAGATAAATGGAAATAGAAATCGATTTTTATTTATTATAGATTATAAATAATAGCCACTGGTTCGGAAAATACCCATGTCCTGGAAAGAATGAGTAAGAAACGCTTCGGTATTTTTGAAAAAAGAACAGTTTAAAATAATATACATATTTCACAATTACATAACCATACAAATCATATTAAAAATAGCTCGGTAGCGATCACCTTATCCCCAGAAGTTATGACAGATAGTACAACCATAATTTACGCCACACATAAAATACTCGAACCGGCAATAGGGAGTGGCGTCAGAGGTACAAGACGACTGGTAAGGCGATAGCTAGTACACTAGCCAAGCATTGCGATTAAAGAAAATTCTCCCTAAAGCATGAGAGACCCATTTCCAACAATAGATAGAAGTGGTACAGATACGGACTGATGAAGAAAAAAAGATCATAAACATAGTTCAAATATTATTTCCTATTAACACATATTCAGATTCACAGGTTTATATATGTCTTTAAATTCGTTCTACCACTGTTACTGAAAATACCACTGTCTTGGGAACAATCGGCAAGAAATCCATCTGGATGTTATATAACCTCTAGTTATATTGTTTTAAACAATTGAATGAATCAGCCTTGGTAGCGAATACATCATTCATCATCATGATTACAACCTACCAAAAGACCACTGTAGAATGTAGCCGTCCCCTTAGATTGACTCATAGAGCCATATGTGCCATAGTCGCCACGCTTGGTAAGCAGGTAAACAACCCCAGATTTTTATTTATTATCAGAAAAATGCTGCCCATTTTCTGTTTAATTTTCCTCTGTTAACACTCTTTATGCACAACTGATGTAACTGTGAATGATATGGTGAAAAAATTGTGTGATAAGAGAAAAGTGTGGTTTGCAAGACGATGTTGTGACCACGATTATAAAAGCATTGCGTCGGTGATTTGTACGCGTAATAATTTAAAATTATAAAATTTGTGCAAACGACTTCAATATAAATTATTAAGAATAGCTCAAAAACGATTGGTAAGATCTTAATCAAATTTATATGAGACCACATGTGAAGGACCAACTTTCAAATAAAAAAAAATCAGCGAAATCGGTTCGCCCAGTAAAAAATTATGAGGTAACACACATGAAAAAACATACGGTCGAATTGCGTACCGTCTTCTTTTTGAAGTCTGTAGAAAAGAATGTATGAGGATAAAGTAACATAGTAGATATGTATATCGTTGTGAAAAAGGCAAGAAAAGTGTGTCAGCTTCTATTCAAAGTAAAATTTCATAATCACACACTTGGAATTTTTCTCTCCAACTTAGTGGCGTTTTACATACATAAATTTAACCTGGGAAAACATAGAAACTCACATTACTATATTAAGGCCATACAAATAAATGTTCCATAATAGGATTCGAACCATCGGCTGAGATACCGAGCACTTGATATACACTAGCTGGTTGCGTTACTGCCGCAGAGGAAATAATTGTGGAAATATCGTTTTAAATTTGGAAAGGCTATATTGTTTAATTACGAATGATAATACGTTCATTAAAATTTTATGATATATGACTTTCAAGTAAATGTATCCATGCGATACGCGCGCCACCAACTTTGTTTTAATTGTGGTATGTCTATAACTTTCGCGGAAGTGCATGCAATATGTTGACTAAGTTTTACCGCAATGTGATGAACGGTATGGCAGCGAATAAAATACGGACAAATATTAATTTTTCTACCGACTTCAAATAGAAGACGGTACTCAATTCGACTGTACGTTTTTTTTCTTTTTTTTATGTGTGTTACCTCAGAACTTTTTTCTGGGTGATTTCGATAATTCGTTTTATTATTTGAAAGCTGGTACTTGTCATGTGGTCCCATATAAGTTTGATCAAGGTCTGACCAATAGTTTTTAAGTTATTCTTAATAATTTATATTGAAGTCGGTTGTACAAAATTTTAAATTTGAAATAGAAACTTTTTATTCAATATCTATAATAATAAAATAAAAAAACTAAAACTAGAAACTTAATTATCATATTGTCCTACTCCCCTCGGTATCGCGCCAAGAACGCTGGCTGCGTTTCCCCGCTGAATGACTATAATTAACCTTTGAGTTTGACTCATATTTGCGCCACTTACTCAGTTCAGCTGCCTCTGATGCCGCCCCAGCTCTAAACGAGGTACCCCTGAGATGAGAGGCCGCCAGAGTGTCTACGCAAGTAGCATCCCACACTAGGGCTTTACCTCTTTCCCAAAGGACCAATTTCATCCCGTCAGGTCTCCTGCCATCGTCTCTAAATATTCCACAAGGCTCTAAAACCAAGGGAACATTAATAGAGACAAGAGCCCTTCGGGTGACATCGTTCAAAAAACTGTGTCGTGAAAACCTACCAGCGCTTTTCTTACATGAAAGTCCGTGGAGCCCAAATTTGTCGACGTTGCGAACACAGGGGCACTGATGGTAAATTATATATATATTAGAGTAATCACATTGAGAGGAAAAGACGACAGATACTATTAGTTCCAAATAAAATGTTAAAAAACTAAGGCGAATTGGTCACTAAAAAATATGCTATTTAAATATCTTGTTTTATTACATGAAATTATATTGTAAAGGCCGAAATATGTAAAAAATATTCGCCTTAAAACCATCTATTGGTATTCTCTTAATTAGAAGCTCCCTAATTAATAGAAAAATCGTCGTATGTTACCTTTTAAATTCGTATTTCTTTTTTACTTAAAATATGAAAGATGTTACAAAAACATTTACTAATTTATTTTCTGTTGAAACCAATGTCCTTTCATAGCTTACTTGTACTGATGGTGGTACCCCAACGTTCGAGATTGTTGCTCACATGTTAGATATTCATTAATCTAATATACTTTTGCGTAATATTTGTTTTATTTTAACGCTTGAAATTGGTTAGCGATTAATTAATATAAGTTCTGTGTAGTAGCGGTGTAAGAATATCCACTGCAACATAACATCCCGTGGGTGTCGTAAGAGGTGCCAGAGATAAACAAATCGGCAGATGGACAGCAGCGTCTTCCTTATAATGACCAAAATAAAAGAACTGCGGTTGCCAACCCGCAGTTTGGCAAATATCTCCCCTATAAAGCAATCTATGGAGGATGCCTATGATAATAATGTAATGAATATAATATATTCTTTTCTACCGACATCAAAAAGAGACAATTCGACTGTATGTTTTTTTTTATAGGATAAGGGTGACAAACGAGCACACAGTCCACCTGATGGTAAGTGGCTGCTACGGCCCATATAGATCTACATCTATCCTCGTTTGCGAATCAAAATGCAGATGCGTTGCCACCCGTGAGGACTAAGATGGAATGCCTCATTACCTGTAAAAAGGGTCATTTTTTATGTGTGTTACCTCATAACTTTTTACTGGGTGAATAGATTTCGATGATTCTTTTTTTATTTGAAAGCTGGTCCTTCACATGCGGTTCCAAATAAATTTGATCACGGTCTAACTAATAGTTGTTGAGTTATTCTTAATAGTTTATATTGAAGTCGGTTACACAAAATTTTTAATTTCAAATTAGTCTATAATTATACACATAAAATTTGCATAAAATAATATAATGCCGTGCGATGGCAGCTTAAGAAAATCTACCAATTTCGTGTGTGACGTATGAGGAAAGAATGGAAAATGCCAGAAAAATCTTATGGCTTCCATTAGATAAACCGACGACGCATTATCATTAGGACAAGTGTTCTTGCCGTGCGATCGTCAATCCGCCAAATCGTAACGACAATAATTTAATATTAAAAATTTTGGACAACTGACTTCAATTTAAATTATTAAGAATAACCCAGAAACTATTGATCTGACCTTGATAATTAATTTATATGGGACCACATGACAAGCACCAGCTTTCAAATAAAACAAGAATCATCGAAATCGGTTGACCCAGTAAAAAGTTATGAGGTAACACACATAAAAAAAACATACAGACGAATTGAGTTACGTCTCCTTTTTGAAGTCGGTAGAAAACAAATCCTCCCTACAAAACGATAGGCCCATGTTTAGTAATGTCTATAATTCATATTATTTGTGTCTATAATTCATATTAGTGAATGTCTCTTTTTTTTTAAAAAAAAACGTTACCCCCACACTAGGATTTTCTCCTGTATCGTGGAGGCAGTTTACAAACACAAATTGCACAAAGACAAACATCCAGACCCGGAACAATTATTTGTAGTTCATACAAATACTTGCTCCGTGCGGGATTCGAACCCGCGCCCCCCAGCGCAGAAACTCATTGCTAAGCCACTGCGTCTTATGGTAAAATGATGTGAAAATTGATTAACTTCATTCCTTTTATTGCTTTTTCCTTACCGTTACCGTTATAACCTAAAGTCCACTGTTAAACATAGGCATCCCCCATTAATTGCCGCATAGTGGAGGTATTTGTCATAGATGCCACGGTTGGCAGGTGTTTTGTCAACCGTTTATTTTTAGTCGTTATTAAGAAGACGCTGCTGTCCATCTCCTGATTTGTTTCCCTCTGTCGCCTCTAACGACACCCACGGAATGATATTGGGTAGTGGATATTCTTACACCGTCACTACACAGTAACGCCTTTACCTTACAACATCTATTATTGAGGTCATAATTAAAGTTTCGTGGCCACAGAAAATAGAGGCGAAATTAAGACGCAATCGTAGTGTTATCCTAATAAGTTTGCGTTTACTTGGGCCACATTGAATAAGTTCAAACAGTGGGTAAAGTTTAACAACAATAGCAGCGGTTCTTACATTATATAAAACTTTATATAATCACTGGGTTTTAATGTAAATTGTCAGTGTATTAAGATCACGGAATTTTAATATCCTTCACTATAATGTTATTATTTTTAAGTATTCCATATAAAAAAAATCATATTAATCATTTGCATATAAGTAACTTGCAACTTATTTACAATTTTTAATCGACGACTTCGTGGTGCAGTGGCTTTGGATTTAATTGTTGCGCTGGAGCGCGGGTTCGGATCCCGCACAGAACAAGTATTTGCATGTCCTACAAATAATTGTTCCGGGTCTGGATGTTTGTCCTCGTTCAATTTATGTTTGTAAACTGCCTCCACGATTTTAAAACGTTTTTAAAAAGGAAAACAAAATTAAATAAAGAAAACAAAGAAATTTATATGAATATAAACTTCCCTTCCCTTTCATTGCCTTTGTTTCAACTTTTGTTGATGAACTTTAAGGCCCGGCGCCCACCTACGTAACGTAACACGTGATCTGACGCGTGATTTGACGCGTAACTTGTCACTCGCCTCAACATTCAAAGGGAATGTATGTAGTAACGCCCATTTGCGTGGCGTGACGCCGCATGATCTGGCGTGCCATTCAGCTTGCTACTAGTGACGCATTGAAGTGGCACGTAACACGAAACTTGTAGTTTAAATATTAAATTCATTGATTTAGTTCATGAAAAACCATGTTTATATGATTATCCTAGACACGATTACAATAACAGGAACTCGCAAGATGCTTCTTGCAACTTGTAGGGCAAATCTATGCGAAATGTAATTCTAATTCCTTCATAAAATTGAAAGTACCACCACTTTTCAAATTTTTTCCCTTAGGGATGTACTCAAAATCTTCAGCTGGCACTTTGAATGTTTGAAATCTATAGCAAAGCAAGGGCATGTTTATCCTCTTCAGGCGAGATTTTGGCCCAAAATGAACTCTGCGACATGCTATTGTTGCACAGGTTGGTGCAAGCAGTGTCACTCGTGGTCACGTCAGAGCATCGTCAGAATCATGCTACAAGCCATGTCGAAATCATGTAGCTTAGGTGGGCGCCGTGGCTAAAGAGTCGTTAATTTCGTAGCAATTTTTTTAAATGTATCCAATGTGTACTACAATCAAAGACAGTCTACATAATTGTACCTACTTATTATAAGTACAAATATATTAATGTGAAGTTTCAAATCCATAAAATTGATTACAATCTATACTATTATTAATATAATAAAGCGGAAGAGTTTTTTTGTTTGTTTAAACGCGCTAATCTCTAGAACTACCAGTCCGATTTGAAAAATTCTTTTTGTATATTATAGCCAGATTCATATGGAATAGTATAGGCTATTTAGCATTACGCTATATTACTCACCTAGCCTTAAATATGGATATTTGTTAAGCAAATCAGAAGAAAAAGCACTCCCGAAATGATTTATCCGCGTACGCTGGTCTTATCGTTAGGGATACGTAAATATAATGTTCTAGAAAAATATAGACCTTTACTCCGTCTAAAAAAAAGTCCGCGATACCATATGTCTATTTCTTATACATGAGCCATAATTTGGTATTTCGTGACAAAAAAATATTGAAAATTTAAAAGTGATTAATGAGCGTTATTATTAGGCATTGCCTATTTATCCTTAAGAACGAAAGTTACTTCATCATCAAGACAAACTATGTTATTATGTTATTATTATAAACTTTGTTCTTTATACCATGTTATTTGGACGCACAGTTTAAGAGATAATGTAAAATTAAAATAATTCAATACTTGGCTGGGCGCGCGAACGACGCTTAAACCCTTGCCGTTATTAAATGCTTGAACTAGGTCATGTCGCGCACCTCGGACACGTGATGATGAGGGTGAAACCGCGGGGCACAGCTAGTTTTTAATAAACGAGGCAACTATGAATAAACTGCTCAGCCTTGGGAAGTTTTGTCACTCCGAATTCTATCTATTGTTAAAAGTGAGGGTAGATTACTAATAAGCGGTTAAAATCTCCCACTCGTACATAATTCAACATATATTTTATATTTATATAATTCAAATTCTCTGCCACTTCAAACTATATTAACAATAAGTGATTTTCTTTACTTTGACCGTAAGAAGAAAAATTGTTTTGCAATATATTAAAGGTAGATAGAGAGGAACAGTTTTGTAAAACAAACTTAAGATGTGTGTAAGTGGAGATTGTATCGCAGTTTTGCATTCTCAGCATAATGATGTAAAATCATTAATATATTTATTTATATCTTTATAAAGAGGTTAAACTTACCCATCAAAAGACGTGATGGATGTATGTTTATTTTGTGAAACAATATTAAGAGTTATATAATGTTTAAAAATCTTAATAAAAAACAAATTACAATTTCAAAAAAAAACAGGGTTATCTTCTGTATCGTGGGGGTTTACATACATAAATTGCACAAGGACAAACATCCAGACCCGGAACAATTATTTGTAGGCCATACAAATACTTGTTCTATATTCTTCTTTCTGTATCTTAAATATTTTTTTGTTATTTTTGTTTTGTTACGCTGAAGAAGTATAACTTCCTACGTGCGTACATATGTAAGTACCTACACACACATGTTTTTTTTATAGTAGAGAATAAAAAAGAGCAGGCAGCTCACCTGATGGTAAGTGATTACCGCCGCCCATGAATAACTGTAACACCAGCAGGACTAGCATGGACCGGAGACAATTTTATCCCCGGGGAAAGGAGAAAATGTTTATCCCTTCGCTTAATTTTATCCACCCTTCGAGCATGGGCACACCGGTGGATATAATATCCACAATAGATAAAATGGCAGAGATTCTTAGGCTTATATAGATTTTTGTATGAATATAAACTTAAACCCACGTCCAATGAACCAGGATAAAATTTTCCCTTTCAAATGTCAAAAAAGCATAAATTTTTATCTTTAATTAGGCTCCATCTTAGAGTATTCAACTAATAATACTCTAAGGGCTCCATGCTACGGACGGGGGATATATGTCTACTCGTTATGTCAAACGGGGATATAGGTACTTCTCCGCGATGCCGTGCCAAACATAAGGAAAAGATAATTTTATCTCTTGTCTCTTGTCTTGAATAAATTTTTTGTCCCCAGCCCATCCTAGCCCTACTAGGGAATTGCAGGTGCGTTGCCGGCCTTTTAGAAAGGAGTAAGCTCTTTTCTTGAAGGTCCCTAAGTCGTATTAGAAGTAGTAATCAAAGTAGTAAACGTCTAATAATGCGATCGTCAAGCCCTTTTGAAAGCGTAGAACGATAAGGACGTCGAAGAAAAAATATGTTTGTAAATGCATATATTGTCACTGCTAGTATGCGGATCTGCAAGACGTATACGTGCAAAGTTAAGGATAGATACAAATCTTCGTAGAAAATAATTTCGAAAAAGATTAATATCCTTAGAATAATCTAAAACAATCCCCACGATGAATCACGTGGATGGGGTTGGACAAACAATGGGTTTTTAGGGCTCTCTTTGCCGAGATCGTGATAAAGTTGTCATTACTCACCCCACAAACGCTTCAAACGACAAATTTTGCCAATTGACAACCCGCAGTGCGGTCGCCTTAACTAAATTACTGCGAGCCTACGACCCTCACAATTCCGATACGGAGGATAATAATAGGAAGGGCCTAATTGATTCATTTCAGATATTCATAATTTGAAAGAGCCTCAGTAACAGATGTGTTCATTTTTTTACTTCATTGACCACTCCAGGTGGCAGCCCTACCCTTGTGCTACTGATTTTTAATTTGAGATACGAAAATTAAGTCAACATTAACATAATTTATTTTTGTAACCTTTAATTATTAAATATATAAATTAATATTAAAAATGATGTACAATCGACTTTAATATAAATTATTAAGAATAACTCAAAAACTATTGGTCAGACCGTGATCAAATTTATATGGGACCACGTGGTGCTTCACAAATATAGAAAGATTCATCGTAATCGGTTCACCCAGAAAAAAGTAATGTGGTAACACACTTAAAAAACATTCAGTTGAATTGAGTACCTCCTCCAATTTGAAGTCGATAGAAAACACAAATGTTTGTAAAGAAAGTAGTATCGTTCCAATGTGGTGTAAGAGGGAACATTTCGACGAGAATGTGTTGCATCCTGCAAACTCACAAGACTCCAACGATCAACTAATACCGGAAAATCTATCCAAAAAAACATCAACATCATTTATGTTTTCATCCCTTATCTACAACCCTTCACAAGTCCACTGCTGAACACAGACCTCGACCAAGGAATGCCACAAAACACGGCACTGAGTCAACTGCGTTCAATCACAAAAACGTAGGACATTCCTATATATGTACGTACGTTGTTCTTGTTTATTGAACTTGGCACCCGTTCCAACTTCAACTTTGTATCGAAGAAGTCGACAACCCTGGACGTCGAATGAGTAGAACTGGGCCCTCTTTAAGACACTTCGCAGGTATCCTCTTTTTTAATATTTTTAATGTATACAATGCAAAGTTTATATAAAATGAGAAATGATAGACCCAGCGGTAACTCAAAATTGTTCTATGACATACTAAAAAGAATAAAGAAAAGGACGTTAATATTTGGAGCTCATTAGTGCAGCTAAACCCCGCAGATTAGCCCCCACAATTATGGGATCTTAGGATCTCAAGCAGATGGTAGCACCAAGTCGACTTCTCTATTGACATTTGATTTTTGAAGTGAAAACTTCTTTAGCGGCGTTGTGCACTTTTTTTGTAATGGGTAAAAAATGATAAACTCGCGTCAGGTCACGTGTCCTGATCGAAAATTCGTAAGACGGACGGAGAGTAGACAGCCGGCGCAGCGTAGGAGAGGAAGTAAGTTAGGTTTAATTAATTTTCATTTATTAATTAATATAATTTTATTATTAAGGTTAGGTTTCGATCGAGTCTACTGTACTGCTTGACGAAATTATTAATATAGATACATATGTACTTACACATTATAGATGTAAATTTGTAATATGTTTATACTTTATAGCATTAACCTATATTTTCATAACATCACAATAAGCACATGTGCGGTGTAGGTTTACCAAACAAATAATTTCGAATGAAAATAAGATAATAATAAATAATCTCCGCCATTCCAAAATATCAAAAATGCACAACGTTTTTCAAGTTTTCACTTCTGCCGGCACTCCCGGAGTGCAACCCGTCGTTTTTTTATTTCAGATAATATTTAGGCTCATCGATCCATTGTGCTCTTGACAGGTACGTGACAAGTCGATTGGTGATCGTAAATTCCGATCAATCGCATATAAAACGCTAGTCTAGTTACCAGAGAGAAATTGTAGTACTTTTACGAAAATTATTCTTATCATCATTTCGGAAATCACACTATCACTCTCTCAAGAACTAAGTGAAGCCTGCACCCAGCAATGGGACGTATATAGGCTTCAACTTTATTTACAACTCGGAATTCAATTCGGAATCTACAATTTTTCAAAGCGTTAGTCCCCCTAACACTGACTAGTTTGCAGAAAAACTTTGATAGTTCCTAAAAAGGGGAAGAAGCGTGTGAAAAGCCTTCAATTTCCAAGAAGCCAAAAAATTCCCAGGTCGCTACTGAACCTACTTTCACACCTAGCAACTTCACGTAATGAACGTCCTTCTACAACACATTTGCCGCTGCATAGTTCCCATTCGAAAACTAGTCTGTTTACTTTTAAAAATAAATTCCACAAGGGATTAACGACACATCCGGGGAAGGACCACGCTCTCACAGAATACCAACGTAAAATAGCAGCTGAATGCTGCTGTGTTTCGTATGGTGAGTGTAGAGAACCGGAGACTTTTTTTGCTGGAAAAGAGGCATTCCATTTTAGTCCTCACGGCTGACAACGCATCTGCATTTTGATTCGCAAACGAGGATAGATGTAGTGTTTATGGGCCACAGCAACCACTTACCATCAGGTGGACTGTGTGCTCGTTTGTCACCCGATCTTATAAAAAAATATTCTTACTGTCTTTGACTATAACACAGTATCAGACGTTTCGCAACTTTACGACTTCTCCCCTTCGCCAATCTGAATATTTTACATCTGCTATTAAAAGCCATAAAATTATCTCGATTTTCTCATAATCGCCTTTTACGACCTGAACTAAGTGACATGTGGTGATGTGCTAAAGTTACCTATAAGTAAAGTGCCATGCACTTAGAACTTTAGCCGACTTAAATAGCACCTTCAAATAATATTATTCTATAAAATAGTCCTTTAGGCTTTTGATTCGACAAGTTGACTAATGAACGTGACACACAAATTATATATATCGTAATATTTAAATATTATTATACACAACGACATTGGGTGATTCCGGTACGTCGGCGGCCCGTGTTGTTTTATGGGTGATGACAAGCAAATGGCAAAAACAAACTGTCATTCAACTTGTAAACATTATTTTTGGGTTGTTAAGAAATATTTTTAAGAGGTATATAAACACTTCGTAACTTTAATCATCATAAGACTTTAAAAAAGATTCTCGAGTGGCGGTTTCGTACCGGCGGATGAAATGCAGGGCGTCCCCCCACTAGATGGACTGACGACCTGGTAAGACATGCAGGAAGTCGATGGATACAGGTGGCTCAGATCCGTGCTTTGTGGCATTCCTTGGGGGAGGCCTATGTTTAGCAGTGGACTTGTGAAGGGCTGCACTGATGATATAAACACTTCAATAGAAAATATTTTTATCAACGTATTAATACAGTTATAAAAATTTTATTTATTGCTGTGTTTTACATGAAAAATAATAATTATTAAATATATGTATCTCAGCGTGACGGTCACGCGAGTTCATTTCTTTTTCTCCGTCCCAAAAGTACCCAACGTGCCTAAAGAACTTTTCTTCACAAGTGTTCACTTCAAATCTTTATATATAAAAAGTACGTGTCACGTTGTTTGTCCTCGATGGACTCCTAAACTACTGAACTGATTTCAATGAAATTTTTGGTCAATGTGCAGTTTGGTCCAACTTAAAAGATAGGATAGCTTACATCTCAATTTATAGTCGCAATACAATATTATTTTATTGAAAATTATTTCTCTATTATTTGACAGTCACAATTATCTGTTAGCTCCAAACGATTCTGTCAGATGACGATATCTGTTGACTGGATTGAGTAAATATTTAATAGATGGCGCTATGTTAAAAATACAAAAGTTTAATATATTAAGCTACAATTTAGTAGTATAACCACCACGTGTTGCTGTAAGTATTCAACAAATAGAACCAATTTCAAAAAAAATTTGCAGACTGTGTGCAGTTTGGTCCAACTTGAGAGAGAATAGTTTTTATCCCGATAAGTGACCTTCAATTTTTTATTGCTAATTTCAGGAGTTTTTTTGGGAAAGAAAATGGTCGTTCGGAAAGGGCAGAACAACGTCTGCCTGGTCAGCTAGTATATTTATAAATTATAAATTGACCATGTAATAGCTGCGTCTACTGAGTTTCATAAGAGGTGACAGAGATAAACAATTGAATAAAACTACTTTTACGGATTCTATTGCGTTTAATTAACTTATTATTATTAATTCCCGACGTTTCGGGAACTTCACAGCACCCATGGTCACGGGGGACTGAGGTGATTTACGTCCTGATGTCAAAGTTAACCGGGAGTACCTTCAGCTTTTTTAATAATATTTTTTTTTTTAATTTTGGCCCGATCTACGCAGAATGAACTTACTGTCTTGAAGTCTTGCAGTGGTATGCTTGGGTTTAGTTTTAATTTTATTAATTACAGGATCCCAAGCAGGTGGTAGTACCCAACCGCCCTCTCTATTGAAATTAGGATGTTTTTTTTTTAATTTCAATAGCCTCACGTATCATCCTTGGCATGAACCGCTGTTCATTCTCATCCTAGGGGGCCGTCTAGGATATGATCAGAAACTGCAAACTTCCCGGGACGTTGGTGCATCACGTCAGCTATGTGTTCTTTTACGCGGGTTTTTATTGTTCGTTTAGTTTGCCCTATATATGAGAGACCACATTCACAATTAAGCTTGTACACTCCTGCATGTAAAAGTAGTTTTATTCAATGTGTAGTGTTCGCGTAAATATAAGAAATCGTTAGAGATAAACAAATCAGGAGACGGGCAGCAGCATCTTCCTAAGAACAACTAAAAAAAACTGCGGTAGCCAACCCGCCTGCCAAGAGTAGCAACTATGGAAAATATGGACATTGAACGAATAGCCCTATGAGGCCTCCTATGATGAGACGGTAATTAATAAAAGAATAAATATTTTTCATACGTGGTAGAGCCATGCTGCAGCTATATTAGTAGTATGGTTGTAGCACGAATGTGTCGGCTCGACCGGGGAAGGACCACGCTCTCACAGAATACCAGCGTAAAATGGCAGCTTGACATTGCCGTATTTCATATGTTGAGTGTAGAGAACCGGAGAACCATTTTACTGGAAAAGAGGCATTCCATCTTAGTCCTCACGGGTGACGACGCATCTGCATTTTGATTCTTTACTGAGGATGAATGTAGATGTCTATGGGACACAGCAACCACTTACCATCGGGTGGACTGTGTGCTCGTTTGTCACCCTATCCTATATAAAAAAATATATTAAAAATATTATACCGCAGATTACGAAAAATTCTATGAAAGTATTCACCCACAACAAATTACCCTGTCATTTTATTATTCAATGCGTATTAACAATTTGTCGAGTATTTCTGCAAATGTAAGCTATTCATTAAGTAATTAAGGCAACATTAGAATATATTTTCCAACCTTTTAACCCCAGCTATTAGGCGTAATGCCTAGGTAGTTCGTAATCAATGACCTAGCATTGTAAGTGTGTATAATTCCGGGGTATTATCGAGGGTGGAGCAGATTTACGTTTAACACTAATACAAAAAACTTTACACTTAATGCTTTACAAATTATTGTAAAAACATTTTTGTCTATCGGTGGTCCTAAACAAAAACAAGTGAACAGGCCGATAGTGAAACGGCCACGTGGTCATCTTAACATTCTTATGGAACTATCAAATAGCTCCAAATAAATCGTAACGTCTTAGTATCTGTTAACCACTATTTCTTTACGACTTTCGACAGATGCTAAGATTAGATAGCCCAATGATTTATGGAGTCGTTATTATAGTGTGGCCGCGAGTCTATCTGGATCTAAACCAACTGCGAGTTGTAAATCAGTCATATTGTTTTTGTGTAATAATTAGCTCGTAGTTCAATTCAGTTTGCCGGCTTACTACGCAAAAAATCCTAGGTTCGACACAAAAAAAACATACCTCGCTCCAGATATCTGGCCCTCTGGAGTAACTTATCGTTAATATTTTATTCTATTCTATGCTTATCTAGTCTATTCATATTTTTGTTTTCACATATTTTAGGTTACCATATTTCTATGGGCCAATATTCTTTAAGTCTTTAATGCCTGAAATAAATATTGTATTGTCTATCGACTTCAAAAAGGAGACGGTACTCAATTTGACTCTATGTTTTTTTTACGTGTGATACCTCATAACTTCTTTCTGGGTGCACCGATTTCGATGATTCTTATTTTATATTTCAAAGCTATGCTTCACATATGGTCCCATATAAATTTCAAGGTCTGACTAATAGTTTTTGAGTTATTCTTAATAATTTATACTGAAGTCGGTTGTACAATTTTTTTTATTTTTAACTAGCTGGCCTGGCAGACGTTGTTCTGCGCTCTCCGAATACCCTGTGTCCTATAAAATTATTAAATTCGTAATAAAAAATATTGAAAGTCACTTATAGGGATAAAAACTATCCCATCTCTCAAGTAGGACCAAACTGCACACAATATGCAAAATTTCATAGCAATCAGTTTAGTAGCTTAGGAGTTCATCGCGGACAAACAGCGTGACACGTAATTTTTATATAGAAAGATTATAATGTCTATTTATGTAAGTGAGTGATAAATCAATTGATTTATCATTTACCGTTAAACATTTTTATTTTATATTTCTTTCATTTGATGATTTCACTTCTAACGCTTATGAACTGCACACATGTTTTTTTTACACGAGAGGGTGCAAGCGAGTATGCAGCTCTCCTGATGGAAAGTATCGATACCCGCACACAACCAGCTGCAACCCTAGGGTAATAACAGGTTTGTTGCCAGTCTTGAATGTCTGACGCAAACGAGAGAGTTATACGACCAGCTATGGAGGCCATAAGATCTACCAGTTCCCATAGTCGCCTCTTATTACACCCATGGGATGAAATAGGGAGATGGATTTCCTTTCATCACCAACACTTGGCACATGTATGAGGCCTCTATATGAGTGTGTATTTGTGGTACCATAATATCATATCATCAGCTTATTTTGGTGACTGAAATTGTCATCATTTTCACTGAATTCCAGTAAAAGTAAGTGAATGTCAAACTCAAACTCAAACATTTTATTGCATTCATGTGGTTACATAAATAGTTCTTATGTTGGATATAATAGAGCCAAACATGAGCCCCGATATGGCATAGCAACACGTCTGTCAGCAATGTCTCTATGCTTACGTTTATATTTCTTTCATTTTTATAGATGTAAGTATGACAAACGGGCAAGTTCACCTGGTGGTAAGTAACTAACAGTATAATAAGGTTGACAAACGAGCACACAGTTCACTTGATGATATATTGTTGCTGTGGTACATAGTACATCTATATCTATTTTAAATTAAGAATCAAAATGCGTTAAAATAGCGTTGTCATCACCTCAGGACTAAGATGAAATGCCTCTTTGCCAGTAAAAAGGGTCTCCGGTTCTCTACACACACCATACGAAACACAGCAGTGTTAAGCTGCTATTTTACACTAGTACTCTGTGAGAGCGTGGTCCTACCCCGGTCGAGCCGACCCATTCGTGCTACAACCATAATATAGCTGCAAAGTGGCTCTACCACGTTCAAACAATAGAGAAGATCTAACGATGGAATTGTATGCTAAGTATCGCTTTTCCTTGATGATTTTTCATCATTTCAGTTTCATCTGACGATCTAAAGGTGTATCGTAGGCGATCGTAGGCATATCTTAAGTATAGATTTCTTTCGATTTTTTCAACCGACTTCAAAAAAAGGAGGAGGTTCTCGATTCTACTGTATTTTTGTGTGTTACCTCAGAACATCTCTCGATACCATCCGCACCATCTGTAAAATTGGCGGTCCACCACAGTGCGATTTAGAAGATGTTTTCTTCCTCGCACAACTTCCTTGTGGAATAGTTTACCACCAGCGATTTTTCCGGACCGATACGACTTAGGGACCTTCAAGAAAAGAGCGTACTCATTTTTAAAAGGCCGGCAACGCATCTGCAATTCCCCTGGTGTTGCGGTTGTTCATGGGCAGCGGTAGTCACTTACTATCAGGTGAGCCGCATGCTCGTTTGCCCCCCTCTCCTATAAAAAAGAACATTTATTCTACATGAACTGATTTTGATGACTATTTTATATTTGAAAGCTGGTGCTTCTCATGTGGTCCCATATAAGTTTAATTAAGATCTGACCAGTAGTTTTTAAGTTATCCTTAATAATGCGTATTTAGTTGATTTCGAATACATTGATGATGTTCTCATTTTATTTGTATGGAAGTCGGTTGCACAAAATTTTTAATTTTACCACTTGTAGATCTACGAGTATGGGATCATTTGACTTATTTTGATAAATTCTACACCTACATTAAATTTGGTGAAAGGACGGTGAACGGTGTTTTATGTTTTGTTTTTTTTTTATACAACTATCAATTATTAATTCTATCAAATCACACATACTCCCAGCGGAAATGACTCAATATCTTAGTAATGCTAATAAAATGCGATCGTATTCACGAAGTGATACTCAGACGTTGTGGCGTAAGCACCTAATTGTTGTGGATGAAACATTTTTTAAGCAATGACCGGTCACTAAACGTGCCACTGGGTAAACTTTGAAGCTAATAAAGTTTATGCGTGGTATAGCCATGCTGCAGCTATAATACTATGGTTGTTGCACGTATGAAAAAGTACCACGTTCTCACAAAATACCAGCTTAAAATAGAATCTTAACGCTGCTGTATTTCATATGGTGAGTGTAGAGAAGCAAAGACCCTTTTTACGCAAACGAGGAGAGATGTAGATTTCTATGGCCCACAGCAAATACTTACCATCAGGAGTGTGTGCTCGCTTGTCACCCTTATACTATAAAAAAATTAATAATGCTATACGGGGTTATTTTGCAATAATCGGCCAAATCTGCAGAAAAGGCTCAGAATAAGTAATATAGGCAACTATTTTCAACAGTGGTAGAGCCACGCGGCAGCTTTTGTTGTCGCACGGATGGGCTGGCTCGAACCGGGGTGGTACCACGACCTCACAGAATACCAGCGTGAAGTAGAGGTTTACCTCTGCGTTTCGCTTGGTGAGTGCAGGTGGCCGGAGGCCCTTTTTACTGGAAATGAGGCATTCCATCTTAGTCCTCACAGGTGACAACGCATCTGCATTTTGATTCGCAAACGAGGATAGATGTAGATGTCTATGGGCCGCAGCAATCACTTACCATCAGGTGGACTGTGTGCTCGTTTGTCACCCTTATCCTATAAAAAAAAGGCAAATGGTGAAGAAAAATTAATCAAAATAATCTCAAACATCCCTTTTTATCTTTTAAATTCAAATTACGTGGTAATGCGTTATTTTAATTGATTTTACTATGCATGCATACATTCGTAAAGGTCGATGGGTAGGCAAAAACGTTGTTGCCCATAAATCACATTCAATTTGGGATAATTTTAGTTTAGGAGTTATTCACTCGTATTTTCAAAAACTGCAATAACGGTATATCATTATTCATATATTTGATCTTAGTTTAAAATTTGGCTACTTTTTGAAAAATAACACTGTATATTAAATTGTACCTAAGTTCATAATTTACTCGGTTGTACCGTAAAACGCCTTCGGGTGGCGCGCACGCGCTCTCTCGATAGGCAATGGACTAATAACTAATAATAACTATAACCGACGGACAGACCAGTAATTATGCCCACGCGGCCGGCCCAGACCGTTACTCGATCGTTATCGGCTAGAGCCAAGCTCGGACGACACTAATGCTGAAGTTAGGTTTTAGGAAGATTATTGTCGATTTTTTCGGACATTAGGTACATAAAATAAATAATTTAAAAATCAAAACCCGACTGCAAAAAAGACAATTTAAAAGTAATGCACTGAAACGACCGAAACAAGATTAAGAATAGAATACATAATTAAAATAAAGTATTAACAAAATAAAGTCTACTTCGGTTTAACAGACTATACTATGAGCTGAAAGCCTAAACTTAAATACCCAAATCAAGCTTAGTAGCAAGCGGAACCTATTAATTAATTTTCTTTCGGTTTATAATTTTCAATTGGGACGTCCGGATGTGTGTATGTGTGTGTGTGTGTGTATGTATGTATGTAAATAATTTTTCACAAATCAACCGATCGAGATAGGCGACGGTGTTCGAAAGTGTTCATTGAGGCTTTGAGCTGATTAGAGCTGATTTCCAAGTCAAGGTCGAGCCGTTTCAAAGATTTTCAAGAAATAAAAACTACAAAAACAAAAATTAAATTGATTATATATATAATAAGCGGGAATTTCAAGGGATGGCCTGATGGAAAAATGGCCTTTTTCTGGTTTTTACGGGTTTTTAGTTAGCTGGTCATCTCCTGGTTTGTTTCCCTCTGTCGTCTCTTACATCACCCACGGGAATGTAGTAATAGATATTTTTACACTGCCACTACACGGTCACCCTGATCTTAATTCAAAACAATAATAAAATGTGGTTACCAACTCGCGTGCCAAGTGTAACAACTATGAGGGATTAAAACACAACAACGAAGTAACAACTAGGAGGAATTAATTTAATTTAATTAAGGATTAAACAATCGAATTTAATTAGTGTCATATGAAAGAAGCTTGTCAGATAAAATTCTGTGGCATTTATTTTCTTCCAATCTTAATAAGCCTAATGTTTTTAAAATTCAAAAACTGTTATGAACGTGCGAGAAAACTTATTCAAAGCGCACGCATCGTGAATGGGCAGAGCCCTAATCACAGGGCGGCTTGGCGCCAACTACACAATTCCCGTGGTATATGGGGTTGCCAGCACTGTAATTAATGCTCGGGACAAGGGTGAGGTCAAATAAACGCTTCGTAATTATTAAAAACCAAAATACTATTTTTTTAAATGTAGTGTCATTATTTAAAATCTTTGTTTTCAACGTATTGGCGATCAATTTTAATAAATAATACGTCAAAAATATGTTCATCTATAGTAATTATAATATTGATTTACGGTGTCATCAACATTATTGGCAGCAGTCAAACAATACAATGGTGGACGTGTGGCAGTGCTGCCACCGCCACCACAATAACCAGAGCTACAACTGAAACCTAAATCACGCTATAAAAGTTTCCGTACGATGTTTAACACTGTCTTATCCACGCTGCAGCGTTATTCGTTCCCTGGGCTGAACTCCTTTCGCAATAAAGTTTTCCACTTTTCCATCATCAGTCATCCGATTGCCAAAGAGGTTACAAACCTATACAAAATAGAAAAATCTTATGTATTCACCGCGCTTTGATATCGCTGTTCCAAACAGTTGGTAAACTAGGCACTGCTGTCCATTACTATTTGGGTACTATTGGGGTAGGTAGACTGTAGGGATAGATAGGGCTGTCCAGAGCATAGAGCTTCTCGGACGACATTAAGCCAAAAATATGATTTAGATTTTACAACAAATTAATACATTACAGTTGGCACATTCAGTTTTTGTAATAAGTCCCACATAAACATGGAACCTATAAGTTCCAGGCCAACATGGGACACCAGCCTCCACCAGTGCTGGTGACGTAAAGGAAATCTATCTCGTCCCGTGAGTGTAATGAGGACTATGGTGGAATAATATCTGTCTGACAGCTGTTAGCTATACGCCATGATCTCGTATAAGCTTGATATGAAATACGCATACCGACGACAGAATGCTTGGTTAACAATGTAAATGTTTTCAGTTACTTTAATAATGCCGACTGCTAAGCGTATGTAGCGATTATGGCAAATCCTTTATTTTATGAAAGAAACTTCGCAAAGATTTAATAGAGGACTGTAACTGTCTGACCAGACCGAATTGTACAGACCGATGGATAAAAATTATATTGGAGATGGTACTGTCGGACACATCTGAGTTTTTTATTCCGATGGGTGACCTTTTATGTTCACAAGTGAGTTCTCTCCAACAAACATCAACAACTCCGAGTTATCTATATAAGTATTTAAAATGTTTCTATTGATAATAATTTGAACATACGAGGAAAACTAAATATGATATAATTTAGTCTGTTTAAATGGAAATTTCTTTAGACTTAATAAAAATTATACAATATCGTATCATTAAAGTATAAGCATGACTCATGAATAAATTCAAATACACAACCGGCTAATGACCTAACATTAATTTTTAATATTCCAAGAAGCTATTCGCAAATCACCACCTTTAAAAAATGACATTGGCGCCACGACAAACGACCGATGCACAAAGCTCACCGCGGTGCCGCGACCGTGTTTCTGAACGCACTCAATAAATTACAAAGCCTAATCACCCTTAATTGGGATGTGTCGTGACCCAACTTAACCTCGGGTCGCGTTAAAATAAGAACAAAATAATGCAAACATAATGATACGTGGTGCGTTTAAGAACGCTCGAACTCTTTTAATTTTCGAACGTTAAACTCGACGTTCGAAAACTGTAATTATCCGATTTCCGAGCTTTAAGTATACGGATAGAGATATTAATAATCTGTGTTTGCCTTTTTCTTGATTTATTTAGTTTTATAGATTCGGTGAAATTAGTGGTTGGGACGTTTTTATGTTAGCCGCTAATGGTTATAAATATGTTTAATAGTTTTCTTTATATTTAAGAATTTTTAAACATAATATACTTTATAAAGTCATGATTATGACGTCATTATGAAGTATTTGAAGCAAAAATTTCGACAAGTAGTTTATCTTGCGTAATTAAACACAGTCATTCGCTTACCTTCCAGCATCTATTGAAATTTGAAACGTCTCTAAAAAGTTCGATAGTGAATATTATGACGATGATATCCTTCAGGCCAATTCCAGCGTAACAACCAGAGTAACTATTAGAAAATATGATAATAGGTGGGGATAACTGAATACAACACAACCTGATATCTGAATTAATTATTCAAAGTTACTAATACGGACAGATACTGGTTATTAAAAATATTACCCGCACTTTAGAAATATTTCTTGTACCATGGAGCCAATTTCTTCTTTCTTTCTATACATAAATTGCATATAAACAGATACTCAAACCCCAAACAATTTTTATAGATCATACAAATACTTGTTTTTTTCGGAAATCGAACCAGTGACCCTCATACGAATACTCGTTCTGTGCGGATATCGAACGCTAAGCCACTGCTGTCAAATTCAACTAAATTGTGTACAAATTGATACCTAATGATACAAATGTTTTACATAGTGTAAACCTCCACCCAAACATAATAATAATTTTATTGTATTTTACAGACAAATGATGCGATGGAATCGGAAATAGGCATTCTTGCCTATTCCGCAGTATCAAAGACACCGGAACAACACAATATGCAGCAGTCTGAAAATTAGCTGATATTGATATTTTTTATATAATATGAATGAAAAACGAGCACACACTCCACCTGATGGTAAACGTTGTTGTAGCCCATAAGCATCTACATCTTTCCTCAATCAAGAATCAAAAGGCAGATGCGTTGTCACCCATGACGACTAAGAGGGAATGTCTCGTTTCCAGTAAAAAATATCTCCGGTTTTCTACTCACACATACGAAATGCAGCAGCATTAAGCTGACATTTTGACATTTAACCTGATCTATGAGAGCGTGATCCTACCTCGGTCGAGCCGACCCACTCGTGCTACAACTATAATATGACAGCAGTGGCTTTACCACGTAACCATTTTAATTAAATTATTACGAACATAGAACAACCACCTGGCAAGAGATGAGGGAAGTCAATAGACGCAGGTGACTCAAACCGTGCTTTGTGATATTCTTTGGGAGGGGACTATGTTCAGCTGGAACAGCTGGACTTGGAAAACTATAATGAAACAATAATATAAAAACAATATTTAATTATGGATACAGAATGGAGCATATGAACGTTATACTTTCAAAACGAAGACAACCACGAGCCACCAGCGTTACACAATCGCAATGCAGATCCGATGACCAAAAATTTGAAATTAAGTTGTAATTCTATTCAACCCGAGACTCCGCGTTCAAGTAGGCAGGTATTCGAAGCGCTAAACCACGTAGTAGTCGTTCATGCGAAGCGTATCGGTACAGTAAATCATTTAACATATTTCAAATCGTAGCTATCGCAATAATTTGCATAGAAACCCTCCCAACCGCTGCGACCGCAGACCAGCCAGCACGCTCCGCTAATTGAGCCATTTCACAGATAAGTAGATAAAACACGGAATAGAGCAAAACCCTAAATTATGCGTATTATTTGCATATAATAACAGTTGGGGTGACATATTTGAACTACGATTACAAAACGCCTAAACTCACATACAATGTTATCCGAAATTAGAACACAACGCTATAGACATATAGAACAGATTGCTGTACAGTAATTTTAGTCGATATTGGAAATATTTGGTTAATATTAGTTGTTCCCCGGGGAGTTGAATTCGTGACAGTACTGCACAGGGAATGAAGTTATGCAGATTTGGTAATGATGCCGATTATACTGCGTTTTGATGATGCGGTCTTTGGCCCGCGGCTGAGACGGTTTTGCTCTGTTATTTTCGGTAACATTCATATAGTATGTATGGTTATTTTAATATACAGCTTTTAAAGAGTGCGTTCTTTTGTTATATTAAAGATTATTTATTTTTTATTCATGGTGATTACTGTAAATGGTAACTTTAGACAAAGGCAGATTTTCATGGCTTGTGACAATACCTCCACGCCTAAAAGAACATTAATGAGTCACCGTTACAGTTACAACCTATTAATGTCCACTGCTGAACACAGGCCTCCCCCATAGATTGCCTCATAGGGGGGATAATTGCCATAATTGCCACGCTTGGCAAGCGGGTTGGCAACTGCAGTTTTATTTTTTATTTTTAGTCGTTATTAAAGAATGCTGATGCCCATCTTCTGATTTGTTTCCCTCTGTCGGCTCTTAAGACACCCACGGGATGATATGGGGTAGTGGATATACCACCTCTACAAGGAAACGTTATTGAGACTTTGCAATTTATTAAATAACAAGCAACCACCCCAAGGACACATGTGGCCAATCTAAAGGCCTTCCTTGACTTGACTTGATCTTTTAAACCCCCAATCCAATCCAATTAGTTGTAATATCGTTTAGCAGCTGAAATTGGTAAAAGTACCTATATACCTATATTATAGAATTCATTCAGACGAAATAATTGGCAAAATTGGAGCACTACGCCTTACAAGTATTAGATATAAATACTATGCACATTTAAACATTGTAGAATAAGTCTACATAATAATGTAAGTCGGAACTATTAATTAAAAACAAATTTATTTTACATGGTTACATTTAGGTTTCATACTATGCCTTTAATTTATATGACCATGTATCTATGAATTTATGCACCTCATGGAGAATTTTGCTACTTCTTGAGTAACTCAATGTTTGAGTGACGTTTTCCGCAAGCTTTAGAACTTTTTCAACCGACTTCAAAAAGGAGAAGGCACTCAATTCGATTATGTATTTTTTATGTGGGTTACCTCATAACTTTTTCCCGGTAAACCGATTTCGATGTAAAAGTAAAGTAAAGTTGCAGCCTATTTACGTCCCACTGCTGGGCACAGGCCTCCTCTCATTTCTGAGAGGGTTTTAGGGCAAGGAAATGTCCGCCGCGCTGGCCCAATGCGTGTTGGCGTACTTCACATGTCTTCGAAATATTTTTTTTCTTATTTTTCAGACATGCAGGTTTCCTCACGATGTTTTCCTTCACCGCCGAGCACGTGGTAAATCAGCATTTAAAATTGCAATCAACAATTTCATTGGTGCCGGCGGGGATCGAACCCGGGTTGCTCAAGTACTGTGAAGCTTACAGTAAGCGCTAACCATCTGAGCTACCACGGCTCACGGCTTCTTCTTATTTCGTATGGTGATTTCGATGATTCTTTTTTTATTTGAAAGCTGATGCTTCTCATATGGTCCCATATAAATTTGACCAAGGTCTCAGAAGTAGTTTTTGAGTTATCCTTAATAATTTATATTGAAGTCGGTTGTATCATTTTTTTTTTATTTTACCACATGTTTATACTACAATATTTATCTAACGGATATGATCTGGACTGGACGAGGACTAATTTTCAACTCTTATGAGGTCTGGAAAATTGTTATCAAGCTAGGTTTGAACGATCCTCCATATCAAGCTGCTGCTGGAACTTATATAGGGTATATCCTATGTGTCGGGTCAACACCCAAATTCAGGTCTTGTTTAGTACCTACTTAATAATTTGTGTCCTAGCTGGAATCTTCATTTCACACGATAATATTTTTGTTTCCTAAAAGAGCTTCGTCAAATCCTGACTTTGACAGTGTTTACAGCCCATCTGCTTTTAGCAGCATGGGTTTGCCCTAACATTCTGTAGTCTTTGACAGATGGGACCAATAGGTGTACATTTCGACACTATGATACACAAATATAGAAAAGAAAGAAAGAAAGAAACATTTGTTGTTAAACGGCATATGCCTACATTTTGAAGCTCTTAAATACACCTGACAGCTCTTTTACTACTTTATGTAAAGTAACTCCATAACGTATTTTAACAATCATGGTGAAGATGAAAATGTGAATATTTTTATACGTGATAAAGCCACGCTGCAGTTATATTATGGTTGTAGCACGAATGGGTCGGCTCGACCCGGGTAGGACCACGCTCTCACAGAATACCAGCTGTGTTTACCTGCTGTATTTCGTATGGTGAGTGTAGAAAACCTTAAACCCTTTTTACAGTAAATGAGGTATTCCATCTTAGTCCTCAGGGGTGACAACGCATGTGCATTTTGATTCTTAATTGAGGATAAATGTAGATGTCTATGGGCCACAGCATCCACTTACCATCAGTTGGACTGTGTGCTCGTTTGTCACCCATATTCTATAAAAAAAATGTTGCCAAATCGATCATAGATTTTTATGTAATAAGCGCATTCCATATTTGAATTCAGAAATGTTGAGAAAAGAACTTTTTTAACATTATATAAGGCCAGACTAGTTAACTAGTTATACATAATTTTTAGTTGTAGAGCTACGCACGCGTGGAAGCTAATGTCATCGACCAGTTGTAAACGGCCAGTCGTGGAATTTGTCGCTGAAACGTTTGTTTCATAGGACTTGGATTTCTTGACGGCCAGTTGGATCAGTATATTATGAATTTCATAGAAATAACATGTGGTGTTTGTGCTCTTCTTCTTAGAAAGACTGACAAGATTAGTGAAAGGACAGTTTGATAATAGCTATAATCAATAATGTATTAATATATTTACATTTTATGATATATGTATAGTTATGTATATATGTATAGAATATATATATATATATATATATATATATATAAGTACGTGTCACATTGATTGTCCGCGATGAACTCCTAAACTACTGAACTAATTTTAATGAAATTTTGCACACTGTGTTCAGTTTGGTCCAACTTGAGAGATAGGATAGTTTTTATCCCGATAAGCGACTCTCAATTTTTATTGCAGTTTTTTTAGGAAATTAAATGGTCGTCGGAAAGGGCAGAACAACATCTGCCTGGTCAGCTAGTATATATATATATATATATATATATATATATATATATATATATATATATATATATATATATATGGTTTATTCGAACTTCATTACCTTTTTTTCACATTATTAATTTACTTTCCTGCACTACCTCCCATATGCTTATCTCTGCGTAGCCTAATGCTTGACTGGGATAGAATGCCTTAAGGCATTAAGTCCGCCATATGTACGACTTTTCTTTTGTGCATACTCGTAAAAGTTTAAATAAATAAATAAAATAATAACATACTCAAAAGTATTTTGCAATCAAATACATTATTTATTCCGAATCCATGTCGGTTTTCCTCCATTTTATTAAGTAAAAGCGTGTGGCTTATTTGAAAGCAATCGGTCGAATAACAATAACAGAGGCTCACGCGCGCCTCTCGTACAAATTATTGATGTAGCCCCGTCGGCTGATCGCTATCGGATCAGTATTTTATTTTTCTACTGGAAACCATCATTTTCTTGTAATTCCCGTATTTGGTTGTTACGACACCCACCGAACTCACCGGAGCGGGATCCCTGACGCTGTCACCACGTTACATTTTATCTCATAACTATTTGAACTCATTAGACCACTATGGGTACAGGGTTATTTTTCCAAGAGTAGCCAAATATTAAACTTAAGTTCAAATATATAAATAATGATATACCGTTATTGCAGTATTTGAAAATACGAGTGCATAAGGCTTCTACTTTTATTTGAAACTATCCCAAATTCAATGTGATTTATGGGCAACGTAATTTTTTCCTACCGATCGACTCTTACGGATGTGTGCGTGCGCAGTAAAATCAGTTGAAATACTACGCTACCACGCATTTTGAATTTAAAAAATAAAAAAATTTTCTTCACCATTTGCCTACATTACTTATTCTAAACCTTCTATGCAAATTTGGCTGGTTATATTATAACGCTGTATATACCATGTAACAGACAATATTTTAATAATTATATTACAAAATCGCTAACTCTACTACAGATGCAATTCCACAAAACCGCATGAGGGCTATAATGAGCTTACAATTAGACGAAAAATTTGTCAGCGCACGTCCCAAGAGGAACAGTATTTCATTACCGTCTGGGAAAGCGCGGGATGAATATTGGATGCAGTTCGCCCGGGGATCGAGTTGAGAACAAAAATCAACACTTACTGCTATTGCCCCAATGTTGTTCACTTCAAGGGAAAGTATACAATGATTCAAGAAAATCCTTGGATGCGTCTTAGGTTTCAAAAATAAATGAACTCACGTACTAAAGGAATCATTACACAATAATAATTATAAATTTAACGATTTTTACGAACACTATTTTTACGGATTCTATCGCGTTTAATTTTTTTAACCCATGCTCACGGGAGGACTGAGGTGTTTGACGTCCCGATGTCATAGTTAGCCCGGCTACAATAAAAATTGAATTTTCAAATATTAATTTTGGTCAGTTCTACGCAGAATGAGCTTACAGTATCTTGAAGTCTTGTAGTAGTATTGTTGGGTTTGGATTTAATTTAATAATTATAAGATCCCAAGCAGACGGCACCATCTATCCATCTTATCTATTGAAAATAAGATATTTTTTTTTAATTTGCATCGCGAACCATTCTTGGTAGGTATCGGTGTTCTTTTGCGGGTTTTTGTGGTCTATCAAATCTAATGTAATGGCGGGGACGATCTTGAACATGTTCATAGACTGCAGATTTCCCGGAACATCGATGCTTCAGGTCAGCTATATATGACCATGGGTGCTGTAAAGTACTCGAAACGCCAGGAATTAAAAAGATAAATTAAACGCGATAGAATCCGTAAAAATTAATTTCATGTAATGTATAAATTTAATATACGATTATATACTAATTTCTGTCGCTTTCATATTTCAACTTAAATAAAAATTGGAAATTCAGTAAAAATTCACAAATGTAAAAAATATAAATGGTTTGTAGAGGCGGTGTAAGAGAAACCACTACCCCATAATCATCCCGTGGATGTCGTAAGAGGTGACAGAGGGAAACAGAAACAAGAGATTGGCAGCAGCATCTTTCTAATAACAACTTAAAATAATAAAGATTGCGGTTGTCAACCCACTTGTCAAGCGTGCAGCTATGGAAAATAATCCACACTGTAAAGCAATTTATGGGGAGGCCTATGTTCACCAGTGGACTTTGATATTCCGTAATGATGATTATAATGATACATAATACTTATTGAACGTCGCGTTAAGTTTAATTAACCACTAATTCCCTGAACACATCTCAAACCTAGGAATAATTATTAAATAGTATCTTAAAAATGTTTATTTACAGATAAACATCAAGCTATATTTTTAATATAATATTAAAAGTAATCTAAAATAACTTAGTGATATACCGCATCCATTTAAAATTTTGCTCTGTGTAACCCTTCGGGATTAGCGCTTTTCGAATGTCAAGTGTCACTCAGAATTGGCGCGAAATATTGACATAACAGATTATGGTGGATGACCCGGGAGTAGTGTTTGCAGCTCTCGAGCTATATTAGTCTATGAATATTGTGTGAGAAATTTTTTTGATTACAAACTAAAGAACTGGTTTTAATGTCAATCATGTAATCACATTAAATCTTAAAACATTTAATACGCATTGATGATGAGCTGTGATGATCGCAGCGTGAATTCAAGATCCATACTAATAAATATATTTTATCTTCATCAGTTCTTAAAACGTTTGGAAATTTCAAAAAATTCAGACCTCTGGAAGTGAGTAAAACTGAATTATAAAATTCCATTGCATTCATACATACAGATGTAAATACGTACCAATCAAGCTGTTATAAAGAATTTTAAAATAAGTTTTCAAGAAAACATTCTGAAAATTAAAATTGTTATTTTTACCTAGAACAAATAAATATGCAACATTTTTATTTAATTCACAAAGTCTAATTTCGTTTTAAAACCAGTTAAGTTATAAACGTGGCATTTATTTGATAGATTGTAGATTCCTTACGCATTTTGTTTTCACAGTTATGGATAATTAAACATATTTTCAATTATCTTCGAGACAAACTTTTACACCCATTATAGATCCAACAGAATCTAGAGATCTTTAATATAAAAAGGATAATTTGAATCGGCTGTTTCCGAGTTGGATGAACATTATGTACATTAAAATCATACGCGTCTAATGTAGAAACTTCTCTTTTTTTAAAGGTGTACGTGTGGTTTAAAGGGTGTCATTGTATGGGAAAATACTCAGCTCAAATGCTAACTAGGATCAGACATGGTTATATTAATTAATCACTACATAGCGCTGTTGTTGTTGTAGGACAATGTAGAAGAGAATGCCAGAAAATATTATGTCTTCTGATAGATGGTGATACAATCATCTCGTTTACGTTACGCCTGATATAAAATACTCCGACCAATAAATGGCAACACTGTCTAAGGTGCTAGACAAGACATAGATACCAGGCCATAAACTCCAAAAAAAAATAGACAAGACATCTGGTAATCTGGTGCCAATGTCGATTTATCTGGCGCATGTGACAATAAACACAAATCCCACCTACACTGCAGGAGAGGCCCAATTTCAGAAGTAGACGTTATGAGAGTGATAATGATGTAGTGTTGCAATTATGTATGCAGTATGCGACAGTATGATTGAACTATATAGGAATAACTGAAATCACAGTGAAATTATCATCACCATCATCATCATTGCAGACCATCACAAGTCCACTGTTAAACACAGACCTGTATCCATTGCCTTCCAGTCTTTTTTTCTTGTTTATCACTCCATTTGTGGGGCCGTCGACTTTGCGCACCAGTACAAGGCTGCAACTCTAGAACCTTTCTTTCCCATCGGCTGTCGGTTCTTTGAGCTATATCGCCGGCCCATTAGCACAGTGAAAGTTCAACCTAAAACTAAATTGTATCGTCATAACATACTGTATATGTGTGTATACTGCTTTTCCTTGTCAGTTCTTGCCTGTTAAGTGCCAACGTCGAGGGCAATAAAGTGCGCGGTATTCTGTAAACAGGGTCACGTGGCCCGCCCGTCGGCGGTCACGTGACGCCGCCGCAAACAGATAGTAATCTTTCGCGCGCATAATTGTCTATCCTTTGTAGGTCCATGTACTGCCACCGCTATCATGCCAGTATGTTGTAGCCATTTGTTGTCACATAAGCCGTAAAGGAAAAAATATTAATGCATTACGAATATTGTTAGTGACAATTTGTGCTTGTACCTAATGGATTGTTACCAGTACAGTCAGCATTTCTGTTACCACCCCCGAAGTCTCAATAGCCTGTTACTATTCTAGTTCTCTAAATCGCTCAAACTCTAATACATACCGAAACATAACGGTACGAAGGAGGCTCAAAAGTCCGTACTAGTGAAATCTGGTTAAATTTTACCTATTTCTGTCTTTCCCTCTTCTCTAAATTACACTCCAAATCCAGAAAGGAGCCACACTCCCTGTTACGATATTACACTACAATTACTTAAACTGTCTGTAAAATGTACAAGGTTTTACTCCGCTTAATACACCCAATTACATTATAGTACAGTCAAATAAGGTCTGAAATCAAAATTTTGGCACTCCACTTTGCATTTTTGATATAATGTAGTTAACCAATGTACAAAAATGACGCGTAAAGGTTTTCGTGTCTATCCCTGGCATGGGTTGGAAAAAAATGTCAAATGTGTTTTTTTACAATTACTCTAAAACGGTAAAAATTTGACAAAATAGTTCTAATAAAAATGTCTAGGGCTTAAAATTTTACATAAAAAGGTTTTATGATTTTTTCATAGGAAACTAATTTCTCTTAGCTTTACCTTCTGTGAAATGTGAGATGTCCCATAAAACGTTTTTGTATGCGTTAGAATTCCAATCGTAATAAATGAACAGAGTATTGTGGACGCCACAGTATTGCAAGATACTATTAATTAAAGCTTTTAAAAAGTTACTTCGCCAACATCCGCTCTATAAAATAAAATGTGTGTTACCTAGTATGAAGAGCACCTCGCACCCTCCCTCAATTGCGTGCACTATCCCCGTCACAAGTCTTAAGTCTTAACTGTCAGCCACCGTAGAGTCTACATCACCTGAGGATGCCTCATGTAGAGGCGAAACACGTGTAGTATTGTTGTCAGTGGTGTCTTTCCTAGTGTAGTGGTGTTGGGAGTAGTGGTGCTGGGATTAGTGGTGCATCCTTTTGCATATTCCTTCCTCGGGACGTGCCCAGAGAAATTGTTCGGACTTCTACCAGTAATAAAATTTCACCATCGTATAGGGTGACTAAATTCGCGATACCATCATTGCCATCTGGATGAGATGAAGAAAACTTTACGAGAATTTTTTTTCTTCTTTGTGGAATTGGCTAGGGAACTTCAAGAAACTGCCTACTTTTTTAAAAAAGCTGGCAACGCACTTGCAACTCACCTGCTGTTGCAGTTGTTCATGGGCGGCGGTAGTCACTTACCAACAGGTGAGCCTCATGCTCGTTTCCCCTTCTTATATAAAAAAGTTTTTGTTAAAGTTATGAAAACAACGTAGTAGGTACTATTAATTCTAAATTCTTATTCTCACGGAACGATTAGCGATCCCTTAATATGACACAAAAACACCTGTTTGTTGTTCACACATTAAAAGTTCAAGATATTTAATCATGTTCAACGCTTACAACTGACCGATTTTTAAGTATTTAGTATTGTGCTCTAGGCGCCATCTTGCTCTGTGGCTCTAGCTGGTGATTAAATGGCTAATTACAATTGTTGTGAGCGATTAATCACGTTGTAGATTATGATTTCATTAAACATTAAAAGGTCAAATTATTCGAAAGCACATAGCCTTTACGTACTCATTAGTTTATAGGTTAGTTTCATTTTTTTTCTGTGGATTTTAACATCATATTATAATTTACAAAAGAATAAGGCGCATAATTAATTTATTTATTTATATTTTAGTGAACACCTAAAAAAGAATTACAAAGGGCGGGTTTAATTCCCTGACATTCTTTCCCAGTAAACCTGGGACGTATGGAAAATAAGGTGACAGATGTAAAAAATGGCTATCTGGATGGCACCTATCATCATATCATATTATGTTCGAACCAGTGGTAAAGTAAAAAATGACTTTCAATAAGAATTACACATGTAATGTATATTGAATAAAAATTATTCTATTCTATTCTATTCTATTCTATGCATATATTATATATAAGGAGTAAGTATTACAAAACACAATCTGTGCTCTGTGAACCCTGTACTAGGTAAACCTGTCGTACAAGGTTCCAGACCTTACATATTGTAATAGTAGACATTGGTACATTTACAAGCAAACTTAAATATGAATAATTTACACAGTAAGAAACAAATAGTATATGGAAAAATACACTCAAATCTATATAGTATAAAATATGACAAAGTAATAGGTAATGGACAAATTTTGTTAAAGTTTATTTGTTAGACGTGAGTTATGAAGGACTACATGCTTGGCATGTGGTTAGGAGTTTCTTATTTCATGTTTTGAAAGGGTGGATATGTATGTGTAATGAAATATATTAAGCAATAGAAGTCACAATTACAGTAATTAATTTTGTTATTTTTCTTATTTTACTGTCGTCAACAAATTTTCGGTCTGATCGTAATCTAGCGACAATAAACCAGCCATGTACCTTTTCTTAAACAAGTAATAGTTAAGTGGAAAAAATATCTAGTTCTCTGTGTAATTTATGGTACAGATGTGAGCCAAGGAAGCATTGAAAACGATGAGAGAAAACGGTGTTAAACTTAGAAACTGGTGTTAAGTTTTATTTGATACAGTTGATACTATTAAGTATGGGGTCTTCTGTAATTGAAAAGGGAAAGAATTTGGTTTTTTGAACATTGACTGTCAAAAGGTTCTGTCTAAGGCACCGAATCACCCGACAAAATTCTATCTCTGCAGTCTCACGTACCTCATCCCAAGTCTCTCAGTAAAAAACTAAATCTGTGTCATCATCAAAAGCGAACACTTTCCCAGTATTGAGATTTAACTGGCATATATCGTTGATAGATCAAGAACAGATTCGGACCCAAGATACTGCCCTGCGAAACACCAAATATTATCGAGATGTCAGAACTATAGTAATTATCAATTTTAACCCTTTAAACCCTATTGCGTGAGTAGTCTGAAAAAAATATCTAAAGCCTTACCCTGTATTCTAATATTTTCCTACTTATTCATCAGCCTAAGTATGGATATGGTATCAAAAACTTTTTTAAGGTCTAGGAAGATACTCAAACATTTGCGTTTGCTATCTAAATGTTTTACGACGTAATTAGACTAGACAAAGAATCTTCCGTCGATCTACCAATCCTTACTGGGATTCAGATAATTTTTTTTTTCAAAATATCTAATAAGAACATTATTTTCCAAAATATTTTCGATATTACCGGTAAAATTGAGATCGGTGAATAAGGATGAATGGCTGAAATTTTAAAAACATTTGGAAAAACTTAATAATATTAAACATATTGATAAAATTCAAAATAGACTAATATTATATATATTAACAGAAATGCAATACACTTATAATATAATTTATAATAAAATAAAGTACAATAAGTTATTACGAGTATACCTCATGTTCATGTCGTATCCCTCTTCATTATTACTTCCACATATAGAATTCATAACAATTTTATCCGAAAATCGGTTACGGCGGCCAGTCTCAACAGAGAGAGAATGAGTACCTATCTATCTACTTAGGACTGATCTACTCATGATTTGCAAACACAGGTGCACTTTGATTCCCTCTTTCTTATAGTCCGATAGGACGGCGTGACATGACCGGAGATAGACCGGAGGCAGGACCATGTACTTTCCGAGACATGATAGTGAAACACCGCAATCTTATCAATCAATAAATAATAATAAACATTTCGTATTTTTTTCATTTCGAATAAAAATCTTAATTTTTTTAATCGCCGTAGAAAATTTGTATGATAAAAAAACTTCATTTCTTCTTATAAAACTATTAATTTTAATTAAAATTGAAAAAAATCTTATAAAATCTAATTATTAATAATCAGTGTTGCCACCTCTTACATTAATTACACATCGTCATCGATTGTTTATACTTAAAATTAAATTGTCAATGTCTTGCTGCGGTATGAGGTCCCATGTTTTTTTGCAAATGTTCGCAAAGTTGTTGTTCCATCGTCAAATTTGGCGGGAAATCTCTCAAAGCTTGTCGTTGTAACATGTCCCAGGCATGCTCCATAGGATTAAAGTCGGACGATTGTGCAAGTCAATCCAAAACTTGAATATCGTAGTCTCAGAGAGCAGCCGACACCAGCCGTGCCGTATTGGAAGAAGCATTATCGTGCATGAGTAGAAATTCCTGGCCCATTTGGATTCTGTGTGGAACTATAACAAGCTCTACTACCTCCTCGTGGTATTTTTGTGCAGTCATGCTGCCTTGGATACAAACAAGCTGGGTTTGTCCGCCAAGACGAATTCCTGCCCACAACATGATATGAGTGGACCTCTATAGGGTAACAACTAACTCTCCTGGGAGTTCTCCAAACGCATGTTCTTCGTGAATCCGGATGAAACCCAAGCCGGGACTCATCGGTGAACAGCGCCAGAAACCATTGTTCTCACTCCATGGTAAATGCTCCCGAGCGCACGAAAGCCGCCTACCGCGATTACCGGAACACGTAGCGGTCTTCGAGCATGAAGACCAACTTTATGCAACCTCTATCGCACGGTTTGATCGCTTAGCAGCAGCTGGTGATCCTCCTGGAGCCTTTGTAGTAGTTGCATCGCTGTGATATTGGGTTGTCTTCTGGCGGTCATTTGGTCACGATCTATCTTTTTGCCGTTCAGTCACATCCCCAGTAGTGCGATAACGTGACAACAACCTTGATATCACGTTTTGGCTGGTGTGTAGGTCCACATCAACGACGTGTTGAATAGCACTATTTTCTAATTAGCCCATGGCTCGTCACATTTCATCTCGACTCAAATGATGACGTGACATGACTGTTAAAGCTCACACGGCACGTTAAATTAAAAAAGAAAAACAATCTAATACCTTTTCATTAATTAATATCAGTAGAACGATTTTAATATTCCTTGACGTATACCTAACGATTAAGGGCATCCACAACTTTTCCTGCCACCAGGGCGGCGCCACTTTACAGTAAGGTAAAATATTTGACAGATTTCATAGCGAGAACGATAATTTCTTCGAAAAATTTAATCTTTAAGGTTTCTTTCCGTATTATTAGTCATATTTTATATTAATTACATTAGAAATGAATAAACCAAACTATAAGTATAACTTAAAGAAGAAAAATTAAAAAAAGGGTTACAAAAAATTAAAAATCAAACCACTGACGCATTGTGTTGTGTATTAATATAATACTCTAGATAATGAATAACTATTATTTAAAACTAATTTCTCAATTAACTGACACTATGTAACGAAAAACTTTACCTCAATCACAACTAGCGAGATCTGGTGAGTGGAAGGTTATTAGGTTATTAGCCCTCATTACTAACAATTTTGCCGCCGTATTTTGTTTTGTCTTTTGTTTTTTTTTTATTTACATTTTTAAATTTTTAAAATAGAATAAAAGAGGTTTCAACCTGTATATAAAACTTAACTAAACTTTTTATGGAAACTAAAAAGATTTTAATTTATAATTATATATTATATTTACGAAATAATTGACCGTGTAGTGGCTGTGTAAGAATATCCACCACCCCATATCGTCTCGTGGGTGTCGTAAAAGGCGGCAGAGGGAAACAACCAGGAGATGGGATAGAAAAAAAATGCGATTGCCAAACCGCTTGCCAAGTGTGACACCTATGGCAAATATCTATGAAGGAATCTATGAAGGAGTCATATGATTAGCTGTGGAAATTCTATAGATTGTCATGATAACGGTTATGCTATCGCACAATCGCAGTTTTGTTTTTTTCAGACTCCAAAAAAAATGTACATCTATATTTCTGTTTTCCCGCCATTACGTGCGCGCCATCTCGAACGTCAACCGTGCTTGACGCACTCGTGTTCGGATAGCAGCAGCGGAGCTCGCCGCCGGCTATCAATTTGAATAATGGCATTCGATTAAGCATTTTCACGGTATGGCAGATTATAATGCAACTGCCAATCCATAAAAGCCTAGCTTGGACGACTTCTAAAACACCTTACCGCAAAAGATTTGAACATAACATAATTGATGTTTATTTACCACGAGCCATGGTAGCTCAAGGGCTAAGAACTCGCTGTAAATTTCACACTACGCAAGCAACGAAGCACCAATGAAATTATTAATTGCAATTACGTGGTAGAGCCATGCTGCAGCTATATTAGTAGTATAGTTGTAGCACGAATGGATCAGTTCGACCGGGGAAGGACCACGCTCTCACAGAATACCAGCGTAAAATAGCAGTTTAACACTGCTATGTTTCGTATGGTGAATGTAGAGAACCGGAGACGCTTTTTACTGGAAAAGAGGCATTCCATCTTAGTCATCACGGGTGACAACGCATCTGCATTTTGATTCGCAAACGAGGATAAAAGTAGATGTCTACGGGCCACAGCAACCAATTACCATCAGATGGACTGTGTGCTCGTTTGTCACTCGATCCTGTAAAAAAAATAAGTTCTGACTACGTCCTCGGTAATAAAGAAAAACATTGTGAGGATACATTAAAAGAAAATGTTTCGAAGACATGTTAAGTCCGCCAATATTCATTAGGGCAACACAGTGGACATTTTCTTACTATAAAGCACTCTTAGCAATGAGAGGAGGCCTGTGCCCAGCAGTGGCGCGTATAAACTGTAACGTTTACTTATTTATTATTTGTGCCACTTATTATTCCACGGTGTAAGAAGATTCACTACCACATATCATCTCGTAGGTATCGTAAGAGGTGACAGAGAGAAACAAACTAGGAGATGAGTCTTTCTAATAACAACTAAAAACAAAATCTGCAGTTGCGAACGCGCCTGTCGTTGCAACTATGAAAAATATTGCCGCTATGAGGCAATTTATTAAAGACTCCTACGTTAAATAGTGGACTTTTCAAAGGTATAGCCGGTATAGGTATAGGTATGGTAACGGTAACTCAATTAAAATGCTTGTGATGCCACTTTGGCTTTAATTAAGGTATTATGCGATAAGAGATCGCTAAAGAAAATACTATCTTACTGTACTTTTCCTGCTGTTTCTATTGGTTAATTTTCAATAGAACGTTATTCCTATAGGACAGAACGCTATGCTTGTCTTGTTTTCGAAGTAAAGAACAAGTAATTACAGATTAGAATCTTGTTACGTAATGACGGCTCCGTGGCGCTAAGGCCCGCGGGTTCAAATCCCGCACGGAACAAGTATTTGTATGGCCTACAAATAATTGTTTCAGGTCTGGATGTTTGTCCTTGTGCAATTTATGTTTGCAAACTGCCTCCATGATACAGGAGAAATTCCTAGTGTGGGGGTAACGTTTGTTTTTATTACTAATACTCTTCTTACGTCTACGCCGTCATTATTACTAGCTTAAATACAGTCAGTTGAAAAGATAGAGAATTCTTTCTAAAATTATTTTAAGACTTAATTAAACCTCTTTTAAAATATCTGAATATCATCAGGCGGAATTCGAGCGAATTGCTTCTAAATAAAAGAACACATCTTACAAAATTAATAAATTTTTAATTCAAAAACATGCTATTACTATATCACACGTCACAATTGATCGGCTCGACCAGGAAAGGACCACGCTCTCACAGAATACCAGCGTAAAATAGCAGCCTAACACTGCTGCGTTTCGTATGGCTCACCACACTCATGTAGAGAACCGCAGACCATTTTTACTGAAAAAGAGGCATTCTCTCTTAGTCCTCACGGGTGACAACGCATCTGCATTTTGATTCTTTATTGAGGATAGATGTAGATGTCTATGGGTCGCAGCAGCCACTTACCATCAGGCAGACTGTGTGCTCGTTTTTCACCCCGTCCTATAAAAAAAGAATACATCACACAAAATTGATAAATTTTTAATTCATAATTTTCTAATACTCTACTACTCTTTCTAATAAAGTTCTAATACTAAAGTATAATAAATAATAAAGTATTGACAGAATCTATTTTTTGTTAGTTTTTTAATCGGAGCCTGTTCACCCGTATTCCTACAGATGTAAAGCATTAGAAACAACGGATTTTTTTATTTTAAAATAACGCAATAAAATCTGTAACATTAGCTTTACACAATAGGGTATTACACCCATTTTCAAAAAGTGTTTTAAATGAATCCCAGAGTGATAATGAACCACTAGAAGTTTTATATAAATTTTTTAAAACCGAATAGTGAGATAAAAATTACTTTTAATCTATCGTTTTAAATTTTCGCGTGAAAACGCTAGCCGCCATACTGTTCAACTCGTGACGTCACTGTCCTAGAATTTTGACAATTTTGCAAAGGAATAAGATACTTTTGAATGTTTAATAATGAGTTATCATCTATATCATTGCTGTGTTGTGCCTGATTGCATAAAGACGAGCATAACAACGCCGGGGAAGTTATGGATTAAAGTGCCAACTGATTTAAATATGAGAAATACTTGGTTAAAACTGGTAAGAAGAGACCCGAAGGCATTGTCTACAAAATCTAAACTATACTTCTGTGAAGATCACTCTGATGTAAGTATGACTTATATTTAACTATCGATTAAACAAAACAAAACATCATGACATGATAGGTACCTATTGCAAGTCAAATTTTATAATAGATTAGGTTCATTGCTCGTCTGTCCCGCGTCCCGCCTTTTGTGGGCCATTTTGATAGCCCTTGCAAGTGCAGTGCAGTGTTTTAGTTAATTCCTGTTTTCTTCTATTATATGGGAATAAAGACATGGTTTGTACTCAGACCAAATAAAAAAGTGACTTTTTATTTCGTCTGAGCGTTTGTATAAAAAAATATAACAAAAAGTTTTTCTCACCTAAGCTTATATTATAATATCTATAACATTAGTGCTAAAAGCGAAGTAATAAACTCGCTTTTACAAATCCGTCTTCCATGACGCCTTTTCAATAAAATTTGGAATAAAAGTCAACAATCGTAATGATAACTTGAAAAATTTCGAAATTAACTAGTTAGTACACAGCACATAACCTATTTCTTTGACCTAGTGACGTCACGACGCTATCTAATATGGCGGACATCATTTTGCAGATTTGAGGCACAGCTAAAAAAAAATTATTCTTTAAATTGAAATATAAAATTTATAATGCATTTTTATAAATAGAAATCAATATTTCTCGTTTACTTTTTACAAAATCTATCATAAATATATATTCTTTGACTTATTTTTACATGGTGTAAAATACCCTATTTCATCAATTATATGGAAGAAATAATTGAAAACAAAGGATTGATACTACTTACTAATAACGGGACACTCGAAAGGCGATTTCGCACAGAAAAGGGACTGGTAAAAGTTTCTATGAATAAGTCCAAATGACTAACAGTTCTTTATAACGAACAATTAGTATTTATGCAAAATCATAGGGTATTGTGGTATTGCACGCACACTTGATCCTATTAAAGTGTAAAGTATTAATATTGTGTATTATGTGTGTAACGTGTAACTCTCTTTTCTACTAAATAAATCTATAACCTCATATCATCCCATGAATGTAATATAAGTAGACTATGAAAATGCGAGAAAAAAATTATTGCTGCGTTACGAATAGGTGCCGCTAAAATCGCGTGGAGGTTTTTAAAATTGTGACTATGTTATGTTAATAAACTTCAGTCATTTTGTTAATTTTTATTACTTTAACTATCTACTAATGGACAATCTACATAAAATTTATCTACGTGTAGAGTCATGCTGCAGCTATATTAGTTGTAGCACGAATGGGTCGGCTCGACCGGGAAAGACCACTCTCTCACAGAACACCAGCGTGATATTTTATAGGGTTACAAGCGATCACACAGCCCACCTCATGGTAAATTGATGCTGTGTCCCATATACATCTACATCTACCCTCGATTAAAAATCGAAATGCAGATGCATTGTCACCCCTGAGGATTGAGATGGAATGCCCCGTTTTCAATAAAAATAGTTTCCGGTTCTCTACACTCAGCATACGAAACACAGAAAGAGAAAATCAGTGAAATAAATTTTTCTCCGAAAGATTTCTCACGACGCGACGTTTTCCTCGCCGTCAAGGACGTAGTAAATCACTCAATAAAATCGCTTAAAATTAAAACTTAGTTTGTTCGTGTATTGAGAAATTTACGCTGAACGCCACGCTACTGATCAACCATGGGTTCGTTATTTGTTCTTATAAATTCTATTAAAGAAAATTTCAATAAAAATTCTTCAGCCTAAAGAAAAAATTATTGGATGAACTTCAACAATCACCTATTGATGAAAAGTATAATTAGTGTCAAAATAATATAAAATATTCGGCTCCCACCTTTATTATAAAGTGTTTCGGTAAGATAATGCCTGCTTATATAAACTATATAAATCTTAGTTCGTTTACAAGAATGCATATTTGAATTTCATCATAATTTATAATCATCTAAAAGTATTATTTTCATAATAACTAAACTTATAATATTTTGAATAATGTAATATGTAGTACAGTCTCACTTTCATTTTGAATATATTTCTTGTAAATAACATAGAAGATGGACAATATTTATAAAATATGTCATGCCAATATCATAACGAGCTAACAACACGCACGTCAGTCCACTGCTGCATCAAAGAGTATAATGCGCTATAATAATTCGAAATTCGAAATTGAAGAAGTTACGATGAACGGTCGCGCACGGGCCGGTGTTGCCTGTTATATAATTAGAAAATGAAAGGGTGGCGCACACGCAGCCCGCGGCGCGAACACTACTATCGTTCACCATCGTGTCTGCTTTGAATAGTGTTGTAATAAGGGATAACAAAATATCGACATTATACACTAATGAATTAATAAGCTGAACTAAGCTACAGCTCAACACTTTTCCTGTTTGTAAAAAAGACACAATCTAAATGTTTTTATATGACTCACGGGACAGTGAAATAGTTAAAATCATTAATACGAAACCATTTCGAACCCTAAAGCAGAACCGCTTATAAAATTTCATATTTTTATAGAAGTTTTAGATTACAAATCAGCTGCAACAAACACACCTATTCACAACTACGAATCTAAATGCAGATTTCAGAATTCTCTAAATGTAGAGATTCTTTCTACCGTTAAAAGGGGAGTTCAGTTCTTGTCCTCATTGTCTAAATAACACCTTAATGTTGCTATTTTACGCTGATATACTATATATATATATATGTGGATATGTATGTGGGGAGTGGTCATCACCATCGAGTCGACCTATTCATGTTGCAGTCATATTACGCTACAGCGTGACTCTTCCATTTGCAACAATTATAACATGCTATTGTATTAATATTAAAAATAAAGCTAGCCTATATATGTCCCATTGCTGGGCATAGGCCTTATTTCATTTCTAAAATGGTTTAAAAGTAAGATAATGTCCGAGTCTTTCATCGCCCAGTACGTGCGAAAGAACTACAACTACTATAGTTCGGCCGTTCAGAGAATGCGTTCCTGACACCTATCAGTTAGTCACGACTAGTGATGGGCACAACATAACACTGAGTTCGTTACCGTTCCTCCAAAATGAACCGCCGCGTTATTTTTAAGATTATTTTCGTTTTAAATTGGCGGAATCATTTAAAATTTATATTTTAGTAATTTAAGTGGAAACCAAAAAAAGGTAATATTAATATAATAAAATTGTTTTATTTATTCTTTGTTACAAAGTTACAATCTGTATTTCTATGCAATAAAGTACATTGAATTGAATGTGCGTACAGTATATTAATCAGACTCCGATTAGCTTGAGGAGGTGGTGTCTTCATCATCATCTTCGCCTCCATGTATAATTATATTATTATCAATAACAGAATCAATCCTGATATCTCGGTGAAAATGTTCCACAATCAGGTTTTTAGTCTTCTCAACAACCTTTGCCCAGTCATCTCTTGTGACTTCCCCGCAGGCTTCTTTTAATAGGGTCATCATCTTTTTCGTGCTGAATGGCGGGGAAGTATTGTGGCGGGCAGCGTAACCTTTTATTTGAGCCCAGATTAGCTCAATCGCGTTATATTGGCAATGATACGGTGTAATTCTTAGAACGCGATGACCGTACTCCAGAGCCAGTTCATCGATTTCGTATCGCACATTTGCCGCTTTATTTTCTTTAACTAATTTAATTAGCTCTGGTTTTAGCATCTGCATATTTGCATCAATGCCTTTTGCTTGTAACCAAGCCACCATTACTTCTTTATTATTAGCTTGGGTAGGTGGTTTCTGTATTTGAACCGAGTGATAGGAGGCATTATCCATGAATATTACAGAAGGCTATGGTAGGCTGGGCAAAAGCACGTTCTGGAATGGTTTCTGTATTTGAACCGAGTGATAGGAGGCATTATCCATGAATATTACAGAAGGCTATGGTAGGCTGGGCAAAAGCACGTTCTGGAACCACTCTTTAAATGTAGTGGCAATCATTTCCTCGTGTTAGTAATTTGTGGTTTTTGATTGAAATGCCAGTAACGCGTTCTTCACAAAGCCGTATTTTGCAGAACCTGCGTGGCATATTATTAGACTGGCCCCCTTACCCATTGGTACTTTCAACGTCGACGCTTGTGTATCATCCGTCCAAGAACGGGAAACCGTGTGATTGGCGTTTAGCCATGTCTCGTCAATGAACACGACATTATCCCAGTTATCAATATTTTTTGCTTCTCTCAAAAAACTTATCCGTTTTAAAATTATGTCGTATCGTTCTAATAAAATTTTTCTTTTGTCTGTTTTTTTATACGAAAAACCAATATCTTTTAAGATTTTGGTTAAAGCAGTTTTACCCCCGCTAAACAGTCCAGCTTCTCTTAACGATGCCAAAAGCTTCTTCCTGTTGAGATATTCATTTCTGGAATAGTAACCATATATATGATTTCTGATTGCATCGGCGTCAAAGGTGTCAATATCTGTCACGGGTTTAGTTCTACGTTTCTTCTTTGGAGTACGTAAAATATTATCTCTCGTGCCAGTAGAGCCGAACTTTTCTTTATTAATATTTATTATCGTTCGTTTGCTAACTCCAAGCGCCTGAGAGACGCGTTCTTGTACTTATTCGACAGGTAACAGGGGTCCGCCATTTTGCCGCTTTCGCTCAAAGTAATCTTGCAGCTTGATGATTAACTCACGGGCTCCACTTTTCAATGTTTGTCCACGTTTAGGCATTATTATGCACCAAAAGTAAAAAGAACGTAATACAAAACACAATCGAAGTCCGATTTAGCGCCGATGTCAGTTTGAAAAGTAGAAACAGACCATTAAACGAAAGCCGGGTAATCAAATAAAAACAGATCGAAAAACTTGAAGAACGTGGTCTATGCGCACGAAACGACAACAGACAACTGTTTTAGCGTCACAAAATGGCGGCCCATAACGCCATTTGGGGTTACCATTTTCAACCTAAATATAAAATTTCCTTCGCGCGTTCGGTTTGGTCGTAGTTTTATTTTTATATTTAATAAAAGTTATCTTATAGTCCACTTTTTTCAAATTCTTAAAAAGAAAAACAAAACGTATTATTTTATAAAGTATAACTGTATAAGAACAGATTACGATACTGTTATTGCCTGTTATTGTTAGCACAGCATTACAAATATAAAGCGCCGGCATAACCTTGTAATAGCGCAGTATAGATTTAGAAAAATATTGTTTACCAAGTTATTTGACACTCAGTTTGGCACAAAATTATAACATTCATTGATTATTGATATAATAATGTTGTTTTAATGCTCATCAATTGTTAAAACCGTAAACAATCAGCAAAAATATTTTTATCGTAACTGCAACGCCATTACAAAGTTACGTCGTCAGTTCAATCGCGACGTGTCAGGAACGCATTCTCTGAACGGCCGAACTATATATAACAGTGGTAGAGCCACGCGGCAGCTTTTGCTGTCGCTTGGATGGGCCGGCTCGAACCGGGGTGGTACCACGACCTCACAGAATACCAGTAAAGGTTTACCTCTGTGTTTTGCATGGTGAGTGCAGGTGGCCGGAGGCCCTTTTTACTATAAATAAGGCATTCCATCTTAGTCCTCACGGGTGACAACGCATCTGCATTTTGATTCGCAAACGAGGATAGATGTAGATGTCTATAGGCCGCAACAACCACTTACCATCAGGTGGACTGTGCACTCGTTTGTCACCCTTATCCTATAAAAAAAAACTTAAAATTGCAATTGCATCACGTATTGGGAAAATTATGGCGAGCGCTTAGCGCTTAGGCGAGATTTTCTACGTCTTATTCGATCAGATATAATATTGAATACATAAAATCTCTCACTCGACAATGTAGGACAATTTTATTACAAATCCAAATGTTGCTAAGAAACAATAAAAAAAAATGTTAATAATATTTTCGGTATGGGTATGTTTTATAAACATGTTTATTAAAAATAGCTTTTCCTATGTGTATCTTTGCTTAATAATAAAGAAAACTAAATTTTTTGAATTGTTCTTATAGTAAGGCGAAAAATCTTTTTAATTCTGCGGTCATTCCGCATCTCAATCATTTCAAATTCTGCCGACCTAGGCCCGTGTACCGCAGCCAAGTTTTTCAAATCTGTTTGATTGTCGCGAAATGAAAATCTATTTACGCTCTAACCATAACTACTTAAGAAGAAGATTTGGTGTAAATGTACCAAAACCCATTAATCAATATTTAAGATAAGTAAATATTTATAAATATATATTATAAATTATATTTATAAATACAAAAGAACGAAAATTAACGCGTTCAAAATAAAGTTAAAAAAAACTTTGGTGAGACATTTTACATCGATAATGTTCGCTGTTCCTCACTTACATTAAAATTTACTCCCCTTACCCCAGGGCAAATGGCAACATTCTTTATTTTCGAATATTAATAAGGAGCGTGCAACATTACGCCGTATTTCACATCGACTAACATCATCATGTGTCCCACTCGCACTCATCTATAATCTATATTTTTACACATCGAACGATCGAAATTCGAATAATGACGACATTTGGATTCAAGATTGTAGATCGGCTTCAGATTTTAAGCCCTAGTGGATACCTATTATTTTGTTATTTCGTCCATTTTTGTGTAAGAAAAATTAATAAAACGTTTAGCCGTGGTAGTTCTAGAGCTAGACGCTCTCCATAATTTTCAAAGCTCGATTCCTGTCGACACATCTGAAATTGTTATTAGGAATTTTAAACGGTGATTTATTACGTAGTTGTCAGTTAAGGAAAATGTATAAACGTGCGAATGTGAATAATAAAATATAATTAAATTAAAAATGTTAAAAACTCCCGAAACTAAAAAAGCTGACGATCTACAATCGGTTTAACAGACTTTATTGAAACAAAGCTAAGAACACTATTGATTAAGACACCTTTCAAACGAAAAACACTTAATCAAAGTCGGTTCATTCCTTCAGGAACTATGTTGTCACAGTCAGACACACAGGTAACAGGTACACACTACAAACGTATAACACTCCTGTGTTTTCGTCGAGGGTTAAAAATCAAGAGCTGTGAAATCCGCAAACTCATTCGAGCTTTAGTTTTTAGTTACTGGTTCAATCTTGCCTTCTCAAAAACAGTGGACCTGTTATTTTAAAACAAAACACTTTGAAATATTCATCATTTGTTGACAAATTTCATAGATTTTATCTGCCGGGTGAGCCGTGGAAGCCCAGGGACTAAGTGCTCACTGTAAATTTAGTACGCGAGCAACCAGGGTTTGATCCCCGCCGGCATTAATGAAATTGTTTATTGCAATTTTAAGTGCTGATTTATCACATGTTCGGTGGTGAAGGTAAACATCGTGAGGAAACTTGTATGTCTGAGAAATAAGAAAAAAATCTCGAACAGTTAATCCTCATGAACATAATGAGATAGAGCGAGATAGCATTAATACAAATTTTCGCATAGCTATTAGCTACAGTTGAAATTCGAATCAGTAATCAAGTAGTTTGATCACAGCCACAAGATCAGAAATTATAGACGATTAAACTCGTCGACTGTATCAAAGTACAATAAATGATTTACAATTCACATTTGAAATTATTACTCGTATATTGATGTCAGTACCTGTATACAACCTTATAGTTTACTTTATATAGTTACATAGTGATTATTTGTTATATCTATATCTTAGAATTAGTCGGCTTGTGAAATAGACTCAGCATAAAGACAATACAATAATTTACACACAATTTGGATGTCAATAGTAACGACTAGGGTGCAGTTGAGCCTCATTAGCATACCACCGAAATGCATGACATTATGTGACAGCCGCGGGCTGGACTCCCAAACACTTAGTTTGTAAATAGGGAAGCCATGATTTGGATATGGTTGTGAATAATTCCGGGACCACTAATAAAACTATTTATAATTTATGTTGTTTCCCGGGTCAGTCTCAATCACGACGAGCGACAACAGATTTAAAATCATATCCACTACGCAGGAGAAAATATATGTAGTTTTTCCAATGTTTGCGCACATACAAGAACCTTACTTGTTCTAACCCGCCCATGACCGATGTATTGTATGTATTATGGGATGTTCCGAACCAGATCCAAAAACCAACAATTTGTCCTCTTGCATGAATGATGTATTGAATACACAACCCCTTCCGAATAACACATTATTTGTACATAATAATTATATTATTAATATAAATATTATGTACAAAACGTGACAAAGACCATAGAATGCTTTACAGAGCAGTTCTATGCATCTGTAATCATCTCTCTGCATACCTCATCAGGTCAATCCCTCAAAGACAACACTCGACATTGAACGGTAGTATCCGAATAGGTCAATAACAAAATCTTATCTACTTCTTGTTTTATTGTGATCTGGTTTGAAGATACGACACAGTGGTTATTGGAAACGCAAACGGGAAGGACCACGCTCTCACAAAATACCAGCGTTAAATGGCAGTTTGACACTGCTGTTTTGTATGGTGAATGTAGAGAACTGGAGACCCATTTTACTGGAAAAGAGGCATTCTATCTTATTCCTCACAGGTGATGACGCATCTGCATTTTCTCAACTCAATGTCAAATGTCGAAGCTTATGGATCACAGCAACCACTTACTATCAGGTGGACTGTGTGCTCTTTTGTCACCCTATCTTATATAAAAAATACATTAAAATAACTATATGTAATATGTGAGCTACATTTAGATATTCATCACCGTATACCAACATATAGAATTATAGTCAATCAGTGTCCTATGAGAACTAAAAAAAGGATACTCCCGCTTTTTTCCAAAGACATGGTCATCCTACTTGGATACCAGAACATACTTGGATCGCGTGACAAAGAGTCCGCTCGTGGCCCATACTCGGTTTCCTATGGGAACGGAGGCCTAATGCGCCCCTCCTGGACCTAACCCTTCTGATAAATTGCAAGGATTTCTTTTAAGAATGCGTTAATAAGTTTGTAAAACTCGCCGCATGTTACATGGTAACGTAATAAAATTTTAGTTTCTGTTCTAGTTAATATTAGATACTTTCATAATATAGTATTATTGATACATTTTTTTTTTTATATTCAACGAGTGTCCATGCTACTAGTTTAATGCGCACGAACATTTCGAATATAAAGTTTGAAGGTAAGTAAATAAAACGCGACAAATTATAGTTTCATTCAATAAGTTTTCCTTGCGTTTGGACGGACGGTTTGTGACATAAATGTGTAGAGTAAATGTTCGCAACGGCAACTTTAAGTGTAATTCAAACCACAGTGGTACTAGGATTGTAAGCAGAGAAAAGAAAACTATGTATATTCATTTAGTTTATAAAAAATAAAAAAATTACTTAGGAATATTTTCGAACCCGTTTGTCACAAAAACTTGTGCATATTTATAAAGGAAACGTAAATTGTATAACACTTTTATTTGCTTTTTTTATTTTGTTCTTTTATAAAAACTTTATTTTCACTTTAGGATCTCTTTTCATACATAAATTTGCACATGCACAAAGATCCAGATCCGAAACATTACTTAGCTTAGCTTAGTGCGAGTAACTAAGCTATCGAATCGGCAATCATTTCGAAGTTGTTGTAATGGGCCCTTTTCTTAAAAGTCCAAATTTCAATATTCAGAAGTCCGATTCTACTGTTATTAAAAGAATCTACAAAGAAAACATACTACTCACGAATACCATTCTCTGTGCTTGTGGTAAATATAACGAAGGCTCTTAATTTTCCCATGTATTCATGTGAAATCCAAAATGAAAGTATCCTATATCCTTTTTCAGAACTTTCAATGTGACAATGTTTGTTTTATATTTTATCAAAATTATTCTTACTAACTTAGCCTAGTTAAAAAGTTAAGGCTGAGAGCTGACTTCTTTCCCAAAATGCTGTCTCATAAAACTGTCGCAATAGCCCAAGATCTCTTGGCCAAACCCTTGCCACAGCTGAGTGCCTTATTATTATTGTTCTAGTGGTCTTAAGAGCCGCAGATGATCATGTGGCCCCGACTTTGAATCCCGGTTCTACCCAAAATAAATTATTGGGTTTGTAACAGGCGGAGTGCCTCATAAAGCATGTGAAGTCGTTGGTTCTACGCTTGATCGCTCTCGTGTTAGATTGCCGTCCCATTGAACAATGAAAATGGGGGAATGCGTTTGTCCTATAATCCTGTCACAGTTAGCTAGTCCTATCCTAGTAGTTTGATAGCTAGTCTCCGTTGAGACTGGCTGTTGACATTACTACACAACTACTGTGTGTGTTCGTTGCTACGTTTCCACATTCGTACATTTCTGTGAATTTTTTGCTTCGAATAATTCGAAAGGAAAGCCTATCTTTTGACGCCTACTTAAGTTTTGAGTGATATTGATTATGCAGTTTTAAAAACCCTTTTTAAATATAAAATAAGGTATCAAACGAGCACACAGTCCACCCGATGGCAAGTGGATGCTGTAGCCCATAGACATCTACATTTATCCTCGATTGAGAATTAGATAAAATGCAAATGCGTTGTCAATGGGGGTCACTGTAGAAGCGTGCTCGTCGCGACCCCTGCCAGCCCTTTTCAGGGCTGCAATTCTACTTAGCTGCGCACCTATGCCAACGAGGGTTAGGGCGTCCCCCCAAGGCGACGCACACCAGCTCGTCCCCGTTGGTGTGGAATGCAGCGCGCAAAGCGGCGATGGGGACCGCCACCCGTCACGCACAGCCCGACACGGCAGAAGGTGGAGGACAGAGTGCAGAGTTGGCACGTGGAATGTTAGAGGAGGCATGAGAGATAAGACGAATGAGTTGATCGAAATAATGAAAGAAAGAGAATTAGATGTCGTGTGTATGTCGGAGACCAAACGGAAGGGCAGTGGTAGTGAAGAGCTCCCTGGCGGGGCGTTAGCTCTATGGTCCGGAGTCCCGGAGTGCGAGAGCGCCCGCCAGGGAGTGGGGGTGCTGCTGTCGTCTCAGTTGGTCGATGTTATGACTGAATATAAGGTTGTGAACTCAAGACTTCTCTGGGTTCGCTTTAAATTGGGACTGACGAAGTTATTCCTTTTGGATGTTTATGCGCCGGTAGCTTCGTCGTCCAGGGCTGAGCTGGAGGAGTTTTGGGAGAATGTAAGAGAAGTTCTAGATTTGGGTTCTAGATTGGGAATCGGTGCTTGGAAAGTTTGGGGATAAAAGGGTTAATGATGCTGGCAAGCTTATACTGGCGGTATGCAAGGAAAAGGGTCTTCTTGTGACAAACACTATGTTTAATCACAAGAAAATCCATATGTATACTAGAGAAAGAAAGAATGAGAGAAGTATGATCGATTTGTTCCTGGTGGATGACCGACTGCGAAAACAGGTGATGGATACGCGAGTGTTCAGGGGTGCTGACCTGGGAACGGATCACTATCTAGTGATTACTAGATTTAGGGGTCTATTCGCGGGTTGGCGCTACCGGACGGCAGTAACAGAACCACAGTCGGTCTGTCGCATCCGAAGTTGGAAGCTTCAGGAAGCGGATACTAGGGACAAATATCATGCGAGAGTAGCCGAAAAGCTTGACAACATCGATGGCAGAAAAGAATGTGTTGAAAGAACATGGCAGAACCTTAGAGATGGAATGGTAAGTGCAGCGGAAGAAGTGTGTGGAACGATTAAAAGAGGCAGTAGTAAAAGAAGAGATGCATTGTGGAATGATGAAGTGAAAGAAGCTGTAAAGAAGAAGAAGAAAGCATGGTTAGACTACTTGGCCTCTAGTAATGATAAGGATATGAGAGAGAAGATGAAAGAAAGATATAAGCTGCAAAAAGTTCACACGAACGCATTGATTGAGGAAGTGCGTGAAAGGTGTAGAATGGAAGCGGACGAAAGGTTGTCGCACAACTTTAAGGAGAACTCCAAACTCTTCTGGAAAGAGGTTGGAAGGACCCGAAGTGGTGCGACGGCCTTAAGAATGAACAAAGTGCTTTCGAGAACTAATGACCTCCTCTCAGACAAATCGGACGTCATGCAGCGATGGAGCGAATTTTATAGAGAAATGTATGCGTGTGATGATCTTAGTGAGGGATCCGGGGATGACGCCGAGACTGGTACGCCAGACCCGGACCTCGATGACACTGAGGTCATCAGTATGAAAGAGATTGAACGTGCGATTCGAAGTTTGAAATGTGGTAAGGCTGCGGGACTAGACAGAGTTACTGCTGAAATGGTCAAGTATGGTGGGCCTCGCGTCTGGGACAGCTTTCATCTGCTGTGCAATTTGTGCTGGCGGACGGGGGATGTCCCGGATGATTGGCGATCCGCAGTCATTGTGCCTTTATATAAAGGTAAAGGTTCACATTTTGACTGCGGGTGCTATGGGGCGATCAGCTTGACCAGTTTAGCAAGTAAAGTTTACTCGAAGGTTTTGACACGTAGGATGCAAGAGAAATCGGAAAGATTTCTATGGGAGGCACAATGCGGATTTAGACCTGGAAGAGGATGCACGGATCAAATGTTTTCTCTCCGCATGATCACGGAAAAGCTTCTGGCTGCTAACCAGAGGATTTTCTGTGCTTTTGTGGATCTTGAGAAAGCATTTGATAAGGTTGTAAGGAAGAAAATGTGGGAACTGTTGCCGGGGTATGGTGTGGATGGTCGATTGCTAAGGGCTGTGCAGTCACTTTACTGTGACTGTAAAGCCTGTGTGCGGGTAGGGCATGACCTGTCACCCATGTTTAGCGTCCAAACGGGCGTAAAACAGGGTTGTGTCATGTCTTCCTGGCTGTTCATACTGTATCTCGACAGCTGTTTACAGAAGCTGAAAGATAGCTGTTTGGGTGTGAAATTGGGTGACATTAAAGTAAATTGTCTGCTGTATGCTGATGATGCAGTGCTTATTGCACCATCAGAGGCAGAACTGCAGGCATTAGTCACGTGTATGAAAGAGGAATGTGAAATTAAAGGTCTCCGCTTGAATGCTAATAAAACTAAGGTTCTGGTATTTGAAAGGGACGAAGAGAGAACGAAGTGTGAAATATGGGTAAATCAGGAATGTCTAGAACAGGTAAATGAAATTGTATACTTGGGGAGTGCATTTAGCCGGGATGGAAGATGTGATTTAGATGTGGACAGGCGTGTCGCTGCCGGGAACAAAGTCGATGGTGCCCTGACTGCGTTAGTCAAAAGGCAAGGCGTAGTGAAGAGTGCACGCCTTGCAATACATAACGCAGTGTTGGTACCGACTTTGTTATATGGCAGCGAAACCTGGGTATGCCAGAAGAAGCATAAAAGCAAGTTGAATGCAGTGGAGATGCGATCTCTTCGTAAAATGTGCGGCGTCACCATGGCCGACCGAAAGCGAAACGAAGAGATTCGCAATATGGCAGGTTTGAAAGATGACCTTATCACAAAAATTGATAAGGGCGTGCTTCGATGGTTTGGGCACGTTGAGAGAATGAGTGAAGACCGAATGGTGAAGAAAATATATAGCGCGAAAGTTAATATTAAAAGGTGTCGAGGTAGACCGAGACTAACTTTCGAAGACCATGTGAGCAAACTGCTCGAAGAGGGGAGGGTCAAGAGTACTCGGATACCTAGACGTGCATCTATGAAGAAGATAATGAATCTGAAAGAAGCGAAAGAGGTATGTAAGGATCGTAACACTTGGCGATCTGTTCTCTCTGGCTACCCCGTCAGGGATTGTGCGTGACGATAAGTATAAGTAAGTATAAGTATAAGTAAGTTGTCACCCCTGAGAAGCAATGACTCTATCTTACAATTAGTCATAAAATAGGAAGTTGATAGGTGTGGGCAGACAAATTTGCACTTTGCTAATTATTAATATGAAAATTAAAAAATATAATATATTAATCAATATTCGCTCTTTAAAAAAGTTCTGGTATGCAGAAGAGCCGTATTTAATCCATAGAAAAACTTTCACTTTTCTTGAAAATACTTCGACATTTTGTCATACATATTATTGATGATTTAATGATTCAATAATAAATTAATTTTATGTAAAAATATTTGAAAAAAGAACAAAAACAAATTTGCATGTCTCTACTAAATATTTAGCATGTAAAAAATAGTATTCAAAAATATCTCATGTAACATACTAAGTGTATGTATATTACATGAGGCATCTCATGTAAAAGCAAATAACTAAATAAATTATGAAACGAGCACAGTTATTTCACATGATACGCCACGGTGTAACAGGCGGTGATATATAAGTTGCAATTATGCGTTTTTGGGCTATCATTTTGTCGGGACTAGGTTAGTTCTTAATGCGCATTTAAGGCCTCATCGGGTCGTGACTTTCGTCCGTTTCGGGTTCACGATTTCTGAATTCGTTTGACGGGAAACCGCTTGATGTGTGGGAGGACTTGGCGCCGTGCTTAACTGTCAAAATAAAACACCTAATTACCAAATCATAATGACAAGTTACTTTTTATATAAATTATACTTTTATAGCTCTCATACCTTAAATTTAATCTCACTATTTGTGGTTTTAACATAATTTTTAATGGAAATATCTTTTAGATAAGATAATCTTGTTTAATTGGATTTAAGCACACAGCTATATGCTACCGAGAGAAACCAATTTGACTTGTAGATATCAATGATTGTAAGAAATCTTCCTAAATTAACGTGGGCCGTAATAACCAAGGAAATAAGTTTTGGTCTTAACATTTTATAATACACGATCAAGTTCGACATCCACTAGCACCAATAAAATTATTAGATGCAAATTTTAGTACCCTTCTATCGCTTATTACTTTAATGTGTCAAACATCAAACCAAGAGAAACTAAATTATTTTGAGGAAATGTGAAGTCTACTAACATTAACATTGGTAGCCAGGTAGGAGCCACGCGGCAGCTTTTGCTGTCGCACGGATGGGCCGGCTCGAACCGGGGTGGTACCACGACCTCACAGAATAACAGCGTGAAGTAGAGATTTACCTCTGCGTTTCGGTTGGTGAGTGCAGGTGGCCGGAGGCCCTTTTTACTGGAAATGAGGCATACCATCTTAGTCCTCACGGGTGACAACGCATCTGCATTTTGATTTGTAATAGAGGATAGATGTAGATATCTATGGGCCGCAGCGATCACTTACCATTACTGACTGTGTGTCCGTTTGTCACCGTTATCCTATAAAAAAAAAACATAATAATGCAGCTCAAGCTCAGTAAGGTTTTGTGTAACTCATAATAGTCTAGTCAACAAGTTCAAAAATGTGTTAATTCTTGTTCCCGCTCTTAAAAATATGTGTGATAGCTCATTCGATTCGAAATGACGTCTAGAAAAATATATCTCGAGGATTTATTAGCACATAAAATTGCAATTTTTATTAAGGCTTTAAGATGCCTGAATGACCGTGACGAAACGGTGAGTGCAGAGATTCTAGCCGATATCAACACTGTCTAGCAACTACTTTCTGTAATAGACTGCACAGGTGACAAGTATATAAGTGATATACTGCCTATTATGCTTGCGCATCACTAAGAGCTATGTCGGTTCAATTACATTGCACGGTGTGGTGCTGTAGCTTCGTCCGGTTGGCATCACGAGCTATCAAGTTTTTAAGTTTTAAGTACGTAAGAGTTTTTATTCTATTTATTGAATGGTATTTATTTGTATTAGAGTATAAGCGCTCGCTTTAAATTTCGCTCGGGGATTAACCTCGTAGCACCAATGAAATTTATAATTGCAATTTTAAATGCTGATTTAGCACGTGCTCGGTGGTGAAGGAAAACATTGTGAGGAAATCTGCATGTCTGAGGAATAAGAATAAAATTTTGAAGACATATGAAGTGAGCCCACACGCATTGGGGCAGCGCGGCGGACATTTCCTTGCCCTAGAACCCTCTCAGAAATAAGAAGAGTCCTGTGCCCAGCAGAGGGACTTATATAGCCTATCGCTTTACTTTTGTATCATATACATATGCAATATTCATATTTGTTTCAGATACAGAAGGGTACCTAATGCTGAGAAAAATCACGTGGAGAACACGAAAACGTAAAACGTCTTTGTACCTAGACAAAATGTTTTAGTGATTGTCAGTAATTTCATAGATTCACGGATGGGGGCTAGGCGAGAAAAAGTGTAAGATTTTTCCGTCACGACCCCTTCTAACATAGTGTAGATGGCCTTGGAGGCTAGAAGGAAGCGAGATTTTTTTTATTTAAATTTTATTTGTTAATCAATAATATAATACGTTTATCAATAATAATATACTACTACGAAAGGAACTTCGTTCCAACCGAGTGTTCCACGACACTCACGCATGTTTTTATTAATCAAAATTGAGTCATATCCCGGAGATAAATCAGTGCTTTCATATTAAGCGCTGATGAGTATCTCTATTCGGTACAGTGTGTCACCGTGTAGTGGCAACGCGTAATAGAATCCATTACCCTATAAACCTATATCACTACGTTTTGTTTTATTACATAAAGTTTTTAAATGTTTAAAGCTTCACTTAACTTAAATAACCCTTACTTTTTCAAAACATTCCACTTAAAAATTTCCAAATATTTTCTAAAATCTACACTATATAACTTTCTGCGTGAATAAAAGTTGTTTCTTTAAGAAAGAAAATTATAAATTCTCTAAGACTTTTATAGAGTAAGGTCTTATGAAATTTTGCTATGGGGTAACGCAATTGATATTGAAACTAAGTATATTAAGATTGTTTTGCAAAAGAGGGCCGAAGAACAGGTAATTTATAACCTAAATTGTAAAGTCTCTCAGAGAAATGGCTATCGTTTCCGGGACACCTGAAATTTTGAGTGAGACTGAGAGGTTCTACAGGGAGGTTTACACGTCATCGTTGGAGTCACACGCAAGTGTGAGTAACGATCCAAGAGCAAGTCTTATCTGACAATATTCCGATGATATCCTGGACGTCAGTCTAAGAGAGATTATAATTACTCCCTCCACCTTAAAAACGGCAAGGGCCCGGGCAAAGATAAACTGTAAAAAAATATTACAGCAGAGCTTCTGAAAGTGGGTGGAAAACCGGTATTTGAAGTCCTTCAGAAGCTTTTTAATTCCATCCTCCATGGTGGCACTACTCCGGAGACGTGCGATGAAAAAAGAAAGGCGACAACGTTCTCTTGGAGAACTAGGCTGATTTCCCTTCTGAGCTGAGTCTATGTGCTCTTTCCGAGAGTCATTACGAACCGTCTTGAATACAGACTCGACGACTTCCAGCCTCCCAAACAAGTCTGTTTTTGAAAAGGCTTTAGCACCATAGACCACATACACTACATACTTTGGCAAATTGTACAGAAGTACGAAGAGCACAATCTGTCACTTTGTCTTGCGTATGTGGACTATGAGAAAGGCTTCGATTCCGTCGATATATAGACGGTGCTGCAGTCCCTTCAGCGGTGCCAAGTTGACTGTCAGTATATCGAAGATCTGAAGTGTTTGTACAGTAGGGCTACGATGGTTATCCGAGCACAGAACCAGAGTAAGAAACCTATTCAACTGCAGAGAGGTGTAAAACAGGGTGACGTAATATCCCCGAAACTTTTCACCGCTGCATTGGAAGACTTTTTCAAGCTACTGGACTGGAAAGGATACCGTATTAACATCAATAGCGAGTACATCACTCACCTTTGATTTGCTGACGATATATTCCTTATGTCAGAATCGCTGCAGGATCTAAGCACTATTCTCAATTACCTCAATAGTGCCTCCCAATGGATAGGTCTTAAGAATTTAAGATGAACATGGACAAAACAAAGATCATGTGTAACGTCCAGTCACACCTATGACGGTAGTTTTTGGGAGTACTAAGTTCAAAGTTGTTGACGAGTGTGTTTACGTGGGACAAATAGATCGACTAGGTAAGTCCAGCTTCGATTGAGAGTTTAATTGACGGATTCAACTCGGCTGGGCAGCGTTCGGGAGATTACGACACACCTTCCGTCAGGTATACCTCAAAACTTGAAAACAAGATTGACTACTAGCGCTTGTGGCCACAGTGATGACTTATGGATCTGAGACGTGGTACTTCACTGCTGGCCGTATGAGGAAACTCAAGGTCGCTCAACGAGCTACGTAGAGGGCTATGCTCAGGGTTTATCTATGTGATTAGAAATGTGGATATCCGCAGTAGAAACAGAGTAACCGACATAGCTCAACGGATTAGTAAGCTGAAGTGGCAATGGGCCGGCCATATAGCTCAAAGAACCGACAAACGATGGGGAAAAAAGGTTCTCGAGTGGCAGCCTCGTACCGGTAGGCGAAGTGTAGGGCAACTCCCCACTAGATGTAGTGACGACCACCAGCCATTTTTTTCGCACCGATATACTTGTCTTTCAAGATAAATGAGTGTTCTAAATGGACGGCAACGCACTTATAATTCCTCTTGTGTTGTAATTGTTTATGAGCGGGGATAGTCACCATCATGTGAGCCGCATTTATATTTACCTCGTTTTGCTATAAAAAATACCCACTGCAATAAGATCTAGGTGAAGTAAAACATCCTATGGGTGGCAGGTCACTTACTATAAATTGGATTGTGTGCTCGTTTTCCATCCTTATACTTGTTTAAAAAATATTAGGATGAGGTCTGTACAACAACTTGCTGCGGCCACATTTTAATACACACCATAAGGCCCGCCACATACATACGAAATTCCATTTCGGAATTCCGGGGTCGGCCACACACGTACGGAATCCCGTTTCACCCGCAAAATTTCGAACGGAAAACTGCCGTACGTGTGTGACGGGTCATAGATTTTATATGGACTTGTTGCGTTCGGAATCCCGAAACGGAATTCCGTATGTATGTGGCCGGCTTAAGGCTCCGGCTACACGCAGCGACTTACATGTGCAATGCACAACGTCCACACGTAACATCCACACGACTGTCAGCCATCTTTGCCATCTCTGCACAGGGTGGACGACTCACTGGCCCATGACACAAAGGAGAAAGCCGATCTGCTAAGCTCTCTTTTTGCTTCCAACTCGACTCTAGATGACGGGGAGAACACACCGCCGAACATCCCGCGGTGTGAGTGCTCCATGCGGGAAGTGCTGTTTACACAGCGCTTGGTGCGTAAAGCACTCCTCTCCCTGGACGTCAACAAGTCGAGTGGGCATGATGGAGTCCCACCTATTGTGCTCAAGACGTGTGCTCCAGAGTTGGCACCGGTTTTAACGCGTCTTTTTCGGTACTCTTACTCCCTAGGCGTAGTCCCGGACTCATGGAAGACAGCTTTGGTGCACCCGATCCCTAAAAAAGGCTACCGCTCAGATCCGTCCAACTACAGGCCTATCGCCATCACCTCCTTGTTCTCCAAAGTAATGGAAACGATTATTAACAGCCAGCTCATGCGGTACCTTGAGGATCACCAGCTGATTAGTGACCGCCAGTACGGTTTCCGTCGAGGTCGCTCAGCTGGTGATCTTCTGGTCTACCTGACCCATAGATGGGCGGAGGCAGTGGAGTTTAAGGGGGAGGCGTTGGCTGTTAGTTTGGACGTAGCGAAGGCTTTCGATCAGGTTTGGCATAAAGCGCTTCTTTCGAAGCTGCCTTCCTATGGACTTCCCGAGAAATTGTGCAATTGGATCACCAGCTTTCTTGCAGATCGAAGCATCAAGGTCGTAGTAGACGGTGCATGCTCCGATTACAAGCCCATTAACGCTGGTGTTCCACAAGGCTGCATGCTATCACCAACGCTGTTTCTTCTGCATATCAATGATATGTTGCAAACCAGTAACATTCATTGCTATGCAGACGACAGCACTGGTGATGCTTTATACACCGGCCGTGCCAATATTTCTTGGGAAAACGTCGCCGAGTACCGGAACAAACTTGTGTCTGAAGTCGAGACTTTGTTGAACAAAGTCTCAGACTGGGGGCGACTAAATCTAGTCCAGTTCAATCCCCAGAAGACACAAGTTTGCGCGTTTACCGCTAAAAAGATTCCCTTTGTCGTATCTCCTCAGTTCCAAGGCACTCCCCTTGTTGCCTCAGCCAGTATCGGAATCCTCGGTGTCGACATATCGAGTGACGTGCAGTTTCGTGGTCACTTGGAAGAGAAGACCAAATTGGCCTTTAAAAGGCTTGGCGTGCTCAGCAGAGCGGGACAGTATTTCATGCGGGCACACCGCTTGCAACTTTACAAGGCGCAGGTTCGGCCACACATGGAATACTGTTCCCATCTCTACGTCGTCGATACTCGTACTGAGCGGCCGTATTTATGCGCTCTCGCGTAACCTCGTGTAGTATTTTCTAGTAATTTTGTGTTTTCTTAATACTTTTTGTGCAAATTTTTTGTTTATTAATAACTATATAACTTTTTGTGTCGGACAAAACAAAACTGTGTTGTGTTGGTGTATTTTTAAATACTTTCTGTAGGAATAAGCACGTGTTTGCTGGTTAGAACCACGCGGTATTTTAGCTAAGTATTTTTGTGTTATGTTTTATTTCTAATTTACTACTAACAATTAATTACTTGTGAGTACTTTTATTATATATAGTTTGTAGTTTAGTTATAAGAAAACATTGATCATTATTTTATTATTGAGGGTAGGGAGTGTTGGCACTCGGCTGTGTTGACACTGACAGCCGTCATTGAACGTGACATTGACACTGACACTGACGTTGGCAGCTGTCATCTGTCATAGAGTTTGACGTTGACAATTTGCGTTCCATTTCTATTTTTATGTGTGATAGTGACTTGACTTCTTGTATATAATCTGAGAGGATACAGTTAATAAAATAAAAATGGCGGATGATGAGGAGTTGTTTACTCCTCGAAAATCTTTGCCCAGGACTCCGCCGGCTCCGCTTGGTCGGCCGGTCGCGTTGCCCCCCCCCCCACCAGTAGCACCTGAAAAGCGGCCTCTGACGTCACCAGGAAAGGTACAGTCATCTTCCCAGCGACCAAAGGTGTGGGTCGGGGGGGTATGAATAGTGGACATTTGAACTGGATAAAACTCGGAAGTAGCAATGCAAACTTAGGCGTGCTTGGCAGAGTAAAAGGCGTCTAGGAGGTAGGTCTGAGGAGTTAGCCAGGATGGCTTTCCATAGTGTGCGTGCGAGATATAGGAACATGATGGTGGAGGCGCAGCAGTCGCAGCACAAGAAGATTACCAACTCTGGCAATGAGAACCCATGGGGCCTTGCATACAGGCTGGCCAGCGGGAGGGTACGTCCGCCTGCAAATGTGATCAATGGGATCGCCTTTGCGGGTATACACCCGGACGGCTTGGAAGCAGCGATGCATAAATTAATGTCTGCGCTCTGTCCGGATGACAGCACTGATTGCGACTCGCCTTACCACCGGCAGGTTCGTCTGCTGGCGGCTTTCATACCGTCGGGTGGAGCTGCGCCTCCACTTAGGGTTGGGGACCTGGGTGGTATAGTCAAGGCCTTGCCCAACACGGCTCCGGGACTCGATGGAGTGAGTGCGAGAATCGTGAGGAATGTGTGGATTGCGGCACCGAGGGAATTTCACTCGGTGTATGCCAAGTGTGTGGAAGAGGGGGTTTTCCCTAATGTATGGAAGGACGGAAGACTGATTCCCAAGGGTAATGACAAGCCGCTCACCGACGCCAAGGCATACCGTCCAATAACGCTCCTCCCTGTTCTGGGAAAATTATTGGAACGAGTAATTTTAAGATGTGCTCCCGCGATTAGCCGCGGGATATCCGAGTACCAGCATGGATTTTCTCCGGGGCGGTCTACAGTAACAGCGCTGCGTGTACTGCTCAGCACGGCAAGGTATTCTCAGGCATGCTACGTGCAAGCAATATTCTTAGATATCTCCGGCGCCTTCGACAATGCCTGGTGGCCGATGATGATGGTCAAGGCCAAAAGGGGTGGATGTCCACCCAACATTTATAGAATGTTGGTGGACTACTTCACCTCCAGGCGTGTGGGCCTCTACATCGGAGACCGGGTAGAGTGGAAGACGTCGACCATGGGATGTCCTCAAGGCTCCGTGCTGGGCCCAACACTGTGGAATGTGCTGATGGATGACCTGCTCCGACTCCCTTTGCCCGAGGGAGTAGCCATGACTGCCTATGCCGATGATGTTACAATCTTGATTGAATCGGGAACGAGAGCGGGTATCGAATCCAGGGCCAGAATCACTCTGGACCTTATACGGGAGTGGGGGCTAAGGAATCGACTGGAGTTTTCCTCCTCAAAGTCGACCACCATGACTGTTAGAGGGAAATTTCAGCGCCCCCCCCCCCCCCCCCGTTATTAAACTTGGTGGGGAATCTATTAAGACTGTGACTAACGTTAAGGTATTAGGCGTGATTTTAGACTCGGGACTATCGTTTGTGCAACATGCATCCGATATCTCTGAAAGAGCGACCAAAGGATTCGGCAAGATGTCTCGCGTATCTACATCATCATGGGGTGTACGATATCCGAGTTTAAAATTAATTTATAGAGGAGTATTTGTGTCCACGCTTACGTATGCGGCAGAGTGCTGGTACGAGCGTGCAAATATGTACACAGTTCGTTGCGTACTACTGAGATCGCAGCGACCCGCTCTTGTATTGTTAACCAAGGCGTACCGATCCACTAGCACGGCGGCCTTACCGGTGCTGGCTGGCGTTCTCCCTGCTGACCTAGAGGTCATCCGTGCTGGTAGGATGGGTATAGCACGTTTGACCGCGCCCAAAGAGGAGTTGAGCAGACGGAATCGCGATATCTGGACTGAGGTGATCGGCGCCTGGCAGGATAGATGGACGTGTGATACAAAAGGACGTGAGCTACATCGATTTTTATAGGTATACCTGGTATACCTGGGTCTCACCGGACTACCAAACCTCTCAGATTCTCACCGGACATGGATGCTTTCGAAAGAGACTGAGCGACATGAAACTGTGTGAAATTAGTATGTGTGAGTGCGGTATGTCAGAGGAGGATGTTCACCATGTTCTATGGGAATGTCCTCTGTATGATGACCTAAGAGTGAAAATGATGGATGGACTAGTTCGTCCGGTTCAGGGACCAGTTTACTACTCGGATCTCGTCAGCGATGTGGTGAACTACGGACTGTTGCGCGAATTTGCGCATAGGTGGCACGATCGCCGGACAAGGCAGGATGGAAGGCTGGTAGGAGTGCCCGACGACGTAGGCGTCAATGTGCCGTCAGCCCCAGAAGGGGGAGAATGACGTTAAAATGGGACAAGGAATAGGTTAAATATTTGTAGGGAGTCAAGAAAGTGTGCGCGGGAAAGAGCCACGTGCAAGTACCGCACCCATCTCCCGAGATTCGGCCCGTATGACCTGAGGGTCGGTGGGGCCATGGGAGGTGGTGGGTGTTCCCATCTCTGGGCAGGGGCCCCCCAGTGCCAGCTCCTTCCACTTGACCGCATCCAGCGCAGAGCGGTTCGAATCGTCGACGACCGAGTTCTTTCCGATCGGCTTGACTCACTGGCACTGCGTAGAGAGATTGCATCTCTTTGCGTATTTTATCGCATCTACCACGGGGAGTGCTCTGAGGAATTGTTCGGACTAATTCCAGCCGCTCAATTTCACCATCGCACATCGCGACAGAACTTGCGATACCATCCATATCATCTAGATGATTGGCGGTCCACCACTGTGCGATGCAGAAGAAGTTTTCTCCCTCGCACAACTTCCTTGTGGAATCGATTACCACCAGCGATTTTTCCGGACCGATACGACTTAGGGACCTTCAAGAAAAGAGCTTACTCCTTCTTAAAAGGCCGGCAACGCATCTGCGATTCCCCTGGTGTTGCAGTTGTTCATGGGCGGCGGTAGTCACTTACCATCGGGTGAGCCGCATGCTCGTTTGCCCCCTCTCCTATAAAAAAAAAACGTCTTAACGTACATGCAACTTTAGTTTGAGCAGATTAAGACCCGTTCGGAATTCCGAAACGGAATCCCGAAACGTAATTCCGTATGTATGTGGCCGGCCTAATCATTTGTGCAAACCATTCGCACGGTATACCGTTTTGCTGACTTATCGTACATACTTGCTTGTGCAAATTAGAATTTGTGCAAGTAATATTGGGCGTGTAGCCGGACCATAAGGCGAAGATTTGCATTATTGCGATATGTCTGAACAAACAATTTGTCACATCGCGAATCATGCAGGCGAACTCGAATGCCCTTCGCGCGGATGTCGGTAAATTGCTGCACGATTACTACACTTTGCGACTCTGTTTACAGTGAGACGTCGAAGAGTGTGCAGGTATTTGTCTTGTAATATTATGATTTTATGGGCGGTAAAATTAGAACTGGAAAATCAGAACTACTTTTATAGAACCGCAAGAGCCAAATCACAAAAACATCATTTAAATTACGATGCAAGGGTGAGGATTAAAATAATTAAAGTTGGATGTCATAAATAATTATTTGTCGACGCATAATACAGCGCAATCGGGTCTTCCATTATCCCACGTCTAGTTGAAACATCTCGACGTTATTAAACTGCGACGTTTTTTTTAACAATGTGACCAGTATATACCACAGAGTACATTATATATAGGGGAGTTATATACCTACAATTTATCGTAAATCGATTACGAAGTTTTATTGCGAAGACGCGACACGATTCAATGCGCGATAATGTGACCGTAGGTGACACCTCGGATGGATTCCCTTCCTGAATCCGCATTATACCAAGGTAATACGACCACGAGGGCGCAGTCATTAGATCTTTAAAGTAAGAATGTATTAAAATATAAATATTATCTAATATACGAATCGCGCAACCATCGTTGGACGTAATGACAGACATTATGCAAAGGCTTCGAATTTAATTGATATTATAGATTGTATCGCATTGGGATGAACGCTCTACCCTTCTGACTCATAGCGTAATAATAGGCTATCTAAGTTATCACTACATAACGTAACCTGTTCGCTGAAACTCATAATTCCAACTTGCTGTTCTTTCTTCGAAAATAATTATCTACTTAAATCTGTTCTCTTAATGTTTATCAATTTACAAATGGCTGTTTAATCACAAATACCATGCGCTAAGTTATACTTTATTATAAATAGTAAATTCTAGGTCATAATAAGTATTATACCTATACATAAAAGTATATTATCTAGAGATACAACTATACACTTTAGTACAGCTGGTGCTGGGCTAGAAAATAAGATGCACTACGAGTTGATACTAAGTTCAAGCCCTAATCAAATTGTTGCAATTGTCTCCATCTCCTTCATACATCCTAGCCTAGGTATACCTCAGACATTATCACAAAAAATCTTACATTAGGCTAGTGTACATTACATCGTGTTTGCGTGGAACTCTATGTAATATCTACTAAGGATGAGAACTTTCCCCTCTATGTGGCGATCTATAGCGGAGGGCTATGTAAATCACCAGACTTTCGATAAGCTGTAATAAATGAATTAATTAAAATAAATTGTTAACATGCATTGATATAATACACAGTACTTTATATTGCAATGTCGCCATGGTTGTCTATCAGCTACTAAAATTTTACAATCATCATCATTTGGAAATCTTAGAACATTTCAATAAATGTTTAAATATCCTCATCTCAACAAACCGTAGACACAGTCACCACTGGAGTTGTAGCACAGAATAAATAATAGTATCTAAACGTAGTGGTTATATTCTCTTTGATAGTATCTACCAGCTACCTACAAGAAGTTATAGAAAGTAATTTATAGTAACCACCACTCGATGATTGCTCCGATAATGTTGGTCCCGACATCTTTCGGGGACTAGAAAATCTTCCGATTATTTTCGTGGCTAATATTATTTATAATGATACTCTGTACCTGTGGCTAATACCTATCACCCAAAATACGTTATGAGGTTGATGGACGCCACCACATGGCCAGGGACCACATGTTAAAAAAATTATAATTTCCTTGATATTTATTTAAAACTCGAAATCCACGATTTTTTTTTCTTCCACCAGGGTAAAATATTTGACAAATTTCACATTTGCTACGTAAAATAAGGGTTATTGTTTCTTTCTGAAATCTAAATATTGATTATATTTTATATAAATTAGATAAGTAATGGTGTTAAACCAATTGAAGGATACTCCTAAAAGTAAAAACATTAAAGAAATGTCACCACTTAGGTAATAAATGCCATTTACAAAAAAACACTGATGAGATTTTGTGTAAGTGACATCTAGTGAGCGGAAGATATTTATAACACTCGCTGTCGTATGAAAAGAAAATTGTGTTATGTTGCCATCTAGCGAGAAGTAGATGTTTATTTCAAATATGTTTTATAAGTTTTAATTATTATAAACCGTGTTCTATTTTAAATAAAACACACTAATTATGTTGGATAGTTTTTTTAAATATTTTTATTTACTACAAAGAAAATAAATGCATTAACATTTTAGCAACATTACAAACTAGAAACTAACAAACATAAAATGTACTAGCAACACCTTTTACTACTTGTCAAACCTTTTCGTTTTCAGATTTCGCTTGTCATCCAAGTTCATCGTTTGGATATTGTAAAACTAAGTTCAAAACAATGGCTTTATTAGATTTTTGCCGTCTGGACGAGAAAATTAATTTAAAACCTGTCGATTCACTTGCTTCATTTAAAAACGATGTCATTGGATATAGTCAAAATTTTATTAACAGCGCTCAACTAGCCATACCACCGTTTGCAAATGTAAGTGTGTAAAGTTTCTTTTAAATAACCTGTTATTTTATAAGAAGTTTGTATAATTGGTTATTCATATCTTAATATAAAAATATTTTCATCTTTCAGCCAGTAGAAACTTTAGCACAGTTCAATACTAAAGACGAGACAGGACGGGACATAAAAATTGAATTCGATCACGGTACTACCACTCTTGGATTCCGGTATAAGGTAAAAACAAAATGTATTAAAGTTATAATGTAATTTGTTAGTATTATAATAAGTAAATAGCGAATTTATTTCAATATAATAAGTTTAATAAGCTGCTGAACCATGGACCTAAACAATTTGCATATAAATCCCAACATGGTCACAATTATCATTTAAAAATATATAAAGGGTTATATAAACAATATGATGTGACCAAGTTAAAAGATGTCCTTAGCTGTTCAGCATGTATGTGTAGGTATATGGATGTAATATAATATAATGTCCTCCAGACCGAATATCGGTCACGGCGACCAGGATCAATGGAGATGAGCCATCTGCTCAGGACAGGATTATAGTGTCCAAGTGTATGGGCAAACACAGGTGCACTCTTTTCACTCACTCTGATAGTCCAATGAGTAACTTGTAAAGAGCGGAGAGAGATCAGGTGCAGACCAAAGACTTTACATGATTTTCAACTTACAGACTCCGAGCTGCTAGTGACAATTTCTTGACAGAAAACCCAAATAACTGATTTTGGCCTGAACTGTGATTCAAACCCAAGACCTCATGATCAGCCAAGATTACAATCACTAGGCCAACGAGCCAGTCATGTATATAAATGTGAAAGAAGAGTAAGACCTGTATTAATAAACTTCACTCAACGCTGAACTCAAGTGTGTAATCATTTGATAGGCCCTCATTACGATATCAGCATCTCAACATCATTGCATATTAATAAACACATAAAAACAGTATCTCAAAACGCTGTACTTAGGAATACTGTTCTCTGACTTGCACTTAAGTACACACACTTGAGAGTCGAGTTTCATTTATTAATCAGTGTAGTGCTCAGCTGATATCGTAAACCTAAACCGCATCTTGACATATGTTTATTAATAAGATCATAACCTCAAGATTGTACTCAAGTGCATGTACTTGAGCTGAGTAACGTTTATTAATACAGGCCTAAGTGAGTGAGTGTTAGAGAGGTGTGTCAGGAACATGCCAAATGGAAGTCTATAGCCTCTGCCCATCACTCTGGGTGGCGGGTGTGAGTGTGTGTGTATACATAGTTTTGTTTAGTTTAGTTTGTAGAGTGTGTATACTTATTGTCTATTCCTTACAAAAGGGTGGAGTATTATTGGCAGTAGATTCCCGAGCCACTGGTGGCCAATTCATTGGATCTCAATCTATGAAGAAGATTGTAGAAATTAATGATTATCTACTCGGTAAGTAGTTTGTTATGTTTAACTTTTTGCTACTTTATTTTTTTTAACTAAATTTTATTTAACTTTACACTTACATATTTAGAAAGTTACTTATTTAAAGTTATTCTTTAGACTTAAACATTTTACCTACAACTCTATAGCTTGTAGATTTTAAATAAATTTTGTATTTAAAAAAATCAACAATAACAATAGCTTATTTACAAAAATAGTCCTGTCTGAGGTGGCTTGGGTCCTAGTGTTGCCTTATGTGGTCATTATTGAGCTTGGTTTCTGCCTAGTATGTACAATAAAGCAATATCTGATCCACAATACTTCAAAATGAGTTTCTGGTATAGAATCCTAAATACTAGGATGTGTCTATGCAGATCCTCAAAGTAAAAATGCTGAACAACTGAACAACCAGAAATTATTTTGATTTAAAATAAGAAAGTTTTATTATACAACTATTATGGAAATACTATTAAGCATTTATTAAAACACTACAATTGACTTTCAATCACATTTTTCTATTTGATAAAAGGCTATACAATTTTTATAATTGAGAAATAAATAATTTTAAAAATTGTACCATGGAGGATTCGAACAAAATGTGGCAGGACCACATTATATTCAATATATGCTTATTAGTTGCGGTATTGAGCCGAAAAATTAAATGGGAGAATTAACCATATCATTAGCAAATATAACAATTCTGCCAAAAATAAAAATCATAACTGTGAGAGTATAGTAAAGTAGAGAGTAGTCTTAAACGTGGTAGAGCCATGCTGCAGCCATGTTTATAGGATAGTTATAGTACGAATGGGTCGGCTGGACCAGGGAAGGACCACACTCTCACAGAATACCAGTGTAAAATAGCAGCTTAACACTGCTGTGATTCGTATGATGATTGTAGAGAACCGGAGATCCTTTTTACTGGAAAAGAGGCATTCTATCTTAGTCCTCATGGCTGACAATGCATCTGAATTTTAATTCGCAATCGAAGATAAGTGGTTGCTGTGGCCCGTAGATATCTACGGGCCACAGCAACCACTTATCATCAGGTGGACTGTATGCTCGCTTGTCACCCTATCCTATAAAAAAACTTACTTCAAACAACTAAAATGAATAAAATAATTTCGTATTGTATGTGATGTAGTCTATAACAGGGTTTTTCAACCTTTTTTGCCCAGGGACCACTTTGAGTTTTTTGTAGTTAGCAGAGACCACAAGTTGAAAGAAAAAATTGTGTTAATCTAATAATAAATTATAATCACAACTCTTCACATAATTATATTATAAACTGAAAATAAGGATTCATTAACAGTATTATTTGTGTATTTATTGTAAAAGCTAGTAGGTACTTACTAACGTGACACGCGGTGTTACACTGCCCATGTGACGAGAAAATCATAAATGTGTTATTTAAAATAATTAGGTAGGTAAAATATTTAAATCTTTTGCGGACCATATTTAAACTCACGGACTACTGATTAGGAATCACTGGTCTATAAGAAATAAAACCTCAACTTCTGAATGAATAATTTTTTGCTTTGAAGGCATCTTTTACTTTTTTTTAATGTTAATTTCTGTTTCATACTTGGAAATACATACGTACTTTAAAAGTAATATAAACAAAGAGATGTCCATATAACACCAAATATGCTCAATCAGCTGCAGTATTAACTGTTTATATTTCTCAGGCACCTTGGCTGGAGGTGCAGCTGACTGTGTCTACTGGGACAGGGTTTTAGCGAAACAATGCCGTTTGTATGAGCTTCGTAATCGTGAGCGCATTTCCGTAGCGGCTGCCAGTAAGCTCATGGCGAACATGGTCTACAACTACAAGGGCATGGGCCTAAGTATGGGTATGATGCTTGCTGGTATTGATAAACGTGTAAGTATTCTACTATATTATATTTTGCTATTTATTTATTATCTCACAGTTTCTTTGGTCAGTACAAATTTTGCTGTCGATTTTAAAGTAATTTGTGAATGACGTGAATGATGTGAATGACGGCTCCGTGGCGTAGTGGCTTAGCAATGAGTTGCAACGCTTGGGGCCGCGGGTTCAAATCCCGCACGGAACAAGTATTTGTACGGCCTACAAATAATTGTTCCGGGTCTGGATGTTTGTCCTTGTGCAATCATCATCATCATCATCATCATTACAGCCCTTCACAAGTCCACTGCTGAACATAGGCCTCCCCCAAGGAATGCCACAAAGCACGGTCCTGAGCCACCTGCATCCATCGACTTCCTGCATGTCTTATCAGGTCGTCACTCCATCTCGTGGGGGGTCGCCCTACACTTCGCCTACCGGTACGAGGCTGCCACTCAAGAACCTTTCTTCCCCATCGGTTGTCGGTTCTTCGAGCTATATGGCCGGCCCACTGCCACTTCAGATTACTAATCCGTTGGGCTATGTCGGTTACTCTGGTTCTACTGCGGATATACTCATTCCTAAGTTTATCACGCAGAGAAACTCCGAGCATAGCCCTCTCCATAGCTCGCTGAGCGACCTTGAGCTTCCTCATACGGCCAGCAGTGAAGGACAACGTCTCTGTTCCGTAAGTCATCACTGGCAACACGCACTGGTTGTACAATCTCGTTTTAAGGTTTTGAGGTATGTCTGACGAGATGTGTCGTAGCTTCCCGAACGCTGCCCAGCCGAGTTGAATCCGTCGATTGACCTCTCGGTCGAAGTTGGACTTACCTAGTCGGACTATTTGTCCCAAGTAAACATACTCGTCAACAACTTCGACCTTAGTGCTCCCAACAACTACCAGCATAGGTGTGACATGGACATTAAACATAATCTTTGTTTTGTCCATGTTCATCTTAAGACCTATCCGTTGGGAGACACTATTGAGGTCATTGAGCATAGTGCTTAGGTCCTCCAGCGATTGTGCCATAAGGACTATATCGTCGGCAAATCGAAGGTGAGTGATGTACTGGCCATTGATGATAATATCGTATCCTTTCCAGTCCAGAAGCTTGAAAACGTCTTCCAATGCAGCGGTGAAGAGTTTCGGGGATATAACATCACCCTGTCTTACACCTCTCTGCAATTGGATAGGTTTCGTACTCTGGTTCTGTACTCGGATAGCCATCGTAGCTCTACTGTACAAACACTTCAGCACTTCGATATACCGACGGTCAACTTGGCACCGCTGAAGGGACTGCAGCACCGCCCAAATTTCGACGGAATCAAAGGCTTTCTCATAGTCCACATACGCCAGACATAGTGGCAAATTGTACTCCTCGGACTTCTGTACAATTTGCCGAAGGGTATGTATGTGGTCTATGGTGCTAAAGCCCTTTCGGAAACCGGCTTGTTCGGGAGGCTGGAAGTCGTCAAGTCTGCGCGCGAGACGATTCGTAATGATTCTCGAAAACAGCACGTAGACGCGGCTCAGAAGGGAAATCGGTCTGTAGTTCTTCAAGTGAGCGTTGTCACCTTTCTTGAAGAACAAGACCACCGCACTTCTGCTCCACGCCTCCGGTGTAATGCCACCATGGAGGACGGAATTAAAGAGCTTCTGAAGGACTTCAAGTACCGGTCTTCTACCCGCTTTCAGAAGCTCCGCTGTAATTCCATCCTCGCCTGGGGCCTTGCCATTTTTAAGGTGCTGGAGAGCCATTCTAATCTCGCTCAGACTGACGTCCGGGATATCTTCGGAATAGTGTCGGATAAGACTCGCTCTTGGATCGTTACTCACACTTGCGTGTGGCTCCAACGAAGACGTGTACAGCTGCCCATAGAACCTCTCAATCTCTCAAAATCTCAGGTGTCCCAGAAACGATGCTGCCACATTCGGTCTTCAGCTTTGACAGTTGGCTCTTTCTGGCACACAGATCTCTGGCAAAGACTTTGGAGCCTTGGTTCCGCTCGATCGCTTCTTCAATACAAGCTGTATTGAAGTTGCGTAAGTCCCGCCGCATGCATTTGGAGATCTGTCTGTTCAGTTGCCTGTATGCTGTCAAATCTGTTGAAGAATGTAGCTTCATCTCCCGTCTAACAGCCATGAGATTAAGAGTGTGATCGGAGAGTTTTTGTGTTCTTCTGCGGCTGGTCTTGCAGAACTTAGCTCCAACCGCATGGACAGTTTCCACGAGCTTGTCATTTATATCGTCCACTTCATTGCAGTCTTCTAGGCACTGAAAACGGTTTTGTAACTCGAGCTGAAAGGTTTCGGGACTCTGGAACAGAGCACGAGGGGGACGGAGCGTTGACTTCACTTCAGACACGAGACCTCTCCAACTTAACGTTTAGGTTCAGTGTGCCTCTAACCATTCGGTGATCGCTACCAGTTTTCACCCTCGCGATCACGGAGACATCACTGAACAGTTGTCGTCTGGTTGTCATAATGAAGTCAATCTCATTTTTTGTCGAACCGTCGGGGCTCGACCAGGTCCACTTCCTGTGGGGCCGCTTCTGGAAGAAAGAGTTCATCATAAAGAGTCCCTCTTTCTCCATGAAGTCGGCCAGCTGCTGGCCCCTTGGGTTCCTTTGCCCTATTCCAAATTTCCCTACTTTCAGCTCACCGTTCTCTCTTGTGCCTAGTTTTGCATTGAAGTCTCCCATTAACACCGTGTATTGGGTTTTGGAGGAATGCATGGCTCTAGAGATATCCTCATACATTTCCTCCACCTCCTCATCGGAGTGTGCCGACGTTGGTGCGTAAACCTGTATGACCTTCAGCGAATACCGTTTGGTGATTCTGAGTATAAGGTACGCAACCCTCGTCGACACACTCCCGATCTTTACAACGTTGTTAACGAGAGACTTGTGAAAGATAAATCCGACACCTCCTTGGGACAGATGGTCGCCCTCCCGGTGATAGAGCAAGTTGCCGGATTCGAGGATTACCGTCTCTCTTCGGACTTCGGATAATCCTATAATATGCCAGCGCAACTTGTCTATCTTTTCTTCCAGCTCCACGATCTTCTCGTCAGTCCTCAGGGTGCGTGCGTTGTACGTTGCCAGGTCAAGTCGTCTAAGGTGGCAACCGAACCTCCACCGGAGATTCTTAGCACCCCCTGCCCCGCCGTTACCATGGTCGCCACCGTAGCCAGGAATAGCGGGGCCGCCGGGGACTGGGGGCCGTCTCTTCGTAACTTTCATCATGGGGGGTATATTGCCATAGTTGCCACGCTTGGCGAGCGGGTTGGCAACCGCAGTTTTTTTATTGTAATTTTGGCTATTATCAGGAAGATGCTGCTGCCCATCTCCCGCCTGTTTCCCTTTGTCGCCTTTTACGACACCCACGGGAGGAAATGGGGTAGTGGATATTCTTGACCGCCACTACACGGCAAATGTATGTTTGTAAACTGCCTCCACGATACAGGAGAAAATCCTAGTGTGGGGGTAAAAAAAAAATATTTTCTTAAATGTAAAGTACGTTAGTGTTAAATGTGATGAGGTAGCGGCATAATAGAATCCATTGCCATCATTCATACGGTGAATACTGCAAAAGAAGAATAGATATATTCATATTCTTTAAACTACCCACAACCCACATACAAAATGCATACACTAGAAACTGGAAGCTTGTTCTGCGTACAACTGAAGGCTATATAAGTGAAGGCTAAGTAGGGTGGCTGAGAAATCAAATATCTCAGCAAACCCCCCCCCCCCCCCCCCCGTGATCATGGATGCTGTAAAACATCCGAAAGATCAGGAATTGAAAATAAGTAAATTAAACGCAATAAAATCCTTAAAAATAATTTTATTCAATGTGTGGTGTTTGTGTAAATATAAGAAATTAGTGTGGATACATTAGGTTTTACCAACATCAGTATCAGTTTGTCCACCAAATGTGCAACTTTAACTTTATCACTTGGTTATTATCTCATTATTTTAATCAAACCAAATATAACTTCATAAGCATGTTTCCGGTACAATTTAATTATAATTTTCCATTGCTGAAAATCAAAAAACAAGTGGTAAAATTAAAAATGTTGTGCAACCGACTTCAATATAAATAAAATGAGAACATCATCAATGTAGTGGAATTGAATTAAATATGCATTATTAAGAATAACTCAAAAACTACTGATCAGATCTATCTATATGGGAGCACATGAGAAGCACCAGCTTTCAAATAAAAAAGAATCATCGAAATCGGTTCACATAGGAAAAAAATCTGAGGTAATTCACATAAAAAAAACAGTCGATTTGAGAACCTCCTCCTTTTTTGAAGTCAATTAAAGACATATATTGCAGTAGCACAATGGACTCTTCTCTACTCCTAAAAGGAATTCAACCACCACATCCACATGTAATGTCGGTGGGCTATTCTTATTCTACACGTAGCCAGTAGGACATATTATTATGTGGGTTGTTACTATACCTTTAAGTATATAATTTATTTCTAGGGCGCGCAATTGTACTATGTGGACAGTGAAGGCACCAGAACTCCTGGAAAAGTGTTCTCTGTAGGTTCTGGTTCAGTTTATGCCTTTGGTGTGCTTGATTCTGGCTACAAATGGGACCTTGAAGATGAGGAAGCTCAAGGTGGGTAGATTTATACTTCCAAATTAGTTTTCTTAAAAAAAAACAATGATCTAGAATGTTAACCTTTGTGTTGTTGAATAATAATTCTAAAAGAAATGCAATGCTCACTTCTTCACCATGACCTTCATTACTAACATATACTCTACTGTTTTCTTTCCACTTACTACGATCCTCACATACTTGTTTCGCTTCGTCCACTTTCATTATTCTTCTACTTTCTAAATGGAATCATTAATTTCATTCATTCATTCATTCATTACAGGCCATCAAAATTGAAGGGGTTATTTAACATTGTTGCCACTCGGAGGGCGGGTTCGCAACTGTAGTGTTTTTTTAATTTGTCTTTTTATAGGATAAGGTGACAAACGAGCACACAGTCCACCTGATGGTAAGTGGTTGCTGTGATCCATAGACATCTACATCTATCCTCGATAAAGAATCAAAGTGCAGATGCTTTGTCTCCCGTAAGGACTAAGATGGAATGCCTCTTTTTCAGTAAAAAGGGTCTCCGGTTCTCTAAACTCACCATATGAGACACAGCAGTGTTAAGGTGCTATTTTACGCTGGCATTCTGTGAGAGCGAGGTACTTCCCCAGTCGATTCGACCCATTCGTGCTACAACTATATTAACAGGGGCATAGCTACCACTGTATCAGCCATATCAATGATACGGGGCCCTAACGTGTATCAGGAAAAAATTTAAGAACTCCTATGGGACAGGAAAGGCTATCAAACTTGTCACTATTGTCTATTGAGGCAAAAAATTTAGAAAAACTGAAATCGTCTCCAGCTATGAATGATATAATATAAGAAATTGTATATTTGTCCTAGGAGTATTAATTGTAAGTAATTACTTATAACCAACATAGTTCAGTCAATCTGTCAAATTAATGGTACAAAAATTACCAATTGGATGAAAGTTGGTGAGTCGTTAGAAGATGATGTAAGAAAGCTTACTTGGGCATGGCCACCTGATCCGTCTGTGGATTTTTGAAAAAACTCAAAAAAATTTTGAAATGCATTTTTCTCGAAAACTATGCATTCTACAGAAAAATTTATTTGAACAAAAATGTAGAGGGCATCGTTATCTACAATTATTGTCATTGGTGCAATGTTGTAAAACAAAAAATGTTGCTGTGCACACATTATTACTTCTCAAGTGAAAAAATAAAAATACATCTTTTTTTATGCACCTTCCTTGCTTTTATACTTTGTGAGAGCGTAATATTGGAATTTTCATACTTTAACAAGCTGCAGCTATGAAACGGTAAGTTGTATAAAAAAAATGTTTAAATAAAAGTTGTTTTTAAAATTGTAAGGAACAAGTTTTCCATTTGGATCGTAGCTGAAAAATGAAAATTTAAGGGCGAAAAAGTCGAAAAACACGTTTTTTGGCACTTTAGCGCCACCTGCTGTGCACATTTTTTGTTTTACAACATTGCACCAATGACAATAATTGTAGATAACGATGCCCTCTACATTTTTGTTCAAATAAATTTTTCTGTAGAATGCATAGTTTTCGAGAAAAATGCATTTCAAAATTTTTTTGAGTTTTTTCAAAAATCCACAGACGGATCAGGTGGCCATGCCCAAGTAAGCTTTCTTACATCATCTTCTAACGACTCACCAACTTTCATCCAATTGGTAATTTTTGTACCATTTTGATTTTTTTTTCGACAGATTGACTGAACTAACATATAATAATTTAATTCAGTGCAAGCGTTTTTTTTTTCTTTTGTGAAAAATCTTCATTCTTCATTTGGGCCTCCCAATAAATTTTGATACAGGGCCCGCTTAAGGCACGTTACTCCACTGACTACTAATATAGCTCATATTTCATTTCGCTTTATTGTCTCTTACGACACCCACAGGATGATATGGGGTAGTGAAATCCCATACTCAGACACGATACTTGAATTTTGAATTATATTATTGATTTAAGTCATTTTTAGTACAAGAATTGATATAGTCAATGGTTTTCATTTAATATTAGGTCTAGATAAATGCTTAATGATTTCTTATATTTACGCGAACACTACACATTGAATAAAACTACTTTTACGGATTTTATCGCGTTTAATTAGGTTATTTTATATTCCCGATGTTTCGGTTGCTTTCCAGCAACCGTGGTCATAGGGGACTGAGGTGCTTGATGTTGCAATGTCAAAGTTAACCCGAAGTAATATAAATAAAAGTAAAAATTAATAATTAAAAAGCTGAAGGTACTCCGGGTTAACTTTGACATCGGGACGTCAATCACCTCAGTTGCTGGAAAGCAACCGAAACGTCGGGAATATAAAATAACTTAATTAAACGCGATAAAATCCCTAAAAGTAGTTTTATTCAATGGATAAATGCTATTAATTAGCACTATATCATTCTGTATTAAATTATAAAATTTCCTATTTACACAACCCTTGGCGCACATTTGTGTTTAATAACGTTCTTATTTGCGTTAATTAAAGTCCTGAATCAACATTATTATATTGTTGTGGTCATACTAAATTTCTTAATACTATTTGCCCATAAGCTTGACAAGGTAGGAGACTTAATCCTGGAATGTTGAGTTTAATGCGTCCATTACTTTTTAGTAAAATTGTAAACCCAGTTGTTTTGCTAAGCATTTTTTACCCTTTTAATATCTTTTTCATATCTGGATCTGGATGGCGATTATTCTTTAAAATTCGACCAAGACTTGTTAGAGCTACTTGATAAGTTCTTACTGCCTGTCCTTTGGTCTATTGGTCGTATACGCGACTGAGGTCTCGGGTTCGACTCCCGGATCAGGTCAAAATGTGTTATTAATAGCCCGGATTAAGGAAGTTGGCGGTGTTTCACCCCCATGCCTCGGAAATCACGTAAAGCCGTTGATCCTGCGCGTGATCTTTCTCACCAGTCGTGATGGATAACCGTCCCATCGGACTATGAGAGTGAGGGAATCGGGAGTGCACCTGTGCTTGCGCATACACACTGGCACTATAATCCTTTCCTGCTCAGATGGCTAGTCTCCGTCGAGACTGACCGTCTTGACCGAAATTCGGTCTGGAAGTCGTTATTATAGATTCTTCATATAAAGTTTCGAGTTATTAAACACATTTAAAATATTTGTGTATCATCATTATTTTCATCATTACAGCCCTTCACAAGTCTGCTGAACATAGGCCTCCCCCAAGGAATGCCACAAAGCAAGTTCCTGAGCCATTTGTCTATACCTGCTTTCATATCTGTTTTCATCTCCTCGATTTGATTTCAAAAGTTCAAAATTAAGCGGTTCAGTGCGGGTGGCACGCCAAGCGTGCCATCGATTACTTTTGTGTATGACACGCGAGTCGTGTCTTTTTAAAAATCGTTATAACTCGCTCAAATTGCGTTTTTGGAAAATTTATCCAGAACAAAATATTCATTATTTTGCAAGTAGTTCATACCTGCGGCTTCGTTTCTGGATATTTTGAAAATTTGAAATTTTTAGGGGTTGACAACATTTTTTAACTTGTACATGGTACTCTTTTTACTTTGTGGGTTTTCAATCATGTTGTGGGAAAATAGTCTAATAAGTAACAAATAATAGCACTCATTGCGATCGCTCACAAACTCGAGTTGTAAATAAATTTCTGGAAGACAAGTCTCCTGTTAAAAAAAAACAATGCGTTTGTCTTATTGTTTAATTTTGCTTAAAATGGTTGAACTGCCGTCTTATTGCTATCATATGACTGAATAGACCTACGAAGCACCATGTGCTCTTGTGATATGGTATAAGGTTTATTTTTGCTTGAAACAGTTTGAAACCGTTCATGCATAAAAAAAGTTCGCTAATAAATAGTCTTTTGTCAATCTGCCACCGTATAGCACCGGCGTTTGTTTCCTTTTGAAAACACCTGTTTTGCTATTCTTACTAATTAGACGTTTTCAGATCGACTTTACTTTTACATTTGTATAACATTAAATAATATTTAACATTTGTAAATATCAATGAATCATAAACCTTATTTTTTCCAAATTGAGGATCTTTATTGTTTCATATTTACAAATGTTATTATTAGGTGAAAATTTAATTTAATAAGGACCGTTTTCCAGGGTGATTTAGCTGTACCTACTTATATAAATGATGTTTTATATAAAAACAAAAAAAATAGTACAAAAGGTTTGTAATCTCTGCATAAAAAGTTACTTACTCTCAGTTTCAAAGAAAACACATAGAAAAACACGTAGTTACTCACTAAAAACAAGTATCCTTCCGTTTGTAACTGATGTTTGATGTCAAATAAACTTAATTACGTCTAAACAAGTGATAAAAGCATAAAAAAGAACATTACATTTACACATGGCTGATGACACGCCTATTGTGCCGCTTGACACGACATGCGTGTCACGAAATATTTCCCGCCACAGCTAAAAGTTGTCGAAAATCGGCGCCGCAACGAAACGGTTAACCACACACAGAGACATGCCTAATTTTTTAATTAGCCACTTTTACATGGTAAATTTTTATTTGATAGAGTATTTACACAATTTTTAAGTAACTTAACGCATATTTAACTTTGACTATATAAAATATGACCTCATTTTACCCTATCAACAGACTTACGTTATATAAGGAACTTAAAATTTCCAGACAGTTAACAAGACTATAACTGGACATTTTCATTTCAGAACTAGGACGTCGAGCAATCTACCACGCCACCCATCGCGACGCCTACTCTGGTGGTATTATCAGAGTGTACCACATCAGTGAAAAGGGCTGGGTCAACATATCCAACGAGGACTGCTCAGACCTACATTACAAGTACCAAGAGGAAAAGGGGTTGAAAGATGATACATTTTAATTTTTTTAAATAAATGTCTGCTAATATTTTGAGAGTATTTTCTTTATAACGTAATTATTTAGTGTAAATTATATTTAGTGCCGTGTGGCGGCGTAAGATAATCCATTACTCATTTCCTCATGTGGATGTCATCTGAGGCGTTTATAGTAAATGTGCAGACAGTCTTTAGCATTCTGGTAAATGATGGTATAGCCTTTAATATTATTTACGTCAGACGTAAAATACCGGTATTCACCACACAACGGGAGAGGCCCTAGTCCAGATGTGGACTTCTACTGAGGAAGTTTAGTATTTGTTTCATCTAAAAAAGTCAATAAGCAATATCTATAACCTAACTATATAATCATTCTGCAGCTATATATGGTTATATGACGACTGGGTCAGCTCGACCGTGGAAGAACCATGCTCTCACAGAATACCAGCGTAAAATAGCAGCTCAATGCTGCTGCTTTTCCATGCTATGCTGCAACGGCCGATCTTAAATATCTCCATTTCTATTAGGGGACTTTGGACTTATATGGCCAATAGTTACAGATGAGGTCTTATTTCCGTAGCTCATCTAATAATAAGTAATGAATTAATGAACTTTTTTTTATAGAACAAGGGTGACAAACGAGGACCCAGTCCACCTGATGGCAAGTGGATGCTGTAGCCCATAGACATTTACATCAATCCTCGATTGAGAATCAAAATGTAGATGTGTTGTCACCCCTGGGACGTAAGATGGAAGGGTGACAAACTAGCACACAGTCCACGTGATGGTAAGTGGATGCTGTGGCCTATAGACATCTACATTTATCCTCGATTAAGAATCAAAAGGCAGATGCGTTGTCACCCCTGAGTAAAAAGATGTAATGCCTCGTTTCCAGTAAAAAGGGTCTCTGGTTCTCTACACTTACCATACGAAACACTGCAGGCTTAAGCTGCTATTTTACGCTGGTATTCTGTGGCCCTGCCCCGGTCGAGCCGACCCATTCGTGCTACAACAAATATAGCTGCAGCATGGCTCTACCACGTACCCTAAGAGTAGTTGAATGTGAAACAACAATATTTAATAACACTTATAATTTTAAATTTCTACAGTACATATATTTGCTTTACAATTTTACATTACATCACTTGTTAGTTTGTATTTGCAATTTACTGAAGAAAGGTAAGTTAACGGTGGTACTATATTCACAATACTGTGGGCAAAATTTTCGTATTTGTATTTCTACCTGTTGAAATATTAGGGATGTTATAGTTACCTTTACATAGGATTGGATGCCTAATTCCCTTTACAATCATAATTATCATTAGTATTTACATCTATTTTGTTTACGTGTTATAGAACGTTTATAGAGTTAAAAACGAGCAAACGGTCCACCTGATGGTAAGTGGTAGAGCCACGCGGCAGCTTCTGCTGTCGCACGGATGGGCCGGCTCGAACCGGGGTGATACCACGACCTCACAAAAAACCAGCGTGAAGTAGAGGCTTACCTCTGCGTTTCGCTTGGTGAGTGCAGGTGGCCGGAGGCCCTTTTAACTGGAAATGAGGCATTCCATCTTGGTCCTCACGGGTGACAACGCATCTACATTTTGAATTGTAATAGAGGATAGATGTAGATGTCTATGGGCCGCAGCAACCACTTACCATCAGGTGGACTGTGTGCTCGTTTGTCACCCTTATCCTATAAAAAAAAAAGTGGATGCTGAGGGCCATAGACATGTACATCTATCGCCCATAAGAATCACAAAGCAGATATGTTCGTTGTCACCTCTTAGGATAAGGGTGCCTTATTACCAGTAAAGGAGTATGTATCCAGTTTTCATCAATCACATTACAAAAAAACAACATTATACTGCTGTTTCACGCTGGTATTATATTAATCCTTCCCATATCAAACCGTGCTACTCCAGACAAAATCGATTTCTGTATAAAACAAATTTTATTGGAACCAAAGCTAATATCTTACTCCTTCAACTAGCTAGCGACAAGCGAACGGTGGTTAAAACTGGAATTATCAGAACGGAAGTCTTCAACTGTTCACCGCTAGATGGCGCTCGGTGTATAAAGCGAAGTCATGTATTTAAATACGTTACATCATAATTAATTATTATTTATAATAACATCACTTTTCCCGAAAGCGAAAAGCAAGTTGCAACAATAGAGAAATCGTATTAAGAGAGTTTTACTGTAATTAGAATGATTTTTTTTAAAGTTGCTTTAACTAAAATAATAATATAATAACTAAAATAATCCGCGGCTGGTCGTTGCTGCTGGTGATAAGAGGGCTGAATCTTTTCTCGCTCAAAGGCTAAGTATAGCCATTCAGCGGGGAAACGCAGCCAGCGTTTTTGGCACGATATCACGGGAGTTGGATTATGTGATAATTATGTTTCTAGATTGATTTTTTTAATATTATAGTTGTTTATAATAATTTTATATATATATATATATATATATATATATATATATATATATATATATATATATATATATATATATATATATATATATATATATATATATATATATATATATATATATATATATACAGTCAGGTCATAAGTATTGTCACACAGTAAAAACTTTTCTTTTAGAATGCTGGTCACAAAAAAGTTTATTGTATTCGAATTTTTCATGAAAATAAAACTGTATACATTTTAGAATTTTACTCATTTTTAAATATGGAGTGGATGCTTAAAGAAGACCGTGTTGCAGTTATTGCGTTGCATCGTTGCGATTATGCGCCAATTCAAATTTTTGTCATACTGAAAAATTTGAATATAACTAAAAGATTCGTTTATCGTACCATCAAACGATACACTGAAGACTCTAGTGTAGATGACAGGTCAAGAAGTGGTCGCCCTCGGTCTGTTAGGACTCCAGCAGTGATAAAAGCTGTGAAGGCGCGAATTCAAAGAAATCCCAAACGTAAGCAGAAACTGTTGGCCCTTCAGATGGGGTTAAGCAGAACCATGGTGAAAAAAATGTTAAATGAAGACTTAGGGCTTTGGGCATATCGAAGAAAAACAGGACATCGTTTGAATGCTCGTCTAATGGACCTGAGACTGAAGAGATGCCGCGCTTTATTGAAGCGGTACGCGGGAAAAAAAATATCGGGAAATTTTTTTTTCGGATGAAAAATTTTTTACCGTAGAAGAGAGCTCCAACAAACAAAATGATAAGGTATACGCACACAGTAGTGAAGAAGCGAGCAACCGTATTCCGCGTGTCCAACGAGGTCATTTTCCATCCTCGCTCATGGTATGGTTGGGAGTTTCTTATTGGGGCTTAACAGAGGTACATTTTTGTGAGAAAGGTGTAAAAACGAATGCAGTTGTGTATCAAAATACAGTCCTGACGAACCTTGTGGAACCTGTTTCTCATACCATGTTCAATAACAGGCACTGGGTATTCCAACAAGATTCGGCGCCAGCTCATAGAGCGAAGAGCACACAAGACTGGCTGGCGGCGCGTGAAATCGACTTCATCCGGCACGAAGACTGGCCCTCCTCCAGTCCAGATTTGAATCCGTTAGATTACAAGATATGGCAACACTTGGAGGAAAAGGCGTGCTCAAAGCCTCATCCCAATTTGGAGTCACTAAAGACATGCTTGATTAAAGCAGCCGCCGATATTGACATGGACCTCGTTCGTGCTGCGATAGACGACTGGCCGCGCAGATTGAAGGCCTATATTAAAAATCACGGAGGTCATTTTGAATAAACTTTAGTGTCATAAAAATCTATGTTTCGTTAAGTTCATTTTGGTATATAAATGGTTACATAATATATAAACTTGTTTCAACTATTTTATATTAAACATGTGACAGAATTTATGCCCTGACTAAGTATAAATATACCTTCTATTATTGTTACTATGATCAAAGTGCTGCAACACGTTCGAAACATCGGTAGTTAAAAATAAGTTAAAACTAAATGCTATAGAATCTGCCGCAAAGTGTTGAAACTTGAAGCTATGGAAAAATCTCCACTATGAGGAGATCCATTCTATGGGGGAGACCTGGGTAGACCTTTAAAGCTTACAATGAATTGATAAAAATGCCATAATGTACTTAAAATTTGTTTTATTTTAATACACTAAACTGAAAAATTAAACTGTCATATAATGTCTTTGTATCAGATGATAAAAAAATATTTTGATTACACCGCAGGCTGAACCATACATAAAAATAAACAATACATACAGTGTTACGCCTGTAATCGCCGAGGGAGTAGAGTTCAAAGAGCGATTTACATGGAAAACTGTGAAATGAGGTAGGTGGTTAGAAAAACACTCACAAACCCAATAACCCACTGTTTGTCGCCTTTGACGACATGTTAGGCAAGTAATATAGTTGGCACATTAATTTTTGTAATATATCCCATATAAACTACAAACATGGGACCTATAATATCCCAAACCAATGTGGGACAATGTGTGATGTGGGAATGTGGGACAAAATAAGCAATGTTAGTAATTTTAAATAACATAATTTCTAACAAAATAAGCAATGTTATCAATTTAAAGTAAATAATTAAATAGCGTGTATAATTTCAACTTTTTTCACATATTTTTACTTCTGATGAATAAAACCAAATCAAACCAACAAACAAAAGGCGTCATTTATATTTATTTTAATGATACTGGAGTCAGCAAAGACTTCTAAGTAGTATACAACTAGACGGGCTCTGCGTACTTTTTTTTTACAGGATAAGGGTGACAAACGAGCACACAGTCCACCTGATGGTAAGTGGTTACTGCGGCCCATAGACATCTACATCTATCCTCGATTACAAATCAAAATGTAGATGCGTTGTCACCCGTGAGGACTAAGATGGAATGCCTCATTTCCAGTAAAAAGGGCCTCCGGCCACCTGCACTCAGCAAGCGAAACGCAGAGGTAAACCTCTACTTCACGCTGGTATTCCGTGAGGTCGTGGTACCCCCCCGGTTCGAGCCGGCCCATCCGCGCGACAGCAAAAGCTGCCGCGTGGCTCTACCACTGTTAAACTTAACTTAATACATTGCGCACGAAGTTACGGTCATTTCTCCGTAACGCCTTTAGTCGACTGCGAAAAGTTAAGAAGACTAGTTCTTTCTTTTGTAAACCGCAAACTTTGTTTTCGGCAATCTAACAGTGATTTTGTTTGACTAAAAAAACGCTTTCATTATTTATGTGCGCACTTTGTCAACGTGATTTGTAGTTTATTTCTGATAAGTATGTAACTTAGTTTATTTTAAAATTACATTTCTAATGTATTTCGTATTTGCCTAAAACAGTAACTGCCGCAAATGAAAATATAACTGCGTGGCATATTTAACGTGACAGCTACCCGCCCGCGCGAACCACAGCTGTAACACAGTTTTTGTTCTGAATTGCCGATCTAGTAGTTACATAGAAGTCTGGAAGTCTGACTGTCTAATGCTGTATTGCAATTAGATCATTTAATACGAAGGTCTTTAAAATAAAGCTTTAGAATGGACTAGACTATGTTTATTACAAAATAACACAAACGAACCAACAATGAAATCTTAAGGCTAAATGTTGAATATTTAATTTTAAGATTTTTTGTGTTCCTTGTCGGATTTAATCTTAACTTCGTCAAACGTCTCCTCTAGCTCCCAGTCTTTAAGGGGCACATCTGTCAGTCTGTAAAATTTGCCGTGTTTACCTATGCCTGCAAATAAAACGATAGATATTATTTTATAAAAAAAGTTAAGTGGCTCCTAATATACACGATCTTTGCATAGGCATAAAGTAATCCAACCGTTAACCGTGTAGTAACGATGGAAGAATATCCACTGTGTCGTAAGATGCGATAAAGGGAAAAGAAACAGGAGATAGGCAGCAACAACTTCCTGATAACAACTGTAAATAATAACAAACTGCAGATACCAACCCGCTTACAAAACTAAAATAAAACAACACGGCAACTAAAGCAAAATCCCATGAGGCAATTTATTATAGTGACCTATGTTCACCAGTGGACTTTCACATACCGTAATGAATGGATGGAAAGTAATCCAAGCATCCAATTCCATTTAAAGCCCATAACAGTATACGGCTGGGCTTCCCTCATTATCGAGATCATTTCCCGTAATCAGAAATATAATAGCAGTACCATGAATCACTTACCTTCATCGACAGTCTGGATACTTTATACTCGGCATTTAAGAGAAATTTGTCAGTCCGTGGCGATCTATGAGATCTTTCATTCTCTACAGGTACTACTATACTTATGATCATAAATAAAAATAAAGGAGTGGAATAATCTGCCAGAATCGGTCTTTCCATCCAATTATTTTTCTTTTATTATTTAAAAAACGTTACTCCCATACTGGGATTTTCTCATGTATCGTGGAGGCAGTTTACAAACATAAATTGCATGAGGACAAACATCCAGACCCGGAACAATTATTCGTAGGCCATACAAATACTTGTTTCGTGCGGGATTCGAGCCCGCGGCCCCCAGCGCAACAACTCATTGCTAAGCCACTGCGCCACGGAGCTGTCAAATATAATATAGGTCTCTTCTAGCTGTCAAATTATAATATAGGTCTCTTCTAGCTGTCAAATTATAATATAGGTCTCTTCTATCTTCAAGGCAAGGGTGAATAGGTTTTGGTTCAGCTAAATAAGTGCACTTCACCACTTACCATCAGGTGGGATTAGTGGTCGAGCATGAGCTTGTTATAATAAAAAAGGGATTATTAGATTGTCTTACTCCACCATCACATACGTGTGATGATGACACCGAAAGTAAAGTGTATATTTTGCATGACATTAATTAAAATGCCGTACCTTTCTTAAACTTTTTGACTCCTTCTTCAATATCTTCTATCGCACCTCCCAACAAGCTTGATATTACGGCTTCGTCTCGCATGCTCTCCTCACTGTTGGGGTTCAGCTGTGAGTTGACGGCCGCCAGTTTGTCCATAATTAGTGCATTTTGTGGGAATTTAACTAGGGACTTTGCTAGCTTCACCGATTCGCCAAGCGCTAAAACAAGATGTTAACCCTTAAGCTTAACTGTAGACTGTACATCACAGTGTTGTAGTAGACCAACGATGATTCCTTCGTAAAATAAAATTTTCGTATGGTGAGTGAGAACCGGAGACCCTTTTTTACTGGAAAGAGGCTTTCCATCTTAGTCCAACGCATCTGCATTTTTGAAACAGAAACAGTAACTTTTTTATTCAATATAGATTATAAATAGTACTTATTGAAAATCACTCCTTTCTTTAATGTACCACTGGTTCGGAAAAATCTCTGTCCTTTATTAACATGGAACACCAGCAAGAAACACAGGACTGTTTTTTTTTTTAAATAACTGCTTACAATCATATATTTATGTTACACAATTAACAACACAAATCAAATTAGAAATAGCTTGGTTGCGATCACCTCATTTTGATTCTTAATTGAGGATAGATGTAATGTTTATAGGCCACAGCACCCACTTACCACCGGGTAGGCTGAGTGCTTGATTGTCACAATTATTCCATAAAAAAAAAAGAATGGGAGTTACTGATGCAACTCAACAGAATCAATAAGCTGTAGTGACTATATTATCGCTTGCATGAAGAACTGATGATTCTTTATCTTTTTCCTTATGGGCCCATACAACTCGTAAGGATTTACCTTAATAATTATGCTAGGAAGGCAGATTGATGAATGCAGTGCCAGACGTCTCGCACCTTTGGTGGTGATACCTGTGGCGTATCTGGGTATTTTATGTCTTAAGTAAACGAGATGGTTATAGTGTCATCTATCAAAAACCATAAAACTAATCTTGCTATTCCCAGAGTCGCTTCTTACGACACCCACGAAGAAATAGGCTTATGATTTGCTATAATTTATATATAACTAGCGTTCCGCCCAGGATTCGCACGGGTGATTTCGAGATCGCGACAACAGCGCCACCTACCGGGTCCAATTGTGAATCTAAACTATCCAGGGACCCACTCAAACACAAACCAAAAATTTCATCAGAATCGGTCGAGCCAGTTTCTAATTTTAGCGAGACTAACGGACAGCATTTGATTTTTATATATAGAGATAAAAATTAGTTATTAAAAATAATGTATTACCAGTGCCGGTAGAGGTGAGTTTACACGCCAAACCCATGGCATGTGCTTCGGTACCAGATATAAGGCGGCCAGTCATGAGCAAATCTAGTGCACGGGACAATCCTATTAAGGAGGTTAAACGACGAGCACCATATAAACTTTGTGGCACACCTGTATAAAACAAACAAACAATTGTTGAATGTCAAAAGTTACAAATCAAGTTCCATTCTATACATCCTTGTAATATGAAAAGGGAATGTAATTCTTTCATTTGTTGCTTGTCACATGGGACGTTATAAGATAAGAGATATTACTACTTGGACTTTTATATGTTTGATACTAGAGAGATAATCTTCCGCTCGTTGGATGTTGCTAATTATTATTTAAAAAAAAACGTTACCACTACACTAGAATTGGTTTCTGTATTGTTGGGGTAGTTTACATACATAAATTTCACAAGGACCAACATCCAGACCCAGAACAATTATATGTAGGCTATCCAAATACTTGCTCCGTGCGGGATTCAAACCCGCGGCCTTTAGCGCGGCAAGTCATTGCTAAGCCACTGCGCCACGGAGCCCTCAATGCGGCAGTTGACACTGAGATGAAGTGTTTTTGTTACACAATGTCATTTAATTGAGAAATAAGTTTTAAATAAAAGTTTATTAGTTTCTAGAGTATTATATTAATACACATAACAATACCTCAGTGGTTTGCTCTTTAATTTTTCTACTTTTATGAATATCTGTGGTTTGGTTTATTTATTTTCAATGTAATAAAAAAATAACCTTTATATTTTTCGAACAAATTAACTTCCCCACTATGAAATTGTCAAATATTACACCTCACTTTTAGGTGGCGCCGCCCTAGTGGCAGAAAAAGTAGATATAGATCATTAGTGTGATGTAAGCTGGGAATAAGTAATAGTAAGAGGCAGCAGAGAGAAACTAAAACAGGAGATGGGCAGCACAGCATCTTGATTGATCATCATCATCATCAAATTGCAGCAGTCCACTGCTGGATATAAGTTTCTCCCATGACGCGCCACTTAGCCCAATCTTCAACATCACGCAATTGGGTCTTCTTGAGTCTAGCAACTTTGGCAAATATCCGCCTCCCCCTCCTATTACGCAATTAGTAGGGGTGGCCTATGTTCAGCAGTGGATTTTGATAGGCTGTAATGATGATGATGAATTACGATGCTAGGAATAATAAATAGCAAACTGGATGCAACACGTAGCACAGTGGCAAAACGTTTTAGCCAATGAATAATTGCTCCGAGTTTGGATGTTTATCCTAAGTATGAGGGCTCCATAGCGCAGTCGCATAGCATTTCGTTGCGACGCTAGGGGCCGCAGGTTCGAATCCCGCATGGAACAAGTATTTGTATGGCCTACTAATAATTGCTCCGGGTCTGGATGTTTGTCTTTGTGTAATTTATTTTTGTATACTGCCTCCACACTACAGGAGAAAATCCTAATGTGGGTGTAACAGTTTTTAAAAGTAATTAAAATTAATTAAGTTAAACATCTACACAATACAGATGAAAATCTTACTGTAAAGGTAAGGTTCATATAACAAAGAAATATAAAAACGGCCAAGTGCGAGTCGGACTCGCGCATGAAGGGTTACAGGGTGGCCCGCGAAATTCAAATTTTCTTGCGTTTTTTGGAATTTGCAGGTCAGGATTAGGTTGTATATTTAACAAAATATGATTCGCGACCGTAGCGATTATGTGTTTACAGAATTATTATCATTAAAATCACCAATACAACCCTGTAAGTTCATATTAGCCCTTTGTATGGCTATTTCCAGAAAAACTCATGAGTTGTGTGAATTTCGCGGGCCACCCTGGAGCTTCCACCTTAAAGGGGGCTCCTTTAATTTTTAATTTATTTTAATTTTTATTGTTTGTTGTTATAATGGCAACAGAAATACACATTCTGTGAAAATTTAAACCTATCGCCTATTACGGATCATGAGATACAGCCCGCTGACATTGAGACAGACAGACGGACAGCGGAGGCTTAGTAATAGCATCTTGTTGGTTACCCTTTGGGTACGGAATCCTAAAAAGACTAACCTAGAACATGAAAGAGAGGCGTGCAAAAGAGAACACTTTCCCAGCTATTAATGAATTGAAATGAATTATAGGGAAAATATGGTGATGATGAATACAAAGGGAATCAGATAAACGAGACATTGTGTACTGTAATTAACAACCCACATGTTAAGGATGGCAATTATGGCAAAACTTCCTTGAAATAAAAACTGTGGTTGGCAACCCTCTTGTCGAGCTAGGCAACTATGTGTAAATATCCCCCCTGTGAGGTAACCTATGGAGAAGGTCTACGTTCAGAAGTGGACTTTAAAAGACTATAATGGTAACGGTAACAGATGAAATTAACAGTGGTAGAGCTAAGCGGTGGCTTTTGCTGTCGCACGGATGGGCCAGCTCGAACCGGGGTGGTACCACGACCTTACAGAATACCAGCGTGAAGTAGAGGTTTTCCTCTGCGTTGCGCTTGGTGAGTGCAGGTGGCCGGAGGCCCAATTCCCCCCCCCCCCCCCATCAACATGGTAGTGGAATAAAATAAAAGACTACCCCAGGAGGGTACCAGCACCCCTGGAGAATCCCTCGCTGAGCATCCACGACCAAACTACTCCACTCCTGGGCGTAGGTGCTCAGGCTGCCCCGCGTATTCTGGGGGGGGGCAAAATTCCGCTCAAGACGAAACCTGCTCGGGGCAAGCGGAGCAAGAAGACGAAGGCAACCCCTGCCACGCTTACCGTGGATTTCTGCAATATCAGGGGACTTCATTCAAACCTTAAACGCCGTCCACTACCATCTGGAGATAGCTAAGCCGGCCTTGCTCTTTCTTTCCGAGACACAGGTGTCCTCTCCGGCTGATACTTCGTATCTCTCCTACCCGGGGTACAAATTAGAACACTCGTTTGTGCCCCGGGCTGGAGTTTGCGTGTATGTCAGAGAGGACATCTGTTTTCGACGCCTCGGCAGCCTTGAAGGTACGGACCTGTCCATCCTATGGCTGCGCGTAGACAGCGACGACCATCCCCGCGTCTACGGGTGCCTCTATAGGTCCCATAGCGGTAATGCCGACACAGACCGACTCATAGACCACGTCCAAATGGCTGCAGACTCCGTGCTACAACAGGTCCCATCCGCAGAGATCGTGATACTCGGTGATTTCAACGCCCACCACGCTGAATGGCTTGGTTCTCGTTTAACCGATCATGCGGGTAGATCTGTCTATGACTTTGCTTTGGCATATGGTCTAACACAACTGGTTACTTCGCCTACGCGGATCCCAGATGTGGAAGACCATGTACCTTTCCTGTTGGACCTTCTGCTGACCTCTCATCCGGACGGATATCAGGTCTCCATCGATGCCCCTCTGGGCTCTTCGGACCATTGTCTGATCCGGAGTACGGTGCCACTCACGCTCCAATCGCAGTTGCGATCTACAGCTTTCCGCCGTGTTTGGCACTATAGGTCAGCTGATTGGGACGGGATGCGGTCTTTTTTTGCATCCTACCCTTGGGGGCGGGTTTGCTTCTCGCCGGAAGATCCCAGCGTTGTTGCCGATTCTGTTGCTGATGTGGTACTTCAGGGTATGGAACTTTTTATTCCATCCTCTGTGGTGCCCATCGGAGGCAGATCCCAGCCATGGTTTGGTCGCTCCTGTAAAATAGCATCACGCTATAAGCAGGAGTGCTACCAGGCCTGGGCTGACGCATCTACGTCTCGGGATGTAAACACCAGCGCATTTAAAAAGAAGTATAATTCCGCCTCCAGGTCCTTCAAAAGCGTCATTGCCAAGGCAAGGTCTGAGCACATCGGCAGAATTGGCGAGAAGCTAGTTCGCCTTCCTTCGGGAACCCGTGCATTCTGGTCTCTCGCCAAGGCTGTCCAAGGGAACTTCTGTCAGACATCTCTTCCATCTCTGCACAGAGAGGACGACTCACTGGCCCATACCGCAAAGGAGAAAGCCGATCTGTTGAGCTCTCTTTTTGCGTCCAACTCGACTCTAGATGACGGGGGGAACACACCGCCGACCATCCCGCGATGTGAGTGCTCCATGCCGGATGTGCGATTTACTCAGCGCTCGGTCCGCAAAGCACTCTTCTCCCTGGACGTCAACAAGTCGAGTGGGCCCGATGGAGTCCCTCCCATTGTGCTGAAGACGTGTGCTCCGGAGTTGGCACCGGTTTTAACGCGTCTTTTCCGGTACTCCTACTCCCAAGGCGTAGTCCCGAACTCATGGAAGACAGCTTTGGTGCACCCGATCCCTAAAAAAGGCGACCGCTCAGACCCGTCCAACTACAGGCCTATCGCCATCACCTCCTTGTTCTCCAAAATAATGGAAGCCATTATAAACTGCCAGCTCATGAGGTACCTTGAGGATCACCAGCTGATTAGTGACCGCCAGTACGGTTTTCGTCGGGGTCGATCAGCCTACTTAACTCATAGATGGGCGGAGGCAGTAGAGTCCAAGGGGGAGGCATTAGCCGTTAGTTTGGACGTAGCGAAGGCCTTTGATCGGGTCTGGCACAAAGCGCTTCTTTCGAAGCTTCCTTCCTATGGGCTTCCCGAGAAATTGTGCAAATGGATCACCAGTTTCCTTGCTGATCGGAGCATCAAGGTCGTAGTAGACGGTGAATGCTCTGATTTCAAGCCTATCAACGCTGGTGTTCCACAAGGCTGCGTGCTATCACCAACGCTGTTTCTCCTGCATATCAATGATATGTTGCTAACTGGCAGCATTCATTGCTATGCGGACGACAGCACTGGTGATGCCTTATATACCGGCCGTGCCAATATTACTCGGGAAAACGTCGCCGAGTACCGGGACAAACTTGTGTCTGAAGTCGAGTCTTTGCTTAACAAAGTCTCGGATTGGGGGCGACTAAATCTAGTCCAGTTCAATCCCCAGAAGACACAAGTTTGCGCGTTTACCGCTAAAAAGAACCCCTTTGTCGTATCTCCTCAGTTTCAAGGCACTCCCCTTACTGCCTCAGCCAGTATCGGAATCCTTGGCGTCGACATATCGAATAGTGTGCAGTTTCGTGGTCACTTGGAAGGGAAGGCCAAATTGGCCTCTAAAAAGCTTGGCGTGCTCAGCAGAGCGAGACAGTATTTCATGCCGGCACATCGCTTGCAACTTTACAAAGCGCAAGTTCGGCCCCACATGGAATACTGTTCTCATCTCTGGGCCGGGGCACCCCAGTGCCAGCTCCTTCCACTTGACCGCATCCAGCGCAGAGCGGTTCGAATCGTCGACGACCGAGTTATTTCTGATCGGCTCGATACACTGGCACTGCGTAGAGATGTTGCATCTCTTTGCGTATTTTATCGCATTTATCACGGGGAGTGCTCTGAGGAATTGTTCGGACTAATTCCAGCCGCTCAATTTCACCATCGCACATCGCGACAAAACTCGCGTTACCATCCATACCATCTGGATGATTGGCGGTCCACGACTGTGCGATTTAGAAGAAGTTTACTCCCTCGCACGACTTCCTTGTGGAATCAATTACCACCAGCGAATTTTCCGGACCGATACGACTTAGGAACCTTCAAGAAAAGAGCGTACACCTTTCTAAAAGGTCGGCAACGCATCTGCAATTCCCCTGGTGTTGCGGTTGTTCATGGGCGGCGGTAGTCACTTACCATCAGGTGAGCCGCATGCTCATTTGCCCCCTATTCCATAAAAAAAAAATGAATAAGACGATATGAAATAAAATAAAAAAATAGAACTTCTCATGTTATGCAAAAGCCCCGGGTTATGCCACTGCTGGGTAGTTATCACCTTCTTTTCTGCCGACTTCAAAAAGGAGACGGTACTCAATTCGACTGTATGTTTTTTTTATGTGTGTTACCTCATAACTTTTTACTGGGTGAACCGATTTCGATGATTCTTTTTTTTATTTAAGAGCTGGTACTTCACACGTGGTCCCATATGATTTTGATTAAGATCAGACTAATAGTTTTTAGTTATTTTTAATAATTTATATTGAAGTTGGCTGTCCAAAATTTTTAATTTTAAATTATTCTGATGCATTTTGTTTAGAATGGGATGGAGATGTTATAACATACAATGAGGCATTTCAGCTTAGTCTCCAGAGGTAACAATGCATTTGTAGCATTTGTTTAAATATGGATGTAATGGATACTGCTTTAGTTAAACATTTATTGGGTGGACTTTTTGGCTTGTCATTTTATGTTACAGTAATTTAAAATACAATAAAATGTAACAGATACTTTACCATATCTGCGGCCCAAACATCCTACTACAGCCGTATCTTCAATGATGCGAAGGTCGCAAGCTAGTGCCAATTCAAATCCCTCGGCCACAGCATATCCAGTTACTGCCGCAATAGTTGGTTTATCGCATAGAGGTCGACGAAGGAGTCGCGACTAAAATAATTAAATAATTTATCTGGGAAAGTCAAGGGATCTTAATGACAATATCTCTTAACTTTCCCAGATAAATGTTAAAATGTTATTGCCAAGGAATAACGTAGCATTTGTAATTAAAAAAAATATTTTTTTTTTATAGGATAAGGGTGACAAACGAGCACACAGTCCACCTGATGGTAAGTGGTTGCTGCGGCCCATAGACATCTACATCTATCCTCTATTACAAATCAAAATATAGATGCGTTGTTACCCATGAGGACTAAGATGGAATGCCTCATTTCCAGTAAAAAGGACCTCCGGCCACCTGCACTCACCAAGCGAAACGCAGAGGTAAACCGCTACTTCACGCTGGTTTTCTATGAGGTCGTGGTAGCACCCCGGTTTGAGCCGGCCCATCCGTGTGACAGCAAAAGCTGCCGCGTGGCTCTACCACTATTAAAATTAATAAAATTAACAATATATTGCACAATATAGATAGAATTTTTAAAAAAAAAACGTTACCCCCACAACTAGGATTTTCTCCTTTATCGTGGAGGCAGTTTACATACATAAATTGCACAAGGACAAACATCCAGACCCGGAACAATTATTTGTAGGCCAAACAAATACTTGTTCCGTGCGGGATTCATACCCACGGCCCCAAGCACTGGAACTCATTGCTGATCCACTGCGCCACGGAGCCGTCAGAATTTATTGTGAAGTGGTTGTGTCAGAATATCCACTACCCCATATCGTCCCTTGGATGTCGTAAGAGGTGACAAAAGGAAACTGTAACAGATGGGCATCATCATCTTTCTGATAATAACTCGTAATTATCAAAAATTGCAGTGGTCAACTCGCTTGCCAAGCATGGCAACTATGGTAAATATCTTCCCTATGAGGAATCCCATAGATTAGGAGGCCTATGTTCAGCAGTGGACTTTAATAGGTTGTAATAGATAAGTAATGTCCTTTATACTTTTCCCCATGCTTACCGCACTGAGCTAGCATGTACAAGATAGTTTTACACAACCTGTCACCATGTTGTGGCGATGTAAGAATATCCACTACCCCCATTCGTCCCGTGGGTGTTGTAAGACGCAACAAATTAGGCGATAAAAAACGTCATCTTCTTTATAACAACTATAAAATAAAAAACTGTGGTTGCATAACCACACGTCAAGCATAGAAACTATGGCAAATATCCCCCCTATATACTGTAGGGAAGGCCTATGTTCCGGGGAGGCCTATGTTCCAAAGACGACATTGATATGCTGTAATGGTTTACCCAACCTCATAGAATGAGATAGGATAATGAATTCTCTAAATCTAAAGCGACACAGCAGATTTCAAGTGCCAGGAATTGATAATTAGAGTGTGTGATTTTTTTGTTTACACAACTAAATACAATATTTATTTCCTACACAATTAGAACATCATAACAGTTATATTAACCAATACAATGCTATAAAAACCTAAATGTAAGAAAACTACTGACTAATAAATAATGACGAAATGAAATGAAATGAATGAATGACTATAAAATAATGAATAATAATATCAACATGATTATAAAATAAAATACTACTTAAAAAAATTACAATTTTTAACACATTTGTATGCTGCAATTATGAATTTCGTCGGACTGCATGTAAATATGTCAATATCCTGTGAGATGATATTAACATAGCGTATAGCACATGACATTAGTGCACTCTGTAGAAAATTCGTCCTAGCAGGGGGCACGAAGAATAATGGGGGACAGCAATGAGAACACACATAATTATTAGGTACATGCAGCTTTTGCGCAGCGAGCACATCTGGGTGATGTATCCATCCACGTAATACTTTCCAAACATATTTGATAAGCGCGATGTCTCTCCTCACACTCAGGCGGCAGTAACCGTCCATACCTAGTACAAATAGAATAAAATAAATAAACCCTTACAGCAGCATCTAAAAGTGTGTTGTATCCTTTTGCTCCCATCTCATCTAAATCAAATCCTGAACAGAATGATCCACCTTCACCATTGAACACCAGCACTTTCGCCTCCGAGTCTTTCTCAAAAGCATCTATTGCTGCAGACATCTCCCTCAGTGTGGCTTCATCAAGACTGTTCCGTTTTTTTTGACGGTCAATATTCAGTGTTGTAATTCCTTTATATTTTTCAACAGTAATATCTGAATATGAAAAAGGATAATTTACACTTGTGGTTGTTGTTAATTAGTGAAAGTTCATGAATGTTGTGAGATTTACAACAGTATTTGTCGAAGGTTGCCAGTATGGTCAAAGTTTGGTTAAGTGGATGCTGCAGCCCATAGACATCAAAACGGATCTCCGGTTCTCTACACTCACCATATGAAACACACCAGCATTAGGCTGCAATTTTACACTAGTATTCTGTGAGATTATGCTCCTGGTTGAGCCGACCCATTTGTGTTACAACCATAATATAGCTGCAGCATGGCTCTAACACTTTCAAATTACATTATCTGAAATTCTTAAAAAACCACCATAAAAGATGCCGTATTTGCTCTGGCTCAATGTATTTGCTCTGGCTCAATGTTGGCAATGAGTGTCCTTAAATCTGATCAAAAAATCTTGACAGCCTTTGTGGCCCTTGTTGTTCAAACCAGAGGAAACTTTTGGCTAAGATCTGGATGACTTTGACCCTGAAGATGGAATAATATCTATACTATAATCCTAATGCCTCATTAATCCAACGAGGATGTAAATTTTGGGTATTCAGTTTATCAGCGCCATACTGTAGTTATATATAATTCAGTTTTATATTTTTTTACCTACGTAAGTTAATAATATAATAACATAATAAAACAATATTAATTACAATAAAAGGAACTAAAAATTCAAATGATCAAACAGACCTTCCTATGGTAGTGCCAGAAATGCTGACTGCTTTTTCTTGCTGAATAGCTGTACTTAGCCTTTTGCTCAAGAAAAGAAGCAGCCCTCTCGTCTCTAGCAACTGATACAGTCCCATTACAAACTTAACCACACTACAGAAATGGTTCATACATATAGTCTCTCTCAGAGACCCATATTAGCACCTTTTACTCAGTTCATAGCTATGTGAAATCATATGAAGTGGTGAAAGGAGAATACACTAGCTTTCGAAATACGAAATTCACCTGAATACAGTGCACCTAACTTACTAACAAGCCTCTTGTGACTGAATGAAGGCATAAAAACTTTTCAAAAACGCTAAACCAGACTGCAAATGATAAGCAGCATTATCGTAGCGGGGGTAATGGTCTCTTCACTCGCCAATACACCTTTCCAGTCCCAGCCCAGCGTTTACAGGAATGATTTGCCTGATAAAGATTTTTCGGAAAGAGCAATGTCCAACAATGAGCTTAAAAACACTAAAAATGAAAAACGTTAAGACGTAGTCATAACTTATTTACTTTTCACGATTTCTTCAGCCTTTTCCGACTCGTCTTCCTGTTTTTTTGCATCACTCGAAGCCAGTCGTGAAGTATTTATACGAGTAAATGATATGTTTTTAGCCAAGACAATTTTTCTCATTAAGGATTTCATGTTCATGTTCAATATCAATACTTTTGCGAACAATTCACCAACAGTTCAATTTAGCGAACAATTCTCTAGTTTAAAAGTATATTCTAAAAGTATATATAATTTATAGTGAACAATTTATTATTCTCACACAAAATAAACACATTATTTTGCACCAGGGTGAGGCAACTTTGTATGAAAGCTGAAAAATCTGCACACAATCATGATTTTGTCAATATGCGTGTTGGGCTTGTTAAAATAAAGCGAGATAAAATATCGTTGTCTCTTTCTTTAATTTTGTTTTAGATTGCCATTTTAAAAATTAGATAAACAAATTCATATTATATGGGAAGAAAATAAAAATGTTAATTCGGTGTTAAACTTTTATTGGTTTGCTCTTTAAAGTATAATTAAATACATATTACTCTAAGATTCGCACAGTTTACCTATTAATTTATTTAAATAAAATTATTAAATATTAGCAGAATTTTATCAAAAGAAGCCATGAATTAATAGAAGAAGAAAAAATGACATTTGTTTGTCAATGTCTTTCATATTGAAGATATTTTCTGAAATTTATTAAAATTTATTTCATAGGTTTAGTTTTTAATATTTATTATTCATTTTTGCTTAAATTCAGTTAGATGGACATCATTTTCGTATGTACGCAAATATATAGTCATAATATCGTCGTGAATGTACAGTAAAGATTTTTTGTGAGATGTTAATTCTGTATAAGATATTGACTATAAATGAATTCATTATTTCCAAAGAGATTTAAAATATATATATACACTACTTAAATGTCTTTGATTATTTCAAAGTTTTATACACGATTTGTGATCATCATCGAAAGGAAGTTAAGTGTTGTGTAAAAAAAAGCACAAAATCATCTGATCACTTTCTGCAAGTTTCCTATGATAGGAAAAGAAAAACTTATGACAATATTGTGGTAAGGCTATAAACATTTCGAATTTATTGGCCGTTATTTGTAGGGTTTATTACTATATTGACTTAAACTGTATCTGTTTCAGATCACGTATTTGGGCTGAGTAAAGTTTTCATCATGAGAATTTTGCTGATTTAAATTTACGTTAATGTTCTGTGAAGAATAAATCTCCGACAATAACATGTGTTATATATTAGTAACGTGCATGGAAATATTACGTGCAAAAGCAATAAAAACATCAATAATAATGTGTAGTTTATAAAACAATGTCTTCCAGAAAATAAAATTACATAACTATACTTATTTATAGTTTTATTTTATCCCACATACTAATCTAAATTATATTCGAGTAATTTTGGTGCAACCTCTAAAATATATGGGAATTTACCCCATAGGTTTGTGAGGCTTAAACCAAAATTACTCGAATAAGCCTTAAATAAAAAGTTTAAAGTTACAGAATACAAAGGTTTGAAATTCCCGCTAAAAAGTTTTATATGGGCGTCCACCGTAGCGCTTTTCGTATACACACATAAACACGTGTTTCCGTTTTTTAGTATGAAGTTGGCGTTCTTCTCTTGATAAAGAGTAATTGTGTTCTGTGTTTTGCACCCATAACGCCAAAGACACAAACCAAACGCGTAGCGTTTCTATATAGTTTGTGACACAAACTTACTCTACTCTATGACACAAACTATATAGAAACAAAGAGCAAAGAGCAGAGCAGGCCGTGTCAACTAATAGCGGGGCTGGCTTTCAGGGTGACCATATTTAAAATACAAATCCTGCCTTACTTTGGTTAAAACCTGCCAAATCCTGCCAAAGTGTATAGTGAAAAATGCCTAAATACTGCCAACTTTATTTACCATTGTATTTAACTAAAAAAAGTAAAAATACACATATAAATTCTATATTTTTTAAATTAAAATTAAAAATATCTATCGTTGGTTTGAATGCAATGCAATCGCCATGCTCACCGACGCCTTGTTTAACGTACAACATAGACAGTAAATGTTTGTTTCTATATCTGTTTCGTGTTTTTGTCTTAATTAAATTTATTTAAAAGAATATTCTTTCGCATGTTGAATCCACTCATGTTTTTTGATGTTTACTAGTAGCGGCCTGCTCCTTTAGCAGCCGGGGTGTCAATTTGCAGTTACACAGTCTGAACGACCTTTAGCTTTGGAGATCCATGATGAAAGTAAAAGATCTTGCCCCCACTTCGCTCTATACGCCCTTTCATATTTTCGCTTCATCGCCGCCATCTATAATTACTATCCAAACTAGTAGTAGTAGTACGTCTTTTTTATGACTAATTGAAATATTAACCAACTCGTGTAAATTCGTTTTAAGATTATCAACTTTATACACAAAAAAATTTAAAGTTGTTTATTGAATGTGATACAAATATAATACGAGAAATACAGGGAAATCCCCAACATACTGACCAAGTATCTAGAGTTGCCATTTTCGTCATTTTAAGTTGCCATAATGAAATCTATTTTTAATGTCCCAATACTGCCAAATACTGCCAGGTTTTATAAAACGTCAACCGATCATGCTGTGGCGGCGCTGTAGTCGCGCCACAAGCGAAACATATCGAAGCCTAAATCGCGCTAAAAAGTTCCGTAGTTAAAGCAGCATATATAGAATAGCTCCGAACTACCAATAGGAGCGTTGGCCGCTCCCCGGGCAGAACACCTTGCCCGGCGGGAGATCTCCCCTTTTCCTTCCACCGCCACATTGGTGACCACGACGATGGCAACGGATGATAAATTCCAAGAGGCAGCTGCTGGAGAATCCTGCAGAGTTAGTGTGCGACCTCCGCCTTTTTGGCCTGAGGAACCAGGTTTATGGTTTGCCCAAATGGAAGGCCAGTTTATTTTATCAAATGTGACGTCTGATACAACAAAATTCTACCACGTAATTGCACAACTTGACCACCGGTATGCAACAGAGGTAAAGGATATTATTACTTCACCGCCGTCAACAAACAAGTATGAAAAGTTAAAAACAGAACTTATTAAGCGTCTTTCTGCGTCCCAGGAGCGTAAGGTTAAACAACTTCTCATGCACGAGGAGTTGGGCGATCGAAAGCCATCTCAGTTTCTAAGACATTTACAACATCTTGCCGGACCCGCAGTTCCTAATGATTTTTTGAAAACCCTGTGGTCAAGCCGTTTACCAGGAAATTTACAAACAATAATAGCATCACAGTCTGATTTGCCATTAGATAAGTTGGCAGATTTGGCAGATAAGGTCCACGAGATTGCGCCAACCACACTAGGACAAGTCGCCAGCACTTCATCTTCGGGTATTACTACTTCTTCCTTCGAGGCAATGGTTCAACAGATAAGTGAATTGACTAAGCAAGTAGCGAAACTTACTACAACACAGGTAAATAAGTATCCCCGATATCGCTCAAGATCTTGATCTAAATCTAGGGTCAAAGGTAAGCGCAATTATTCTAAAACGCGACCACCACAGACACCTCCAAATCATCCTCACTGCTGGTATCATTTTACATATGGTACGCGTGCCAGAAAATGCTTAGCACCTTGTAATTGGGAGGCGGAAAACTCAACGGGCAGTCGGCAGTAGCGGCCAACGATTGCCCAGCTAACACAGGCCGTCTATTTATTACTGACCGTGTTTCTAAAATGCTTTTCCTCGTGGATACTGGGTCAGACCTTTGTGTTTTCCCACGGTCAGCTATTAAGACGCCGTGTACCCCTACAAAGTACAGTTTGATTGCTGCGAATGGTACAGTCATAAATACTTATGGAGTTATACAGCTACAGCTAGATCTTGGACTCAGACGTACTTTTACATGGAATTTCACTATTGCCAATATTACGAAACCCATTATAGGAGTGGATTTCTTAAGTTTTTATAATCTGCTTGTAGATTGCCGGAGTCAGCGACTAATAGATGGCACAACTACCCTTTGTGTATCCGCACAACGCCAGAGAGTCCCAGAGGATGTCATCTCAATCAAAACCATCTCTGGTGACAACGAGTTTCAACAGCTGTTACATAACTTCCCGGAGATCACCCGACCTGCAGGTACTGTAACTACACCTAAGCATAATACAAAACACTTTATAAGAACTATACCGGGACCGCCAGTAACCTGTAGGCCTCGGCGTTTAGACCCAGTACGCATGAAAATTGCTCGAAAAGAGTTTGAAGATATGTTGGCACAAGGCATTGTAAGGCGTTCTGAGAGTCCTTGGTCATCAGCTTTACATCTTGTAAAAAAAAAGATGACGGATGGAGGCCGTGCGGGGACTACAGATCACTTAATGCAAGGACTATCCCTGACAGATATCCCATTCGTCACATACAAGATTTTTCTTACCAACTTTCTGGATCCACTATATTTTCTAAGATTGATTTAGTGAAGGCATACAACCAAATTCCTGTAAATCCTTCGGATATACCAAAGACTGCCATAACTACACCATTCGGGCTTTATGAATACCCTTTCATGAATTATGGTTTGCGAAACGCAGCGCAAACTTTTCAGAGATTCATTGATGAAGTGCTCTCTGGTCTTGACGATTTTTGCTTCGGATACCTCGACGATATTCTGGTTTTCTCACCTTCCCCTGAAATACATAAACGCCACTTACTTCAGCTCTTTGAGAGGTTAAAAGCTTACGGCGTGTTGATCAATACGACGAAGTGCGTGTGGGGACAACACGAGGTGACATTCCTTGGATACCATGTGTCTGCAGCCGGCATCTTACCGCTAAATACAAAAGTACAAACTATACAAGAATTTCCCATACCACGCACTGTAAAGGAACTCCGCAGATTCTTAGGTATGATCAATTTTTATAGACGTTTCATACCAAATGCAGCTAGGATACAAGCACCGTTAAACGCCGTCTTAGCGGGACCTAAAGTGAAAGGATCTCATCCCATTAGTATGACACCTGATCTTTTGAAAGCATTTGAAAAATGCAAAAATGCTCTTTCTAATACTACACTTTTAGTACATCCTAATTCATCGGCCGAGCTCTCAATTCACACCGACGCTTCAGATGTGTCCATCGGTGCTGTGCTGCAACAACGCAAGGGCACTGAATGGGAACCCTTAGGTTTCTTTTCGAAAAAGCTGAATTCTGCACAAAAAAAATATAGCCCTTATGACCGGGAGCTTCTAGTAATTTACGAAGCAATCAAATATTTCTTACACATGGTAGAGGCTAGAGACTTCAGTGTGTACACAGATCATAAGCCTCTTACCTATGCTTTCTCTACTGCAAGAGATAAATGTCCTCCGCGACGCTATCGCTACCTAGATTTTATTGCACAGTATACCACAGACATTCGCTACATTCCGGGACCATATAATGTAGTAGCTGATACGCTTTCACGGGTAGAAGAAATTAAAATATCTTTAGATTACCAGGCTCTTGCACGATCTCAAGATAAAGACCCTGAACTGCAACATCTGCTGCAAAACGGTTCATCATTAAACCTACAGAAAATCGAACCAATAGGAGCAAACCTTAAAGTATACTGTGACGTATCTGTACAGCAGCCAAGACCTTTCATTACAAAGGCATTTAGAAGGCAAGTGTTCGATATGCTTCATGGATTAAGTCACCCAGGAAGTTCAGCTACAGTACGTCTTGTCACTGATAGGTTTGTCTGGCCTGGCGTTCGTAGAGACTGTAGAGAGTGGGCTAGGCATTGCCTTGATTGCCAACGAAGCAAGATTACCCGTCACACTTCCGCTCCCCTTTCCTCTTTTCCTACGCCTTCATCGAGATTCTCTCATATACATCTCGATATTATAGGGCCTCTAACTCTCTCTTATGATTTCAGATATTGCCTCACTATCATCGATAGATTTACACGATGGCCTGAGGCGATTCCCCTGAAAGACATCACAGCAGAATCCTGTGCCTCCGGTCTGGTATCTGGGTGGATATCCAGATTTGGCTGCCCTGCTCGAATTACAACGGACAGAGGACGCCAGTTCGATTCCAGCTTATTTAAGGCAATCGCATCCATGGTTGGTGCTTGTCATTTCTGCACAACTGCCTACCACCCTTCTGCTAATGGAATGGTGGAGCGCGTACATCGCCAGCTGAAAGCTGCCATTATGTGCCACAACTCTACACAATGGACTGAGGTACTACCGCTTGTTCTTCTTGGTATCCGCAGCTCTTGGAAAGAAGATATTCAAGCTTCGTCTGCTGAACTGGTGTATGGCGAACCTCTTCACCTTCCTGGCGAGTTCATGAGCCCTAAAGAAAACCACTGCACTGAAGATTTCACCACCTTCGCCGCCCGTCTACGCTCACATATGGCTAAGCTGACGCCAAAACCAGCTAAGTGGCATAGAAATGGTCCATTTTATGTACCCAAAAATCTAACAGATTGCAGTCATGTATTCCTGCGTCAGGACCATGTACGAAAATCACTAGAGCCTCCATATGCGGGCCCGTATCAAGTTTTAGGCAGGCACCCGAAGTTTTATAAAGTGCTCGTGCGAAATAAAGCGGTCAGCGTCAGTATTGATCGTCTAAAACCTGCGTATGTTACAGATGGACCCACAAATACTTCGGTTGCTACATCTTCATCACCTCCTCTTCCAACATGCATCCATAACGACCAAAAAACGAAGGAAAGGATTACTAAGAGTGGAAGAAAAGTTCATTTTCCTGACTACTATCGACCGTAGCCACGGTCTCGGCGGGGGAGTACTGTAGGATACCAACAATGGACAAAGCCACTTCGCGCGCGCACACGGCCATCGGAATACTTCGGCAACCTTCGGAATTTACGTCCGTGACATTAACCATACTCTCATCACGCCAAGGTGCCCTTCACTCGCTCAGAGATTCCGGAGTAGACGCACGCTCGATCGCCTTGTATTTTCTATACTTACGATAGTTTAATTCCAGTATTGTTTTGTTAGTTTCCGTCCTTTTACTTTTGTTCTTTTTGTTTGTATTCAGTATAGTATTTTTTTGGCTTGTTTTATGTGTTAAATGTAAATTCTAATTTAAATCATTATAGCTGACTTATACTGAACTTTGGACTTTCTTTGTTCACCATACTACCTAAGACATAGTGCAGTTAAGAATACTTAATCGCTACAGTGGTGACCAACCGACGTGATATGAACACGCCACCAACAACCTTCGGAAACTACAATTTCAAAACTTCGTCATCGCCCTCAAGTACCCCATTCATTCGCTCCCGAGCAGATATTGTCTGCAGTCTTCACATTCTGCAAGCCATCTAGCTTTACAAAGGTACATCGCAGCACTGGAATAATAATGCTTCCTGTTCCTTCAAGCTACTCTCTGTACTACTGTGTTCGGCACGGCTCTGAGCCTTACTGCTCGCCTCTGCTTCACAGCACTCTCGCAGATTACTTGCCTTCTTCTCGACTCACCGCACACTTACAAGGCAATTCCCTGGCACTTGCAAATTCGTCGACATCTAAAACTGTACTATCGACCTCCGGTCTGACCAGGGGGTGATGTGGCGGCGCTGTAGTCGCGCCACAAGCGAAACATATCGAAGCCTAAATCGCGCTAAAAAGTTCCGTAGTTAAAGCAGCATATATAGAATAGCTCCGAACTACCAATAGGAGCGTTGGCCGCTCCCCGGGCAGAACACCTTGCCCGGCGGGAGATCTCCCCTTTTCCTTCCACCGCCACAATGCCAAAGGCTAAAATAAGAGGCCAATCCTGCCAAAATGGCAGGAACCTGCCACATATGGTCACACTGCTGGCTTTTCACTATGGGATATAATATATATTATATCCCGAAATATAAATTATATCCCGCAATTGGCGTTCACACTGTGAGATATATCTTTTAACCAGTGTGCGTTCGTCATTGGTCATTGGATTACCCCCCTTTACCCCGTACACGTACACCGTTCTGCGGGGGCGCGGAACGGTGTGCGGGGTACAGAGGGCAAAATATAATATGAAAATATCGCTCGGTCGATCGAAAAAATATTTATAGCTAGAGATGTAATATATATTATAGCTAAGTGTAAACGGTTCCATATGAAATGTATGGTGAGCGATATTAATTTATATCTCGAGATGTAATATATATCTACAATACTAAAAACTATAATAATAAAAATAAAAAATAAAAACTAAAACTAGAAACTTAAATATCATATAGTCCTACTCCCCGCGGTATCGTGGCAAGAACGCTGGCTGCGTTTCCCCGCTGAATGGCTATACTTAGCCTTTGAGCGAGGAAAGAACCAGCCCTCTTATCACCAGCAGCAACGACCAGCCGCGGATAGAGTTCCTTTAGGAACTCCACCACACGTGGACCCCACAGACCGATGGTCTCTACAGCAAATGGCACAAATATGTAGTCATCTCTCAGAGACTCATATTTGCGCCACTTACTCAGTTCAGCTGCCTCTGATGCTGCCCCGGCTCTAAACGAGGTACCCCTGAGATGAGAGACCGCCAGAGTGTCTACGCAAGTAGCATCCCACACTAGGGCTTTACCTCTCTCCCAAGGGACCAATGTCATACCGTCGGGTCTCCTGCCATCGTCTCTAAATATTCCACAAGGCTCTAAAACCGAGGGAACATTTATAGAGACAAGAGCCCTTCGGATGACATCGTTCAGAGAACTGTGTCGTGAAAATCTACCAGCGCTTTTCTTACATGAAAGTCCGTGGAGCCCAAACTTGTCGACGCTGCTACCACAGGGACACTGATGGGGTTGACAAATCGCCGTTCCTAGTCGGATTCCTACGGCAATACGTAAGCTTATATATATTATATTATATCCCGTAGTGAAAAGGGGGCTTTAGGGTATTAGTGTTCTGTGTTGATAAAGAATAATTGTGTTCTGTGGTTCTGTGGCAAAGAGTATAGTAACTGTCTTCTACAGGAAAGTATAATAAGTATATATTTTTTTTGGAGTTTATGGCCTGATATCTAGACCTTTAGGCCAGTATAATAAGTATTTACAGGAACATAAGGCTGGCTATCACTATGGGATATAATATTGTTAGGAATGAGAGTAAAATAATAAAAGAAAAATAAGAAATATTTATGGTAGCGCCAAGTGGCGTAGAATAGAACTAAGCTGTCACGGCCCGAGTCGATGGTGCGGCCGTTGTGATATCAGTCCGTGTTTGCTTCAGACCTTTAGAGTAAATTCAAATAAGAGTAACATTATTTTATTTAAATCATTTTGAGAATAGTTTCTAACATCAGAAGTGGAATAATTTCTGTATTTTAAATGTATGTAAAGGCAAGTCAAGCATTGAATCAGGTGTTTTGTTGGAAAATCGAATGCGTTTTCCTGAGCAACCTTTAGAATCAACAGGGGATACAAAAGAGTCCATACCGAGTTACCAAAGTGTTACCAAATTATCGGTACAAGTTGAAGTTATTATCTGAAGCTAGAGGCAAGACTACCCATGCCGCAGCTCAGTATATGGTTCCGTGGAAAGACGAATGATGTCCCGAGAGTTGTGCTGCATTTTTTTGAAAGTGTGTTCAGACTGAATCTTTTTAATACGCTTTCTTTTGTGTGTTAAGGTAGCACGTGTGATGTGATTACACGTGCGCGAGTGTGAGGCATGTGTGCCTTGCTTGTTGGAGCTGGACTGCTGGTTCCAGCTGTAACATAGCCTGGTTTCGACGGATGCGTGTGCTGCACTCGTGGCGGGTGCCATCCCAGAGCGCGCCTTTGCTGTACGCAAGGCGGGCGCAGTCGTGGAGCGCGTGTATGCTGTACATCGTGCTGTCCTGGCAGGGGCTGTCCTGTGGCGCTATGTGCGCGGAAGATATGTTTTGTGAACATTCATCAAGCGCTGTCCTGGCAGGCGCTGTGAGCGTGGCACCGTGTGCGCGAGCGCAGTGTGCGCGGAAGTCGTGTTCTTTTGAACATGCATCAGGCGCTGTCCTGGGTCGCTGTGTGCGATGCGCTGTGTGCGCGGCGCTGTGTGCGCGGCGCTGTGTGCGTGGCGCTGTGTGCGCGGCGCTGTGTGCGCGGAAGTCGTGTTTTCTGAACATGCATCAGGCACTGTCCTGGCAGGCGCTGTCCTGGTTCACGTCTTTAACGTGGGAACTTGCAAGTTCAAGTACGAGTATGTACGAGATACTTCGTATGGATGATGTATGTATACTTGTGAAAGCGGAGTTCTTTATTATAGTCTGCGGTATGAGAGCGTATTTCTGTTTGAGGGCCTCGTATGCGTGATGGATGAGAGAATAGGCAACGGTGTATGTTATCTTTGTAATTAACAACTTGTTTTTCACACAGATTACGACGACTACAACCCCGACCCCTGTTGTAATAGCCACCTGCGTTTGCCTTATGGTACCTATGGAATGTGCTGTGTGTCCATTGTGTCGTGTGGCGCTTGCCGTTCTACGTGCTGCGGCAGCGGCCGCGCTGGGCGCGTCGCCGTCTACTACTGGCGCACAGCTTGGCCTACACCTCTACATTCAGCTTTCTTTTTGCAATGTGTATAGTTTGTGAGTGCCATGCACACAGTTACCGTTTAGCGTTTCTTATGACAATGTGTGGTGAATTTTAGAAGTCTGGAATTCTATGGTTTTGCAATACATTTATCTCTTCATTTCTTTTAATTTTGCAAAGCAGAATATTTATTTGTTTCATGCACCTGGAACTTTTAACATCCATTCCAATCTTAAATTACTTTAGTCATCTATTTTGTGAAATCGGTGTTGGATGTACTTGAGTACCCGCTTGTGCATCTAACGTAATTGTTTCCATGTCTTTTGCTTGGACTGTTGTGTACTTAAAATTTTACATAAAAACTACTTGTAGTATAATCCAATATGAAAAAGGTTTCAGGTACTAATTAACGCTAATTTTGTGTGTCAACAGCACTGTGAGGTATGCAAACTTGGTGCCTATGCCTACAGTGTTGAATTCTGTGTGATACGCTAACTTTGTGTCTATGTTAACAGGCACTGAGGGGTATGTAAACTTGGTGCCTATCCTTACAGTATTGAAGCTGAGACAGCTAGCTAGTGCGAGTGCCCCGAGACAGCTCGCTAGTGCGAGTGCGCCGAGACAGCTCGCTAGTGCGAGTGCGCCGAGACAGCTCGCTGCCGCGAGTGCTGCGCGAGTGCTGAACGTACCGGAACCGCTTGCTGGAGTGCGTTTAGCTGGGTGCCCTGTGTCTTCTGTGTATAGTTCGATCTGTAAAGTGTGCGTGTGTTTAGCTCTAGTAGGAAGCATTGTATACTAAAATCTGATTTGGACGATGTCTTCATTTCTGCAACTTAGTCTGTATTTCATGGTCAGAAAAGGCCGAGACGGTAAACTTACATTAAAGCTGGTAACGTCACTCTAGGCTTCACACGGGGACGTGTGAATTGTCAGGAAAGGCCGTGTTAGGAATGAGAGTAAAATAATAAAAGAAAAATAAGAAATATTTATGGTAGCGCCAAGTGGCGTATCACGGCCCGAGTCGATGGTGCGGCCGTTGTGATATCGGTCCGTGTTTGCTTCAGACCTTTAGAGTAAATTCTAATACGAGTAACATTATTTTATTTAAATCATTTTGAGAATAGTTTCTAACATCAGAAGTGGAATAGTTTCTGATAATATATATTATATCCTGAAATATAAATTATATGCCGCGATTGGCTTTCACACTGTGAGATATATCTTTTAACTAGTGTGCGTTCGTCATTGGTCATTGGATTATCCCCCTTTACCCCGTACACCGTTCTGCGGTGGCGCGGATCGGTGTGCGGGGTACAGGGGGTGAAATATAATATGAAAATATCGCTCGGTCGATCGAAAAAATATTTATAGCTTGAGATGTAATATATATTATAGCTCAGTGTAAACGGTTCCATATGAAATGTATGGTGAGCTATATTAATTTATATCTCGAGATGTAATATATATTATATTATATCCCATAGTGAAAAGCGGGCTTAACACCACCATCCACCATAGATAATTATTTTAATTTTTTAAGGCCGGCCTCATACATACGGAATTCCTTTTCGGATTCCCGTTTGGATATTCCGTTTCGGGATCCCGTTTCAATATTCCTATTCGAGATTCCGAACGCAGCAAGTCCATATAAATCGTCCATCAGTCCATAAAAATCTATGACCCGCCACACACGTACGGAATTTCTCCGATTCGAGATTCCGCATGACCGCCTGTGCGTTCGGGATCCCGAAAGGAAAAAAAGCCGCTCCGAACGCACGAGGTCCATAGATTTTGTACGAGTCGCAACACACATACGTAAATTCCGTACGGAACACGCTCAGTGTTCGTCGCACGACCGAAGCGAGTAGGTGTGTTTATGTATGTTTTTACATTTAATCTTGTTGGTATATAGCTTTTCGTAACCTTTCATCATATTTTATTTAATAATTCGTCGAAAGAATTTACATACATAAATATTTAAAAAATATCTCTGTATAGATAGATCTTTTTACATAGTATTTACTATATTGCAAGCTTAGGGTGATAAGGGGATGTACCTAGTAAGAATGATACAGCAACAATGGAATCGCAATTAGAAGATCGTCGACATTATTCGCTGGCAGAATGTCTAGACTCAATAGCTAACGTCTTTCAACGGACCCTTGTTATTCCGAACGGAAAAAAAAAACGTGTGTGTGTGGTGTATTAACGGGATCCCGATTCGGGATTCCAAAACGGAATCACGAAACGGAATTCCGTATGTATGTGGCCGGCCTTATACAGAGTGTAGAATACAAGGAGAACCATCTTATAGGCCGGCCACATACATACGGAATTCCGTTTCGGGATTCCGTTTCGATATTCCGATTCGGAATCCCGAACGCAGCACCATCATCATCATTATCATTACAGCCCTTCACAAGTCCACTGCTGAACATAGGCCTATCCCAAAGAATGCCACAAAGCACGGTCCTGAGCTACCTGCATCCATGGACTTACCAGGTCGTCACTCCATCTAGTGGGGGGACGCCCTACACTTCGTCCGCCGGTACGAGGCCGCCACTCGAGAACCTTTTTTCCCCAACAGTATGAACGCAGCAAGGCCATATAAAATCTATGACCCGCCACACACGTAAGGAATTTCTCCGATTCGAGATTCCGTATGACCGCCTGTGCGTTCGGAATCCCGAACGAAAAAAAGCCGCTCCGAACGCAAGTCTTTCATAGATTTTGTACGAGTCGCAACACACATACGTAAATTCCGTACGGAACGCGCTCACCGCTCAGTTTTCGTCGCACAACCGAAGCGAGTAGGTGTGTTTATTATTATTATTATTTATACTTTATTGTACACCACAAAAAACGATTAAAAAAGAACAAATTACAAAGAGTAAAACTTAAGAGGTAGGTACAATAAGGCGGGCTTATCGCTAATAAGCGATCTCTTCCAGACAACCTTAAAATTAGGAGAAAGTTGTTCGATTGTACAGTGGGAGGTGGTGTTTATTATAGTACACTTAAATACCTATCACCTAAATAAACTAAACTGATACATAATAAAAAAAATAAAAATATAATAGACATACATAAGGTTAAATTGACAAATATACATAAAAATTACATAAATAAATACAGACAGGATACAAATTAATAATACATGTCACAAATGATGACCAGTATTTATTGCACTGTTAGGTAGTAATTTTTGACGTCAGTCTTAAACTTTTCTAGTGTTTTCGCACGATGAATTTGCGAAGAAAGCTCATTCCATAAGCAGATGGCTTTGACTGTGAAGAAGTTTTGAAAGTATTTATTCGATATGAATGTGATGCGAGTATAAGTTCTCCGGCTGACCGTAGAACTCTGTCCGGTCTGTCATGACCAAGAAACTTAAAGTTTTCCTTCAGATAGCTAGGTGTCATTGGATCAGATAATACACAGTACAGAAGAGTGTGTTTATGTATGTTTTTACATTTAATAAGGCATTCCATCTTAGTCCTCACGGGTGACAACGCATCTGCATTTTGATTTGTAATAAAGGATGGATGTAGATGTCTATGGGCCGCAGCAGCCACTTACCATGAGGTGGACTGTGTGCTCGTTTGTCACCCTCATCCTATAAAAAAAAATCTTATAGGTGTATAGCTTTTCGTAACCTTTCATCTTATTTTATTTAATAATTCGTCGAAAGAATATACATACATCCATATTTAAAAAATATCTCTGGATAGATAGATCTTTTTACATAATATTGACTATATTGCAAGCTTAGGGTGATGAGGGAATGCACCCAGTAAGTATAATACAGCAAGAATGGAATCACAATTAGAAAATTGTCGTCATTTTTCGCTGGCAGAACGTCTAGACTCAATTACTTAGAGATGGGTAACTCAGAAGAGATAGATACAAAAAATATGAACCAATCCGTTTCGATCAATCATTCTTTATATCCATCCGCATCCGAATGTATCACTGTATCAGTGTATCTTTACAACTCATTCACTTAAGGCGTCTTTAACTTTTTCTATCTAACATCTGTGTCGCACATTGCGCACGGTGCTTTCTATTATACCTCGGCCGGCATGGCCGGCCATTCCAGGAAGATTTCGGAAAGTCCATAGTACAGACGTTTCTTTCGCACCTTACTATTTAGAATGTTCTGTCGCGCTTTCGTAAGACGGAGAGAGTGAATTGTTTGACCATTTTAAACTGTTATACGTCAGCACAAAAAGGTAAATGGATAACTCTATGACTGTTGCATAGGGCTTAAAGCACAGAATAAATAAGTACAGAAGTTGCACTCTTTTGATGTTGACTGCTTGCCGTTGTTTTAATAGCAATAGAAGGGACTGCAGCACCGCCCGAATTTCGACGGAATCAAAGGCTTTCTCATACTCCACATACGCCGGGCATAGTGGCAAATTGTACTCCTCGGACTTCTGTACAACTTGCCGAAGGGTATGTATGTAGTCTATGGTGCTTAAGCCCTTTCGGAAACCGGCTTGTTCGGGAGGCTGGATGTCGTCAAGTCTGCGTGCGAGACGATTCGTAATAACTCTCGAAAACAGCACGTAGACGCGGCTCAGAAGGGAAATCGGTCTGTAGTTCTTCAAGAGGGCATTGTCACCTTTCTTGAAAAACAAGACCACCGCACTTCTGCTCCACGCCTCCGGTGAAATGCCACCATGGAGGACGGAATTAAAGAGTCTCTGAAGGACTTCCAGTACCGGTTTTCCACCCGCTTTCAGAAGCTCCGCTGTAATTCCATCCTCGCCTGGGGCCTTGCCGTTTTTAAGATGCTGGAGAGCCATTCTAATCTCGCTCAGACACGTCCGGGATATCTTCGGAATAGTGTCGGATAAGACTCGCTCTTGGATTGTTACTCACATTTGCGTGTGGCTCCAACGATGACGTGTACAGCTGTCCATAGAACCTCTCAATCTCACTCAAAATCTCAGGTGCCCCGGAAACGATGCCGCCACACTCGGTCTTCAGCCTGACAGTTGGCTCTTTCTGGCAGACAGATCTCTGGCAAAGAGTTTGGAGCCTTGGTTCCGCTCGATCGCTTCTTCAATACAAGCTGTATTGAAGTTGCGTAAGTCCCGACGCATCCATTTGGAGATCTGTCTGTTCAGTTGCCTGTATGCTGTCAAATCTGTTGAAGAATGTAGCTTCATCTCCCGTCTAACAGCCATGAGATTAAGAGTGTGATCGGAGAGTTTTTGTGTTCTTCTGTGGCGGGTCTTGCAGAACTTAGCTCCGAACGCATGGACAGTTTCCACGAGCTTGTCATTCATATCGTCCACTTCATTTCAGTCTTCTAGGCACTGAAAACGGTTTTATAACTCGAGCTGAAAGGTTGCGGGAGTTTGGAACAGAGCACGAGGGGGACGGAGCGTTGATTTCATTAGACGAGACCTCTCCAACTTAACGTTTAGGTTCAGTGTGCCTCTAACCATTTGGTGATCGCTGCCAGTTTTCACCCTTGCGATCACGGAGACATCACTGAACAGTTGTCGTCTGGTCGTCATAATGAAGTCAATCTCACTTTTTGTCGAATTGACGGGGCTCGACTAGGTCCACTTCCTGTGGGGCCGCTTCTGGAAGAAAGAGTTCATCATAAAGAGTCCCTCTTTCTCCATGAAGTCGGCGAGCTGCTGGCCCCTTGGGTTCCGTTGCCCTATTCCAAATTTCCCTACTTTCAGCTCACCGTTCTCTCTTGTGCCTAGTTTTGTATTGAAATCTCCCATTAATACCGTATATTGGGTTTTGGAGGAATGCATGGCTCTAGAGATATCCTCATACATTTCCTCCACCTCCTCATCGGGGTGTGCCGAGGTTGGTGCGTAATCCTGTATGACTTTCAGCGAATACCGTTTGGTGATTCTGAGTATAAGGTACGCAACCCTCGTCGACACACTCCCGATCTTTACAACGTTGTTAACAAAAGACTTGTGGACGATAAATCCGACACCTCCTTGGGACAGATGGTCGCCCTCCCGGTGATAGAGCAAGTTGCCGGATTCGAGGATTACCATGTCCTCCCCCTCTCTTCGGACTTCGGATAATCCTATATAATATGCCAGCGTAACTTGTCTATCTCTTCTTCCATCTCCACGATCTTCTCGTCAGTCCTCAGGGTGCGTGCATTGTACGTTGCCAGGTCGAGTCGTCTAAGGTGGCAACCGAACCTCCACCGGAGATTCTTAGCACCCCCTGCCCCGCCATTATCATGGTCGCCACCGTAGCCAGGAATAGCGGGGCCGCCGGGAACTGGGGGCCGTCTGTTTGTTGCTCTTATCATTGGCGGGTATTCGCCATAGTTGCCACGCTTGGCGAGCGGGTTGGCAACCGCAGTTTTTTTTATTGTAAATTTTGGCTATTATCAGGAAGATGCTGCTGCCTATTTCCTGCCTGTTTCCCTTTATCGCCTTTTACGACACCCACGGGAAGATATGGGGTAGTGGATATTCTTGACCGCTACTACACGGCAAACACACATACACAAAACATTATATACTTATGTATATTGAGTATATAAGATGTTATTGATATTGGTGTAATTTTAAAGGGAATATCATGTACTATTATAATATAAAATAATTTCATTTTCTTTTTTTTCTGTTTTTATTCAATAACGTTACCCTCACACTAGGATTTTCTCCTGTATCGTGGAAGCAGTTTACAAACACAAATTGCACAAGAAGAAACATCCAGACCCGGAACAATCATTTGTAGGCCATACAAATACTTGTTCCGTGCGGGATTCGAACCCGCGCTCCCCAGTGCAGCAATTCATTGCTAAGCCAGTGCCTCTAGTTTTGTCTCCAGTAAGTATTACACTTTTCTTGTAAAACTCGAAATAAAAAATAAATACGATTTTTTTGATATTCCCATTTTTAAGCTTTATTTTCAGGCTTTATTTTTAATTTGACAAATTTTCTTTTAACAAAATATAATTTTGAATTCTTTGAGTCTTTTGAGAATATTTTTTATTTGAATGTAGCTATAATAGTTTTTCAGTAGTAATCGTTTTTGTTAAGACTGTCTCGCGCGGTCGTAAAAATAGTGATATTTAATTCGCGGACAGGTCAGGCGAGAATCAGTCGCGCGGGGCGGACGGTTGAGTGGATAATCTATACATTATTATTAATTTATTTATTAAACATCAAACTAAATAATACACACATTGAAAAGGAACAACAAAGGAGGGGAGGTCTTTGTCACGGCTCGTTCAGCAGCGGACTGCGCAACCTCCTAAGACACCTACGTTGGGTTCGGAAACAACGTATGTGAACCCCACAACGGAGTAACACACAAAGGCGTCGACCTCTTCCTTTTCTTCAAATAGGTTCAGGCGGGGATTACGGGTCTTCCGAGGTCGTCCCGGTCCCAACGCCTTAATTCTTCAATATGTGCCGCGCAAGCGATACCAGATGAACTGTACTTATATTTAAAGGTGACGGATCCCTTGGGAATAAAACAGTTATTATCTTCATACCGCTCCGTGAGAGAGTAATTACTTTCCCTATCACTTCCCTATATGCTTCTCTTTCTTGATTATATACTGGTCCCGAACGATTTAACGTTAACTCGGAGCGGCAACGCGTCGCATGGCGCCTTGGTAACCGCGCAACGCATTTTGTACCTACTCGTGATCGGTCCGATTCTTTGACGGCTTATTATCAAAGAAACCGAGCGGAGCTGGACTATAGCGGAGGTGCTTAGTCAAACGTTTATCATATCACCCTCTCTTGTTACTATTAGTTATAATTTCAGCACTAATCACTGCTTTTGTTTGTATTTATTTTAAACTTTCTTATTTTCAATGAGACCACCGTGTTGACGGATACAAAGAGCTAAACGACGTTTTATGTTTTCCCGCACATTTGAAAATAAATTGTCACTTATAGTCATTTCCTTCAATTTCTCAAACGCATTTATTATTAGATGGCGTAATTGTTCCATCGAATCCACGTTCTCCGCGTACACATCGTCTCGTCGTGAGGTCTGGCGATCTTGCTGGCCACCTATGACGTCCAAATCTACCAGTCCATTGTGCACCAAACGTGTCATTTAGCCACTGGTTGGCTGTTGTTACAGAGTGTGCTGGCGCGCCATTCAATTGGTACCACATTCGTTGGTATCGATGAACTTTTAGGTTGTTTGTGTATTCTGACACCGTATCATTTAGTAGGTTAACAAACCTTTCTCCGTTCAAAGCCCCATCAATGAATACCGGTCCAATGATGTCTTCACCGTGTTTAGCTGCCCAAACATTTACCGAAAATCTGTACTGATGGGCTGACACAAGCCAAACGCGCGGATTTTGGATTTTGGGTGCACGATGGTGCAGATTGTGCTGGTTCCACATGCCGTATCTGGTGAACGTTCTTTCGTCAGTCTAACAAATTTGGGAAAGAAATTCACTGTCCTCTTCAATTTTACTCAGTAACCACTGACAATAATTCACTCTTATTAATTTATCACGCGATAGCAGTGTGTACTTTTCTGAACTTCAATGGGTGCCACTTTTTGCGTTTTAATATCATATGGACGGTTCTGTGATGGACTTGAAAATAGCGCTCTGGCAGAGGTTAGTTTAAGGTTGGTCTTTGAAATATTGTATCACATTTTCAATTAACTGGATTGGGGTTTGTCGTGTAGGCGATCGATCAGGGCGTTGAGACCTAGGGTCCACTGGCCGGTTTTCGCGGATGCGCTGAAGAGCTCCTACAATAGTGCAATGATGAGTATGGCATTGTCTTAAATGGCGATATCTCTCGCGATATGTTCTTATCGCAAGGGCGGTATTTTGACGACATTCTCCGTAAATTAGGATCATATCCGCATATTCAGCTGCTGTGTAGTTCGGATGTGTATTTGCCATTAAAATCACAAGTTTACACAAGCACTAATCACCACCATCACCACAGCCCCTCACAAGTCTACCGCTAAACATAGGCCTCCCCCAAGGAATGCCACAAAGCACGGTCCTGAGCCTCCTGCATCCATCGAGTTCCTGCATTTCAAACCAGGTCGTCACTCCATCTAGTGGAGGGACGCCCTATACTTCGTCCACCGGTACGAGGCCGCCACTCGAGAACCTTTCTTCCCCATCGGTTGTCGATTCTTCAAGCTATATTTACACAAGCACTAATAACACAAATAAAAACGTCCGTATCGCAAGAGATGTAAACGTACCTACTAGATTAGAAAACGAAAACGAAAACAAAGCGCCTTTATCGCAGTAACATAATCTAACTACATAAAAATTAATAAATAAAACAATAGGTAAGCGTCTTTTTCGCGGAAAAGTTCACAAAAATATCAGTCGACGAAATTATGCGCACTACTGTGAAGAAGTGTGTCAAGGACACGAATCCGGCTAGCACTAAAAAGTAAAAACGCAAAAAAATGAATTCTATTTCGGTGCAGCGGGGAGGGAGGGCGCGCGTCGCCTGCGCTGTCAAAGTTATGTCTCTTTCCTTCAATAGTATTGCTTATTCGTTTTAATTTCAATGATGCGATTTTATGATCCGTGACCCCGGCAAATGACCGCTGCGCTACAGTTCTCTAAGTACTGGTTGCTCTAAGATGATATTTTCTAAAATTTTAAATAAATCCGTAAATAATAACTTTTAATGGAAATATAATTTCTTCATGAAACTAAAATGTGAAAACGTATATATATGTTAAATTAAAGTCACCATTGTTGCTGCACGTTGTATGTGCAGATCACAAATGGTGGAAGTGAAACCTAACTTCGAACAAAACTAAATTTCGAGAGAGAGCGACGAATGCAGAATATCAGAAGTAAGTTCATTGTAAGGTTGCTTGGAAGATTGCAATGCAGTGGACGATAAATGATGAATGTTACACTCGTGGAAACTGTCCATGCTGTCGAAGCTAAATTTTGCAAGACCCGCTGCAGGAGAACACAAAAACTCTCCAATCACACTCTTAATCTCATCATCGTTAGACGGGAAATGAAGCTGCAGTCTTCAGTAAATTTGACAGCATACAGGCAACTGAACAAACAGATCTCCAAATGCATTCGGCGGGACTAACGCAACTTTAATACTGCTCGTTTTGAAGAAGCGATTGAGCGGAACCAGGGCTCCAAAGTCTTTGCTAGAGATGTGTCTGCCAGAAAGAGCCGACTGTCGAAGCTGAAGACCGAGTGTGGCAGCGTCGTTTCCGGGACACCTGAGATTTTGAGTGAGATTGAGAGGTTCTATGGGCAGCTGTACACATCATCGTTGGAGCGACACGCAAGTTTGAGTAACGATCCAAGAGCAAGTCTTATCCGACACTATTCCGATGATATCCCGGATGTCAGTCTGGGCGAGATTAGAATGGCTCTCCAGCACCTTAAAAATAAGACAAGGCCCCGGGCGAGGATGAAATTACAGCGGAGCTTCTGAAAGCGGTTGGAAAACCGATACTAGAAGTCCTTCAGAAGTTCTTTAATTCCGTTCTCCATGGTGGTACTACACCGGAGGCGTGGAGCAGAAATGTGATGGTCTTGTTCTTCAAGAAAGGCGACAACGCTCTCTTGAAGAATTACAGACCGATTTCCTTTTTAAGCCGCGTCTACGTACTGTTTTCGAGAGTCATTACGAATCGTCTCGCATGCAGACTCGACCACTTCCAACCTCCCGAACAAGCCAGTTTCCGAAAAGGTTTTAGCACCATAGACTACATACATACCCTTCGGCAAATTGTACAGAAGTTCGAGGAGTACAATTTGCCACTATGTATGTGGACTATGAGAAAGCTGCAGTCACTTCAGCGGTGCCAAGTTGACTGTCGGTATATCTAAGTGCTGAAATGTTTGTACAGCAGAGCTACGATGACTATCCGAGTATAGGAACCAGAGTACGAAACCTATCCAATTACAGAGAGGTGTAGGACAGGGTGACATTATAACCCCGAAACTCTTCACCGCTGCATTGGAAGACATTTCTTGCATTGGAAGCTTCTGCGCTGGAAAGGATACGGTATTAACATTAACGGCGAGTACATCACTCACCTTCGATTTGCCGACGATATAGTCCTTATGGCAGAATCGCTGGAGGACCTAAGCACTATGCTCATTGACCTCAATAGCTGCTCCCAACGGTTAGGTCTTAAGATAAACATGGACAAAACAAAGATCATGTATAACGTCCATGTCACACCTATGCCGGTAGTTGTTGGGAGCACTAAGCTAGAAGTTGTTGACGAGTATGTTTACCGGGGACAACTAGTCCGACTAGGTAAGTCCAACTTCGACCGAGAGGTCAATCGACGGATTCAACTCGGTTGGGCAGCGTTCGGGAAATTACGGCACATCTTCTCGTCAGGTATACCTCAAAACTTGAAAACGAGACTGTACAACCAGTGCGTGTTACCAGTGATGACCTATGGAACTAAGACGTGGTCCTTCACTGCTGGCCGTATGAGGAAGCTCAAGGTCGCTCAGCGAGCTATGGAGAGGGCTATGCTCGGAGTTTCTCTACGTGATAAACTTAGAAGTGAGGATATCCGCAGTAGAACCAGAGTTACCGACATATCCCAACGGATTAGTAAGTTGAAATGGCGATGGGCCGGCCATATAGAAAAACCGACAACCGATGGGGAAAAAAGGTTCTCGAGTGGCGGCCTCGTACCGGCGGACGAAGTTTAGGGCGTCCCCCCACTAGATGGAGTGACGACCTGGTAAGACATGCCGAATTCGATGGATGCAGGTGGCTCAGAACCGTGCTTTGTGGCATTCCTTAGGGGAGGCCTATGTTCAGCAGTGGACTTGTGAAGAGCTGTAATGATGATGATGATGATGATGAAGGATTATTTATTACAATATTTTTACAAAGTTAAAAATTATTTTTAATTTTATTTTACATAAAAGTATAGTATGAATAGTATTTTAATATGATAATTTTCAAACACAAGTGCGGCATAAAATATATGATAATAGTTTAATTCTTTAACAAACAAATGTTACAATCTATATTTTTAGACATGTAGAACCTAAATTTTATTGGAATACATTAATACATTATTTTGTTTCGAGTAAAATTGGTTTGTCGTAGCGCCAATTAAAATGCATGTTAAACATCTTTAAACCACCGCATAAATACGAGACCGACACCATTTTTTTAAATACATACTAGCAATCCTATTGACATTACTTATATTCCCTTTAACCACAGTGTGAAAAAAATATCGATAAGAATTCTATACCCAGGCCTACCCGTAATATCCATTCTATATATGTATCATGTTAATATAATGCCATACAATAAATAAATGTATCAATTAATACCTAGGCCTTAGACGACAGCTTTATACTTCATATAAAACAAGAATCAACGCTGCGTTTATTTATCAACGTTTTTATTCGTAACTACAGAACGGATTTTGTTCCGAGTTTCAAATGAGAAAATGCCTACGCATGCCTGCATTGTGGGAGCAAGAACGGATTATGTCGGACTTGCACCTACTAAAACCCAATGATGTTCCACCTTCACCACACATTGACAGGGCAACGTAAACGCTTACAAGCACATCCGCGGTCCCACCAGCAAGCACCCCTCCTTAGTTGAGAACTTCCCTCCCCGATTTCCCAAGCCCATTATGTAGAGTCCCTGGAGCCAAGAAAAAACGAGCATTCGGAAGCACCAAGTGGTACAGTCAGGCCAAGTCGCGGAGGATAGTTATATAGAGGTCAGTGGTTTCCACTAATTATTCACATGTAGACGTCCGCGGCATCTGTTGTACTCTGTTGCTCTGTGACCATAGATTACTAACTTTATTTATTTTATCTGAGAAAGTGTGCGTGGCGCAGATGGGCGCAGATATCCCCCGCAAAAAATGACAGAGAGTTTGGTACCGGAAAACCATAAACTTATCCAGTATATTCTAAGTTTATGCGGAAAATAACGCTATGGCTACCCCTCTCCGACATGCAGCATAGATAAAGAAATATGTATACGGCCGCGGCCTATGTTGTACCCCCCCCCCCAGCCTATGAATTTTGAGTATATATATATATATATATATATATATATATATATATAAAAACAAATTCAGACAGACGTATTTAAATACCTAAGTAGTTTATAAATAAAAAATAGATAACTTCAAATAATTACAATTGGATACTTTATACAACATGAATAAACTACAGCCTGCTTGAATATAACTGCACCATTGTTAAAACGCATAAATTGCAGTATTAAGTGCAAAAAGTTAATAAAACCAAATAAAAGTAAAATAGTACCTACACGTATACATATTATACATAATACATCGCTGCGCTATGGATGGATACATAGCGCAGCGATGTGTGCATGAGTTCTCGGCGACAGGTTCACCGACAGGTTCACAGATGCTCCGTCTGGGTTCAAGCCGGTTTGCGCTGCGCCGGCTACTCACTTTCCTGCCGCAGGGGATATCTAGGATGTAGGAGTGGGGATGACCCTTAATTGTGATGTGTGTATGCAAGCAGGGGCAAAATCCTAAGTCGGCCCTGTAGCAGGGTGGCAGGGGCGCAAGACCTCCCTTGTTCCCTAGATCATAGCTGCCGCTACCGCGTGTTTAGCGCGATTGGAGCAATTTCTATTCCATAATGTGGGGTATCGTTGGATAGGTCTTTCAGAAACATTGGGGGTGTGAAACAACATCTATTGGATTCAGGAGTCTGTTTGCGAAATATTCATATACATCTATATGATTTAGTCTTTTTTTTATAGAATAGGGGTGACAAACGAGCACAAAGTCCACCTGATGGTAAGTGGTTACTGTGGCCCATAGACATCTACATCTATTATCGATTACGAATCAAAATGCAAATGCGTTGTCACCCGTGAGGACTAACATGGAATGCCTCGTTTCCAGTAAAAAGGGTCTCCGGATCTCTACACTCACCATACGAAACACAGCAGCGTTAAGCTGCCATTTTACGCTGGTATTCTGTGAGAGCGTGGTCCTTCCCCGGTCGAGCCGACCCATCCGTGCTACAACCATAATGTAGCTGCAGCATGGCTCTATCACGTAAAAGTCTACAAGATAATACGGTGTAGTGAGCGAGAATAACCTAATGGCAGCTTGCGGACCGCGAACTCAAAAGGTTGTGGGTTGTAATCCGCCATTCGACAACTGTTATGAACTGCTCCCAACGCAAGTTATATCTAGTCACTGTCTTATATCTATTATTAGTTCCGTGGACGTTCACTTCTGCTGTCATCATCCATCCAAGAACGGGAAACCGTGTGATTGGCGTTTAGCCATGTCTCGTCAATGCACACGACATTATCCCAGTTATCAATATTTTTTGCTTCTCTCAAAAAACTTATCCGTTTTAAAATTATGTCGTATCGTTCTAATAAAATTTTTCTTTTGTCTGTTTTTTTATACGAAAAACCAATATCTTTTAAGATTTTGGTTAAAGCAGTTTTACCCCCGCTAAACAGTCCAGCTTCTCTTAACGATGCCAAAAGCTTCTTCCTGTTGAGATATTCATTTATGGAATAGTAACCATATATATGATTTCTGATTGCATCGGCGTCAAAGGTGTCAATATCTGTCACGGGTTTAGTTCTACGTTTCTTCTTCGGAGTACGTAAAATATTATCTTCCGTGCCAGTAGAGCCGAACTTTTCTTTATTAATGTTTGTTATCGTTCATTTGCTAACTCCAAGCACCTGAGAGACGCGTTCTTGTACTTGTTCGACAGGTAACAGGGGTCCGCCATTTTGCCGCTCCCGCTCAAAGTAATCTTGCAGCTTGATGATTAACTCACGGGCTCCACTTTTCAATATTTGTCCACGTTTAGGCATTATTATGCACCAAAAGTAAAAAGAACGCAATACAAAACACAATCGAAGTCCGATTTAGCGCCGATGTCAGTTTGAAAAGCAGAAACAGTCCATTAAACGTAAACCGGGTAATCAAATTAAAACAGATCGAAAACATTTGAAGAACGTGGTCTATGCGCACGAAACGACAACAAACGACTGTTTTAGCGTCACAAAATGGCGGCCCATAACGCCATTTGGGGTTATCATTTTCAACCTAAATATATAAATGCTACTTTCTTTCGCGCGTTCGGTTTGGTCGAAGTTTTATTTTTATATTTAATAAAAGTTATCTTATAGTCCATTATTATCAAATTCTTAAAAAGAAAAACAAAACGTATTATTTTATAAAGTATAACTGTATAAGAACAGATTACGATGCTGTTATTGCCTGTTATTGTTAGCACAGCACTACAAATATAAAGCGCTGACATAACCTTGTAATAGCGCAGTATAGATTTAGAAAAATATTGTTTACCAAGTTATTTGACACTTAGTTTGGCACAAAATTATAACATTCATTGATTATTGATATAATAATGTTGTTTTAATGCTCATCAATTGTCAAAACGGTAAACAACCAGCAAAAATATTTTTATCGTAACTGCAACGCCATAACAAAGTTACGTCGTCAGTTCAATCGCGACGTGTCAGGAACGCATTCTCTGAACGGCCGAACTATAAGTACATATATTATCAAATAGTTTTAATTTGCTTAATATTAGCTGCAAATTCATTTACTTGTGGAATGTTATCCCACTTTCCTTTTGGTAACGAGTTTTACATATTACACACACTCTTATTATTACTAAAAATAATTCTTATTATGTAACTATACTCGTGATAATCTAAGAAGCCCGATTTGACAGCTATAAAAATACTTTGCGTAGTGATGGGAAAAAAATGGTTGCTTTTAGAACAGATTCTCGAAACATATCGATTATTTAGAGTTTGTAATGGACAATATATCTACATCGTTTAAAATTGATTCTCAAGGCTTATCGTTTTAATACATGTACGAGTCCGTAACATTTAACAGTTATTACAGAAATCCAAACTAAGTTTAAATTTGGGCCAATTTCAAAGCCAAGACGTAAACTAAAATCCGACACACATTGTATATTATGCAGGCACGCCACTGATATGCACCCGTACGAAGCCGAGGCGGGTCGCTAATCAAGAATAAAATTAACAATAATAAATATATAAGTGTGGTTGGGTCAGGTAAATAAATAAATTCACTGAATTCGTAACATTTTTATTCTCAATTCTTATCTTACTGCCAGCAAACAAGTTTTTATAAATCCTTCCCCGGCAGATTCAGCATGACAAATAATGAGGCGTCCACCCCTTACCATTGGAACTTTTGAGCTGGATGCTTGCGTTTCATACGTCCAAGACTGTGGCACAGTATGATTATCATTTAACCATGTCTCATCAATAAGTATATATAATTGTCCCAGTTGGTTATTTTATTAACTTCTCTTAAGAAGGATACTCTTTGTAGATGTCATTCCTTTTGTCGGTTTTTTGTATAAAAACCCAACATTTTTTAGAATTGGTTTTATAGATGTTGCACTATCATCATATAAGTTTGCAGATTTAAGGGACACAAGTAATTTACTTACGGCGGGGTATTTTTGTCTTGTGTAGTAGCCGTAAACACGGGATCTAATAGCATCAGAATCAAAATTATTGATACCTGTCACAGGTTTTTGTTTTTTTCGCTTTTAGGGTTTGTGCAGTACATTATCTTCTCCGCCAAAAGGATCGTACTTTTCATTTATATTATTTCGGACAGTTTTTATGCCTATTCCAAGCGCTTGTGCGACTTGTTATTGTATTTGGGTAACTTCTAAAAGAGGCGCTTTATTTGCTGACTCCCGTTTAAAGTACTCGAGCAACTTCAAACCCAAGTCATGAGACTGGCTGTTAAGAGTACGTCCTCTTTTATACATGTTGTCTAGTTCACACGATAACGGTAATCAAAGTCCGGAATTAACAAGCCAAGGTTAACGAATATAGCAGAAACAGTGCTAGAATAGTAGCCGAGTCAGAAAATATTATAATAACCAATAACACATAAACTTCTAAGATAGCGAGAGACCGCGCGAAGCATTGACGAATCAATGACGTAGAGAGAAAAAAATGGAGGTTAAAATATTTTTTTTCAAAATCAAACTATTTCCAATATTAACATATTAAATATCAGAATAAAGCTAGAAATATATGTGGTCACATGTTGTTTTTATATGTTTAAACATTAAATAATACGTTTCTCTCTTTTCTAAATGTAAAAGTGTCGATTTTTCAGAACATCGATTATATTTGGTCAAAAATGGTTTATAACGGTCATAACACTACGGCAACGAACCCAAAGATATAACAGACATGTCATTGTAATAACGTCCTGTTGGAATATTAATCAACGATTAATTCGTGTTTTTGAGAGCATTTTTCGAATATAAAGTGAAATTTGGTGCTTACGAATAATACTCATTGTCATAGCGTACGGAAAACATAGTAATTATTTAGGATTGTGAATTTGATTTTTCGATTTCTTACGTCGACGTTCATACAAAGTTATCGCGGCATGTATAATCAGAAACGTCAAATCGGGCTTTTTAGATTGTCGCGAGTATAAAATCAAACATAATCAAATCACATAAAATACTTTCATTTTTTAGTTTAAAAATTCAAAATACAGAGATATGATGATGCGATAATAATACAACAGACATAATATGTCAATTTTAGTTCCCAGTACGGACAATGAGGGCGCTTCAAATCGGCATAAGCATTTTGTATGGCAAAGCCAGTCCAGCATACTTGTATATATAGAGGTCAGTGGTGGAAACGGTGAAACACATGCTCCGATCGTGATGTGAATCTCAAGATAATGTGTGTCTGCTTGGACACCTTGAGATACTATCGCCAACTGTCTGCTGGCTCGAGTTGCCGCCGAAATTTCCCAAAAAGCTACGCAATTTGATATATCAACATATTGAGAATCAGTGTAATTTAAAAGATTATTAGCACTTGATACTGAGATAAAATGAAGACATGGCTTAAAGAACAAGCATCTAAGGCAATTTTTTTAAAAAAAGCACGAATTTGACATTTTAAAGTAAACGTAAACCGTCAATCAATGTCAAAAAACAAAATATCATTCATTGATGTTTCCAAGATAGTATTGCCTAAAAGTTTTAGACAAATTCTCTTAGGACACGTGTACTTGCTAAAATTACACCTAGTTTCATCACTAGGCTTTATTAAGTGGCTAGCTCTTATTATCACATAACAATATAGTATTTATTGGTTTCGATTCTTCGTTTTCATTAAGTATAATGTCTGAATTTAAGGACTGGTACTACAGTGTACCCTTCTTTACACGTTATTGGCTTACTTTTACAATTGTCTTAAGTATAATAGGCCGATTTGGTCTAATAAATTACCATTACTTTGTGTTGGATTTGTATTCGTTCATCTATCAATTCGAGGTAAAGTATAAAAACTAGTTATCAATACGAATTTACTATCATCTTATTATTAAGTTCCCTTGTATCTAAATTGTTGTAAATTCAAAAACCATCAACATCCTTTGAGTTGTAGTAATTTATTTAGAACATTCTAGACAGTAAGTTTTATTTATTTTGTGTTGTCTTAAATTAATGTATGAATATCAACATTAAGTTTTGCAATATGATGTGAAAATCCTACTAATCCTATTTCCTACTAATATTATAAACGTGAAAGTTTGTGAGGATGTCTGGATGTTTGTTACACTTCTACGCAAAAACTACTGAATTTATTTTATAGAAACTATAATAATATAGCGCATACATCAGAATAACACATATGCTTGTGTAAATTGGTCAAAATATAATGATGTGTTAAGTAAGTCGGAAAAATCTGTCATCTGCAAGCTATTTCGGCGTGCGGTGCAAAAGCTAGATGAATGGTGGAATTGTTTCTCCTAGTTCTCCAAAAAAGTCCGTGACAGTATGTAATGTGTAAGCCATTATTACCAAAATAGTGAACCATAATTACAATAAAATTTGATACTTTATTTCCAATGCACATGCACATTTTCAGTAACAAATGGATTTTATCAAAATAAATATGTTAATCGCTTCTGATATTCAAAGTAGTTAAACTTTGTCTTTTAAACTACCTATATAATTTGGTCAAATATTTTAAAAATAATGACTATATAAAATTGTGAGATCGTATGAGGTGAATGTACTGCTGTACTAATGTAGCCTCTTCACGTTTTAACCGTTGAACTGATTTAGATGAAAATTGGTATTGAAATAGTTCAAGTGCCAGGGAAAGAAATAGGATAGCTTTGATCATGGAAATCATCCGTAAAGAGGGTGATGGAATTTACTTTGAAAGTGCAATTATTGATGAATCACCTATAATTCTCCACAGACAAAGTCATGGACAAAAGCTAGTCTTAATATATAGCAAAAATTTCTATTTACATAATTTTTTTAAATGTTTTGTTTCAGATATGGAGACCAATTACAGCTTTATTCTTTTATCCAATTGGACCAGGAACAGGATTTCATTTCTTGATAAACTGTTACTTCCTTTATAATTATTCACAAAGGTTAGAGACAGGGATGTTTGCTGGAAAACCTGCTGACTATTTTTACATGCTACTTTTTAACTGGTTCCTTTGTGTTGTAATAGGATTATTGGTCAATTTACCGGTAAGCTTTAATTAACATACATATTTTATAGAGATCCACAAAAATGTGAATAAGGTAACTTAACCACTCAACTGTCCACGGTGACTACAGTCCCCAAAAACCATTATTGCCTCACCTGTCTAGGCACCAAACTACATCTTTCGGATTAAACATGTGCAGCACAAAAGATAGCTGTTATTAATACAGTAAAAAATTACAGACGGTGCTATATGAAATTTGTCGTCTGTCAAAGTGAATTTTATCTGTATAATAGTAACAAAATATTTAGGAAAAAAAAAGTTAAAATTAAATTTCGCCATTTTTGTTTGTGGAATGTTAACGTGTGAGAAATTCGATCAAAAATGTGAAATTTTCTGTTTTTATACGTTATTTCTAATTAATGTTATTGTACATCAACCTAATTGTGAAGATATTTTCTTTAGTAAATATGTATCATTACGACAATTCCAAAACGTTTACATATAATGATTTAGCTCTAAATTTTAATCACTATACGCGATCATTGTTTATTGATTATATGTCATTTAAAATGTATTCTAATCAGTTTTTTGTGTTAAATGAATGCAAAATATAAAATAATGATTCACTATTTTCGCGCGGTCGTAAAAATAGTGACATTTAATTCGCGGACAAGTCAGGCGAGAATCACTCGCGCGGGGCGGACGGTTGAATGGTTAAGAGTTGACACTTCTAGGTCTGAGACCTACAGACTGTACTTTGACTTTGCTCAGACTTTACTTACGAAAAACTTAACTGAGTATGTGCTTAGCATAATCTTTAGTTAATTTATAGTTGTATCGGGCTAAGATTAAGCTAAGTTTATGGTAAGGCCCAGACAGTCAAAAAATCAATGGACACACATGTTCCCGATTTTATTGTATAAAATTTAAAAAAAAATATTTAAATATGGAAAACAGTCCAAATTGTATTTCATAAATAATAAATTATTATTATATGAAATAGAAAACTGGCGTATGAGAACGGGAACTGATGGAAGAGTGCAAAATCAGAAAAAAAAATAAAAGAAGATTTTAAGAAATTCGAAATAAGTTTGAAATTAGGTTAATAGGAAATGGATGAATGCTATTTAAAACTAGAAGATGGCCTAAAACTAAAAGACGGCCTAAAACTAAAAGACGGCCTAAAACTACCTATTTATTGTTATAAATAATTAGAGTAACATCAAAACAACAATTTCAAATTAATATGGTGGTTTTGGATAGTATCGTGAGTTTTACGTAAATTGTCGATTTCATTGACTTAGGCTTTGTTAAGCACGCTCTCAGCACAACTTCAGTCAACTGTCAAAGTACAGTCTACAGATCTCAGTCTAGGTGTAGGTGATGTCTCCTTTTTTTTTATAGGATAAGGGTGACAAACGAGCATGCAGTCCACCTGATGGTAAGTGGTTGCTGCGGCCCATAGACATCTATATCTATCCTCGTTTGTAAATCAAAATGCAGATGCGTTGTCACCCGTGAGGACTAAGATGGAATGCCTCATTTCCAGTAAAAAGGGCCTCCGGCCACCTGCACTAACCAAGTTAAACGCAGAGGTAAACCTCTACTTCACGCTGGTATTCTGTGAGGTCGTGGTACCACCCCGGTTCGAGCCAGCCCATCCGTGCGACAGCAAAAGCTGCCGCGTGGCTCTACCACTGTTAAAATCACTGTTTTATGGAGTCAATTGTGTAAGGTACAACCCTATTACCAAGTAGTTCATGTACTGTTGTGTCCTGGTCTGAAGATTAACGAGAGCCAGTTTAATTATAGGCTATGAGGTAGTCCTCAGCAGTGACACATCTTTAATCTTCTTTGTTTGAAGTTTGCTGGACATATCCATTCGCAGCAGTAGCCAATTTCGATCAGGTGAACTGTAAGTTCATTTGTTGCTTGTGTCATAAAAAAGAGCACTATTGCGTGATATACAAGCTTGTTGCTCGGTTTAGACACAGATGCAAGTTTAGGTTGTTTTACTCTGTCTGTAAATGTCTGAATGAATCTTTTTGGAACAAAGTACCTTATCCCCTGGTACGAATTTAATGAATGGGGCTAGGCGGGAAAAAGTGTAAGATTTTTCTGTCACAACCCAATTTCTATAGTGCATTTTCTTATCTTGCCATGAAAGATATATTTTAAATGTTGCTTCATTTTAATAGACGCTAGTAATTAATTTATTTGTATTTGTTAATCAATAATATAATATGTTTATGAATAATAATATACAACAAAAGGAACTTGGTTCCAACCGAGTGTTCTACGACACTCACACATGTTTTTTTATTTTCAGATTTTAATGGATCCCATGGTATTATCTGTACTGTATGTATGGTGCCAGCTAAATAAAGATGTTATAGTTTCCTTCTGGTTTGGTACTCGTTTCAAAGCAATGTATTTGCCATGGGTTTTGCTTGCATTTAACCTTGTTTTAAGTGGAGGGTAAGAATTTTTTTTAATCTTACTCAATTACTCATACTATTAATGATAATGTTTATAAATTCTTATTATAATTGTTTTGCTTTTCAACAGTGGCATGATGGAACTAATTGGCATCTTAATTGGTCATGTGGCATTCTTCCTTTTATTCAAGTACCCACAAGAATTTGGTGGTCCAGCTCTTCTGACACCTCCGGCTTTCTTGTAAGTGGATATAGTTTTCTTAATTTCAGTATAAAATGTTAAGTTTTTATATTTTATTAAAAAATTAGGTTTACTATTTTGCTATTAAATTAAGTTATTTCCGGAATTGTGGGGCATACACCTCCGTGATTTTTATAGTTTTGAAATAAAACTTTAACGGCGTCTTTACGGTAACTCAGATCTTTTTTGGATGTAGGGTTAGATAAATTTATTTCATGGTGTAGCAAGTTTCAAATACAAAAAGGGTTCTTATGTTGACAGGCATGCAAAGTCATTTCCATTGGATTTAGTGAACTTGCTTCTATACATACTTATACCTCAAGCTTCATTTTAATAAAATTGCTTCGAAATAAAAAAATAAGTTTTTTGCATTTCGATAGGATGTGAGAGACTGAAGTTAAAAAAAAATAATTCATACCACCATGTAGGGTAGAGTTACTTCGTCCTCTTGGTCTGGTTTAAATTAGAATCTTTCATGAAACAAGTCCCGTCGAAATCCGTCCCGTACAGTATTTGACAGCAAATGTCAAATTTCGTGAAGACTGTGGCGACGCGACTATGTGACTTTTTAGGGTTCCGTAGCCAAATGGCAAAAAATAAAAAAAATAAAAAAACAATAAATTTTGGGGGTTCACAATACTTAAAACTGAAACTCAACAAACTTTTTTTTCATCAAACCCATACATGTGGGGTATCTATGGATAGGTCTTCAAAAATGATATTGAGGTTTCTTATACATTTTTTTTCTAAACTGAATAGTTTGGGCGAGAGACACTTCCAAAGTGCTAAAATGTGTGTCCCCCCCCCTCCCCCTTCCCCTCGTAACTTCTAAAATAAGAGAATGATAAAATTCTTGTAAACTTCCACCGAAAATTGGTTTGAACGATATCTAGTAAGTAGTTTTTTTTTAAACGTCATAAATCGTAAATTATGTTACTTGCTGCTACGGAACCCTTCATGGGCGAGTCCGACCCGCACTTGGCCGCTTATTTAATGGAAAAGACTTCACAAACGATATTTTAAACCTGAGTAATAAGAGGGAATATGTCGCCGTATAGTGGCTGCAAAAGAATCCATTATGCCCTATAACCTATAACATCCTGTGGGTGTCGTAAGAGGCGACAGAGAGAAATTAGATAGGACATGGGCAGCAGCATGTTCCTGATAATTGTCAAACCGCTTGCCGAGCATGATAACTATCCCGCTAAGAGGCAATCTATAGGGGAGCCCTATGTTCAGGACTTTGTTCGGTAAAGATAATTAATTATTGGCTACAGTGTTAATTAACTTGGTCTTTAACACATTGTCGCTCAGTGCAACATCATGGTATAATTTTAAATTGTGTATCTTCATGGTTGTTTTTATGGGGCTGATATTTGTAAGTGTTAAGCTTCGGCCAAACTGTGGAGAATCCCGCGCGGGACGCGGGACGCGATTCGCTCGCGCCGATTGCGTCAGCTAACTTGTATGGAGGTGTTCACATTGGCGCGAATATTCGCACGTGCTGCAACGAAATATACGCGGGATGGTGCCGTGATTTTTCGAAATGCCGTTGTACTTTGAATTATTTTTACAAAAAGTAAAAGAAAACAAGATTCTTTACAACCTCAGCCACAAAGACTATAAAAATAATAGGAAGAAATCAAAGATGTTTTATAGGTCCAGATACCGTGTACGTGCGCCTAAAATGCTTCCATTTCAAAGGCGCCAATATTAGTGTATTCGTTCGATCGTTCCGCCCATAGATAATATACTATATAGGGTATAGATGAGCCACTCTGACAAATTATTAGGTGTCGAAAAGAAGGAAGTCTCTTGAGCGCTCTAATAGATGGCGTTGGGATTATAAATTACTGAAAATTACACTAGAGGGCGCTATCACCTAGGTGCGGAATTATTTCGTACATATTTCAATAAAATTAAGAGGAAATGTATATAATTCCTACCTAATTTGTTTTAAACAACTCTTTATTTAGACTATTTTAGGTTAGCATGCTTTAATTTTATTCGTTTATTTTTATAGAATTATTCTATATATACCGCTGTATTTTAAAACTTCGATAGCATGATTTAGGCTTAGTATAAATAATTAATACCAGCAGTGGCGCCATCTTGTAATGAAATGTGTAAAAATATTGGGGAAAATAGTACTTTAGCTGACTATGAGATGGCAATAGTATCAACGTAAAAGCAAGCTACTGAGGACTTTCATACCCCTGGTTCCGCCATTACGCCAGCGACGTTCACTGCGAACGTACATCACGGACCAGTGTTTTTAATTTCGCAAAATGACTGTCTGTGCTGTGAAATCATTTAAAAATTACTCTTGTAAAAAAGATAAGCATAAGAACATCACTTTTCATTAGTAACTATACAATTTTATGGTGTATTTCTTTGTGAAAGAATACGAAAGCTAAATGTCAATACAAGTAATAATACTGCGCAATAATATTCGAGTGTTGCCTAGTCTATGAAATGTTTTTACCATTTTTTAATGTCATGATCAACCGCAAAGGTTATCTGTATAGGGGTTTTAAACAGTCTAATTTTACAGATTTTACCCAACCTATAGAGTTAAACCGTTTTAAGGGTTAGGGTTGAACTACATCTGGCAGCATGAAATTGCACTTTCCTGTGCTTCTATCCTTTTTGGTCACTCAGAACCGTTATTTACTAGAGCGAGAAAGAGAGCGTGAGTGTATAGTTCCACCCTCAAAAAGCCGATTGTAAACCGGTTTTAAAAGTTTATCTATCATTCTTGACAATCCATACTAATATAATATTATAAATGTGAAAGTGTGATTTTTTAATTATTTGTTTTTTTACTTCCTTCACGCAGCAACGGAACGGAGCAATTTAAAAAAAATAAACATTTTGCTATCTCTTGGCCGAAGTTTACGCTTAACCAAACTTACTTTTTTTCGTCATTTTATTGAGGATTGAAAAATAATTTAAGGTCTTCGTAAAAAGCGGCAATATTTTGTGTTCTACAGTACAAAAGTGTAGTACTCTGTATATATTTAGTAATCATAGATTATAAATATATGTTACATACATAAATATCTACTGTGCTTTTTTATTTATTTTAACTGTTACATTAATTATAGGTTTACATATCTTCAATATTTTAGTGCGATGTTCATACCTACATAAAACACACATAAGCAACCATATCCCCATACACACACGCACACAAATGCACGCGCCACGAACACACATTTTATACTCTTAGAATCAATAGGTACGTCAATATGAATGAAATATAAAATCTCCCACATTTTTTGGGTAATCGATTCGCACTGTTATTACCGAAGTCACGCACACATGAATCAAAGACTGTCTTCACTATGAACGTTGCGGTGTGTTAGCAACACGGTATCTGGACCTATAAAACATCTTTGGAAGAAATATATTTTGTTCCATTCTTTATAAAACTTCGTTATAGCATTCTTCTGGCATACGAAAATAGATATAAAATCTTCTTTTTTTATCGTAATGTGGCTATCAAAGTGTGAAACTCCAAATTATATGTGTTAAGTACTCAGCTCATGAACCATTTTCTTCTTTTCTTCCTCAGATCTCGTACATCACATTGTTGTACGTGGTAGAGCCACGCTGTGGCTATATTAGTGGTATAGTTGTAGTACGAATGGGTCGGCTCGACCCGGGAAGGACCACGCTCTCACAGAATACCAGCGTAAAATAGCAGCTTAATGCTGCTGTATTTCGTCTGGTGAGTGTAGAGAACCGGAGACCCCAATTTTTTAGATATACATCTGTATATCTAATATTATATGAAACATTGATAGATGTTATCAGGAATATGCTGCCCATCTAAAGGTTCGTTTCGTTTTCCTTTGTCGCCTCTTAAAACACCCACGTGACGACATGGGGTAGTGAATATTCTTATACCACCACTGCACGGTTGACATGCTTACTACGGTTTTGTTTGAATATTGAATGTTAACAACTATGTGGAACATTATTAACAGTGGTAGAGCCACGCGGCAGCTTTTGCTGTCGCACGGATGGACCGGCTCAAACCGGGGTGGTACCACGACCTCACAGAATACCAGCGTGAAGTAGAGGTTTACCTCTGCGTTTCGCTTGATGAGTGCAGGTGGCCGGAGGCCCTTTTTACTGGAAATGAGGCATTCCATCTTAGTCCTCGCGGGTGACAGTGCATCTGCATTTTGATTATTTATTGAGGATAGATGTGGATGTCTATGGGTCACAGCAACCATTTACCATCAGGTGGACTGTGTGCTCGCTTGTCATCCTTATCATATAAAAAACATCTTGAGATTCTTCTTCAGTTAATGCTTATCGCAACAAAACCTCAGCTTCAATATCAAAAGCCTGATGTTTTCCTATCTAGAAACCAAAAGTAATGACTTGCGGGATTCTTCTTAGTTTCGGAGGTTAAGCAAGCGAGCGTCTTTCTTAAAATTCTCATAGATAAATTTTCTTATAAGTGAGTACATCTAAAATTTAACTCTATTTGTTTGCAGGAAACGAATTTTTCCAGACACCCGCTACGTTGGAGGATTTGGCACTGCACCACAAGCGAGAGTACCCACACGCCCTGGTGGCACTGTATTTGGAGGCCATAATTGGGGTCGAGGGCACACGCTTGGCGGGAATTGAGCATTTAACTATGAATTAATGATGTTTAAAATGAATGTTAGAAAATAACTGTTTGTATTGGCTTCTAATGAACTGCCATTGTTTTTTGTCATAAATTGTTTTTCCATGTAAAGACTACATTGTGAAGGCATGGCTACATTTAATTAGAATTTAAGTGCAAAAGCCCTGCAAGATAATTATGTATGTTGCAGGTTAAAGGTTTGATTGAAGCATTATTGATTAAATTATATAAGTATGGACTAATGGAGTGTTTTAGATAAATTCTTGATGTTAACTGACCTCTTAAATAATGAATACTGCTACAATGAATGACACACTTACAACGGAATAAAGATAACAAAATTAATGGCTATTGAATTGTCATTTTTAATACAGAACATTGACAACAAAATGTTATCAAGTGCTCCACTTCAGAACAATCGCGTTTATTTTTATAACTAATTAGGTAAACTATTCCAATGAATCCATTAAAAAATAACCTTTTTGTGCAAATTAGACTTTTTTAAATTTAAACACTTTTTTTACAAAGGCGAAAATTATTTTTATTTCAAAGTTTGTCAAATTATAGACACAAAATTTGATGTTAACGAAATAAATAATAAGGTCTCCAATATGTGTAATATATTTGTGTATTTATTTAATAAAATATGGTAGTAAAGTAATACTGAATGAAATTTGAACTAATTTTAAACATTGGCTTTAAGTTTATTATGTCTACTTATCTTAATAAGTTTGTTAGTTTCTTGTCTATTGCTCGTTTCAAAAATGTACTAAGATTTTTTTAAACAGGCATATATTTATAGTTTTATGCAGATTTTTACATCAAACTCACTGTGAAACTTTTTAGATAAAGAATATCACTAGCCTAAAACCAACATAATAATGTACATAAATGGGTTAGAGGTGTCTAAAGTATATTTCTATAAAACTACTATAACGAAAATAAATGTCCATTTTAATATTATGAATTGTATTTGTTCTTTGGAAAAATAATTGCTCATAAATTAAAACTTACTAGAAATCTAAAATATTTTAAATTATTAATATTTCTTATGGTAGCACGGAAATATGTATTCACGGGTACGGGTGTATGTATAGGTGAATACATATTCCATTAATAAATAATATTTTTGATTTCTAATGTAATTTATAACCTCAATTCACTTCTTAGGGTTACGCAGTTACACAACAAGAAACCCTTATAGTTTGCCATGTCAGTCCGTCAGTCCGTCCGCACTTTTGCTCAGAGAACCTAGGTGCTACAAATCTGTAATTTGGCATAGTTATAGATATTAATCACGCCTAGAAAACTGTCAAATAAAATCTTAACAACATCTTTATTTTGGGTACTTCCCATACAACTAAATGGAGGATGATTTTTTTTACCCGTCTATTCCATCATGTAGGGTATTATTGGATAGGTCTTTCAAAAACATTAGGGGTGTGGAACATCTTTTCGATTGATATTTAGCTTTAAAGTGGTATTTTTCATTAATGCCCCCCCCCCCCCCTCTACTAACTAACCGCTGTTTTTAGAAATGTGAAAAATAATACACAATAGTAGTATATATATAATGAAGTTAAAAGGTAAAACCACAGCGAAGTAGAATAGAGAAGTTAATGAGTAATAGTCAACCAAATTATAAAATGCACTTGGATTAGTAAAAATTTTGTTACAACTCCATAGAAAATGACCTAAAATTAGCTGCATTGTAATGTTATTGTAAACTGTTAAAAAACCGGCCAAGTGCGAGTCGGACTCGCGCACCGAACGTTCCGAACAAATGTGTAGCTATATAAGTTTAAAATTATTAAAAATATTTTTATTATATGATGTAACTAAAAATTTATGCTTTTCGCAATTTTTCTTTTATCTATGCTATAAAAGGTTGCTTCGTACCAAATTTCAAGATACTGAGTTCACGGGAAGTACCCTGTAGGTTTTGATTCCCTTTCGAATGTCGAAAATTTGCGGCATAAACGGCTGTATCTTTTGATTGCGTTGGCTTAGATGTTTGATTTTTTCACAGCTCCAAGGGACAGTATACTTGAGTATTTGATATAAATTTCAGCTTGATACCTCCAAGCGTTCCTGAGAAAAAGGGTCTTGACAGACAGAGACGAACAACAAAGTGATTCTATAAGCGTTCCGTTTTTTCCTTTAGAGGTATGGAACCCTAAAAATGAACATTTTATGAAGAAAACAACATATATATGCATTACTACTATTAGCTTTACTTTTTCATTTGCGGGATAGATAGGGTATTATTATCAAAATTGAAAAGTTTTGTTTTAATTCTTTTTTGAATACCATTTGCCTATAAGGTTGGTTTGAAAATAAGTCCTTCAGTTACGATCTTCCTATTAGGGCCTAGTTTTAGTCGTCGTTTTAGCGGTCATACCGCGAACCCGTTTATGCTCGTTATCAAGGGGGCCCCACGTATTGTGACAGGAAACTACGGAAGCCTATCTCTACATTGTGAGTGATCCGACACGCACTTGGCCAGTTTTTATTATAAATACTTTTCTCTGAAATTCTATTTTTCATATCTTGTTTTTTACCGTTTCAATATTTTTAAACCGAAAAAAGTAATCATGGGCCAATAGTTACTTTGGAAGCTATAGTCTAAGCCATGTCCCTGCTTCCAAAATCACCATATTTTAGGAGCAGCGCTCGAAGTGAAATTTATGATACTGCTGTCGCTATATGCCAAGAGTAGTGATTACCGCAAATTTAGGAAATGTTATTCAGTAGGCAGATGATTTAAAAAATAGTCTCACCAAGTAGCTGCCAAAACATGTATTGTGGCAAAGAAGCGTGTTGTAAAGAAACGTTACTTAACCTATTTCTATATATGCGCTAATGGTTTCATCTTTTTTATTATGTATTCAATCACTGAACTCTACTTCGACTGGAAACTGGCCAAAGTGCAGGCGGTGTCTGAAAATGGTAGCAGTACAGACACTGCCAATTATTGTGTAATATTAATACCTTTTATTAACATCGAGAAATCCTCATGAACCTATCAATGTGGGGTCAGCGAGGTTATACCGGACTTCTACCAGCTAAAACTTCACGATGGTCAACACCAGCACAGCTTAGATGAATGGTCCCGGGGATTTCTGTTCGAAACGCATTACTTCCCGCACTCAGCTTAACTTTTTTTTTGCTATCCCCAGCACCTCATGATGTCCCAACACCACTTCGAAATATCAGCTTGGGGGTTACCATTTCCAGATCGTCTACAACCCGAGAGGCAGTTTCTGGTAGGTGAACAAGTGGAAGGCCATGACTAATGCCTTGGCGACGTGATTTACAACTGAGATATTTTCTCTTCCGATTCTACTCAGCACGGCTGCGGCCTTCCACATCGAAACACCGCTCGGCATCACCGAGACCACTGTTGTCTTAACGAGATTCCGAACGACCCAGTTCTCCAAGAGCGTATGGAACGCAGTGTCGTTGGTCTCGCCTACCGCAATGGAAGCAGTTCAGCGTCGCTTCGCGTTCTATCTTACACAGATAATCACCGAAGCATCCGTGTCCGGTTGTCTGTGTAAGTCTTCCTATTCGTCACTGCATCCAGGCTCCTAAGACTGGCAGAACTGCTCCATTGACATGTGTGTCGGTCGGGATTAAATTCAGTCCAAAATAAAAGCTTTTGTAGGGTATGTGAATATCTCAAGAAACAGACTGGGGCGATGCCAATCTTGTGAAATATAACTGCACCAAAACACTGATGTACCTATTCACTTTGCACAAGCTCGGTTGCAAGGGTGCTGCTGCAGCCTTAAGTTTCAAAAAATTACATCATCTTTTACATACTAATTTCCTATCTGGTAGAGCCATGCTGCAGCTATATAGTTGTAGCACGAATGGGTCGGCTTGTCCGGGGAAGGACCACACTCTCACAGAAAACCAGAGTAAAATAGAATCTTAATGCTGCTGTTTCATACGAGTGTAGTGAACCAGAGACTAATGGAAATGTGGCATTCCATCTTATTCCCCAAGGGTGACAACCCATCTGCATTTTAATTCATGATCAAGCATAAGTGTATATATTTATGGGGCACAGTATTCATTTCCTATTGGGTGGACTATGTGTGCATTTGTCACCTTTATTCTATAAAAAATATATGATTGATAGTCTTAAGAAAAGTAACACTTGAATTATAGTCTGCTAAAGATTATATAAAACTAAAGTACATAATATATGTATGCTGTCATTTTTAATATAGTTACAGCCTATATACACGTCCCACAGCTGGGCACAGGCCTCCTCTCATTTCTGAGAAGGTTAGGGCAAGGAAATGTCCGCCACGCTGCCCCAATGCGTGTTGGCAAACTTCACGTCTTGGAAATATTTTTTTTCTTATTTCTCAGACATGCCGGTTTCCTCTAAATATTTTCCTTCACCGCCGAGCATATGGTAAATCAGCACTTAAAACTGCAATTAACAATTTCATTGGTGCCGACGGGGATCGAACCTGGGTTGCTCATGTACTGTGAAATTTACAGCGAGTTCTATCCATCTGAGCTACCACGGCTCTTTATAATATATTCTTATTTAAATGAAACAGAAGTATAAATAATAACAGTTATTTTACTATATTACAGTTATTCACAATGTCTAATGGTGTGTATCCTTGGGATCAGGCTTTCCAAACTCCTTCTCCCACATGGCAATAAATTCTTTCTTCCTTTGCTCACGTTTCTTGAAGTACTCAGGATATTGAGCTTTCTCCAAGGGATGCCAATAGTCAAGCACCCAGTCGGGCGGTGTTACTACTCGCTCATAAGCTACACCCCCAGGACTTTTGGGAACTGGAAAGAGAAATACACTTTATTAAAATATTTACACTTTATTAGAATATTATGGTTGCTCAAGTGATAGTCAAACGTTCTAACCAACTGGCAAACATGAAATCAAAGCAAGAATATGAAATATCCTTTATTAAAATCTGCATTTGTTTAAAATGTGGTTGTCTGATCGAGATCCAGGGACAGTTACTATAGACCCTTTTTAATTGGCCTAGAGTTAAATACTTTCAAATCCTACATGATGTTCACTCAGTATTACTTTTACTTTTGTGGTAACGATGTGTTCAGAGGCATCAATCTCACACTGAAGGGCTACAGTGGCATTATAAACTCGGGATCAGTCATACTCGTCACTGAGATATGCTCAGTGGGACAAATGGGTGGATTTGGTTCGTAGCAGATCAAGTTAAGCTTGTGAGCCATTATACTGCGTGGACACTAAGTAACAATACTGTTTCATATGAACAGATTTAGTATGGAGTGGACCAAATGCATTTGTTAACACTTAGGACTACTAGCTCTGTGTCTGTTACACAGCAGTGTGAGTAGTAAGTGTATAGAAATTTATTATATACTTTTATAGTTTAATTATTTAGATATGTAGTTATGTAAATAATAGACAAAAATTTTAATTTAATATACACTTACATTTCTTTGGAATGGGATGCTGTTGTAAGAACAGTTCTTCTTCTCCCTGCTTCACCATCTCGGCAGCTTTTCGCATATCCTTCTCATTAACAATCTTATCGAATTTTTCTCGAAGAAGAACCGCATGGTAGCGATACACATGACTGTACACAATAAAATCGTTTATTTATTTATATGATATATAGAAAATTGTAAAACGTTGCATAATCTACCAGTTTCTAAAATATCAAAATGCCTACGAAATTATTTAAGTATCAATGTAAGTAATACGGAAAAAAAAAACAATTTCAAAACAAATAAATAAAGAGGTGGTACTTTTAAATGAAACAATTATTTAAACCTGATATGAATGTAAAAATATTTTATACTCGTGTATCCAGTGATCTGAGAAAATAAGAAAGAGTTGAAAAAATAAAAAATAAATACAATAATTACGTAATACGAAAACAGGCTGAGAGATAGAAAAATTCTTTATAAAGAAATATAAATGCCTTACCGTCTATCGTAATATGATTCTAAATTACGTAAAGTCCTTTTATAAAGGCTACAAACTTTTTGCATATGAGTAGGAATCCCTAAAGGAATATTCGCCATTTTTGTTGACTGAATTATAAATAATTTTTATATCATAAAAATTGTTAAACTGACAAATGACAATGACAGTTGTTGTCGTTACGATTCATCAATTAATGCAGGCAAAGGTCTTATACCACACAACTTATACCAATTACTTTATTAACAAAAATCTTCACGTGACATTGTAAATTTCTTGGGGTAGGTTTTGATGACTGCTGAACCTAGTGGACATTTGATGACAATAACATCTTAAGTTTCCAAGCGACACGTATTGTTACTCGTGCACCCGACTGGACTTTAGTCTAGTTAGCCAGTTTAGTCTTCTGTACTGTATGTTTCAATCGACCGCATAATCCTCTATCTACGCTGCAAATATATAAGCATCAAATTATTTCAAATATATTATGATATACTTACTTCGTAAAAATCTTTGAATTATTTAGCTTGCTACCATAGACATAGAATATACTTATATTCTGCTTGCTACATATTTATTTATCTATGATCATATTAGTCTGTGTTTTCAAGCTTGGTCAAAGCGTGCAGGTGCACCCACAGTCCACGAAGTGCGTCCACCTGACTGGACTCCAGTTGAGTCAGTTCAGTCTTACTGGTCTTACTATACTCTATAGTTCAATCGATCGCACTCTTGGACGAGTATGATAATTTGTCCAAGACCGTATGCTCTCAGCCGACTTGCATTTTTCACTACGTAGATTAACGTACGCACTAATAACTTATCTTTAAAAATCGCCTTTTTCTATATAATAAGGGTGACAAACGAGCATACAGTTCACCTAACGATAAGTGTGGCCCACAGGCATTTACATCTATATTCGATTAAGAAAATGCAGATGCGTTGTCACCCCTGACTTAAAACAGAGGATATTTTAAAAAAAAATCTGGTTTTCCTTTTAACACCTGGGAAATCAGGTCTGTAGTATAAATCGTAGATTTGTCAAGATTTAAGTAATATTTTTTTTACCTGGGATGTTAATCGATATATATATATATATATATATATATATATATATATTCCGTATAATTTTTACTAGATTACCTAAGTACTTCATTTTGTTAGTTTGAGACTAAGGAAGACAGCATATTATAGTACTGCATTTGAAAGGATTCCACTACATAGATTTTTTTTTAAAGAAAAAGGGTGACAAACTAGCAACAGCCGTAGGCTGTAAGAGGCTTTAACCCATAGAGATCTACATTTCTGTTCTCGTATAAGAATTTAAATACAGAATGCGTTACCGGTACAACCTTCACCTGCTACAATCTTAAAGTTGCAGCATGGCTCTACCACGGATTTGCACTATGTGGCAGTGACTGTCTGTTCTTTCCTTTCGCTTGAATCTGGGTCCTGGCTATCGGCCCATCGACTCACATAACAAGTTCAAGACTTCTTCCTCCATATATTACGGTTCAATGAAATACATTTTTGTTGAAGTTAATGTCAAGTGTTAAAGTATTTCTTGGAGTTGTCCACTGTCCACCTCAAGTAGACTACTTATCCGATTTGGAAGAAAATATGTTGCTTTTTAGTTCTGCTGACACACATATCATGTGAGATCTTCTTAGGGGTTTCACTCAAATTTCGCAAATTTAGGTTAACCATGTTGTCGCATAATTTCACAATTTCGCCTCTTATTTCAACACATTACAACTTTTAATCTGCAGATGCCTAGCTAGATCAACATTATGGCCGTCTCCTCCGTTGATCATGTTGTCAATTATGAAAAATACCTGCTTATGGATTTTCATGGCATGATGTGTATTGTTATTTTCTTATTATAAGCCAGTGCTTGACTATAATCCTACTTTGTGGTAAGTGGTAATAAAGCCCAAGATGGTAAACCGGACTGTCTTAGCGTAACGAAAGCATATTTACTCTTCCCTTGAAGGCGCGCAGATTGCATTCGAATGGAAAGACATACGCAGGCAAATTATTTCACTCCTTTGTTGTACGTATTACGAAAGACGAATCAAACCGTTTGGTTCAAATGCGTGGAATATCGCCAACAAAGGGGTGAAGACCCTTTTTTGTTTTTAATGTCATACAAATTAAAATCTCCCAAGCCTTCATCCGTGTCTATCACTATTCGAAGTTTTGCTAGACTAGATGTTGGTAAGCTTGAAAGCGTGATGTTGATGCTATTAACTGGTCATATGTATATACTGCACAGAAGATGAAAAAGTCGATGTACCCACGATCAAGTACTTGATTCATCTTCGGCTGTTAAATATGGAAGTTTCTCAATATGCTTCGCTACGGAAAATCGCAATTATAGATGGTTTAGCAATAGCATCACCTTTTCTCCTGACGATTTTAATCGTCACTTTTTGTCTCCCAAACAGTTTCTGACAAATCTAGAGCTAATTCTATTTCATTTATATCAGGCAGGAAGGCAGGTTTTTCTCGTGTAGACAAGGATGACGTATGCAAAATATTCTTTTCTATTAAATGAAAAGCCATGTGTTGTAATAATGATTTTGCACGAATTGGAGACTGTTCTACTCATGATAACTCATATCATTAACTTTTCGCTGACGGAGAGTGTTTTCTCAACTCTCTGGCATATTATTATTCCGGCATTTATTATTTCCATTTCTAAATCCACCGATTATGACGGCATATCTTACTCCAGACAAATTTCTATCCTGCCTTTTTTCTCTAAGGTTCTGGAAGCTGTTACTCATAAACGGATTTCTTTTCAATTAATAGAATAAGGCGTTACTTTGCGGAAATCCATTTTGTCAAAGATGTTAAAAATTAATTAGCTAAGGTCCGCGTAATAAAATGTATAAATTTTTTATTTAAACGTCTTTTCTGCCGACTTCCAAAAAGGAGACGGTACTCAATTCGACTGTATGTTTTTTTTAATGTGTGTTGCCTCATAACCTTTTACTGGGAGAACCGATTTCGATGATTCTTTTTTTGTTTGAAAGCTGGTACTTCTCGTGTGGTCTCATATAAATGATCAAAGTCAGACCAATAGTTTTTGAGTTGTTCTTAATAACTTATATTGAAGTCGGCTGTACAAAATTTCTAATTTTAAATTATATTTTCTCGGATAGGTAATATTTTTCCACCTTATCAATCGGGTTTCCGCCCTGGCCATTGGACAGCTACTGCTCTTCTCAAGGTGACCGAGGATATCTGTAAGGGCACTTCTGTCACCTTGAGAACTGACCGTTTTTATCTTAAAAGATTTCTCTGACACATTTGATATCATGCTAACTTTCCTTTCTCATTTTAATATCTCGTATTCTCTGCTCAGGAATTATTTTCCACCATTCTGACCATGAATAAATTTGGTTTCACAAATCGTAAAAGTACTTTTGTAATAATTTCCGTTTCACGTGAAGCCGTCGTGGAAGAAGAGTACAGTACTGATGTTTCACAAAGGCAATGGCCATTATTTATTACTTTACAATAATCTAGATTATTATCTAATGGATTATTTTTATCATGAGAAACCAGTGAAGGTAACTTATGATACACGTACATTTAAGTGTAAGTATAGGGTTAATGAGAGGGATTTTTTACGACAAACACTACTTTTTCGTTATTGACGTAGATATGTCTGATATATTTAAAATAGTGTGCATGTTATCGAGGTTTAAAGGAACTGGAAGTTGCTTAGATTCGCGTAAGAATCAATTCGATGTAAAGTTCTTTATGGGGTCGGGGGTGACAAAATGCATGACGATTTTATGGAGCAATCACTAATATTTAAAATTAGATGGTCCGACGGAAAAACAGTGTTACACAGTGTGGCGTTCACATAATTTCCAACTACATTCTACAAGTTCTCCAATTAATATTTTACACAAGTAATGAAAATTAAACAGCTGGAGCATAGCAAAGTGCCTACATATGGCTGGATCACCGGCGTAACCGTGTAGTGGCGTTGTAAGAATATCCACTACCCCATATCGAATATCCAGGGTTCGATACTTGGTCCCACATTATTCGCAATATACACGGCCAACGTTACAAAAGCAATAACTCACTCGAAAATTCATTTATATGCAGATGACAGCCAAGTATATGTTCACACAATGCCAATCGATGAGGAGGTTGCTGTTGTTATTTCCAAGCTAAACAAAGATCTAGATTCTATTTCGGAGTGGTCTTTGAGACATGGTCTGGTACTCAACCCCTCAAAGAGTGTTACCATTACACTTGGAACAAAGCACCAGGTAAAAATGATTAATGCACGGAAGCCTGATGTTAAGATCTTTGACACCGTCATACCTTACGAGGGTTGTGTTCGCAATTTAGGTCACCTCATGGATGAGAATTTAAAATTTGAGCAACATGTTCAGACAAAAATCGGCAAATGCTATGGTTCTTTAAAAATTTTGTATAAAATTCGAAAATTTCTAAAACGTGACATTAGGCTGCTGCTTTGTAACAGTGTAGTACTATGCCACCTTCATTATTGTGATATTGTTTATGGTCCTTGTTTATTTAAAAAAAACTGCGAAGAATGTACAGAGAGAGCAGAACGCATGCATGCGTTTTTGTTTTAATATACCGAAAAGGCATAGGATTTCACCTTATTTAGTCAGTAGTGGCATTTTAAATATGTCCTATTATTGTACCAAGTTAAAATATGCTTGCTTTCTGCATATACTGTATCACGCAGCGTCTCCAAGATATTTGTACGATAAGATAGCTGTTGAACAAATAAGTTTGCTCTCGGTCAGAGAAAAATGTCATCGGCTTCCAGTACCCAGAATTAGACTCGCTGGAGCCAGGGGGTATTTTAAATTCGCCGCAGCTAAAATCTGGAACGATTTGCCACCACTAGTCCGCTCTACCCTATCTCCATATACCTTCCGGCAAAGATGCCGCAAGTGGCTGATTCAACAACAGTCCCTGGCTCTGAGTGGTTCTGCTATCCCGTCAAATTAGTGAACATTTTTGTTTCTTTTCATTTTGTATTTCATATTTTAGTAACTATTATTTATTGTTTGAATTTTTATTTATTTATTTATTGCTGATACGTGTGTTTCATCACTTGCCCAAGACCCTGTATGGATACTGCACAAAGGCTGTGGCAGAATAGCAGGAGTAATGGGTTTCCCGTTACAACTGAGTCACAGACCATTTGGTCACAATTTAATTTTAACATTGTATCGTTTTGTGGCAAATAAATACTTTTTATTTATTTATTTATATCGTCCCGAGTGTGTCGTAAGAGACGACAGAGTGAAATTGAAACAGGTAACTGGGAAGGTTTTTTTTGCGCCCAGAACCAATGAACAGTCTAACCTCCGGGAAGCGGGGGAGAGAGGCGGTTAATGCTCTAAGCATACCACGCAGCCGGCTGCGTGGTTATGTGGGACTCACTATGAAACCTAAGTGCCTACCCACTAAACACCACGTGGGGCTTGCTTTGGCCTGTATGGCTTTTCAGTCGAATCGGAAGCGACCCCCTTGAGGGAAAGGGGGCGCAGGGACTGGGAAGGTGCTCAGCAGTGGTGTTTTATCGGCTGTAATGGATAAATATGTGCATTGTTTCACAGGCCTTACAAAACCAAGACTTAATTAATTATGTCTTAATTATGACCTCCCTACATAGTGTTTCATAAGGAGGAGCATGTCTTGACAGGTGGGTTGGCAACTGAAGTTTTTGCGATATATATAGATATATCTAATATTATATGAAATATTGATAGATGTTATCAGGAAAATGCTGGTCATCTAAAGGTTTGTTTTCCTTTGTCGTCTCTTAAAACACCCACGTGACGACATGGGGTAGTGAATATTCTTATACCACCACTGCAAGGTTGACATGCTTACTACGATTTTGGTTGAATATTGAATGTTATCAACTATGTTGAACATACATAAAATAGTAATATTTTACTAATTCCAACCAAAATGGATTTTCTATTTTACTCATTCGCAATGTAAGATACAATTTTTTACCTAACGCATTAATTATTAACGTATTATATGCATTGATATATGATAATATAACAGATTTCGAAAATTGTAATATTATTCTCCTTTATTTTAAAATGTTCAAGTGACACAACAGGATACGCATGTGAACAACTTGGAAGTCCCCCCCTTGATTGCGTGATACTGTTAACATCGTATTAGTTTCATTATTAAAAAGATAAAAGAATTGATAATTATTTTTCGTGTAACTCTAATTTAAAATGCCACTTCAACGAAATCCCAGAAACATGGATTATTACGTGGAAGAGCCACGCTGCAGCTACACTAGCTATACTTATCTTCAGCACGTGTGAACAGCTTGATGTTAACTACGTATTAGTTTTAATAATTAAAAAGATAAAAGTAATAATTATATTTCCTGAGGCTCTCATTAAAATTGCCACCTCAACGAAATCCCAGCAATGCGGATTTTTTACGTGGTAAAGTCACGCTGCACCTATATGTACTAGCTATACTTAGCTGGAGCATTAATAGGTCGGTTCGAGTTCCGAGGTGGCACCACGATCTTACAGAATGCTAGCGTGAAACAGAAGAATAATGCTGTGTTTCGTAAGGTATGTGAAGAGAACCGGATACCCTCATTACTGGAAATGAGGCCTTCCATCTTAATGCTCAAGGGTGGCAACGCATTTGCATTTTGATTCATAATTGAAGATAGATGTAGGTGTCTATGGGCCACAATAATCACTTAGCATCAGGAGTGACTGTGTGCTCGTATGTCACCCTTATTCTATAAGATAAAAAATAAAACGGAGAAATCGAATTATTTTTATATCCGCTAAGTAGCGCTATGGTTAGACAGTGGACTGTTCATTGTTTTCTACCGACTTCAAAAAGGAGCCGGTACTCAATTCGACTATATGTTTTTTTATGTGTGTTACCTCATAACTTCTTACTAGGTGGACAGATTTCCATGATTCTTTTTTATTTGAAAGCTGGTGCTTCCCATGTGGTCCCGTATAAAATTGATCAAGGTCTGACCATTAGTTTTTGAGTTATTCTTAATAATTTATATTGAAGTCGGTTGTACAAAATTTTTAATTTTAAATTATACATAAACCGCACGTTTAATCATTGTTACGAGTACACAAAGATCTGTAAATAATAATAATTAGAAAGTGACAAATGCACCATAACTCCAGATTTCCAAACTTTCTTGTATAAACTATAACGAATGTTTTGAAGACTTAGATAGGTACAAATCGATATTTTTTAGAGTTCTGTTGTGTAGAAGGTATATTTTTTGTTTATATAATATTATGGATGACACACGAGAGTTCAGTCCACCTGCTCTAGTAATCTGTGAGAGCGTGATTTTTTCCCAGTCGAGCCGACCCAATTATTTTGGCGGCATAATAAAGCTGTAGCGTGGTTACGAGTATACTAAATATAAAAATTTGCATTGTGTATTGTGTTAAAATGTGGAGCTAAAGCCCATTTAATTATTCGAGGGCGATGAAAAACGAGAAGTGCACCACGTTGATGTAGAGTGGGTGGGAGTTATGCTTAGAAAAATAAATTTAACGATTAAGGCGCGGTGCATAGTCAAACTAGGCTTTAGAAAACAGTTTTTTAACAAAATATATACATTTTAGAGCGGAAAAAAAATATATGTTAATCTTGATCACATTTATGGGTGGACCATTGTTTTCAAAACACGTTTTCGGTAAATTTTCTCAATAGAAAAAAATCATAAAATAGCCATTGAAATTGAATTTCCAGCAATTTTAACTGTATTATTTATAAGCAAATCTTAATAAAATTAATAATAGTGATGTAATATATAATAATAAGGGGAACTGTTGTTTTTATATATCGATTGAAATGAAATATTTGTAAGTATTAATATATTTAATGAAAAATAACTCGAACGAATCGATGTTTCGCATCGCGCCATCGTGGCGTCTTTTCGCTTCTCTTTCATTTCTACGCGGAGCGACAGTGATCGTTGAGGCACGCTGCTAGACGGACCTGTACCAATTTGTTTCGCTCGCCGTTCAAAAATCATTTACGTATTTGTTTGTTCTTAAGGACGCGTTTGCAAAATTAATAGGTATAGAATCGAACTATTACATTGACACGGGTCACACACACAAGTGTACGCACGGTTAGCTGCGAGAATCGTAATCAAGTAATTAAACATTTTGGTACTTTGAAAAATTGATTTTTTTTACAACTACAAAAATATACTTAGATACGAATACGAAAATACGAAATTCGAATATCTACCTGTGTGACCTGAAAGCGTACTTCGGTGACTGCTGCTGAAACTCTGAACTCCTGGACGAGTAGAATAAGGTGTGTCGAGTTTAGGCTCGTTTTGTTAGTTATGATGAGACCTTACCTCCGGACTTGATGAAGTAACCTGAAGGTGTACATCGGTGACTGCTACTGGAACTCCTCGACGAGTAGAACTAGATGTGCCGAGTTTGGGCTCGATTTGTTAGTTATGATAAGACGTTACATCCGGGACTGATGGAGAGACCTGATGGTGTACTTCAGTGATTTGCCACTGGAACTCCTTGACGAGTAAAAATAGGTGTGCCGAGTTTGGGCTTGATTTGTTAGTTATGATGAGACCTTACCTCCGGACTTGATAGAGAGACCTGATGGTGTACTTCAGTGTCTGCTACTCTGTAACTCCTCGACGAGTAGAACTAGATGTGCCGGGTTTGGGCTCGATTTGCTAGTTATGATGAGACCTTACCTCCGGACTTGATAGAGAAACCTGATGATGTACTTCAGTACTTACTACTCTGTAACTCCTAAACGAGTAGAACTAGATGTGCCGGGTTTGGGCTCGATTTGCTAGTTATGATGAGACCTTACCTACGCACTTAATGGAGAGACCTGATGGTGTACTTCAGTGACTGCTACTGGGACTCCTGAACGAGTAGAACTAAGTGTGCCGAGTTTGTGCTCGTTTCATTAGTTATGATGAGACCTTACCTCCGGATTTGATAGAGAGACCTGATGGTGTACTTCGGTGACTGCTACTGGATCTCCTGGACGAGTAGAACTAAGTATGCCGAGCTTGGACTCGTTTTGTTAGTTATTATAAGACCTTACCTCCGAACTTGATGCAGAGTCCTGAATGTGTACTTCGGTGACGACGGCAGCAGCTATGCGTAAGCGTGATGCAGCGATACCTGAAGGAACATTGAGCAAAGATGGCATACCTCTAATAGGCATAAATGCTGACGGCTGTTGGTCATCGCGATCCTACGGAAATAATTATAAGGCATTGTCATTGAATCATACCGTTCAAAAAGTGGAATGCCGAAACCATGTGTTGCGCAATATTTGCAATAAGTTGAAAGCTGTAACCAAAGACACAAAATATGCCTTGGTGCACAGAAAAATGCTGACTGAATTATTTTTCTTTCCACAATTTATATAATTAGATTTCCCTCCATATGCGTAAATACATCAAAATAATAAAATAAAATTAAAATAATTAGCATGTTTAATTTCTTTGTATTCTTCAAACAACCCACAAACCCAAAAAAATTTATGCAAAAAGGTAATTCACTCAGGAAAAACATTATGAAGTGGCTGTTTTTTTTTTCGATTTACGGCTAGCGCTATTGTAAAATTTGCTCATAATAGTTTACTTTACTCTTGATTCTGAAGAAAAATGTCTATAGGAATTAAAATTATTGTTTTTATAAATTCGCAATTTTGACAATTTGCCGTTTCGAGAATAGGCCATTTCTATGATTGACCATTTTGGTCCAAAGCCATTTTATTTAAGCATTAATTTATTATTCATTTAATGAATCTGTTACAAAAGTTCTCGATAACCTTTTCTAGAAAATAACAATTATTGATTATTTTAAAATTAAGAAAATAGAATATGTACATACTCGTATTTTAAAAATAACAACACGAAAATATGTAGGTACACAATATTTTTAGAATAACTAAACAAAAATATGTACATATTTTAGATACGAAAATAAACGTAGAAACATTTTAAAAATACGATTAAAAAATATATATCTGATGGGATTCGAACCACCTGAAATCGCGGAAACGCGGTGCGAAGGCGGACGGCGGCGCGCTGTACCAATTGTACATTTTACGTCGAGCGTCGGCGAGATTCACGCGGTGCACCCTGCAGTGGGCGGGACTACTCGTCCCTTACTCGTCTGCTTCACCCCCTCAAATTCATAAAAGTCGTCTATACACCTCGCCTTAAGAAAAATTTAAATGATATTAACAATATCAGGCGTAGGCCAGTATGATTTGCCACTGCGATATCAGAGTTCGTTAGAAAGTTATGTGTGTAATATGGACGTTAGATATTAATCTTGTCGATTTCAAATTCTTGTATTTATTCGATTGTGATGGTACCCAGAAGGAGAGCAATTTTTTTTAAATTCGATCTACGATGACAAATAACTACCCATTACACAACCTAGTACATTGTAAGTGGAATTTATGATCCTAGAGGGACATACAACAGGAGATGGACAGTATGACAGCATCTTCCTGATAACAATTAAAAACAGCTTCCAAGCGTGACAACCACCGACATCTGAAATAGGTAACAACTTAAGAGTATGGCAAATATTCTTATCCCTCTTAAGTAATAAATAAACCTAGCAAGCTAACAGCATAGCAAAGTGGCGAAGCAATCAGCTTTGTAGCGGTTTCTAACGGTTGCCGTTGAGCAATCAGTTTCAAAATAGGAGGTTCAGATGCCTGGGTGATCAGTAATCGATTGCTGAAAACAGAATTTGAAAATTCGAAACCGTTCTCGAGATAATCGTGGGACAGACGGACAGACGGACGGACAGACGGACAGACGGACAGACATCGTGAAATCAATAAGTGTCTTCGCAAGCTTCGCCACTTAATAATAATCCACGGGGTAGGCCTCTGTTCAGCAGTGGAGTGGACTTCTTAATAGGCTGAATTAATAAATTAATCGATGACAAGAGCTAGATTTTTTTGCATATAAACATATTATTTAATCAATTAAATATACGGGACCTATAATTGCAAATTAAATTTATTTAGAGTGTTCCTAAATTTTATATTATCAATTCGTGATGTTGCTATGAAATAGAAAGTGCACAAAATTACATTGCAAAATCAATTCTTTCCATCAAATTAGAACATTAAAATCAGTTTCTTTATTATCTGTCGCCTTTCCAACTACGATAATTACTTATGTAGTTACATATATACAGATACAGTCTATAGGCCACATCATCATCATCAATAGTGGTAGAGCCACGCGGCAGCTTTTGCTGTCGCACGGATGGGCCGGCTCGAACCGGGGTGGTACCACGACCTCACAGAAAACCAGCGTGAAGTAGAGGTTTACCTCTGCGTTTCGCTTGGTGAGTGCAGATGGCCGGAGGCCCTTTTTACTGGAAATGAGGCGTTCCATCTTAGTCCTCACGGGTGACAACGCATCTGCATTTTGAATTGTAATAGAGGATAGATGTAGGTGTCAATGGGCCGCAGCAGCCACTTACCATCAGGTGGACTGTGTGCTCGTTTGTCACCCTTATCCTTCGTGCTCGTTTACCTCAGCCTCATCTGCTTTATATTGTCAAATTATTCGGTCCGTGTGTATGTGACTGAAGTGTTCCTAAACGGCCTAACCGATTTTGATGAAATTTTGTGTGTGTGATTAAGTTGATTCGAGAATGGTTTTAATTTACAACTGAACCCGGTAGATGGCGTTGTTGTGGAGATCCAGAAATCACCAGTGCGGTGCCGGAACGGTTCGCTAGTACCTCTTTAAAAAAGGCTGACACTCGGCTATAAAGAAGTGTCACCACCTCGTTAAAGCATACTGCAGTGTCTTAGTGGTTAGAGTTTTGAATCCTAGCCAAAAATTCGTTATTTGTGAAAGACCGCAAATAATTACTTTTAACTTTACCTTCACCGTTACAGGCTATTAAAGTCAACTGCTGTACATAGGCCTCCCTCATAGATTGCCTCATAGGGAGGATATCTGTCATAGTTGTAATGTTACTGTTGATTTGAAAATTTCGCCTCCCAGTGGGCCATGTGCTCCTGGTAGATTATCTTCTACATATCCATAAATTACAGTCTATAAAAGTCCACTGCTGAACATAGGCCTCCCTCATAGATTGCCTCATAGGGGTGATATTTGTCATAGTTGCCACGCTTGACAAGCAGGTTGGCAACTGCACTTTTTTTTTAGTCGCTATTAGGACGACGCTGCTGCCCATCTCCTGATTTTTTCCCCTCTGTCGCCTCTTACGACACCCACGGGATTATATGGGGTTATTCTTACACCGCCACCACACGGCAACACTTACTTTTAAATAAGTTATAGAATGACTAGTGAGTAGTAAGTTTTAAGTAAGCTATAGTGCTCTGAGGAATTGGTCAGACTAATTCCAGTCGCTCAATTTCACCATCGCACATCGCGACAAAACTCGCGATACCATCCATACCATCTGGATGATTGGCGGTCCAACACTGTGTGATTTAGAAGTTTTCTTCATCGCACAACTTCCTTGTGGAATCGATTACCACGGGAAATTTTTTCGGACCGATACGACTTAGGGACCTTCAAGGAAAGAGCCTACTCATTTTTAAAAGGCCGGCAACGCATCTGCAGTTTCCCTGGTGTTGCGGTTGTTCATGGGCGACGGTAGTCACTTACCAATGAAGTGAGCCGCATGCTCGTTTGCCCCCTCTCCTTTAAAAAATTAAATTGTAGAGCCACGCTGCAGCTATATTGTGGTTGTAGCACGAATGGGTCGGCTCGATCGGGGTAGGACCACGCTCTCATAGAATACCAGCGTAAAATGGCAGCTTGACACTACTGTGTAACCTTATTCTAAAAAACAAAAATAAATTATTTGTGAGGTGTAAGAGAGACGCAAACTTTTTTTTAAATATCTTTTATGCTCAGAGGGATATTTGCATGCTACTAACACATAAGTAAACAACATTTTTTGTTAATTTTTGTCTGTCTGTCTGTCCGGGCTAATCTTCAGAATGTCTGAACCGATAATAATGAAACTGTACAAACTACAAACAGATAGAGAGCAATATCAAGACTGATATAATCTACATTTTATCTTCTATTAAAGACTTTTTTTGAAAACTTAATTAAATAACATCGATATAATATATGTACTACGCACTAGATTTCGCATTCCGAACACTGACTATATTCAATTGAACTGTACTGCAACCCGTACATTAAAATAAATATTGCGTAAATTGATGGTTTGTGAATTCCATAAGATAATTATTATTACATTTTATTTAGAAATATGTTTGTTTAGATTAAAATAAGAGTATTTTATATTAAATTCTTATATTTATTTTATATTAAGGTGGACGCTCCAGGGCGGCCCTCGAAATTCATTTTCCAGAAAAACTCATTCAAAGGGCTAATATGAACTTACAGGGTTGTATTGGTGATTTTAATGATAATAATTCTGTAAACACATAATCGCTACGGTCGCGAATCATATTTTCTTAAATATACAACCTAACCCTGACCTGCAAATTCCAAAAAACGCAAGAAAATTTGAATTTCGCGGGCCACTCTGGAGCTTCCACCGTAATATCTTATTTTATATTAAATTAGTCTTCCCGCATGCGCGACTCTACCTACTATCTTCCGCGCCAGGGGCGTAGCTACCGCCGTATCAGCCGTATCAATGATACGGGGCCCCCGGGCTACAGGGGCCCCCAACGTGTGTAAGCAAAAACTCCAAGGACTTCTAATGGGACAGGAAAGGCTATCACTATTCTCTAAAGAAGTAAAGAATTTAGTAAAACTGAAATCGTCTTCAGCTATGTTCGCCGAACAAAAGGCACGAAAATTAAATTGTTTGGCTAGCTTAGTTCCTAGGAGTATTTATTGTAAGTAATAACTCATAAGCCCGTGTAGTGGCGGGTAAGAATACTCACAACCCCATATCTTCCCGTGGGTGTCGTAAAAGGCGACAGACGGAAACTGAGGCAGAGGATGGGCAGCAGCATCTTTCTGATAACAGCAAAACAACAATAAAAAAACTGCGCTTGCCAACCCGCTCGCCAAGCGTGGCAACTATGGCAATATACCCCCATGAAAGTAACGAAGAGATGGCCCCCAGTCCCCGGCAGCCCCGCTATTCCTGGCTAAGGTGGCGACCATGGTAACAGCGAGGCAGGGGGTGCTAAGAGTCTCCGGTGGAGGTTCTGTTGCCACCTACGACGACTCGACATGGCAACTTATAACGCACGCACCCTGAGGACTGACGAGAAGGTCCTGGAGCTAGAAGAAGAGATAGACAAGTTGCACTGGAATGTCATAGGATTATCCGAAGTCTGAAGAGAGGGGGAGGTCACGGTAATCCTCGAATCCGGCAATTTGTTCTATCACCAGGAGGGCGACCATCTGTCCCAAGGAGGTGTCGGATTTATCGTCCACAAGTCTCTCGTTAACAACGTTGTAAAGATTGGGAGTGTGTCGACGAGGGTTGCGGACCTTATACTCAGAATCACCGAACGGTAATCGCTGAAGGTTATACAGGTTTACGCATCAACCTCGGTACACGCCGATGAGGAGGTGGAAGAAATGTATGAGGATATCTCTAGAACAATGCATTCCTCCAAAACCCACTATACGGTGTTAATGGGAGACTTCAACGCAAAACTAGGCACAAGAGAGAACGGTGAGCTGAAAGTAGGGAAATTCGGAATAGGGCAACGGAACCCAAAGGGCCAGCAGCTGGCGAACTTCATGGAGAAAGAAGGACTCTTTATGATGAACTCTTTCTTCCAGAAGCGGCCCCACAGGAAGTGGACCTGGTCGAGCCACGACGGTTCGACAAAAAATGAGATTAACTTTATTATGACGACCAGACGACAACTATTCAGTGATGTCTCAGTGATCGCGAGGGTGAAAACCGGCAGCGATCACCGAATGGTGAGAGGCACACTGAACCTAAACGTTAAGTTGGAGAAGTCACGTCTAATGAAGTCAACGCTCCGTCCTTCTCGTGCTCTAATCCAAAGTCCAGAAACCTTTCAGCTCGAGCTACGAAACCGTTTTCAGTGCCTAGAAGATTGCAATACAATGGACGATATGAATGACAAGCTCGTGGAAACTGTCCATGCGGTCTGAGCTAAGTTTTGCAAGACCCGCCGCAGAAGAAACAAAAAGTCTCCGATCACACTCTAATCTCAATGGCTTTTAGACGGGGTATATAGCTGCAGTCTTCAGTAGATTTGACAGCGTACAGGCAACTGAACATACAGATCTCCAAATGCATGCGGCGGGACTTGTGCAACTTTAATTCTGCTCGTATTAAAGAAAAGATCGAGCAGAACCAGGGCTCCCAAGTCTTTGCAAGAGATCTGTCTGCCAGAAAGAGCCAACTGTCGAAGCTGAAGACCGAGTATGGCAGCGTCGTTTCCGGGACACCTGAGGTTTTGAGTGAGATTGAGAGGTTCTATTGGCAGCTGTACACATCATCGTTGGAGCCACACGTAAGTGTGAGTAACGATCCAAGAGCGAGTCTTATCCGACACTATTCCGATGATATCTCGGACGTCAGTCTGAGCGAGATTAGAATGGCTCTCCAGCATCTTAAAAACGGCAAGATCCCAGGCTGGATGGAATTACAGTGGAGCTTCTGAAAGCGGGTGGAAAACCGATACTTGATGTCCTTCAGAAGCTCTTTAATTCCGTCCTCCATGGTGGCACTACTCCGGAAAGGTGACAACGCTCTCTTGAAGAACTACAGACCGAGTTCCCTTTTGAGCCGCGTCTACATGCTGTTTTCGAGAGTCATTACTCCCGAACAAGCCGGTTTCCAAAAAGGCTTTAGCACCATATACCACATACATACCCTTCGGCAAATTGTACAGAAGTCCGAGGAGTACAATTTACCACTATTTCTGGCGTATGTGGACTATGAGAAAGCCCAAAGACTTTCAATCAAAATTACGTCGAAATTCGGGCGGTGCTGCAGTCCCTTCAGCGATGCCAAGTTGACTGTCGGTATATCGAAGTGCTGAAGTGCTTGTACAGTAGGGCTACGATGGCTATCCGAGTACAGAACCAGAGTACGAAACCTATCCAATTGCAGAGAGGTGCAAGACAGGGTGACGTTATATCCCCGATACTCTTCACCGCTGCATTGGAAGACGTTTTCAAGCTTCTGGACTGGTAAGGATACGGTGTTAACATCAATGGCGAGTACATCACTCACCTTCGATTTGCCGACGATATAGTCCTTATGGCAGAATCGCTGGAGGACCTAAGCACTATGCTTAATGACCTCAATAGTTTTTCCCAACGGATAGGTCTTAAGATGAACATGGACAAAACAAAGATCATGTTTAATGTCCATGTCACACCTATGTCGGTAGTTGTTGGTAGCTCTAAGCTCGAAGTTGTTGACGTTTATGTTTACCTGGGACAAATAGTCCGACTAAGTAAGTCCAACTTCGACCGAGAGGTCAATCGAGGGATTCGACTCGACTGGGTAGCGTTCGGGAAATAACGGCACATCTTCTAGTCAGGTATACCTCAAAACTTGAAAACGAAATTGTGCAACCAGTGCGTGTTGCCAGTGATGACATACGGAACTGAGACGTGGTCCTTCACTGCTGGCCGGATGAGGAAGCTCAAGGTTGCTCAGCGAGCTATGGAGAGGGCTATGCTCGGAGTTTCTCTGCGTGATAAACTTAGAAATGAGGATATGCGCAGTAGAACCAGAGTCACCGACATGGCCCAACGAATTAGTAAGCTGAAGTGGCCATGGGCCGGACATATAGCTCGAAGAACCGGCAACCGATAGGGAAAAAGGTTCTCGAGTGGCGGCCTCGTACCGGCGGATGAAGTGTAGGGCGTCCCCCCACTATATGGAGTGACGACCTGGTAAGACATGCAGGAAGTCGATGGATGCAGGTGGTTCAGGACCGTGCTTTGTGGCATTCCTTGGGTGAGGCCTATGCTCTTTAATGGACTTATGAAGGGCTGTTATGATGATGATGATGATGATGAACTAGTGGAATTAGTACTTTTGCCGTTGTCGTGATAATTGACGATAATTTATGTGTACATAGAGAACTGAAGACCATTTTTATGTATATGTTTTTTATTCCTTTATTCGTTTTTTCATTCCTTGGACTTATGAAGGGCTGTAACGATGATGATGAATAACTTAAAATCAATATATAATAATTTGAATTCAATGCAAGCGTTTTTGTTCCTTTTATGAAATCTTTACTCTTCATTGGGGCCCCCCAACAAATTTTGATACAGGGCCCCTCGAAGGCACGCTACGCCACTGTTCCGCGCATGCGCGAAGGCATAGAGTAGCGCACAATTTTTGTTTGGAATAGCTTCTCTAGTACCTACGTGGTATATATAACTTAATGTTAAAAGATTTTTGTGTATCTTAAATCTAAATAACGCATCATCTGACCAACGCAATAACCAGGCGATGCCAGGGTGGGTCGCTAGTATATATATATATATATATATATATATATATATATATATATATATATATATATATATATAATTTTTAAAAAACTTGCCATACTAGTGTTCATACTTTTTTTTACACCACGATAAGTTAAATTTGGTTAAAAGTAAAAGTCTTCAAAAAATTTAGGGAATAAAATAAGTTTCATTAATTTTCGTGATAAAACAAGAGTTATTCTGGAGTTTTTAAGAATTATGGTAGATAGCAGTACTATTCAGGTTGCCTATAAAAAAAAAGAAAAAAATATTTAAAACATTGTGGTCATGGTAGTGAAAAATTTTTTTTATATAACTTAAAATATAATTGGGATATATTTTTTTTCTTTTTTTCCCCCGATTAGTCCGGGGCAAGTCTATCCTCCGGTGTTGGCTTATCGTTGAATTTTGGGACACGTTGTATATATATATATATATATATATATATATATATATATATATATATATATATATATATATATATTAAATAAAAATAACATATTTTGTAAGCCTAACTTTAGAGTAATCTTCTATGAGTCTAACTAACTAACTTTGTAAACTAACATTCTCAAATAAAAATTGTATCGTAATGTGTGCCAATGCCAAGACATGTATGATTAAAAACTCATTACATTATTAAACACAATCACGAAAAAACTATACCGCCGTCAACATTAACGGGGTCGAAGAAAGTTAGAAAAACGGACACGATGAGATGACTAAAGTAAACCGGTCGACCGACTGCTCTGGTGCAAGTGCTGCCGATGCCGAGTAGGTAAAAATAACTAGTTCTCCCAATATGTCTTTAACGAGAAATACTTAAACAATATCTTTTTAAATGTTTTATATCACCAATGTTATAATAAACTAATGATAGATTACTAATGATGATTCCACAAACTTACGGGTAAATAAATAACATATTTTAATTGCATAATTATTAATTGAACTTTAACTAGGACCTCGTAATTACTTAGTACTTTTAGTAGGAATTCAGTATTTTGGAAATATACATCAATATAAAATCTAGTAAAACTTTATACAAAGTTGGTGAAATTTCCAAGTTAGCAACATTGTTTTCGCTATGAAACTATTATTTTTGAAAGAGATTTTTTAGTTATAAAAATTATAGCGATTGTTAGCATTGTATCGTTTATAATTTTTCATAGAAGGCCCTTTCCACGGTAAAGTGTCATACAATGAACGCTAGTGCTAGTGCCTAACCCCGTTTACGGCGTTCAGTGTTGTATCGACACTTGGAGCGGTGGGTACCACTACCATCGCCCCAGTACATTAACTTTATACCACTACTAAAATTGTGTCAGTTTTTTTTTAGTGTTTCACTTTTAACTTGATTAGATATAAGTGAGCATCCATTATTTTAGCATTGGATATCGTTTGCTGGGATTTTCTAATTAGGTAAGATTTTTTTAACAATAAAATTATATATTAAAATGTATGTGAATTGTGTGCGAGGGAATTCCTTCAATCTCGTATAAACATAATTCACGTTAAAGGATTAAAAATAAGCAGATTTAATATATTATATCAAATAAATATTGAAATTATTTTACTTTTACTTCATTATAAATTTAAATTATTTTTCAAGTTATTTTATAATTATATTTTCTAAGCTTACTCATCATCATAACCCTAATATTAACTCCAACTTTAATTTTCTATTTTTTTAAGACACATTTTAGATTTTTTTTATTGGAAATTTTAATGTAGGAATTAGTTTTGTGTCATGGAGATGCTTAAATATAAGATCTAATTAAATCTAATTATTTGCCATAAACATTCTTGCCATTTATTAACGAATGCTTGCCATTTTATTGTTCTTCGAAATTATTTTTTTGCGTACCAAGCAGTTATATAAACTCTGAAAAAATTGGAATCTGTTGAGGCAAGATTTTTTTTTATATGATAAGTGTGACAAACGAGCACACAGTCCACCTGATGGTAAGTGGTTGCTGCGGCCCATAGACATCTACATCTATCCTTTATTACAAATCAAAATGTAGATGCGTTGTCACCCGTAAGGACTAAGATGGAATGCCTCATTTCCAGTAAAAAGGGGTAAACCTCTACTTCACGCTGGTTTTCTGTGAGGTCGTGGTACCACCCCGGTTCGAGCCGGCCCATCCGTGCGACAGCAAAAGCAGCCGCGTGGCTCTAACACTGTTGATAAGATAAGATCTCGCCAATATGAATGAGGAAGGGTTTCTAGCTCTGCTTATTTTGCCGCAACTATAGTATGTGGCCGGGCGTTCATGAAGAAGCAATTGCGACGAGCAGTTCACCAATCTGTTTTGTTTGAGTACCAGCTTCTCCGCTATCATTTGCAATTCTTGAAAATAACAGTCAGCAGTAACTGTGTTACTACATGGCAAGAAGCTGGAGAAACTCCACTATTGTAGTGCCCAAATTAACATCATAAGCTTCTTCTGGCTAATCTTCCGTTTCCGGCACTGTTAGGCATGGGCCCTGAATCGAACCATTCTGATGAACACCTGCGACTGCCGTATAGAATCCACTTCACAGCGCAGGGGAAACAAGTTGACTCAAAATTCCCTTATTTCTATAATCTCGCTGTGTGTCACTAAGATTTATGAGGTATCCATTCGTGAAGATTCTTTATTTTAACGATTTGCAGCAAATGATCTAATAGTATTTTCACACTTTATGAAAAGCAGACGTTGTTTGAGTGGGAACGCTAAACTTCTAATTTCGCTTTCAGTTCGTCATACCAACATTTTACTAAGTTGGTCACGAGGTTCATTTGTGACGTTAAAATTTCTTGAACGAAAGCGATCAAACCAATAACGCACAGTTCGTTACTTAGTAGTGCTAGGCAATTGATAACGCGAACAATTTTGTTTGTTCCTACATTAGAACTCCAAAAGAACACAAATTTCATTGAGAGTCCATAGTTAGTATGTACCTTTTTTTTTTTTTTTTATAGGATAAGGGTGACAAACGAACACACAGTCCACCTGATGGTAAGTGGTTGTTGCGGCCCATAGACATCTACATCTATCTTCTATTACAAATCAAAATGTAGATGCGTTGTCACCCGTGAGGACTAGGATAGAATGCCTCATTTCCAGTAAAAAGGGCCTCCGGCCACCTGCACTCACCAAGCGAAACGCAGAGGTAAACCTCTACTTCACGCTGGTATTCTGTGAGGTCGTGGTACCACCCCGGTTCGAGCCGGCCCATCCGTGCGACGGCAAAAGCTGCCGCGTGGCTCTACCACTGTTGATACCTATAGTTACAAATATTGTAAAAAAGAAAAGCCTAAAGAAACAAATGAATAACTGATTTTGAAAAAGGAATAACATGTCTGGAAAGGTATTTATAATTTATTTGAATTTAGAATTCCATGTTAAACCTCAAATTCAAAGTGACTAACTTAACAAAAATGCAATTTATTTATTTTAATAATTTTAAAGGCCTGATATTATAAACTGTATCTGGAAAATATCGCAATATCCGTAACATCAGAAATCGAATTCGCGACTACGCGCACGTAAAGACTAACACCGCTACCAAGCTGTTAATAGAGTCGACAATTGGGTTTTTTTTAAAAATATCTTACCTCCACATTAGGATTACCTCCTGTATCTTGGAGGCAGTTTACATACATAAATTTCACAAGGACAAACATCCAGACCCGGAACAATTATTTGTAGGCCCATACAAATACTTGTTCCGTGCGGTATTAGAACCCGCGGTCCTTAGCGCTGCAATTCATTGTTGAGCCACTGCGCCACGGATTTAACAGTGGTAGAGCCACACGGCAGCTTTTGCTGTCGCACGGATGGGCCGGCTCGAACCGGGGTGGTACCACGACCTCACAGAAAACCAGCGTGAAGTAGAGGTTTACTTCTGCGTTTCGCTTGGTGAGTGCAGGTGGCCGGAGGCCCTTTTTACTGGAAATGAGGCATTCCATCTTAGTCCTCACGGGTGACAACGCATCTACATTTTTATTTGTAATAGAGGATAGATGTAGATGTCTATGGGCCGCAGCAACCACTTACCATCAGGTGGACTGTGTGCTCGTTTGTCACCCTTATCCTAAAAAAAAAAAACGGAGGCGTCAATTACGGTTACAAAATTCTTACTCATTTTAAAATTAAATGTTTCAGGTCGCCAAAATCAGACAATACCAATAAAATAAGCGAACACCCTTGTGATATTTCAAGGTAGACACCTTTCCATTTTTTTTGTCTACGTAATGTATGTGTATACTTACAAATCTGTGAGATTAATCTCTCAGATTTTTAAGTGTATAAATTAAACTGACGAAAGTTCTCGTCTTCCGTATTTTAAATGTCAAGGTCTGTCGGCACTTTTGCATCCATTTTTTGTCATATGCTTCAGGTACCAGACAAAATGAAAATAAAAATATTTGTTTACAACCATTACACACGCAGACACAATGTTAAGCATTTAAATTTAAGTGTGTGTGTACTTTGTGTACTCCTTTTACCTATAGTCATTTCTTATTAATCATTAATCATTAGTCTTCATCTGCGTAGATTTGGACTCTTACTCAGGTCAAGGCATTGAAAAGACATTCACAAATCACCAAAAAACACCTCGTCTACTGCATTACATGGTATTAAAAAGTCGTCACAATTAGCACGCGGGTTGGTGAAGCCAGTACTATATTATGTGTTTCTTTTTTGACTCTACTTCTAGTCATTGGTTCTGATATTTTAAAATTTTACAACTAAGGGTGTAGACAATATATTTTTTTATGGAGTATACCCCCAAAGGGCACAGATCTACCCTTCGACAGCTCTGCTAGACAGCACACCTGAATGAAAAATTTACGAAATCATTATTTCGATGCAAATTTATTTTTTATGTTCATTAAGTTTGTTTGCTGGATGGGTGATAAGGTGGTAGCTTTAGTAATTTTAGGAGGTTCCTAGTTTTTATAATAATTAATTAATTAATTAAAAATAAACGTGCAATATGCTCGACGGTGAGGAAAATATCGTGAGGGAACTTGCATGTCTGAGCAATAACGAGGTCATTGTAAAGTCTGCCATCACGTACTTACTAGAGCAGCGCGACCGACTAACCCTCTCAGAAATAAGAGGAGCCGGGTGCCCAGCTGTGGGACGTATAATTAATGTATATAGGCTGTAACTTGAACTTAACTTTTATTTATCTGTGTATTTTTTCATGTATACGCTCTAATTGACACCGTTCGTCGAGGGTAATACTTTCCTAATAATATGACTAATCAAAAATTTAGGTATTTTAATTTGGAACATTTAAGAATATTTTGCACTGATTTCTTTACGCATGTGCTGCTGCTAGCTCTGTAACTATGTATAAAACTAGAAAGCTGTGTATAATTTAATACATTCATAGTTCACTGTTTGAAATATTCGTTAAAATCATCCACAAGGAGTTTTTCATAGGATAGGGTGACGAACGAGCACACAGTCCACCTGATGGTAAGTGGTTGCTGCGGCCCATAGACTGAGAATACCAGCGTAAAATAGCAGCTTAACGCTGCTGTGTTTCGTATGGTGAGTGTAGAGAACACGAGACTCTTTTTACTGGAAACGAGGCAATCTATGTTAGTCTTCAGGGGTGACAACATAATATCTGCATTTTGATTCTTAGTCGAGGATAAATGTAGATGTTTATGAACTACAGCAACCACTTACCATTAGGTGGACTGTGTGCTCGTTTGTCACCCTTATCCTATAAAAAATAAAACGGTTACCATTACAGCTTATCAAAGTCCACAGCTGTACATAAGTCGCATAGATTGTCTCATACGGGGGGTATATTACGTAGTTGCCACGCGGCAGGCAGGTTGGCAACCGCAGTTTTTTTAAGTTTGTTTATAAAACATTCTTGAACAACCATAAAACATTTAATGAATGAACAACAGGCGACAGTAAGACTCCTTATGAGTAGATTAATGATATTTTAATATATCAATTGGTAGAGCCACGCGTTGTGACGTTTATTTTTATTATCTTATTCTCTTTTAAGAGTGCACGCCTTGCAATACATAACGCAGTGTTGGTACCGACTTTGTTATATGGCAGCGAAACCTGGGTATACCAGAAGAAGCATAAAAGCAAGTTGAATGCAGTGGAGATGCGATCTCTTCGTAAAATGTGCGGCGTTACCATGGCCGACCGAAAGCGAAACGAAGAGATTCGCAATATGGCAGGTTTGAAAGATGACCTTATCACAAAAATTGATAGGGGCGTGCTTCGATGGTTTGGGCACGTTGAGCGAATGAGTGAAGACCGAATGGTGAAGAAAATATATAGCGCGAAAGTTAATATTAAAAGGTGTCGAGGTAGACCGAGACTAACTTTCGAAGACCATGTGAGCAAACTGCTCGAAGAGGGGAGGGTCAAGAGTACTCGGATACCTAGACGTGCATGTATGAAGAAGATAATGAATCTGAAAGAAGCGAAAGAGGTATGTAAGGATCGTGACACTTGGCGATCTGTTCTCTCTGGCTACCCCGTCAGGGATTGTGCGTGAAGATAAGTTTTATCTTATTCTCTTTAAAAATACTTGTATACTTCAAGGACATGTCATATCAATCACTGATTTTTAAATAGGGGGAGTCAATGTGAAAAGAATATTGATATTAATGACTTGACACCTCTGAGTGTGACTTTTTTAAATAACAAGGGTGACAAACGAGCACACCACAGTCCACCTAATGGTAAGTAGATGATGTGGTCCGTTGAAATCTGCATCTATACTCGATTAAAAATCAAAAAGCAGGTGAGTTGTCATCTCTGAGGACTAAGATGGAATGCCCCGTTTCCAGTAAAATGCGTCTTTGGTTCTCTACACTCACCATACGAAACACAGCAGTATTAGGCTGCTATTTCACGCTGGTATTCTGTGAGAGCGTGGTTTTTCTCTGCCGAGCTAATCGTTCTCCAACCATTATATAGCTGCAGCATAGCTAGTATAATTAAAACCGATCTATTTCACATAAATTAATATTAAATTTCTTTACCAGAATCTTCGTCTCCCTTTGACAGTTAACATATCATGTATAGTCCCTCCAACTTATCTGTGAACTGACAGCTGCGGCAAAATTGTGAACTACAGCCGCCATTTAATCAAATGTCACTAGATACGTCATTGTTTTGACAGTTTATAGAAAAATAAAAAATGCCGAAAACCATTAAAAGTGATGCCCGAAACATTATTTTAAAAGTATTAAACTTTGTGAGCAAGAAGCTCGAAGGCAAGCACCGATAATGCCTTTCAATCAGGTCTATAAAAGAGTATCAGCTGCTACAGGTCATTATTGCTATGGTTTGATACTTCCTTTCGTATTTCCAATAAATGGATTGGTTAATGCAATTCATTTCTTTTTCAGATGTTAGTCAAGGATTCATTTCCAAAATAGTTAAAGAACCGGAAACCGCATAAAACACAGGAACGCAAATTACAACGCCCGGTAAAAAAGGCATAAAGGCATATTATTTAATTAAAGTTTAAATTGTTCAATTATGATATTTTTGTTTCTTCTGGTTCTTGGACATATATCTGTTAAATTTGTGTTCTAGTCTTTTTATTCCGTGACTAATTAATTACTCTAGTATGTAGACTCTATGTAGGAATATAAGACCCTTAGATGGGAATATTCCCGAACTGGCAACACTTCAGCGCAAAAGCGCCAAGCTGTCAGTTCACAGATAAGTTGGTGGGACTATAGCACACCGGACATCTTTTTATTGTGACAAATGTCGCAATTGCCAATTGCGGCAATAGTGTATATTACACCATGTAAAAAAAAATCAAAAAATATATATTTATGATAGATTTTGTAAAACATAAACAAGAAAAATTAACTTCTATTTATAAAAATGCCTTATAAATTTTATATTTCAATTTTAAGAATATTTTTTTTATTTGTGACTCAAAGCTGCAAAACGCTACCGCTATACTAGATACCGTCATGACGTCATTGGTTATGAGAACTAGCTAATGTGCTGTGTTATTTTGAAAATTATCCAGTTATCATTACGATTGTTGAGTTTTATTCCCAATTTAATTCGAATTCGTCCAACGTTTTTGTATAAACGATGGTTAAATATAAGTCATACTTACATCAAAGTGATATTCACAGAAGTATAGTTTAGATTTTGTAGACAATGCCTTCGGGTCTCTTCTTGCTAGTTTTAACCATTTCTCATATTTAAATCAGTTGGCACTTGAATCCATAACTTCTCCGGCGTTCATATGCTCGTAATTTTGCATTCGATACAACACAAGAATGATATAGATGATAAATCATTATTAAACATCCAAAAGTATCTTATTCTTTTGCAAAATCGGCAAAATTCTAGGACAGTGACGTCACGAGTTGAACAGCATGGTGGGTATCGTCTTCACGCGAAAATTTAAAACGATAGATTAAAAGTAATTTTTATGGCACTATTCGGTTTTAAAAAATTTATATAAAAATTATAGTGTTTTTTTTTATAGGATAAGGGTGACATACGAGCACACAGTCCACCTGATGATAAGTGGCTGCTGTAGCCCATAGACATCCACATTTATCCTCGATTACGAATCAAAATACAGATGCGTTGCCACCCGTGAGGACTAAGATGGAATGCCTTGCTTCCAGTAAAAAGGGTCTCCGGTTCTCTACACTCACCATACGAAACACAGCAGCATTAAGCTGCTATTTTACGCTGGTATTCTGTGAGAGCGTGATCCTTCCCCGGTCGAGCCGACCCATTCGTGTTACAACTATACCAGAAATATAGTAATATAGCTGCAGCATGGCTCTACCGCGTGTAAAACTTGTTCATTGGTTCATTATCACTCTAGGATTCATTTAAAACACTTTTTAAAAATGGGTGTAATACCCTATTGGGCGAGTATGTTTCATCATTAAAGCGTTGTTATAAGTTGTCACACCTGAGGATTAAGATGGAGTGCCTCGTTACCATAAAAAGGGTCTACGTTTCTCTTAAATCGCCATATGAAATAAATAGCAACTTTATGTTCCCAATTTTTGCTGGTTTCTGTGCGAACGCGGAGACATGCTGCAACGCGGCTCTACCACGTACTTATTGCCTATAGTATTTGTCATTCTCACTTCGATAAACAACTGTTGCGATGTTAGATATATTTTCAACTCAATTCCATTGCTTGAAGGCGCAATCAATTAGAAGTTATGCAAGTAAATCATTAACATTATTCAGTAATTGCGTAATAGTAAAAATAGTGTCGTTCCGTAGTTGGTCGCCAGTAGAAAATAGCTATGGTAATCTGTAAACTGGGCGCCAAGGTTAATCATAATACGTTGCGAATATATTCATGCTAATATTACCTTGAGTTTGTTACGTTAGAGTCGAAATTAGCTTGTGCTGTATAAACAACAGTGTTGTTGCGATGTTACCCAACTTATTTAGCTTAGTGAAGTTTATGGTTCTCACATATATACATATATAGAACAGCCAGTTATATATATATAGCTGTTCCCCGCGACTTCGTCCGCGTGGAGTTATGTTTCGCGGAACCCTACAATAAAAGCAGCCCAAGTTACTCCTTATAACATCAGCTATCTGCCAGTGTATAAATATTGACAAATATTGACATTAATATTTATACGATACTAACGCCACTCAATTGTTTTGCCTTCCCTGAACCCCTCCACTAACACTTGAAACTTTATGGTATGGTATTAAAGTTCAAATTGACTTTTAAGTATTATTACGAATCTTTTGTATGGGGATAAAGAAAAGTGTTGTTTTTAGACTTTTTCAGGCAATTTTTTAAATTTTTCTCTCCGTAAGAACCATCTTCATACTTCAAGGAATTAAATGAAACTAATTTTTACGGATTTTTCGCGTTTAATTTTACTTTTTACTTCCCGACGTTTCGGGTGATTTTCAGCACCCGTGGACACGGGAGAGACTGAGGTGTTTGACGTCCCGATGTCATAGTTAGCCCGGCTACCTTCAGTTTTTGAATATTAATTTTTGGTCCGATCTACGCAGATCGGATCGGATAACTAAACAATTTTATTTATGCTCGTTTCTCTCACAACAAAACATAGAAGTCGACAGCGACTCTATTGACTCTACTACTAACTGCTCTACCTCACACCACGTAGCTAGTGGTACTTAGAGTTTCTTGATTCTATCACTAGCAACGGGGTGTGTCTTAATTGTCACGATAAAAAGATCCATATTCACATTTTATGCGTGGTAGAGCCATGCTGCAGTTATATTAGTAGTATAGTTGTAGCACGAATGAGTCGGCTCGACCGGGGAAGGACCACGCTCTCACAGAATACCAGAGTAAAATAGAAGCTTGACACTGCTGTGTTTCGTATGGTGAGTCTAGAGAACCGGAGAACGTTTTTACTGAAAAAGAGGCATTTTATCTTAGTCCTCACGGGGGACAATGCATCTGCATTTTGATTCGCAAACGAGGATAGATGTAGATGTCTATGTGCCATAGCTACCGCTTACCATCAGGTGGACTATGTGCTCGTTTGTCATCCTATTCTATAAAAAAAACCATCCGTCTACGTTATCGATGATAATGGAAGGCAACAAAGCTTTTTTATTATACATACATATATATGAGCATTGATTGGTAATAGGATTTGATTGGTAATAGGTCAAGACTAGCGTCGATTAGACTCACAACGAATAGAATCGCAACAGTTTGCTTTCTCTCCCATACATATAAATATATTTACTACAAAACAGCGTAGATTAGCAATGGATCGCAGTGTGCTTTGTGGAATCACCTGGTGTATCGCTTGTTAGGCGAATTTTTACGAGGAAGCGTTTCTACTCCACACGGCGCGTTTCTACACGCACTTTTTTAAGCTTCTCAATTTGTAACTTTAACAAATAGATAATCTCGGCATAGACGTTTTTTTTTAATATTGATATCGCATATCCACTATTTTGAAACTTTGACTTTTTTCCTCCTACACTCCTCCTCTACATAAAAAAATTAATTAAATAGAAACATTTACAAATAGCAGCTTAATGCTGCTATGCTTCGCGTGGTGAGTGTAGAGAACCGGAGACCCTTTCTACTGGAAACGAGGCATTCCATCTCCGTCCCCGGGGGTGACAACGCATCTGCATGCCGAATTTTCTTTACCGTTCTTAGAGAGGTCTTTTTAGAAATTAACTCTGGCAACAAATAAGGGATGCCAACATGGTAGACTATTTTATACGGCCACAATACAGGAAGTTATTAAAATTACAACTAAATACTAAAGCCGTGGTATAGTCGCTTAACGCTCGCTGTTAATTACACAATACGACAGTAACCTGAGTTCGATCCCCACTAGCACCAATGAAATTGTTAATCGCAATTTTAAGTGCTGTTTTACCACCTGCTAGGCGGCGAACTGAAACACCGTGAAAGGAATTTAAAAAATTCCGCATTTGTAAGAAATAAAAAAACATTTCGAAGACATGTGAAGTCCGTCAACACTCATTGGGAAAGCGTAGACATTTCCTTACCTTACCTAAAACCCTCTCAGAAATGAGAGGAAGCCTGTGCCCAGCAGTGGGACGTATATAGGCTGCAACTTTTTACTTTTACTTCAACTAAATAAATAGCAACCCAATGCTGCTGTGTTTCATATGGTGAGTGTAAAGAACTAGATACCTTTTTAATGGAAACGAGGCATTCCATCTAGTGTTGATATCCTCAGGGGTAACAACGCATATGAATTTTCATTCTTAATTTAAAATAGATCTAGATGTCTATGTAGGTACTACAGTATCAATTTAACATCAAGTGGACTGTGTGCTAGTTTGTCACCCTCATTCCATAAAAACAAAAAAAAATTGTGTATTAAATATTACTAAAACACTGTACCTACAAATCCACATTCTTAAGTACATTTGCTTAAGCAGTCCGCGTAAATTCGACGTCAAATGTTAAATAATATTAACCACAAATATTGACATGAGCAAGACTACGTTCAAATAATATATTCTCGGTTTTTAGGGTTCCCCTGTCGAACAAAGAACCTTTATAATTTCGTTTCTAGTTTTCAGCAGTGCAGATTGCCACTACACTTTAACACTTTATAAGGAGGTGTAAAGCATTTTTAGGTTTTCGTTGCCAAATGGCATAAAACGGAACCCTTGTGGATTCGTCATGTCTCTCTGTCTGTCCGTCCCTATGTCACAGCCACTTTTCTCCGAAACTATAAGAACTATGCTGTTGAAACTTGGTATGTAGATGTATTTTGTGAACCGCATTAAGATTTTCACACAAAAATATAAAAAAAACAATAAATTTTGTGGGTTCTCCATACTTAGAACTGAAACTCAAAAAATTTTTTTCATCATAACCATACGTATAGGGTATCTATGGATAGGTCTTCAAAAATGATATTGAGGTTTCTAATATAATTTTTTTTCTAAACTGAATAGTTTGCGCGAGAGATACTTCCAAAGTGGTAAAAAAATTATATGCATATACAATATTTTTTTAGCGCTTTCTATTTTGATTACTGTTGCACCGCCTCTTCTTTGTCTATCTCTGTTTAGCCTAATGGTTGACTGGGAGAGAATTCCCTATGGCATTAAGTCCGCCATATTATGTACAACTTTGTGCATGAAAGATTAAATAAAAATAAATAAAATAAAATAAAATGTGTGTCCCCCACCCTGTAACTTCTAAAATAAGAGAATGATAAAAAATATGTGATGCACGCGACTGCTTAAGTTCGGCGCAAGGGTGCGACCGCTGGAAGGTTAATAAATAATGCAACAAAAAATATGAACAGAAAATTAATTAATAGTATTTACTGGCTATTTTGTGATAAAATAATAAGATGGCTCCGTGGCGCAGTGGCTTAGCAATGACTTCCAGCGCTGCGGGCCGCGGATTCGAATCCCGCACGGAACAAGTATTTGTATAGCCTACGAATAATTGTTCCGGGTTCAGATGTTTGTCATTGTGCAATTTATATTTGTAAACTGTCTCCACGATACAGGAGAAAATCCTAGTGTGGGGGTAACGTTTAAAAAAAAGCGGCCAAGTGCGAGTCGGACTCGCCCATGAAGGGTTCCGTAGCAGCAAGTAACATAATATAAAAGTTCTTGTAGTTCGTTGTAACTTTGATCGATGTTTAAATAATAATGAATTTTTTTATATTTGAGTTTTTTTTTATATAGGATAAGGTGACAAACGAGCACACAGTCCACCTGATGGTAAGTGGTTGCTGCGGCCCATAGACATCTACATCTATCCTCTATTACAATTCAAAATGTAGATGCGTTGTCACCCGTGAGGACTAAGATGGAATGCCTCATTTCCAGTAAAAAGGGCCTCCGGCCACCTGCACTCACCAAGCGAAACGCAGAGGTAAACCTCTACTTCACGCTGGTTTTCTGTGAGGTTGTGGTACCACCCCGGTTCGAGCCGGCCTATCCGTGCGACAGCAAAAGCTGCCGCGTGGCTCTACCACTGTTAAATACTCCTGCTACTCTAAGTTTGATATTTCGAAAACTAAAACGTCTTATACACGGTCGATCTCGACGCACGTTCCGACAAGGTCAAGATGGACCGTGTATAAGACGCTTAAGCTTTGCAATTGAATATGCAGTTTGGACAAGGGCACTAAGATAACTAAAATTATTCAGGAATTATAGAAAACTAATTATTTTCTAAAGTAGTGGATACATTTATACAATTTATTATAAATGTACATTTAGGATTAAAAAGTTAATATGATAAAAATTATATAAATATATTGGATATTCAATTGCAATAAGTGGTTTGTGGCTTAGTTATAATTTTAAGAGGCTTTACTAATGTTTATACATAACATGGTTTATACGTCCATGATACATAACTATTTTGTAATCTAAGTCAGTCTAAAACTCAATGCAGTGACACATTAGGACGGACGAATAGAAATAATAATGTCGTGTCGCGATAAACAATTGAGGCATCTTATTATTTTAAAACTGTACTGTATGTATATTTTTTAATAACAAATAAATAAAAAATTACTAACCTCAAAAAATAATAATAAAGGACCCTCTTGTATGACACTGGCAACTAATGTTATTAAAGACGCAGTGTATCACAAAGTTATTGTTACGAGAAAAGGCGTTCAGGCTGCATATTTGACAACGCAATTAAATTACATACCTACATCGATTTTATCTACAAAAAGGTTTTGTTGCAAAATGGCCTCATTAAGAAATAATTTATGTAAGATTGGATGGAAAAATCAATTCTATTTTCGAAATCGATCGAAACAGTTGAACCGTGACGCCGTGGCCAATAATAAAGGCATATTAGACGGGCGGTGAATGTAGATTGTTAAATGTGATATTGCCAATTTTTTTAGACTTGCTTGATTCTAAACTTTCTATTAAAAAGTATAATAACGCAAGATGTTTTTTAGGGTTCCGCCGATTTAGATATTTTTTCATTAATTAGTTCTTACGGCACTGATTATTATTGCATGCGTATTATATATGTAGCACGTATTATCTCTATATATAAAAATCAAAATGTCCATTAGTCTCGCTAAAACTCAAAAACGGCTAGACAAATTTTGATGAAATATTTGTGTGTGTATTTTAATGGGTCGCTGGATGGTTCGGTTCATATTTAAACCCGGTAGGTGGCGCTGTAATCGAGATATTATAAAACATCTGAAATATCGACGACTGAGTTCTCTCCGATCGGCTCGATTCATTGGCGCTGCGAAGAGATGTTGCATTCCTTTGAATTTTCTTTCGCATCTACCACGGGGAATGCTCTGAGGAATTGTTCGGATTAATCCCAGACGCCAAATTTTACGAACGCACATCGCGGCAAAGGTCCCGATACCATTCACACGATCTGGATGCTTGCCGGTCCACCAATGTACGTTTTGCTAGGAGTTTTCTTCCGCGTACGACCTCTCTGTGGAATAGTTTATCACTGACGATTTTTCCGCAACGATACGACTAGGGACATTCAAGAAAAGAGGTTTACTCCTTTCTAAAAGGCCGGCAACGCACCTGAAAAAGTGTTGCAGTTGTTCATGGGCGGCGGTAATCACTTACCATTAGGTGAGCCGCATGCTCCTTTGCCCCCTCTCCTATAAAAAAAATCTGCCGTATGTCATTACACACGCGGACTATTTTCTATACAAATAAATAAAATTGAAGTGTCGTTGGTAATGTCAAAATTACAGCTTTTTACTCAATGGATATGAAAGTACTTATTAGTACTTGGTACTTGTTATTACAAAAATATAATATTTAAAGTTTTTGTCTGTCTGTCTGTTTGTTCCGGCTAATCTCCGAAACGGCTGTACCGATTTTGATGGGAATTTCACTGGCAGATAGCTGATGTCACAAGGAGTAACTTATGCTACTTTTATTTTAGAAAAAGAATTAGGGTTCCGCGCAAAAAAATTAAAACTCCAAATAACACGCGGGTGAAGCCGCGGGGAACAGCTAGTTACAAATAAAAACGTAAAATCATTTAATGAGAATATTTGCCATGTTTGCACGCTTGGCAGTTCTGTTGGAAGCCGCAGTTTTTATAATTTTGAGTCGTTATCAGGAAGTTGAATTTCCCTCTGTCGCTTCTTACGACACCCACATCTATATAATAATTTTGATTTATTTGCCAATAAATATTGCGCAATAAATATTATTTATTAAATACTTGTGAGATAAAATTTACTACCTACCGGATAATAGGTAACCGAGTTGGCATTTATCACGCAAACCTTGAGTTTTAAATTTTAAGCCAAACTTTAATGTTGGTATACTTGGACTTGTGTCCACCGTCGTATTTTTTTATAGGGTAGGGTGACAAACGAGTACACAATCCACCTGATGGTAAGTGGTTGCTGTGGCCCATAGACATCTACATCTATCCTCGTTTACGAATCAAAATGCAGATGCGTTGTCACCCGTGAGGTCCAAGATGGAATGCCTCTTTTCCAGTAAGAAGAGTCACCGGTTCTCTACACTCACCATACGAAACACAGCAGTGCTAAGCTACTATTTTACGCTGGTATTCTGTGAGAGCGTGGTCCTTACCCGGTCGAGCTGACCCATTCGTGTTACAACTATACTACTACTATAGCTGCAGCATGGCTCTACCACGTATGATTGTACTTACATATTATGTGTATAATCATAATGGTGTTATTGTAAAATACTGTCTAGTGAAGTACATACTATAGAAAACATCCTATTTGGGCACTAGGTCAAATTGTATAATAATATAGAATTAAAAAAAATGTTTTTTGATACGAATAGTTTATAATCTGTGAACACTATTCATGGAAGATCAACGTTCACGATTACGCATTCTGCTCTTACGTCATTTTACATATGTTGCGCCCACATTTGTGCACAAAGTTCGCATCGAAAGTGTGAAGCAATGTCCGTTAACCCAGTTACGTATAAATGCGAATTTTTTTTGAAGGTTTCATAATATTTAGTAACGTAGAGGAGCCTAAAGGCGGCCCAGCAATGGCCCAGCTAACGAAAGTATAGCTTCTGCACCATATCAAAGGCTACTTGTATGTTAATAACTGTAACACGTTCGCGTTTTCAACTGCCAACTCGTTTATTATCCGGTAGTTAGTCAATTTTGGCTCACAAGTATTAAATTAATGATATTTATTCGACATAAGATAATTTCACATAAAATAAAAGAAATTATATAAAATAATTTTGCTTGTTCGTATTTATACGCTGTCATACCGTTCATCAGATTGAGCCAAAAATTTGTCAACTTATTGCTTGCACTTGCGCGAAGGTTATAGGCATAATACAAGTAGCTTACAGTGGGTGGCGCGCGTATAGTAACGACAAATTAATGTATTATCATTCCTAATTCATCATCATCATTATCATCATTACAGCCCTTCACAAGTCCACTGCTGAACATAGGCCTCCCCCAAGAAATGCCACAAAGCACAATCTTGAGCCACGTGCATCCATCGACTTCCTGCATGTCTTATCTCGTCGTCACTCCATCTAGTGGGGTGACGCCCTAGACTTCGCCTGCCGGTACGAAGCTGCCACTCGAGAACATTTTTCCGCATCGATTTTTGGTTCTTCGAGCTACATGGCCGGCCCATTGCCACTTCAGCTTACTAATCCTTTTGGCTATGTCGGTAACTCTAGTTCTACTGCGGATATACTCGTTTCTAAGTTTACCACGCAGAGAAACCCCGAGCATAGCCTTCTCCATAGCTCGCTGAGCGACCATGAGCTTCCTTATACGGCCAACAGTGAAGAATCACGTTTCAGTTCCATAGGTCAGGTACAGTCTAGTTTTTTAGTTTTAAGGTATACCTGACGAGAAGATATGCCGTAATTTCCCGAACGCTGATCAGGCCGAAACTCCGAGCATAGCCCTCTTCATAGCTCGCTGAGCGACCTTGAGCTTTCTCATACGGCCAGCAGTGAAGGACCACGTCTCAGTTCCGTAAGTCATCACTGGCAACACGCACTGGTTGTACAATTTCGTTTTAAGGTTTTGAGGTATGTCTAACGAGAAGATGTGTCGTAGCTTCCCGAACGCTGCCCAGCCGAGTTCAATCCGTCGATTGACCTCTCTGTCGAAGTTGGGCTTACCTAGTCGGACTATTTGTCCAAGGTAAAAATACTCGTCAACAATTTCGAGCTTAGTGTCCCCAACAACTCCCGGCATAGGTGTGACATGGACGTTACACATGAGTTTTGTTTTGTCCATGTTCATCTTAAGACCTATCCGTTGGGAGATACTATTGAGGTCATTGAGTATAGTGATTAGGTCCTCCAGGGATTCCGCCATAAGGACTATATCGTCGGCAAATCGAAGGTGAGTGATGTACTCGCCATTGACGTTAAAACCGTATCCTTTCCAGTCCAGAAGCTTGAAAACGTCTTCCAATGCAGCGGTGAAGAGTTTCAGGGAAATAACGTCACCCTGTCTTACACCTCTCTGCAGTCGGATAGGTTTCGTACTCTGGTTCTGTACTCGGATAGCCATTGTAGCCCTACTGTACAAACATTTCAGCACTTCGATATACCGACAATCAACTTGGCACCGCTGAAGAGACTGCAGCACGGCCAAATTTCGACGGAATCAAAGGCCATAGTCATAGTCCATATACGCCAGACATAGTGGCAAATCGTACTCCTCGGACTTCTGTACAATTTGCCGAAGGGTATGTATGTGGTCTATGGTGCTAAAGCATTTTAGGAAACGGCTTGTTCGGGAGGCTGGAAGTCGTCAAGTCTGCGTGCGAGACGATTCGTAATGACTCTCGAAAACAGCACGTAGACGCGGCTCAGAGGGGAAATCGATCTGTAGTTCTTCAAGGGAGCGTTGTCGCTTTTCTTGAAGAACAAGACCACCGCACTTCTGTTCCACGCCTCCGGTATAGTGCCACCATGGAGGACGAAATTATAGAGCTTCTGAAGGACTTTAAGTACCGGTTTTCCACCCGCGTTCAGAAGCTCCGCTGTAATTCAATCCTCGCTTGGGGCCTTGGCATTTTCTGGAAAGCCATTCTAATCTCGCTCAGACTGACAGATTGATAGTGTCGGATAAGACTTGCTCTTGGATCGTTACTCACAGTTGAATGTGGCTCCAACGATGATGCTTACAGCTGCCCATAGAACCTCTCAATCTCACTCAAAATCTCAGGTGTCCCGGAAATGACGCTGCCACACTTGGTCTTTAGCTTCGACAGTTGGCTCTCTCTGGCAGACAGATCTCTAGTAAAGACTTTGGAGCCCTGGTTCCGCTCGATCGCTTCTTCAATACGTGCAGTATTGAAGTTGCGTGAGTCCCGCCGCATGCATTTGGAGATCTGTCTGTTCAGTTGCTGTACGCTGTCAAATCTGCGGAAGACTACAGCTTCATGTCCCGTCGAACAGCCATGAGATTAAGAGTGTGATCGCAGAGCTTTTGTGTTCTTCTGCAGCGGGTCTTGCAGAACTTAGCTCCGACCGCATGGACAGTTTCCACGAGTTTATCATTCATATTGTCCACTGCATTGCATCATATATATCATATCATTCCTAATTAAACAATATAAATAATAATAATAATAATAATATAATAATTTATTTGATACAGACAACACAGATCCATTATAAAATTAAAATTATTTTTTTATTACACTATACCTTAAATTTAAATCTTCCAAATTTAAAACGATTATTCCACAATTATTTCTTTTGCGGCTTTAACACGTAGTACCAGCTAGTTAGAACTAAATTTACATAATATTTAAATATTGTATAATATTATATAGGTGGATGACATAAGAGGCGGATCATATTGACCTTTAATAATAGGCTCTGCGATATCTTTCAAAAATTTCTATTACCTATATAGCCTTCCTAAATACTTTACTTTTTTAATACTGTTGTCGGATTTCGCTTATACTTCCTCCAGTGCTTTAGATAATTTAGACATTAGATAGAGACAATAGATAGCTTAGTGAATAATCTGCTTGTATTAATTACGTCCGCTTATTATAAAATTACAAAATGCAATCAAAGGTCTTGCAAAGTGACGCCTATAAACAACAGGTAAAACAGTTGGCTTTCCACGGATCGTCCAACCCATAACGATGACTCCAACATAACCAAATCCGATGTAGTTCGCACACGTTGCTTGGTTTAGCTGAGTTGGTGCGGCGCTCGGTGATTGTGGCGGTAAAGTATAAACACATCACAGCACGGCTAGCATGGACTGGGAACAAAAAATTTATCACCGATTATACTGACAAGAGATAAAATTATCTTGTCCAAAGCACGGCAACGGGGAGAAGTATATCCCTGACATAACTAGGAGACATATATCCCCCGCCCGTAGCATGGAGCCAAATAAAAGATAAAAAATTATACTTTTTTTGACATTTCAAAAGGATCCTAGTTCATTGGACGTGGGTTTAAGTTTGTACTCAAACAAGAAATCTATCTAAGTCTAAGTCTATCTCACATTTTATCTACTGTGGATAGTATATCCACCGGTGTGCCCCTGCTCGAAGGGTGGATAAAACTAAGCGAGGGGATAAACATTTTCTCCTTTCCCTGGTGATAAAATTGTCTCCTGCCCATGCTAGCCCTGCAGGAGTGTAACAGAGTTCGCTAACTCGCACGAATCGACGCTCTAACTCTACACATCGACCTATTTTATTTCAATTTATAATTATAATTATACAGTCCACGACGTGGAGGAGGAAAGGGTCTGTCAAGTTGCATCTAGTGTGAACTGCGCAGTTCACAACATGTCGGCAATATAATATTTTTTAAAGACATGCGCGCTATTAACGACGTTCTCATTCACTGCTGCGCAGATAATAGAAAGCATTTAGAGCAGCATAGTTATAGTGGACAATACTTGTTATAGAAATTGGACTGACATTGCTGTGCACAGATAAACTCCAAATTATAACGCGCTTTTTTCGTTTATCATACAACATGCTTGCGTTATTGATTGATCTATACATATCTCTATATAGGGTTATTTTGTAATAACCGGCTTCATAATAAGTACTATAGGTGAAGAAAAGTTATATAAAGAAGATAAATATCGCAAACATTCTGTCCTTTTTATCTTCTAAATTCAAAATGCGTGGTAATGCTATCTTAACTGATTTTAATGCCTATGCATGCATTCGTAAGGGTCAATCGGTAGACAATCTATATAAATAAAATGATAGATGTTTGCAGTTTTGCGCGCATCGCGGAAAAACTACTGGATAGATTTCATTTAGGATAGGTGCTCGATAGATTTTTTTCTAAGTTTTATTTCTTAAACACTTGGCCCTTATCTAAAAATTATTCTTATCTTCGTTTAATATAAAGTTAACAAAGTTTTAAAAAAACTATTTTTATACGGGGTTTTTCACACGGTCGGTAAATGTACGTCGCTTGCTCTCGCGTTACTAACCCAGAATAATTTATATATGTATTTTAACTACAAATCGAGCAACGAATAACAAATACAACACCAACGACCCTAATATTGCAGTTTACTAAGAAACTTTGTCTTTTTCATGTTTTTTTCTTCGCACATACGAAAACTTTGTTAATATATCATCGAAGATATATTGCGGAAAAAGTCGCGTGTATATAATATACTTATAATATACGTCGTCACTTCTGAGTACAAATACGAAATGCCTTGCCTCAAAGTCTGTAATTGTGTTGACTTCTAGTTCTTCAAACCGGAAGACAGTGGGTGCATTGCTTCATGCCGGCAGAAAGAGGTAAGAGGGTCATCAGTGAGAAAGGGATCCCTACCAACTAGTGTTGTAAAACTGAAGTACTAAGAACGCAGGCTACGTTTCCTCATTAAATGCGTGCTTAGCCTCATACGTATTAGGTAGTTACTAAATATAATATGAGAGTTGTTTTGCATTTGTCGTATATATACGTGAACACGATGTTAGGCGTTTAAAGTGGCACGGGGCGTTATAAACCGGATAGAAATTAACAAAACATTTGATGTAATATTACTAGATAATGAATTTTAATATTTTTATTAATACTAAGCGGACATTAGTACCAAGGTAACGTTAATTTATTTGCGGCAAATGATTTCACTTGAAAGACCAGATGAGTGCAGCAATAAATTAAGAAACGCCGACCGGGCCATTTGGTAATAGCACTAGGGTATACAATATTTAATTAAAAAGCTCGTTTAATATTATAGAAAATTTAATTAACAAATTATGATGTTAAATCTGATATTTAAGTTTCTACTTTTACTTTTAATCTTTGGTACAGATTTATTATTTTTAAACTACAATAAAATTGATAAAATCAACGATTTGATACATATCTATTGAGCTGTACGTCTGGCAGCGGGGTGTGAGAGGAGGAATCTGCTTCAAGGGTGCTGTCGATCATTTTCCATTTGTATTTTTTTTTCAATAAAATAGGGTTATTAACGAGAAAGAAGTTCACCTGACGGTAAGTGGGTTGGATCAGCGATTAAGAATCAAAACTAAAATGCATTTTCATTCTTGTCTCGTTACCAGTAAAAATAGTCTCCGTTTCTCTACACTCTACAGTCTAGACCCATTTTACTGGAAATTCCATCTTAGTCCTCACGGCTGAGATCGCATCTGCATTTTAATTCGCAAACGAAAATAGATGTAGATGTCTATGGGCCACAGCAACCACTTACCATCATGTGGACTGTGTGCTCGTTTGTCACCCTTATTCTATAAAAAAAACCACTCACTATACGAAAACAGTAGTATTAACCTGCAATTTCACGCTGGTGTTCCGTGAGAGTGTGGTCCTTCCCCCCTTATTTTTAATTCCCGACGCTTCTAGTGTTTTAAAGCATCTGTTGTCCTCCTACAGCCGTGGCACCGTTGCCATCGTGTATTTATAACTAGCTGTCCCCCGCGACTTCGCCCGCGTTGAATTTATTACAATTGGATTTCATGGTTTTTAATTTTTTTGCGCGAAACCCTAATTATTTTTCTAAAAAAGTCGCCTAAGTTACTACTTATGACATGTGTTCAAAAATAAAATGACGGAGTTTAAACTGCGAAACGTAATCCGTGTGAACTGGGCTAAGTCAAATTGTTGATGCCTAAGTCAAGCGGCGTGAAATTCGGTTGTGTATCTAAGTAGTGCAAAACCGACAATGCTTTTAGATAAAAGAATTGTACGAGTCTGTAAAAATTTGCAATTTATACACGCTTTACTCAGCTTGACCTGTATATGTATGTATGTACTTGAATTTTACAATTTACTTTTCACCCACTTTCGGGTGTTTGTATTATCTTAAATTTTACAGACGTATTAGGAACCTTACTCAAATCATCGCAGGTCATTATCAATGTATATTTTAAACTCTTAAATTATTTAAGAATATTAATATAGAGCCATGCTGCAGCTATATTATGATTGTAGCACGTCTGCTCGACCGAGGAAGAACTAAGCTCTCACAGAATTCCAGCGTGAATTAGCAGAATAATGCTATGGTGTGTGTAGAGAACCGGAGATCTTTTTTACTGCCTCGTTAGGCATTCCATATTTCTCCTCAGTGTCACCTCTGTTATTCACACACACAATCAAATACGTCAACTATTTCATTTTTTAATGGAGGATATAAAGTAAATGCTGTGACCCACTTACCACGTAACAAAACCACGTAAAAAGTTGTTAAAACCAGTCACGCTACGGATATCCTCTAATTGCATGAAAATTGATAATTATTTCAATTCGTATTACAACTCTTCATTATTCCAATTCATGAGCATGCATGCGTTTTTAAAGTTTGTACGTTTTTAGATGTTTTTGTTGATAATAGGAATTAGTTTATAGTTATTTAAAACACACTTATATTAGCTTGATTTGTATGTATGTGTCTATGTATGAATGTAGTGAAATTTTGTAATTAAGTTTTCACCCACTCAGTCGTCTGGAACCTCTGAATTATTTGATATTTTGTAAAAATATTAAGAACCGATAACATTACAATAATTACATGACTATAACATATCGTGTAGTGTCGGTGTAAGTTTATCCACTACTCCATAACCATATTGTCCCGTGGGTGCCGTTAAAGGCGACAGAGGGTAACAAACCAGAAGATGCGCAGCAGCGTATTCCTGAACGACTAGAGAATATAAACTACGGTTGGTAACCCGCCTACCTAGCGTGGCATCTATAACAAGCAATCCCCCTTGATACTGACGTCGAAAGTTGCTGCTAATTCAGCCGTAGATTGAGTATCATCAGCTTTCACAATCGACCAAGGTTTTCGGACGCCAAGGGTTTAAGTTTTCAGGTCGTAATTTCCAGAACGGAAGTGTGCAAACCAATAACTGGTGGTGCGTTCGTTTGTAGTATTGGCTCCGTAAACGTCGTGGATGTTGCGTACCGCTTGTGGCGCGTTGCTGCCACGACGGTACTCAAATTCGAGTACTTATGGAATATTCCATTGAGTTATATGTACTACGTACTAGAGAAGCCATTCCAAACAAAAATTGTGTCCTACTCTATGTCTTTAATTTGATGTCTGTAGTAAGATGTGACTTTAATTTGATATAAAATAAGATATTAATATAAAATAAATATAAGAATTTAATATAAAATATCTAAATTTAATCTAAACAAACATATTTCTATTTTATATTAATAAAATGTAATAATAATTATTTTATGGAATTCACAAATCTTCAATTTACGCAATATATAGTTTGTACGGATTGCACAGTACAGTTCAGTTTAATGTAGTCAATGTTCGGAATGGCTTCTCTAGTACGTAGTACATATAACTCAATGGAATATTCATATTCGAACTTTTAACGTATCCATGATGGCGAAAAAGATTGAAATGACAAATTTTGAAAATAGAATTCCATGTATATGAAATAAAATTAATTTGAAATTAGAATTCTTAGCCATACAAAAATTATTTTAATTTTAAATGGCCAGTAGGTACTGCACAAGGGCAATTTAAAGAGCTATTATATAATATTTTGTTTTTTTTTGGTAATGTAAGGCTTTTCAAGAATGAATCAAATAACACAAATCTTAAAAGATTTTCCCCGCGCACCACAACAGGCTGGTGCGTTCCATAATGCAGTGCTAAATCCCACGCATTGACGCCACATTCATTATTTTTGTAAAACGAAAATAGAATATGGTTCGCCCCGCCCGCCTCGGCTTCGCTAGGATCAATTAATGCTCATATGTTATTATTAATGTTAATTAAATAATATATAATTTAGATTTAAGACCATTTATTTTATCAATTTTCCTTTTTTTTTCAAGTTTTTCTCATAAAATATAGTCTATATCCCTCCTGGTATTGCTCTCTATATGTTTGTAAAGTTTCATTACAATCGGTTCAGCCGTTCCGAAGATTAGTCCGGACAGACAGACAGACCGACAAAAATTTAAAAAAATGTTTTTTTTTATAGGATAAGGGTGAGAAACGAGCACACAGTCCACCTGATGGTAAGTGGTTGCTGCGGCCCATAGACATCTACATCTATCCTCTATTACAAATCAAAATGTAGATGCGTTGTCACCCGTGAAGACTAAGATAGAATGCCTCATTTCCAGCAAAAAGGGCCTCCGGCCACCTGCACTCACCAAGCGAAACGCAGAGGTAAACCTCTACTTCACGCTGGTTTTCTGTGAGGTCGTGGTACCACCCCGGTTCGAGCCGGCCCATCCGTGCGACTGCAAAAGCTGCCGCGTGACTCTACCACTGTTAAAAAGATCATATCTTAATAGCATACAAGTAATGAGCTTAAGAGATCAGTTATTTTAATATTACAGACAGACATTTTGCCAAGCGTGCTAGCCTGCTAGTTACAATGAAAAATACTGTTGGTCAGGGTTTTCAAATGCATATAAAATTGAAGTAACTGAAGCTCTGCTTCACATCTTTGTTCACGATGCAGTGCAGCGGTTACTTTGCCGAGACTACAGTTACAGCGGGTGAGTCACCGATGCACGGTGCGCCCCCATTCTGCTCTGCTGGCCAAGACTTTCACTGCGTGCCTGTATATGGCGATGATTTGAGATGAATCTTTTAGAACAATTATGTGGCTTTATTTAAAACTAGCTGTTCGGCGCGACTTTGCCCGCGTGTATTTTAGGGGTTTAATTTTTTTGCGCGGAACCCTAATTCTTTTTCTAAAATAAAAGTAACCTAAGTTATTTCTTATAAAATCAGTTCTACCAGTAAAAGTCTTATCATAGCCAGTCCAGCCATGGTTAAGGGGGTGGGTATTGTTGGTGAGGTTTTCAACATCTTGATGTCATAGTTGACTCCGGTTATTAGGATCTCGCGCAGATGGTATCACGCAGTAGTTCGCCTTCCAAGTAAAAAATAAAAGTCTTCCTATCAGTGAGTGCGTCCTGTTTGTACTCACATATTGTGCTGAAATGTGAAAACTGAAGCGATGGAAAGACCTATGCTAGGAGTTTCTCTGGTGGATAAAATTCGTAACAAAGAAATCTACACACACATATCCATCTAAAACAATTTGCATTCAACAACATGGTCTTAGGTACTTAACTATGCATCTAGTAGTGATTTTTTACGGGCTGTTAAACAAATGAAACAAGAAAGACGTCACTTTATACACAGCGCTCCCTCTATCTTAATTTGTTAGTATGAGGTCTTGAAAGGAAGTTTTTTTTTTTTTATAGAATAAAGTTGACAAACGAACACACAGTCCACCTGATGGTATGTGGAAACTGTGGCCCATAAACATCTAAATTTATCCTCAAGAATCAAAATGCAGATGCGTTGTCACCCCTGAGGACTGAGATGGAATGCCTCATTATAAGCTGCTATTTTACGCTGGTATTCTGTGAGAGCGTGGTCCCACCCCGGCCGAACCGACCCATTCGTGCTGCAAGTACAATATGGCTGCAGCATGGCTCTACCACGTAAAAAAGTGTTGCATTTTATTCCGTAATATTAAGATATTTCTTCGCTGCCGCTTCTTAATGCATCGAAGAAGATAACATAACTTAGCATAATGGAAACACTATCTTATTTTAATGTACAGTAACAGTGGTTCACTATCCTATCAGACCTAACGTTAAAATAATGGAGCCTAGCATTGAACGGTGTCTTGCGAATAAATCTTCCTTTATCGTTCTGTTTTCCTAGTACCATTAAGTGTACATTGTGTTTATTATAATTGCTCCGTATATGTAAAGAATAATGTGTAATTTCAATGACAAATAGATGGACGGACGATCGTTTACTGACCATTTCTGCTGATTCCAAGTTTCCTTATCGCTTTAAAATAACATGTGCCATAGGTCATGCGTTTACTAAATATAATTATTAATCACTAGCTGGTACCCGCGCATTGCTGCCGAAGTATAAATAATAATAATAATATAATAATAAGTCATTGTGGAAGAATAAATAATTGTGGAAATATCGTTTTAAATTTGGAAGGGTTATAATGTTTAATTAGGAATGAAAATTCAACTATTGCCTTCTTTCTTGCTTTAAACTGTAAACTGGTATCTGGTCCCGAACAAATTTCCAAATTACCAGTTTGCTACCCAAGTCGCGAGCTATACGCGAAAACGAACCGCGCACCGTGCGCCATTTCGGCATAATATTTTAACATTGATTTTCATCATTGCACCCCATATCTTTATTTCTATAAAACATAATATGATTACACAATTTTATTTATAAGAAATACATACAAAGTCTTAACATTATGATATACATTACATCGTTATCACATAAAACATATTAAGATATTCAACAAAATACACCTATTTTAACAAGCTTTTATTTATTTCTAACTTGCAATGTAAGTATGTTTGTTCGGGTGGAATCTTGCAACACAATTTTGAAGCAGATATCTTCAATCGATTGAGCTGAAATTTTGTATTTTTTTTATATAGGATAAGTGTGACAAACGAGCACACAGTCCACCTGATGGTAAGTGGTTGCTGCGGCCCATAGACATCTACATCTATCCTTTATTACAATTCAAAATGTAGATGCGTTGTCACCCGTGAGGACTAAGATGGAATGCCTCCTTTCCAGTAAAAAGGGCCTCCGGCCACCTGCACTCACCAAGCGAAACGCAGAGGTAAACCTCTACTTCACGCTGGTATTCTGTGTGGTCGTGGCCGTGCGACAGCAAAAGCTGCCGCGTGGCTCTACCACATATTAAAATTGTATGTACGTTAAGTTTGGATGACAATGCATGGTTAGCTGTGTGACGTTAAAAATGACAAGTATCTCTGTTTGTTTACATATGCTATTCTTATCTAGCCATAATGAATCTTATCTCTTATCACAAGAGCAAAATATATTTTCATCTAAAATAAGCATCTAATTTAATATAATAATTTTATTCGTATTGCATAGCCGATTATAGTAATCGGTTATGCAATACGAATTATTACGATTAATAATATTATACAAAAATTTCATAGCCGATTACTATGTAACACACTAACACATGACTCTAAATTAATCTATTAACATGTAATTATGTAATCAACTCTTGACCGGGGAATCGAACCCTGAACTTTCATTCGACATTATATTTAATCTATTTACTTTTAACATAGATTATCGCCTTATTCGGAATGCCTTGTATAATTTAATAGCAATAACTTCAAAACACGAAACGTACGCACAACTGCAAACCTCTGTCATTTTATTAGAAAACATTACATTACGACCTGTACCAACGCTACAATAAAAAGTTGATATACCTATTTACTTTGTGTATATAAATTTAATTATAATGCACGTCAACACCATGTGTGTACGCCGGAATGAACAGTGTGAGATGATTACTAAAATATAAGATTAATTTAGTTCGTCATTTCATGATATTATTGTTTGAGGTTCCGTAGTAATTTTAATGTTTTATCTAAATTTTATACAACGTTCACTTGTTTTTAAAACTTCTTCATTGCTTTTAGGAAATAACTATAAAATCCGTGTGGATGCTTATTTTTAGGAGTGAAATATAATGGGATTTTTATAGAATATAGATGAACAAAAGAGCACCGTTCCACCTGATAGTAACTGGATGCTGTAATCCGGAGACATCTACATCCATAATCGGGGGATTATGAATCAAAATGCAGATGCTGTGTCACCCTGAGAACCAAGATTGATTGAGTCGTTTGCATCATACGAAACATAGTATTTCACGCTAGTACTCTGCGAAAGCGAAGTCCTTCCCCGGTGAACCGACACATTCGTGTTAATCATAATATAGCTGCAGTATGACTCTACCACATATAAAAATTATAATGAAATGGATTATAATGAGAACCATTTCTTTATTATCCGCTCGGCGGTGAATCAAACTTGTAAGAACTAAAAAAATGCACTGAAGCAAGCGGAGTCTTTTTACTTAAATACATATGAAATAAAATTTTCGATAGTCTATCTCTATCATGATGACAGCGGTTTCTCTGAGAAGGAACCCAACACAACAATAAAAACACCTTCGGGAATGACGGGATGGCTGCATTTCGCCACTAACTGGCCAGGTGCATCGACCGCTTATGTGCATGCTTTTTACGCCCGTTTGTTTTTGTCTAAACTTAATCACGGAAACTTCAACGTGTTGTATCTACGTTTGTTTATTACGTATCGCACTAACGTTAAACATTGGATAAAGGCAATTTAAATTAATGTTTTTTTTTCTTTTTTTTGTTTTCTAACTCTTGTCTAACACGTATAAAGGTTTTTAAATTACGGAAGACATTTTCATTGCAGTGCAGTGTTTAGCGATGCATCGAGCATCTTTCTGAAGTTAATTCAGATTAATTTATTCATTAACTTTTTTATAGGTATTCTCATTATCATTTATATAACATAATAATAATAATAATATGTTGTTATTTTCTAAACGATAGATATAAAAGAAAGGTAAATGGATTTACCGAAAAACGAAATTTATGAACTCAATTAATGAAATACTCTTTCTAGCGGCACGAATCTTCTTGTGGATACAACATCTGTGTACTAGAGAATTTTATTACAGTAAACTAGTTATTCTCTGCGACTTCGCCCGCATATTATTTAGAGTTTTAATTTTATTGCGCGGAACCATAATTCTTTTTCTAAAATAAAAGTAGCCTAAGTTACTCCTAGTGACATCAGCTATCTGCCAGTGAAAATCCCGTCAAAATCGGTCCAGCCGTTTCGGAGTTTAGCCGGAATAAACAGACAGACAGACGAACAGACGGACAGACACAAACAAAAAATTTAAAAATTGTATTTTTGTTATTAGTAGCGTATATACTTTCATATGTATTTAGTAAAAAGCTGTAATTTTGACATTACAAACAGACACTTCAATTTTATTTATTTGTATAGATTTGTATAGATGTATAGATAACGAGCGGATACAAATTGAAGGTGTTAATAGATTCCCAAAGGACTTCCTTCTATTCGATCTATTAACACCTACAATTAAGATTAACATACTTACTACTCCTACTAACCTACCTTAAGATCAACATAATTTGTCAAATAGTTTAGGAAAAAAAAAGTTAAGTTACGGCTTCTAATACTTCCCACTTCTAAGCGCCTCCTCTTATTTCTAAGAGGGTTTTAGGGCAAGGAAGTGCCCAAGGCGCTGCCCCAATACTTGTTAGTAGACTTCACATATCTTTAAAATATTTTTTTAATTTCTTAGACATGCAGAGTTCCTCACACTGTTTTCCGTCATCGCAGAACACGTGGTGAATTAGCACTTAAAATAACATTCCATAATTTCATTGTTGTAGACATTCCTGTCTGCAACAATGAAATTATGGAATATCGAACCTGAGTTGCTCGTGTACTGTCAAATGTTTAACGAGCGCTTAACCTCTTAGCTACCACGGCTCTCCAATATTAAACAAGCCCTATCAAAAAAGTAAATTGGGAACCCCCTTATGTAATGATACACAGGTGCAAGTAAATATGGCTTTATATTTTTCTATCGCAAGGAAAAACTTTTTCGATGTTTAATGATTTCTTATATTTACGCGAACACTACACATTTAAATAAAACTAATTTTACGGATTTTATCGCGTATATTAACTTATTTTTTTTATCTTCCCGACGTTTCGGGTGCTTTCCAGCACCCGTGGTCACGGGGGGACTGAGGTGTTTGACGTCCTGCTGTCATAGTTAGCCCGGCTACCTTCAGTTTTTTACTTCAGCCGAAACGTCGGGAAGATAAAAAAATAAGTTAATATACGCGATAAAATCCGTAAAATTAGTTTTATTTAAATTTTTCGATGTTTTATCTATTCTACTCAAGTTTCTCTTCTTCTCTTTCTCATTGATAGGCTATATACAACGTAAGGCGTATGTTGGCGAGGGCATTACCCTACATAAAAAAATATCTTTATAAGTACCCCTTATCCAGTGGATCGGTGGGCACATGTCGCAATATTTCGGGAGGTAACGGTGAGGACCGGGAGCATCGACCGCGGCCGCCAGTCTGACCTGGCCATCGTTTATTGCTCGACGTGCTGAGTGTATCCCGAAATTTGTGACAATGTGACGCCTAACCACCTGTATTTGGAGGGGGCTGTTGGACTTGGAAGTGAGTTTTATTACTGTATAAACTAAGTTTTCATTTAATTATGTTTGTGCAGTAAATTACATACTGAAAAATGAAAAGTATCATATTTAAATAACAAATTAATAATACGTTATAAATAGAAAATATCGTTATACAGTATACACTGCAAAAATCAATCACGTCATTTGATAGTAAAAAGCGCGGGCTCAAGTTTCTGTTGCTATTTTTTAAGGAAATGTTTTGTTTTCTGTTTGTTGACGTCTATTGCAGAATGGTGTGGGGTTGTAGAGTTGCAGTTCGAAGAGTTGTTGTTGCAATTGTATGTTGTATATTTATTTTTATATCTTTGAAGTTATTTACAAAAGTTGTAAGTGTAAAATCACAGTTACACCGCGGGAGAGGGGAAGGGATTTAAATAATGGCAGCAATAATTTTCAAAAAATTTAAGTTAATTTGAATATTTTTGATTATAATTATGACAAACACAAAAAATTCTGAAAATTCAACACATAATCAACATGCCTAAGTAGACTAATTTTATTAATTTTTACGATTTTATATTCTTCGGAAACGGGGATTAAGTACATGATGTAATTTTTTCATATTAAACCTAATATAAAAGACGCATAAGCATAAGTTGGTAAATTGATTGCCTTTAACCGTTGTACAAGTAGGCTCTCTTCCATTTTAAGATGGTAACTTTAGTCTGTAATACTATACTTTAATGTAGGATGATGAACTCATATTTCCTCGAATTTCTTAGACATGCATGCTTTTTTGCGATGTTTTTCTTTCTCACCAAGCAGAAGAAATAACGTTATAATTACAATTATTAGTTATCTTTTTATATCATGAACAATATTAAATAATTGCAACTAAGTATATTTATCAATGAATAGGAAATTCGAAAAAAAATCACCAAGAAATGCAAGGTAAACCTCTTTGGATTAATTTCGTAAGTTTAACGTCGATTTACAGGACGAGGTTACAGAAGACTGGTTGACCTTTCTTTTCCTTTCGCCTATTATGTGGATAAAACCACAAAATGTGAATTATTTACATTTCTCTTGTTACGGAGCAGTAAATTCATTGTTTACTTTTTTGAGCAAAACAAAAGAAGTAACAAAGTGGTTGGGATATAAAGAACTGTTATTTTTTTAAATTGTAAAGTTTTCATGACATTGAAATTTAATTAAGATATAAGTGCCTTACTTAAAACATTCACGGAATCATTTGTTGTTTTTTTTTCTATTGTAATCAACATACCCTGAAGGAAACATTGTAACAGAATCTACATGTCTTATAAATTTTAAATGTTTCGATGATATTAAAGAAGACCGCAAACGCGCCTTTTCCAGTGCAGCTTTCCGCTTCATAAACCTTCTCAGAAATTAAAGCATTCCTGTTCAGTTGGGCAAAGGCCCCCTTTCATTTCTGAGAACGTAGGTACTTTTTTTTAAACGTTACTCCCACATCAAGAATTTCTGTTGTATCGTGGAGGCAGTTTACAATCATAAATTGCACAAGGACAACCATCCAGGTACCCGAACAATATTTCTAGGCCATACAAATTACTTGCTCTATGCGAGATTCGAACCCGCGCGGCAGCCCCCAGCGCTACAACTGATTGCGAAGCCACTGCGCTACGGAGCCGTTACTTGAATCACTTTGAATATTATTCGATCACTTTGAATGTTATTTCATATATTACATAAATAATTGTACGAACAGTTAGACTCCTACTGCACCTGTAGGAATCTAACTGTTCGTACAATTATGTTCCTCGGTTCCTTATGGTCCTTTTTTTATAGGATCGAGTGACAAACGAGCACACAGTCCACCTGATGTTAAGTGGTTGCTATGGCCCACAGACATCTACATTTATTCTCGTTTGCGAATCAAAATGCTGATGCGTTGTCACTCGTGAGGACTAAGATGGAATGCCTCTTATCCAGTAAAAAGGGTCTCCGGTTCTCTACACTCACCATACGAAACATATCAGTGTTGAGCTGCTATTTTACGCTGGTATTCTGTGAGAGCGAGGACCTACCCCCGTAGAGCCGACCCATTCGTGCTACAACTATACTACTAATATAGCTGCAGCATGGCTCTACCACGTATAAACGCTCCTCTATCAAACAGGCTACCTCTCATTTCTGAGAGGGATTAAGGGCAACGAAATGTCCACCGCGCTGTCCCAATGTATGTTGGCAGACTTTACATATCGTCGAAATATTGTTTTTATAACCACACAAGCAGCACTAGTCACACGACTGCAATACACACTGCTCACAAAAAATACATAATTAAGACGTTTTACTGAATACACCCTTAATTATCTATAATAGTGGTCCTTAAGAAATAAGAAATACCTATTACTCAGTCAAAAATAAAATATTATGAATAATTTCAGTCAAAATAGTGAAAAATACCTATTATCGATACCTAATATTTATTATTTTCATTCCTTTTAACTTTAATTTTCACTTCAGGGTTGTTTAAATCGGTAGACAAAACAAACAAACGCCTTAATTTTATACCGGACACATTTTACCAAGGAACTAATAATCGTTATCAGCCGGAGCAGTTAGGACACAAATTCTCCCAAGGTCCTTCACTTCAACCTAACTTTGGCTTCACGTATCCATTTGTAGTCTGACTAGCTTTATATCCAGGTCGTTGCACTGGTATTCGTTTGCCCGAGCCCGGTTCCGCTCCAAGACACGTTTATTCCAACTTTGTCACTTCAGCGTTAAATACGGTTTGTGGGTCAATTTAGATCCGGCGGAATTCGTTATTACGAATGTAAAATTTGACGACTCCTGCAGTGGCTTAGCAATGAGTTGCGGCGCTCAGGGCCGCAGGTTCGAATCCGGTACGGAACAAGTATTTGTATGGCCTACAAATATTTGTTCGGGGTCTGGATGTTTGTCCTTGTACAATTTATGTTTGTAACCTGCCCTCACGATACAGGAGAAAACCCTAGTGTGGAGGTTACGTTTTTTAAGAAATATAAGAAAAAAAGAATAATTCAGAAGAGAAATCCCCACTTACGATGAGAACTTACTCGTTTCTATTGCTCGCTGAGTGAATTTAAGTCTGCATATTTCCAATACTGTCCAAACCTTCGAATATCTCTAATATAATGTTATAAAAATTGTTTCAAGTTAGTAAAGTAACATCTCAAATACATACCTATACTGCCCTCCTCATGCTCTCATTTCTGAGGGTTATGGTGTAATTAGTCTGCCGTGCTGCTTCAGTACGATTTTTTATAGAAGTGGGGGCAAACGAGCATGCGTCTCACCTGATGGTAAATGTCGACAGCCGCCTATGAACAGCTGCAACTGGCAACACCAGGGGAATTGCTGGTTCGTTGCCCTTTCTAAAAAGGAGTAAGCTCGTTACTGAAGATCCCTAAGTCTTATCGATTGGAGAAAACCGCCGGTAGTAAACAATTCGCCAAAGAATTCGTAGCCAAGCATCCGGATGATGTGAATGGTTTCGTGAGTTTTGTCGCGATGTGCTGTTCTCGTGTTGACTAACGTCACATGTCCTCGAAATATTTTGTTTATCAGACGTACAGGTTTCCTCACGTGGATTTCTTTCATCGCCGATTACGTGGTAAGTCAGCACTTAAAAATGTAATTAACAATTTCATTGTTACCGACGGGGATCGGAGGCGGGATTTGCGTTTGTTTATTTTTGGTATGATTAGTAAGCGGATTAGTAAGCTGAAGTGGCAGTGGGTCGGCCATATAGCTCGAAGAACCGACAACCGACGTAGAATAAAGGTTCTTGAGTGGCAGTCTCGTAGCGGTAGGCGAAGTGTAGGGTAACCCCCCACGAGATGGAGTGACGACCTGGTAAGACATGCAGGAAGTCGATGGATGCAGGTGGCTCAGGACCGTGCTTTGTGGCATTCCTTGGGGGAGGCCTATATTCAGCAGTGGACATATGAAAGGCTGTAATGATGATGATGATGATGATGATGATTTTTGGTATGTAGTAGTTACATCAGTTTATTATTCTCTTTAGTTCGCGTACTGTGAAATTTACAACGATCATAAAGCCTCTGAGCACATGAGTAAATAAGCCCGTGGTATACGTGTTATATTGCAGCTATATTTATTGAATAGTTGTAGCACAAATGGGTTGGCTCGACCGGGGAAGCACCACGCTGTCACAGAATACCAGCATAAAATAGCAGCTTAATGCTGCTGTGTTTCGTAAGGTGAGTGTAGAGAACCGAAGACTCTTTTTATTGGAAAAGAGCCATTCCATCTTAGTCCTCACGGTTGACGACGAATCTGCATTTTGATTCGCAAACGGTGATAGATGTAGATGTCTATAGGCCACAGCGACCATTTACCATCAGGTGGACTGTGTGCTCGCTTGTCACCCTTATCCTATAAAAAAAAATCCTGAGCTAGCTAGAATAGGCAACTCTGTCCAATTAAAAAAAAGCTATAAATCAATTTGTTGCTTATTGTGAGACAATAAAGTTAAAATTATAGAGTCATAATCAATAGAATTGTTAAAGTTTTCCTTTATGTTTGTCCACGGACAATACACGCTTGTGGACTATAAATGGATTTATTGATAACGACAATGGAGTCTATTGAATTGCCTATACAGCGCTTTAATGCCGCGTTTTGTCTATAGTTTTGCCGATTCTGCTTTTGTCTTTATTAGTGGCTTGTTGGTCCTTATGATTTGTTAGCCTTGATGTTTTAGTGCATTGTTGTTGTTTAGAGCATTTTAAATTTATTAAAAAAAAAGTTTGGTAAATGAACATAAATTATCAGAAGTCAACATTTAGGTATTGGTTACATGTCAATAATTTGCTTTTGAACGGTAATAAAACGAAATGTATTAAATTCACTACACGTAATGTTAAACAGGTGAATACCAGTGTGTTTTCCTGATTTAATGAAGTATAGTAAAGTAATACCTTTATATAAATCTGGTAGTACATTGGACCCCGCTAATTTTAGACCTATTTCTGTACTACCAACTCTTAGTAAAATTTTTGAAAAATAATTTTGGATCAATTGTTAATTTTTTTTAATACAAATAAATTACTTCATAAAAACCAATTTTGATTTACAAGGGGTCGCTCGACGTCTGACGCCGGTGTTGAGCTTATGAAATATATTTTTAATGCCTGGGAGAATTCACAGGATGCCTTAGGTGTTTTCTGTGATCTTTCCAAGGCTTTCGATTGTGTTCATCATGAAACATTAATCAGGAAACTACAACATTACGGTGTAAACAATTTGGCGCTTAGACTTCTTACTTCATATTTAAGTAACAGAACTCAAAAAGTCGTGATAAATGGTAAAGGTTCCTCCGGATCGGTAGTATCAATGGGCGTTCCTCAGGGCTCGATTCTTGGCCCATTCCTGTTTTTAATCTATATTAATGACTTACCTTATCTTGTAGGGGACAATCACGATATAGTATTATTTGCTGACGATACCTCTTTAATTTTCAAACTCAAACGGCAGGTAATTAATTATGACGATGTAAATAATGCTCTATCGAAATTAGTACATTGGTTTAACGCCAACAATATGCTCTTAAACGGCAATAAGACTAAGTGTATTAAATTTACAATACCTAATGTAAAACATTCGAGTACCAATGTGCTATTAAATGGGGAGGAGTTGAGTCTTGTGGATACCACTGTTTTTCTCGGTATTACTATAGACGCGAAACTTCAATGGGGCCCCCATATATCTAAATTAGCAAGCAGACTTAGTTCTGCAGCATATGCTGTAAGAAAGATTAGAAGTCTCACAGATGTTGAGACAGCTAGATTAGTGTATTTTAGTTACTTTCATAGCGTAATGTCTTATGGAATATTGCTATGGGGTAATGCGACTGATATTGAAGCTATATTTGTTTTGCAAAAGAGAGCTGTTCGGGCGATTTATAACCTAAATTGTAAAGAGTCCCTCAGACAAAAATTTAAAGAAATAAACATATTAACTTTGGCATCGCAATATATTTATGAAAATCTAATGTATGTACATAAAAACATAAATAGCTTTAATAAGAATAAGGATGTGCATACTTTAAACACTAGGAACAAACATAAGCTTGTAATACCAGTTACTAGACTCCACAGAATCAGTAATTCATTTATGGGGCAATGTATACGCTTTTACAACAAAATCCCAGAACATATTCAAAGTTTATCAATAAACAAGTTTAAAAGTTTTATTAAAGAAAAACTGTACAAAAAAGGTTATTATAATATCAAGGAATACATGAATGAAAATAACCCCTGGGAATAAGGTGATCGCCACCATGCTGGTTCTATTAAAAATCATTTAAAAATTGTATAAATGAAATTATTGTTAAGTGAAATATGTTTGAAAAAAAAAAGTCCCGCTGGGTTTCTTGCTGGTTCTTCCCAGGACAGAGGTATTTTCCGAACCAGTGGTAAATAAAAAACGACTTTCAATAAGAATTATGTAATAATCGATATTGAATAAAAAGTATTCTATTCTATTCTATTCTTTCAAATGGGGAGGAGCTGGGTTGAATTCACTATTTTTCTCGGTATTACAGTTGACGCGAAGCTTCAATGTGGCACTATAACAATAGTTTAGATATATGATATCTAAACTAGCTAGCCAACTTAGTTCTACAGCATACGCTGCAAAAAACATTAGATGCCTTACATGTGTTGAAACCTTCGATCAACATTGTTGATCGAAGGTTGAAACAGCTAGATTAGTTTATTTTAGTTTTTTTCGATAGCATAATGTTATATGAAATCTTGCTATGGGGTAATGCGACTGACATTCAAACTATCTTTGTTTAGCAAAAGAGAACCATAAGAGCAATTTATAACCTAGGTCCGAAGGAATCCCTCAGAGAAAATTTTAAAGAAATAAATATATTAACTTTGGCCTTTCAATGTATTTACAAGGTTGTATTCGGACGGAAAGACAGATGCTAGCAAATTATTACATACAAAAAATGGCCCTAGTTTAATTTATTGAATGAAACGCTTCCGGGGATACAGAATACAGGAGATATTCTATTTGCGATTTTGTAGTGTATTGGGAAGATTTTCAAAACAAATTAAACAAGCGTAAAGGTTAAAACAGTAAATTAAAAAAACAGAACATTTTAAGATTTTTTTTTATACCCTATGTCACTTCCACAACTATAACGAATCTAGAGGTTTTGGCGGGAACTTGACCGACGACGGATTGCTGCTTCTGTATTATTGTTTAAACAATGGTTTGAAGTGGATTTTGATATGTAAAAGTGGTGCGATTTTGTATATTAAATGTCTGCGCATGTGAATTATTAGTGGAAACTGTGAAACAAGTGCTCTGATGGTGATGTGATTCTCAAGATAAGTTGTCTGTCTGCTTAGGCGCCTTGAGATACCATCGCCAACTGTCAACTGTCTGCTAGCTCAAGTTGCCGTCCAAATCTTCCAAGGGCTGCACAATGTGACACATCAACACATTGTGAAGCAGTGTACTATGAAGGATAATCATACATTGAAACTTCAGGCTCAGAAGGGCTAGAACCCAGAGCCGTAAAGCCAGTTATTAAAAAAATATATAACGAATCTAACGACAAAGCATAATGTTCAAAATCATCAAGCCATTTAGGATAATAAAGCCGTGCCAAAAATATACTCGTATATATATACAACGTGTCCCAAAATTCAACGATAAGCCAACACCGGAGGATAGACCTGCCCCGGACTAATCGGGGAAAAAAAGAAAAAAAAATATATCCCAATTATATTTTAAGTTACATAAAAAAAATGAAATTCTTCAGAAATTGAGACCGTTTATGATAGTTTTCGATATCATGACCACAATTTTTTAAATATTTTTTTCTTTTTTTTTTTATAGGCAACCTGAATAGTACTGCTATCTACCACAATTCTTAAAAACTCCAGAATAACTCTTGTTTTATCACGAAAATTAATGAAACTTATTTTATTCTCTAAATTTTTTGAAGACTATTACTTTTAACCAAATTTAACTTATCGTGGTGTAAAAAAAAGTATGAACACTAGTATGGCAAGTTTTTTAAAAATTGACTCAACTAACCAACATTCCAAAATGGTATAATACTCTAGGAAAACAAGTTATAAAAAAATATGGGCCTATTATTTCTTAACAGGGGCCAAATGACGGTCGGGTGTAATAAAAGTATTAGTTCTTGAAAAATGTTTAATATTTCAAAACAAATGGTACAAACAGTTTCACGTGTAATTTATTAAGTTATTAACATTATAGCAAATGTTCGAACTGTTTGCCACCAGCATTAATACATGCACGACATCGCCTTAAAAATGATCGTTTTATTTGTCTTGCATATCTTCTGCTATTAATGTAATCAGCAGCCTGAGTGATATTTCGACGAAGCTCGTCCAATGTCACAATGGGTTTTGAGTAGACCCTGTTTTTAAGACAACCCCAATAGAAGAAGTCCAGGGGGTTCAAATCGGGTGAACGGGGTGGCCATAAGATAGGACCAAGTCGCCCGATCCAACGCCCTGGATACTCTTGATTTAAATATTCTCGCACAGGACGGGCATAATGTGCTGGGCAACCATCATTTTGGAACCACATGTTTTGAAGATCACTTAAGGGCACGTCGTTTAACAATTCTTGCAAGTCATTTTGTAAAAAGTTTAAATAACTATTGCCATCTAAGTTTCCTTGTAACTCAAAGGGCCCAATTACTTTACCATTTAATATGCCGGTCCATAGGTTAACCTTGAATTGATATTGGGATTTGTCTTGTCTCATCAAGTGTGGATTTTCATTACTCCAACTATGTAGGTTGTGAAGATTTAAATACCCATCTTTCTTGCACGTTGTTTCATCCAACCATAGAATTTTGTCTGGGAAGTGGGGATCTTCACTGTGCCTTTGCAGCATTACACGGCAAAATGTGACCCGTAGCGGATAGTCCCGCGGTAATAACGTCTGCACACGCCTGTAGTGATATGGGTGAAGCTTGTGACATATATATATATATATATATATATATATATATATATATATATATATATACATACACTCGAAAAACACTACCCTCCTGCTGAGAAAATCGGGTAAAAATAAAACCAACAGTGATATAAAACCGTACATAATAATCAATATCTACTAGAGATTTAGATAATGTTTTCAATGATAACGGATTTCAATTCATTAAAACAATTTAGTTTTTATTATAGAGTTCACGTACGTGAACACGTGACGATACCCATGCACACAGCAATGAAAGTACAAACGTATGCTAACAAATTTGAAAGTGAAATTTCATACGTCAGTTAGCTGTTTAAGTTCGTTCTACAGAATTGACTATGATCCCTATTTGCCTGTGGCTTTGACGATTGAGTGTAGAGCTATGAAACATTTTTTTTTAATTTTATGAAAATTTATATAACGTATTAGGATTTAGAACCTAATTTATATTTCAATGTGAAAAAAAAGTGACAATAGGATCATTTGGTTTTTCGTCCGTCTGTCTGTTTTTCAAGGCTCTTTTTCTCACTCTTCAAAACCTAGCGTACTTCCCGTTAACCTAGATACCTATAATCATGAAATTTCGCAAAAAGCAAGGTATCGCTGCAGAAGTAAACAAAAAAATCCGATAATCGTTAATTTATAGGTATATCGCACAATAACATTTTCGCAGTATAAGCATCGACTTTAATGTAGACAGATGTACGGGAGAACATTTTTGGTATTGCAAAATTAAGTATGTCCTTCAATCCGACATACTTTTTAGTTGTTTTGAAAAATGTGTTGGTTTTTTTTTATAAGATAGGGCGACAAACGAGCACACAGTCCACCTGATGGTAAGTGGTTGCTGTGACCACTTACCATAGAATCAAAATGCAGATGCGTTGTCACCCGTGAGGACTAAGATGGAACATAGATAAATATATATGTAGCAAGCTAGCAAGATGGAATGCCTCTTTTCCAGTAAAATGGGTCTCCGGTTCTCTACACTCACCATACGAAACACAGCAGTGTTAAGCATAAGCTGCTATTTTACGTTGGTATTCTGTGAGAGTGTGGTTCTTCCCCGGTCGAGCTGGCCCATTTGTGCTACAACTATACTACTAATATAGCTGCAGCGTGGCAATACCACATATGGTTCTATTAAACTACCTACATGTTTATAATTAAATTTATAAGGAATACTTAGAACGCGAGTCTTATTCGTATTTGACCGGTTTTTTTTTATTCTTTATAATACTTCGCTATTTATTCGTTTTTTAAATTTATCCAATCTATTTCCAATCTATTGCATAAACAAATTTATAATATAAGAAAAATTAAGTTCATGGGCAGCGGGCGACGTTTATCATCAGGTGAGTCGCATGCTCGTTTGCTCTTTATTTTATAAAAAATAAGGCATTTAAAGAATAATCGTTGTTTGATAATTAATAAAATTATAACTTTTTTGTACGCAATATCTAAGAGGTACTGTTTTTTTTAGATAATATATTACCCCAAACATGCTATTTCGTAAACTCAAAGTAGGTGAGACACTTTCGAAAACTTTTTATGTTGTTGAATAGTAAGGCAATGCCTTCGAGCGTAAAATAAAACAATCAGTAATTATAGACATCGTCTCTAGGCAACGGTTTATGATCAAGACTGACGTTAGTTAGTTAGTTAAATATTCCTCTGTCACCTCTGTCCCACATGATACAGAGTAGAGTATTCTCTTCTAAGTTGAATTCACTGCACACTAAAACAAAAAAGAAGTAATTAAAAATTGTGGTTACCAACCAGCTTGTCAAGTCTACACTATGACAAGTATTATCCTATGAGGCAATATATGTTCAGCAGTGGACTTTGATAGGCTGGGATGATGAGGATGGTTATGACTAAATATAGAAAAGGCGAATTTAGTATGTATCCACTTGGTGATTTATTTTAAGAAATTTCATTGTCAAAGTCGTTTGTCACTTTTACTGTGACGTGAAAGGCAGGTGAAAGTTTTTGCGCTCCGACAAGCTTGAAGGTCAAGAGCTAAAGGCGCAAATCTAGGGGAAGAGTGAAATGACTTTTAAAAAGCTATGCACGTGTTCGGAATATAAAAATTATTTCGAAAATTGCTTTTGTGTGGAGCTATTCAACATTGTATAGGGGATTTATTTTTTCTATATTAACATTATAGAAGCTTCGGAAATTTATTGTCGTACACCGTACTCACCGGACCTTGCTCCTAGATTTTTTTTATAGAATTTGGTTAACTTTTTATAGAGATCTTATCTTAACACTGATAACGCGATGAAAAAACGCCTTTAATGAATTCTATAGCGGAGGCAATTGACTTTTTATTTTTAAATATTTTCTATAAAAATTGCAAATTTTTCTACTTTATAATTTAATGGTAAATTAATATTATGCATATCTGCCGTATTTTAAGTGCCATATTTTAAGTGCGGTGGTGCACTTAAGTCAAGTATAATTTTAAGTCATGACTCGTGAAGAAACCTGCATGTCTAAGAAATAATAAAAAATATTTCGGAGACATGTGAAGTTCGCCAACACGAATTGGGGCAGTGCGGCGGACATTTTCTTTCCCTAAAAACCCTCTCAGAAATGAGAAGAGCCTGTGCCCAGCTGTGGGACGTATATAAGTTGTAACTAAGTATTAACTTACTGCTGTATTTGCCACGAGTGGTTGGTGAATTTGCACGGTTGAAATTTTATTGTTTATTGTTTACAATGGTTGTAAAAAATTAAATTTTATTTCTAAAAAGGAGTTGGTAAAATATCATTGGTTGTGAATGTGAGTTTGCTCAACTTATATTTAATTCTTCTCGGTCTGGGAGTTTATGATTGTGCTATTTAAGTAGTAAAACACCTTAACAATTAAAAAAAAATCTCGGCTTAGCTTTCCATTGACGTCCGTCGAGTTGGAGGTTGATATCTAAACATAATTGACAAGTGAATCTGCCTGCCTGGATCGCTCGCTAAGACGAGACTAGGCCGAAACGCATATAATATCTTATTTACTTTTAGTATTGGTACTGATTTTAAAGATAACATGTGTGGAGTGGGCTAAGCCCACGCTGGCCTTTTTATACTTGTATAAAATAAAATAATAATTACAGTTATTTGTCTCTTTTTAACAAAAATATTAATTTATTAATTATTGAATATGACGGTATACCATTCACAAGAACAAAATTCGCTCGCTAATTGGTAAATAAATTACAGTGACACGCACATGTAAAAATTTATGGAGTTTTGCTCATAGAATTATTACGTAATAATTCTATGGTTTTGCCATTTTGCCACGTAAAATTCTATACTTAGATTTAAACTTAATATTTACTGGAACGTGTATCGACAAAACCGTGTGTATTTTGCATAACTATGATAGTATTATGCTAATAAGAACCAGATCTAAAAATGTTGAAAATACTTGTCTCATTTGTGTGTATAAGTTGAGTATTTGTTCATCAAACAATATTCATATTACCATATTAAGGTTTATCGCTAATTTTTCAATCATGCAATAAAAGTTATTTAATAGGATAAAAACAACATGAAAAAATATAAAAGCAATTATTTTAAAGAATAAGGATGACAAACAACAGTCCACCTGTGATGGTAAGTGGATGCTGTGGCCAATAGACATCTACATCTATCCTCGATTACTAATCAAAATGCAGATGCGTGGTCACCCGTGAGGATTAAGTTGGAATGCCTTGTTACCATTATACCCTTAGCATAATCTTTGATTTTGAATTTATAGTTGTATTGTGCTAACATTAAGCTCCATTAAGTTCTTGATTATACTGTATAAAATTAAAAAAAAATTATAATCGAAAACAGTCCAAATTGTATTTCATAAATAAGTTATTATTGAATGCAATAGAAAACGGGGGTATGAGAACGGGAACAGATGAGAAGAGTGCAAAATCAGAAAAAAAAGATGATTTTAAGTAATTCGAAATAAATTTGAAATTACGTTAATAGAAAGGGGATTAGTGCTTTTTGAAACCAGAAGACGGCTTAAAACTACCTATTTATTGTTATAAATAATTAGAGCAACATAAAAACAACAATTTAAAATTAATACGGTGGTTTTGGATAACATCCTGAGTTTTACGTAAGTCGATATCGTTGACTTAGGCTTTGCTAAGCACGCACTCAGCACGACTTCGAAGTTAGCTCTATAAATATATGTATAATAAAATGACGGCTCCGTGGTAGAGGTGGGCGCCGCGCCGGCGCGGCGCCGCCACGCCACTATGCACCCGGCGCCGCCGCCGCCGAGTATCCAAAAATTCGCGCCGATTGATATCGATTCAAAGTTTTCTGTTTTCAAAAACTTCAAATTTCGCTTTATTGTTCGCATAGCAACAGATTGGCAATTTAAACCAAATGACAAGCATCAAAACCGCAACGCCCACCCGTTGGCATAGTGTGCTAAGTATGTTGGAGAGTTTGGCGCATTGTTGCAATAGGAACCCAGTTAATTCTATTCTCACCAGGATTGGCCTGGAAGATTTGAAACTGGTACAAACCGAATGGAATCTGCTGGAAGACCTCCTTAGATTTCCCCGGAAATTTCGCGAAGTAGTTGAAGTTTTATGTGCGCAAAAGTCTGTTTCACTCAACTTGGCTCTAGTGTGTCGCTCAGAATTAAAAGAGATTTTAAATTCAATCTCCGACGAAGAAATCGCTGTGATGATATCGTTAAAAAATAAGATGCTCGAGAAATTTGACCACAGGTTTTCTTTAACAAAGAATATAGTATTGGCATCTCTTCTTGATCCCAGATTTTCAGGATTAAAAGAAATCGATTCATATTTATTGGAAATGAACACAAACCGTGCAGCTTTTCTGGCAGATTGCATCAATGAGCTCATTAGGCCTTCTGATCTGCCACATTCCGAATCTGAAGCTTATCATGATGTACCAGAGCTTGTGGCTCTTCAAGCTCTTCTTCTTGTGGCAAGCTCTTCTTCGACTCAATCTTTGCTGACAAAATTATCGAAAAAGCACTGTAGTTTCAGCAACATTGATGAATCACCAGAGTCAGATTTCTCCCAAGAATGTTGGAAATATTTAGCGTCGATCGATCCTAAAGAAGTAGAATTCATGAACGGGGATGTCTTGCCTATTGGCGGGAGAAAAAAAATGTTTTCCTAAGACTAGCTGCGCTTGCCAGGACTATTCTTGCGATTCCTGCAACGAGCACCCCGAGTGAACGTGTTTTTTCCATAGCTGGATTGGTTTTAAATGCTAAGCGAGCACGTTTGAGCCCTACTCGCGTAAATAAAATAATGTTCATACAGGATAACTACAATAATTTTAAAAACACATGAATAAAACATTTCACATCCAAAAATTGCGTTTTTTTTACAAAACCAGCCACGCCGCGGCGTGGCGGCGCCGCGCTACCAATTTTTCCCAGCGCGCCGCCGCCGACAAATCTTAGGTCGGCGCCCACGGAGTCCGTGGCACAGTGGCTTAGCAATGAGTTGTTGCGCTGGGGGCCGCGGGTTCGAATCCCGCACGGAACAAGTATTTGTATGATCTACAAATGATTGTTCCGGGTCTGGATGTTTATCCTCGTGCAATTTATGTTTGTAAATTGTCTCCACGATACTGGAGAAAATCCTAGTGTGGGGGTAACGTTTTTAATAAAAAATAACGACATTGTCTCAGCTCGAAAGTGAAGTCTGAGCAAAGTCAAAGTACGGTTTATAAATCTCAGCCTAAATCTAATTGAATTGCGGTGCTGATGGTCGTGGGCTCAAACCCCACACGTAACAACTATTGGTATGGTTGTATGGCCTACAATTATTTGTAGGCCATACAACCATACCAATAGTTCATCATACAAATATGGGCATGTTTGTCCTTGGGTAATTTATGAACATGAACTGCCTTTACGCTATAGGAGAAAGAGATAGTGTAACATTTTCTTTATCTGTTGGTTTAGCTGCCAATTCAGTCACTTTGTACGGATTATTAGATTCAAAACATGACTGACGACAGTGTTAATTACAATACTATATATAAAAATAATAAAATCTAAAAGATCAGTGATCATAACTGTTTTGAAGTACCCGATTTTATATTGCTTCTTGCGTAAGAAGTTTTGTTTTAAGAGTGTTCATCAGTTGTAGTACTTTTTTCATTACATCGTAGGTACATTTATTTTGCCATTGAATTGAACATAAGTCCACATTTCTAGCGAGCCTCTTAGGACTTACGTTTAAATAGATATTATTAAGGACACTTATGCCTTCCAGGCCCTGTTATTTTTATCATTTTTCTGTTAAAAAACACAAAATGAATAATACAAAAACTTTTTACAGAAGCAATGGCTACCTCCGTCCTCCAGCCCGAAGATTGCCGAAGGGAGCACGAACCCAGACCAGAAATATCCGAATCGCCGAGACTGACCGAAGATGAACGGTTGCAAATACTGGAAGCTAAAGAACGGGAAACTGGTGAACTGCCATCAGAACTAAGAGAAAGAGCTAGAGTGGAACTTAGAGAAAACCCAGCGTTAAGAGAACAAGCGTTGGCTCAGATGAGACATTTTATAGAAAAACATCCGGCTATTAGAAAATGTCGAACTGGTAAGTACTTTTTTATCGTGGAGAAATCCTCATATATACCCTCCGCTCCGGGGGCAACGGAAAGATTATACCGGATTCTAACACTTGGGACGTTTCCACGTAACATAACTCACCAACCCAGAAAGTCGACTACTGAGAAAGAATAATTTAAAATTAAAAATTTTGTACAGCCGACTTCAATATAAGCTATTAAGAATAACTCAAAAACTATTGGTCTGACCTTGATCAATATCCCAATTCATATGGGACCACACGAGAAGTACCAGCTTTCAAACAAAAAAAGAATCATCGAAATCGGTTCACCCAGTAAAAAGTTATGAGGTAACACACATAAAAAAAAACATACAGTCGAATTGAGTACCGTCTGCTTTTTGGAAGTCGGCAGAAAATAGTAGATGGCGAAAAAAAAACAAAACATTATAGTATGGTTACAAATTAATATTTTATTTAAGAAAATATTTTTGCGACCTTGATAAATTTAGACCCTAAATATAGTGCGATACTAAATTATACGAGTACATGGTTATTTTGCAATAACCGGCCAAATTTGCAGAGAAGGTTCAGAATAAGTAATAAAAGTAAATGGTGAAGAAAAGTTAATTAAAAAAAATCTAAAACGTTCTGCCTTTTTTATATTTTAAATTGAAAATGCGTGGTAATGCATTATTTTAACTAAATTTACTGCACACGCACACATTCGTAAGGGTCAATAGATAGGGAAAAACGTTGTTGTCTAAATCACATTCAATTTGGGATTTTATCAAATAAAAATAGGAGCCTTATTTACTCGTATTTTCAAAAACTACAATAACGGTATATCATTATTTATATACTAGCTGACTCGGCAGACGTTATTCTGCCCTTACTGGTTGGTGGCGCGATGTGTTTCGTTTTCACACACACACACACACACACACACACACTTTTCTATAGATTTATTATGCGTCTATACGTGAAGAGGATTTAGCTATCTAAATCCTCTTTAGGACTAATGGAAATATTACCAGCTATAATGACAATAAACTTAAAGAGAAAAGGAAAAATATAACCCCTTTATTGCTCAACCGTAAGCGGGTAAAAAGTTAACTATATGTTAGAGACGGTCATTTACTGTCTACATACATAATTTCATTGAAATCTGTCCAGTAGTTTTTGCGTGAATCGTGAACACACAATTTTTCAACATATTTATTTATTATTATTATATTATATTATTATAATATTATACAGATCTATATTATATGTATAGATTTGAACTTAAATTTAAATTTTGGCTACTCTGAAAAATAACCCTGTATAGAAGGGATGGCAATTCTAATTGTGACCGCCATAAATGTGACCCGCACTAAAAAGATAGGCTATTATACTAGCTAAAATAAGTGTATAAAATTTAATAATTTAAAATTAAAAATTTTGTACAGCCGACTTCAATATAAGCGACTTCAATATAGGTTATTTAAGAATAACTCAATAACCATTGGTCTGACCTTGATCAAATTCATATGGAACCACACGAGAACTATCAGCTTTCATATAAAAAAAAGAATCATCGAAATCGGTTCGCCCAGTACAAAGTTATGAGGTAACACATATAAAAAAAAACATACAGTCGAATTGAGTACCGTCTCCTTTTTGGAAGTCGGCAGAAAATACTCGTTACTAGTCACTTTAGTACCCTTTGTTTAAAATTAGCACTAATATTGGGTAGAACTCTTTTCTTAAACTCACATATTATAACTATGTCCTCACATTGAATTTATTTAAGAGCTACATTAAAATGCGAATGAATGTTTAAATTAACGAGGAGAAACACTTCACTACAAGATAAGTTTAGAGTCCTCGTAAACATTTAAAAAGGTAGACATTTATTATTAACGTTTTCATTCATTGATGTAGGTACAATGAAATTGGAGACTGTAGTCGTAATAAGAATGAAATAAAATACATTCAAACACAGGCAAAATGATTAAAAATAAATTAGTCGAAAACTTACACTACTTGCTGTTTTATTGTTTTACATTAAAATAAGTTGTTTATAACGGAATAAAATGGAGTGTATTTGGGTTTTAATGTAGTGGCGGTTAAGAATATCCACTACCCCATATCTTCCCGTGGGTGTCGTAAAAGGCGACAAAGGGACACAGGCAGGAGATGGGCAGCAGCATCTTCCTGGTAACGGCAAAATACAATAAAAAACTGCGGTTGCCAACCCGCTCGCCAAGCGTGGCAACTATGGCAATATACCCCCCATAATGAAAGTTACGAAGAGACGGCCCCCAGTCCCCGGCGGCCCCGCTATTCCTGGCTACGGTGGCGACCATGGTAACGGCGGGGCAGGGGGTGCTAAGAATCTCCGGTGGAGGTTCGGTTGCCACCTACAACGACTTGACCTGGCAACATACAACGCACGGACCCTGAGGACTGACGAGAAGATTGTGGAGCTGGAAGAAGAGATAGACAAGTTACGCTGGCATATTATAGGATTATCCGAAGTCCGAAGAGAGGGGGAGGACACGGTAATCCTCGAATCCGGCAACTTGTTCTATCACCGGGAGGGCGACCATCTGTCCCAAGGAGGTGTCGGATTTATCGTCCACAAGTCTCTCGTTAACAACGTTGTAAAGATTGAGAGTGTGTCGAGGAGGGTTGCGTACCTTATACTCAGAATCACCAAACGGTATTCGCTGAAGGTCATACAGGTTTACGCACCAACCTCGGCACACCCCGATGAGGAGGTGGAGGAAATGTATGAGGATATCTCTAGAGCCATGCATTCCTCCAAAACCCAATATACGGTGTTAATGGGAGACTTCAATGCAAAACTAGGCACAAGAGAGAACGGTGAGCTGAAAGTGGGGAAATTTGGAATAGGGCAACGGAACCCAAGGGGCCAGCAGCTGGCCGACTTCATGGAGAAAGAGGGACTCTTTATGATGAACTCTTTCTTCCAGAAGCGGCCCCACAGGAAGTGGACCTGGTCGAGCCCCGACGGTTCGACAAAAAATGAGATTGACTTCATTATGACGACCAAACGACAACTGTTCAGTGATGTCTCAGTGATCGCGAGGGTGAAAACCGGCAGCGATCACCGAATGGTTAGAGGGACACTGAACCTAAACGTTAAGTTGGAGAGGTCTCGTCTAATGAAGTCAACGCTCCGTCCCCCTCGTGCTCTAATCCAAAGTCCCGAAACCTTTCAGCTCGAGTTACAAAACCGTTTTCAGTGCCTAGAAGACTGCAATGAAGTGGACGATTTGAATGACAAGCTCGTGGAAACTGTCCATGCGGTCGGAGCTAAGTTCTGCAAGACCCGCCGCAGAAGAACACAAAAACTCTCCGATCACACTCTTAGTCTCATGGCTGTTAGACGGGAGATGAAGCTACATTCTTCAACAGATTTGACAGCATACAGGCAACTGAACAGACAGATCTCCAAATGCATGCGGCGGGACTTACGCAACTTCAATACAGCTCGTATTGAAGAAGCGATCGAGCGGAACCAAGGCTCCAAAGTCTTTGCCAGAGATCTGTCTGCCAGAAAGAGCCAACTGTCAAAGCTGAAGACCGAATGTGGCAGCATCGTTTCCGGGGCACCTGAGATTTTGAGTGAGATTGAGAGGTTCTATGGGCAGCTGTACACGTCATCGCTGGAGCCACACGCAAGTGTGAGTAACGATCCAAGAGCGAGTCTTATCCGACATTATTCCGATGATATCCCGGACGTCAGTCTGAGCGAGATTAGAATGGCTCTCCAGCACCTTAAAAACGGCAAGGCCCCAGGCGAGGATGGAATTACAGCGGAGCTTCTGAAAGCGGGTGGAAGACCGGTACTTGAGGTCCTTCAGAAGCTCTTTAATTCCGTCCTCCATGGTGGCATTACACCGGAGGCGTGGAGCAGAAGTGCGGTGGTCTTGTTCTTCAAGAAAGGCGACAACGCTCTCTTGAAGAACTACAGACCGATTTCCCTTCTGAGCCGCGTCTACGTGCTGTTTTCGAGAGTCATTACGAATCGTCTCGCGCGCAGACTTGATGTCTTCCAGCCTCCCGAACAAGCCGGTTTCCGAAAGGGCTTTAGCACCATAGACCACATACATACCCTACGGCAAATTGTACAGAAGTCCGAGGAGTACAATTTGCCACTATGTCTGGCGTATGTGGACTATGAGAAAGCCTTTGATTCCGTCGAAATTTGGGCGGTGCTGCAGTCCCTTCAGCGGTGCCAAGTTGACTCTCGGTATATCGAAGTGTTGAAGTGCTTGTACAGTAGGGCTACGATGGCTATCCGAGTACAGAACCAGAGTACGAAACCTATCCAATTGCAGAGAGGTGTAAGACAGGGTGACGTCATATCCCCGAAACTCTTCACCGCTGCATTGGAAGACGTTTACAAGCTTCTGGACTGGAAAGGATACGGTATCAACATCAATGGCGAGTACATCACTCACCTTCGATTTGCCGACGATATAGTCCTTATGGCAGAATCGCTGGAGGACCTAAGCACTATGCTCAATGACCTCAATAGTGTTTCCCAACGGATAGGTCTTAAGATGAACATGGACAAAACAAAGATCATGTTTAATGTCCATGTCACACCTATGCCGGTAGTTGTTGGGAACACTAAGCTCGAAGTTGTTGACGAGTATGTTTACCTGGGACAAATAGTCCGACTAGGTAAGTCCAACTTCGACCGAGAGGTCAATCGACGGATTCAACTCGGCTGGGCAGCGTTCGGGAATCTACGACACATCTTCTCGTTAGACATACCTCAAAACCTTAAAACGAAATTGTACAACCAGTGCGTGTTGCCAGTGATGACTTACGGATCTGAGACGTGGTCCTTCACTGCTGGCCGTATGAGGAAGCTCAAGGTCGCTCAGCGAGCTATGGAGAGGGCTATGCTCGGAGTTTCTCTGCGTGATAAACTCAGAAATGAGGATATCCGCAGTAGAACCAGAGTGACCGACATAGCCCAACGGATTAGTAAGCTGAAGTGGCAATGGGCCGGCCATATAGCTCGAAGAACCGACAACCGATGGGGAAGAAAGGTTCTCGAGTGGCAGCCTCGTACCGGCAAGCGAAGTGTAGGGCGTCCCCCCACTAGATGGAGTGACGACCTGGTAAGATATGCAGGAAGTCGATGGATGCAGGTGGCTCAGGACCGTGCTTTGTGGCATTCTTTGGGGGAGGCCTATGTTCAGCAGTGGACTTGTGAAGGGCTGTAATGATGATGATGATGAATCATTTATTATTTCACAATTCATTCACACATATTTCATATCATTCTGATATGTAAAAAATCTATCTTCTTCTATACTATAATAAAACTCTAACACGACGTCTGTCTGAACACGCATCACGCTAAAACCTGTGAATCGATTTGGATGGGACTTTCACTGGCAGATAGCTGGTGTAATAAGGAGTAACATAGGCTACTTTTATTTTAAGGTTCCGCGCAAAAAAACTAGTATAAAGTCTTGTTAATTTGCTCTTATAGTAAAATAAAATCCCAATAGGCTTTGAAAATTCAGAAATTGACTTTTTCAAATTTTAACGTACCTTACCTTAAGTCTAGGCCTCGTGCACTAAATCCATCGCTCGAGTACGTTGTAGACACTAATCCAAAGAGTTTTTCAGCGTTATATGCTCCCTACGAGGTAATCTTTATACATTAGCCTCGCATGTCCAGCTGTGAACTTTTGATAAGTTGCAATGAATGAATGACATAATTTCTTTCCAGATCCACCATTTTTGTTACGTTTCCTCCGCACAAAGAAGTATTCGATTCCACAGGCGTGCTCTATGCTAGAGAGATATTTGACGATCCGGCAAATGTACCCACAATGGTTTCAAAAATTGGATCCGTTGGACCCAAAAGTGGCTGCTGTTATAGACGCTGGATATTTGGTTCCGCTGCCGAAGAGAGATGCAGAAGGAAGAAGAGTTGTGTTGTCATGCATGGGTAAGTATTTCAAACCGAATCTACCTTTTTCTTACAAGCTCAGACCAACAAAGGAATAATATAGAAGAAGCCCGCGTTGCATATATTTCAAGTGACGAAAAACTCCAGCCAAAATCATGTTCAATTTATTGTAAGAACACGCACTAATGCATATAATATATGAATAAAAAATTATCTGATTGGGTGTATTAGAGGCGACTGTTACTGGCTAAAGAAAGAAAGAAGAAAGATGTGTGCGTGAATGCGTGTGTCGTGAATGCGTGCCGTGAAGTTCATGGTCAGTTAAAATTTAAGAACTCCGTTTATCTTTCTTGACCCGAGTTTACAAGTACTGGTATTTTTTTTATTAATGATTTCTAATTTAAGTAGTACAATAATTCAATAATGTTTATTTGAAAACTTGAAAGATTTCTGTACGTGGCAGAGCCACGCTGCAGCTAAATTACTTATATTATTTGAGTGTGTGTGACCGGAGACCCTTTTTACTGGATACGAGGCATTCAATTTCAATTTCTGTACTACCAACATTAAGTAAAATTTTTGAAAAAATTATTTTAGAGCAGATGTTAAGGTTCTTTAATATTAATAAATTGCTACATAAAAATCAATTCGGTTTTACAAGGGGTCGCTCAACAACTGACGCTGGAGTTGAGCTTATTAAACATATTTTTTGTGCATGGGAGAATTCAGAGGATGCTTTGGGTATATTTTGTGACCTTTCCAAGGCCTTCGACTGCGTTCACCATGAGACATTAATCAGGAAGCTACAGTACTATGGTGTCAAGAACACAGCGCTTAAACTTATAATTTCATATTTAAGTAATAGAATGCAGAAAGTTATTATTAATGGTAAAAGTTCTTCCGGCTCACCTGTACTAATGGGTGTCCCTCAGGGCTCAATTCTCGGCCCATTCCTGTTTCTAGTGTATATTAATGACTTACCTTCTATTGTAGAGGATAATCATGATATAGTATTATTTGCTGATGATACTTCTTTGATTTCTAAACAAACGTAAATCATTTAAATGTGACGAAGTGAATAATGCTATATCAAAATTAGTGCATTGGTTTAACGTTAATAATTTACATTTAAACGGAAATAAAACTAAATGTATTAAATTTACAACAACGAATGTTAGAAATCTGAGTACCAATGTGTTTTTAAATGGGGAAGAACTGAGCCCTGTTGAATCCACTGTTTTTCTTGGCATCACTCTCGACGCAAAGCTTCAGTGGGGCCCCCATATATCCAAACTAGCAAGCAGACTAAGTTCTGCAGCCTATGCTGTAAAAAAGATTAGAGGTCTCACTAGTGTCGAGACAGCTAGATTAGTTTATTTCAGTTATTTCCATAGCATAATGTCTTATGGGATTTTGCTATGGGGACATGCGGCTGATTCAGAAACTATTTTTGTTTTACAGAAGAGGGCCATTAGAGCTATTTACAACCTAAAACTGAGAGAGTCTCTTAGAGATAAATTTAAAGAAATAAATATATTAACTTTGGCCTCTCAGTATATTTACGAAAATTTAATGTATGTTCACAAAAACAAAGGTAGTTTTAGTAAAAAAAGTGATGTGCATTCTGTAAACACTAGGAACAAACACAAGCTAGTGATACCAGTTTCTCGACTCCACAGAGTCAGTAATTCATTCTTGGGGCAATGTATACGCTATTACAACAAGGTCCCGGAAAGTGTACAGGCTCTCTCCATTAGCAAGTTTAAATGTTTTGTTAAGTTGAAACTGTATAAAAAGGGTTATTATAGTATAAATGAATACATGGTTGATAATAACCCCTGGGAATGAGGTGATCGCTTCCAAGCTGTTTCTAAAATAAATTTTGTACTTATATAGTTAGTACAACCATTATTGTAAAATTTGCTTTAAAAAAAAAGTCCCGCTGGGTTTCTTGCTGGTTCTTCCCAGGACAGAGGTTTTTTTTTCGAACCAGTGGTAGAGTAAAAAATGACTTTCAATAGGTATTACAAATGTGATCTATATTTAATAAAAAAATTATTCTATTCTATTCTATTCTATTCTATCCAATCTCAGTCCTCGGGGGTGATAAGTGATAACTGAGATCCTAATTGAGGAAAAATGTGGATGTCTATTAGCCACAGCATCCACTTACCATCAGATGGACTGTGTGCTCGTTTGTCAGCCATATTTCATAAAAAAAATGCCCACAACATTCTAACCAAAATCATAAATGTGAAAAGAGGATCAAATCCGGTACAATCAATGTACGGGGATGTCGGCATCGCCCATAAATTACTTGATATCTGAACGAGTGCCAAGTTTCATAAACCACAATATAGGAATGTACAAATACATATGACGTTGTTCGATTAAATTAAAAAAAATGTTCTTATTTGATATGGAATTTATAACGAAAGTTATAATAATCAATAAATTAGGTGATAATATTTACTCAAGCATAATTTTACTTCTTTTTGCTGTACATGAAACCATAGTGTGCAACCTCTAGTGGCAACCTCGTACCGGTATGCGAAGTGTATGGTGGTCACCCACTTGATGTAGTGACGATCTGGTACGATATGCAGGAAGTCGATGGATGCAGGTGACTCAGGCTTATGTTCAGGAGTGGACTTGTAAAGGGCTGTAATGATCATGATGATTATTAAACTATAAACTATTTATTAGATATAAAATGTTAGTATTATATATTGATTACATAAGACTATGTAGTCAACATATGGATGTAAAGAAGGCGAGAGAGGTGTATCAGGATCGTGCCAAATTGAAGTCCGTAGTCTCTGACTACACCTCTGGGTGACTGGCGTGAGTGTTTTTGTATGTATGTATATATATTATATATTTACGTATGTATGTATAGTATTGTATATTGGTGATCGTAGGTAGCACGAAATGGTTCATGTAATATTATACGGTGCCGGCACATCGCTCTTTTTTTTTAGAATTTAGCTGACACCTTACCGTGTGTCTAGATCTTATAGCTAACTATTGATATATATATATATATATATATATATATATATATATATATATATATATATATATATATATATATATATATATATATATATATATATATATATATATATATATATATATACTAGAGCCCAATGACTTCGTCAATCTTACTTAGCGGTACCATGTAGCGACATTTATGGAAATGTATTAAATAAAGAACGATGTATTTAGCGCGTCAAATTTTCATATCGATATACATCGCAACCGCTTCCGTAGATAGATAATAGATGGCGCTAGAGTAGTCAAGTGAGCTCGGCCACGGTCCTTATTGCTTTGTAAGAGAGATATACACTAAAATTATTTCATACAGGTCGCTTCGACCCTCATCTATACGACAGCTGTGTAATGGCTCGCGTCCATTCAATGATAGTGGAACTTTTACTGGACGAACCTCGCTCCCAGCTCCTCGGCTATACACACGTCAATGACGAGGCCGGTATGCAGATGCCACACGTCAGTCTCTGGTCTCTCAGCGATGTACGAATCATGCTCAATTGTATACAGGTAAGCAGTTATTCAGGTGTAAATTACTTGTTTTTATTATTTATTTATTTAGGCAGCCTTGTTGTAAATGTTACAGTACGCGAGTATTAACCTGGGTTCGATTCCCGGCGGCAGCAATGAAATTGTTAGTAGCAATTTTGCTACTAACAATTACTACTCGGTGGTGAAGGAAAACACCGTGAGAAAACTTGCATGTCTGAGAAATAACAAAACAAAATATTTCGAAGACATGTGAATTTCGCCAACATGCATTGGGACAGCGCGACGGACATTTCCTTGCCCTAAAACCCTCTCAGAAATGAGAGGAGCCCTTCCTTTTATTTGTATAAATGATATATATTTCATTATAATAAAACTTGGCTGTACCCAAGTTAGCTGCGAGAAAGGTTTTTGGAAAGTCCGTAAGAGGAATTCGGCATTAAAAATATCATGTGTCGATATGTCATAAAAAAAGAAAAGAAAGATCGAATTTTATTACATGTCGTTAAAGTCCAAGTGACTGCTCCAAGTGACGGCTCTGTGGCGTTGTGGCTCAGTGATCATGTACGGAACAAGTATTTGTATGGATCTGTGCAATTTACGTTTATATACTGCCTTAAATTTGCAGGAGAAAAACGTAGCGTGATAAACAATTAAGCTTTAAACACAGAATAAATAATAGTACAAGATTATAACTTAAATAAAAACATTTAAAAACCCACGAAACAAAAAGAGTTGATGATCTTCAAACAACGGCTGAACAGATTTATTTGAAATGAACAATCTAGATTAAAACACCCTTCAAACGAAAAAAGCTTTATCAAAATCGGTTCATCCTCTCAGGAGCTATGTTACCACAGACAGACACACAGATACACAACTATACAGATACCAAACTTATAACCTACTTCTGTTTTCATCGGGGGTTAAAAATATAAAGCACCATACGTGCCGCGTCACTGCTGCGGCCTGGTATTCATTATTTTTTGGAATGAAGTTCCTTGTCGCACGGTACGAATTTGCCGGATGGGGGCTAGGCGAGAAAAAGCGTAAGATTTTTCCCTCACGACCCCCTTTCTGTAGTGTGAGCGAGATAGAGTAATATCCATCTCCCTCGCACTTTTTCTTATCTTGCCATGAAAGAAACATTATTTTAAATGACGTTTCATTTTAATAGACGCTAATAATTCATTTATTTGTACTTTTTAATTAATAATATAATACGTTTATCAATAATAATAAACTGCGAAACGAACTTGTTCCACGACACTCACGCATGTTTTTTTTGTTATGTTTAATCCAGGGTGAAAGGACATCGGTACACTTTTAGTATTGATTGTGAAAGTAAAGTTCATACATATAGGTGTCTCACTTGTTCGTTAAGTATAACATAAGGCGAATCTACCGAAATTAAAAGAGTGATGAAGAATAATGATTAATTTATGAATATATTATTTTTCTTATGTGGTAGAGCCATGCTACAGCTATATTACTGGTATAGTTGTAGCACGAATGGGTCGGCTCGAACGGGGAAAGACCACGCTCTCACATAATACCAGCGTAAAATAACAGCTTAACACTGCTGTGTTTCGTATGGTGAGTGTAGAGAACAGGGTACCCATTTGACTGGAAAAGGGGCATTCCATCTTACTCCTTACGGGTGACAACGCATATGCATTTTGATTCGCGAACGAGGATAGATTTAGATGTCTATGGGCCACAGCAACCACTTACCATCAGGTGGACTGTCTTCTCGTTTGTCACCCTAGCCTATAAAAAAATATTACTAACGACTTTTACTCGCTATCGGAAAATTCGTCGGAAATTCCTATATATCTATAACAGTGGTAGAGCCACCCGGCAGCTTTTGCTGTCGCACGGATGGGCCGGCTCGAACCGGGGTGGTACCACGACCTCACAGAATACCAGCGTGAAGTAGAGGCTTACTTCTGCGTTTCGCTTGGTGAGTGCAGGTGGCCGGAGGCCCTTTTTACTGGAAATGAGGCATTCCATCTTAGTCCTCACGGGTGACAACGCATCTGCATTTTGATTCGCAAACGAGGATAGATGTAGATGTCTATGGGCCGTAGCAACCACTTACCATCAGGTGGACTGTGTGCTCGTTTGTCACCTTTATCCTATATAAAAAAAAATATTTGTTAACTTCATCATCATCATTAAATTATTTCACCATATATTGCTTCAAAGGGGGGACTATTTTCCTTGGTAGCCACGCTTGGCAGGCGTGTTGGCAACCGAATTTTAGTATTATTTTGAGTTATTATCAGGAAGATACTGCTGCACCTGTTTCATTTCCCACTGTTGCCTCCTACGACACCCACGGAATGGTTCAGAGTAGTGAATTCTCTAGAACCACTTCACCACAGATAATACTTTTGCTATACTCACTTATGTTTTTTTTTGCAGAATTCTACACCTATGCGTCACAAGTGCACACATTTTGTGAACATTCCTCATTACGGAGTGAAGTTTTTCGAGTTCGCCGTATCTCTACTAAGTGAAAAATTAAAAGATCGAGTTATGGTAATAATATTTTATTATTTTAATCATATCTGGTTGTAGTACGCGGCAGTAAAGAATATATTTCAAGCATAAAAATATGTATTAAGCAAAGTAAATATAAATAAAAATAAAAATAGCCTTAGCAAGTGACTATCGCCCACAATCGGCTAGCTACTACCACAGTAAATACTACTCTATAGTGCGTTGCCTTTTTCATTAGGCAAAAAGGCATTATAATACGAGTAATAAATCAGTGACAACACTGGTTTATTGCTCGTATTATAATCAGAAATGAAAACTAACGGTATTATAATATATATTATACATGTTTTTTATTTATTTTATTTATTTAAACTTTACTGCACAAAAATGTACAAAGTCAGACTTAACGTCTACTAATCAGCCCATAAGTAAACAGAGAACCCTACATTGGAAGTGCAATAACATTTATAAGAGAAAGGAAACTATCAACAACCTAACTATATGAAAATTAATTGAACGGATTAACAAATAATGTGTATTACTTATACAATATTTTACAGTATTTTACTAATTTATTAAAGTTGAAGTGATTAAAAGGTATTTTTAACATTGTGGTGAACTTCTCCCATTACTTTGTCATATTCTATTATTCAACTGTATTGTAGAATTAAATTAACTAACATTAGCACTACACGACCATTCAACCCTTCAACTTCAAATGTTCGCCAGAATCTGAGCGAACAGGTTTGATTCAAAATCTGCGCATGTAGACGACGCAAAGATAAAAAAAGAGTGAAAATGATGGTTAATAAACATCGAAATAAAACAGTGTGTTATGTAGAGAGGCCGGTTCGTGCTTCGTTCGAGTTGCAGAACTAGTAGTGTTCTTACTGTCACTGTCACCAGTCATCGAGCTAATTCAGCCGAGCCAGGTACGCGCACTAACTAACCCCCTACACATCGAACGCTGGAAATTGTTGAAGGGTTGGGTGATCTCTATAGAGCAGTATTACACCTACTGTTAATAACAGTGCGTTTAGCAAATAACAAAATCTTTGTTTAACTTGACAACAAAAATAATGACGTCGGATAACCTCATAGTCATAGAGCAACATAAGCCACCACCGGACTGGAGGGGAGTTGCCATACGCAGGCGTTCCCTTCTGTCAAAGTATAAGTCTACATGGTCCTATGTGTGTAATAAATTTAGTTGCAGCCGCACTGCTCACTAGACTAAATCTAGTGCGCGGCTGAATCGACGCCCTACAAAAATGCCGATTTGTTCAGTTTTTTGCTGCAAAAAGATGTCACGTCTTTAAACTTGCTTCTTTAATAACAGTCGTGTTATTTCGGATTTGTTTACAAACACAGGTCGTCGACCCACATATAATATACCAAGCGGTCGAGTGAGTGATCCGAGTCTTTATTCGAGTTGTCGCTGTTACCGAGCGATGCTGTTTTGTATCTATGCGCGTGGGAAATTGCTAGTTTATTCTTTTAATTATTATGTGTGAGTTTTGTTGTGACAGGCCATAGTTTTAAAGTGCACAGATTTCCTCCCTCAAAAAATGACGGACAGTTCTGTATCGGGAAAAAATGCTATGGCTACTCCCCTCCGGTCTGCCACCGGCCTGTGTTGCTCTAAGAGTAACATTATAATTTTAACAACTGTCAAATGTCATTAAAAAATTATATTTTGTTGCAGTTTCATCGTACATCAGAAGAGTTGATAAAACACGTCGACCCTGCTATTTTGCCTAAAGAATATGGCGGCACAGTCCCCTTGAAGGATATGGTAGAGGAACTTAAGCGTAACCTTCTAAAACGCAGAGAGGAACTCCTTGCGTTGGACGAGATGTGTGTTGATTTGTACGCTTTAGAGAAAAATGATTTAACCCAAGATATACATTCAACTGCTGGTTCGTTCAGGAAACTGGAACTAGATTAGAACGATAGTGTATTTTGCTATATAGAAAGTAAGCGATACTATGTTAAAAAATAAAATGTTATTTGAAAGTATAGATACGAAATGCGTTACAAAATTATAGTCAAAAATTTTAATAAAGATTCCATAGTCGTAAACGATACGCAGCAGTAAGAGGACTATGTAGTATAAAAATATGGAGAAAGACAATGTAAGTTATCAAGGCCATCGAAGATAAAGATTGGAAATAAAATATAAAGCCTTTATGAAGAAAAGTTTCACGTGCTTTAGATTAGGTGCGTTCAGAAAGATATAATATTATTCACATAGTGTGTAAAATTTATGAATATCGGAATAACAAATATTAGTCCTTTCAATTTCACAATCCAATTTTCGAAAAATTTGTCACGATATTCCGGAGTTGCGAAATCCCGGAATTTTGGAATGCATGATGTTGTGGTTAGACATTTTATACGTCTACAAACTTTCAACTAGCTATGTATATGATTTTCGACTGCTTTAAATAGACCAGCCCCCTTCCTACTGTATACTTAGGTATACTAGTCTCCTCTGAGTTCATGCAGTCACTTTTATCATAATACTATCTTTTATAGATCATTAGGTCAAGCAACAAAAATGAAAACTCCATAATAATAATTATGAAAAAAAAATTTAACAAAAAAACAACCAAAGAACGTTAAGTAGATACTGATCGCTCAGTACCGTTTTACAACTCAGTGACTTTGATTGAAATTAGTTTAAGAAAGAATGAATGGCTAACGTGTTTAGGTAAAGAAATGAAAAAAAATCTTTACCTCGTTCTTGCTGGCCTGTCCCTTTCATAGACTCTAAAACCCTATTAAAAATACATACGTGGTAGAGCCATGCTGCAGCTATATTACTGGTATAGTTGAAAAACGAAGGACCACGCTCTCACAGAATACCAGCGTAAAATAGCAGCTTAACGTTGGTGTGTTTCGTATGGCCTATATCGGAGACCCTTTTTACTGGAAACGGGGCATTCGTCTTAGTCCTCACGGGTAACAACGCATCTACATTTTGATTTGTAATAGAGGATAGATGTAGATGTCTATGGGTCACAGCAACCACTTATCATCAGGTGGACTGTGTTCGATTGTCATTATATGGGATCTATACCTATTAAAAAAAATTGTTTATGTACGATATTGGCAGGTAAGATTCCGGAATCGATGAAGAATTACGTATGTCACGTAGCGGAGTTAATTGGTATTTTGGTCTGTATTTTCAAGACTCGATTAACGAATACGTATCAACGTATCTATACTTTTCTTATATCATTGCAGTTATTATTACTAAACACAATATTATGGTGCAGAAATGTGATTTTTTACTTTTTAAGACATAGATACACTATTGTTATTTTAAAATTTTTATAAATTGATCAAACACAGTGGCTTTTTATTTGTGATGTAAAAATACTATATATTTTTAATTACTTACTGTTTTAACTGTAAGTATAGATTACACAGTAAGTAATAAAAATAGTAGTAGATTTATAGGAAAATTAAAACAGACAAGGTATTAAATGTTGGCGAAAATACTAGTAAATAGGCAAGGTGCTATTGCCTTCCCTTAAATGATGATAATATTATATAATTTAAGATTTTTCTTTTTTAAATATATAAATAGATCTCAAGATTTAATCTTAAAATGCTTTTCACGCTCAAATATATTTTGAGCACTATTTTAAAATAAGTAAAGTTGTCGATTTCCTTTAGAGAAGTACCTATCCATAGTTTCAACCTCTTAGTTACTAGTGAGCTAATGGCAGCCGTCGGTGGAGTCACGTTACCATTCGTATCAGGTTGTTCCTCATTGTCCACAGACAATGTTTATATTAATAATTGTTAATAAACTAAATATAAGGCGATTTCATGCCAACTTGACAACCTGACTGCTGCTTGTTGTACTTAAGTAATGTTTACTTTTGAAATTTTATAACAGCTTATGACTCCGCTAATAAAACTAATTTCATGTTTACTTTTGTTAATTACGTAACGCAACATTATGATTTTAGCAATAAATATTTTACTACTATTATCTGGTTTTGGTTTTTGTTTTTTCTTTATCGATGACAAAAGTGTAAGATTTTTCTGTCACGACCCTTTCTGACGTAGTGTAGGCGACTTGGCGGCTACAAGGAAGCGAAATAGAATAATATCCATCTGACTCGCACTTTTTCTTATCTTGCCATGAAAGAAATATTATTTTTTTTTAAATGTCGCTTCATTTTAATAGACGCTAGTAATTCATTTATTTGTATTTGTGAATCAATAATATTTTATCAATAATAATGTACTAACTTCGTTCCAACCGAGTGTTCGAGTGTTCCACGACACTCACGCATGTTTTTTTAAATAAATTACTTTTGTTTTTATTAATTCTTTCGGAAGCCATCAAACGCCTGCGCGTGATATTAAATGCTTGAGAGGCATTCCCCCGTCCTAAACATGTCCGTCTGGATTGAGGAAAACCACCTAGTTTTTTTTTAATAAAAGCGCGTGTATACTAGTATATTCGACGATTTTGTTAGGACCAATAATGAAATTTGTTGTAAAATGAATCAAAAGTTAAGTTAGTAATCTCCTTAATTTTAATGGACAGGATACCCATTATTTATTAGACATTACGATGACCATGTTTTTTTCAACCCTAAGCGGTGACAGATGTAGGTGCCTATGATCCATATCATCCACTCACCATTAGGTGAGTTGGGTGCCCTTTTGTCGCCCTAACTTCTATAAAAAATATTTTTTCAATATTCTTATGGATTATACGGATATCACGTAAAGAAGTCCTGAGAATATGACTCATATGGCCAGTAGTAAACCACGTCCCGGTTCCGTATGTCATCATTGGCAACACACAACGATTGTATCTACACTTACACTCTGAGGTGATTCGGACGGACGACGGAAGAAAGTCTGTCGCAATTTCCGCAATGCGGCGCAGCTGGGTTGATTTGTCGATTGACCTCTTGTTCGATGTTGAAAATTCTTCGCACATCATCTTCCTCTTCTTTTCATCGACTCTTCTATGACCCACTGCTAGATATACCTAGGTATCGCTCACAGATATTTGCGTTAATGCTGCAACTTTTATTGTATTCCTATGTTTTGCCACTTCATACTGGGAAGTTTGTAGCTAGGACATCCCGGATCATTTTCTGCCGACTTCCAAAAAGGAGACGGTACTCTATTCGACTGTATGTTTCTTTTATGTGTGCTACCTCATAACTTTTAACTGGGTGAACCGATTTCGATGATTCTTTTTATTATTTGAAAGCTGGTACTTCTCGTGTGGTCCCATATAAATTTGATCTCGGTCAGACCAACAGTTTTTGAGTTATTCTTAATAACTTATATTGAAGTTGGCTGTACAAAATTTTTATTTTTAAATTATTTATTAAAATGTTAGCGGGAAAGACGATTCAAAAGTTTAATTAAATGTGACGGTGTTGAATGCCAAACAACGAAGGCCACAAACGCCTTGTTACATATTAGAACAAAGATGACATGTCTGTCATTACACTGGTTTTCTTAACTTTTGAATTGGAACGAAACAGAGATTTCACTGCGGATTGCGGGTAAAAATCGGTACATATAGAGCAGACTAAAATCTAGGCAAAAACGAAATTTTAAAAACAAGATCACTGACCTGACCGGCCTCTTCTGCTGTATGCCTTTTCGAGAGTAACGAAATTAAATAAAACTTAATAGAATTCGAAAAAACTTCAACTTTCACTCAGAAATTCATTTCTTTCATGAACTTCTCTGTAATGTCAATCTCATTCCGCGGTTTTTTTATAGGTAGGATAAGGGTGACAAACGAGCACACAGTCCACCTGTGTTGCTGTGGCCCATAGACATCTACATCTATCCTCGATTACGAATCGATAAGTTGTCACCTGTGAGGACTAAGATGGAATGCCGCGTTTCCAGTAAAAAGGGTCTCCGGTTCTCTACAGTCACCATACGAAACACAGCAGTATTAAACTGCTATTTTACCCTGGTATTCTGTGGGAGCATGGTTCTTCACCCGTCGAGTCGAACCATTCGTGCTACAACTCTATCAATAAGGTTTTAAATTTGTGGAGTGATTTTAATCTCGTTGAAACTGATAACCGTTACGTGGTAGAGTTATATTTTATTATCGCAACACGAATGGGTCATCACTTAACCACGCTCGCACATAATACTAGTGTAAAATAATAATTTCAATCTTCGAAGCAATGGAAACGTTTGATATTCAAGCTTAAAACTTAAAACTCTGTATAAGGAAACAGGAGTTCTAAGCGTAAACATTATTAGACGAGACTCTCATTGAATTGTTGCCGTTTGACCCGCAACTATAGTCAATTTCGATTTTCCAACTGTCGGACCTGAATAAAAGTATTGGTAGGATCGCTTCTGAAAGCAGTACCTAATACATAATAGGGTCTTTTCTTTCTTTAATAAGTCATTCAGGTGTTATATCGGTAGGGTTTCAGTCCTCAATTTCATAGATATAATGAAAAGTAAATCAAATCCCCAAGACATTACTTAAATATAAGCATAAAGGCAGTGGTAGATGTAGTAGGTTTAAAAAAAAGACATTTGACAAACGAAATTTTTTTTCGTCGAAGAAATAAAAATATTTTTTTGTAAAATTATTTCTAAAATGAGTATAATAAATATATGTGTCGGCAATACCATAAAATATATATTGCGATCTTTTGGTAGTACACAGAAACTTTTCGAATGTTTCTACAATAGTTTTTTTTACCATTCTAAGTCAGCGCTTAACTACAATCCTACCTGATGGTAAGTGGTGATCAAATCAAATCAAATCAAATATGTTTCCTTTTTAAACACATGTTAATTTACAAATCTCGTTATGTACATAATATAAGCATAATGACGTGATGTAGCCTAAGATGGTGAAGCGCACTGACTTAACAAAAGCCTATTCACTCTTGGCATGGAAACACACACTGTAATCGGATGGAAAGACAGATGCTGGCAATTTATTCGACTCCTTTGCTGTACGCATGATGAACGACGTGGCGAACCGTTTGGTTCGAATGCGTGGTAAGTCAACAACGAAAAGCTGGAGAGTGGCCGAACGTGTGGTTGTACGATGTTGAAAGGGAGAGGGAGGAATTAAGTTATGCAATTACGGAGCACACTCTCCGAAATACATCCTGTAGAAAACTGAAAGTCATGCTACTTTGCGCCTGTGTTTGAGGCTGGTAAAATTATTACGTTAAAATGTTTGAGCACTTATAAAATATAACAATCTTTATAGGGATTTAAAGGTTAAATAAACATGAAAATAAAATAACATATTGTTATATTTTATGAACACAAAGCTTGGCCTTGAACCTTGAACCGGTGAAAGTAACACGGGGGTATAATCTTTTTACAACGAAATCGGAATAGGTACTACATCTACCTCTGTATTTCTTTGTAAACAATATTTTTTGTTTTTCCTTCGGGTGCTAGATTCACCAGGCTCTCACTCTACTCACTCTACTCTGTGCGCTTACTCTGGAGCATGCCACATACAACTGACCGTAGGAGAAGCAGCTTTCTCTTAAGTCCACTCCCGCTACCTTAAAAGTTTGACTTTGAGCTATGTTTATTGTTTTGGCGAAGCAGACTGATAGGAAACTGCACTCTCTTGAATTCGAAGGGGTAATTTGATGGTGTAAGGGGAATCCTAGGAATAAATGCAGACTTTCCTCGAGAACAACCTGTCAGTATAGTTGTCTCGATTACATTGCGATGCACTGTTTTCACTTGCAATCTGGTGTCATTGCATAATTTTGATGGATTTATAATATCGCAGCAACATAATTTGCGCGCCAACTCTCAATTTTAATATGTGAGTTGGGAGTCCGGGAGGCTTCAGTGTATTCAGGAGCTCGACCGGATAATGAATGACACCATCGGTGTTTATCACTGAGTCGACGGATTTATATTGATATTGAACCCCTTCGAATGATCTCTAAATTATTTACTTTATTGTTTATTGTACTTGTTCGTTTTTTGGTGTTAGGATGGCATGCTCGCATAACCCCATTCTGTAGGTTTATCGTGAATATTTTTATAGCAAAAGCTTGTAATAATAATTATTACAAGCTTTTGCTGTAAAAATATTCAATAATTAATAGATGTGTGCTATCCAGACCTATCGCAAAATCTTCATAACAAGTTGGAGCGCCTTCTCAACAACTGTATAAGATTTATCTTCAACTTACGAAAATACGACCACATCACTGCTTTTCGTTCCAAGCTTAAATGGCTTTCTATTCGTCAGAGGCGTTGCTCCAGAGTCTTACTAACCCTTTTTTCTATATTAAATGATCCGACGTCTCCTTCTTATCTTAAAGATAACTTCCACTTTCGGTATTCAACTCTTGAGCGTGAACCTCGTTCCACTAACGTCCTTAAGCTTCATGTACCTCAGCATAATCCTGGTTTCTTTAATTCCTCATTTACAGTTCAGGCAATACTTCTCTGGAACGCCCTGCCCGTTGATATAAGAAAAGCACCGAATATGCACGCGTTTAAGAGACAGGTCCGACAACATAATCTTAAGGAAAACTGCATTTGATCGTAGATTTCTATTTTTATTTTTAGTTATTTTATATATTATATATACAATATTTATTATATTATTTATTAAATATATTATTATTTAATATTTTATTAATTTATATTATTTTTATATATGTAATATTAGAAGGTATGCTAATATATTTTATGTTTATATACAATATATTATGTCTAGTAATTTTAACATTTTCTGACACCTACCAACTTTTACTTGTTTAATTCTCTCAGGGTTGACTGGTAGAGAATGCCATATGGCATTAAGTCCGCCGATTGTAATCCTTAGATTAAGGTGTAACACAATAAAGAATAAATAAATAAATAAAAAAAATATTATTAATGTTTGTGTAAATTTTAGCTATAAGCTCTTTGTACAGTGGAAACAATTGTACCTAACTCTATAGGGAGAATTATATTATTATCCAGCTCCAGGAAATCACCATCTCCTATTTTAAGCAACAGGTCGGAGAACTGTCCGGCAGTAACATCTCCCTTAAAATGGACTCTCATATTTTTGATAAGGCTCAGTTTTGTCACTAATACCACAAATGAGACCGCTTCACACACGCTTTAACTTCTACTACACACTTCACTACTAGAACTGGTACTCTGCCGGAAATCGCCTGCTATCAATACAGTAAGTCTTCCCATTTAAGTTACAGCCTATATACGTCTCTCTGCTGGGCACAGGCCTCCCCTCATTTCTGAGAGGGTATTAGGTCAAGGAAGTGTCCGCCGCGCTGCCCCAATACGTGTTAGCGAACTTCACATGTCTTCGAAAATTTTTTTCTCATTTCTCAGACATGCAGGTTTCCTCACGATGTTTTCCTTCACCGCCGAGCAAGTGGTAAATCAGCACTTAAAATTGCAGTTAACAATTTCATTGGTGCCGGCGGGGATCGAACCCGGTTTGCTCGAGTACCGTGAAATTTACAGCGAGCGCTAACCATCTGAGCTACCACGGCTCTGCCAGTCTTCCCATTTGACAATTATTATTCCTAATATCTTGTAAAGATCTATTTAGAGCTTCGAATCCCCCTCTATGAGCCATAGTATTCTCATCCCAAACAATTTCGTTTTGCGGAGTACTTCTGCCATATTTCTTTGTTTGGGTATATTGCAGAGTGGAGTTTCGTTTTGTATCAAATCGAGAGGAAGTTTAAACGCGGAGTATGCAGTTTTACCTCTTTCTTATCTTATCATAATTGTTTCTCACTTTGGACAACAGTAAATTTAATAGAAAAGTCTTGCCTGTTCCACGAGGAGCATCCAAAAAAAAGGGATATCACCTACACCTGCGTCGATACTGGAAAGTATTTTATAATAGATATGTCTTTGTTCATTGGTTAGAGAGTCTTCACTACTTGACACCAGTTCTGCTAAGGAATTGACATCGTAACTTGTTTCCTTCAGTTAGTCCCGGTTATTGTGTAAGTCTTCAGACCTTTGAGGCTGCGGCAACCGTTCTAATGCTAATACAGCTTCTCCTATTGTGACCAGACATTTATTGTAGATTTCATCTGCTAGATGTTCATCTATAATGCCAGAAATCCTTTCTACTTGTCGTTTGTAGTCTTCTGATAGGCTATCCCTGTTATTTTATTCCAAGACTTAGTGCGTCTGTAATCTGACAATGATTATAGAAAAAAATAGCATTGTGGAAAAAAGTTCACGAATTTTAAATCGCGACTCGCATAAGGCTGCTTCCTCTAGGGCAGAATCGCAATGTTTGTCGTCCTCTAGCAAGCCAAGTTTCATGTAAGCTAATTAAAAAGTTGGTTGGAGGACACTGTTGACAGTCTTCAAGTCATCGAAGGATGACGGACCGCTAATCTCGTGCAGAAGTAAGCGAAGATGCCACTTTGTGTTATTCGGGTGAACCGTGTACACTCTACCTAGAGCGTGTTCTTTCGTTATTCCTGGCCAGCCATCTACGGGTTTTCCTCTTTTCCTTCTCACAAATGTATTTTTTGCCATACAAAATATGAAGGCACTTCCGCATATAGAAGGGTTTTAGCAAAATCATCTGTTTGACATAAATAAAAAAATGCTAACAGTGTCATTTTTGGTGGGCTATTAACTTTGTCGGCGAGGTTCTCGAAATTAAAATAGACTTGGCTATTTTCAAGGTGGACAGCTAAATGTAAGACTGCGGGAAACTTTTTATGTATGGAAAACCCTAAAATCCTCTACTACTCAAATAGCGCCCACTCTCATATAATTTCACATCGTCCTTTTTGTTTTCTAGTACGAAAACCGCCTGATCACTGCCTTTATTAATCTACTTACAAGTGTACTTTTTCGATTTGACAGAATTGCAAAATTTTATATTAATATGTGCCTTAAATGTCCGTGACAGAACCTTATTTATTTATTTATTCTTTTTTACATTTACCTTATAACAAGGGATATAAAGGGCGGAGTTAATGCCTTGTGACACTCTCTACCAGTCAACCCTTGATGATTTGAGAAGCTGTGGTAGGTGCAACACTAATCCATATATTAATAAATAAGTAAAAACATATAATGTTTTTACTTCTTCTTATAATAAAAAGCAAATGAATAAAATATTTTTAAATTATACAAACTTAATATCTACTAAATAATAAAGAAAAAAAATTAATAGTAAATATATAAACGGATACTTATATATACAAAATCTCTAATTAAATATAAAATAATATAACACAAAAATAAAATAACATGATGCTTATTAAAATACATATTACAAAATATCAATTGCAAAGCAAAAGAGGGAGAAAAGCAAAAATCGGATAAATCAGGTGGTATTATTTCTGTTAAAGAATTCTCAAACTAGTCTTTTAAAATAATGTTTGTTACTGGTTTTTTTTATATGAACAGGCAAGGCATTCCAGAGCAGTATGGACTGCACAGTAAAAGAGGAATTAAAGAAACCACTCTTTGGAATACGAATTTTAAGACTATTTTGGGAACAGGGAACTCTATCATGAGTAGAATATTGGTACTGAAAGTTATCCTTAAGATAAGAAGGAGAATTTGGGTACCATTTAAAATTGAATAGTTATAGTACTTGTAAAATTCGGGAGCTACACCTTTGACGAATAGAAAGCCATTTAAGCTTGGAACGGTACTGAGAAACATGGTCATACTTACGTAAGCCGAAAATGAACCTAATGCAATTGTTGAGAAGGCGCTCCAACTTATCAAGAAGATATTGAGATAGATCTGGGTAATACACATCCACATAATCAATAATATGTAATATCAAAGTCTGGACAAGTAAAAGTTTAGTTTTAAAAGCCAGAAAGTTTTTGAGACGGCAAAGAGAACGTAAAGCGGCAGTAACTTTACGGCTTATTAAGTGGCGAAGCTTGCGAAGTCACTTATTGATTTCACGATGTCTGTCCGTCTGTCCGTGTGTCCGTCTGTCCGTCCGTCTGTCCGTCTGTCCCACGATTATCTCGAGAACGGTTTCGAATTTTCAAATTCTGTTTTCGGCAATCGGTTACTGATCACCCAGGCATCTGAACCTCCTATTTTGAAACTGATTGCTCAACGGCAACCGTTAGAAACCGCTACAAAGCTGATTGCTTCGCCACTTTGCTATGCTGTTAGCTTGCTAGGTTTATTATATTTTTATATAGGGCTTATTATTATAGGGGACCACTCAGCAATTGTCTACTTTAATGTCTTTTAATTTGAGTGTAAAGACACCGTCAGCCGGAGATCGTCTTCTGTACTGTGGGTAACCATCGTCACGTGTCTGTGTATCTCTTAAAATTTAATGGGGTATTTTTGCTACATTTATTATCTTTCATGCAAGGAGAATTATTATTAAGGTTCCCACATGGACCGTGTATCATATTGTTTTTAATTATATCGTATAAAATAGGATCTTCATTTGGATTTGGTATCTCAGCACATACACCATACACCATACATACACCATTTCTGGCGAAATGCGGTTAACCATCCACAACAATATGTGTATGAGAGTCAGGCCCCGTTTCTGCCATTCGGTAGAGAACATGAAACAACGTACCTCTCCAAATAAAAATCGGAAGCGATCACCGAATGGTGAGAGGCACACTGAACCTAAACGTTAAGTTAGAGAGGTCACGTCTAATGAAGTCAACGCTCCTTCCCCCTCGTGCTCTAATCCAAAGTCCCGAAACCTTTCAGCTCGAGCTACAAAACCACTTTCAGTGCCCAGAAGATTGCAATGCAGTGGACGATATGAATGACAAACTCGTGGAAGCTGTCCATGCGGTCGGAGCTAAGTTTTGCATGACCTGCCGCAGAAGAACACAAAAACTTATGACTGTTAGACGGGAAATTAAGATGCAGTCTTCAGTAGATTTGACAGCATACAGGCGACATAACTGAACATACAAATCTCCAAATGCATGCAGTGGGACTAACGCAACTTTAATACTGCTCGTATTAAAGAAGCGATCGAGTGGAACCAGGGCTCCAAAGTCTTTGCTAGAGATCTGTCTGCCAGAAAGAGCCAACTTACTTATCGAAAAACCGGTACTTGAAGTCCTTCAGAAGCTCTTTAATTCCTTCCTCCATGGTGGCATTACTCCGGAGGCATGGAGCAGAAGTACAGTGGTCTTGTTCTTCAAGAAAGGCGACAACGCTCTCTTGAAGAACTACAGACCGATTTCCCTTCTGAGCCGCGTCTACGTGCTGTTTTCGAGAGTCATTACGAATCGTCTCGCGCGCAGACTCGACGACTTCCAGCCTCCCGAACAAGCCGGTTTCCGAAAAGGCTTTAGCACCATAGACCACATATATACCCTTCGGCAAATTGTAGAGAAGTCAGAGGAGTACAATTTGCCACTATGTCTGGCGTATGTGGACTATGAGAAAGCCTTTGATTCCGTCGAAATTTGGGCGGTGCTGCAGTCCCTTCAGCAGTGCCAAGTTGACTGTCGGTATATCGAAGTGCTGAAGTGCTTGTACAGTAGGGCTACGATGGCTATCCGAGTACAGAACCAGAGTACGAAACCTATCCAATTGCAGAGAGGTGTAAGGCAGGGTGACATCATATCCCCGAAACTATTCACCGCTGCATTGGAAGACGTTTTCAAGTTTCTGGACTGGAAAGGATACGGTATTAACATCAATGGCGAGTACATCACTCACCTTCGATTTGCCGACGATATAGTCCTTATGGCAGAATCGCTGGAGGACCTAAGCACTATGCTCAATGACCTCAATAGTACTTCCCAACGGATAGGTCTTAAGATGAACATGGACAAAACAAAGATCATGTTTAATGTCCATGTCACACCTATGCCGGTAGTTGTTGGGAGCACTAAGCTCGAAGTTGTTGACGAGTATGTTTACCTGGGACAAATAGTCCGACTATGTAAGTCCAACTTCGACCGAGAGGTCAATCGACGGATTCAACTCGGTTGGGCAGCGTTCGGGGAATTACGGCACATCTTCTCGTCAGGTATACCTCAAAACTTGATAACGCGACTGTACAACCAGTGCGTGTTGCCAGTGATGACATTTTTTTTTATAGGAGAGGGGGCAAACGAGCATGCGGCTCACCTGATGGTAAGTGACTACCGCCGCCCATGAACAACTGCAACACCAGGGGAATCGCAGATTCGTTGCCGGCCTTTTAAAAAGGAGTAGGCTCTTTTCTTGAAGGTCCCTAAGTCGTATCGGTCCGGAAAAATCGCTGGTGGTAATCGATTCCACAAGGAAGTTGTGCGAGGGAGAAAACTTCTTCTGAATCGCACAGTGGTGGACCGCCAATCATCTAGATGATATGGATGGTATCGCAAGTTCTGTCGCGATGTGCGATGGTGAAATTGAGCGGCTGGAATTAGTCCGAACAATTCCTCAGAGCACTCCCCGTGGTAGATGCGATAAAGTACGCAAAGAGATGCAACCTCTCTACGCAGTGCCAGTGAGTCAAGCCGATCGGAAAGAACTCGGTCGTCGACGATTCGAACCGCTCTGCGCTGGATGCGGTCAAGTGGAAGGAGCTGGCACTGGGGGGCCCCTGCCCAGAGATGGGAACAGTATTCCATGTGAGATTTATTTATTTATTCATTTATTCCATACGGAACTGAAACGTGGTCCTTCACTGCTGGCCGTATAAGGAGGCTCAAGGTCGCTCAGCGAGCTATGAAGAGGGCTATGCTTGAAGTTTCTCTGCGTGATAAACTCAGAAATGAGGATATCCGCAGTAGAACCAGAGTGACCGATATAGCCCAACGGATTAGTAAGCATAAGTGGCAATGAGCCTGCCATATAGCTCGAAGAACCGACAACCGATGGGGAAAAAAGGTTCTCGAGTGGCAGCCTCGTACCGGCAGGCGAAGTGTTGGGCGTCCCCCCACTAGATGGAGTGATGACCTGGTAAGATATGCAGAAAGTCGATGGATACAGGTGGCTCAGGACCGTGCTTTGTGGCATTCCTTGGGGGAGGCCTATGTTCAGCAGTGGACTTGTGAAGGGCTGTAATGATGATGATGATGATGATGATAGACAAAATATTAACCAAATTTCATTTAATATCGGACGGACTTGAATCTGTTTAATTAGCTAGTAACACTTAGTTTAGTTTAGTTTAGTTTGCGACAGGCTGTTTTCCGCACCTCCACGTCTATGCGCGTATTTTGCGTGTGGGCAGGAATAATATGCTTATTCGAGCCATGAGATCTCACCGAAGAAGCTCAACAGTCCTTTGATGTTGCATGTAACTTTAGGGAGAGATCCCGGCGTGCCGAGATGCTTAGCCCTGTACGTAGCGACCTCCGGACATTTCAATATCACATGGGCCGCCGTTTCTTCTTCCCCCATACATGCCCTGCACAGGGGACTATCTGTAACACCTATAGTAAATAAATGCTTGTTAAAGTTGCCGTGTCCTGTGATAACACTTGTTACTATCCTAATCTGCGGCTTGTTCAGTCTCATTAGAACTTTGGTTAAACTACTGTTTATTTCAGGCAGGGCCTCCCTAGCTTATCTACAGTCAACTACATTTCTCCAAAGCAGAGCGTGTAGATTAGTGAAGTGTCTACGTACCAGTGAACGAACATTACCAAAGGGGATTGGTATGATTGGTTCCGGCCCTATAGTGGCCAGAGCCGATCCCCTTCTGGCTAGTTCGTTTGCTACATCGTTGCCTCTGGATCCACTGTGTCCCTTTATCCATTGCAGAGTCATATTGTTGTTTTTACAAACCTCATTTAATCGTTGATGGCATTCATATATTAGTCCCGAGTTCACCACATTCCAACTCAGAGCTTGTAGTACCGCCCTACTGTCGGTCAGTATTCTGATGGGAAAGTCATTAACCTTCCTAGCCCTTCATTTGTTTTAGAACCATCGGTGAAAACTCTAAACTCTAACTCTCTGGTTTCATTTAATTGTATCTTATACTTCTTATCGAATACAAATTGTTTAGGAATCTTATCGTACTTGGTTTGTAAGATAGGAATTTTTGAGTAAACTCTATGAATTATGCCTGTATGAGGGACTCTATTGTTACTCCAAAGATTTAGGGTCTTGAGTCTGATGGCAGCTAAAGTCGCTTCTTGTTGTATATGTAGATGAAGCGGGGTTAGCTCTAGCATCGCTTCTAAGGCTGCTGTTGGCGTAGTCTTTATGCAGACTGTGGCAGCCATACATGCCAGTCTCTGGTAGCGCTGAAGCTTCTTTATAGTGGTGGCTTCATTTGTCTTGGTCCACCATACCAGAGCGCCGTATGTGATCATGGGTCGAATTACAGTTTTGTACAGCCACAGTATAATTTTTGGCGTCAGTGCCCATCTTTTGCCAATCATGTTTCTGCATTGCCAGAAAGTTATACCAGCTTTGTTGATTTTGTTATCTATGTATTTATTCCAGTTAAGTTTGCTGTCCAAGGTAAGACCTAAATATTTTACCTCAGAGGATAGCTGGAGTTTTGTGCTGAAAAGACTTGGGAGATGATAGTTATTCAGCATTCTTTTTTGTGTGAACATTACTAGAACCGTTTTATTTGGATTAACGGTTAAGTTGTATTCCCTGCACCATCTCTCCACTATACGGAAAGCCGCTTGGGTCAGGTCGCACACTATGCTTGCTGTCTTTTCAGAGACTAGTATTGTCAGGTCATCAGCATAACCTACTGTGTAGAAATGATTGGCATTTACACAGGAGAGGTGAGAGAAACCCACCCTGCGGGCAGCCTTTCTTAATTTGGATTGGTTGAGATTCACCAGCAATCTTTATTATTCGTGTACTGAGCACGTATACTAACCAGTCAATCAGTGCCGGTTCAACTTTATGTCTACTGAGTGCAATTTTATGCTGGAGAAGTTCGTTCTATCAAAAGCACCTTCTATATCAATGAAGGAACCTAGACATATTTTTTTGTTTTGGATGGCCTCTTCAATCTTTGTTATTACCTGGTGAAGTGCCGATTCTGTTGATTTGCCTAGACTGTAGGCGTGTTGCTTGTCGTGTAGTGGTAAGTTCATTAGCGCCGACTCCCTTAATTCCCTTTCACACATCCTCTCCATTGTCTTTAGGAGAAAGGATGTGAGGCTAATGGGTCTGTAGGATTTAGGGTCTGTGTAGTCGCTTTTACCTGGTTTTGGTATGAATGTGACTTTCACTTCCCTCTATCCCCTAGGAACATAATTAAAAGACAGACAGGCTCTCATTATGGCAACAAGTCTGACTATTAGGGCTTTACCCCTCCACTGTAGGAGTGCCGGGAATATGCCGTCAGGTCCTGCCGCCTTATAGGGGAGGAAACTGTGAATGGCCCAATGGATTTTGTCCATCGTTACCACTCTTTGTGTTAAATTCCAGTCTTTTGCTGTTAGTGTCAGTATGTCGTTATGTCGGTTTGCGTCCTGAGTTACGCAGCAGCCTGGGAAGTGCTTTTTAATTAGGATGCGTTGGGCTTCATCCGGCGATGTTGAGTGACTACCGTCGGGTTTCTTTAGAGAGATGTATCCCGACGTGTTCTGTTTAGCTAGAATATTCCTTATCTGTTCGCTTGTTCGCAGGTTTCTATGTTGCCACAGAATTTACGCCACCCTGTCGAGCGTCGATACCTGATACATTTTTTGTATTCGGACTTAGATTTCTTGTATAGTAGCCAGTCTTCATCCATTGAGGTATTCATGGCTCTATTTAGGGCTTTTCTTACCTTCTTACGTTTTCTATCTAGTTCTTTACCCCACCACGGTTGCTTTACCTCAGCATGCCTTGGTGGAGTGATTTCTGGACATGATTCATGGTAGCTATCTATCATGGCCTTAGTAACAGCTGATACCTGTTTTTCTAGGGTCGATTTATCTGCTATAGTATTTGTCCCCTCAAAACCCACGAACAAAGACGTCAACCTATTAAGGTATTTTGTTTTATCCGTCTTGCGGGGATTTCTCCATGGTGATGTAGCGGGGATATCGACCTGTAGTGCGAAGCAGATCCATCTATGGTCTAAGCATGAGGCCTCTCTCGACACATGCCATCCCGTAATTAGTTTAGCTGCTCCTTGTGTTGCAAGTGTGAGGTCGATTATTGTACGACAGCGTTTGTTTATGAAAGTTGGTTAAGAACCTGTGTTTAAAATTGTTAGGTTAGTGCTAAATAAATATTCAACTAACACCTTACCTCGTTCATTCGGTCTTTCCATTCCCCAGAGGGGATGATGCGCGTTGGAGTCCGTCCCGATCACAACCTCTAGTCCAGTGCTCTCGCAGAAGTACACCAGCCTTACGAGGTCATGATGGGGAGGAGTGTCTTCCTCCGGCATGTAGACCGAGGCGACGACTAATCTTCTCTCCTGTGTATATTGTATTGGCACGGCATACATTTCTCTAGAACAGAAATCTGTTAACCCTAGAAGCCCAATCATATTTAACTAGCTATAAAGCCCAATCATACGTAAAAATGACGTGTAAAAATAAAACTTCCGAGTTTTCCTATTTTTTTCTGTTAATGAACTATATTTTTGCATGATTTAGTATAATTGAAGTTTTATTTAATAAATAAAATAGATTTTAAGTTAAAAATACTCTTTATTAATACAATTATGACACTTTAATCAAATCTTAGAAAAAAATCAACAAAAAAATCAAGCCTCTAACACTTTTTCTTAAAATTAGGTAATTATAAAAAAAATCAACTAGTTTTAAATGTTTTCATAAAATTAAAGCAACTTGTAATAATACTTTATAAGTCTCTTAGAAAAAAACAGTCTTTATATACAGTCTTGACAAACATCAATATTGTGTTCTCCACATATAGCCTTTTTGCATTTGCAACATTGCGCTTTGGTCATCCGCCTTTTTTTATATGAACAAAATCCACAATAGCGTCGTTTCTTTGGTTCTGGCTCATTACTAATATTTTCCGGAGATGGTGGTACCACATTTTTTAAGACATTTGTTATATTGTCGCGTAGAGTCCTTTTCAAAGTAGGTGCTTGTAGTCGCTCTTGCATCCAAGGTGTCGTCATATCTGTGCTCAATTTTTTCATAAATTCTTTGCGGCTCATTGGTTTTTCTTGTTTGTTTATCTTATTGTGACAGTATATTATATAGGAGTTCACAAACGCCATATTCAACATCCCGTAAAAGACCGCCATCGGCCACCTATTAGTCTTCCTGTTAGCAGACATAGACTTACACATCTGATCAAAGGTATCAACGCCGCCTTTTGTTTGATTATAGAACAATATCATGTCCGGTTTTCCGTTACTTTCATTGATAACGGCATTTTCATCACAGGAAGACAATAAAAATACCATTTTCGACGGCTTTGGTTTATAGGAAACCAAGGTCAAAGGGCCATCAAAGCAAAACATTGAAGATCCTACCGGCCGTGAGCGAGAATTCTTGATCTCTTCAGGTATTTCTCTTTTGTTAGACCTAATGGTTCCTACTATTGTTAGGTTGTACGGAGCCTGGAGCATGTTCTTGGCTAATGGGATAGACGTGAACCAGTTGTCGCAGGTAACATTTCTATTTGTGCCGTGTACTGTTTTAGTCAGCTCTTTTACATAAAACTCGCCCAGTGGTAAACCATTTGTTTTCGTACTTTTACCAAGATAAGGTATGGCATCTATCATGTACTTTGTGGTAGCGTCACACATCATGGGGAATTTTATGCCATATTTATCAGGTTTATTAGGAATATACATCCGGAATGGACAACGGCCGCGAAAACCTAACAATTGCTCATCTACAGTCAAGTTACTGCCAGGAACGTAGTTTTGTCTGCATTGATTGATAAAAATCTCCCATATTTTTCTTACCGGTAAAAAAGCATCATCGCTACGAAGAGTTGGTCGCAGTGTTTTATCGTCCATTCTCAAACATCTTATTAGGAATTCAAATCTCTCTCGGCTCATTACTGATACATATCTGGTGCCAGAGAATGTAGCGTCAAACAACTCATCAGTTGAGAGGTGGTTATCCTTCATAACAGCCGTCAGAGTGAGAATTCCGACTAACGCCCAGATCTCCATTGTATTTGTATCCCTGTAGCTTGCTGAAATGTTTTTCAAATTTTGTCGTTTTATTATCATCTCGACGTTTGTCCACTTGACTATTTCATGAATTATCTCGTCTGTTATAAAAAGTTGAAAACAGTACAAAGGGTCAACAATATTGCGACACATTCGCGTTGGTCCCCTATTTGTGCGTATAATATTGATAGCAGAAGTCCTTCCCGTCGTACGTCCCTTTGTAGTTGACCATACATGGTTGTTTTTTCCACGTATTGACCGCTGAGGCAAACTAATTATTCTGTGTGAATTCAATGAAGTTACCTCAAGATTAGGCGATTCCCGAGAAGCAACATTAGTATCGGGGTCCTCTTGCCTGCTTGTATCTTCAACGAAGTCGACCATCGCATCCTCGTTATCACTCCAGACATCGTCTTCAACTACACGATCTTCTTCCTCGGAGTCCGAATCCAGCGGAGAATAATCGTCATCATTTTCTAAAATTGTAGCTATTTCGTCCTGGTTTAGCCGTTGACGGGACTCCATTTTGTATTCAACCTGAAAATATTAATATTATATGAAAAATGTAACGAAACAATACGATTAAATCAAATAAATCACAAAAATAAAAAATTAGAAACAATTTCAAAAGTTACACAAAGCCCAATTATACGTCAAAATGACGTGCAACCTCTCTATTACAACAAAATGGCGGCACTTACCGATATGACGCAACTGTGTCCTGCGAGGTCTCAATGGTTACTGAGTTGGTTCAGAATTTAGTGGCGATCCGACGGTAAACGTGAAAGAGACAGAGATATTTCGCCGCCATATACGTCTAATTTACGTAGATTGGGCTTCTAGGGTTAATGGTTGTGCACAGATATCTTTAGTAGTGTAAATACACGCTCTAGGCTTGTCGTGTCCAGAGCTGTAGAATAGCTTACCTTTTAGGTTGTTTAGGCCTTTAATTTTACCTGCCCCAACCCACGGCTCCTGGAAAGGCTATGGCCGTCCTTTGAACCTCCAACCACTTGCGTAATTGAGCCGACGCAGTTTCGCTGTGGTGGAGGTTGGCCTGTACTAGGCTAGTTTTGAACAAAGGGCATGCCATCATTGATCGCGTCCTCTCCGTTCCCGCCCAAAAATAAGCCTACCAGCAGATCTCGGGTTTCATCGTCAGCCACCGAGTCGGAGATGGTCGGCAAAATGCAGTCGTCCTCGTCACTCAGTGAGCCGCCGCTGAGCCCAATCTCTACTAGGTTTTTTCACTGGGCTTGGCCTCCAGTGATTCCGCTGTACCGGTAACCATGTCTCCGGTATCCATAACTTCCGGGTTATTTACTGCCTCTTTGCTTGGTGGAGTGTCAAAGAATTTACCTCCACGACCCTGGAATTTTACGTAAACCGCCCCGCATACACATGCGAGACGGCGTCCGGCCTGAACCTGAACCTGAACGCGCACACGTTAAGGCCACATCCAAATCTACTTTAGCAGCGGAAGCGTAGCTTGTTCTTGCAGCCTTTGGTTGCTGTTCGAGTCGCACTTTCTTGTGCTCTCCTCTCGGCGAGGTGGACTCTTCCAGCATCCTTTTGGCTGCTCTTTCCTTTTTCCCAGGACGCTTGGCCGCTCACTGTTATATCCTGGCGGATATCTTAGAGCTGGTTCCCGCGGCCACGACTTCCACTTGGCCTGGATATTTACCCTTCCCGGCTTCAACGCGGCTACTGGTTCCAGCCCTTCACCTTTTTGGGTGCCTTGCCTTTCCCCTTACGGCTCACCACTTGCCAGGCAGCAGAGAAAAGGTCGTCCGTTCTATGAGGCTCCGCAGGAGTTTTATTACTCGCGGGCTCTTGCTCCTTTTTTCATCCAGCTCCTCAGGTTTTAAACTGGTTTTGAAAACGTTCAGCGCGGAAGTTGTCCTCTTGGTGGGGTCACCTACGCTGGACGATACTGTCGGTGGAACCGTTGGTTTAATGGCGGTTCCCCTTTGTTCTTTGGTGTCTCTGGTAAGCACCTCTGACACCTCTCCCTCTTTTTTACTGGGCCTTAAATTGTCCATTGACTTTGTGTTAAAAATTCGTCCCCCCGGCTTCCCCCCATGGCGCCCGCACCTTTGGGAACGCCCTACTTTATAAAAAGAATTTCAGGCGTTAGGATTACCGGGAGAATATAGGGACGCGAAGTTGGCTCACAGCGCGACATCGGGAGCTCGATCTAGCTGGTAGATGGCGCTCACAAGGCCCATCCTCACTACCCGAATAAACTATCACTTGCTCCGTCAGCATGGCCTTTACCACCACCCAGCCCCTTTTCAGGAAAACTAGGCAGCCCCCACATCCCTCGCTTGCAACCCTCTGACGGGGCGCTTGGCCATTTCCCTATCTGTGGCTAGCAGATAGGGCCACCGTTTAGCTTGAAATCCGGACCAAAGAGGGCGTGTTGCATCTCGCCACTATATACCCCAGCGACGATCGTCTCAACCCTCCAGGACTCCTTCATCCCCGCGTACGGTGCTCGACTGCGCAGGTCCTAGCGCAGGTGGGTGTGTTAGTCCACCGGATACATCCACTCTCTCCGGCGGAACCGTCCCCTCCTCCTTTCTCATCCGGGCTTGGGACCGGCAATGGCGGAGTTACTAGTAACACTTACTTGAACGTATAAAATATATTTTTTTACCATAATAAAAAAAACTCGTCATGATACACGGATACATTTGATTAGGAGTTATCATCCTATCAACAGTATCATAAAATGCGTCCAAAATATGTGTTTTGTTAAGATTATGGGAGTGTAGAGAGGAGGAGGACCATGATTTTACATTTCTAAACTTCAGTTTACTTCGTCTGATTTATGGAGTGTAGAGTGCAAGGAGAACCATCTTATAAAGGGCGAAAGTTGAAAAAGTGTCCTACTATTTACTGAAAATAGAGGTTCCAAAACCTACCACAATAGTGCTGGCATCTGAAAAACTACGATATGAAGGTAGCTGTTGTGAACGGAGTGAATTCAGCTGAATTCAAATATTTAAAAAAATTCATGATTAGAGTAGTTAGTAAAATGCCAGTATACAAAATCTCAACTATTTACGTAGTACAAAACCAAGCGGATTGGTCGGTCCTTGTTTATTTCTCCATCTTATTCTAATTTCTTTTGGCGTTTTTTTTTAATTTATCCTATGCTACTGCAGCACCACCCTTATTGGACACGTTTTAGGGACACTTTTCATATATAGAGATGATCCTCCTTCTACTCTACACTCCATAGTCTGATTAAAAATACGGGTTTTCATACAACATGTATCGAAGGTTCTCATTTTTGGACCTGTCCACATGCTATCTAGCAGTTGTGTACAAGTATTGTTTTACACAAAAACAACTCTAAAATATCAAGTCAGGTTATTCCAGATACTTGATACTAATTTTGGGGTTGCTAGGCTGAGATTTTTAAATTTGCACGCTTTTTCAGTCCCTACTTTCGTTTGCTAGACTATAACTGAAAAGAAGTTATTATGGTAGCTTTTTGGAAGATATTCTAAGTCCGATTCGTACATTTTATAGTTCTATAAAAGAATATGCGTAAGTGTCGTAAAACACTTGGTTGAAAGAAAAGTTCCTTTCGTGTATATTTTTATTGATAATCTATATTAGTGATTAACAAATACAAGTAAATGAATTACTAACGTCTAATATAATGAAGCGTCATTTAAAATAATATTTCTTTCATGGCAAGATAAGAAAAAAGTGCGAGGGAGATGGATGTTATTATTCCATCTCGCTTGCACTATAGAAAAGGGGTCGTGACGGAAAAATCTTACACTTTTTCTCGCCTAGTCCCCAGTCATATTCGTACCGTGCGATAAGGATCTTTCTTCCCATAATGTTTAACATAGTACATACTACGAGCAGATATTTTATTAGTCATTTTCAGCACTTAAAAAACTGTAATTTAGGATAGCCTAAAGTATTTTTTTCAGCAAGTATTAAAATTAAAAATAATACAACCGAATTCAATATAAATAAAATGAGAACATTATCAATGTCATTAACTCAAAACTACTGATTAGATCTTGATCAAATCCATATGGGACCACATGATCGGTTCACCTAGAAAAAAAAACTTAACATGTGTGCAATTCAAATGTACGCAGAAGTGAAATCTTCAGAAAAGGAGAATGAGATAATAGAAAACACTGTATACTGTATTCTATCTCAGTTTCTAATAGGTTAAATCCTATAAATTTATAAGTTTGTATCTTTTTAGTGTCGCTTTTTCGTTTCATTGAGTCTCAAATCTACTATAATACTATTCTAAAGAAGTTTTAACTTTAAAAGTTCTGAGGTAACACATACCAAATACAGTTGAATTGAGAACGTCCTTTTGAAAACCAAATTTGCAGAGATGGTTCAGAATAAGTAATATAGGCAAATCGTGAAGAAAAGTTAATTTGAAAAATCTCAAACGTTCTGTCCTCTTCATCTTTTAAATTCAAGATGGGTGGTAATACTGATTTTACGCCGTCCCATAATCTAATAAGAAGTGCTAGCTAGTGCTCGCACTTCTTATTAGTTTGTGATGCGATAAATGTGTGCGCACACATTTATAAGGGTCGATCGTCGATCGAGACAAACACGTTGTAGCCCATAAATCACATTCAATTTGGGATAATTTCCAATAAAAGTAGAAGCCTTATTTCCTCGTATTTTCAAAAACTGCATTAACGGTATAATATTATTTATATTTTTGAACTTAAGTTTAAAATTTGGCTTTAAAAAACCGTCTGAAAAACCTTGTATAGGGCAGTGGCAGCTATGGGAAAAATCCTCCCTATAAAGCTATCTATGTGGGAGACCTATGTTATGAGGATTTGTTTTCTGCCCTCACTATTACCTATTATCTTCTCACTATTATCTATTTATCTCTTCCCTCTATCTTTGAGTTCTCCAACAAGTATTTTAAACTTTAGTGCACGGCAATTTTAAACTGGAATTAATTAACAATAATTAACAACACCAAATATTTTTTTTATATAAATAAAAGAACTGAAAAATTGATAAATTATAAATTTCTGAACGATTACCATAAACTAGAGTTTAACCTTGAATTGCAACGTCAAGTTCTGCTAACTTCGCTGTAGTTTTTCCCGCAGTTTGGCGTCCACCGATTGATAAAAAAATTTAACTTGATTTTCTGTGTATTTAGATCAGTAGGACGATAGTTTATCCCTACGATTGTTTCCTCGTGATAAATTTATGAGTAAGATATGTTGTTGTTGTGATTGATTAGTTGAAGTTCAACGGATAAAGTGAATTTGTAAACATCGGAAACACAGGCCCCACGTCTATGACTTCTTGTACGTATTTTGGCCATTATCCGTATCATCTTCATATTTGTGAGTTGTTCGCATAATGCTGTTTTATATTTTGTTAACCCTCTATCTATAACATTCAGAAAAACACTGAAACCTGAGGTATGTTTATGTGATGACGAATAAAGACGGCAGTTACAGTTTTAGTAGAGTCGTGATCTAAAAAGAATTACGATTTCATATATTTAACAATAAAAACAAATCTGATTAGTAAGAGAGTAATCTCTTCATATTATGTTTTCATCGTTAAAATCTAATAACAGTGGTATTACGTGTTATGTTTTTGTGTGAGCGTAAGGCAATGAGCGTGCAGGTGACAAATGTTGGTAACAATCATCTTTACAGGATGTTATATGTTGCATTTTTTAATTTCCATGCTACATTAGAAAATGACAGTTTCAGTAGTTTACAAAATTGTTATCACAAATGAATTTAAACTTATGTTACTGATAACTTGACTTTGTTAATTTCTAACCCCCTTTTCGAGACACAGTCGTAGTTTTATTACCCTTATCATTAACTTTAAAACTATGGTGCTGAAAATATGATTTTTTTTATCTTTTTATGGTATTTCAAAGTTCATTGTTTGTAATACCTAAAGTAGGTTTAGCAATTTTTTAGTTTGAATTCATGAATAATTACATGAACTTACCATAACATTATTTAGGTCACTTCAAAATACTATTTGTGTATTTGAAATTTACTTTTTGTGCAGCCTGCTAGCTATAAATGTTTATGGAAGCATTTGTGGTTGCTGCTTATTCCATTTAACATTTTAATGTAAATAAAATATGGATCCTCTGTGGTGGCCATTTTATTACTGTTATCAGCTTTTATTTATAAGATACTTAGATTGCATTTAAAGGTTTTAGTAAGTAACTTTACAAAAATTACCATATATTTTATCCCTTATTTACAAAATTATTATAATGCCTCATTAATTCATAATTTTTAGATGATATTGGTTATTTATAACAACATTGAAAGGACTATCCTAATAATGAAGTTAATCCAAATCTAATAGTTGTTTTAACCCTTTAGCTGTCCAGTATACTACATATAGTTCATTGCTATTGTCATACTATTGTCTCTGAAAATCAGACAGTGAAAGCGTTAAGTAATAAGTATAGTTGATATAATATTTATATAACTTATTTGTTTCTTTGACTTATTTGGAATTTAAATAATTAATATTTTTTTTATTTTGTACTTGTATAATACACTGACTAGTGCAAAAACCGACTCGCTTTGAAGTTTAAGTAATAAATTGTCTTAGAATTTTTTTTTGGTGTCATATCTTATTGGTAAGTGTTATTTAAGTTATTCTTTGCCAAAGAATATCCAACAAACAAAAGTCGTAAGCAAAATCATGTGCAAACGCAAAACTGTTGACTCGATGCTGCATGGTAAGTCTTCTGGCAATGATATCAGTTTCATTGAGGCATCTCCTGATAATCCGGTCATTAACATGCACATCACGAACTTTGGCAAGGTGATTACTGACTTCAACAGCAGTCATGGCCCTGTTACGTAGGGCCATGACAAGCCCTGTTAAGTACGTACTATTGCTAGGCTAAGGAGTAGGATCTTTAGCAACCTGTTCCTGGCTGAAAATAAACACAAATATAATTTCAAGATTATTTATTTAAAGAAATCATAGTGAGTCATTTATTGTGTCAATCAGTATATATACATTATACATCGGGTAGTGAAGTACGAGGGTGGATTGAAAAGTACTCGGCCTAACCAAGAAAATAAACACATACTAAATCAGTTATATTTTTATTTTTCTACATAATCACCATCAAGTTCAATACACTTTTGCCACCTGCCCTTCCAAGCATTTAGACCGTTGAAAAAAAATGATTCTTCCTTAGAGTCAAAATATGCGTCTACAGCTGCTTTGATCTCGTCGTTTGTCGAAAATCTTTGACCTCCCAAGTGCTTTTTTAGGTTAGGGAACAGAAAGAAGTCTGATGGTGCCAGATCAGGTGAATACGGCGGATGCGGTAACAGTTCAAAGCCACAGTTGTGAATTTCAGCCATTGACTGTACTGACGTGTGAACACGGGCGTTATCTTGATGAAACAGGACTTTTCTTCTGAGCATTCCTCGACGTTTTTCTTTTATTTCCTCTCGTAAACGACGTAGTAAGGTGCAGTAGTAATCAGAGTTTATAGTCTGACCCCTTTCAAGATAATCAATCATAATCACACCTTTCGAGTCCCAGAATACTGAAGCCATCACCTTATTTGCCGACAAAATCGACTTAGCCTTTTTAGGGGGTGGTGAACCAGGTCTTCTCCACTGTTTTGATTGTTGTTTTGTTTCCGGTGTACAGTAATGAACCCATGTTTCGTCTATAGTAACTAAACAATTCAAAAAATCATCTGCATCGGCTTCAAATAACTCCAAACAGTCGCGTGAAATAGTCAATCGCGTCCTTTTTTGTTCAACTGAAAGCAGTCGCGGAACCCACCTCGCAGACACCTTGTGGAAACCCAACTCGTTGACAATGATGTTTTGAGTTCGTTCATAAGAGATGCCTATAATCTCGGCTATTTCTCTAATTTTTAATCCGCGGTCTCCCATTATTAAATCAAGTACTTTTTTAATATTTTCATCAGTAGTTGACGTCGAAGGCCTTCCAGAGCGGGGTTCATCTTTCACACTCTCTCTACCACGCTTAAATTCTGCTATCCATTTTTTGACGGATGAATATGACAGAGCACAATCGCCTAATGTACTGACCATGTCATCATGGATGGCTTTTGATGATAGCCCCTTCTTATGGAGGTACTTAATGACGGCACGCTGCTCGATTTGCTCCATTCGCGGAAATTATGTCCGATTACTTTGTTAATAAATTTATAAAATCACAACTAATTATCGCACACGTTTCGAACTTCACACAATGAACTAGTCTGAACTGAACTAAATAATGTGGGTAGATTTGATTTTTAGAATTGAATGGATCTGTGTTAGGCCGAGTACTTTTCAATCCACCCTCGTAGCTAAGCTTTAGTTTCAAGCACTGCAAGCCACAAGTTTAATTATCAAATGAACTAAATATCAGTATGGCCTTTAAATAATTGTACATTATTATGTAAGTAAAATGTCTCACCTCCATGTTATAGTACTTAGTATTTATAAAGTAAAATAAAAATATCTTCAATAGATGTGTCCTGTGTGATACTGTGTAAAAAAAAAGTTAAAATTATATGCTACACACCTTAATATTAAATAGGTCATCAATAAATTAACACATCAAATAATTTGCATTTCCTACTGTTAAAGTATTCATAAAATAAAACAATGTGTTCTCATTTAGTCACCATCTTTAGTTCTCAACCATAGATATAGATTCACATAGACATAGATTCTTAATATAACACTAAACTAGTTTTGCTGCCCAATATCAATACTTTTTTTTTACCGAGACCCTTTTTACTGGAAACGAGGCATTTCATCTTAGTCCTCACGGGTGACAACACATCTGCATTTTGATTCGTAATACAAGATAGATGTAGGTGTCTATGGGCCACGGCATCCACTTACCATCAGGTGGACTGTGTGCTCGTTTGTCACTCTTATCCTATAAAAAAAAACCGATACTTAAATATCAATACTACAACACCTATTTTTATTATTGTCTTAAAGGAGATGTTCCAGAAATGTATGGAGCCTGGGCCAGCACTATGTACACTATATATAAATATCGCTATATAATATATTAACCGTTTTTTATTGTTAGTTTTCTTTAATTTCACTTCGTTTCAATGTACATTCAAATTAACTTGGTCAAGGAGAGCAACACAACATTAAATTAAACATGGTGGATCACAGAGAAAACACGAAAAATGTCATTTTGACATTAACATTTGATTGACGTGTATCGTAAAATCTGCAATAAAAAAAACAATACGAATTTCGAAAATCTTGGGATTCGATAATATTAGACTACAGGATATTCTACTCGATTGCGGAAGCACGTCTTATATCACCTATTAGAGTAGTTAGAGATTGGTTACTTATATCGAAACGAAACGAAGCCTTGAAAGTTATTTTGTTTAGTAACACTGCTGCTTCATTCTTTAGCGCCTATCAATATATTCTGGACTTCGATAATTCATAGGCGAGCAGTGAGCTGTGCAATATCTGACAACTGCAAGTTATTGTTAAAGTAGTTATCTATTCCTATTACACAGTAACAGCTGAGAAGATACCAACTATTTTAGTTCAATTAGGCAGGAGCAGCATAATCAGCCTATAATGTTCCCACTGCTGGGACATATACTTCCTTTCTGTGAGGGATTGGACTGTGTAATCCACCATGCCAGCCCAGTGTCCCAACTTAACACTATCAATTTTTCAAACAAGTTCTATGTTATATAATTCCTAGTATTAGCGACATCAAAAAGATGAGAAATCAGTCATGAGAGGTATATAAATAAAACAACTTGTTGGAACTTATGATTTTATTCGTTTTTCACACATCCCTTATTAATATTCCATCCAGGAATGACACCGGTGCTTCTATGCTCTCTTGGTACTGAGCCCAACCCAAATACCACACAGTGGTCATGACATGAGCACAGCAACCTATTGTCCGATGTCCTGAGATACAATTACAATAATAGCTAATTATTTTATCATCTCCACTTGATCCTTACCTTGCCAGCAATATGTAGGTATAATATGTTCGTCCTGAGCTATGTCGAATTTTTATACAGGCTCTTATTAAAAAAGGATCAAGTTGGGATGAGGTTGCTTCTGCTACTACTTCCAGTTGGTCCAATACTTCTACCTGAAATGATCTATGCTGCCTAATATGTTCCCCGAAATAGCTTCTAGCCTGTTTTATTTGATAGGTACCCAGCCCAAAAAGTATCAATTCAGACATAGTCATTTTAGGGAAAATACTTAACTCTGGAAGTTGACCATCAATTCTTGTGAATTGGGCTCTAAAGCGGGTGATTCGGTTAGCAATTATAAATTCTGCTAACCGGTTGGGCATATTTTCACTCTGTATTGCTCAAGTATAGCTACAGCATTTGGTTTATTTTCAATCACTGGATGGAAGGCATTAATTATAACATCGTCCAAATACTAACATCGTCCATCAAATGGGTGGCAGCCAAATCAAAATATTCATGTCTCAGTCGCTTAGTCTCTTTTAAATCGAACATTAACTACCTCTACCACCCATCTGCATAGTGTCACACACCTTGTCTTGTTCGTATTGATGGTCGTTAACTGAGTCTCTCCTTGTTCTAAGGATGCATGTTTAAATACTTTGAAGCCCAACCCCTCTAGCATTGGAATGGAATCACGAAAGCCTCGATTCAAAATGAAAACATCATTGGGCTGAAAAAAAGCCCTTAGACCCTCATTTTCATTTTGGAACAAAGCATTCATAATGTCATAATCTGATTTAATTGTTGGATGGGGCCTCAAAACATCAATAATGTAACCATCAGTGGCAACAATGAGAAAAGGTTTAACAAGGTTTCTATATTAGTGCAAGCTATAAGTTTGTTTTTGAAACAAGTAGTTGGATGATTTTTAAGATATATATACCATCACATATTATTATTGGTACTCTTGCCTCTCTGATTCCAAACAAGCCCTCGGGTATTAATAAATTCCTATTAATTAAATCATTTATTGTGTGATTGATTATATATAATAATAATAATAAAATATATATAATTTTTCTTAAGTATTCCACAACTCTATTTATTCTACATTGTTACAAGCCGGCACAAAACAATGAGCACTTGTCTGTGTTGTGTTTGTAAAACCATCAAGTGTTATTGATGCACTTGGTGGTTGCATATCAATTTGTTGCACAACTTCTTGCTCTATTGCTATATTTTCCTGTGCATGTGTCCAACAGTTGGAACAAATAAGTACATGTTCTGGTAACTGAAACAATACAAGAAACAATTTACTTATAGGGGCAACAGATAAGGTTACTTATAGTTGAATGTACAGTAACATTACTTTTGTATGGTGGTTTGGTAAATTAAAATAATCTAACCTGATTTGGGTAAGTTCTTGCTGTAAGTTTATCTCTTACAGGACCACTAGCCATGTATGTTAGCCTTCGGTGTAGAGACATTCTACACCATGCATACATTAGACTTGGTGAAGGCTAGATGGGGTTGGAGTTTGCCGATTATCCTCAATCCTTGTAGCATGCTCCACATTTTTACATGTTGCTACCCAACAAGCATAGAAAACCAGTCCTCCTAGTGGAATCTGAATAAAAGAAAAGAATACAATATGTATTGGCTATTCACACAATTATTTAATTCCAACACTAAGTAATTGAGTAAGTTGTTAACGTTACCTCTCTTGGATATATTGTTTCTGTTATTATGGTCCGTTCAGGTCCTTCAGGTATGGAGTGGCTGTGTGTCTAGGCAAAAGACCATGGGCACCATAGACATACATTCATATTCATAACAACAGTAGAAGCTGCTATGACTCCTTGTTGTTGTATTGTACGCCAAGTATGTACCCAACAAGCAAAACATATTAAAGCACAACATCTAAAACAAAAAATGTAAATAAAAAATGACTTTCAATAAGTATTATGTAATAATCAATATTGAATAAAAAATCATTCTATTATATTCTATGAAATTAAGATTTATTTATTTATATCTCAATATTTCTAAATAATTTAAATTAATCAAGATTTAGTTATTTCAATATCACTTTTATAGACTCATCCGAAGTGATGTTATATATAAATCACATGTCTACACACATTTCCAAAAATTAAACTGTGACTGTGGTTTTTCTTCTTGAAACAATGTTGTCTTTGACTATAATTAAGAAAAATCTACATTTGCATACCTTTGTATGAAAAAAAAGAAAACAAAAGGGGTGCTTACCTCTCTTGGAGTAATTGTTTCAGCAATATATTGCCTTTCGGCACCCTCAGGAATAGAGTGAGCACTCCTAAACAAAGATGTCCTACACCTAACACAAACATTACTATCATGGCAATGCTGGAGTTTGTGATCTCCGCGTGCAAGAGCACTATCATTAGACATTTCTTGTATTATGATACCAAAGCATTGTGAGCACATCACTCCATTTCCATCAACCTAAAACAAAAAAGGGGTTATTAAGTGTTTATAGATATGTTACAGTATATAGATAAATATTTTTTTTTACCAGATGGCCAAGATGCTGCTCGATGACAGAAATTATTTCAGGACCCATATCATCGGCAGCATAATATTGTTCATTTTTATCTATTACAGAGGTGCACTGTAGGCACGCCATTGTCAATAAACTGGAATAAGTGAGTTAAAATCTGTTAGAATTTGGAACAAGGGACGAAAAAATCACATAGATATAACATTTGAACAAAACAATCAGTAAATGCACGGATAGGGGACATACCTGAAACTGAACTTGTTATTGTAAAATAACACATGACGGAACCCAAATCACAGACGAATCAGAAACCATATAACAGAGGGTCAACAGAGAAGCAATAAATCAATGTCCGTAGTAGTAAACTGGGTCGCAAAACAAAATCAATCACTAAATCTCTGAAACACATCCAATCCCAGAACATATATTATAACCCTAAAGAATAAAGAAAGACTCAAAAAACGTCTAGTCAGTTTTTAAAACTGTCAAAGTCGTCAAACGTCATATCTATTATCTAACACAACTGTCATGGCTGCCCTTAAAATAGGGTTATCATAACAAAAATATTTTTAAATTATCATTTTTGTACGGCTATACCCTTTTTCAAATTAATTTTTTAGTATTTTTATGAAATTCCTCAATTTTTTTCCTATTTATCTATGTAGTGTACATAGTGGTAGCCCAAAATCGAACATCTCCTTTGGTAGATTTTCCATTTCAAGTTAAATTATTTACAAAGTATTTAAGAATATACTAATAAGATGATAATTTGACTAAAAAACTAAGATTGACATGATTGCAAGACAATAGTTGAAATAATATAATGTTAAATAAAGTTATCTAGAAAAAATCACTTTAAATAACATACATAAAAAAAATACATCACTTTAATTGAGGACCTCCCCTTTGTGAATTCGCAACTTAGTTCTTCTACCGTAAAAAGTTGTGAGATCCGTGTAATACCAAGTCGGTTAATTTATTCAGTCTATAGATTGATACATAGATTGACTTGGCAATCACATGAAAACACAATATATCTCACAAGTAATACATATTATATTAAATTACATTGTTTAGTAAGCTGAAGTGGCAATGGGCCGGCCATATAGCTCGAAGAACCGACAACCGATGGGGAAGAAAGGTTCTCGAGTGGCAGCCTCGTACCGGCAAGCGAAGTGTAGGGCGTCCCCCCACTAGATGGAGTGACGACCTGGTAAGATATGCAGGAAGTCGATGGATGCAGGTGGCTCAGGACCGTGCTTTGTGGCATTCTTTGGGGGAGGCCTATGTTCAGCAGTGGACTTGTGAAGGGCTGTAATGATGATAATGATGACATTGTTTAGTGCGATTGGCAAGTCAGTCTATGTATCAATCTATGGACTGAATAAATTAACCGACTTGGTATTACATGGATCTCACAACTTTTTACGGTAGAAGAACTGAGTTGCGAGACTTGGCTTTTTTTACAAGTTATGTTTTTGATGGCATCTCATATCTTTTTGTAGATAGTTATATCTAAGTAACTATTTACATCTATTATTCCATTATATGTACATATATAGGTACACAGATTCATTCACTGCAAATGTAACTTTGTAATACTATGTTTATATGGGATTACAAAGTTATATATGCAGTTGGTGTATCTCGAAAACTGGACCGAAATTGTAAAATATTTTAATTTTTCCTTGATTTATATACTAAACAATAATTGAATTCCAAATTTGAAGTTTCTATGTCTGCTAGAAGTGCCTTAGAGTTTTGATGATCGGTCAGTCAGTGAGTGACAAAATTACGAAATTGGCGAGGGCACTGCCGTGCCCCCAGATTGTCAGTTGTACCTCACTCTTATGTTACTTTTTTCTACCGACTTCAAAAAGGAGACAATACTCAATTTGACTGTATGTTTTTCTTTTGTTTTTTTTTTGTGTTAACTCGTAATTTTTTTCTGGTTGAACCAATTTCGATGATTCTTTCAATTTTAGATTTTTATTTAAAAGCTGGTGATTCTCATATGGTCCTATATAAATTGAATTGAATGAACGGGCTGTTTTCCACAAATCCACATCTTAGTGCGTATTTTGCGTGTGGGCAGGAATAATGTATTTATTCGATCCATGAAATCTCCCCAAAGAAGTTCAACAGGTCTTTGATGTTGCAAGCAACTTTGGAGAGTGAACCCGGCGTGCCGAGATGTTTAGCCCTGTAAACAGCGACTTCTGGACACGTCAGCAACATGTCGGCCACCATTTCTTCCTCTCCTATACATGCCCTGCACAGGGGACTGTTCGTAACACCTATAGTAAATAAATGTTTGTTAAAGTTACCGTGTCCTGTGATAGTACTTGTTACTATCCTGATCTGCGGCTTGGTCAGTCTCACTAGAACCTTTAAAAGAACAACTGTTTATTTCAGGCAGGGCCTCCCTAGTTTGTCTACAGTCTACTAGATTTTTGCAAAGTTGAGCGTGTTGATTAGTGTAGTGTCTACGTACCAGTGAACGAACATTACCAAAGGGGATTGGTATAATTGGTTCCGGCCCTATAGTGGCCAGAGCCGATCCTCTTCTGGCCAGTTCGTCTGCTGCATCATTGCCTCTGGATCCACTGTGTCCCTTTATCCATTGCAGAGTCACATTGTTGTGTTAAGATACCTCATTTAATTGTTGGTGGCATTCATATATTAGTCCTGAGCTCACCTCATTGCTTGTAGTACCGCCCTACTGTTGGTCAGTATTCTGATGGAGAAGTCATTAGCCTTTTTAGCATCTATTGCTATGGCCGCTTGAATAATACCCGTACATTCCACCTAAAGACTGTGTTGTAGGTACCCAGCGGTGTGCATATGTGGATGTTGAGGTCTTCAGAAAAAGTTCCAGATCCTACACCTTCATTTGTTTTAGAACCATCGGTGAAAACTATAAGCTCTTTTGGGCTTAATCCCTCCTGCTGGCTGATTTCATTTAATTGTATCTTATCCACTTAACCGTCCGCGCGAGTGGTTCTCGCCTGACTTGTTCGCGCATTAAATGTAACTATTTTTACGACCGCGCGAGACTGTCTTAACAAAAACGATTACTACTGAAAAGCTACTATAGCTATATTCAAATAAAAAATATTCTCAAAACACTCAAAATTTAATTGTGTTAAAAGAAAATTAGTCAAGTTAAATATAGAGGCTGAAAATAAAGCTTAAAAATAGGAATATCAAAAAAAGTCGTATTTATTTTTATTTCGAGTTTTACAAGAAAAGTATAATATTTACTGCAGAAAATTATTTTATATTATAATAGTGCATAAAGCCCTTTAAAATGATACCAATATACAATAATATACACAATATACATAAGTATATAATTAGTGACCGACCCAAGATTTTTTATTCAATATAGATTTATTAATAATACTTATTAAAAGTCACTCTTTTGTTTAATTACCACTATTTCAAAACAAAACTCTGTCCTTGGAAGAACCAGCAAGTAACCCAGCGGAACTTTTTTTTAAATAATATCTTACAGTCAGAGGTGTAGCGAGGACTAATATAAACGTGGGCGAAGTTGCATCAGCGAGGCCCCTTTTCTTTCGTTCCAAGGATCTACCCAATAGATCTATCCTACCAAACATGCTTCAACACGACATACATACTCATATCTATTAATTCCTGACAAGTCTCGTATTCCGTCAATGTAACAGTCGCGGTCTTGGAATGTAGTGATTATATTCTCTTTGGTAGTTACAACGGCCTCGCAGTCGCACTTAAAAAAGGGCTTCTTACGAGGCACCAAACAAACACACTTAAATTTGTGACTTTCTTTTTCGAGCGTAAAAGTATTCAAATTAATTAGTCATCTATGGTAAAGTCTGGGGGTATTGCATTTTTGCGGACCTCACGAGGCCCCTATAAGTGCGGGGCCATAAGCGAGGGCCCACTTCGCCCACGTCTAGCTACGCCACTGCTTACAATCATGTATCTAATGTAACAAAATTAACACAAAACAAATTAGAAATGGCTTGGTAGTGATCATCTCTTTCCCAGGGGGGTTATTGTCATCCATAAATTCCTTAATATTATAATAACCCTCTTTTTACAAACTTAGTTTATTAAAGTTTTTGAACTTTGAGCAGGTTTTGTATATTTTCTGGGATTTTGTTAAGTTATATGTATATTGTGTGTAAGTGTGTGAGTGTGATATATTAAGTTTTAAGTTAATGCTCTCATTGAATAATATTAACAATATTGAGAACACAATAAAATATGTTCTCAAGTAGCAAGTAACTTTTTATGGGTGTAAAGTAAAGAAAGTAAAGTTGCAGCCTATTTAAATCCCACTGCTGGGTACAGGCCTCCTCTCATGAGAGGGTTTTAGGGCAAGGAAATGTCCGCCGCACTGCCCCAATGCGTGTTGGCGAACTTCACATGACTTCGAAATATTTTTTTCTTATTTCTCAGACATGCAGGTTTCCTCACGATATTTTCATTCACCTCCGAGCACGTGGTAGATCGAACCCAGGTTGCTCGCGTACTGTGAAGCTTACAGTGAGTGCTAACCATCTGAGCCATCATGGCTCTCTTATGGGTGTAAGTGTTGCTTTTTACAAAATGGATTTAAAAAAGTATTTCTTAATGTTAAATTGTTGATTTTTACTTTAAAATAAATAAATATATTGCTATATGACTATTACAGTGACTGTTTTTCATTAACATGCATTAGCTATCTGTATGTATATAAAAAATATACCAGATTTCGGTCGGACACTATATATGTTTACTCAATATAAATTTGAATAAATAAGTAAATAAATAAATAAAAATCGGTTTTAATAATTTCTAGACACATCACAACAGATATTTCGTTTATAAATTGCTATCAACGTGTTAATAGTGAATCATTATTTTATATTTAGCATTCATTTAACACAAAAAACTGATTAGAATACATTTTAAACAACATATAATCAATAAACGATGATCGCGTATAATGATTAAAATTTAGAGCTAAATTATTATATGTAAACATTTTAGAATTGTTATAATGATACATATTTACTAAAGAAAATATCTTCACAATTAGTTTGATGTACAATAACATTAGAAATAACGTATAAAAACAGAAAAGTTATCACATTTTTGATCGAATTTCTTACACGTTAATATTCCACAAACAAAAATGGCGAAATTTAATTTAAACTTTTTTTCTATTTATTTTGTTACTATTATACAGATAAAATTCACTTTCACAGATGACAAATTTCATATAGCACCATCTATAATTTTACTAACTACTGTATTAATAACAACTATCTTTTGTGCTGTCCACGTTTAAACCGAAAGATGTCGTTTGGTGACTAGACAGGTGAGGCAATAATTGTTTTTGGGGACTGTAGTCACCGTGGACGATTGAGAGTTATACTTCTTATTGAAAACAAATTGTTTATGGATCTTATCGTACTTCGCTTGTATGATAGGAATTTTTGAGTGAATTCTATCGATTATGCCTGTATGAGGGACTTATTCTTACTCCAAAGATTTAGGGTCTTGAGTCCAATGGCAGCTAAAGTCACTTCTTGTTGTATGTGTAGATAAAGCGGGCTTAGCCCCAGCATCGCCTCTAAGGCTGCTGTTGGCGTAGTTCTCATGCAGCCTGTGGCAGCCATACATGCCAGTCTCTGGTAATGCTGTAGCTTCTTTATGGTGATGGCTTCATTTGTTTTGGTCCACCATACCAGAGCGCCATATGTAATCATGGGCCGAATTACAGTTTTTGGTCCCATATAAATTTGATTAAGGTCTGATTAATAGTTTTTGAGTTATTCATAATAATTTATATTGAAGTCGGTTGTATAAGTAGTTTTTTTTTATGTAGGTATAACCAAATAATTACAATCTAAAAATTATGACTTCATTACACTATATTCTCATACAATTACTAAACAATTATTTACCTTGATATTTCTTGAAAAGTATTTCAATCAATTTCAATGAGGGCTAGTAATCTTCCACTCACCAGATGTCGCTAGTTGTGACTGAGGTGAAGTTTATTGTTACACAGTGTCAGTTAATTGAGAAATTCGTTTTAAATAATAGTTTATCATTATCTAGGGTATTATGTTAATACACAACACAATGCGTCAATAATTTTAATTTTTTGCATTTTATAACTCTTTTTTAAAAAAATCGATTTTTAGTTATATTTATAGTTTGGTTTATTCATTTCTAATGTAATTAATATAAAATATAACTAATAATACAGAAAGAAATCTTAAAAATTACATTTTCCTAAGAAATTATCATCCCCGCTATGAAATCTGTCAAATATTTTATCTCACTGTAAAGTGGCGCCGCCCTGGTGGCAAAAAAAGTCGTGGATGCCCTCATTGTCTGAAGTATCAAATACCCAATTACATAAATAAATTTCAATATCTAGTACATTTTGATTTGTATGGTAAAAAGCTTCTGGGATATGTCTTTCTCTTCTTCGTCAGCCTGTAAAAGTCTTGTTGTTTGGAAGATTTGCCTTAGTTAGCCAGATTGATAATTGCAATATCAAATAACTTGCACTTGTTCCCTGTCACCAGTCTGGGTATTACATCTAGTGTAAACCAGATGGTTATACTGTCATCCATGGGAAGCCATAAGATTTTTCTGGCTCATCTCACAGTCACCTTACAAAACCCATGGGAATAAATAAATTAGTAAAAAATGTTACATTAAGCCTATTTAAAGTTCACTGCTGAAAATAGACCATTGTTATGTTTCACAGGGTAGAAAGCTATTACTCAGAGTGACCAACATATATGCATTCCTCTTTATTTAGCTTCAGATGTCCATGATTTACATTTATTAATTTATAGAGATTACAAAAGCGTTCTTAATACTCAACTTATAACAGATAACCACATCATATATTTAGATTTTTTTAGTTCATCATCATCAACAACTTTCTATGTGACAACAAGACAGACAGGGTTATGCTTTTCACTAGTATCTGGTTATTTATATGGGATTCTTTATACCCTTATCAATGGCTGAATTTTAATCAATAGATCCATTTTTCAAAGTCATGCAATGGTTATAGGTTTGGTTGTGTTTTTATTAAAATAAAAAAGTCACTGAAAAATATAAAAAGGTGGTAGAGAACAAAAAAACTGTGTTTGATATTTAGGGGCATATCATGGAATATATTTTTCTGATTTTGAAAGATATGTGCCATGATATGATAGATAGATATGCCACTGTAGGGTGAATTTTCCTTAACAGTCATGCTTATCAGGCAGATTGACAACTGCAGTACCAAATGTCTCGCATCTTTGATGCTGCTGCCTTATTTACACTGATACACTTAATTGAAGCTTGATTCCACTGTTTTTATTGGCATCACTCGATGCAAAGCTTCAGTGGGGCCCCCATATCCAAACTAACAAGCAGACTAAGTGCTGCAGCCTATGCTGTAAAAAAGATATGGAGGTCTCACTAGTGTCGAGTTTATTTCAGTTATTTCCATAGCATAATATCTTATAGGATTTTGCTGTGGGGAAATATGGCTGATTTAGAAATTATTTTCGTTTTACAGAAGAGGGCCATTAGATCTATTTCCAAACCTAAAACCGAGAGAGTCTTAGAGAAAAATTTAAAGAAATAAATATATTAACTTTGGCCTCTCAGTATATTTACGAAAATTTAATGTATGTTCACAAAAACAAAGGTAGTTTTAGTAAAAATAGTGATATACATTCTGTAAACACTAGGAACAAACAAGCTAATGATACCAGTTTCTCGACTCCATAGAGTCAGTAATTCATTCTTGGGGCAATGTATACACTACAACAAAGTCCTAGAAAATATACAAGCTCTCTATTACCAAGTTTAAATATTTTATTAAACTAAAACTGTATAAAGAGATTTATTATAATATAAATGAATACATGGTTGATAATAACCCCTGGGAATGAGGTGGTCGCTCCGAAGCTGTTTCTAAAATAATTTATGCAAATCGTTTGTACAACCATTAATGTAAGATTTACTTTAAAAAAGTCCCGCCGGGATTCTTGCTGGTTCTTCCCAGGACAAGAGTGCTTTTTGAAATCAGTGGTAAACTAAAAAATTACTTTCAATAAGAATTACACATGTGATCCTTATTGAATAACAAAATATTCTATATTATTCCAAATTATTCTATTCTATTCATATTATTTGAATAATTATAACTTTTAACAATTTTGTATTATAACTAAAATAAAGTAATGTTATTTTAAACTTTTAAAAAGCAACATTCTATGAAGAAAACAACATATGCATTACTATTATAGCTTTACTTTTTTATTTGAGGGATAGGCATGGAGGATTTTCCTTACTTACTTACTACTTTCACTTATTTTTTAGTTGATAGTTATTGTAAGTCTCATTTAAAGTATTGATACAATCATATAGCCTCACACAGTTTCATTTATTACACTTTTGGTTAACCAGTCGAACTCAGGATAGTAAGTTAATTTAGGGCAGTAGTGGTTTCCGTGAATGTTTGTTACAGTCATATCTTTATATATAAAAATTACGTGTCACATTGTTTGTCCGCGATGAACTCCTAAACTACTGAACTGGTTTCAATGAAATTTTGCACACTATGTGCTGTTTGGTTGGTTTGGTAGAGCCATGCTGCAACTTTTGCTGTCGCACGGATGGGCCGGCTCGAACCGGGGTGGTACCACGACCTCACAGAATACCAGCGTGAAGTAGAGGTTTACCTCTGCGTTTCGCTTGGTGAGTGCAGGTGGCCGGAGGCCCTTTTTACTGGAAATGAGGCATTCCATCTTAGTCCTCACGGGTGACAACGCATCTACATTTTGATTCGCAAACGAGGATAGATGTAGATGTCTATGGGCCGCAGCAACCACTTACCATCAGGTGGACTGTGTGCTCGTTTGTCACCCTTATCCTATAAAAAAAAAAAAAAACTTGAGAGATAGGAGAGTTTTTATCTTGATAAGGGACACTCAATATTTTTTTATTACGAATTTAAGGATTTTATATGAAGGGTCGTCGAAAAGGGCAGAACAACATCTGCCTGGCCAGCTAGTATATATATATATATATATATATATATATATATATATATATATATATATATATCTTAGGATTGTACTGCCGGGAATATATAGGTAGATAGTCAACTATGATCATCTTTGTACCTTGGCATGTGAATGATTTGGTGTAAATTGTATTATTTTCAAAATCGTTTTTTTTTAATCTATTGATTACCACTCCCTATAAGTCTGATTTGAACATAAGTCCTTCAGTTACCATGTTCTTACATGGGCCCAATTTTAGTCATTATAGCGGTCAATCAGTGAACTCACTTATTATGCTCATTATGAAGAAATCTCACGTATTGTGACCGTCAGCTATGGAACCCCACCTTTACATTGTGTATCATGACACGCACTTGGCCAGTTTTTTTAGTATGTCATAGAACATGCTTCAGTTATACATGGGTCTATAATTTTTAGGGTTCCGTAGCCAAATGGCAAAAAAGGAACCCTTATAGATTCGTCATGTCGTTCTGTCCGTCCGTTTGTCACAGCCATTATTTTCCGAAACTATAAGAACTATGTTGTTGAAACTTGGTAAGTAGATGTATTCTGTGAACCGCGTTAAGGTTTTCACACAAAAATAGAAAAAAAAAACAATTAATTTTGGGGGTTCCCCATACTTAGAACTAAAACTCAAATTTTTTTTCCATCAAACCCGTACGTGTGGGGTATCTATGGATAGATCTTCAAAAATTATATTGAGGTTTCTTATATCATTTTTTTCTAAACTGAATAGTTTGTGCGGGAGACACTTCCAAATTGGTAAAATGTGTGTGTTCCCCCATGTAACTTCTAAAATAAGATAATGATAAAACTAAACAAAATATGTTGTACATTACCATGTAAACTTCCACCGAAAATTGGTTTGAACGAGATCTAGTACGTAGTTTTTTTTAATACGTCATAAATCGTAAATTATGTTACTTGCTGCTACGGAACCCTTCATGGGTGAGTCCGACTCGCACTTGGCCGCTTTTTTTGTTACTTATAACATTTGCTTCATATTATTAATATTAAAAAAGACAAAAAAAAATAGAACACTAAACTTCAGAAAAATTATATTTGACAAAATAAAATTTATCTTTTTGTATATGTCAAAGAAATAAATATATTTAATTACTATTTAACTGAAAAACATCATTATGATCATTATAAAGTATTGTAAGTCCTCTGCTGAATATAGGTCTACCTCGAGGAATGCAATGAAAAACATCAATGCAGCCAAATTTACTCAACAAAATATAGTCAAAGTAGAATTACAGTATTATTAATAAAATTATTATTAATAAAATTTATATACGTGGTAGAGCCATGCTGCAGCTATATGAGTAGTATAGTTTAGCAGGAATGGGTGGGCTCGACCGGGGAAGGACCATTCTCTCACAGAATACCAGCGTAAAATAGCAGCTTAACACTGCTGTGTTTCGTATGGTCAGTGCAGAGAACCGGAGACCCTTTTTACTGGAAAAGAGGCATTCCATCTTAGTCCTCACGGGTGACAACGCATCTGCATTTTGATTCGAAAACGAGGATAAATGTAGATGTCTATGAGCCACAGCAACCACTTACTATCAGGTGGACTGTGTGCTCGTTCGTCACCCTATCCTATTAAAAAAAAACTGTAAATTTCAATTATCATGAGAGTATATGTATTATATGGAACCTAAGTTTTATTTTTTTGCGAAAAAATAATCTGCCAAATTGGTTTACCAATTATAAATATCATACATAACATAATATATGCAAACATAATATGTTACGTTTGGTCGGCTACTGCTAGGCGCAGCTGATTGCAAGTGGTTAACCGGTTCAGTGTGGATGGAACGCCAGGCGTGCCATGAAGTATTTGTTCGCCGCCACAGCTAAAAGTTGTCGAAAATCGGTGCCGCAACGAATCGGTTAAACTTAGATGTATCATATATAATTTATAAATTAGATAAATGCCTGCAGTTTTGGGCGAACTGCACTTAAATTTACTGTCTTAGGTATTATTTGATACGTATTTCTGTATTTTTACAAATTTAACAGTAGACTTAAGTTTAACCAACCACACTCGGCTGCTCTTAGTAGTAGCCGGCTAAACATAGGTTTATCCGTACATCTTGGACTTTAGCCGTTACATATATATACATACATTAGAAAAAAATAAATATGGTTAAATTGATTACCTCCTCATTTCTTTAAGTAAGTTAAAGATAGTGGACAAACAGTTTATACTGAAGTATATAAAACATAATTGACTTATTGTCATAATGCATTATGTTACTCTCCTTGAATGTTTACAGTATCACAAGTGTTTGCTTAATAAACATTCTTGTGTAATGAGTAAGTAATTATTTGTCATGTAGTGGCCACTAAATATCACTACCTCATACCATCCCCTCAGTGTCCTAAGAGACGACGGAGGGAAACTGAACAAGGAGATGTGCAGCAGCATCTTCGTGATATCATCTGGTAAAAAATAAACAACAAACTGGTTGGCAAATACAGTTTGCCGTTTGCAGTTGACAGCATGTCAAATATCCCCCCTACATAATATATAGCGGATCAATGTTCAGCAGTGGACTTTGAAGGGTTGTAATGATGATGATGTCATAAGGAAAAACCAAGAACCCTACTATGGTGATCTATTTAAGTTGGCTAATGAAATGGCACATTCGTTAGAATAAGCTTCAACTAAGAGCCATTATAATGTTATGTTGCTTCGTAATTTTTTTTTGCGGCCATAGCAAGGCTACCCTCCGGAAGCGGGGAAGGGAGGTGGTGAATGCTCGTAGCATATGACCATGCAGCCGGCTGCGTGGTTATGTGGGACTCACTATGAAGTGCCTACCCACTAAACACCACCTGTGGGACTGGCTTTGGCCTGTATGGCCTTTCTGCCGAATCGGAAGCGACCCCCTTTAAGGAAAGGGGGCGCAGTGCTTCGCAATGTTCCAGAATCCATCTTATAGTGCACCTTATTTGTTTCTTCGTCTTTTTTCATTTCTTTAAAAAAGCAACATTAGCCTGATGGTAAAGACAAGGCATAACCGCAAACTATATAGTTATGAATATAGTATTATTCGAATCTGCCTTTCGACTTCTGTCGTGAACCACTCAAGCAAGCTTTCTTAGAGTGGTGAATTGGTATAATATTTTTAATAGTTAACTAAATTCATCAGCATAATTCCATTTACAGATTGGCAGCATGGCGGAAATAGTGTACCCGCAAGGCTGCCGGCCTATCACCGATGACCTTGGACCTGATGAGCTGGTTCGAAGACTAAAGGTAGGTTTTAAAGAAAATTCCATGCTTAATTTTATAACTTATAGTTACACTATCTATGGAAAATACTTTGTTTATCACTTCTATATAAAAAACGCTCTGTGTGTCATTATTGGGTTGTTCTCCGGAAAAGTGCTGCTAAATCAATATTGATAATATGGGAATAAGCTTAGCGTCACCTGGTTAAGGTGATTCATATTAAGAAACTAGACTTCTTTGGAAATCTATCATCATCATCAAGTAAATAAAATTGAAGTGTCTGTTTGTAATGTTGAAATAACAGATTTTTACTAAACGCATATGAAAGTATATACAGTACTTATGACAAAAACACAATTTTTAAACTTTTTGTCTGTCTGTCTGTTTATTCTGGCTAATCTCCGAAATGGCTGGACCGATTTGGACGGGCTTTTCACTGGCAGATAACTGATGTTATAAGGAGCAACTTAGATTACTTTTATTTTAGAAAAAGAAAAGGAATTAGGGTTTCCCGTAAAGAGTCAAAAACCCATAAAATCCAATCGTAATAAATTATACGCGGGCGAAGTCGCTGAGAACAGCTAGTTTTTTTTAAAATAAAATTAGCAAGGTTCTAACTGTTTGTCAATTGTACATAATCTGTCATTACATAAACATAATCAAGTCTATTTAAATATAGTCCATACATATATACCTCTTGTATGTATTCTACCTGCCTCGTTGGTCTAGTGGTTGCAGTAGTGCGACTGCTGATCATGAGGTCCCGGGTTCGAATCCCGGGTCGGGCCAAAAATCAGTTATTCAGTTTTTCCATCAAGAAATTCTCAGTAGCTGCCCGGAGTCAGGAAGTTGGTGGTGTTTCACCCCCGTGCCTCGGAAAGCACGTAAAGCCGTTGGTCCTGCGCCTGATCTCTCTCCGGTCGTGTCGGTTTACCGTCCCATCGGGCTATGAGAGTGAGGGAATAGAGAGTGCACCTATGCTTGCGCATACTCTTGGGCACTTTCATCCTGTCCTGCGCCGATGGCTGGTCTCCGTTGAGACAGGCCGCCGTGGCCGAAATTCGGTCTGGAGGACATTATTATTATTATTATGTATTCTTCTTAACAGTCTGTATAAGTCCACTCCAGTGCATAGGCCTGCCCTCAAAGATTGCCTCATTCTGAGTACCATAGTTTGCATGCCATAGTTGCCATGCTTGGCAGACGGGTCGGGAACCGCAGTTTTTTCATTATTTTGAGTTGTTATCCGGAAGATGTTGCTGTAAAGTTTCCTTCCGTCGCCTCTTACGACATCCATGGGACGGTTTGAGGTAGTAGATATTCTTACACCGCCAATACGGTACTTAAAGTTGTATGTCTTAACAAATGTTAAAATATATTATGTAAATGGCTTATGGCTCTGATTTATGACGAAACCGAATTAATTATTGCCTAGTCCTTCACAACACTTAATTTATTATTTAAATATTAAAGTCTGATATTTTGTACGTGGTAGAGCCATGCTGCAGCTATATTAGTAATATAACTGTAGCACAAAAAAAATAGCAGCTTAACGCTGCTGTGTTTCGTATGGTGAGTGTAGAGAACCGGAGACCCTTTTTACTGGAAACGAGGCATTCCATCTTAGTCCTCACGGGTGACGACGCATCTGCATTTTGATTCGTAATCGAGGATAGATGTAGATGTCTATGGACCACAGCAACCACTTACCATCAGGTGGACTGTGTGCTCGTTTGTCACCCTTATCCTATAAAAAAAATATTAAAATCTATAGTGAATGTATCTCACTTATATTTGACATCACTTTAAGTAAAATATTTGTAACAATAACAATGAACATATATATACCTATCATATAATATTAATATGTTACTAAAAATATATATTGACCTATTTCATATTTTATCAATCTAAAGTGTACTGCAATTTATCTTGATTATATTTCGAAACAACATAGTCTCATGCTATTTCTGTAAAGAATTTTGTTAGTGAACAAAAGGGTTTATTAATTTTTCTGTTATTTGAAAGTTAATTTAATTTTAAGTAAATTAAGTTTTTTTTTAATTTTAAGTTACTAATTATAATGTAAACTGTAATCCATTTTTGCCTCCAGTAATAAAATTAAATAAATAGTACCTACTTTCATTGATACACATTGTATACAAAGAACAAAATGGAATTAACCAATTTCTATTAAATCGTTTACTTTTATAATTTCTTTTTAGTAATTTTTAAACACGTGTGTTCAAATCGCTCTGTTATTTACCTGCGCAACTTACGGAGTTGTAAGGGTCGCGGAGGGGAGAGGAACGCTGTTAACTATCAGATTTCCTACGTAATTGCGCTTCAGCTGTAAGGGGCAGGATATTAGCATGATAATGAAATTATCTTTCATCAATTAGTTACATATTGAGACGAAAATTTTCCTGGTGAGCTGGGTAGGTACATTAAAAAAGTTGCACTTGAAATCTCAACTTGTCTCTTCTTTTGCTCCTCGTTTCCGGCACCCAATGGACGGAGACTTTTTTATATGCAGCTTGATCTGCTTGAACTCAGCTAAATGTCTAACGGTCAATTTTTACTTTATTTTGTTGAGGGATGTGGATATTTTAGTTTTAATTAAACATTACTTCTTAATTTTACTTAAATTATAAAACGAAGAGAAATTAATGCATGCAAATTTTTATCACTCAAAGACGAGCGCCGCCTATAGTAGACGAATAAAATATACGCTCTGGCTCTACACTGGTGGGCGAAATAGTTTTCAAATGTTCATAACCTAACGATAACCATTTTCAAATAGAGCCATTTCAACTCCCACAGTAGTAATTAAGTCATTTTCTTGATCTGTCGATTCAGTGGCAGTATTTGTTAATATATAATACAGTTTGTTAATATATAATACAGAGCTGTCTAAAGCTGTTGCTTTAGACAGCTCTGTATTAAATTCCTCTTCATTTGTTAGGGTCGATTCACGTAATTCAACTTCCCGCATATTTTGACTTCCATTTGCTGGCGTTTCTTCTTTGTCTAGCGTTTGTGCGACTTTATTTATAGAATAAGGGTGCCAAACGAGCACACAGTCCACCTGATGGTAAGGGGTTGCTTTGGCCCATAGACATCTACATTTGTCCTCGATGACGAATCAAAATTCATATGCGTTGTCACCCGTGAGGACTAAGATTGAATGCCTCGTTTCCAGTAAAAAGGGTATCCGGTTCTCTACACTCACCATACACAGCAGCGTATTCTGTGAGAGCGTGGTCCTTCCCCGGTTGAGCCGACCCATTCGTGCTGCAACTATAACAGTAATATAGCTGCAGCATGGCTCTACCACGCAAAAATGTTCAATTTCGTGTAACCTTTCATCACTTGTAGGCCGGGAAAAGATCATTGCATCTTCGTCCATACTGACAAAATAACTGTCAGGGTTGTTTAAGTATCGCAGTATTGATGCTTGCATGTTTTTTTATATTGTTTTCGCAATGCAGTGACGATTTTATTACTAAGATGAGTATTTATTTCAATTAATTTTCTTAATATAATTAATAGAATCAGGCGTTACTTTGCGGAAATCCATTATATAAAAGCTTTTAAAAAAATTTACTTCGCAAACATCCACGATTTAAAATAAAATGATGTGTCTTACCTAGTATGAAGAGCACCTCCCGCCCTCCCTCAATTGCGTGCACTATCCCCAGCACCACTACTCCCAACACCACTATTCCCAACACCACTACACCAGGCAAGACACACCACTGACGACAATACAAACACATTGTACAGTGTGTAACACATTTTATTTTAAATCGCGGATGTTTGCGAAGTAAAAAAAAAATTTTTTAAAAGCTTTTATAATTTTCTTAAAGAAATTTTTAAAGAAACATCGGCTGTAATCAATGTTGTGTCGTGACGGGATAGAGCTTCTACGATAGTTTTAAAAACATCCAATATATTATTTAACTATTCTATGTTTGTACAGTCTTCCTCAGTAAATACCTACAATATCAGATATTAAATTAATTAATGATTTGTGATCGTTTTTAACTTCAGAAAAAGGCTTAACATCGTGGCTATGCTGCTCCAGCGTGTCTTTACATTTAAAACCAATCAATATTCTTGCCCGAAATCAGCTACGATATGCTTTTGAAGAATTTCGTCACTTTTAGTGGGGGGACCCGAACCCTTGAAATTTTTACCAAATTAAATTAAATATCATTACAATTCCTACTGTTTGCCATAAATAGCAGAAATTATTAATAATCATGTTTTTTATAACACTACATTTCAGTGTTTGTGAAGGAACCGAAGAAACCGAAAGAACCGGGTTTTAAAACTTTCGAAACCGGTTCTTTTCGTGATCCCTGAAACCGGGAATTCATTATATCATATATATATATATACTAGCTGGCCAGGCAGACGTTGTTCTGCCCTTTCCGACGACTCTTCCTATGAGAAAATTCTTAAATTTGCAATAAAAAATTTTGAGGGTCATTTATCGGGATAAAAACTATCCTATCTCTCAAGTTGGACCAAACTGCACACAGTGTGCAAAATTTCATTGAAATCAGTTCAATAGTTTAGGAGATCATCGCGGACAAACAATGTGACACGTTATTTTTATATAGAGTAGCGACACGTGCAAGCGACGGATGCATATAATTTTTAGAAAACCCGGAGAAATTATTGCACCCCGGAGGGTCGGGAGATTAACCATAATTACCGGAGTTTCCCGGGCAATCCGGGAGGGTTGGGAACCCTACTTGTATCCCACACAAGACACAAAAGTGTGTAGGTTTGCGCAGCGCCTAACATCTATCCTTAACTAATTATCAAAATGCAAATGCCCTTGCGGGATAAGATGGAATGCTGAGATGCCAGTTAAGGAAAACAAAAAAAGCAAGAAAGAAGCTTATTTTGTTGCTCATACTAACAACACTTATTAGAGACGAAACCTTAGACAAATGTAATTTTTTTCCAAGCTACGCGTAGTATCGATTGAACAAATTAAACATAAATAAGTTGAAACTATGACGAACAAAGCCAGAAAACAGCTTTTGAGCAGAGTAAATTCATACAGGCTTCGATATAGTATGACTGTATGACACAGTAAAAGGATCTACGCTCGGCATAAGCTACGGGGACCCATACCACTGGTTTTCAGCGCAAAAGGAAAGTAAAGTGATCTCCGGACACTCACCATACGAATCACGGCAAAATTATGCTCCTGTTTAAGGCTGATATTTCGTGGGACCGCGGTGTTCCCCAGTTGAGCCGTTCGTGCTGCAGTAATAATACAAGGCAGCGTGGCTCCACCAACTAGTTTGTGTTTTTGTACAAATGTTGGTGCAGGTGGTTCGAACCCAAGACCCAAATCCGATTCAGTAGTACCTGAGTTAGTGTTGAGTCGTTACAGTGTACAAAACTTTGAAAGTCGCCATATTCTGTTAGGTTGTTGACCTTGTTGTTTTTACGCGGTAGAGCAATGCTGCAGCTATATTATAGTTGTAGCACGAATGGGTCCGCTCGACCGGGAAAGGACTACGCTCTCACATCAACACACTCATTGCTGCTGTTTCGTATGGTGAGTGTAGAGAACCGGACACCATTTTTACTGCAAACGAAGCATTCCATCTCAGTCCTCAGAAGAGGATGTAGATATCAATGGGCCACAGCATCCACTTACCATCAGGTGGATTGTGTGCTCGTTTGTCAACTTATTCTATAACAAAAATACCAGACTATTGTCACTCCTTTTACAAATGATTACGTCTTTCTCCAAGAGTCATGTTATTTTACGACTAAATTGAAAGCAACACCTCCTGTGTGAGGTATCCAGTAGAATCTGGGTGACGGAACTAATATTAAAACATTAATAGCCTTTAATACTGCCACTGCTTTCTAAGCGTTTGCGTAAAAAGAGTTTAATTTTAGCTATAGATCGTTTGAGAATGTAAGATGCTTTGTGCATCCTCTTACTAAAGAAACCTTTTGAATTTGCTTGCATCATGTTGAAAGTAATCCCTCGCAACTCTATTAGATTATGTAATGTATACTGTATATTATTATTTCTGTTTATGTATATAAAATGAACACTATCATAACTATTAAATATGTTAAATATTAGTTATCTAATTCGCATTATAAAATAAAATGATTACCTAGTTTAAACTGCGGTCAGACACCGCAGTCTATTCACCTGAGGATGCCTCGTATAGAGGCGAAACACGTGTCGTATTATCGACGATGGTGTGTATTTCCTGGTGTAGTGATGTTGGGATTAGTGGTGACGGGGATAGTGCACGCATTGAGTGAGGGCCGAACGTGCTCTTTAAACTAGGTCATTTTATTTTATTCGGATTTAGCTTATTAATTTTTAACATTTATTTATTTATTAAAATTTTAGGAAAACTTACAGCTAGTTATAGTTATTCTATTTCACGAAAAAGTTTTGACTGGTTTTTTTTTATAGGATAGGATGACAAACGAGCACACAGTCCACCTGATGGTAAGTGGTTGCTGTGGCCCATACACATCTACATCTATCTTCCTTTGCGAATCCAAACGCAGATGCGTTGTCACCCGTGAGGACTTAGATGGAATGCCTCTTTTCCAGTAAAAAGGGTCTCCGGTTCTCTACGCTCACCAAACGAAACACAGCAGTGTTAAGCTGCTATTTTACGCTGATATTCTGTGAGAGCGTGCTCCTTCCCCGGTCGAGCCGACCCATTCGTGCTACAACTATACTACTAATATAGCTGCAGCATGGCTCTACCACGTACGAACGTGGTAGACGTGGTTGTTGTTAGCCGTGCACATACACATTGTGTCAGTGTGCGTAGGCTGCGGGCGCTCGGGAGTAGCGCTCCCGAGGCCTACGCAAACTAACACAATGTGTATGGTTAGCCATGCACATACACATTGTATCAGTGTGCGTAGGCTGCGGGCGCTCGGGAGTAGCGTTCCGGAAGCCTACGCACACTAACACAATGTTTATGGTTAGCCATGCACATACACATTGTATCAGTGTGCGTAGGCTGCGGGCGCTCGGGAGTAGCGTTCCGGAAGCCTACGCACACTAACACAATGTGTATGGTTAGCCGTGCACATACATATTGTGTTAGTGTGCGTAGGCTGCGGACGCTCGGGAGAGCGCCAGCGATACCTTCAAAAAATTAAAGATTATCGCAGAGAAGGAAGGTGCATTTATTACCAAGGTGAAACCTGGATCAACTAAGGTAATTAAAATTTTCTCTGTTTTATTTATCAGAGAGCAGTTCTAAAGGTTTGTACTTTTCGATCCATTCTTTATCCGACTTATGAACTATATAAAAACTGTGAAGTCTTAACAGTCCCACAAATATTCATTTATCTTACAATTTTAAAACAACACATGCTATTAAATTTTACCTCATCTCAATTAACAAAGAGAAGACCGGAAAAAGTGTGCCATACTGTTACCTTTAAACATTCCTATGCACATAAATATTTTTGTTTTCTTGGTCCATTCATGTACAATAAAATAAATAAGCAACTAAACTTATACACTTTGAATAAAAATCAATGTAAAAAAACTCTATTGAAATGGCTTCAAAAACTAAATTATGATGAAACCGAAGACTTATTCAAATCTCTAAATAATTGAATTACTTTTTATAATGTACTATTTAATTTAATTATTACTATGATGAATACTACTCACCTTCTCCCTTGTATAGACACACACACACACACACACACGCGCACGCACAGTTGACACTCCACACTTAAAAAACTAACAAATATTTAGGTTTAATTTCATACTTTAAAACAAAATTGTTGATATGTTTACGTAAGTTTCTAAATCAGAAAGATTTTTGTAAAATTGTCCCAAAAGAAAGAGCACTGTTGCCTGAGATACAAGCTCAATGCTTAGTTCAGGCACAGATGCAAATGTATGTTTTTGAAAAAATTTCCTGAATAAAAAAATTATTATTATTATTATTACAGTGTAGGTATTGCATGCCACCGGTGAATTTAATGAGTAATTGGTATTTTTAATTTTCTCGAAGTTCATACACCGAAGAAGCAATGGATTGACCAGACTGTACAATCGTCCCGGCAGGCATTCTTAGAAGGGTTGACCACCGGCTTGAAAGGGCCTTCAGGAAAAGGCAAACGGCTAATTATTAGCCATATAGGCGGGGAAGAAGGATTTGTAGAAGATAGCTTACTTGTGTTTGATGCTAAAAAAGGAAAAGAAGATTACCATCAAGAGATTTTTTTTTTATAGGAGAGGGGGCAAACGAGCACGCGGCTCACCTGATGATAAGTGGCTACCGCTGCCCATGAACAACTGCAACACCAGGAGAATCGCAGATGCGTTGCCGGCCTTTAAGAGATGAATGCTGAGTGTTTTGACGAGTGGTTTAGTGGGCTTTTGCCCAAACTGAAACTTAATTCCGTAGTGGTGATGAATAATGCCCCCTATCACTCCAGAAAGTTAGAATCGCTGCCTACAATGTCTTGGAATAAACCAAGAATACAAGAGTGGATGGCGAGCAAAAATATCTCATTCGAGGCACAAATGGTAAAAACTACTCTTATAGACATTGTACGGCAGCACAAACATGAACACCGCGACAAGTGTGCCGAGATGGCAGCGGAGCGTGGAGTCACTGTTTTACGTCTGCCCCCTTACCATTGTGAGCTCAATCCCATTGAGCTGATTTGGGCGCAGGTCAAAGGGTATGTTGCAAGAAACAACAAGACCTTCAAAATGAAAGATGTAAAAAACTTTTCGAAGAAGGACTAAGTGAAGTGACTACCGAAAAATGGATTAGCTGCGTGGCTCACATAATAAAAGAAGAAGACAAAATGTTTAATCTTGACCACATGATCGATAGTGTCTCAGACAAGTTAATAATAAATGTTACTGACAGTGATGATATTATATCTGATGACGATGAATAAAAAAATGTAATAGGTACTTAAGCATAATTTCTTTTTATGAAATCCCTATGACGACATACACTGGATAATTTTCGCCTGATAAACTGACAACATGGATGTACCCTAAATAAATCTCGACGTAATTTTTAAAACCTTCAGTTAAAAAAGTATTTTTTTTTACCATTCAGTCGTTTTCTTTATCAGTGAGTAATTTTGTTTTCCGTTCAGTCATATATAGTCACAACACTATTTTTGATTCATCAAACCTGAGAACCCAGTAAATGTCAGGCAGCTTCGTTTAATAAAAACTACTACTTTAAATGGTATATGGTAACATTTTTAATATAATGGATTTCCGCAAAGTAAAGCTTCATTATATTACTTACTATCATAACTAACTGAAAGTTTAAGTCAGTAAGTTATTATTTCTTAATATTATAAATAAAAAAGTTTGCTTGTTTGGATGTTTGTGGAGGTAAAAAGGACTGAAGGAATTTAGTTGAAATTTAATAGAGAGGTAGTTTAAGTATAGATGTAGGTATTGAACATAGCATACCTTTTCGTTCCAATGCTGGGTAAGAAAGATTTTCGTTTTCAACACCTTCCATGTGCCACAGTAAAAAGTTTTACTTAACATCAAGTTTGTGCGAAAAATATTTAAATAAGAAAGAGCTGTCAGTGTCTGTACATTGCATTGAGAAGTAAGCGAAGAGTTGTGTAATGTGTATGTATACCTTTTTACCCATTCCATCATCGATCGACAATACGAAATGATAAGCTTTCAATACGGAACGGGGTTCATGAAACTGAATACATACCACACCCTTTTGTCGCTAAGTTCCACGAACTCATTTGATAGAAGTCATGTTTTGGCATGTACAGCAAATAATTGGAAGTCTTTGCTGGTTATAGTGATTCTCATAATCTCGAAATCCATATGAGAACTTAACAATTACCTAGTACGATAACAAAATAGAAACTCAATGTAATATACAATCAATAATGCGCTTAGGCAAACGAACGTCCTATGACTAATTTGGGTGAATGCTACGCGAAACGACTTTTTTATAGGATAAGGTTGACAAACGGGCACACAGTCCACCTGATGGTAAGTGGTTGCTGTGGCTCATAGACATCTTCATCTTAGATAATCAACCATGATTCTTGTTACAATTAACGTTCTTCTGGCTTATTTCTACCACGGCCACAATTATTATTGTCAGAAGTTATAAACTTTACAGGACTTCTTAGTGGTCACGACGGGTTTCGCAAACACACAGACGAGTGAGTGCTGTGCAAACACAATCTGTGTCTGATATAGCGTTTATTTGATAGCCGGTGTCGGTAAGTGACTACTGCAGCCCAGGAAGCATGCAAGCAATTAAAACCTTAGATGAATAATAGAAACTAAGACGAAATGTCTTACAATCTATAATTAAACTGGCCCTTTTACACTTTTAATGCATGCAATGCATCTTTATGTGAAGTACAATTATTCAAAATTAACTGTCTTTTCGCTCATCATGATCACAGCCCTTCACAAGTCCATTGCTGTGCATATAGACCTCCCCCAAGGATTGCCATCAAACAATAGATTATTATTGTTAAACAATATTCAAAACAATATTTTTTTTTTATAGAATAAGGATGACAAACGGGCACACAGTCCACCTGATGGTAAGTGATTGCCGTGGCCCATAGACATCTACATCTATCTTCGTTTGCGAATTAAAATGCCGTGCCTCAACATACGAAACACAGTAGCGTTTAGCTGCTATTTTAAGCTGGTATTCTATGAGAGCGTGGTCCTTCCCCGGCTGAGCCGACCCATTCGTGCTACAACTATACTACTAATATAGCTGCAGCATGGCTCTACCAGCAATAAGAAGATTCTTCCAATCTCCCAAACTCCGTGTTTCGTCCGTCCGTTTCCGGAATCTTTCAATTAGATATATCTGGGTGAGCTTGGGCGTAGTTGCACGCTTGTGCGGTATCAAAAAAGCGGCTCTGAGTCTTCATAGTCGTCGTTTCTTTCTACTCACTGACCCTAACACTGCACTTTCCCGGAGAGATTTTGTACTCCAACACCAGTGCGATAATTATTTCCTTGATTTTACAATACAGCGATCATCATGCTTTCATGTGGTTCTTCTTCGAGCATAACCGCGACTTCTTATAAAACCCCCAGCCTGCACTTATCGATTGTGCACTTCCTTGACCGTAGAAGAAATCACAGTGAGAGAAAGAGAGAGTTCTATACACTGGACTTTGACTTTGCTTGGTTTCGAGCAGACACTATTCGAGAAGATACAACTTCGGTTAGTTAGTTAGTTACATCCTATATATGTCCCACTGCTGGACAGGCCTTCTCTCATTTCTGAGAGGGTATTAAGGCAAGGCAATGTCCGCCGCGCTGCCTTAATGCGTGTTGGCGAACTTCACATGTCTTCGAAATATTTTTTCTTATTTCTCAGACATGCAGGTTTCCTCACGATGTTTTCCTTCACCGCCGAGTACGCGGTAAATCAGCACTTAAAATTGCAATTAACAATTTCGTTAGTGCCGGCGGGATCGAACCCGGGTTGCTCGCGTACTGTGAAACTTATAGCGAGCGCAACTTCGGTTAGATACATATTATACATAGTTCCTGATAGTCGCAAATCAAGGTGAAAGTGTCGTGCAAGAAATTAATCTCAACTGAATGACTGAAACAACAGAAATGCTCTATATTTATTCCTTCCCTTCTAAGGTAAAAGCAAGATATTTTCCTATTTTGCGCTTTTTGCCCATTGTTAAGTGCACACGTACGTTTTTGCCTATTGTTAAGTGCACACGTACGTGTTCCAGAACTTTATGATTGCAAATGAGGGAAACAATGGCAAGCTAATCACCATAACTACTTTAATGGCATTATTTATGGCCAATCAACTAATAAGTGAAAATTTAACGGGTGGACCCGTTTTTTGCATGCCGGTGTACTACTTGATTGGATTAGACGAAATTAATTCGCAATAAAAAAAAGTACAAGTAGCAGTAGAAGTAAAAAAAACTATATTAATATTTAGATCTATTCTTAGATAGAAAAAGATGTATACACCATTGCTTCTAGATAGAAGCTAAATTGCGGCGTTATTTAGATGGAGTGACAACCTGATAAGATATGCAGGAAGTCGATGGATGCAGGTGGCTCGGGACCGCGCTTTGTGCCATTAGAATAGAATAGAATAGAATAGAATAATTTTTTATTCAATATTGATTATTACATAATACTTATTGAAAGTCATTTTTTATTTACCACTGGTTCGGAAAATACCTCAGTCCTGGCAAGAACCAGCAAGAAACCCAGCAATTCAGCATTCCTCGGGGGAGGCCTATGTTCAGCGTTGGACTTGTGAAGATAATCAAAGACCACTTATTTCATTTTTTAAACTTGTTTTTTTTAATTAAGCTAACGGATATAATATAACCTAGATCTCTTCTGGAATTAATCTCTATCTATTCGTAAAGTTTCATCTCAATCGGTTCAGTCATCCTGAAGATTAGCCCGGACCAACAGACTAATTTTTAATAACTGTTACATTTAAGTAACCCCCTGACCCCTGAGCTTAATAAAAGCCAGTTATTCCAATATTGCAGACAGACGCTTCGATTTTATTTATATGTATTGATTATTTAATCCTATTAATGTATATACCTTATATTCGAAGCGATAAAGGATTAAAAAGAACAGATAAAACAATATGGAGATTCTTTATCTGCATATTGATTTTTGCTGAGTTGCAAAATGATGGTGTCAAGGTAACGTAAGCCATGTGGCGTCATACGTCTTAAATAAAAATGGGGAGCCTCGTTATTTTTATTTGTAATATCGAGGCATCATAAACACCTGCGCTATGTAAACTGTACATTTGCTTTTATTGCAAAAATGGGAAATAGGATTTAATAGCCATTTTATCTCAAATCTATGTTTGATCAATATCATTAACCCGCAAGTAGTCCGCTGCTGACATTTACTACAGTTGGGGATAACTCGCGATTAGCTGTGGTGTTAAGTGAAGTGTGAAGTTTCTTGTTGTTTGACGACATATTACTGTTATTTTGTGAAATTTCGGATGATGCGCATTTGTGGAAAAATACTAGATTTTCTTTTTTCTTTAAAAAACAGCCACTACAATTTTCTTATGATGGCGTTTTATATATATCTCGTTGACAAACATCTATAACAGGAAGAATTGTTTGTAGGTTAAATCGAAAACTTAAAAATATTTAAAAATGTTCTTTTTAATTTTTAGCACTTCTTTCACATTTTTTTATACGTTCCGGGTTTACTGGGGGAGAGTGCTGAGTGCTGAGCACTCAAACATATGTATCTCATTCGTTATCTTCGTATCTCATCATGTTAACGAAATCCATAGTTAGCCTGAAAATCATCGCAATAAATAATGTATTATTTGCTTGTTTGTTTATGTCATTTTAAGAATGCGTTAGTGTGATTTATGGCCAAATACTCAAACGGTAATTTTAAGATATCGTTAAATCTTATGGTGTCACATTCATTTTCACTTAAATAGATAGAGACAACATTATCGGCGTCTTAAAATTAAACAGTGTTTGAGTATTTCGGTATATCTATAAATAGCTTTAGAAGGGATACTGTTTATATACGATTATCTGTTTTCGATACAATTATTTGTTCTAATCTAACGCTTAATATAAATAGCATGGCTATGTAACTATGTACAAATATTCTCCAATTTGTGGTAATGTCAGGCCTGTCTTACGAGTACTTCGTACGGACGTACGGAGTAAGACAGGCCTGACATTACGCTTTAGGCTTGAAAATATACCCACGCTGCGCGGCCACGCATGCGGAGCTAATTCAACGAGTTTATCACGCGCCAGGGATGGAAAAAATCATGATTTTTTTTAATTTTAATCAAATAATGCTGATTTTTTTAAAAAACAATGATATTTTTGAATTTTTAGGGTTGCGTACCTCAAAAGGAAAAAACGGAACCCTTATAGGATCACTTGGTTGTCCGTCTGTCTGTGTCTGTCTGTCAAGACCCTTTTTCTCAGGAACGCGTGGAGGTATCAAGCTGAAATTCATATCAAATACTCAAGTCTACTGTCCCTTGGAGCTGTGAAAAAATCAAACTTCTAAGCCAACGCAATTAAAAGATACAGCCGTTTATGCCGCAAATTTTCGACATTCGCAAGGGAATCAAAACCTACCGGGTACTTCCCGTGAACTCAGAATCTTTAAATTTGGTACGAAGCAACGTTTTATAGCACAGATAAAGGAAAAATTGCGAAAAGTATAAATTTTTAGTTACATCATATAATAAAAATATTTTTAATAATTTAAAACATATACCTACGGATTTGTTCGGAACCCTCGGTGCGCGAGTCCGACTCGCACTTGGCCGGTTTTTTTTTATATTCGAAAATTCACGAATTGGTAACACTTTTTGACATAGTAGGATTAAAAAATTATGAATACATATGTATGAGACTGATTAAGAGCAAAATAATTAATACTATATTAATTGCAGTTCATATCTTAAGGGTAAATTTCTAAAAAAATTCTTGGTTGATTTTACTAAGTTTATGAGACTGACAGACCTCATCGCTACTTCTTTGTTGATTTTCCAAAGTGTATGAGACTATTGTAGTAGAATAATAAGAATAACATAAAACAATAAAAGATTTTACTTATTTTAAGCCAGTTTTATTTCATTTTCTGCCTATTACATTAATTTATACATGTTGATTTAAAATCAATAATTTTTTTAATCAAAATCAAGCGATTCAAATCGTGATTTAAATATAGCTAACCCTGTCACGCGCCTGTTCGAGCTCACGCGGGCCTTATGTTAAATTAAAAATTATTTTTCTCTAACAAGTATTTAGGCGCTTTTTATATTTATTTACTTTTGAGTTTTTTATTCAAGTAAGGCCTCTCAAAAAGCCAAAAGGTACTGCATAGCATACGGGTCATTAAATAACAATAGGAATGTCGACTTTTCATTCTTTACTGGTCCTAAGGATACGGAAATGTAATATTATATTATTATTTATAGGTAGATCTAGCTAATTAGGTACTGAGTTACTGACGCCATAGTTACAGATTTATTATTTGATTAGTGACCCGACCACAACTTCGCAGTTTTCGATTTTTTCGCGTATAAACCAATGACCTTAAATAATAGTTCATTGTAAGTAGACCTCCCAGTACTAGTGACTGCCTACTAATGCAAGGTCAGCATATACTCGTTATTGGTTTAACACTTGGTCGAAATAATTGTTCTGGGTCTGTTCTATGTATGTAAACTGTCCTTGCGATACAGGAGAAAATCCTAGTGTAGAGGGAACGTTTTTTAAAAAGAGGAAGAGGAGAGACAAATAATGAAATTAAAAATTTTGTACAACCGACTTCAATATTTATTAATACACATTATTAAGGATAACTCAAAAGCTACTCAGTCAGATCTTGATCAAATTTATATGGGATGTATAAATTTATAAGCACCAGCGTTCAAATTAAAATAGAATCATCAAAATCGATTCACCTAAAAAAAGTTAGGTAAAAAAAACACATAAATAAAACCAGTCGAATTGAGTACCTCCTCCTTTTTTGAATTCGGTCAAAATGGTAAATAGATAAATCATCTGAGCTTTAAAGACGTTCACGTTGTTATAATATTAATTTTCCTCGATGTTGCATAATACCTTGCTCACAATGAACAATAAAGTTTTTATTGTCAGCAAATTGATGGCTCCGTAGCGCAGTGGTTTAGCAATGAGTTGCAACGCTGGGGCCGCGGGTTCGAATCCGGCACGGAACATGTATTTGATTTGCGCGTCTCCTCCACGTTTTTTAGTGCTAGACTTACGTGCCGGGACTTGTATCTTGTTTATAGCAAACGTAAAATATTCAGACCAGCGACAGGTGGCAGCGTCAAAGGTCACGAGACGTCTGGTATTGTGGTTTCCACCTGCCAAGCGTGACGAGCAGGGTGAGTCCTTACAACGGAAGAGGCCCATGTTTAGCAGTGGATTTTAAGAAGAATACATATTTTTTTTTACGTGGTAGAGCTACGCTGCAGCTATATTACTGGTATAGTTGTAGCACGAATGGGTCGGCTTGACCGGGGAAGGACCACGCTCTTACAGAATACCAGCGTAAAATAGCAGCTTAACGCTGCTATGTTTTCTATGGTGAGTGTAGAGAACCGGAGACCCTTTTTACTGGAAATGAGGCTTTCCATCTCAGTCCTCACGAGTGACAACGCATCTGCATTTTGATTTGTAATAGAGGATAGATGTAGATGTCTATGGGCCGCAGCAACCACTTACCATCAGGTGGACTGTGTGCTCGTTTGTCACCTTTATCCTATAAAAAAAACCTCTCTCTCTTATTTCTCAAAGGGGTAGGCAGGGACTACAAACTATTATTTGGCACGATCCTGACACACTTCTCACGCTTCCTTCACATCCATTTGTCTACACATATCTGCTTGTCGATTGGCCCTTCGTGTAAAGTTGGACAATTTGGTCTAAACTATCGTCTAGACTCTAGGGCTTTCCTTGCCGACTCGGCCACTCATTTCAGTAGCATAAATTTGCTTTGTCACTCTTTCTTCATTCATTGTCTCTACGTGTGCAAACCACCGAAACTTTCCATTCTTAAACATGATTACAATCACTGTTAAATCAAACCACGGAAAGCCTAAAGACGCACTATAATGCCGATTTATTTTTTATAGCACAAGGCTAACAAACGAGCATATTATATTCCACCTGATTGTAACTAGGTGCTGTATCCCATAGACATCTACATCTATCCTCGATTGAGAATCAAAATGCAAATGCGTTGATCCCTGAGGACCATGTTGAAATGCCTCGTTTCCAGTAAAAAGGATCTCCGGTTCTATACACTCATCATATGTTACTCTGGCATTATGTGAGAGCGTGTTCTTTTCCCGGTTGAACGGACCATTCGTGCTACAACCATAATATGTCTGCAGCATGGCTCTACCACGTAATGAATGAAGCTTGTAGGTCTGATGACCAACAACACCTGTTGATTTTTTTTTCGAAACATACTATAGTTAACTCTACAAGTTATTCTGGTTGGGTACACTCCAGCTCCAAAAGAAGAGTTTGATAATATTCTTATGGACGATTTATTTTCTGATTTTGAATAAGTCGGAAATTCTCATAGACATTTTATAGTGCCACAAGATTTCGTGCAAAGGCATGTCATTTTATTGATATTTATAATACAAAAACTGAAGCAAAAAATGTTGATATACAATATTATGTAAACACACCTTGTCCTAAACCGAAAGTGGCGCGTACGGCAATGATATTAACAAAAAAAAATCACATTATTAATGAATATAAAAATGTTTATGTTAAATAAAATGCGTGTGCGATAAAATGCTTAAAATTCAGCAAATTTATAAATTTTGCAACACTGTTTTTGTGTTTTTTTTTTCCATTTCATAAATAATTTTGGGGGGGGGGGGGGGTGGCTAATTTTATTTTAAAGACTTACATGAGCAGAATCGTATCACGATATCATATCGTCCCCCAAGATCGTATAGGGCTATTTTTAAATATGTTATCATTGTTCTTTGCAGGCCCTGGCTCACACCTTGCAGGGTCTGGGTCAGGATGAGGGTATGTACCAGCAGTTCATTCCTCTGGCGATTCATCTCGCCGATGAGTTCTTCCTCACGCATCCTTCGCGTGACGTGCAGCTGCTCATCGCGTGTTGCATCGCTGACGTGTTACGGGTCTACGCTCCTGAAGCGCCTTATAAAGACCAGGAACAGGTAAGACCACTAGTAAAGTAAGTAAGTAATAAGTTAACAACTATCTTAGCATAACGCTATCTTAGTTTACTTCTGCATTTCGTCTAGTGAGTGCAGGTTGGCCGGAGACCCAATTCCCCCCACACCCACACCCCATCAACATGGTAGCGGAATTAAATGGAAGATTACCCCAGAAGGGTACCAGCATCCCTGGAGAATCCCTCGCTGAACATCCACGCCCAAGCTACTCTACTTTTTCTGAGCGTGCGTGCTCTGGCTGCCCCGCGTATTCTTTGTGGCCCAGGCTGAAGTTTGCGTGTACGTCAGAGAGGACATCTGTTTTTGACGCCTCGGCAGTCTTGAAGTTACGGACCTGTCCATCATACGGCTGCGCGTAGACAGCGACGACCATATCCCCGCGTCTACGGGTGCCTCTATAGGTTCCATAGCGGTAATGCCGACACAGACCGACTCATCGATCACTTTCAAATGGCTGTAGACTCCGTGCTACAACAGGTCCCATCCGCAGAGATCGTGATGTTCGGTGATTTTAACGCCCACCACGCTGAATGGCTTGATTCCCGTTTAATCGATCTTACGGGTAGATCTGTTTTTGACTTTGCCTTGGCTTATGGTCTGACACAACTAGTTACTTCGCCTACGCGGATCCCAGATGTGGAGGATCACCTTCTGCTGACCTCTCATCCGGACGGATATCAGGTCTCTGTCGATGCCCCTCTTGGCTCTTCGGACCATTGTCTGATCCGGAGTACGGTGCCACTCACGCTCCCATCTTGCGATCTACAGCTTGCCGCCGTGTCTGGCACTATATGTCGGCTGATAGTGACGGGATGCGGTCTTTTTTTGCATCCTGCCCTTGGGGGCAGGTTTGATTCTCGCCGGATGATCCCAACGTTGTTGCTGATTCTGTCGCTGATGTGGTACTTTAGGGAATAGAATTATATATTCCATCATCTGTGGTGCCCATCGGAGGCAGAACTAAGTTCACTCCTGTAAAATTGCATCACGCTATAAGCAGAAGTGCTACCTAGTCTGGGGTGACGCATCAGCGCTCTTAAAAAGAAGTATAATTCCGTCTCCAGTTCCTTCAAAAGTGCCCATTGCCAAGGCAAAGTCAGAGCACATCGGCAGAATTGGCGAGAAACTAGTTCGCCTCCCTTCGGGAACACGTCCATTCTGGTCTCCCGCCAAGGCTGTCCAAGTGAACTTCTGTCAGCCATCTCTGCACAGGGTGGACGACTCACTGGCCCATGACGCCAAGGAGAAAGCCGATCTGCTACTTTCTTTTTGCTTCCAACTCGACTCTAGATGACAGGGGGAACACACCGCCGACCATCCCACAATGTGAGTGCTCCATGCAGGAAGTGCTGTTCACACAGCGTTCTGTGCGTAAAGCACTCCTCTCCCTGGACGTCAACAAGTCGAGTGGGCCTGATGGAGTCCCATCTATTGTGCTGAAGACGTGTGCTCCGGAGTTGGCACCGGTTTTAACGTGCCTTTTCCGGTACTCCTACTCCCTAGGCGTAGTCCCGAACTCATGGAAGACAGCTATGATGCACCCGATCCCTAAAAATGGCGACCGCTAAGATCCGTCCAACTACAGGCCTATCGCTATCACCTCCTTGTTCTCCAAAGTAATGGAAATTATTACGAACTGCCAGCTCATGCGGTACCTTGAGGATCACCAGTTGTTTAATGACTGCCAGTACGGTTTCCGTCGAGGTCGCTCAGCTGGTGATCTTCTAGGTTACCTAACTTATAGATGGGCGGATGCAGTGGAGTCCAAGGAGGAGGCGTTGGCCGTTAGTTTGAACATAGCTAAGGCCTTCGATCGGGTTTGGCACAAAGCCCTTCTTTCGAAGCTACTTTCCTATGGGCTCCCGAGAAATTGTGCAATTGCATCACTAGTTTTCTTGCAGATCGGAGCATCAAGGTCGTATTAGACGGTGCATACTCCGATTACAAGGAGGGTGGTACCAAAATACCCGGTACAAAATCAAACAGGCTCCTAGGCCGAAAAGAAATATTGTAATTTTTTTCTTAAATTTTACATGATAAATTTATTATTTTATTAAAAACTATGTTAAAACTTTGTTAAACTTTTACATGTCTATTAGTCTTACATTATTTTTAAATAAAGCTAAGAAAGAATGTCTTATCTGCATTTAAAGCTCTGTTCAAAACAACTTGTTGCTAAATTTCGGATATTGTTGTAAAGAGAATCTTTATTCGAATTTTTTATACATTTTAACGAAACTAGCAATCAGGATAATTTTTACTTTTACAGGTCAAAACAATATTTTTGTTCTTAATAAACCAACTTCAGGGTCTACGCGACCCAAAAGACCCGGCGTTCAAGCGCTACTTCTATTTGCTGGAGAATCTGGCCTATGTAAAGTCCTTTAACATGTGCTTTGAGCTAGAGGACTGCCAGGAGATATTCTGCGCGCTCTTTTCTCTAATGTTCAAGATTGTCAAGTGAGTGTTAATGTAGATTAATTATTTAGTGCGTTTATTTTATAAATCTTTCATTCTTTGGTAATAAGGTCAGTCCCATATACGTAATACCCATCTTATATTCAAATGTGTTTACTTTTACTATAGTATGTGCCAAATCGATTGAGAAAAACGGACAATGACCTTTCGGTCGTTTAACCAGGGGTTACAAACCTTCAATATATAGGCACATTTTATATGTAGTACTTTCTTTATTTATAATGATTTTTTTATAATGATTGATATAATATATATTTATTAACTATTATTAAAAAGTTATGTGAAAGATCGCTGTAGAAGAAAAATCATCTATTGTTATAAAGTACTTTATTCATTTAACAACAAAAAACATTAATTTATAACACATATAAAGATTCGAGTGATAACGACACCGAATAAGTACGTACTTATGCAAAAGATAAAACTTTATTTTTAATATTATATAAGAACTTTATTTTTATTCGGTGCAATCATCACTCGTATCTTCACTTGATGAACTATCTGTAACATTAATTATAAAGCGATCTGCAGTTTGGTCAATTCTATCATCCATGCCACGCATTTTTTGTTCAACCTTAAGGACATGCTGAACACAGTTTTTCCATTTATCTGGCGTGATTTGAGTTAAACCATCTTTAAGTAAATTTTTAACATCTTTTAACTTGAAAGTTGTATTTTTTCGTGCAACGTACCCTTTCACATCTGCCCACACAAGTTCAATGGGGTTAAGCTCACAGTGATAAGGAGGTAACCTTACCACTGTGATGCTTTTTTCTTTTGCCATCTCGTCGGTGACGTAACTTCGATAGTTATCTTTAACTGCCTTTATTTTTTCCATTAAGTGGGTCTTTGTGTCCGAGGGCACGTATGCGATCTGTTTAGATTCTAGCCATTCCTGCATATTTTGTTTCCGCCAAGACATTGTTGGGGTTTTTTCTAAACGTCTGGAGTGGTAACTAGCGTTATCCATAACTATGACATCGCCGCTTTGCAGTTTTTCTATTACTTTTCTAAACCAGTCCTCGAAATGGAGAGCGTCCATACTCTCATGGTAGTCACCAGTAGATGATGATTCAAATACCCAATCACATCCCTCCAAAAAGCCATTTTCATTGCCAACGTGTACAACTATTAATCGCTTTCCTTTACCCGAAGGGGCTTTCGCGCCAGTAGAGTAGCCTTCTAACCGTGATTGACGAGAAGATTCAATTGTGGTGTCTTCCCATACCTTTCCCATAGTATGACCTGCGTTAATCCATGTTTCGTCAAGGTAAAAAATGTTACGTCCCTCGTTTCTTAATATTTGTATTTCTCTCAAATATCTGGTACGCCACAGAACTATCTCTGGGCGATCTATTAGACCACTTTTTCTGTTTCTCTTTATATATTTGAATTTTAAATGGCGCAACACACGTCGCAGGGAAGTTTTGCTCAAGTTTGGCAACTGGTCATCTTGATTTATACTGAGCAAAATTTTGTCTAAAGTCGGTAATTCTCCTGCAAGAAAGAACTGATGCACTTTCGCTCTTATAGCCGATTTATCAAAATCGTCCAACTTGTCAATTACAGACTTTTTTCTTTTATTAATTATTCCCTTTTCTGGTATTTTATGGGAATCTCTATACACGCTTAATACGCGATATATAGTGCTCTTGCTGACTCCTGAGATCTCCGAAACCTTTTCTACCATATTAACGTTTGAAGGATACACGTCTTCGGGCCAGGTGTTTTTGACATATTTGTATACATTAATGATAATCTCTTGTTCCCCGACCGACAAAGTGGTAGGTTTTCTCTTTTTTACTGGTGACGTTAAAGGTGCTCCAGAAGATGGGCCTGTAAATAAATGACAAAAATATACTACCATAGTACTACATCACATAAATACATATTGTTTTAGAAAATAAATACCACATGGTCACATAAAAAGAGCGCTTTAAGAAATAGAAAGGCTACGTCGTCGCATTTGTACCTATTTGTACGTACCTGCTACGTTTATTATGGGTCGGCGACGTCTCTTTCCACTTGATGTTGAAGGACCGGGTCCTTCACCAAATTCTCCTGAACTCATGTCGATTTAGTAACGACCGTCACAGTAAAACTAATATAACAGATTCAAAAAACAAAAACTTAACGATATAACAAATTTAACAGTAAAAACTCAACTAAAACAATGCAATGAATGCTATGAATTACCCGAGACGTACACACGCAAGCGCTATCCGAACACGAATGAAAACAAAATGGCGGACCGGCCCAAAAAAGGTGACGCATCTCTGGCTGCCATTGTCACGTTTCTTTTAGAACGAACTGACGTAACGCGCGTTTTGTTTATTTTAAAGGGATGAATTTGCAAAAGCTCAATATGGTGATTATATTGCTTCAAATATTTTTTTAATATGAAACTGTTATTAAATGAATTTTTTTTTTTTTTTTTATAGTAGAGGGGGCAAACGAGCATGCGGCTCACCTGATGGTAAGTGACTACCGCCGCCCATGAACAACTGCAACACCAGGGAGGGAATTGCAGATGCGTTGCCGGCCTTTTAAAAAGGAGTACGCTCTTTTCTTGAAGGTCCCTAAGTCGTATCGGTCCGGAAAAATCGCTGATGGTAATCGATTCCACAAGGAAGTCGTGCGAGGAAGAAAACATCTTCTAAATCGCACAGTGGTGGACCGCCAATCATCCAGATGGTGTGGATGGTATCGGGAGTTCTGCCGCGATGTGCGTTCGTGAAATTTGGCGGCTGGGATTAATCCGAACAATTCCTCAGAGCACTCCCCATGGTAGATGCGAAAGAAAATGCAAAGAGATGCAACATCTCTTCGCAGCGCCAATGAGTCGAGCAGATCGGAAAGAACTCGGTCGTCGACGATTCGAGCCGCTCTGCGCTGTATGCGGTCAAGTGGAAGGAGCTGGCACTGGGGAGCCCCTGCCCAGAGATGGGAACAGTATTCCATGTGAGGCCGAACCTGCGCCTTGTAAAGTTGCAGGCGGTGTGCCGGCATGAAATACTGTCCCGCTCTGCTGAGCACGCCAAGCTTTTTAGAGGCCAATTTGGCCTTCTCTTCCAAATGACCACGAAACTGCACGTCACTCGATATGTCGACGCCGAGGATTCCGATACTGGCTGAGGCAACTAGGGGAGTGCCTTGAAACTGAGGAGATACGACAAAGGGGTTCTTTTTAGCGGTAAACGCGCAAACTTGTGTCTTCTGAGGATTAAACTGGACTAGATTTAGTCGCCCCCAGTTCGAGACTTTGTCCAGCAAAGACTCGACTTCAGACACAAGTTTGTTTCGGTACTCGGAGACGTTTTCCCGAGAAATATTAGCACGGCCGGTGTATAGAGCATCACCAGTGCTGTCATCCGCATAGCAATGAATGTTACCAGTTAGCAACATATCATTGATATGCAGAAGAAACAGCGTTGGTGATAGCACACAGCCTTGTGGAACACCAGCGTTAATAGGCTTGTAGTCAGAACATGCACCGTCTACAACAACCTTTATGCTCCGATCTGCAAGGAAGCTGGTGATCCAATTGCACAATTTCTCGGGAAGCCCATAGGAAGGGAGCTTCGAGAGAAGCGCTTTGTGCCAAACCCGATCGAAGGCCTTCGCAATGTCCAGACTAACGGCCAACGCCTCCCCCTTGGACTCTACTGCCTCCGCCCATCTATGGGTCAGGTAGACCAGAAGATCACCAGCTGATCGACCCCCACGAAAACCGTATTGGCGGTCACTAATCAGCTGGTGATCCTCAAGGTACCGAATGAGCTGGCAGTTGATAATGGATTCCATTATTTTGGAGAACAAGGAGGTGATCGCGATAGGCCTATAGTTGGACGGGTCTGAGCGGTCGCCTTTTTTAGGGATCGGGTGGACAAAAGCTGTCTTCCATGAATTCGGGACTACGCCTTTGGGAGTAGGAGTACCGAAAAAGACGCGTTAGGACCGGTGCCAACTCCGGAGCACACGTCCTCAGCACAATTGGGGGGATTCCGTCAGGCCCACTCGACTTCTGGATGTCCAGGGAGAGAAGTGCTTTGCGAACCGAGCGCTGTGAGAACAGCACATCCGGCATAGAGCACTCACACCGCGGGATGGTCGGCGGTGTTTTCCCCCCGTCATCAAGAGTCGAGTTGGACGCAAAAAGGGAGCCTAAAAGGTCGGCTTTGTCTTTTGCGTCATGGGCCAGTGAGTCGTCCTCCCTGTGCAGAGATGGTAGTGATGGCTTACAGAAATTCCCTTGGACAGCCTTGGCGAGAGACCAGAATGCACGGGTTCCCGAAGGAAGGCGAACTAGTTTCTCGCCAATTCTGCCTATGTGCTCTGACTTTGCCTTGGCAATAACTCTTTTGAAGGACCTGGAGGCGAAGTTGTACTTCTTTTTAAGTGTGCTGGTGTTTACATCCCGAGTCGCCGAAGCCGCAGCCCAGGCTTGATAACACTCCTGTTTACTGCGTAATGCAGTTTTACAGGAGCGACCAAACCAAGGCTGAGATCTGCCTCCGATGGGTACCACAGATGATGGAATAAATAGTTCCATTCCCTGTAGCACCACATCAGTGACAGAGTCAGCAACAGCGCTGGGATCATCCGGCGAGAAGCAAACCCGCCCCCATGGGTAGGATGCAAAGAAAGACCGCATTCCGTCCCAATCCGCCGACCTGTAATGCCAAACACGGCGGCAACCTGCAGAACGCAACCGCGAAGGGAGCGTGAGTGGCACCATACTCCGGATCAAACAGTGGTCCGAAGAGCCGAGAGGGGCATCGACGGAAACCTGATATCCGTCCGGATGAGAGGTCAGCAGAAGGTCCAACAGGGAAGGTGTATGATCCTCCACATCTGGAATCCGCGTAGGCGAAGTAACTAGTTGTGTCAGACCATATGCCAAGGCAAAGTCATAAACAGATCTCCCCGCATGATCGGTTAAACGTGAACCGAGCCATTCGGCATGGTGGGCGTTAAAATCGCCAAGGATCACGATCTCTGCGGATGGGACCTGTTGTAGCAAGGAATCTGTAGCCATTTGGACGTGGTCGATGAGTCGGTCTGTTTCGGCATTACCGCTATGGGACCTATAGAGGCACCCGTAGACGCGCGGATGGTCGTCGCTGTCTACGCGTAGCCAAAGGATGGACAGGTCCGAACCTTCAAGACTGCCGAGGCGTCGAGAACAGATGTCCTCTCTGACATACACGCAAACTCCAGCCCGAGGCACAAAGGAGTGCTCCAATTTGTACCCAGGGTAGGAGAGATACGAAATATCAGCCGGAGAGGAAACCTGCGTCTCGGTCAGGAAGAGCAAGGCCGGCTTCGCCGTCTCGAGATGGTAGTGGACGGCGTTTAGGTTAGAGTTAAGTCCCCTGATGTTGCAGAAATTCACGGATAGCGTGGCAGGGGTCGCCTTGGTATTGTTGCTCTGTTTACCCCGAGCAGTTATGTTTTTGAGCGGAATTTTGCCCCCCCCAGAATACGCGGGGCAGCCTGAGCACCCACGCTCAGGATTGGAATAACATGGTCGTGGATGCTCAGCGAGGGATTCTCCGGGGCTACTGGTACCCTCCTGGGGTAGTCTATTGTGTAATTCCGCTACCATGTTGATGGGGGGGGGGGGGGGGGGATTGGGCCTGCTGCGTTACTTACCATAAATTGAAATATAAAATATAACACATTTTTCGCGATGTACCGTAAGATTTTACTATGTTTATAGGAACCACAGACAATATTATTTAAGAAACAAAAAAACAAAACATATGTGCTGACCTAGAAGTGGGAATAATATCAATATTTAAATATTGTTATCACATCTAAATTGAGATTTTGTAAGTTACGCCTTTTGACACTCGGCTCATATCTGAGGTCATTGTCCGTTTTTCTCAATCGATATGGCACATACTATAGTTGCATCAACGATTGTTAGCGATTATAGTTCCTTTATAAATCTAAAGAGTTCATTAACCAATTAGCATAGTGTTAACAGTGTCGGTCATGTGAATCGTAAAATTGGAAATGTATTTTTAATTATGCATTGTGTTTTTTGAAAAAGTAAATAGACATCAATATTTAAGAAAATACTGGTAACACTACATTACTACATTCTCATTAACCACTTTAAGTAAACTTGAAATGCTTGTGCTAGTAGTGGTTCAATGCAGTAGTAGAATGGTAGCAAAGCGTTAGGCTACTGTAGCTTGTATAAAAATATAAGAATATAATAAAAACTTAAAATTATTAAATAATTGCCTCTTAATAGCTTCTAAAGGCAGGGTTTGTAACTTTTCGATGCACTTTGACTTAACACCGTCTTTTCTACTTTGTTATCAAGTTAATTGAAAATAAAAACCGGCCAAGTGCGAGTCGAACTCGCGCAACGAGGGTTCCGAACAAATCCGTATAAGTTTAAAATTATTAAAAATATTTTTATTATATGATGTAACTGCCCACGCTGCGCCGTGCCGACAAATCCGATCGGCGCGCCGTGATCAACGCGAGCCGGGCGCGCGGGCGCAGGGTCAATAAATCCATGCAATTATTTAAAAATTCAAAAATCAATAAAAAAATGTAAAAAGATCGTAAAAATCGTTCGGTGTCGCTTACCGGAATTGAAGCGAGCGGCAGAAATAGAACAAATTTAAATTTTTAGTCTCTGGAGCGCGTATAAACAGACAGAACTTTCAGTATATAAAAAGTACTCTGTGATCAGAACATTTTGCTACTAGCACGCCTAGTGAGCGCGTTTTTTTTTATAGTGGGACTAACTGTGACTGCTAAAAGATCTAGACTAAGCCCAGTACGCGTTAATAAATTTATTTTTATTTACGATAATTATACATTGTGCAAAAAACGAAAATGATGTGCTTTTTGGTTTTTGCACAAATTATAAGGTATAATTAACTAGAACTTGTTTGGTTTGTTTTTATTTTGAGAAATTAAATTAGAATTCCTATCCAGGTCTATGTTTAACTTGTTACTACCTTATTTTAAATAAATGTTTATAAAAATTTTAAAAAAATACGGCCACGCCGGCGCAGCGTCGCCACGCCGACCGCAATGGGTCGGCGCGCCGCCGCCGCCAAATTCTTGCTCGGCGCGCATGTCTAGATGTAACTAAAAATTTATGCCTTTCGCAATTTTTCCTTTATCTGTGCTATAATACGTTGCTTCGTAACAAATTTTAAGATTCTAGTAGGTTTTGATTCCCTTGCGAATGTCGAAAATTTGCGGCATAAACGGCTTTATCTTTTGATTGCGTTGGCTTAGAAGTTTGATTTTTTCACAGCTTCAAGGGACAGTAGACTTGAGTATTTGATATGAATTTCAGCTTGATACCTTCACGCGTTCCTGAGAAAAAAGGTCTTGACAGACAGACAGACGGACAACAAAGTGATTCTATAAGCGTTCCGTTTTTTCCTTTTGAGATACGGAACCCTAAAAATGAGAAAAGTAAAAGAATTAAATCTCCCAAACACTTCGAAATGTGTGGCATAACATAGTGTGGAGATATTTATTAACATATTTTTGTTAGATTACAGCTTTTGAAAGCATTCTTCATGGCCGAAGACAATTCCAGAATAAATGAAAACATAATAAAAACTAACGTATACAGCCTCAAATCGGATTGCCAATTTACTTAACAAGCTATGCCCGCAACCGACTGCTTATGCACAGACTACTGATACCCCTCGTTCTGATACCGTTTGTTATAAAGAAATAATAAGACAAAATAAGATCACAATTATACTCCACCAAATCTAAGAAATACCTTTTGACAGCTGTCACATTTATTGGGCTGGGCATTCGATCTGAAAAATCGGTACCTATTATATTCGATTCTTAATAGATATCGATATTATTTCTTTAGAGATGGTAATCAATTACAGTTTTATCATATTGCTTACTGCTAATTTCTAGAGATAAAGTTATATAAATTAAAAACTGCACTAGATTAAAAACAACTATATTTAATCACTTTCATTACAACTAGTTGAGCTGTCGTCTTCATCATCGTTGTTTACATTAATTATTATTTGATTTTCTATTATATATTCAAAATGAATGTCTCTTTCATAGTCGTCCATAGAAAAAAATCTTTGTTTTCTTTCAGTGATCGCTTGTGTATTAGTTGTATTTTCTACAAATCCTACTCCGGCGGATCCCACATGGTAAATTATAAGGCGGCGCCCACTTCTCCCACGGGCACGTATCGTCTGTCGACGTCTGCGGCACAGTATGATTGGCGTTTAGCCATGTTTCATCAATGATTATAACGTTGGCTCAATTGGTTATATTTTTAATTTCTCGTAAAATGTTATTCTTAGCATTCATGACTAAATAATTAATTTGCGTTTGTCAATTTTTTTGTATCGGTAGCCAATTTATTTTCAAATGGTTTTTAATGACTCTTATACTACCATTGTACAAGTCGGCATATTTTAAACTTACTCGCAACTTGCCACGGTAGGATTCACATAAATTATTTAAAAAAAATGGCTTGTTAAGTGGCGAAGCTTGCGAAGTCACTTATTGATTTCACGATTCTGTCCGTCTGTCCGTCTGTCCGTTTGTCCGTCCGTCTGTCCGTCTGTCCCACGATTATCTCGAGAACGGTTTCGAAGTTTCAAATTCTGTTTTCAGCAATCGATTACTGATCACCCAGGCATCTGAACCTCCTATTTTGAAACTGATTGCTCAACGGCAACCGTTAGAAACCGCTACAAAGCTGATTGCTTCGCCACTTTGCTATGCTGTTAGCTTGCTAGGTTTATTTAATTCACGATTCATATAATTTATGCAACACTAAAAATACAATTTTAAAGAAACAAATAATAAATTAAAAAATGTACATAAAGGTTTCTATTATTTGAATATTTTTACCGATTATTCACATTAGTTTTAATCATCCAAATGTAAAAAAGGTAATGTGCACAATTAACGATATATCATTGAAACAATGTCAAGCATAAAAGTTGATTCTGGTTATTTTGAAAGATTTTAATTTAAATTAGTTATAAAAAACTATACATGTTGTAATGACATATAGATAACTTTATAATTCTTTGGATTTACTTAAAAAGTTATTTTATAACGTGTGAGTACGCTTGTACAAAGTTAAAAATTTTTTAATTAATTTAATAATAATTTTTTATTAAAAGTCATTTGAAAAGCAGCTGAAAATCAGATTGCCAGCCCCCAATGCCCATTGTCTGGTTCTGTGCTTCGTCGATTGTCAAAGCCTAACGTAATCTAAACACTATACACGTAAAACAGAGAGACGACATGTTCTGATGACACATTGAATGGAAGAACATGTGCTGCATTCTGTTAAAGTCTTAGCTTCTGCTACTACTTTACTATCCCTACATGAAATCTAAGTGTTATAAATACACGAAAACATTTCTCAAGAAAATATTTTTCATAATAAAAGTCAACTGCTGGACAAAGGCCTCCATCCATAGATTACCTCGTAGGAAGGATACTTGTTATAGTTGCCATTCTTGGCAGGTAGGTTGGCAATCGCAATTTTTTATTATTTTGAGGTGTTATCAGGAAGATGGTGCTGCCCATCTGTTTCATTTCCCTCTGTCGACAGTTACGACACCCCCTGGATGATCTCGGGTTAGTGTATTCTCATACGGCGTCGTGTAGTAGCGCTATATATACTGTTCTACTAGCTGACCCGGCAAAAGTTGTTTTGCCATATACATTATTTCTATTTTTTAATTTTAAAAATCGCGATTAAAAAACAGGGGTTGAGCGTAGAAGGGTGAAAATTTGAAGTTTTCTGAAGCTTTCAATGTTAAATTGTAATAAAATAAAAATTAAAGGTTTTGTCAGAAAAATAAAAAAAAATATTTAGGGATGGGGCACCCTTATCATTTAGGGGTTTGAAAAAATAGATGTTGACCGATTCTCAGACCTACCCCTAAATTTTGTGTGCATATACACAAAATTTCATACAAATCGGTTGAGCCGTTTCGGAGGAGTTTGGTAACAAACACCGCGACACGAGAATTTTATATACTTATTAGATTTATTGTTATAAATTAGAATAACAATAAATTGAACAGTATTGTTTTCTTATATCTTGTAACATTCACCATACAATATTGTTTCAAGAAATGAGTCGGCAACATCACGGCTAATCAGGCTAATCGCGCGGCTATGTAGTATACAGTTCGGTAATGTTTTGAGTTGTACCTTGAATATATTTTCAAAATATATTTTATTATCTACCCTCACTTTTTCTTTCTATTTTTAAATCCCAAAAAATCTGTTTTATTGTTGTATTCTAGTACGGAACACTCTACAAAGGTGAAATCCTTCATGCTGGACGTGCTGTGCCCGCTTATCACAGAATCGGACGTGGTTTCCAACGAACTGCTAAACGTGATCCTTATTAATCTGGTGGAGCCTAACAAGCGAGAACACAAGCATGCATACGCACTCGCTAAAGAGCTGATCGTCAAAACCAGCGAGACCCTCGAGCCCTGCATACAGGCGGTGAGTACAATATTTATCTGGTAGATTTGGTTTAAAGCGTTTTACGCAAAGAAAAATGAAATGAAAATTATGAAGTAAAACACATTGACGATAGATTTAAATAAAACTAATTTTACGGATTTTATCGCGTATATTAACTTATTTTATATTCCCGACGTTTCGAGCACTTTACAGCACCCATGGTCACGGTCAGCACGTCGGGAATATAAAATAAGTTAATATACGCGATAAAATCCGTAAAATTAGTTTTATTTAAATGTGTAGTGTTCGCGTAAATATAAGAAATCATTACATTGACGATAGGATTTGTTCCTAGTACATTATGATAGGTGTTATCATCTCTATCTTAATTCATTTTGTTGTAAATTATTACGTTTCAATAATTCATTATTTCTTTTGCAGTTTTTTAACCACGTTCTCATTCTCGGCAAGGAAGAGAAGAGCCTTCTAATATTTTCCAAAGTGTATGAGCTAATATATGAACTATATCAGTGTTGCCCCGCCATATTGCTGTCTGTGTTACCGCAGCTAGAGTGCAAGCTCAAATCGGCACAGTTTCAAGAGAGGCTCAGTGCGGTCGCGTTACTAGCTCGAATGTTCTCCGAACCGGGTTCAGAACTCGCCAAGCAATATCCCGCCTTGTGGCGGGCGTTTTTGGGGCGCTTCAACGACATTTCCGTACCTATACGGATCAAGTGCGTTCAATATTGCATGCACTTCCTCGTTCACCATCCGGATTTGAGGAAGGATATAACGGAAACGCTGAAGATGAGACAGCACGACGCTCACGAGCAAGTGCGTTACGAAGTCGTTATGGCGATAATAGCGACAGCGCAGAGAGACTTCCAAGCCGTCGCGGAGTCAGAAGATCTATTACATTTTGTCCGGGAAAGGACCTTGGATAAGAAATTCAAAATTCGCAAAGAGGCGATGTCGGGCCTAGCGATGATATACAAAAAGTTTTTGACCGAGAACAGTGTACCACCGGCCACAGAGAAAGCAGTGCAATGGATAAAAGACAAAATCCTTCATGGATACTACATGACAGCCTTGGAAGATAGGTTACTAGTTGAGAGGCTTCTCAATACATCTCTAGTTCCTTACACACTACCCGCACCAATTCGTATGAAGAAATTGTATTATCTAATGTCTAATGTGGATGATAACGCAACAAAGGCGTTTATAGAACTACAAAAGCATCAATTAGCTGTACGACGTACGGTCGCAGAGTGGGTAGAGTTGCACAGGAAGGCCCCAACGCCAGCTGTGCAAAAGGAATTGATCGCTAAGGTCTTGCACATAAGTTCCAAATTCTTGCCGGAGTCAGTAAAAGCGCAAGAGTTCCTCAATAAATTCTCACAGCATATGAAGAAAGCGCCAGAGCTGCTTCAGGGTATGGAGACTATTTTAAATCCAAATGTCAGCTGTGAAGTTTGTGTCAGAACAACAGTAAGTTTACTTATATTTTATTTAAGATTTCGTTTAAATTAATCAATTGTATTTACGTCATATTATTATTAGGTAATTCCTACGTGGTAGAGCCATGCTGCAGCTATATTAGTAGTATAGTTGTAGTACGAATGGGTCGGCTCGACCGGGGAAGGACCACGCTCTCACAGAATACCAGCGTAAAATAGCAGCTTATCACTGCTGTGTTTCGTATGATAAGTGTAGAGAACTGGAAACCATTTTTACTGGTAAATAGGGATTCCATCTTAGTCCTCACGGGTATCAAAGCATCTCATTCATGATGAATCATTTTGATTCTTTATTGAGAATAGATGTGGATGTCTATGGGTCACAGTAACCACTTACCATCAGGTGGATTGTGTGCTCGTTTGTCACCCTATCCTATAAAAAAATATGTTACCTGAGCGAATTAATTTCTTCATCTCATTCCTTGTGTATAATAAGACAAATGACTGCCTCGTTGGTCTAGTGGTTTTAGTGGTGCGACTGCTGATCATGAGGTCCCGGTTTCGAATCCCGGGTCGGGCCAAAAAATCAGTTATTCAGTTTTTCCATCAAGAAATTCTCAGTAGCTGCCTGGAGTCAGGAAGTTGGCGGTGTTTCACCCCCGTGCCTCGGAAAACACGTAAAGCCGTTGGTCCTACGCCTGATCTCTCTCCGTCTTGTCGGTTTACCGTCCCATCGGGCTATGAGAGTGAAGGATTAGAGAGTGCACCTGTGCTTGCGCATACACTTTGGCACTATAATCCTGTCTTGCGCCGATGGCTAGTCTCCGTTGAGACTGGCCGCCGTGGCCGAAATTCGGTCTGGAAGAAAATGTTAATAGTCAATATTATAAATGCATGGTTTATAACCTCTGTAAAGTAAATAAATAAATTTGGAAATTATATAAAAGGAGTCAGGATAGACTTCAAATCCCCATGAAATTTCAAACAGTCTTAAATCATTATTCGCCTTTTCCACAGACATCAAAAAGGAGGAGGTACTTTGTTCTTTTTTTATGTGTGTTACCTCATAACTTTTTTCTAGGTGAACTGATTTCAATGATTCTTTTTTTATTTGAAAGCTGGTGATTCTCATGTGGTCGCATACAAATTTGATCAAGATCTGACCAGTAATTTTAGAGTTATCCTTAATCATTAATAATTTATATTGAAGTTGGTTGTACAAATTTTTTATTTTTACCACTTGTTTTGGTCTAAAATAAAACTACTTTTTCAAGAATGCTATGTTACAGTTCTTAAAATAACAGTACAATGTACAGTTCAAAAACAACACCTTGCTGATAATAATAATAATAAAATTCTTTATTTCAGATAATTAAAAATCCATATGTGGGTTAGTCTGAGCATGTGGGTAGTCATCTTAATATCCTCTCACTTATAATATTACTTGCCATCACATGGGTTTATTCTAGGAGGTCATAACTCGTAATATATGGATAGATTTTCCGCTCTTAATTTGGTTGTACCATGAATGTACATATAGAGTTATTTTTTCCATTTCTAAGGCCCGTATTAATAAACATTACTCAGCTCAAGTACACGCACTTGAGTGCCACACTGATCAACGGCTCCGTGGTGCAGTGGCTTAGCAATGAGTTTTTGCGCGGGGGGCTGTGGGTTCGAATCCCGCACGGATCATGTATTTGTATGGCTTACAAATAATTGTTCCGGGTCTGGATGTTTGTCCTCGTGCAATCTATGTTTGTAAACTGCCTCCACGATACAGGAGAAAATCCTAGTGTGGGGGTAACGTATTCTTATTTTTAAAAAATAAAAAATATAATAAAATAAAAATAAAAATTAATAAACGAAACTCGACTCTCAAGTGTGTGTATTTGAGTGCAAGTCACAGAACAATATTCCTAGTACAGAGTTTTGAGATACTGTTTTTATGTGTTTATTAATTAGCAACGATCTTGAGATGCTGATATCGTAATGAGGGTGTATCAGATGATTACGCACTTGAGTTCGTCGTTGAGTAACGTTTATTAATACGGGCCAAGTATTTTTAAGTTTTTACTTGTACTTGTTTTATTATATCTATAAAATCAAAATAATTAAAAACTGTGGTTTTAACCCCCCAAGCGTGGCAACTATGGTAAATATTCCCCCCTATGAGGCAACCTAAGGGTCCTACATTTAGCAGTGACTAGGTTAGGTTGTATTGAATTAATAAATATATTCATACATTTTTTTTCAGTCGAGCGTCCTTAAAAAGCTCGGTCAACCAGTAATGACAAACCTGTATTACAACACTGTGAAGATGCTTCTAGAACGAGTCAGCTCAGTGATGATAGACCATGAATCTCTGCTTATACTAGTCGGATATGTGGAGGGGGCGGTTAAAGGCACGGACACCTCTATAGCAGAGGAGTGTGGTAAGTATTAAGTTAACTTTTATAACATTTTCTTATATTATTATATTGCCGTTAAATGGCGACAAAAGAGAATCTAATACTATCTTATATCGTCCTTTTGAAACAGGAGATTTGCAGCAGCAATCTTTAGGATAAGAACGCAATAATAAAAAATATGCGTGAATGTCGAACGCAGTTCCTTTCGTTGTATTTTTTTTTTAAATACTAGTAATGCTATTAAACATTACTAATATTCCCTTTAACCACTTCTGGTAAGCTTAAGATGCTTGTGTTAGAAATGGTTTACGACATTAGTCGAATGGCGGATCCGAACCCATGACTTTTCGAGTTCGCGATCCGTGTCCAGGCTACTGACGCTTCTAATATATTATTATTGATAAACGTATTATATTATTGATTAACAAATACAAATAAATGAATTACCGGCGTCTATTAAAATGAAGCGTCATTTAAAATAAAATAATATTTCTTTCATGGCAAGATGAGAAAAAGTGCGAGGGAGATGGATATTATTCTATCCGCTTCCTTGTAGCCGCCAAGGCCGCCCACAATACGTCAGAGGGGGTCGTGTCTTCGAATCGGTCTTGGCTAGGCGAGAAAAAGTGTAAGGTTGAATCTTACATATTTTCTCGCCTATCCCCCATACGCCAAATTCGTACCGTCTGATAAAGAACTTCGTTTCGTTCCTGCCTAGCGTGGTAATTAACCCCTCATAGAAGCAGTTAATGGATGTAGTCTATGTGAGTTTTTGGCGGGAACTTGACCAGTGGCTGTTGCATTAAGTTTCTGCGCATGTGAACTATTAGTGGAAACGGTGAAACAACTGCTCTGATGGTGATGTGATTCTCAAGATACGGTGTCCGTCTGCTTAGGTGCCTTGAGATACCATCGCCAACTGTCAGCTGTCTGCTAGCTAAAGTTGCCGTCAAAATCTCTGAAGGGCTGCACAATGTGACGCATCAACATATTGTGAACCAGTGTACTATGAAGGATAATTATACATGATTGTAACTTTAGGCTCAGAAGGGCTGGAGCCCAGAGCCGTAAAGTCAGTTGTTAAAAAATGTAGTCTATGTTAAGCAGTGGACTGATAAGTGGCAGTAAAGAATAAATACTATTAAATGCTTTCATTGTGTTAGCCTAAGTCATCAGGTCATGTGTCAATGGATTGACTGGAAATTTGAGACCACGAAATTTTTTATCTTGCACTGAATGGTGGTGTAAGAATATCTACTACCCCATATCATCCTGTGGGTGTCGTAAGAGGCGACAGAGGGAAACAAATCAGGAGATGCATCGTCTTCCTAATAACGACTATAAGTAAAAAACTGCAGTTGCCAATCTGCTCGCCCAGCGTGGCAACTAACGCAAATATTTACCCTATAAGGCAATCTATGGGGAGGCCTATGTTCAGCAGTGGATTTTCATCATCATCATCATCATTACAGCCCTTCACAAGTCCACTGCTGAACATAGGCCTCCCCCAAAGAATGCCACAAAGCACGGTCCTGAGCCACCTGCATCCATCGACTTCCTGCATGTCTTACCAGGTCGTCACTCCATCTTGTGGGGGGACGCCCTACACTTCGCCTACCGGTACGAGGCTGCCACTCGAGAACCTTTCTTCCCCATCGGTTGTCGGTTCTTCGAGCTATATGGCCGGCCCACTGCCACTTCAGCTTACTAATCCGTTGGGCTATGTCGGTTACTCTGGTTCTACTGCGGATATACTCATTCCTAAGTTTATCACGCAGTGAAACTCCGAGCATAGCCCTCTCCATAGCTCGCTGAGCGACCTTGAGCTTCCTCATACGGCCAGCAGTGAAGGACCACGTCTCAGTTCCGTAAGTCATCACTGGCAACACGCACTGGTTGTACAATTTTGTTTTAAGGTTTTGAGGTATTTCTGACGAGAAGATGTGTCGTAGCTTCCCGAACGCTGCCCAGCCGAGTTGAATCCGTCGATTGACCTCTCGGTCGAAGTTGGACTTACCTAGTCGGACTATTTGTCCCAGGTAAACATACTCGTCAACAACTTCGAGCTTAGTGCTCCCAACAACTACCGGCATAGGTGTGACATGGACATTAAACATAATCTTTGTTTTGTCCATGTTCATCTTAAGACCTATCCGTTGGGAGACACTATTGAGGTCATTGAGCATAGTGCTTAGTTCCTCCAGCGATTCTGCCATGAGGACTATATCGTCGGCAAATCGAAGGTGAGTGATGTACTCGCCATTGATGTTAATTCCGTATCCTTTCCAGTCCAGAAGCTTGAAAACGTCTTCCAATGCAGCGGTGAAGAGTTTCGGGGATATAACGTCACCCTGTCTTACACCTCTCTGCAATTGGATAGGTTTCGTACTCTGGTTCTGTACTCGGATAGCCATCGTAGCTCTACTGTACAAACACTTCAGCACTTCGATATACCGACAGTCAACTTGGCACCGCTGAAGGGACTGCAGCACCGCCCAAATTTCGACGGAATCAAAGGCTTTCTCATAGTCCACATACGCCAGACATAGTGGCAAATTGTACTCTTCGGACTTCTGTACAATTTGCCGTAGGGTATGTATGTGGTCTATGGTGCTAAAGCCCTTTCGAAAACCGGCTTGTTCGGGAGGCTGGAAGTCGTCAAGTCTGCGCGCGAGACGATTCGTAATGACTCTCGAAAACAGCACGTAGATGCGGCTCAGAAGGGAAATCGGTCTGTAGTTCTTCAAGAGAGCGTTGTCACCTTTCTTGAAGAACAAGACCACCGCACTTCTGCTCCACGCCTCCGGTGTAATGCCACCATGGAGGACGGAATTAAAGAGCTTCTGAAGGACTTCAAGTACCGGTCTTCCACCCGCTTTCAGAAGCTCCGCTGTAATTCCATCCTCGCCTGGGGCCTTGCCGTTTTTAAGGTCCTGGAGAGCCATTCTAATCTCGCTCAGACTGACGTCCGGGATATCTTCGGAATAGTGTCGGATAAGACTCGCTCTTGGATCGTTACTCACACTTGCGTGTGGCTCCAACGATGACGTGTACAGCTGCCCATAGAACCTCTCAATCTCACTCAAAATCTCAGGTGCCCCGGAAACGATGCTGCCACATTCGGTCTTCAGCTTTGACAGTTGGCTCTTTCTGGCAGACAGATCTCTGGCAAAGACTTTGGAGCCTTGGTTCCGCTCGATCGCTTCTTCAATACGAGCTGTATTGAAGTTGCGTAAGTCTTGCCGCATGCATTTAGAGATCTGTCTGTTCAGTTGCCTGTATGCTGTCAAATCTGTTGAAGAATGTAGCCTCATCTCCCGTCTAACAGCCATGAGATTAAGAGTGTGATCGGAGAGTTTTTGTGTTCTTCTGCGGCGGGTCTTGCAGAACTTAGCTCCGACCGCATGGACAGTTTCCACGAGCTTGTCATTCATATCGTCCACTTCATTGCAGTCTTCTAGGCACTGAAAACGGTTTTGTAACTCGAGCTGAAAGGTTTCGGGACTTTGGATTAGAGCACGAGGGGGACGGAGCGTTGACTTCATCAGACGAGACCTCTCCAACTTAACATTTAGGTTCAGTGTGCCTCTAACCATTCGGTGATCGCTGCCGGTTTTCACCCTCGCGATCACTGAGACATCACTGAACAGTTGTCGTCTGGTCGTCATAATGAAGTCAATCTCATTTTTTGTCGAACCGTCGGGGCTCGACCAGGTCCACTTCCTGTGGGGCCGCTTCTTGAAGAAAGAGTTCATCATAAAGAGTCCCTCTTTCTCCATGAAGTCGGCCAGCTGCTGGCCCCTTGGGTTCCGTTGCCCTATTCCAAATTTCCCTACTTTCAGCTCACCGTTCTCTCTTGTGCCTAGTTTTGCATTGAAGTCTCCCATTAACACCGTATATTGGGTTTTGGAGGAATGCATGGCTCTAGAGATATCCTCATACATTTCCTCCACCTCCTCATCGGGGTGTGCCGAGGTTGGTGCGTAAACCTGTATGACCTTCAGCGAATACCGTTTGGTGATTCTGAGTATAAGGTACGCAACCCTCGTCGACACACTCCCGATCTTTACAACGTTGTTAACGAGAGACTTGTGGACGATAAATCCGACACCTCCTTGGGACAGATGGTCGCCCTCCCGGTGATAGAGCAAGTTGCCGGATTCGAGGATTACCGTGTCCTCCCCCTCTCTTCGGACTTCGGATAATCCTATAATATGCCAGCGCAACTTGTCTATCTCTTCTTCCAGCTCCACGATCTTCTCGTCAGTCCTCAGGGTGCGTGCGTTGTACGTTGCCAGGTCGAGTCGTCGTAGGTGGCAACCGAACCTCCACCGGAGATTCTTAGCACCCCCTGCCCCGCCGTTACCATGGTCGCCACCGTAGCCAGGAATAGCGGGGCCGCCGGGGACTGGGGGCTGTCTCTTTGTTACTCTCGTCATTTGGGGGGTATTTGCCATAGTTGCCACGCTTGGCGAGCGGGTTGGCAACCGCAGTTTTTTTATTGTACTTTTGGCTATTATCAGGAAGATGCTGCTGCCCATCTCCCGCCTGTTTCCCTTTGTCGCCTTTTACGACACCCACGGGAGGATATGGGGTAGTGGATATTCTTGACCGCCACTACACGGCACCAGTGGATTTTAATAGGCTGTAATATGGTATAGTGGTGGAAGTCTTAGCATTTCTCATAGTCGTCTCAGTATGAAATGGAGTGATGGGTTATCTTACACCGCCACCGCAAAGCAAGTAACTTGCTTTTTGGAAGATTAAAGTTTTATTTGTATTTTGCTTGCAGGCATAGACTTGAAAAAAGCAGCGGAACGCGGCCTGAAGTTGCTTGTTATGCTGTCGTTTGTGTTCCCCGCGCATTTCCTGCACGAAGATATTCTGAACCGACTGACTTCACTCTTAGAAATGGACGATGAGAACGTAGCCCCACATATACTGGCTGCTCTCACTTTCCTCGGCAAATATCGACCTTTAAGTAAGTAATAATTATAATTGTTGATCACTACAAAATGTGGACTTCTGTAGTAATTTATAGAATAAAATATTTTTTTATTCAATATGGATTCAAAATATAGAACGCTTTTCAATATTTTGCTTTGCCCGGTTGAGATAGAAAAAAACATCTGTCCCAAAAACGTTTTATTTTTAAAGACTTAGTTTGTTATGCATTTTGTACTTTTGCCTTTAATTACACCGCATTTCTAAATTTTGTAATCAGTGTTGCATTTTACTGCACTTACAATAAAAATTACACTACTTTATGGTTTCTTACCAGTAGTTTGTGTTGGCATAATTTTTGAAATTTTGTAACGTTAAAAAGGGCTTTAAATAAGCTTAAACTAAATCAAATATTTTTCAATTGGAGTTTTCACTCAATGAATTTCATATAAATCTGAGCGTTATCCTATTTTATTTAATTTTTTTATATTATTATATTCATGCAAATGTTTTCTTCAATATTGCAGGTGAGGCGTGTCCGGCGTTATTCCCGAAATTGATCTCATTGTGCAAAGCATATGCAGAAGTTGGCACACCGAAACAGGCAAAGAATGCAGTGAGGTATGTATAGAAATATTTTTACATATCTCTTCAAGAAATCACTACAGATGTGACTACCATTTTACCGTGCTTGCTTACTTCTCTGTTTGTCAGTTTGGTACAAATTTTGTAATCGATTTTAAACTAACTTCCTGCTGAGCTAGAGAATTGAAATTTCAATCATAGCTCAGAACTGGAAACTTAGTAAAAAAATGGTTGCCATTTTGAATTATAATTATTTTTATAATATGTTTTGTCAATGTTAATATGACTTGAGTAGTTTCTTTTATTTTTGTCTTAATTTTTTTTTGGTGTTTGTGCTGATGGAAGACATGGGCATCTTCCTTAGTAGGGGATATATGCCTCCTTCGTAGGCGGATTCACGGTCACATTGCCAGACGTCGGCTTACCGTTGACGCAGCTGCTTTAGTTATGACGGTGGGTTTGTCCCGTGTCCGGCAGGTGCCTGTTCGTGAACGTGCCGGAGCAGCGGTCGCAGATCTTCTCGGAGATCGTGGAGACGCTGCGCAGCACGCTGAGCCCGCACTCGGAGCACTACCGCACCGCCATCGTGACGCTGGGCCACGTGGCGCACAACCTGCCCGACACCTTCCCCGTGCACATCAAGAACATCGTCTCCAGGAAGGTTAGTACCACCATCACCCCTATTCACTGCACGACCACAAACACACACACACATACACACGCAGGATATACACATAGGGCTGTATCTCCTAAATACAGGTTACTAAGTAACCTAGCTAGAAGACTGGATTCTACCCATTTCAAACTGGTCCTCATAATGTATTGTATGTATTTGTAAAAACACATACATTTTTTCATATATCTTTCATTTTCATTTATTTTTCATTTATTATTATTAAAAAAATTATATGTATTAAAAAAAACCCTAACTTTTTTGACGTGAATGAGTCTTTAAATTTGCTTCCATAGTGGAGGAACGCAATTCAAAAAACTCATGACAACAAAATCGGGAGATACAGTTTAATTACACGTCTCGATAGCTAAGGAATCAAAGAGTTCGTTATGTTGAGTGAAGATTGCGGTGGAAGGGAGAGCGCCACTATTTTAAGGTCGTTTCGCTGCGTTACAGTTTATATCGAAATAGGGTTAGCAAAAAAATTCTTAATATTTATTTATTTGTACGTATCAATAGGTTAAGCCAACAGTGTCATTATTTTGAATGCGTTAGAAGAAAGAATCCTTTTTTTTCTTCGAAATATCTATTAATTACCAGAATTGTTTCGCGAGATTGGCTTTTCAAAAAATTACCCTCTCTAAATCACAAAAATATGATGTGGTGTGGATACTTAAATCTCCATTTTTTTACCAAATTCAAACAGGAGGTGGTACTCAATTCGACTGTGTTTTTTATGTGTGTTACCTCATGACTTTTTTCTGGGTGAACCGATTTCGACGATTCTTTTTTTATTTGAAGGCTGGTGCTTCACATGTGGTCCCATATAAATTTGTTCTAGGTCCGACCAATAGTTTTCAGTTATTCTTAATCATCTATATTGAAGTCTGTTCTACAAAACTTAATTTTTAATTATTTAAAGACTGTTTGGTTCAAGGAGATGTAAGAGCCTACTCGTCCATCCTATAATATCAATACAATCGAAAGACTATGCACCACGGGATTAAAATTTAATACTTAGACAACTGAGATGCTTGAGACACATCAAAGTACTTCGCTTTGTTATTTCGTAAAGTCGCACTATTTGTATATACCAATAGAATGGGCTGTCTTCAATAAAGAAAAACCAATAGGAATCTTCTAGCTATTTAAAGCTAGCTGTCTATCAAGGACCTTAAGACCAATAACCTTTGTCCTAAGTTAAGGAAAAAAAATTATAAAGTATAATAATTTCACTTAAAACTTATAGCATCATTTATTATTTTACAGATCGTCAAAGAACTACTAGTCCGTGAAGGCGGTGGGGGTCCAAACGCACCCCAAAATGACTGGTGCGACGAAGAGGATTTACCGGAAGAGACTCGCTGCAAACTAGAAGGGCTCAAATGTATGGCGCGATGGTTGCTAGGTTTGAAAAAGGATGAATTGTCCGCACAGAAAACGTTCAGGATGCTTAATGCTTTCATTGTTCACAAAGGAGATTTGTTACAGGTGAGATTGATACAAATTAACGTTAATAATAAAAAAAAAACAATATAATATTGGAGATACATTAATACTCCAATGAGTAGTAGTGAGCACACAATCCTCCGCATGATAAGCGTATGCTGTGCGCCATAGACAAGAGATACAGATGTGTCATTATTCTTGAGGTCTAAGATGGAATTCCTTGTTTTTAGGGTTCCGTACCTCAAAAGGAAAAAACGGAACCCTTATAGGATCACTTTGTTGTCCGTCTGTCTGTCTGTCTGTCTGTCAAGAGCCTTTTTCTCAGGAACGCGTGGAGGTATCAATCTGAAATTTATATCAAATACTCAAATCTACTGTCCCTTGGAGCTGTAAAAAAATCAAACTTCTAAGCCAACGCAATCAAAAGATACAGCCGTTTATGCCGCAAATATTATGCCGCAAGGGAATCAAAACCTACAGGGTACTTTCCGTGAACTCAGAATCTTAAAATTTGGTACGAAGCAACGTATTATAGCACAGATAAAGGAAAAATTGCGAAACGCATAAATTTTTTGTTACATCATATAATAAAAATATTTTTAATAATTTTAACCTACGGATTTGTTCGGAACCCTCGGTGCGCGAGTCCGACTCGCACTTGGCCAGTTTTTTTTATATATACAATTTGAGCATTTTTTTATAAAACTGAAGTAACAAATGAACTTACATTCCAACCATGGAGTATAGAGGTAAGGAGAACCATCTCGTATGGGGAAAGTTGAAAAAGTTTCCAACTGTATACTGAAAATAGAGGTTCCAAAACCTTCCACAATAGTGTAGAGTGAAGTGTGCTGAGTTCAAATATTTAAAAAATTTCATGACTAGAGTAGTTAGTAAAATGGCAGTATACCAACAACACAGCAACACGACAACCTGATTGAGAAATCAAATTTAAAATAATTCTATCCGTGAAAAGTGTATATTCATATAGTATTTAACTCGTTATTTCTCAGCGCCGCCACCCTTATTGGACGCGTTTTTACGGACACTTATTCATACAAAGAGATGGTTCTCCTTACCTCTACTACATACATAAACACTCACGCCTGTCACCCAGAGGGGTAGGCAGAGACTATGGACTTCCATTTGGCACGATTCTGACAGACCTCTCTCGCTTCCTCCACATCCATATACCTACGCATACACGCTCGTCGGTTAAAGGTACCGTGTGGTAGCGGCGTAAAATCTACCACCCCTTATGTCGCACCATGAGCCAAAAATTTAAAGAAATGACCTCTACTACACTCCATAAGTTTAGTGCAGTTTAGTGGCTGCTGCAGCCCGTGGACTTCTGCACCCAACTTCAAACAACAAAAGCACATTGTTACCTCTATAAACCTCTAAAAAGTGAATGTGAAGTGAAGTGAACACATTACAGTTGCTAACTTCAGCTTGTCATATTGCTTAAAATGGTAAACAAAATGAAACTTTTAATGGAAAGTAAAAACCGACTTCTAAAACCTAAAACTAGTAAGAATTCTTCGATACACCAAGTCTTTAGCACCGACTTCAGAAGCAATTATATGCAAATTATTTTACATAAATATTATTTTCAATTTATGAAGTTAGTTTTTTTTTATAGGATATGGGTGACAAACGAGCACACAGTCCACCTGATGGTAAGTGGTTGCTGCGGCCCATAGACATCTACATCTATCCTCTATTACAATTCAAAATGTAGATGCGTTGTCACCCGTGAGGACTAAGATGGAATGCCTCATTTCCAGTAAAAAGGGCCTCCGGCCACCTGCACTCACCAAGCGAAATGTAGAGGTGAACCTCTACTTCACGCTGGTTTTCTGTGAGGTCGTGTAACCACCCCGGTTCGAGCCGGCCCATCCGTGCGACAGCAAAAGCTGTCGCGTGGCTCTACCACTGTTAAAACTACTTAGTTAGTTTTTACTTTTTATTAAATATTAACTATTTCTTCATTATTCTTCGTTGTGTTTCGTATATTTCTATGTTGCATCACAAGAAACTTCAGTTTTCTACCAAATACCTCCCGGACCCTATACCAATTTCCTAGTTGAAGTACCTATATATTAATAAAATCGTTGTATTTTTTTTTTGCAGCAAAACCAATTATCAAAAGCAGAGATGGCACATTTACGGCTCGCGGCCGGCGCTGCTATGTTGAAAATCTGCGAACAAAAAGGCGTCGGTGATCAATTCACAGCAGAACAGTTCTACAATTTATCGCATCTCATGATCGTTAGTATTTTTAATTGTATATGAGACTTTTTCTAGCGCCTGTCTACTATACCACCTGAGGGTAAGTGGTGATGCAGCCGAAGATGGTGAAGCTCACTGAGCTAACAAATACCTATTCACTCTTACCTTGAAAACATCCACATTGTAATCGGATGGTATGCCAAGTGCAAGCAACTTATTCCACACCTTTGCTGTACGCACGATGAACAATGAAACAAACCGTTTGGTTCGAATATATGTCAAGTTTACAACGATAAGGCGGAGACTGGCCGAGCGTGGTTGTCCGATGTTGGAAGGGAAAGCGAGGAGTTAAGTTATGCAATTCGCTTTCGGGAATGCATCCTGTAGAAAACCGAGTACATCAAGAGCATCAAGGAAATTCGCGGGCCACAGTATTAACTTAATATCTGGTGTACTGTGTAATCTTTTGTCAAATTTCTATATATAAAAAAAAAACTTGGTACCATAAAATATATTATAAGAATTGTGGTGCGAAAAATATGTTATTGTGATGAATATTGAAGTAATTTTTAAAGAATTGAAGATGACAAATGAGCACAAAGCCCATCTGATGGTAAGTGGAGGCTGTGGCCTGTGGCCCACGTTCATTCATTAAGGCTCTAAGAGCGAGTGAAATACCAAAATTCTTGGATATTTAAGTAAAAATATCGCAATAAGTGTTCATTTATTCCTCAAAAAAAGGTGACAGAAGAGGATTTAATAAATGTTTTTAATTTAATGAAATTGTATTTTATCAACCGTTTATTTAAAAAAAAAATAGGATCCCCAAAGATAGGTATTCTTTCTATTCTTGAAATTGAATATATTCGCGCGAGCATGCCTGCTCCGTCGCCCTGTACGAGGGAAACACTGAAAGTTTTTAGAACTGGCCACTTGTAAACGGAGGACGGAAAATCTTCCAAAAAATTAAAGAAACCTAACTACGAAGATTTGGATCAAGCCGGATTATCATGGTTTCATCGACAGCACCAGAATAATATGCCTATCTAGGGGCCGGTCGTAAAAGCTAAGGCGGAGAAGTTTCCTGAATAACTTGGTTTAACTTCTTTCAAATCATCAGAAGGATAACTCGGAAAATTCAAACACGTCGTTATATCAACGATGGTAAAATTAGTGGAGAAGCCCGAAGTATTGATACAAATGTTACTCACGACTAGATTAATAGCGTGTGGTCAAAGTTGACAAAAAATAGCATATAAAGTATATATAATAGCCTAGGCACTGTTTTCGACATGCTGGTCTTGGTACAAATTCTTTGAGTGATGAGGTGAAACGGAACTGGAGTTTGATAGTGACGACGACCTTCCATTAACTGAGTGGATTCAACAATTCAACATGGCAGAAACATTTACAGAAAATCTTCAAAACTACATCGAACTAGACGACTGCTTGCTTACAACGGTTTTACTCACAGACAAAGAAATTTTTGATTCGGTAAGAAAAATTGAGAATCAAGAACAAGGAGATGAAAAAGGTGAGCCTGAGCCTCCGCCTATCATTAAATTAAGGTCTTAAAGCAGCAAAATTATTGGAAAAGTACTTTCTTTATCACCAAGATGACTCAATATCACAAGATATGAATAAAATAAGTAAAAAAAAATACAACACAATTACTGGTGCAGCAAAAGGCGTCAGATGAAAATAACGGAATATACGCAATAGCGTTCAAATAACAATTGTTTTATGTAATTACTAACACTGGTCTGAAATAAACTTTTTCTTTTTCTAATACAGATTTTTCTTCGTTCCATTTAACGACAACTCTCTATAACGTCAAAATATGCACAGTCCACTGAGTGTCGTTATATATAGTTTACACTGTACATAAAATGATCTATGGCCGCTTAGTAACTGACGGTAACTCAGTACCTATATAACTTCCTACAGTCACATCTAAATTAAGAGGAGAGAATCACATGATTTTTCTCAGTATCAGGTACCCTTCTGTATCTGAAACGAATATGAATATTGCATATGTATGTATACGATTCAAAAGTAAAGCAATATGTTGTATAAGTCCCTCTGCTGGGTAGGACTCTTCTTATTTCTGAGAGGGTTTTAGGGCAAGGAAATGTCCGCCGCGCTGCCCCAATGCGTGTTGGCGAACTTCACTAGTCTGCTAAATTTTTTTCTAATTCCTCAGACATGCAGATTTCCTCACGGTGTTTTCTTTTACCATAATCGTGCTAAATCAGCACTTAAAGTTGCAATTAAAAATTTCATTGGTGCTGCCGGGGATCAAACTGGGCGAAATTTACAGTGAGAGCTTAGACCCAGAGCTTCTAATACGACAAATAAATACAATTCAACAAAATAATAAAAACTCTTACGTACTTAAAACTTAAACACTTGATAGCTCGTGATGCCTACCGGACGGAACTACAGCACCACACCGTGCAATGTAATTGAACCGACATAACTCTGTGATGCGCAAGCATAATAGGCAGTATATCACTTATATACTTGTCAGCTCTGCAGTCTATTAAGGGGCGTATTACAAAAAAACGCGAAATTACAAGGTTTCCTCGTTGAAATTTTATGTTTATCGTTCATTGCTTGAAATAACAATTACTTGGTAAAAATAGTTCGTTTTCTCTCCTCAAATAAGCTCGGAATGGATTTTAGATAACTTATTTATTTAATCAGTAATAATCATTCTCCCAAAGCATGTTTAGGCAAAAACTCTCGAAGACATGATTTGGGAGCTCTAAAATGTAGATTCTATTTAATATCGACCATCAAAAAAAATATTTTTATCTCCCAAATATCCTACACTTTAATAATAATGGAATACATTTTCGTTATATGCTTTTCACGCTAGGAAAAAAAATCGACATAATTCAAAAAACGACCAAAAAAGCTTCGATACAAGCCCCTATATTTCCGAAGTTCTACATCATTTAAAAGTAAAATTTATACCAAAATAATCATCAACATTTGCTTACACTATGCTATTATTTTTACTTTTTAAATCGTTACTATTATATTTTAATTAATTAAATAAAAGTACTATATATTTCACTGCGCCGGCCATCTGCGATCATTAACGCGCGAGCGCTTGCCGAGGGTGGACCTGCGTCAGTTTATTTCGGGCGCTGCATCGTTTCGATACTACCGTAGTGTGCGTCGATTACCTGCATACTAGAAAATCGTCAACTACGACCGCAATTTTTGATCGATCGGTTTAAAACTATTTTATATAGTTATAATTTAGATTACGTCTCTTCAAAAATGTGGTCTATTCATTGACTTAGATCATTGTTATTTGAGGGCTTCACCTAATGGTTTATACAGCAACGGTCTTATTGAAGTTAAATGTCCTATTTCAGCTTTCGGAATAGATTTTGATACGGCCTTAAAGTTAAAGGTTATAAATTCAGTGATTCAAGTGTAACATTAAATCAAAATAATGACTGGTTTTACCAAATCGAAGTCCAGCTTCATTTAGCAAATAAAAATGTCTGAATACTTGCCATAATATGTATTGGCCCAGATTAATGCATTATAAGTACTAAAAATTTACAAATACGACCAATTTTAGATTTTCAATATGTTACCCAAGTTACAAGCTTTTTATGAAAAGTGTGTACTGCCTGAAATTATCGAATCGAGAAAAGTTCGGTCAATGCCGTCTTAGCAAATATTTTTCTTATAAAAAATATGGTAATTGACTGTAAGTACCGATTAAAAAAATATTAGTTACATTTGGTTGTTATATTTATTAAAACAGGTTGCAACCGTTTATTTATTTATACCACTATTCTACCGGTAGTAGACATAATCGATTATTAACATTCGATTACAGCGTAACAATTAAAATATTTATGTGTACTTATTTTGACACTAAATTTCATAAATAATGAATAATATATCAAAATGGTATATAATAATAAATTATATAATTATATAATAATAAATTAATAAGATAACATTAAAATGACACACCAAAAAATATTCCATCCACTGAAGTCCATCCTAAGAAAACTTTGTATTATGGAAGATCAAGATCGTTTAGTCGCCATACTTACAGTATTATAGTGCGAGCGAGTGAATAGATATGAAAGAAAGTATCGGTCGCGTAACTTGCATAAAATACCTAAATTTGCGAAACGCCGAAATGTAAGAGGGCTCTTAATCTTTGCACTTTTCTAAGTAATACAGAAAGTAGTCGCTAGATGGTGTTGACGTCGGCTAAAACCAAAATCTCTGCGGTCGCCGTTTTGTCAAGGTCATTCAGGCTTCTTAAAAGCCTTAAGTATCAAAATGAAGATGCGCTATTACTTTTGAGGTCAAGAAATTATTTGAATGTAAATCCAAAATCGGCTGTATGACGCGGTAATATAACTTCTAACTAGCGTATATAATTGCACATACCTTTATCAAAATAAAGCTTATACATAATATATTTTTGCAGGACGAAGTACCACAAGTGCGAGAGATATTTGCGGCAAAGCTTCATAAAGGACTTTCAAAGGTATCTAATATGTTTTACTTTCTTTTTATGAATTTAAAGCCATATTACGATAGATAATAATAATATGCATAATTATTTTTAAATAACAGAATCAGCACAAAGTAAATAAAGGGTAGATTGTACCGTTCTTAAACAGTACTGGTTTTCATTTATTTCTGTCCCAGTTGTGTTGAACGGGACCATTTTAATGGATAGTATTTTTTTAGTTTTACATTTTAATAGTTAATAGTAACGCGTGTGTGCGTGCGTGTGTGTAAAATTATCATGACACATACTATACACAAACTAAAGCGTGATGGGTATGAGGGAGTTCTGGGTACGTTTGGGGACATAGAAGAGATAGGTGTGATTGAAGATTTGTGGGAGACATTTAAGAAAGGGGTCGTGAATGTTGCTATTGAGGTATGCGGGGTAGCTAAAAGAAGGAAAGGAAGAAAGAACTATAATGTGTGGATGGATAAAGATGTACAAAGGGTTGTGCAAGAAAAGAAGAAAGTGTGGTTGGATTGGTTAGCAACAAAAGCTAACCAAAAAGTTCAAAAGGCAACGGATGATAAGATAAAGGAAGCAAGAATGAAGTATAAAAGATTGAAATCAGTAGCGAAAGAAGTTGTGTCTAGAAAGAAAGAAGAACGAAATGATGATTTCGATAGGAGGCTCACTGAAGATTTACAGTCAAACATTAAGTTTTTCTGGAAATCCATCAAAACAGCTAGTGGAAAAACTTCTATCGGAGCTGACTACAATCAGGAGTCAAGATGGGAGCATTATAAAAGGAGAAGAATGTGTGTTAAAGAGATGGAAAGAGTGTTTTGAAAGTTTATTTGAAAGAGAGGAAGTGCAGGTAAAGCATCCGGCACCATCCACGAAAGCTAATATAAATGTTGATGACAGTGAGATAAGCATCAATGAAATGTTGAAAGCGTTGAAAAGTATGAGATTAGGTAAGGCTGCAGGGTATGACAGAATTACCACCGAGATGCTGAGGGCTGGACAGGGCATAGTGGCTAGTCAGCTGGACCGCCTTTTAAATCTGTGCTGGCGAAATGGGCAAGTACCGGGAGACTGGTGCAAAGCCGTAATCGTGCCATTGTACAAGGGAAAAGGGTCATGGCAGGACTGCATAAGTTACCCCAGTACAAGCCTTCTCAGCTTCATCGGTAAATTGTATGCGAAAGTGTTGATTGAAAGGGTTGTGAATGAAACAGACGAAAAAGTGTGATGAAGTAGGATGCACAAGCAGGATTTAGAAAGGGAATGGGATGTACGGATCAGGTCTTTTCTTTGCGGTGCATAGCCGAAAAGTGTTTGGCTAAAAACAAGAAGATCTATTGCGTATTCGTAGATCTAGAAAAGGCCTATGATAGGGTGGTGAGGTATGAATTGTGGTCAGCACTGTCCGTGAACGGTGTGAGCAGTAGCCTCGTACGAGCATTGCAATCTCTTTATAGGGATTCTAGTGCTTGTGTAAGGATAAACGGGGCATACACTGAATGGTTTAATATCGAAAAAGGTGATAGAAAGGGATGTATAGCGTCATCTTGGCTGTTTAATTTGTTCATGTACAATTGCTTGACAGATTTAAAAGAGAGTGAAAGTGGGTTGAGAATGAATGAGTTACTCGTCAAATGTTTTCTCTATGCTGATGACCAAGTATTACTTGCGTCTTCGGCCGAGGAATTGGTAACTCTATGAGTGGAGCTTTTGTTATAAAGGGAATGAAGATGAATGTAAGGAAGACGAAAGTGATGGTGTTTGAAAGAGATGAGGCAGTGACTGACTGCAATATCGTGATTGGAAATGAACAAATTGAATAGGTGAAAGAGTTTGTGTATCTGGGTTCAAAGTTTAAGAGATGGACAGTGTGAGAGTGATATTGAAAGAAGAGTGAATGCAGGAAACATGGTAAATGGAGCTTTGCACTCCTTTATGAGCAGTCGGAAGATGTCTAACAAGGCTCGTTTGGCTGTGCATGAGGGGGTGTTGGTTCCGACACTCATGTACGGAAGTGAAAGTTGGTTATGGCAGAAGAAACATGAAAGCAGAATAAATGTAGTTGAGATGAGAGCGTGAAGAGGTATGATAGGAGTTAAACTGAGTGACAGGATAAGCAATAGTGAGATAAGGAAATGTTGTGGTCTGAAAAAAGAAGTAGTGACAAAAATTGAGAAAGGTATGCTGAGATGGTTTGGGCATGTCGAGAGAATGAATAAGGAACTATTGACGAGAAAAGTGTATAAGGCGAGTGTGAATGAAAGTGTTGGAAGGGGTAGACCTAGGCGTACGTTTCTAGACCAAATCAGGGACGTCTTGAAAAAAAGGTGAGGTCAAGAGTACCCTAAACCGAAGAGCATGTATGAAGGGAATAATGAACGTGGACAAGGCGAAACAAGTATGTAAGGATCGTAGCAAGTGGAAAGAAGTGGTCTCTGCCTACCCCTACGGGAAAGAGGCGTGATTATATGTATGTATGTATGTATGTACATATTATATGAAATGATCTGTGTGTGTTCGAGTCAAATTTAGTAATTGATTTTAAATTAACTTCCCGATGAGATATAGACTTAAAATTTGGAACATAACTTAGAATCGGATGACAATGTAAGAATATGATATAAATAAGAATACAAAAAGCTATGTTTTTATTTATTTAGTTATTCTTTATTGCATTCCTTAAAACAAGAATACAAAGGGCGGACTTAATGCCTTGAGGCATTCTCTACCAGTCAACCCATATAAAATATATTTAAAAAAAATGCATAAACTTTATTGTTTTATATACGTGATAGAGCCACGCTGCAGCTATATTATGGTTGTAGCACGAATGGTTCGGCTCAACCCGGGAGGGAGGACGCCCTCACATATTACCAGCGTAAAATAGAAAGAAAGTATTTCGTATGGTGAATGTAGAGAACTTGATATCCTTTTTACTGTTAACAAGGCATTCCATCTTAATCCTTACGGGTGGCAATCCATCTGCATTTTGATTCTTAATCGAGGATAAATGTTAATGTCTATGGGCCAGAGCAACCATTTATCATGAGGTGGACTGTGTGCTCGTTTGTCACCATTATCCTATAAAAAATAACATTAGTTGTGTTGTGTTCACAGGGAATTCCGAACAAGTGTCTGCCGTTGGATTTCATGGGCATGTACGCACTGGCGGGTCGCGAGCCGGACCGGCGAATACGCGGCCTCGTGCGCCAGTACATGCTGGCCGACGTGGTGCGGCGCCGCGAGTACGTGCGCAACATCACCGTCGGCACTAAGGGTTTGATTTTTTTTTCATATTGACCCCCCCCCCCCCCTCTCCACTTATCATATGACTAAGTTATATAAACTTGACTGTTTCACATTAAGGCGGCTCTTCACGCTGGCCAACATGGTGGCGAATGTGTTGACAAAGATATTAGCCGAGAGTTTGTGATGGCGTCCACACGTTGGAAGGTTCGTTCAGTTTGCTTCGGTTCAGGAAAATGTGCGAACGAATTTATTAAAATGGATATTGAGACGTTAACGGATGCTGTGGTTTATTTATTCACAGCATACCGCTACTACGTGAATGTATGTAAGAAAAGGGTGATCAAAAAGAAATGAAAAAAAAAAAGAAATTTTATTTCTTGTGTTCCACAAATAATTTTCGGCTTGGTAGAGCTCTGTAAAGCGAAAAGTTTCTCATTAGTCATGGTTACTGCCATTTTGTAGACACTAGTTACGATGCGTGAATATAAAATTAAAATCAGGTGCGTGCGATCACTGGGAGCTCGTAGCAAACTAAACGTGCGCCCAACGTGTGAACGCGGCGGTCAATACTCGTCCACAACCCTTTGATCTTTTGTAAAAAACCGACACCACACGGATCTCGCGCCAACTTGTGGGTCATTATTCCAATACATACCAAGTGAAGCACAAACACCATCTGTACACGATGGCCATTGGTATTGACCAACACATTCGCGACTATGTTAACCAACATGAAAGGCGGCTCTTCATGTTGGCAAGAAACATTTCGCTTTTTAGAGCTCTACCAAGTCGAAAATTGTTTGTGACAAGAAATAAGATAAATTTTTTTCCATTTCTTTTTAACTCTTCAAAGCTCGCCGAATCCATAGGGATTTCTTTGTTGACAGTAATATGATCCCCTCCAAAGAGTATATAATAAAGTAATTTAATTAATGGCCCCTTTAGAACAATAAAAAAAGAGTATTCAGAACTTAGAGTACGCAAGGTATAGAGCGTGCGTATCGCTCAATGCCCATTATGCCAAGCGTAAAATTGACGCCTATGCGTTATTATACTTAAGTTATTAATTTGATTATGTAAGTATTTGTAAATTTTAGGTAAGCAATAATTATAAGGTATGGTTTAGCTCAATAAAACATAGGTACGAATTTATGAAACGAGATGCGCAAAATAATGCGTTTTAAAGTGATATAATATGACATTACATTTCGTACCGAGGAATGTTACGTTATACTATGACTCCAAACATGACGCGCAATGACGATTTTGTTTGTTTTAATCTAATTATTAATTATTGCAAAAATACTTAATAAATTAATTGATGTATAACATTTCGAAATATTGTTGGTCTATTGCATACCTTAAGCGGAAGCGCAAGGTATGTTCTACTATCGCCTAAAAATTAAGATTCCAACATTTTATCGAATAAAATCGTATCTAGCAATCATATTATACATATAAATGATATAAAAAGCACATTGTTAGAAAGATAAATGATTGTTGAACTTATTAATATTTTTTTTAAATCGATTAATTGCTATTTTTAAATAAAAAAAAGGGTTTTAGTGGCTTATGGTGTGGATTTATCATGTCCCTGTGGCTTGTAAACACAATAACTTTTGAAAATATTAATTGTTTAACTCAATCTATTTTTTAATCTCTTCATCTATCATGTGGGAAGCCACTGAATGTAAATGGCAGTGTAGTTTTGTTTTGTTTAGCTGTAATTAATTTTTTTCGGCTCCAAAATGGCGAAATTTTCGTTGATTTGTTAGCCTCGTATACAAAAATATTTCTCTAAATGGTTGTTGTTGTTGTTTTTATTATTCGCTCGAGAGAGCAGGCAAAGGAACTATGCCATACAGCCTTGTCTTCATGTATAATTTTCCTTCATATTTCACTGCTTCACAATATGTTGATGCGTCACATTGTGCAGCCTTGGGAGATTTTGACGGTAACTTGAGCCAGCAGGCAGCTGACAGTTGGCGATGGTATCTAAAGGCGCCTATGCAAACAAACAGCTTATCTTGAGATTCCATCACCATCAGAGCACTTGTTTCACAGTTTCCATTAATAGTTCACATGCGCAGACACTTAATACACAAAATCGCACTACTTTTACATATCAAAGTCCACTTCAAACCATTATTTAAACAATAATACAGGAGCAGCAAGCCGCCGCCGGTCGAGTTCCCGCCAAAACTCTTTCTCTAAATGGGAAGCTACAGCCACAGAGTAGTAATGAGTAGTTTAGTTTGGCTCACAGAGTACATTATATATAGGGAATAATGTAAAATAAATAAATTATACTAAAAATTTAATTACAAATTTGTTTTGTAACAAAATAGTAAGTTAGCAAGGTTCGATTGTATTTTAAACTATTCATTAATTTGTTTGATTCTTAATTGGCCAAGCATGGCTAAATTTAAAAAAGCGACATCTACTGCAACATGGACAAACTGTCATGACATAATAATACCTCTAAGAAAAATTATAGTATGGACTGTATGCCACTGGTTTGGTAGTGTTTCTATATAGTTTGTGCTGGTTTTTTGTTTTTTTTTTCTGTGTTTTTTTGGCTTCAGTCGCCTTCGTGAGTGGACATTGTTTCGGTTGTTTGCAGCGGCTCAAAAAGATCGCTGTACAAATACACAATATTCGAATAACCAAATTTCTTAAATACTTAATTATAATAATAATAAGACATTTTTTTATTACAATATTTAAAAGCACAGAATAAATAATAGTAGTACGTACTAAAAGCAAGTAGTATATTTTTTTATGTCATGGGTGACATTTTCATGGTTTTCGAGTGTTGAAGCCGATAGTGCTGTCGAAATGTAAATCCAAGATGGCGGCCGAAGTAGGTACCAATTTTTTCATCATGGGTGTCATTTTCATGGTTTTCGAGGGTGTTGAAGCTGATAGTGCTGTCGAAATGTAAATACAAGATGGCGGCTGAATTAGGTACCAATTTTTTCATCATGGGTGTCATTTTCATGGTTTCCGAGGGTGTTGAAGCCGATAGTGTTGTCGAAATGTAAATCCAAGATGGCGGCTGCAAAATATATCAATTTTTTCATCTTGGGTGTCATTTTCATGGTTTTCGAGGGTGTTGAAGCCGATAGTGCTGTCGAAATGTAAATCCAAGATGGCGGCTGCAACAGGTATCAATTTTTTCATCATGGGTGTCATTTTCATGGTTTTCGAGGGTGTTGAAGCCGATAGTGCTGTCGAAATGTAAATCCAAGATGGCGGCTGCAATAGATATAATTTTTTTCATCTTGGGTGTCATTTTCATGGTTTTCGATAGAGTTGAAGCCGATAGTGCTGTCTAAATGTAAATCCAAGATGGCGGCTGCAATAGGTATCAATTTTTTCATCATGGGTGTCATTTTCATGGTTTTCGAGAGAATTGAAGCCGATAGGGTTGTCGAAATGTAAATGTAAGGTGGCGGCTGCAATGGGTATTAATTTTTTCATTATGGGTGTCATTTTCATGAGTTTCGAGGATGTTGAAGCCGATAGTGCTGTCGAAATGTAAATCCAAGGTGGCAGCTGAAGTAGGTACCAATTTTTTCATCTTGGGTGTCATTTTCATGGTTTTCGAGAGTGTTGAAGCCGATAGTGCTGTCGAAATGTAAATCCAAGATGGCGGCTGAAGTAGGTACCAATTTTTTCATCTTGGGTGTCATTTTCATGGTTTTCGAGAGAGTTGAAGCCGATAGTGCTGTCGAAATGTAAATCCAAGATGGCGGCTGCAATAGGTATCAATTTTTTCATCATGGGTATCAATTTCATAGTTTTCGAGAGAGTTGAAGCCGATAGGGTTGTCGAAATGTAAATCCAAGATGGCGGCTGAAGTGGGTGTCAATTTTTTCAACTTGGGTGTCATTTTCATTGTTTTCGAGAGAGTTGAAGCCGATAGTGCTGTCGAAATGTAAATCCAAGATGGCGGCTGCAATAGGTATCAATTTTTTCATCATGGGTGTCATTTTCATGGTTTTCGAGAGAATTGAAGCCGATAGGGTTGTCGAAATGTAAATGTAAGGTGGCGGCTGCAATGGGTATTAATTTTTTCATTATGGGTGTCATTTTCATGAGTTTCGAGGATGTTGAAGCCGATAGTGCTGTCGAAATGTAAATCCAAGATGGCAGCTGAAGTAGGTACCAATTTTTTCATCTTGGGTGTCATTTTCATGGTTTTCGAGAGTGTTGAAGCCGATAGTGCTGTCGAAATGTAAATCCAAGATGGCGGCTGAAGTAGGTACCAATTTTTTCATCTTGGGTGTCATTTTCATGGTTTTCGAGAGAGTTGAAGCCGATAGTGCTGTCGAAATGTAAATCCAAGATGGCGGCTGCAATAGGTATCAATTTTTTCATCATGGGTATCAATTTCATAGTTTTCGAGAGAGTTGAAGCCGATAGGGTTGTCGAAATGTAAATCCAAGATGGCGGCTGAAGTGGGTGTCAATTTTTTCATCTTGGGTGTCATTTTCATTGTTTTCGAGAGAGTTGAAGCCGATAGTGCTGTCGAAATGTAAATCCAAGATGGCGGCTGCTATAGGTATCAATTTTTTCATCACGGGTGTCATTTTCATGGTTTTCGAGGATGTTGAAGCCGATAGTGCTGTCGAAATGTATTTAAACTACTTTAAAAATTCCGTATAATCATGTTATACGTAATTTTTTTAATGCGCTTAAGGTATGCCCAATTGGATTTACCAATATATTTTATTTAAATGCACACGATTAACAGCCCTTTCATGGATACTCTGACTGAGCCGGCGCAAACCGGTTTGTACCCCGACGGAGCGTCGGTGAACCTGTCGGTGAGAGCTCACGCACACATCGCTGCGCCATGTATGGGTGTACTCGCAACGAGCTGTTTGTATGTAGCTTCCCCTCTGGACGGTTTCTTTACTCATGTGACATAACGGCATCATAAAAACATAAAATTGAATAGCGTTTGAATATTTGGGCAATAAAGTCATAAATAAAGTAATACGCGATGCATAATTAAAACATCACTAGGCGGTCCGCGCTGTTAAAAAACAGGAATATTCGACATACCGACTGGGAAAATACATGTTCAACTGTCGAATTTCGGTCGGAGGTTCATGAATATAAAGACTCGGCGAATAATAATCCAATTTCGGAGTTAGCTTCTTTGGCCGTATCTATATATATTTTTTGCCACACTCGAATGCTGAGATAGAATAGAATAGAATAGGATAATTTTTATTCAATATACATTACATATGTAATTCTTATTGAAAGTCATTTTTTACTTTACCACTGGTTCGAAAAAAAACCCTCTGTCCTGGGAAGAACCAGCAAGAAACCCAGCGGGACTTTTTTTTAAATAAATTTTACAATATAAATGATTACGAACTATTTACAAAATTTATTTTAGAAACTGCTTGGAAGCGACCACCTCATTCCCGGGGGTTATTATCAACCATGTATTCATTTATACTATAATAACCCTTTTTATACAGTTTCAGCTTAATAAAACATTTAAACTTGGTAATAGAGAGAACTCGTACACTTTCCGGGACCTTGTTGTAATAGCGTATTCATTGCCCCAAGAATGAATTACTAACTCTGTGGAGTCGAGAAACTGTCATCACTAACTTGTGTTTGTTCCTAGTGTTTACAGAATGTATATCACTTTTTTTTTACTAAAACTATCTTTGTTTTTGTGAACATACATTAAATTTTCGTAAATATACTGAGAGGCCAAAGTTAATATATTAATTTCTTTAAATTTATCTCTAAGAGACTCTCTCGGTTTTAGATTGTAAATAGCTCTAATGGCCCTCTTCTGTAAAAAAAAAAAGTTTCTGAATCAGCCGCATTTCCCCATAGCAAAATCCCATAAGACATTATGCTATGGAAATAACTAAAATAAACTAATCTAGCTGTCTCGACACTAGTGAGACCTCTAATCTTTTTTACAGCATAAGCTGCAGAACTTAGTCTGCTTGCTAATTTGGATATATGGGGGCCCCACTGCAAAAAAGCCACATGAATATTGTAAAAACAAAATTAAGAAATCGTATGTCACTAAATACACTAAACTCGATCCTACACAGCAGATATGGCCTTAAAAGATCAGGAAAATGTTGTCATTCCTATAACGTTCCCGAACATGTTTTAAAACACATTAGAGGGATTAAAGAGTCGCTTGTGATGCCAATGACTATTGCTTTTGAAGATGGCCCTTCACAAGCACAAGCACAAGCACACGGCGAAGCTGATATTGATGATCTACAAATATTATTTGATTTATCTTGATGATTAAATTAACTTTAAAATAGCACTGCATTTTTAGTTACACTACCTACTTGCAATTTATTTTCATTTCTTATTACTTTAAACAAGATTTAGCAGCTGACATTTTTTTTAGCATATTTAAGTGTGTTTTAGCACTTTTTTAGCATTATCACCGCCAAAGTTTAGCATTTTTTTCATTTACAAAACGGCAACACTGACGCTACGCATAGTGCGACAATGAGGGCATCCACGACTTTTTCTACCACCAGGGCGGCGCCATTTTACAGTGAGGTAAAATATTTGACAGATTTCATAGCGGGGATGATAATTTCTTACGAAAATGTAATTTTTAAGGTTTCTTTCTGTATTATTAGTTATATTTTAAATTAATTAAATTAGAAATGAATAAACCAAACTATAAAATATAACTAAAAGCCGATTTTTTTTAAAAAGCGTTATAAAGTGCAAAAATTTAAAAGCAAACCACTGACGCATTGTGTTGTGTATTAATATAATATTCCAGATAATGATAAACTATTTTCATAAAACTAATTTCTCAATTAACTGACATTGTGTAACAAAAAACTTTACCTCAGTCGCAACTAACGACATCTGGTGAGTGGAAGATTATAAGCCCTCATTGTTTTCTCCGTTAGTCTATGGTAAGAGCCAAAGGAGAGATCTATGGTCATTTCGGGTACATGTATTCTGTGATGCTACTAATGTCATTTCATTTATATTTACATACAATATTAAAAACAAAAGAAACTAAAACTAAAGACCTAAGATCAGAGTACTCACATGGTGATATGCGATTTATGAACGAATTTCTATATATAGATTTATAGATATATTGTATTATTTATGTAATATAAATATTCTTAAAGTATCTTATAATATAAAAAGTAACATACATATATCATTAGGATTTATCCTGCAAGATAATTAAATAAAATATGAAATTGAATCGTGTCGTGTTTATGCCATCTAGCATATATCGCACGTACCACCTTGAGAGTTAATCAATTTTTGTTCGATAAAATCACTTTACGTATAGAATCTAGTAGGTGGCGCTATTACAAAGTACAAAATGGTTTGATACATTCCCGTTTAAAATAATATCTAATTAATGAAAAATTAACTTTGAAACTTTTTCTTTTTTAATTTCATAAAAATTAAAAACATGTAATAATTTAGGTTATTTTTTTCGCAACTGCAGTTACAGATACATTTATATTTTCGGCTACAGAGCTTGTAGTACAGACTAATCATTTCAATCGAACTTAAATATAATCGGAACATATAATTTATATATACTTTATAAATCATGGATTAAACAACTTTTATTTGTCATGCATTCATATGACAAAATATATAGTTTATAATTTATAAGACAAGTAAAAATAATTTTAATGGACAGGTGACAAAGATATTAAAGCCATCTAGTGAGTATTAAACTAACTAAACTGAGGAAATTATGACCCGTATAATACACTTGATGGCGTTACTTTCTATGACCAAATGCATTACTATGGAACTGTACCCCCCCTGCACGGGTGTTGTTAAATGACAAAGCAAAAATAACTTTGTTGTTATAGGTTATAAACATGTGTCTTTTTCACTAATAATATTGTATTATTACTATTATTTTTTATATTAATATTTATATTTGGATAAGAACTTAGTAGTGACTCTAAGTTATATTTACCTTCATTTAAAAAAAAATTCTTTGGCCTTATGTACTACATACTATGTACTATATACTATATACTCTTTGGCTTGACCTTAGGTCAGACTAATTTGTTTATTGAACTGTCAAGATCTCAAGTGGTTAATAACCCTTTTCTTATATACATTCACGTAGTAGCAGTATGCTGTGAATATATGTGTGATATAATGTGTGAAATCTCTGGGCAGGGGCTTCCCAGTGCCAGCTCCTTCCACTTGACCGCATCCAGCGCAAAGCGGCTCGAATCGTCGACGACCGAGCCCTTTCCGATCGGCTCGATTCATTGGCACTGCGAAGAGATGTTGCATCCCTTTGCATTTTCTTTCGCATCTACCATGGGGAGTGCTCTGAGGAATTGTTCGGATTAATGCCAGCCGCCAAATTTCACGAACGCACATCGCGGCAGAACTCCCGATACCATCCACACCATCTGGATGATTGGCGGTCCACCACTGTGCGATTTAGAAGATGTTTTCTTCTTCGCACGACTTCCTTGTGGAATCGATTACCATCAGCGATTTTTCCGGACCGATACGACTTAGGGACCTTCAAGAAAAGAGCGTACTCCTTTTTAAAAGGCCGACAACGCATCTGCAATTCCCTCCCTGGTGTTGCAGTTGTTCATGGGCGGCGGTAGTCGCTTACCATCAGGTGAGCCGCATGCTCGTTTGCCACCTCTTCTATGAAAAAAAAAATACCGCAGCAGCTGTTAGCGCCTCAATGTCCATTTTAATATATTCGTCCGCACATTGGCCTGAACCGAAGCAAACTGAAGGAACTTCCAACGTGTGGACGCGATCACAATTCTTGGCCATTATCTTTGCCAACACGTTCGTCACTATGTTGGCCAACGTGAAGAGCCGCCATAACATAATTTTAGATTAATCTTTAATGCTGCATTTTGGATGGTTGGTTGATACCCATGGTCACAGTAAAACATCCAAATTTTAATATAGAGCATGCCTGGCTGATGAGCTGAGATCTCATAGATATTAAATTAATTGAAAAACTTAGCATACCACTGCAAGATAACAAGATTTTGTAAGCGCGTTCTGTGTTGTAGATTGTACCAAAAATTAATATTTAAAAGATAGCTTGGACTTATTTACCTATAAGTTTAGAAATTTAAATTAGTGAACGCAATAAAATCCCTAAAATTAGTTTAATACAATGACTATATTAATATAAAAAATAAAGTAAAAACTGCAATGATCTATTTAGATACATTTGTTATTTTTTTTACAATTTTTTGTTTTTCAGTTGAGAGGGCGGTTAGTCAGTTGCCTCACATCCTACCAGATTATATGCTCGTGTTTGCTGTGCCGGTGCTCACACACGACCCGGCCTTCACCACGTATGATAATGTAGCTCAGCTCAAGGTATGTATTTAGTCAAGATTAATACTAACTAATCATGAGAACTTGATATACTCTTACTATTAACACACTACATATTATTAATGGTTTAATTATGGTGAACCATATAAATGTCACTCATTAGTAAATTTACTAATGACCATAGTCTTTTTCGGTTTCCGTACCTAAGGCCCCATTGTTCGTTCGTCCGTCTGTCTGTCAGCGGGCTGTATCTCATGATCCGTAGTAGGAGATAATTGAAATTTTCACAGAATGTGTATTTCTGTTGCCGCTATAACAATAAAAAATAAATTAAATTTAAAAGGGGTTTCCTACTAGAAACGTATTACGATGGTACGGAAACCTTCATGCACGAGTCCGACTAGCATTTGGCCAGTTATTTGTTGAATGTCACAAAGTACAGACATGAGGCACCTTCACTGATCAACTCCATGCATGCCTCGCTAGCCCTTAGTTAATTTTTTCTGTACAATTGAAGTGACAAACAAACATACAGTCCACCAGATGCTGGAGCCCATGATCATACCTGCAACCAGCAAAAATAAAGGATGCTAGAAGTGCGTTGTCACCTTTGAGGACTAAGATCGAATGCCTCACACACTGTAATTACACTGGCTTTCTACATCTTTCACACTGGAACGAACAGAAATAGGTAAAATGTTGGTAGCTTTCCAAACGATCTCTAAACCAACACGGGAGTTCTAACACTTAGTTTTTCATCTAATGTTGTTGTTGTTTTCACTTTGACAGTCCTGATTGAAATAATTCCTATTTTTTAATGGTGTTCTGAATCTGATCTGATCGACTTTTGAAATGCGTACATCAAAGGAGTGGAATAATTTGCCGGCGTGTATCTTTCCGTCCGAATACAATCTGGGCGTCTTCAAGGCAAGAGTGAATAGGCTTTTGTTACGCTAAGACAGTGCTGCCATACCATTAAGGCTGCATCACCACTTAACACCAGGTGGAATTTAAGCGCCATTAGCCTAATGGCAGGGCGCGGACCGCGAACTCGAAAGGTCGTGGGTTCGAATCCGCCATTCGTCCTACGCCTTTTCGTTACGTTCATTACGTTCGCCTACTGTCGTGAACCACTTCTAACACAAACATTTTAAGCTTACCAGAAGTGGTTAAAAGGAATATTAGTAATGTTTAACAGCATTACGAGTATTTCTTTTTTCAAAAAAAAAAATTAAAAAAAATTGTGGTCAAGCATTTACTTATAAGTAAAAAAGTAAATAGCTAATAAGTTCATAGGGAACGTTGGTGGTTCTCTACACCATAGAGCCACAGTGCAGCTGTAATCCTGTAATGTGAAATGGATGTGTTAAAAAGTAACTTAGAATACCAACATTAAATAGCTGCTTAATATTGCTTTGCAGCTATCTAATACTGTAACTATATTACTACACGCTCAGCGTTGAAGGAAAACATCGTGAGGAAATCTGCATGTCTGAGAAATAAGAAAAAAATATTTTGAATATATGTGAAGTTCGCTAACACGCATTGGGGTAGCTCGGCGGACATTTATTTGCCCTAACACCTTCTCAGAAGTGAGAGGAGGCCAGACCCCAGTAGTGCGATGTATATAGGCTGTAAATTTAACTTCTAATAATACTGCTGCTTCGTACCGTAAATGAGTGAGAACCAGAGGATATTTTTTTTACTGGAAATTAGGCATTCCATCTTTGTCCTGAGGGGTGAAAACATCTACATGTAGTTACATGTGAGCTGCAGTTTCCATCATACCATCAGTTGAACTAAGTGCTTGTTTGTCACCTTGACTGTATAAAAAAGTTGACCTTTAAACATTGTCATCACAAGTCCATTGGTGAATATAGGCTTTATTCCAGACTTCCACCAAGCACAGTTCTCAGGTTGTTACCCTATCTAGTGGTCGATAGGGTGACCATGTACCACTAACCATATGCTTGCAAGTACGAGGCTGCCACTCGAGATCCCTTTTTCGCCATCCTTTTTCGGTTTTACAACCGATAAAGATCATGAAGATAGAGATATACAGCCAGTTCTGGTAAAACCGCCATATCTCGGAGGATTTCTCGTCGTGAAAATTATTATAGGCCAAATATTCACATAATATGTATATTTTCAGGTAATAAAACAATGCTTGTGGTTCATATTGGAACCTCTAATAACACGTAATGATTTCTACTGCTATGGATTCTACAAAAGTCTCGTCGACCGAATGAAGAACCACAAGGACGCGGTTAACGAAAATGACGATGCAGTCAACTATGTGAGTTTTGAACCTTTTTTTTTTTTATTATTATTCTCTTGGGGTTAAAATAGGTTTATGGAATAATCGACAACTTCACTCTGTATTCATTTGATATATTATCTGCTATTATTATTGTGACTATCATATTTATTTTAAACTTAAATTTATTTCAAACTTAAGATGCACTGGCAACATATAGTTCATATTTATTATATAAAAATAAATACAAATCATATATATTTCTTGACTGTATATTCAATAGATAATTGTATTACCTGATTGGATTATTAAGAATAATCACAATTGTATTTAGCGCAATACGAAACAAAATGTTTGGTGGGTGATTGACTGTGCTTGTGTGCGTGCATGTGTGTTTGTTTGTTTGTCTATAATTAAAGTCGTATTGGAATTGGCTAAGATATCGCGTAACATAGAAAAAATACAGTTAAATTAACAGCATCTTCCACACATTGTCGCGTATTAATACTGCATACAGTACTAATATAATATTAAAAAAGGCTTTCTTAATGTTGATAAGTGTCAAATTGGGATACGATATTATAAAAGTGATCGTGATTTGTTGCAGAAAATGTGGGCGGTGTGCGACCTGGCGATGTCGGTGATCTGGTCGCGCTCCAGCAGCTTCGAGATGCGCGAGTTCCCGTCGGACGCGCGCATCCCCACCATGTACTTCGCGCCGCAGCCCGACTACTTCGTCAACACCAGGGTCTTCCTGCCGCCCGAGCTGCAGGTTACTCGCTTACCTTCAATTTCGCTATATCATACCTTTTTCTCTTTTCTTTAAGTATTAGGCATTTTCCTCCGAGGGCAGGGGCTATATTATTTATATACTTAAACTTTTTAAATGGTTTATATTTTTGTTTTATAGTTTAAGGAAGACAAATGAGCACACAGTCCACCTGATGATAAGTGGATACTAGTAGTATAGAAGTTTACATCTGTATTCGAAAATGCAGTTACGTTGTCACCCCTGAGGACTAAGATAGAATGCAACGTTCCCAGTAAAAAGGTCTCCAGTTCTCTACACTCACCATTCGAAACACTATAGCATTAAGCTGCTATTACACTAGTATTCTGTGAGAATGTGGTACTGTCATTAAAAGTCCCAATCGAGCCGACCCATGCATGCTACAACCGTAATATAGCTGCAGTGTTTCTCTACTACGTGTATATACTTTAAACTTTTAATAAATACCCATTATTAAGGCCCACGTACTAGGACCTAAAACTTTATTTTTCACTGGATATTTCTTATTTTGCTATGCCCAGTTTCTTGTAGTTCTTGAGGGGAACATTCCCCATCTGGCTACACTGTAGTTGTTGGAATAATATTATAGTACTTTTAGATAATATTTTTCATATAAAAGTTCCTTTAATTGTTCACATACGTAAACATAAATTGTACAAACTCACGTATTCGTATTAATAATTGAGTGTGATCCATTTCTCAATATAACTCTAGAAATAATATTTGTAAAATTTCAGGTAAATATTTTTTTTCTATTTACAGTTCCAGCCCAAAAGGCAGAATCAAGTTGAACCCGGTATGCGAGGCAAGAAGCGCCCGCGTGCGATACCCGAGAAAGAGAAAGAAAATACCAATGATGCCGAGGTATGAACTGTGTTTTGTGTTTAATACATAACATTTCTAATATTCCTTATATACCTATTTATAAGATTTATAATTGCATTAACTATAATTATTTCAGTTGAAAAATTAGTGTGTGTAAATAATTTTAAATAATAAATCGTCGAGTGGGATAAACAAGGTTCCATCTGCACATATCGCAAAATCATTTTTTTGAGATGACGAGAAAATATTTGAGATGTTGGTTGTATCCGTATAAAAAAGACTTAAAAAATAACTAATGCCGGAGAAAATAAGTGTTTTAGTATGTAGTAGTTTATAATAATATTTCAATTTTGTAAAATTATTTTGTTTCTTTTTGTGTTTGTAATACAATGATATGCGTGAATACAAGCCAAAAGAAAGTGTATGCATACACTGTATATGTATATATAAAGTGTATGCATTTAAAGCATACACTTTCATTCATGATTCAATTAAATAAAATCGTAATTGTAATTAGCTTATACAAAAAATAAAAAAGTTTTGATTGGGCAGAAAAAATTGTTTAAAATTAAAAAAGTTTTATTTTGGAAGTTATATTTTTTATCAATAGAAGAATCTTATTTTGTCTAAGTAGACCTTTTTTTAATAATAAAAATGTAAATGTAAACAAAATTTTGCTAACTGTAGTTTGCTATGAAGTGTGTTATGTAAGTGTGTTATTTTTCCAAGCCTTTCGTTGGACGCTCTGGATTTATCGATGCTAAGGTAAACTCGCTAGTTTGATACCGTCAGTAGAGAAATTTGAAATGTGTTATTATTTTTAATCCCCGACGCAAAAAGAGGGGTGTTATAAGTTTGACCGCTATGTGTGTGTGTCTGTCTCTTAAACGGGTGAACCGATTTGGTTACGGTATTGTTTCAATTCAAAAGTAGGTTTTCTAGCCGTGTTTTTTAGACGTTTTATCAAAATAGGTTCAGTCGTTTCAAGTGCATCAGCTGTTTTTGTTTCGGGGGTTTTTAAAATTTTCAATTTAAGTTATGTTCAATTGCAATTCGTTACATGTAATGATGTAGAAGATTATAAGCAAATATTACTAGCGAATTTATTGTTTTTAACTTCTCATTTCCTTTAATTTCTCTCTCTTTCTCTCTTTCTCTCTCTCTCTCTCTCTCTTTCTTTATCTCTTTCTCTTTTCTACGTACCTTTTCTCCTTTCTTTATCTTTTTCTGAATTTAGTAAACAATTAGATTTATTATGTATGGTCTCGCGTGATAAAAATTATAAGCAGTGAATCTTGTCGTATGAACGTATATAAATAAAATACAAGTGTCTATTGTATTGTGTTTATTGAAATAACTGGCATTTATTGAGTTCAAGGGGTTATTTTCATGCTATTAAGACAAATAACTATACTTAAAAACAATTATGTCTGTCTGTCTGGCTAGGCTAATCTTCGGAATAGTTAAGAGGCCGGTCCTTAAGAAACGCGCAAATAAGCAGTTACGATTTTAAAAATATTAAAGAATTGACTTCATTGAAAGACTTCGCTATGCGACAAGCAAATGACACAAAATAAATTGCGAATGACTGCGTGTTTTTTGTGAAATTCATGAACATCATATGAGGACGAAAGCGTGATGAATATGTAACTTGTGCCAAGCACCAAAAGTAATTTATTCATGTCCAGGGTGCGTATACTAACATTGCGCGATGCGTCTGTGTGATAAGAAAATATCAATGTAGGTGTTCTATTAGAAGTTCCCACGCTCAAGAACTACAGTCTTAAACTAATTGTGATGAAACTTTAAGAATAGAAGGAGGGCAATACCAGGAGGGATCTAGGCTAGGACTAGAATATATTTTATCCGAAAAGCTTGAAGATGTTTGAATATTTTTTTTTAAATTGAATAAATAAATGGTCTTTGAATACCTTGATTCTAAATAACGCTACATTAATAGATATTGTCCAGGCAAAGCCTTGTTAGGTGCGGATATTATTGATAGTATTATTAATTAGGTACGGTACGAAGACTGTCATTAAAAGCCATCGTGATGTTTACTACACTTATGTGTAGCTTACATATATATAATAGTTTGTACAACCATTCATGTAACATTTACTTTAAAAATAAAGTCCCGCTTGGGTTCTTCCCAGGACTGAGGCTTTTTTTCCGAACTAGTGGTAAAATAAGAAAATTACTTTCAATAAGAATGTGATCTATTTTGAATGTTCAGTAGTTAAAATGTTCTGTTCTATACATTTGCAAATTAAATATAAGATAAATATAAGAATTGCTATTACTGCTTGCCTAAAATATTAAAAAGAAATCATTTACAATTTAAAAAAATATTTTAATTTCAAATACTATCAAAATAAATATAAAGATTTTTATTTTCGTTTAACTTTTAATGTCAGCATCATTCTGAAAGTGTAATTCTTAACGAATTTATATAAAACAGGATCCGTATAATCTTTAAAATGTAATTTAAGCTTTTTCATCTTTTAATTCTGTATCTTTTTTAATTTAAATATGTATAAAACTTTTTGTCGTAGCTTATCTTGTAAAGCTTGAGTAATTTAGCATTGTCTTTAGTTTAAAAAAAAATAAAGATTTCATTTGCTTATTCATGAAGATTAATTATGATATTTTATCTTAAATGCTGTTGGTTTTGATTGTAGTAGTGATGGTGTAAGAATATCCACTATCCCATATAGTCCCGTGGCTGTCGTGAGGCGACAGAGAGAAAAAAAACAATAGGCAATATTGTCTCCTAACAACCAATGAAAGAACAACAAGAAAATTTTGTACGTGGTAGAGCCATGCTGCAGCTATATTAATAGTATAGTTGTAGCACGAATGGGTCGACTCGACCGGGGAAGGACCACGCTCTCACAGAACACCAGCGTCAAATAGCAGCTCAACACTGCTGTGTTTCGTTTGGTGAGTGTAGAGAACTGGAAACCCTTTTTACTGGAAACGAGGCATTCCATCTTAGTCCTCACGGGTGGCAACGCATCTGCATTTTGATTCGCAAACGAGGATAAATGTAGATGTCTATGGGCCACAGCAGCCACTTACCATCAGGTGGACTGTGTGCTCGTTTGTCACCCTATACTATAAAAAAAAGAAATTATGGTTGCCAAGCCGCCTGCCAAGCGTGGCGGATATGGCAAATATCTCCTTTATGAGGCAATCTATAGAGAGGTTTGTGCTCAACAGTGGACTTAGATAGGCTGTAACTTGGTTAGTTTGCTTCGGTAGGCTTCCCTTTTCGTCAAAGGAATTGTGCATCCTGTCTTGTATAACTTCTTGACTGACCTCTTGATTATTTTATAAAACGTCATTTTTCGATTCAAACTCTGTGGTGTGTGGTGTTTAATATTATTGACAATATTATTATGTTATTCAGCCCTCAGAAGCGTCAGAAACACAGATCCAGCTGCCGGGCCTGGAACAGCCGCCGGAAACGGACGTGGACGAGCCGCAAGCGAAGCGGGCGATAAGTGACTGAGCACAGTCTCCCCCCACAAACTATAGTGTCGTAACGGGGACGCACTACACCGAACTATAGATTAGCAGTGACACTGGCTGTGTATGCGAGGTAAAGAGTGATCTCTTGACCACAGTTCACATTAGTACAGCAGTTAGAGTATGGTAGTAGTTTATCTACTGCTTCTTTATATGCTATGTAATTTTGAAATTTCCTTAAAACATAAGTTTTATTTATGCCATCTCATTGTAAAGGTATTGTTGTGAATATTCTACTGCCATACGCTTTTTGACTTCAACAATGTGACGTAGATTTTATTACAATTATGCCTGTGTTGACGGTAATATATTTTGTGAAGATTCGCGTGTTTTATTTTGTAGTTTAGATTCTTTATCCTAAACCCAACCCAGACATCCCTTTTAATATATTATTTGCTTTCTCATAGTGAACGGGTTATCATTGATATCGTAATTTCGAAATAAATGTACAATTTTATAATGATTTTGGCCTTACAATCAAACATTTTGTGTATCTGTATACTCTTGTATTTTGGATCTTATTTTGATCCGATATCATGAAACGTGTAGATAAATATAAGAAAGGAATGTACAGGGAAGTGGGAAGTGTCCATCTATATATATAGGTCTGACTTATAGGTATGTAAGTAGGGAATAAATTAAATATCTATGTAGCTTCTCAGTTTCATAAGAGGCGTTAAAGCTCGAATCTTGAAAATATATTGCCGTTATTGATTCAATGATTTCTGTAAAATAACGACTGATTCTTTCTATCGCGTGCTATTTATGTCGATTATTATCTCGTTCTTGAATTATCACCACTTTCACACAGTGTAGGTTGCGAGAACTGTAAAATTTATAGCTTTAACCGATGTTTGTACGTCGATTTTAATTATATTATTGGCAATTTTAATAAATCTTTAAGTAACAAGTAAAAAAGAAGGTTAAGTCGCACATTATGACCGATTTACACTTCGACAAGTACAGTAGCGAGTTAACTTGCGAACCTGACGAGTTAAGTAAAAATCTCGTTTGAACGGCAATTAGTGACTTAAGTAAGTTCGAAATCTTGCGCTCCCGCCACCCGCAACTAAACTCGCCGCTCGTGTGAACGAGCGAGTTTAGTAATTTAGTTCCAAGTGCATAAGTTGACAGGACGCAACGTGTTCGTGTTCGACCATCGATCGCTAATAAAAAACTTGAACTTGAGCGCCCACCTGAACATTTGGGTGCACTTTTAATTTTTACGTAGCTTTGTAAATACAACTTGAGGCAATTCATTTAAGGTGGAATTTACATTAATGTATATTTATTTCAACTAGAATTACGTCAAAACAATTGGCGACTGGTTTAGAGAACTTTTGGCATGGTGTGTGTGATTGTGTATCTAATTATTTATTAGTGATCGATGTGTTCGACCCTTAAAATATAAAATTTTACTTTTTTATACTAAACTCGCCGCGAAGACAATTGAACGCTACTGCCCACTTAACCGTTCACTGTCAACTGCCCTGTAATTAAACTTGCTACTGTTTTTTTTTTATAAGATAAGGGTGACAAACGAGCACACAGTCCACCTGATGGTAAGTGGCTGCTGCGGCCCATAGACATCTACATCTATCCTCCATTACAATTCAAAATGTAGATGCGTTGTCACCCGTGAGGATTAAGATGGAATGCCTCATTTCCAGTAAAAAGGGCCTCCGGCCACCTGCACTCACCAAGCGAAACGCAGAGGTAAACCTCTACTTCACGCTGGTTTTCTGTGAGGTCGTGGTACCACCCCGGTTCGAGCCGGCCCATCCGTGCGACAGCAAAAGCTGCCGCGTGGTTCTACCACTGTACTTGTCGAAGTGTAAATCGGCTATTCAATATTATTTTATTATCGAAAGTTTGTAGCCACACTGATTCGCCTACACTGTGTCAACACTGTGAGGCTTGAAATGTTTTTTAGCAATTTTTTTTTTAATTGCAAGTTTGGTTTGCAGTAATCATGACTGTTAGTGTAAAATATATTTAAGGACAATACACATAAAACAGTTAAATTGATGGAATAAAACAGGGTTAAACCTTTTATGTTGTTTAATGAAATATTATCCCTTGATAAGACACAATAATACAGCCAATGTATAATTTAAGCACTAAAATATTTTCATTCAAAATCATTGTCAAATCGTGTGAAATTAATAATACCAGTGTTGCCATGATGCTAATTTGCTTAGGTAATAGAAAATTTATTGTTTTTACAGAATATTACAGAAAATTAAAGACACCTATTTTATAATATTTTATTTTATTGAATCGAATTATTTATTTTTGTTTTATCTAGGTTTTAAACCAAAGGCCATGAAGCATTTTTAACAGTCTCAGATAACTAAATACTAAGTAACTGATGAACAATATTTGCTTTTTTGGGTTATGTAGACGTGATAAAAAAAATCATTATAAACACTTGTATTTGAAATAATTACCCATTTCATTTAATTTGTCTCGTTTATTACTCTGAAAGCTTGATGTTGTCAGCTTTGAGACACATATGTGTTGCCAAACTCTTAACTCTAAACAGTATATTACAATGAACTATCTTATTTTGCTAATGAGTAGGGAGTTATAGAGAGATCAAAATCTTCAAGTGTGTGAATGTGACATTAGAAAGAGCTATCGAATGTTTCTTTCGAAGAAAATGTTAATTAAATTCAGTGGTGTGTGAAACCACAGTTATATTCTGATTCAGTAACTTTTTAGTAGCAAATAAATTACTCAACACAGACTAAGATATTCAAAGTATGCCCGATTTGACGTAATATTATGTTATACTTGCTGTATTATTAATACGACAAGGTGCAATATAGTGATTTGGAAACAATTTTTTAATTTTGAAAACTCATAAATTTCTACAATTTGTCATGCCTTTGATGTCCAATCTAATATATTGAATACAGCATACAGCAAGTGTTCCACACGAAAAAGAAATGGCAACACGGACTTCCACTATGACAGTTAATACATTTTATGTACAGGTTGAAATTTTAATAGTATGAACTACCACTATAAAATTCGTTTCATATTGACAATTTTAATATAATTTCTAAGATTTATGCAATAATACAATACAACTTTACAAATCTTAAATATTAAATATACCTAGCGGCATTTATTGAGCTAACTACAGGTTACATTGTGTAAATACTGCCTAATAAATTCTTACGTACATATTTTTTGATAATGATATGATTTTGTCTTTGAAAATTATGGTCAATATTGTATAGTTTGTCGGCTAAGTGTACACTTTTCTGCCATCTGTAATTGACACAGCGTCTATTTAATGTCTGAGATCTAAGGATCATCAAAAATATTTAAGTATTACATTGAGGAATAGGAATTATTTTAATAAATAGAAAATTTCCTTTTTAATTAATTGTGGTGTATAAAGTCGCGGCACGTAAGTCTAGCGGTGACCGTTATTGCACATAAGTTGAAAATAAAGTATCATGGGGTAGTAAGCGAGTCGCGGGGCGGGCGTGCGAAGCGTTCGCACGCGCTGATTGGCTCTCCAGTCGCATTCCGCGGGCTGATTGGCTCTCCAGTCGTATTCCGCGGGCTGATTGGCTCTCCAGTCGCATTCCGTCCCCCGTTCTCATACATGATACGTGCGCGACAGTACCTTTCCACGTTTCGTTCAGCGCTAGATTGACGTGTCACCACTTGTACCGATTGTTTTAATCTGTCAACATGTTTTAAACTGTATGTAATTTCTAAAAAGAGACGTAAAATCACTTTAGTGTCTAATTTCGAGGGTGTTATTTCATTCAGTACTTGACAGTATGAGTTTTAATAAAGATGGATAAACTCTAGTCTCAAATTATCAGTTATTTTATGATTGATTATAAGACAGAAAGTATTTATGCCATATTTTGAAATGATTATGTTTGTCTATAAACTTCGATGCGTTTTTATGATTTTTTGTTCAATTCTTTCTTTCTTTTTTTATAAATCGTTACCGCCCAAACACGAGGTTTTCTCTTGTAAGGAGGCGGTTTACATACAACTTTCAGACCGGGAAAACTATTTGTTGGCCGTACAAATACTTATCCCGAGCGGGATTCGAATCCGCGGCCCTCATTGCCGCAACTCAATAATAATTGTGAAATAAATAAATTCATTTCGATAATAAAATCGATATTCATATAATCTAAACGCCATCTCTCATTTCTGAGAGAGCAATTCGGGTCGAAGCGCTCGTCCTAAATTTCATAAATTACTATGAGACCAAATATTTGATACCACTTTAGTGGTTAGGACTGTTGTTTTTAAATTTGTTGCTGAAAGTGAAGAAAAAATTATGAATGGCACCATTTTGCGCAAACCTTTTTATTAATTTTGGGTTGCGCTATAATTTTATGGTAAGAAACAAAACAGCGAGTTTAATTTGGATATAATAATACATGGATGGATGGATGGATTTATATGGCAGATAACAAAGAACATTCTGTATTATATTATATTCTGTAAGCATAATGGCAGTGTTGGCTCTTTCGTTGTTTTGAGTTTTAATTTAGTCGTCGCTGATTATTTTTATTTTTAATATTATATTTTATACTACGGTGTGTACAGTCGGCTGCATATCGTGTCACCGTGTGTAACGTCCACGGATTCTGTATGGACATAAGTTTGACATTTCGCTTTTGTTACCATGATTTGTTGTCGCCTGTACTATTTGGTCGTTAGATACAATTATTTCGAATAAAATGTTATACTTTAAATTTTATACCGGTAGCCTAGTAAAGCGACGTATTACTTTGTAACTAACAATGGACATCCGAGCGTGTTTTAAATGGTTTTTTGTGAATACGAAGTTGTTTAGTTTATAAGTACGTATTTTATTCTCCGTGAGATAAGATATTTATTAAGTAGGTTTATCGTTTCCCCTCGAAGTAATAGCTGAATCTAGTTAAAAATCTATTGAGAATTCTAAGATGACGCTTTACATCGCGTGCGTTATCCCTTCTGTTTTTGAATTTACGACTTTAAAATTATACGCTCTTATGTCCAAATGTTCGCTTCGCCGGTGATATGTTCTTTGTTTTATATTTCGTGTCGTTCATTTGATATTAAGTGTACCAAAAATTGGATCGTGGTAATGATTCTGCTACAATATTGTCGCGTGATGGTCACGGCGATGATTCTCTGTAGTTATGTATCGAAATAAATAATAAATACAATCTCTGTTGTCTCATTATTCTACTCTTTTCAGTGTAGAAATGATTGCTTCACCTAAAGTAGAACGACGTCCTAAATGCTACCATGAAGCACATGTCCCACCGTTAACGACGAACGAGATGTGAGTAGAGCTAGAAACTAGATAAGAGTTGGAGAGCAGCGAGAACCGAGTGTGTAGTTCCGATAGTTTTGTCGTTGGGCTATAAGCGAGTGTTCGAGTTGTTCTTAATTCATAGTAAAAGCGTGCACTCAGATCTGCGCACTAGAGTACAAGTGGTAAAATTAAAAAAAAAATACAACCAACTTCAACATTTTTTTTATAGGATAAGGGTGCAAACGAGCACACAGTCCACCTGATGGTAAGTGGTTGCTGCGGCCTATAGACATCTACATCTATCCTCTATTACAAATCAAAATGCAGATGCGTTGTCACCCGTGAGGACTAAGATGGAATGCCTCATTTCCAGTAAAAGGGCCTCCGGCCACCTGCACTCACCAAGCGAAACGCAGAGGTAAACCTCTACTTCACGCTGGTATTCTGTGAGGTCGTGATACCACCCCGGTTCGAGCCGGCCCATCCGTGCGACAGCAAAAGCTGCCGCGTGGCTCTACCACTGTTAAAACATAATTTATTCAGGATAACTCAAAAAATATTGGTTAGAACTTGATAAAATTTATATGGAACCACACGAGAAGCACCAGCTTTCAAATAAAAACAGAATAATCAAAATCACTTCACCTAGAAAAAAGTTATGAGGTTAACACATAAAAAAAGAAGAAAAAAAAAACAGTCGAATTTAGTACCTCCTGCTTTTTGAAGTCGGTTAAAAAATTACCACAGATTGGTCTCGGCGTTAGTTCTGACCGTCAAGCGAGCATCGCTGAGCGAGTTTTATCTTTGATAGCTCATCAGGCAGCGATCAATTATTAATATATTATGTATCTCTTTTATTGACACGGGAACTATAACTATTGTTAGTTTCTTGATAGAGATAATTTAAAATTAAAAATTTTGTACAGCCGACTTCAATATAAGTTATTTAAGAATAACTCAAAAACTATTGGTCTGACCTTGATCAAAGTCACATGGGACCATACGAGAACTATCAGCTTTCATATAAAAAAAGAATCATCGAAATCGGTTCACCCAGTACAAAGTTATGAGGTAACACACATAAAAAAACAGTCGAATTGAGTGCCGTCTCCTTTTTGGAAGTCTGCGTCTACATGATCGCCGAACGCCGATGCTCTATAAACTTACCTTGTCGATGTATAGTTTAATACACCGAAATAGAACAACTTCCTTTTTTCCACCACTCTGTTATGTCTACATTTCAATAATAGTTATATTGTTAAAAACTAATTAAAATAAAAAACGACAGCTGCTACTGTTTCAACATCCATCTCGGAGAGATGACAGACAATACAAATATGTATGTAGGATGCACGGTTGTGTGGGCAGCCGCACAATGATTGTTTTTTTTTATAGGATAGAGTGACAAACGAGCACACAGTCCACCTAATGGTAAGTGGTTGCTGTGACCCATAGACATCCACATTTATCATCAATAAAGGATCAAAATGCAGATGCGTTGCCACCCGTGAGGACTAAGATGGAATGCCTCTTTTCCAGTAAAAAGGCTCTCCGGTTCTCTACACTCACCATACGAAACACAGCAGCGTTAAGCTGCTATTTTTTTATCCTACAGTTATATTACTAATATAGCTGCAGTATGTGTCTACCACGTATAAAACGACATGTGACAATCATGCGATCAATCACGGCCGATGGTGTATAGGCCCCAGTGGCAAACGAACTTACAGTTCACATGATGGTAAGTGGGTACTACAGTCCATGGACACGTGCAGCCAACTTCCAACAAAGCCTAATGGCAGTGTGCGCACCGCGAACTCTTAAAGGTCGTGGTCGCCATTCGACTACTGTCATAAACCACTCCTAACACGAGCATTTTAAACTTACCAGGAGTTGTTAAAGGGGATACGAGTAATGTTAATCTAAATAATAATAAGTCTTTGCTAGTACTTATTTAAAAAAAAAGGAGACCAAATATACGCTTTCGCCGCTGAGGGTTAAAGTGGAATGCTGCCACAATCTCTAATTGTACTAGATCTCTGTATCCTTCAGAACGGAATGCAGCAGTGCAAGAACTGCTATTTGACGGAAGAAGTAGGTAAGAGAGTGGTACATACCAAGACCGACTTCTTGGCAGAGAAGGAGATACCATCTAGATATGATCTAAGAAACCCGGAGTAAATTTTATATGTGATAGAGCTATGCTGCATCTATATTAGTAGTATAGTTGTAACACGAATGGGTCGGCTCGACCAGGGAAGGATCACGCTCTCACAGAATAGCAGCTTAACACTGCTGTGTTTCGTATGGTGAGTATAGAGAACCGGAGACTTTTTTCTGGAAAAGAGGCATTTTATCTTAGTTTTTTTTTTTGTAGAAAATAAGGGTGACAAACGATCACACAGTCCACGTGATGGTAAGTGGTTGCTGTGACCCATAGACATCTACATCTATCTTCGTTTGCGAATTAAAAGCAGATGCGTTGTCAGCCGTGAGGACTAAGATGGAATGCCTCTTTTCCAGTAAAATGGGTCTCCGGTTCTCTACACAAACCAAGCATTAAGCTGCTATTTTGCGCTGGTATTCTGTGAGAGCGTGGTCTTTCCCCGGTCGAGCCGACCCATTCGCGAAAAAACTTTACTAATAATGTAGCTGCAGCATGACTCTACCACGTATAAAAGTTCTCACGGGTGACAATGCATCTGTATTTCTATTCTTTACTGGGGATAGATGTAGATATCTATGTGTCACTTCAACCACTTACCATCAGGTGGACTGTGTGCTCGATTATCACGCTATGCAAAATAAAGATCGTCGACCCAGAGTAACGTGTACAGAGTGTGGCGTGACGTTTATGGATAAACCTATATGGTTTATGGAGAAAATATAAAGATAAAGCTTTATGGTTTATGGAGAAGTAACCGACATGCCCAACGGATTAGTAAGCTGAAGTGGCAATGGGCCGGTCATGTAGCTCGAAGGACCAACAACCGAAGGGGAAGAAAGGTTCTCTGGTGGCAGCCTCGTACCGGCAGGCAAAGTGTAGGTCGGCCCCCCACTAGATGGAGTAACGATCTGGTAAGACATGCAGGCAGTCGATGGATGCAGGTGGCTCAGGACCGTGCTTTGTGGCATTCCTTGGGGTAGGCCTATGTTCAGCAGTGGACTTGTGAAAGGCTGCAATGATGAATGAGAGAGGCACATATCCAGGAGCGGCTTTTATGGAAGACTGACAGTGCTTGGCTTTGAAGGAAAACGTAATAATACTTGCGTGTCTGAAAAATGACATATGGACACTTCTCCATCCCTGGGGTCTAATCGTATTCACTAGGCAGATGCTCCTTTTTTATTTAGGTAGTAACACCCTCTTACCTATCCAACGAAACAGTATAGTGACTAATGATATAGATAGACCGTATTTTTACGAGCTCTGAGTTATTCATGGGTTAATATTTAGGGGCATTCCTGAGCTCTACAATGTTAAAATTTAAGTCTAGTAGGTACCGCCGTATCAGTCGTATCAATGATACGGGGCCCGGGCTACAGGGGCCGCGAACGTGTGTAACTAAAAACTCCAAGGACTTCTATGGGACATGAAAGGCTATCACTATTGTCTATAGAAGCAAAGAATTTAGTAAAATTGAAATCGTCTTCAGCTATGAATGCCGCCGAATCGTCTTCAGCTATGTTCGCCGAACAAAAGGCAAGAAAAGTGTATATTTGATTTGAATTGTTTGGCTAGCTTAGTTCCTAGGAGTATTCATTGTAAGTAATAACTTAAAATCAATATACAATATGTAACAAAAACCCTGTGGTTTCCGTTAAGTGCGTTATCATGATCAGTGTTCAAACCTATAGCAATAACTTTTCTTAAAAACCCGACAATTTTTTTATTTTTATAACTTTTTTTTTAATTTTATGTGGTTTTATTACATCTTACTGACACTAGCCGATGCTAAAGCAAAGTAAAGCAGAATGTTTGACAATCCTTTTACTCCCCGGACAAAGCAGATGTAATAAAACCACATACAATTTGCATACAACAATTTTTTGTAAAATAAAATAAAAAAAAATTATTGGTAGAGTTTTCAAAAAAAAAGTTATTTCTATAGGTTTGAATACTGTTCCTGAAAACGTACTTAACGAGAACCACAGGGTTTTTGTTACCTATTTGTATAATAATTTTAATTCAATGTAAGCGTCTTTGTTCCTGTTATGAAATCTTTGCTCTTCATTGGGACCTCCAAAACAAATTTTGATACATGACCCATCTAAGGCACGCTACGCCACTGGTCTAGACCATAATGTTTATGATTTACAAATTTTGACGTTGTGGAGTTTGCGTTTTAACTTTTAACTCTAGATTGAACACCAGCTTTAGTCTTTCAGGGTAAGAATTCAAGCGCACATCACAAACCTCTTAAAACGTTGATCCGATTGTGATACAATAACATGTGACTTTGTGTGAGTCGAACTCGAAGGCACCTTACAAAATTAAAATTGTTAATATGTTTTAATTCGATCCTTTACCATACATCTGATAACGATGAAACTTAGGTGAATTGTGCGCATGCCTGTTTCTGACAAAAAATACACAGTAACCCATGCCGGGCACAGCCAGTACAACTATATAAAAACAAACTTCTTCGTTAATCATTTAATTTTGATAAAATTTTATTATAAAATGCAAACACTTAAAAAGTATGTATTAATTTAGTATATTGATATCCCTCGGGAGCGCGGTGTTAAAACGTCGCTGGATTTTCGTCGCTGTAATGTCTCTCTTCGGATTCCACCGCCTCTGCAACTGGTATGGCCATCGCCTCTGGACCTTTTACTGCCGGTTCGACTTCTTTCATTGCGTTTATCAGTTCTCCAGTGGTTTTGTATGATGATATTATTGTTTTGACAAAGTCTCTGCGGTTTAAGTTTAGATTAGTAATAAGTAGTACAATGACACTAACAAGTAGTAAAATTAAAATTTTTGTACAATCGACTTCAATATAAATAAATTCGTCATAATACGACATCGATCACTAATAAAAAACTAGATACACAATCCCATGCAAAAGTTCTCCAAAAACTGTGTCGCCAAGACGTAATTCTAGTCGAAATAAATATACATCAATGTAAATTCAACCTTAAACGCATTGTCTAAAGTTGTATTCACAAAGCTACGTACAAATTAAAAGTGCACCCAAATGTTCAAGTGGGCGCTCATTCGGTAAGGACATTTTTTGTCACTGATTGTGTACATATGTAGTTTTTTATTAGTGCTCGATGTAATACAAGGGAAATAAGTAACAGTTGAAAACTGATACTGCAGTGTAGCCTGGCAAGCGCCAACAAATATATTCAAAATAAATAGCTGATGGGTCTCGTATGTATTATAGTATTCTATGGTAATTATTGTCCCCATGTATCTGACTCTGCGTCTGAGTTAGGCCTGCCATCTTTTTTAAATCAGTGAGAGGAGATGGCGCAAAAAAAGAACATAGCATCCGTTTCAAATGAATTTTTTTTGAAGCAACATTTTTACTGCTTCGAGCTTTTGTTAACAGCCTGTAAAATACATTCAGTCTTTATTAACATATAGTAATTGAACTTCGAATTATGTATTGCAATAATATATTGTTATATTACATTGTTTTTAGAGTAAGGGTGACAAACGTGCGCACAGTCCACCTGATAGTAAGTGGCTGCTATGGCCCATAGACATCTACATCTATGCTGTGTGCTGTATGTGTAACTTCTGAGGACTAAACTGGAATGCCTCGTTTCCAATAAACAGTGTCACCGGTTCTCAACACTCACCATACGACACACAGCAGCATTAAGCTGCTAATTTACAGTGGCATTCTGTAAGAGCATGGTACCTTTCTCGGTCGAGCGGGTACCCTTTCATACTACAACCATAATATCCCTACAGCTGCAGTATGATTCTACCATGTAGTTTTACACTGTAATTTCGGGAGAGCCTGGCCCTACTCCGATCAAGCCGATCCATCCGTGCTATCACCATATTAATTTATAGTAAAGGCTGGCAACCCTAATCCGAGGCTACCTCAAATATAAAGCATGATTTAATTTTTGTTATTTCGAGCGCGGGTAGGTTAGAACGACTGTGTTTATTGCATAGCAGATACTTTTTACTAATAATAATAATAATATCTCCTGCGCAGCTGATAGCTTTCAACAGTAAGGCGAAATTGTCGCTGTGTTCCAAATTGACTAGGCTTAGTGTTCATCGTTTAAAATATAAAATATTTCAGATTTTTGTGTAATATTTTTTTATTAATATACCTAATAACGTGTAGGGAAGGAGCTTGGCATAATTTCTACAATTTCGTTGTTTTTTTTTTCCACAAATAAATAAGCTAGAGCGCTGACTTATATTTGTGGAATATTATTATTTAAGTAAAATTTTACCTTTATCGTTTATCACTTACCTGAAGTAGAAAGCTTTAATAAAAACAGCTGGTTGGTAGGCATCACCACAGCGTTCAGGGCCAAAACTCATGATTCCCATCAACTGATTCCGTTGCACGGCTGGTGCTCCCGCGTCGAACTGTACAGTGTATATACACAGTGAATCTGATATTTAAAATGTTTAGAGTCTGCAACCATTTCTGGGCTTTAGTTACGTAGTGCATTGAGCTGGAAAATTGTTTATTGAAAAGAATGTAATGCTAAAGCGAATCGAGTAGGATACTCGACCAGAGGAGGGTTGATAAACAGATGCGATAAACATTACAGTTTTAATAGAATCATAATATTGGCTTGAGATGTTTCTCATCGAGCTAAGTCTCATGTTCATTTTTATAAAATCATAGTCAACATTGCAAATATGCAAAATTTTTTGTAGAAATAGGACATGAGATCTAAAATTAAATGTGATTTGCTGATATTCGAATCGAAATTGCGGGGTTAAGTTTCGCAAGGTGGTACCAAAAATTATTAAAAGTTATTCAAAAGTGTTTGTAGAAATTCGACATTATATCTAAAATTTAATGTGATTTGCTGATATTCGAATCGAAATTGCGGGGTTAAGTTTCGCAAGGTGGTACCAAAAATTATTAAAAGTTATTCAAAAGTGTTTGTAGAAATTCGACATTATATCTAAAATTAAATGTGATTTGTTGATATTCGAATCGAAATAGTGGGGTTAAGTTTCGTAAGGTGGAACCAAAAATCATCAAAAGTCAAAAAATTATATTGTAGTTGTGTACAAATTGTAATTCAATATTAGGGCTGCCACTTCTTTCCAAAAAAAGATGCAAAAAAAATAGTAAAAAGTAAAGTTACAGCCTACATACGTCCCACAGCTGGGCACAGGCCTCCTCTCATTTCTGAGAGGGTTTTAGGGCAAGGTAATGTCGCCCGCGCTGCTCCAATGCGTGTTGGCGAACTTCACATGTCTTCGAAATATTTGTTTTTCTTATTTTTCAGACATGCAGGTTTCCTCACGATGTTTTCCTTCACCGCCGAGTACGGGGTAAATAAGCACTTAATATTGCAATTAACAATTTCGTTGGTGCCGGCGGGGATCGAACCCAAGTTGCTCGCGTACTGTGAAATTCACAGTGAGCGTTTATCCTCTGAGGTACCACGGATCTATCATTAAGTTATCCAAATTTGACTTTAGTTGTTTGTACACGTATTACATAATATTTCTAATCGGCTTTTGACATTAATATTACATAAAGCAAATACTCACAAGGCAAGCGTCTCTAGTGCCATTCCTGAGCGAAGCGCAGAAAAAATCCGGCGTAAACTGAAAGCCGTTCACTAACTGGTATGCGTCGATGCAGTAGTTGCGTGTGCGCACTTTCAAACGAGCCTTCAGTAGATCTGGCGTGTGATCCCTAAATGCTGTGTCCGTGCCCTGATCGGAAAACCTTGAAATTAATTTATTAGCTTATCAAAATAACATTATTGTCCAAATACCCAGACGCTACTCAATTTTAATACGTCGTTAAGTCTCGTGTGTCACAGTCACTATAGACCGTACACATTTATAGACCGTACTTTGACTTTGCTCAGACTTTACTTACGAAAAACTTAGCCGAGTATATAGGCTTAGCATAATCTTTAATTCTGAATTTATAGTTGTATCGGGCTGAGATTAAGCTAAGTTTATGCTCCGGCCCAGATAGTCAAAAATTAATTGATGCTCCATTATGTTCTTGATTATACTGTATACAATTAAAAAAATATTTAAAAATCGAAAACATTCCAAATTGCATTTCGTAAATAAGCATATTTTAATAATATTGCATGCAATAGAAAACGGTCGTATGAGAACGGGAACAGATGAGAAGAGTGGTAATCAGAAAAAAGATGACTAAGAAATTCGAAATAAGTTTGAAATTACGTTAATAGAAAGTGGATTAATGCTATTTAAAACCAAAAGACGGCTTAAAACTACCTATTTATTGTTATAAATAATTAGAGTAACATAAAAACATCATTTTAAAATTAATACGGTGGTTTTGGATAATATCCTGAGTTTTACGTAAGTTGATATCGTTGACTTAGGCTTTGCTAAGCGCGCACTCAGCACGTCTTCGAAGTTAGCTCTATAAATACCGACATTGTCTTAGCTCGAAAGTAAAGTCTGAGCAAAGTCAAAGTACGGTCTATAAATCTCAGCCGTAGACTTAGAGAGCAAGATATAATAAGGTTGCTAATTCGACTCGTTGTCTTATTTACACTTTTGCATCATTTCGTTTATGTTCGCATGCATCAAAATAGATAAGAAAATATTTTGTCCACTTCTCTCATGACGTACACGAATTTCCAGAAGTTACGTTGTACCTATATTATGTCGTTTTCGAATTTGAACTAATGATGTGGTAAAACACTGATTCCGTTATATTTAATTTATATGTTTCTCGATATTAAACAATGTTACTTTTTAAACTACACTTTTAAATTAATTCGACTGCACCATATCATTTAACGCGTGCAAATAAGAATAAACCTAGCAAGCTAACAGCATAGCAAAGTGGCGAAGCAATCAGCTTTGTAGCGGTTTCTAACGGTTGCCGTTGAGCAATCAGTTTCTAAATAGGAGGTTCAGATGCCTGGGTGATCAGTAATCGATTGCTGAAAACAGAATTTGAAAATTCGAAACCGTTCTCGAGATAATCGTGGGACAGACGGACAGACATCGTGAAATCAATAAGTGTCTTCGCAAGCTTCGCCACTTAATAAGATAATGACTCGATTGTGAACTTTATTCTTTCTTTCTTATTCTACCTGCATACTAATAATATTATGAAATTAAAATCCCTGCTAAACATGGGCACAGAATAAATAATAGTACTACGTAATGGGTCTTTCCGTTTGTATGGAGGACTTACCATTGTCACAACGCCATATGTCTTGCATCTTCGACTTCTCCAACGAGACACTGACGTTCGGCACTAAATCTAAACCTTTGTACGTGGTAGAGCCATGCTGCAGCTATATTAGTAGTATAGTTGTAGCACGAATGAGACCGAGGAAAGGACAACACTCTCACAGAATACCAGAGTAAAATAGTAGCTTAACACTGCTGTGTTGTATGGTGAGTGTAGAGAATCGGAGACCCTTTTTACTGGAAACGAGGCATTCCATCTTAGCCCTACGGGTGATAACGCATCAGCATTTTGATTAGTAATCGAGGATAGGTGTAAACGTCTATGGGCCGCAGTAACCACTTACCATCAGGTGGACAGTGCGCTTGTTTGTCACCATTATCCTATAAAAAAGTATGACCGCCATCTATAGCCATGAAATATTTCTGTCATTTACCATACTTCCCCTTTTACAACAACCACGGTCCGACATGGAGTGATTTTAACTCCATACATCAAAAATTAGTAAAAGCTACGTTGTTTCAGTTTTGAAAACATAATATTAAAACATGGTTATTGAACAGATGAAATCGGTGAAGCCGGCAAGGGAATACTGTTATCGTTGTCATTAACAGAAATGAATACACAAAAATATAATATATAAAAACTATAAGGTTACCTTCGTAGCTCCCCATCCCGATACAACAACAAAACTCTGCGCGAAAGGCTCTTTCATGCCGTCATAAATCCTGATCAAGTTGACACGATTGTCGAATTCTGCGAGAGACAGATTAATAAGTGTGAATTCATTTTTTATGTCTCGATATATTGTTAACAATAATTAAATAACTGCATTCATCATAAAGAATGAAGTAATCTATACAATATGTAAAAAAAAAACACCCTATCTGATCCGAATGAAACACATTAAGTACCGCAATAATGACATAAAATAACATTATTAATGAAATTACAATTTGCTTAAAATTCAGCGACACCTTCATCTGTGACGGTTTCCATAAACGTGTGACGATATTGTCCGACGCCAAGGAGTAGTGCCAAATAGTGAAGGGTCTCTATTACCAAGGTCTCTATTAAAAGATCTATATAACCAGGTTTAAATATTTTATTAAACAAAAAATGCACCTAGAAATAGCGCTATTGTAATATAAATAAATACATGGTTGATGGACCACCCACGGGTGTCGTAAGAGGCGATATGGTGAAACAAATCAGATGATGGGCAGCAGCGTCTTTCTAGTAACGACTAAAAACCTGTAGTTGCCAACCCGTTTGCCAAGCGAGGCACTATGGCAATTATTCCCCATATGTGGCAGTCTATGGGCTACGGCCTATGTTCAGCAGTGGACTTTAACAGGGTGTAACGGTAACTGTGTAATGGCGGTTGATAAGAAGCCCTGGGAACGAGGTGGTCTCTTCCAAGCTGTTTCTTAAATAAGTTTTGTAAGTAGTTTGTACAACCTGTGTTCGTTCTTATTGCATAATTTTAATTTGAAAAAAAAAGTGCCACTGGGTTTCTTGCTGATTCCTACCAAGACATTAAAAGTAAAAAAATATTTTTAATAATTAGTATTTGCAATTTATATTGTTTAAAAATATTATATTATGTATAGGTGTCTTAAGAACGCTACGGGTAATGCCAAATTTTTTTTTAAGAATTGGGGTTACAAACGGGTACACAGTCCACCTGATGTTAAGTGAATGCAGTAACCCATAGACATCTACATCTATCCTCAATTAAGAAGAGTAGATGCGTTGTCACCTCTGAGGACTAAGGCTGAGATTTATAGACCGTACTTTGACTTTGCTCAGACTTTACTTTCGAGTTAAGACAATGTTGGTATTTATAGAGCTAACTTCGAAGTCGTGCTGAGTGCGCGCTTAGCAAAGCCTAAGTCAACGATATCGACGACTTACGTAAAACTCAGGATTTTATCCAAAACCACCGTATTAATTTTAAATTGTTGTTTTTATGTTACTCTAATTATTTATAACAATACATAGGTAGTTTTAAGCCGTCTTTTGGTTTTAAATAGCATTAATCCACTTTCTATTAACGTAATTTCAAATTTATTTCGAATTTCTTAGTCATCTTTTTTCTGATTTCCACTCTTCTCATCTGTTCCCATTCTCATACGACCGTTTTCTATTGCATGCAATATTATTAAAATATGCTTATTTACGAAATGCAATTTGGAATGTTTTCGATTTTTAAATATTTTTTTAATTGTATACAGTATAATCAAGAACATAATGGAGCATCAATTAATTTTTGACTATCTGGGCCGGAGCATAAGCTTAGCTTAACCTCAGCCCGATACAACTATAAATTTAGAATTAAAGATTATGCTAAGCGTATATACTCGGCTAAGTTTTTCGTAAGTAAAGTCTGAGTAAAGTCAAAGTACGGTCTATAGATCTTAGCCTAAGATGGAATGCCTCGTTTCCAGTAAAAAGGGTCTCGGATTCTCTACACTCACCATACGAAACACAACAGCATTTAGCTGCTATTTTACGCTGGTATTTTGTGTGATCAGTTCCCCGAAAATGGTGATTAAGTTGTAAGACACGTAATATTATAAATTACCACTAAAATGTATGACGCTTAAAATACGAGTACCAACAATCAATATTCTAAATTTCAATTTCAATTTACTAAATTGGAATCAATCAAACATTCACGAAAGCGAGTTAATAAAAACGTAAAACGAAACTAGTTACCAAGGTTTTCAGCCAACTTCAGTAGGGCAACGTCAGCATGAGGCACGGGTTCTTCTTCGAACTTCGGATGGCGGACAGCGCCAACTACATCCATTAGCACGCCACCTTCATGTACACGGGAACTGCCAACTCGTACCTTTACAAACTTACTCAGCGTCTTAAGCGGTGATACGTGAAGGACACTGCAAAGGATATTATATTTGAAACTCATTGCAATATCAACAACTAATTTTTTGTAAGGGTGGCATACGAGCACACAGTCCACCTGATGGTAAGTGAATGCTGTGGCCCATGTGGCTACATCTATAATAGATTAAGAATCAAAATGCAGATGCGCTGTCACCCTGAGGACTAAGATTGAATACATCGTTTCCAGTAATAAGAGTTTCCCGTTCTCTATACTCACCATACGAAACACAGCAGTATTAAGCTGCTATTTGATGCTGCGCGTAGTCGTTATTAACAATATTTTTCCTACCAATTGGGAAGTTGAGGGTTGGAGAACCGTTTTAGGAAGTATATATAGGGACAGCTAGCTCGTACGTACTTGTCATAACTAAATGAATGTCGTGCTGATGATTTATTTAAAGTTTTAGCCATAAAAAGTAAATTTGGTTAAAAATATACAATATTAATGAGGGCTAATAATCTTCCGCTCACCAAATGTCGCTAGTTGACACTGAGGTGATTTTTGTTACACTATGTTATTTAATTGAGAAGTTAGTTTTAAATAAAAGTTTATCAGTAGATACATATTAATAAACAATGCAATGCCTCAATGGTTTGCGCTTTCATTTATTGCACATTTTAACTTTTTTTTAATTTTTCTCTTTTGTTCCTTTTTTAAAAAACGTATCGCCCACACTAGAATTTTCTCCTGTATCGTGGAAGCAGTATACAAACATAATTTGCACGAGGACAAACATCCAGAACCGGAACAATTATTTGTAGGCCATACAGACACTTGTTCCGTGCGGGATTAGAACCCGCGGCCCTTAGCGCTGCAACTCATTGCTAAGCCGCTGCGCCACGGAGCTGGCATAATACAATTTTTCTACTTTTAAAAACATCTGTAGTTTGGATTATTTATTTTAATCTAATTAATATGAATATAACTAATAGTACAGAAAGAAACATTAACCTTTACATTTTAGAACAAACTAACTTCCCCGCTATGAAATCTGTCAAATATTACACCTCATTTGTAAGTGGCGCCGCTCTGGTGGCGTGGATGCTCCAATTCTAAAATGCTTTCTACTTACTACTTTCAATAGGCTGTAAAGGTACGGACAGACGTGCTCATGACTAGCACGAAAGCATGCTTTTATTGAGCAAGTTCTCATTAGTAGCACGTATGTCGCAACGTTGATAGTAATGAGCATGCTTATTTTGAGCGTGCTCAAAAATCAACCCACGTTTGATTTTCGAGCATGCTACCTGAGGCGCGGGTAGAAGGGGGCGTGCTTCGAGTGCGTTGGTTTGCTTATGAGCATGCTATTATCGAATCGATCTCATCCGCGACATTTGCTGCGTCTGTTTAAAATAAATTTTATTTATTTTTGTACAGATAGCACTGTCATAATACTTTGTACATCCATTTTGGCCGAGAGCATGGCGCCAAATAGCACGTCTGTCCAAATTTTGCTTTGAGCATGCTTATTGCTGGCAAATGTGAACAGTTGCAGAGCATACTAATTTTAAGCAAGCTTATGAGCATGCTATTTTTTGAGCACGTCTGTCCGTATCTTTATGTATGGAAACGATTTACTCACTAGTTGAGGCAATGGGCTGCTGTCAACACCCAATTCACGTCGACAATAGCCCCAGCGCACCAGAGCCGCCCGTTTATAATAATAGCGGCCATATATGGGAAGTTCTTAGTATCAGTTGCATTACCGCCGCGAATTCTTAGTGCTGCTTCCTTTTTAATGAGATATTCGTTTTGGATTCGGAGATCCTTGTGTTGTATGCGACGACCGTCTTGAGCTATTTTCGGATCCTCATCTGCCATGTCCATTCGAATGTTAACTTCGACAGAAGCTGTTGTTTATATAACTTTATATTTTTCATTAAAAATTACATTCTATATAGATACGTTTCATTTCCGGGCATAGGTCGCGGAATACCAACGTAAAATAGTGGCTCAATGCTGCTGTGTTTCGTATGGTGAGTGTATAGAACTAGATACCTTTTTACTGGAAATGTGGCATTCCATCTTAGTCCTCACGGGTGATAATGCATCGGCAATTTGATTCTTAATCAGGGATAGACGTAGATATCTAAGGGCCACAGTATACTTTTATCATTAGGTGGACTCGTTTGTCACCCTTATTATATAAAAAAAAAATATTTATCCGTCGCGCTGCTTCAGTACGGGTTAGTGAGCTTCACTTGTTTTCGGATTGTTTTATTTCTAATATATGCAGGTTTCCTCAACACATTTCTCTTCAAGCACGCGGTAAATTACCACCTTGGACGATTGTCTACATTTTCATGCAATTGCTGGAATCGCTGGTAATAATATGGATACAATCCTTACTTTTTCAAAATTCGCCATACCGGTGTCTTTGATAAACCGGACGAAAAGCAGTGTCTATTGCCGGTTGTAGGATCAGTAAACAAATCGTTTAAAACTACCTTCAATTAAAAATGAATTGTTAATTTATTTTAATATGAATCTAAATTGCTCAGATTGCTATAATTATTGTAAAGGTTATTAATAGTTCGTTGATGGCCAAAGCGAAGAGCAATAACAAATATATATGAAAATGTAGATAAAGATTAAAACTGTACTCCTTTTCCTGAATTTCCCAAAAGTACTATTTTTTTTGCATTCTTTTTTTGGAAAGAAGTGGCAGCCCTAATATTAAATAACAATTTGTAAATTTGCATTTAATTGACTTGGGGGATTGATATTTGTATCAACGTTAACATTACTACAGCCCGTCAAAGTCCACTGCTGGACATGGGTATCCGCATAGAAGGTCGGAGAGAGATGCAACATCTCTACGCAGTGCCAGCGAGTCAAGCCGATCGGAAAGAACTAGGTCGTCGACAATTCGAACCGCTCTGCGCTGGATGCGGTCAAGTGGAAGGAGCTGGCACTGGGGAGCCCCTATCCAGAGATGGCAACAGTATTCCATGTGAGGCCGAACCTGCGCCTTGTAAAGTTGCAAGCGGTGTGCCGGTATGAAATACTGTCCCGCTCTATTAAGCACGCCAAGCTTTTTAGAGGCCAATTTGGCCTTCTCTTCCAAGTGACCACGAAACTGCACGTCACTCGATATGTCGACACCGAGGATTCCGATACTGGCTGAGGCAACAAGGGGAGTGCCTTGAAACTGAGGAGATATGACAAAGGGGTTCTTTATAGCGGTAAACGCGCAAACTTGTGTCTTCTGGGGATTGAACTGGACTAGATTTAGTCGCCCCAGTCTGAGACTTTGTTCAACAAAGTCTCTGAACTGGACTAGATTTAATCGCCCAGCCTGAGACTTTGTTCAACAAAGTCTCGACTTCAGACACAAGTTTGTTCCGGTACTCGGCGACGTTTTCCCGAGAAACATTGTCACGGGCGGTGTGTAACATCAACAGTGCTGCCGTCCGCATAGCAATGAATGTTACTGGTTTGCAACATATCATTGATATGCAAAAGAAACAGCGTTGGTGATAGCACGCAGCCTTGTGGAACACCAGCGTTAATGGGCTTGTAATCAGAGCATGCACCGTCTACTACGACCTTGATGCTCCGATCTGCAAGAAAACTGGTGATCCAATTACACAATTTGTCGGGAAGCCCATAGGAAGGGAGCTTCGAAAGAAGTGTTTTGTGCCAGACCCGATCGAAGGCCTTCGGTATGTTCAAACTAACGACCAAAGCCTCCCCTTTGGATTCCACTGCCTCCGCTCATTTATGAGTTATGTAACCTAGAAGATCACTAACTGAACGACCTTGACGGAAACCGTACTGGCGGTCACTAATCGGCTGGTGATCTTCAAGGTACCGCATGAGCTGGCAGTTAATAATGCTTTGCATTACTTTGAAGAACAAGGAGGTGATAGCGATAGGCCAGTAGTTGGACGGATCTCAGCGGTCGCCTTTTTTAGGGATCGGGTGCACCAAAGCTGTCTTCCATGAGTTCGGTACTACGCCTAGGGAGTGGGAGTACCGAAGCACACGTTCTCAGCACAATAGGTGGGACTCCATCAGGCCCACTCGACTTGTTGACGTCCAGGGAGAGGAGTGCTTTATGCACCGAGCGCTGTGTAAACAGCAATTCGCGCATGGAGTACTCACACCGCGGGATGGTCGCTGTGTTCCCCCGTCATCTAGAGTCGAGCTGGAAGCAAAAAGAGAGCCTAGCAAATCGGCTTTCTCCTTTGCGTCATGGGCCAGTGAGTCGTCTATCCTGTGCAAAGATGGCTGACAGAAGTTTCCTTGGACAGCCTTGGCGAGAGACCAGAATGCACGTGTTCCCGAAGGGAGGCGAACTAGTTTCTCGCCAATTCTGCCGATGTGCTCTAACTTTGCCTTGGCAATGACACTTTTGAAGGACCTGGAGGCGGAATTATACTTCTTTTTAAGAGCGTTGATGTTTACATCCTAGGACGTTGATGTGTCAGCCCAGGCAGCACTCCTGCTTATAGAGTGATGCAATTTTACAGGAGTGACCAAACCATGGCTGAGTTCTGCCTCCGATAAGCACCACAGATGATGGAATAAATAATTCCATTCCCTGAAGTACAACATCAGCGACAGAATCAGCAGCAACGTTGGGATCATCCGGCGAGAAGCAAACCTGCCCCCAAGGGTAGGAGTTTTTTTATAGGATAGGGTGACAAACAAGCACACAGTCCACCTGATTGTAAGTGGTTACTGTGGCCCATAGACGTCTACATCTATCCTTGTTTGCAAATCAAAATGCAGATGCGTTGTCACCCGTGAGGACTAAGATGGAATGCCTCTTTTCTAGTAAAAAGGGTCTCCGGTTCTATACACTCACCATACGAAACACAGCAGTTTGAAGCTGCTATTTTACGCTGGTATTCTGTGAGAGCGTGATCCTTCCTCGGTCAAGCTGACCCATTCGTGCTGCAACTATACTACTAATATAGCTGAAGCTTGGCTCTACCACGTAGCAAAACAAGACCGCATCCCGTCCCAATCGACCGACCTATAGTGCCAAACACGGCGGCAAGCTGCAGATCGCAACTGCGATGGGAGTGTGAGTGGCACCGTACTCCGAATCAGACAATGGTCCGAAGAATCAAGAGGGGCATCGACGGAGACCTGATATCCGTCCGGATGGGATGTCAGCAGAAGGTCCAACAGTGAAGGTAGATGATCCTTCACATCTGGGATCTGCGTAGGCGCAGTATTCAGTTGTGTCATACCATATGTCAAGGCAAAGTCATAAACAGATCTATCCGAATGATGCGAGATATGGGAACCAAGCCATTTAGCATCACGATCATCCGCAGAGGATAGGACCTGTTGTAGCATGGAGTCTGTAGACATTTGGACGTGGTCGATGAGTCGGTCTGTATCGGCATTACCGCTATGGGACCTATAGAGGCACCCGTAGACGCGCCGATAGTCGTCGCTATCTACGCTCATCCATAGGAAAGCTAATGGCGTTTTGACCATCTCGTTTAAAATAGACGTAAAGTTTTCAAACTGGCGACGGATAGCAGCGTTAAAGGTGAATGCCATCAAAAACATAACTTGTAAAAAAGCCAAGTCTCGCAACTCAGTTCTTCTACCGTAAAAAGTTGTGAGATGCATGTAATACCAAGTCGGTTAATTTATTCAGTCCATAGATTGATACATAGATTGACTTGGCAATCGCATGAAAACACAATATATCTCACAAGTAATACATATTATATTAAATTAGATTGTTTAGTGCGATTGCCAAGTCAATCTATGTATCAATCTATGGACTGAATAAATTAACCGACTTGGTATTACATGCATCTCACAACTTTTTACGGTAGAAGAACTGAGTTGCGAGACTTGGCTTTTTTTACAAGTTATGTTTTTGATAGCATCTCATTTATTTTTGTAGATATTATATCTAGGTAGCTATTTACACCTATTATCCCATTATACATATATAGGTACACTGATTCCTGCAAATGTAACTTTGTAATACTATATGTTTATATGGGATTACAAAGTTATTTATGCAGTTGGTGTTTCTCGAAAACTGGACCGAAATTGTAAAATATTTTAATTTTTCCTTGATTTATATATTAAAAAATAATTGTAATCCAAATTTGAAGTTTCTATGTCTGCTAGAAGTGCCTTAGAGTTTTGATGATCGGTCAGTCACTGAGTGACAAAATTAAGAAACTTTGACTAGTTATAATTCTTAAATTACTGGTTCAAATTCAATGAAATTTGAAATAGACCGAGTTTATACAATGCCTACTTGGTTAGTAAATTCAGGCTTCTAGTTTTATCCATAACGAAGTTATAGGGTTACGGAAATGGCCTGAACTGCTTCGAGAAAAGGATGGTACGGCCGTGCCGCTATTTTGCTCGACTTGGCGGGGGCACTGCCGTGCCCCCAGAAAAACGTTGAGCACTACGATTTTTAACCCGCTTGTTATGCGTGACGAACAAGACAAATACTTTTTAAACGATAGAAGCCCAAAGAAGAGGATATACATATTATGCATTTATAACTGTAGTCATATTTACTTTCCTTGAGTATCGCCTAGCACCTTTGACCCCGCTGCCCGTCGCCAATCTAAGTATCTCACGTGCCAAAGACACTGGACAGTCGAAATAGTGGGAGAAAAGCCGTTCTATACCCTTATAGCCTGTGGGCCTTGGACTCTGCATGTATACACGTAAATAACGTGTCAAGTTCTTTTCGCTTATATAACGTAATCGCTTAGTATATAGCTATTTATCTAGACTGAAAACAGATCCTAAAGATAGGCAATCAAACTTACCGACTGGTGTATCATCACTTGATTTATTATCGATGTCATTGGCAATGTATAAATTAAAATTGAAAATAGTAATAACAATTGCAATTATATAATTTCGCATTTTCGACTATTATTAACCTATAGACTTTTCTATGAAACGTTACATAACATTTTAACGTCTTTTTCGCTTACAAAATAGGTTTGCTTCGAATAAAATTTGTTGAGTTTCAACATCAGTTGGTAAACGAACATAAAACTTTACCTTATCAACTTTGGAATTAACCATTTCATAAAATATTTGAAAGGGAAATAAAAATGCGAACAAATAATTTATTGCAGTACCAATTTGTTGCAGCTAGTAGCCGAAAAAACTTCAAACTTTTTGTGTGTTGTTAGTTGTTACTATGGTTGCTATGGACTGATCGCGGAGCAGGAAGAATTTCAAATTATTGCAATTCATACAAATGTGAACTTTAATTCCTTGAAAATAAACTCGGTTTTCGAATCACTAATAGTATTCAAATGGTCCTAAAACTATCTTAGTTGCAAAGAAATAAAACTTATTATGATGGGAATTAAATTTAAAAATGCAAAGTTATAAAAAAAATTCCTGCTCCGCTGCAACCCGTGCTTTACATCAGTTATAGTCTTGGAGTATTAACATATATCACGTTCACATTAGTTTCAAATATAATATACATTGCTTTTCAATCGAAAAGATTCATTCATTGTCAACGAAATAACAACAGAAACAGACCAACAGGCGGTGTAATTGACAAAATAATTCCCCAAACGAGATGCCACCTGGCCGCCATGGACTTCAAACAAGGATGATTGCAGATGCCTTAAATCTAATGAAATCTTAAACAAAATGAAATGCTACTCGTGTAATTTATTATTTCTTTTTAGAATAAGGGTGACAAACGAGTACACTGTACGCCCGATGGTAATGTTGTAGTGTTGTAGATAATGGTGGATGCTGTAGCCCATAGACATCTACATCCATCATCGAACAGGAATCAAAATGCAGATGCGTTGCCACACCTGAGGTTTTAGATTCCATTTTTTGTACCTTGTTATGTACCTTGTTTCTAGTGAAAAGGATCTCTGGTTCTCTACACTCACCAGCGTTAAGCTGTTATTTTTAACTGGTATTCTGAGAGCATGGTCGATCGACCGACCCTTTCGTGCTGTAACCATAATATAGCAATGTGGCTCTACCACGTACAGAATTTTCATTGGTGATGGTGGTGATCAGCCATGAAATTATATTTTATAGAATTGAATTAATTAATTTTCAAGAAAAAAAAGCCGTGTAGTGTTTTTGAAGTGAAAACTTCTTTAGCGGCGTTGTGCACTTTTTTTGTAATGGGTAAAAAACGTTAAACTCGCGTCAGGTCACGTGTCCTGATCGAAAATTCGTAAGACGGACGGAGAGTAGACAGCCGGTGCGGCGTAGGAGAGGAGGTAAGTTAGGTTTAATTAATTTTCATTTATTAATTAATATAATTTTGTTATTAAGATTAGGTTTCGATCGAGTCTACTGTACTGCTTGACGAAATTATTAATATAGATACATATGTACTTACACATTATAGATGTAATATTTGTAATATGTTTATACTTTATAGCATTAACCTATATTTTTATAACATCACAGTAAGCACATGTGCGGTGTAGGTTTACCAAACAAATAATTTCAAATGAAAATAAATGAAATAAGATAATAATAAATAATCTCCGCCATTCCAAAATATCAAAAATGCACAACGTTAATATTCAAGTTTTCACTTCTGCCGGCACTCCCGGAGTGCAACCCGTCGTTTTTTTTTATAGGATAAGGGTGACAAACGAGCACACAGTCCACCTGATGGTAAGTGGTTGCTGTGGCCCATAGACATCTACATCTATCCTCGATTACGAATGTAAATGAAAATGCAGATGCGTTGTCACCCGTGAGGACTAAGATGGAATGCCTCATTTCCAGTAAAAAGGGGTCTCCGGTTCCTCTACATTCACCATACGAAACACAGCAGCGTTAAGCTGCTATTTTACGCATGTATTCTCTGAGAGCGTGGTCCTTCCCCGGTCGACCGACCCATTCGTGCTACAACTATGCCAGTAATATAGTTGCAGCATGGCTCTACCACGTAATAGTAGTGTTTTTGGTAATATTCGATATTTTTATTTTTAACTCTTGGTAATTTTGCATAATGTAGTTTGATTAAATAATCAATATTTACAAGAGTAATTAAATATAAATATGTATTGAAGGTCTTAATAAAATCGCAAATAGAATAAATAAAAAATATTTATTGTCATTTAGACAAGCCTTAAAGCTAATAATACCCATATTTAAACATTAGTAATTCGTCATTAATATCACAATTAATCGTCATAAGGCACGGCACGTAACAAACTTGTAGTGAATTTGATACATTGTAAAATGTTCTTTAAGTAAGAAACATAAGAGAGAAGATTATCTGCACACTAAGTACTAAAACATTTAATGGATACCCTTCACAGATAATACGCCGTCTAGAAAACTATGTATCCACAAAATCTCACTTTTAAGACTAGTCTAGTAATAAAGGACTACATTAGTTTGTATATTTGTTAATAGATGGTTTATTACGATTTGGAAAGTCATCCAAAGGGAACTATTAAACGTAAGGGTTAACTACAGCTTAACTATAATTAGTGTATAAATGTAAGCCTAGATACATTTTGAAATTGTTTTTGTTGGCTATTAGGGCATCCGCTGTATTAAGCGGGACACGCGCACGCGTAGCACCACCTGTCTTTTTCTTAGACTAAAGACTAACAAATTATAAAGCACTGCTATGTGCTGCGCAATGATGTACGTGCTACGGGTCCGCGTGCCGGTTATCCGGCATCATAAAAATAAATCAGAGTTGCTGCGTGTTCGGGCTGAACTCTCCGTGGCAATCGATTAAAAATATCATTGCAGAATAACTTACTATTGACGAGCGTTTCTGTCTTTACAAAATTCTTTTGCTATATGACAAACTACGGGCCGATTATTACGCGTTCTTTATCGATATTCATATTCAACATAGTACAAGGAAACTTGGTTGACATGTTTTCATACAGATAATAAATTAAAAGTTTTATTTATAAATATAAAGTATTCCTACAAATGCTTGTCAATAATAAATTAATAGATAATCGATAATGTCGGTGCCACTCTACATGCGCACGATCAAGTAGTAGTAGGAGCTAGGAGTGGGCGATATAAATCGTAATATCTATCTCCTATATCGGAACAATATCCAATATCTATAAATCGGGCAACAGGATAACTATGTATTAGATATCCCGCTTCAGTACAGCGTCATTTTACACATCATCGTAATCGAAGAAATAATAACAACGTAAAACATCTATGTCAACTATCAACAACCAGCGCGCGAAAGAAAACGAGATTGATTATTATATTTATGTAAAACAGCTATATACCTACTCCAGCTCTTCGTTGTATTATATACTCTTTTCAGAATATCATAGATATTAACTAATACTTAGATATTACAAATATCTTCAAATATGAGCAAAGTAGAAAGTCTTACAAAAATCGCGTATCATCGTGTAGTACTGAATACTGACTATCTTACAGTTACAATCGGTTGATTGAAAGATGTCTATATATCAACCGATATATCAAAACATATAGATTCAATATCAGATACTCAAATCAAATACACAGATGCGATTTGATCGTATCCTATGGCGAGTACGTACGACGGTCTCTCATAACGCAGCGAACGCCCTTAGGATTCGCCAACTAAGGCAGGCAAAGGTCTTGGACCATAGAGCTTTGTCTGCTTATTTTAGTATCTGCTTATAAATTAATATCTGCTTATTTTAGTGAGATTTTAAGTTTAAAGCCTTTATGCAAAGAACTGAGATAGATAAGGAGCCGAACACTCGTCTTAAATAATATAATTCGCAGCAATCTGATTTCATTCGTGGAAACACTGGAAATATTAAAACTAATCGTAAGAATAAGGAAAAGCTGGCGTGAGCCAAGTAGAACTTCTATCATCGTTAATGTTCATAGAAAGCTATAAAAATTAATGGGTACAACTCATAAGAATAAGAATTGTAGAAATTCAACTTGGTTAAGCTTGACTTACTGCGTATATGGCGGTGTAATAAATCATCAATAAAGAAACTTTTGTGGCTCGTAATAAATACAAAGAAATTAATAGGACACGAAGTCTACAAACCATAAAAACATAAATGAAAAAGGTGCTTGTATCTAACAGGAGTTTCATAAACTATTGGTTTTACCATGAACATAATATAACAATGATTGTCAGGCCGGTAGGATAGTCTGACTGTTAAAGAAATTGTATATGGTTAGGCCACCCAGTAACGGTGGTCTTTGAATTGAGTTATTTTCACATGTCCTGGGGATGCTTCAATACAGTTAGTACATACTGAGAACTAACTTAATCAATCTAATAATAATCTTATGAATACTGGTGAGTAACCGCTTTTACACAATAAATTATATAATACGTATAGACATTTAATATATTTTCTGTAAGTACGTCCCAAAAACTGGAATGTTGGCAAATTTATTTAAGAGTATATATACATTTTATTCTCTCATGTAATTAATATTTTTTAAGTCTAAATACACCTGTCATTATATTATTAATATTATTAAATTAAATATAAAAATAACATTTCATATTTTTTTAATTTTTTGTTTTTGATTCACTTCATCGTTTATATAAATTGTAAAAATATTGTATTTTTAAAAGTATAGAAATACATACATAAACACTCACGCCTGTCACCCAGAGGGGTAGGCAGAGACTATGGAATTCCATTTGGCACGATCCTGACACACCTCTCTCGCTTCCTCCACATCCATATACCTACGCATACACGCTCGTCGGTTAAAGGTACTCTTAATTTGGCCCATTTTCAATATATCGCCTATTTGGTCGATAAACTTTCGCCTAGGGCGACCCTTCCCGACTCTGCCATTCACCTCTGCAACATAAATTTGCTTTGTCACTCTTTCCTCATTCATTCTTTCTACATGACCAAACCACCGAAGCATTCCTTTCTTAATCCTAGTCACAACATCATCTTGCAAACCACACATTTCTCTTATCACACTATTTCTCACCCTGTCATTCAGATTCAGCCCTAGCATACTACGTAATGACCGCATTTCTACAGCATTTATTCTACTCTCGTGCTTCTTCTGCCACACCCAACTTTCACTACCATACATTAAAGTAGGCACTAACACAGCATTGTGAATTGCCAAACGTGCCTTTTTGGACACATTCTGACTTTTCACAATAGAGTGTAGAGCCCCATTCAATCTATTTCCTGCATTCACTCGTCGTTCTATATCCTTATCATATCTACCATCCCTGCTAAACACACATCCCAAATACTCAAACTCATCTACTTGCTCTACCAACTCCCCTTCTATTCTTATTTCACATATCGTTTTACTTTCTTCTCTTTCAAAAACCATAACTTTCGTCTTACTTGCGTTCACTTTCATTCCCTTTTCTTTTAATGTCCTGTTCATTAATGTAACCATCATTTGCAACTCGGCTGCCGACGACGCAAGTATGACTTGATCATCGGCGTACAAAAGGCATTTGACGGTTAACTCACCCATTCTTAACCCGCATTCATAAGTATAGAAATGTAATTATATAATATTAAAAATATGTATATATATATTTAAATTACAATACTTTTAAATTATTAAATTATATAGGTATAAATATATATTATTAAAAAAAAAATCATTAAACGAGTGAATAAATTATTCGTTGCCAGTCTGATAATGTAATTCTGTAATACCGAATTGAGAGGCATTTTATTATTTATGTATGCGATTTTTTTTTAATAATAAATGGGCAACTAAAATACCGATTGCGGGAACAGTAAGTTAAGGTGCGGCTGGGGTGGCCCTTAAGCTACCAAAAGCCGCAAACATTTATATAATATAAAAAAGATAACATTCGACTAATGTTATCTACATATCACGCTGCTTATCAAGATATTTCTCGGCGAGATTTTGCTTTATTAATGACATTTCAAGTAAAATACTGCTTATATTAAATAAAAGTATGAGCCAAATGTTGAATAAAATACGAGACATAACGTTATTACTCAAACAAAAACTATCCCGCTCAAACAATAGCATGCTGCAATAGTCTGCTGTTTTAAATAAATGCTAAATAAAATTAAATAGTTAAACGAACTTACCTTAAGTGAAGTTCGACCATAATTATACGAAACTCCTTATCCGAGACGGTTACAACTAGTCCGTATCAGACAAGGAGCTTTGTATAATTAAATGGTTAAACGAACTTACCTTAAGTGAAGTTCGAACATAATTATACGCAGCTTCTCGTCCGAGACGGTACTATAAAGCCATCTCGGAAAAGGGGAGAGGATAATTAGTGATTATTAGTCACTGTTTTCGGACTTTCTAGTTGCTTACTTAGTATTTTAATAACCAGTATTCTATATTTCTAAAACATTGAATGTAAATTTAGATTCACTCATTTAAATACTTGCCTTAAAAACGAGAGTATAAAAAATATGTTTATGCAAAATATTATACCATAATATTTTGCATATAAACACGGTAATTAATTATATGCTACTCGTAGTATATAGTGCACATATTATCATAATATTTATTATTGCATAATTACTGGAAACAATGCCATTTGCATTTTATTAAAATAAAACATGGTAATTATAATAGTTCATTATAATCACTTACATTACTGACTTACATACACAATATTTATACTTGACATAATATTATATTTGATAACTGTTTTAAGTAATCTTCTAAGTTTTATTGGTTAGAAGGAAATAAGTTAATACGTGACAAATATCTGTTTCATTAAAGGGGAAATGTACCTTAAATATAAACACAGACAAAGGAGGTAAAAGGTATAATTATTTTGTTATAAAAACTGTGTTTAATACGTAAGAAAATTATAACCGAGTTTCCTTGCCGGTTTCCACTTTTCCTTTCCTTTTCTCTTTCTTTCTGCCGTCCTCTAGAATCGCGTGGATTTCTTCTACGGTCCTGTCTTTCGTCTCCGGTACATACAATATAGTATAAAGTGTTCCGAAGAAGCAGACAGCGGAAAACATAATGAACACCCAGTGGATGCCGAGAAGCTTGAGGAGAGGATCATAGGCTTTCGTTTGAAGGAAGTCACTGAGTGCGTCGATGCTACTAACAAATGACGTGACCATACCACGGTGCTGAAACAAAAATCCTCTAGTTTTTATATAATACAGATAGCCTATATTTTATATATAGTTTCTATCTAGACATATAATTAAATAGAAAGACAGATAAGGTTTAGTGCAGATTGCAGATAGCGACGGCGTAAGTATCGCACATCGTCCCGTTAGAGTCATAAGAGGCGATAGAAGTAAATTGAAACAAGAAATGCTGTAGCATCTTCTCGAGAATTCTTGCTAAAAACTTATAACTATAAAAATACGGTTGATATCCCGCCTGCCAAGCATGGTAACTTTGGCAAAATCCTCCCTATGAGGCAATCTAATGGATAAAATAGACGAATGAAGTGCTCTGGTTATGATTTACATTTTACAATGAATTTTCGATTTTTCGACCCATAATAATTTGTTTACTTGTAAATATTCTAATATCATATATATTTCCAGCTGAAAACTTACAAAGCGATTGGATTGTTGACACCATTATAACTAATTTCTACTCGACACATGTCATTTAATTTTAGCTGTGTTCCGAAAATTTCGTCTGTTTTCTGTTATAAATTTAATTATTTTATTGTTAAATATACAACACGTTTATGCTAAAACTACAAGACTACTTATTAGCTTATTACTACAAGAGAGTACGGATCAAAATTACATATGAGTTGTTATCCCTGTCGACTAACGTGTATTTCCACGTTATCAGTTAAAAGGCTCTCCGGTGCTTCACTCACCAATCGAAACAACAGCATTATGTGGCTATTTAATATTGATACTCAGTGCAGTTCTCTTCCTCTTTTAAACCGACCTATTTGTGATAATAACTAGGCTCTAGCGTGTAAAAGGAACTAATTCTAATTGCCCGCGTGGGACGAGATGTATCAGATGTTGCGTACATCTCGTGGCGCTGCTATTCGCCTCCGGTTTGAGGATTTTATCTGGCGTTATCGGCGCCCCAATTTATAATTATTCAATTATTTTAATAATAAAAGTCAAGGTGTGTGTGAAGTGACACACACTCCTACAATCCACCTCTGATGGTAGTGGCTACTACAGCTCATACACACCTGCAACCGTCTCAAAGTTCAAAAATAGAAGACTACTGATGTGTTGTCACATCTGAGCACTTAGATGGAATGCCTCACAGCCTGTAATTTACTGGTTTTCGTGATTTGATGATCTGAAGATACTTTATCATCTTTGGTTACCAGTCATTATTGGACCACATATTTGGTTACCGGTCATTATTGGACCACATATTTGGTAAACGGTCATTATTGGGCCACATATTTGGTTACCGGTCATTATTGGATCACATATTTGGTTAACGGTCATTATTGGATCACATATTTGGTTACCGGTCATTATTAGACCACATATTTGGTTACCGGTCATTATTGGATCACATATTTGGTTACCGGTCATTATTGGATCACATATTTGGTTACCGGTCATTATTGATTCACATATTTGGTTACCGGTCATTATTAGACCACATATTTGGTTACCGGTCATTATTGGATCACATATATGGTTAACGGTCATTATTGGACCACATATTTGATTACCGGTCATTATTGGACCACATCTTTGGTTACTGGTCATTATTGGACCACATTTTTGGTTACCGGTCATTATTAGACCACATATTTGGTTACCGGTCATTATTGGATCACATATTTGGTTACCGGTCATTATTGGATCACATATTTGGTTACCGGTCATTATTGGATCACATATTTGGTTACCGGTCATTATTGGATCACATATTTGGTTACCGGTCATTATTGGACCACATATTTGGTTACCGGTCATTATTGGACCACATCTTTTGTTACCGGTCATTATTGGATCACATATATGGTTAACGGTCATTATTGTATAAAAATATCTACAAAAGCAAAATGCAAAAAACAACTTACTTGAAAAGAAAAGAGTTCGGATGTGATGACGTACGGCACGGGCTGGTAGCCGGCCGCGTCCGCGAATATGCACAGGCACATCGCCAGCACGGGCAGCCAGCCCGGCAGCCACACCGCCGCCGACGTCACGTAGAACCACGCGCCCAGCGACAGCATGGACAGCCCTGTCGCGAACGATGTGCCGGCCAGCAGCCACTGGAAAATAATTATAAATTAAGCAAGTATTTAATAAAAACAATTGTACGGAAATTATCGCATTTAAGAGGATATCCGGGCGGCGTTTAATCCATACGTTTTTTTTACAGAATAACAAACGAACGCACAGTCCAGCTAAGGGTATGCTGTAGCCCATAAATATTTAAATCTATCCTCGATTAAGAATCAAAATACAGATGCGTTGTCACCCCTGAAGACTAAGATGAGAGGCATAATTTCCTCGTTTAAATAAGGATCTCCGGTTCTCACTCAATATACGAAACACAGCAGCGTTAAGCCGCTATTGTACGCTGATATTCTGTGAGAGCGTGGTCCTTCCTCATTTGAACCGAACCCCTCATGCTACAACCATGTAGTTGCAGCATGGCTTTTCTACCTGTATAAACGTATTCCTATACTTTCTCTCTTAATAATGACACTAGAGGAATTTGTTTTACAATATAATCTATGTTTATCTACCACTACTATGCTCCTATTTTTTTTTTGATAAATCATTTATAATATTAATATTAATACTTTAAAAATTAGGAACCTACGAAAATTATTATAAATGCCTAGTTATACTGCTGTCACTAAACAAAATTAACAAATATAAAAATGAAAAGGAAAACACATAGATACTAAACATCGCCTTTTTATATTTATCTTGAATAAATATTTAGATAGATCCAGTTTTGAAGGAATAAAAGAAATATGGGATAATATTTTTTTCAATTTTTATAGGTTATAATATTATGTATAATCAGTCAAATTCCGAGCAGCAGTTGTCGCTCTCTGATGTCTATCTCGGTCGTTTGGTCACAGCAAAATCGTTAAAAACCTCTTCTTCTAATGTCTTGTTTCTTACATTACTGTTTCTTATTTTTTTGAGTTATTTTGTTCTTGCACAATTAAAAAATTACATTATAGTTGATTAAAAAATGTTCAATAAAGAGAAAAAGCTCTGCAGCGTCGGAACGGCGGAACCGAGCTAACGATGTCATTAGTTTGCAGTCCATCCATACATCTACTACTACTGCTGAACATAGGCCTTCCTCATAGATTGCCTCATAGGGAGGATCTTTGTCATAGTTGTAATGTTACTGTTGATTTTAAAATTTCGCCTCTCAGTGGGTCATGTGCTCCTGGTAGATTATCTTCTACACGTCCATGACAGTCTATAAAAGTCCACTGCTGAACATAGGCCGCCTCCCTCATAGGGAGGATCTTTGTCATAGTTGTAATGTTACTGTTGATTTGAAAATTTCGCCTCTCAGTGGGTCATGTGCTCCTGGTAGATTATCTGCTACACATCCATCCATGACAGTCTATAAAAGTCCACTGCTGAACATATGCCTCTCTCATAGGGAGGATATTTGTCATAGTTGTAATGTTCTGTTGATTTGAAAATTTCGCCTCTCAGTGGGTCATGTGCTCCTGGTAGATGATGATGATATCTTCTATGCTTTCTTCTCCTATTCCAGTTTCTCTCTGTCGCCTCTTACGACACCCACGGGACGATATGGGGTTGTGGATATTTTTACACAGCAAATACACGGTATACAGCTAGCTGCGTATCTATATTTAGGCTAGATCGCTTACATTTGTATATTGCATTGACATTAATCTTACCTTTCTCCCAGTTTTCTCCACAATACAACTGGCGACGATCGAACCAAGCAGTTGTATAACCCCAACAACAATAGTCTGCTTGTTAGGACTGAGCTTCAGGCTGATAGACTCGGATGCCTGTTCGAAGATGGAACCGGCGTACATCAGTACGACCAGGTAGCCGCAGGTCTCTTGCGATAGCATAACGTTGAGGGATATACGGAACGCCTTAAATGTTGTTTTATCTTTCACTGGAACAATAAAACACTGGTGTTACTAAATTTTAAGGATTTTTTTAATGATAAGCGTTGAACTACCACGCCCCAATGAATCCAATAAGCTGTACCTAATATGAGATTAATGGGATAAAAGCGTCCCATTCACTTCACGTAAAGAAAATAAGTACATTGTACAACATTATATTATTATACTATTGTACTTACATTACATTGTAGCATTATATTATTAACATTATTTTACAATTTCTTTGGTTATTTTTAGGGTTCCGTACCCAAAGGATAACCAACGGTACCCTATTACTAAGCCTTTGCTGCTCGTCCGTCTATTTATCAGCGGGATATATTTCATGATCCGTAATAGGTAGAAATTTTCACAGAATGTGTATTTTTGTTGCCACTATAACAACAAATATAAAATATAAATAAAAATAAATTAAACATTAAAGGGGGCTCCCCAACTAGAAACGTGTTTTATGATAGTACGGAACTCTACATGCGCGAGTCCGACGCCCACTTGGCCGGCTTTTTTTAATAAATATCCAAGTTTATCGAATATTATTTAGCCTAGATCACACCTGGCATTCCTCTCTATTTCTTCGCCACGTTTTATTACAATCGGTTCAGCCATTCAGTCTCAGACAGACAGACAGACACCGAGTCAACAATTAAAAAAAATATTCTTGTCTTAATGGCATGCAAATAACCTTCTGGGCTCAATAAAAGGCAGTTATTTCGATATTACAGACACTTTAATTTTATTTATACGTATACATAAAAAGCGTCTAAACTGGTCGGAGAGAAATGCGAGAGCCTTCTCAGAACTTTATACACCGTTAGTCGCTGTGATGTGTGCGACTTTATATTTATTAAAAAGGGATTTACGACGTGCCCGCAGTATAATCCGTGTGTAGTTGCTGCATAAAAAATATAATTTATTCCTATAATAGAGTTACGGAGCAGAACACAAAAAACAGTAACTTATATTAAATTATTTTTATTTCTTATTAAAATTGGTAGGCGGACCAAAACTAGGTAATGCCTGTATCTTGGGGACGAGGAGTACGATTATAAGTTTTAATTCCGTAGTTAAAACTAGCCTAATTCTCCAAAACAACAAAATATTTCTATAATTAAGAAGATAGTTTTTAACTTTTTGTCCCTTTAATTATTATTTATTTATTATTCTTTGATAAAATATTGATAAAAAAAAATTTAAGACGTAGATATTGTATATATATACGTAATTGATTTATCAGAAACAGTTCTAACGATTTCAATGAAATTTTGTATTTAGATAACGTTATAATTTCAAATTTATCTAGATAGGTGTCATTCCTATTATAGGACTTAATAGTTAGAATATGTTTTCTATCTATTAAGTCCTGTAATATCGAATTTCATATTCGAATGACACAACTATAATAGTTACAATATGTTTTCTAACGCCGAGAGAAGCTCGGTCACCTAGAAGTACACTATATTGTGAAATCATTTAATTGCCTAATAATTCTCTTTTTTTTCTTTTTTAAAAACGTTAACCCCACACTAGGATTTTCTCCTGTATCGTGGAGGCAGTTTACAAACATAGATTGCCCGAGGACAAACATCCAGACCCGGAACAATTATTTGTAGGCCATACAAATACTTGTTCCGTGCGGGATTCGAACCCGCGGCTCCCAGAGCAGCAACTCATTGCTAAGCCAGTGCGCCACGGAGCTACATAGTAAACATAGTAACATTATTTTTTAATCTATTCTAATGGTCAGTACCAAGTGAAGTTGGCATATATACCAAAAGTTAATAAGAACTATCTGAGTAAGCCTGCCTTAGAATTATTGTTTATAATAGAACCAGTCGATGCATTATATTATTGCATAATTCATTGTCTAATAATGAACACATAAAAGCGCTTTAATACAGTTATTGCCTGTGGGAACTGGATTAAACAACGTTCGTGATTGTTCAATTGACAATAATCATTATTTTAATTGTCTAGTTCGAACAATAAGTAGTTAAGTAACCGCTTCGTTCCAATAAAACTTATTAAGGGACATTAAAAGAAAGATTTACAAAGAATTAGCATAATTATTGTCATTATATTCATATTGTCATCATATTGGCCACGTCGAGAGAATGAATGAAGAACGATTGACGAAAAAAGTGTATAAGGCGAGTGTGAATGAAAGTGTTGGAAGGGGTAGACCTAAGCGGACATTTCTAGACCAAATTAGGGACGTCTTGAAAAAAGGCCAGATTAAGAGTACCCTAAACCGTAGAGCATGTATGAAGGGAATAATGAAAGTGGACGAAGCGAAACAAGTATGTAAGGATCGTAGCAAATGGAAAGAAGTGTTCTCTGCCTACCCCTACGGGAAAGAGGCGTGATTATATGTATGTATGTATTATATTCATGTTTGTGTGTAAAACACCTTCACAATACAGAAGTAAAACAGCGCGGGAACCATAAAAAAAAGCAATCAAGTTCTTCGTTCATGGAAATAATCGAGCACGATCCAATACAAGTGCGAGCTGAGTGAAATACTGATGAAGACTAAACTGAAATGGATCGGAATCAGAATCCCTCAACTTAGGTAGATCTTGTTTAAGGTTTATTGACCTTTTTTCGTCAACCATAATCTCACGAACAGAAATAATGATGAACATTACCAATTTCAATTAACGCTTTTAAAGTGCCTTAATTTTATAAAATAAAAACAGAGGCATTCATAAGGACTGCTGACAGAAGTGAAAACCCAATGATATACGCGTATCATATATTTATTTATTTAATCTTTCGTGCATAAAGTTGTACATACGGCGGACTTAATGTCATAGGGCATTCTCTCCCAGTCAACCATTAGGCTAAACAGAGATACACAAACAAGAGGCGGTGCAGCAGTAATCAAAATGAAAGCGCTAAAAAAATTGTATATACAATTTTTACGCGTAGTATAACAACCTGTGAACATGTATACTATACATGTAACAGGTTGTTATACTACGCATCATGCTCGCCATACCCACGAGTACACGCTCGATTGCGTTTACGCGCAATACGTCACGAGCATGTCGAGGCCATCGGTGACGCGAACCCATAACTTTTCTCCCTACCAAAAATCGCTCAACTTCCAATGAGTGCAAAGGAATAATGACTACGAATAAACACAAACTAATTTTTGCAGCATATAAACATACCTATGCTCTTCCAGCTAGCCTTTTGCATAGACTTGGCTAATTCTTCCTCTCGCTCGAGCTCCTGTACCGCTTCTTCAAGGTTTTTATCTTCGACGCTTGTTTTTCGTAACCAAGCCAATACTGTCCGCGCTTCCTGTGAATACAAAACTTATTTATCCACGTATCTTTGCTTAATTACTTAATAAGTAAATATACTAACTTTTGTAAATTAACTATGTGATAAGGATAGAGCTACCCATAATTTTTTTTATAGAATAAGGGTAACAAACGAGCACACGGTCCACATGATGGTAAGTGGTTGCTGTGGCCCATAGACATCTGCATTTATCCTCGATTAAGAATCAAAATGCAGATCCGTTGTCACCCCTGAGGACTCAGATGGAGTGCCTCGTTTGCAGTAAAAAGGGTCTCCGGTTCTCTACACTGACCATACAAAACACAGCAGCATTAAGCTGCTGTTTTATGCCGGTATTCGACGAGAGCGTAGTCCCACCCTGGTCAAGCCGACCCATTCGTGCTACAACCATAATATAGATGCAGCAATGCTCTACCGCGTAAAAATATTATATTATTACGTTGTGTGATATTGTGTACTTAATGCCAATAGCACTGGTGTATTGAAAAACTCAAATGAATTTATGTTTACATCAAAACTATAATATTGACGTTGTAAACATTTTGTTACAAATAAATAAATAACAATAATAATAAGATTTATTACAAAATTGCACGTATATACCATAATTATATAAGAGCTGTGGTAGCTCCGGAGCCAAGCGCTCGATGTAAATTTCACAGTACGCAAACGACCCGGGTTCGATCCTCGCCGGCTCGGCGGTTAGTTGCAATTTTAAGTGCCGATTGCTCGGCGGTGAAGGAAAACATCGTAAGGAAACCTGCATGTCTGAGAAATAAGAAAAATATTTCAAAGACATGTGAAATTCGCCAACACATTCATCATGCATGCGGACATTTCCTTGCCCTAAAGCCATCTCGGCAGTGAGAGGAGGCCTGTGCCCAGCCGTGGGACGTATATAGGGAGTAACTTTAACTACCGTGAAACCTAGCAACTTTGCCATTTTTGGAAGGATTTAAAAGTTAGGAACAATTTTCGAACATAAAAAGTACTGTCAGACTGGGCGTCATTGTTAAATGTGACATAATATTCTTCATAGATTTGGTATTTATTAGTGATTTAAACAAATACTAAGATTAAAGAGACAAAATACTCAAAAGTATAAAATGGCAAAGTCAACATCACTTTGTCGCAACTTTGCCGTCAGGGTTTATAAAGAAAATAATAGGATTTGACTTCAACATTGAAGGTAAGTTTATCTCATATTATAAACACAACACTCAGAATTATGATTTACTCCTTCAATTGTGTTAGCAAAGTTTACTCTTGTGGCAAAGTTGCGCTCCCATTTTTCAATATTTCATAGAAACTTGAAAATATGTGTCAGGGTTGTCAAAAATCCTTGATAACGTACTTAACTTAATTTTTTTATTTAAATCTTGTATAAGCAAAAATCTAAAATATATCAAACTAAAATTTTGTCGTTCAAAATTAAAAATCTAATTTGTTCAATTATAAGCTTAAATCAATACATAATATTAGTACAGAAAAAAAAGGTTGTCACAAAGTTTTTAACAAATATTCGTTTTTATAGGATACAACAAACGAGCACACAGTCCACCTGAAGGTAAGTGGTTGTTGTGACTCATACACGTCTACATTTATTGTCGTCTGCGAATCAAAACGCGGATGCGTTGTCAGTCGTGAGGACTAAAATGGAATGCCTCTTTTCCAGTAAATAGGGTTTCCGGTTCTCTACACTCAGCATACGAAACACAGCAGTGTTAAACTGCTATATTATGCTGGTATTCTGTGAGAGCGTGGTCCTACCCCGGTTGAGCCGACCCATTCGTGCTACAATTATACTACTAATATAGCTGCAGCATGGCTCTACCACGTATATAAAGTCATCATCATAATTTTATTACACATGGTAATAAAAATATGTCAGGTCATAATTATTGTAATCAATCTAAATATTATTTTCCCACAATTGGTGTTAATATAGGTTGAAGTGGCATTTAAAAAAAATCAGGTGGATTTTTAAAGTAATTAGTCCAATAATTTTGTAAAACTATTATAATGTTAATTCATTCGAAAATAACTACATAAGTAAGTTCGTAACATAAAGCTAATCGCAAGCGCATCTACGGAAACGGAAACTAGTCAATACTCTGTGTGACTCTCACGAAATACTTGACGCTGGCAGAATCCATTGGAAGTCGCCAAACTAAGAAAAAAAAGTAATTTGTCACTCTTGGGTCACACATAATAATTATGTAAAAACTTTGCAGTGGCGATGTAAGAATATCTACTTCCCCATACCATCATGTGGGGCAACAGGGAGAACAAAAACCAGAAGGGCAGCAGCGCCTTTCTATTAGCAACTAAAAATAAAAAAATGCAGTTGTCAACCCGCCTGCCATATGAGGCAATCTATGGAAGAGGCCTATGTTCAGTAAGCTGTAATGGTAACCTCGTCGTAATAATTATAATCAGAAACTTTTTTTTCGAACGAATTTCGGTCGCGACGGCCAGCCTCAACGGAGACCAGCCATCTGCGCAGGACAGGATTATAGTGCCCAAGTGTATGCGCAAGAACAAGTGCACTCTCTATTACCTTACTCTCATAATCCGACAGGACGATAAACCGACACGACCGGAGAGAGATCCGGCGCAGGGCCAACGGCTTTACGTGCTTTCCGAGGCATGGGGTGAGACACCGCCGATTTCTTGACTCCGGGCAGCTACTGAGAATTTCTTGATGGAAAAACTCAATATCCGATATTTTTATGGCCCGACCCGGGATTCGAACCCGGGACCTCATGATCAGCAGTCGCACTACTACAACCACTGGACCAACGAGGGTTAATATTATTCTACTACTTCTTAAAATACACGTACCTACACAAGCAGAAAACATTGAGCTTAAAACTAACAGTTCAGAAGTCCATGATGTCAAACAAACTGACGGAAGGTCGGAAACTACAAAATATCATTTTGTACTTTAGCCATTGAGGTTAAAAACTATTTTCGTAAGCTAGAGGTAGCTGCATCACACATATTTGTTTGCGGAAGACTTACGTGTTTTTACACCTTTTATGACAAATTAGATACGGTCTGTTTGCTTATGTTAGTGGTTTGTTTTTTCTTGTCAATTCGGAAGTACAGAATTACTAAAGTAAACATTTTTATGTTGTGAACACGATCCGCTACAGTCATTTGTTTTATGTAAGAAATCTCATAGTTTTTAGTCACCTTAGTCACCAACATTAGACATATTTAAGGATATTTAAACTAAAGGATATTAAAACTTATTATTAAGGCGAGCATGTTGCGCCAACACAAGTGCACTACCTATCTCTCTTACAAAGCAATAAGGACCGTGGCCGAGCTCACTTGACTACTCTAGCGCCATCTATTATCTATCTACGGAAGCGGTTGTTGTGAAATACATCGTTCTTTATTTAATACATTTTCATAGATGTCGCTACATGGTACCGCTAAGTAAGATTGACGAAGTCATTGGGCTCTAGTTCCATACATAAGAGCACTTACTTTGTTCTGTATCCTATTCTCTCACTCTCAGGCTCTCTCACTCACCGCGAATTGAACTATGTGAAAACTAGGCTCAGTAAAGTAAGCTAAGGTTTGAATAAAACTACTTTCCCGGACCAGACGTTCCCGGAACGTTGGCACGTTGAACGTCAGCAGTTTGTGATCATATCTTCGACGGCCCCCGCCATTACATTAAATTTATTAAACCACAAATTCTCGCGAAAGAACATCGATTCCTGCCAAGGATGATACGTGAGGTTATTGAAATTAAAAAAATCCTAATTTCAGTAGAGAGGCAGGCTGGGTACTAGCACGTGCTTGGGATCCTGTAATTAATAAAATTAAAACTAAACCCAAGCATACCACTGCAAGACTTCAAGACACAGTAAGTTCATTCTGCGTAGATCGGACCAAAATTAATAATTAAAAAAAGCTGAAGGTACTCAGGGTTAACCCTGACATTGGGACGTTAATCACCTCAGTCCCCTGTGACCATGGGTGCTATAAGGCATCCAAAACGTCGGGAATTAATAAAAATAAGTTAATTAAACGCGATAGAATCCGTAAAAGTAGTTTCATTCAATGTGTAGCGTAAATATAATAAATCATTAAGCTAAGCTAACCTGGAAAATCAGTGCACCCCCACGGAAAACTAAGCTAAACAACACTAATCGAAATGCGCCAGAGGGGGTAAGGTAAGGGGGTGAGAGGCGCTTAGTTAGTTAGTTCGCGTAGTTTCGGATCGGCCTACACAACTAAGTTAGTTTGACTTACTTGGCATAGTTTGCGGTGTACGCACATGTATGAAAAACTAGCTCAGCTATTCGAGCTAAGATAAACTAAGTTAGTTTAGTTTGAGGTGGACGATCGGCTTCATAGTTCGATAGGATGGCGCAGGACCAACAGCTTTACGTGTTTTCCGAGGTGCAAGGATGAAATATAGCCAACTATCTGAGCTGGCTGGCTACTGAGAATTTCTTAGCAGGAAAAACCAATAACTGATTTCGACCAGAACCGGGACCACGTGATCAGAATGCGCTTGCGACGAGAGCAACAAGGCAGTCAAATCTCTATTTTATGCGAATAGAGTGGAGTGCGGAAAATAAATATTTTGTTAAAACAATTCCCATATAAATTGCACACCTATAACTCAGAGCAAGAGAGGTCGGTCTTTATTGTCGACTTGACCGGTTAAGCTGTAGTTTTCAACCGACTTCAAAAAAGGAGGAGGTTCACAATTCGACTGTATTTTTTTGTGTGTTACTTCAAAACTTTTTTTATAGTATAGGGTGACAAACGAGCACACAGTCCACCTGATAGTAAGTGGTTGCTGTGGCCCATAGACATCTACATTTACCCTCGTTTGCGAATCAAAATGCAGATGCGTTGCCACCCGTGGAGACTAAGATGAAATGCCTCGTTTCCAGTAAACAGGGTCTCCGGTTCTCTACACTCACCATACGCGAAACACAGCAGTGTTAAGCTGCTATTTGACGCTGGTATTCTGTGAGAGCGTGGTCCTTCCCCGGCCGAGCCGACCCATTCGTGCTAAAACTATACTACTAATATAGCTGCAGCATGGCTCTACCACGTATAGTTGAATTCTGTATATATTCTATTTCTAGTTGAATTGATTTTGACGATATTTTTTTTATTAGAAAGCTGGTGCTTCTCATGTGTCATGATCATGGTGTCCCAAATAAATTGATCAAGATCTGACCAGTAGTGTTTGAGTTATCCTTAATAAGGTGTAATTCCTTAATAAGGTGTAACCGGGAATAAACTTGTGTCTGAAGTCGAGTCTTTGCTGAACAGTCTCGGATTGGGGGCGACTAAATCTAGTCCAGTTCAACCTTCAATCCCCAGGAGACACAAGTTTGCGCGTTTACCGCTAAAAAGAACCCCTTTGTCGTATCTCTTCAGTTTCAAGGCACTCCCCTTGCTGCCTCAGCTAGTATCGGAATCCACGGCGTCGACACATCGAATAGTGTGCAGTTTCGTGGTCACTTGGAAGGGAAGGCCAAATTGGCCTCTAAAAAGCTTGGCGTGCTCAGCAGAGCGAGACAGTATTTCATGCTGGCACATCGCTTGCAACTTTACAAAGCGCAAGTACGGCCTCACAGGGAATACTGTTCTCATCTTTGGGCTGGGGCAGCCCAGTGCCAGCTCCTTTCACTTGACCGCATCCAGCGCAGAGCGGTTCGAATCGTCGACGACCGAGTTATTTCTGATCGGCTCGATATACTGGCACTGCGTAGAAATGTTGCATCTCTTTGCGTATTTTATCGCATCTATCACGGGGAGTGCTCTGAGGAATTGTTCGGACTAATTCCAGCCGCTCAATTTCACCATCGCACATCGCGACTAAACTCGCGATACCATTCATACTATCTGGATGATTGGCGGTCCACCACTGTGCGATTTAGAAGATGTTTTCTTCCTCGCACAACTTCCTTGTGGAATCGATTACCACCAGCGAATTTTCCGGACCGATGCGACTTAGGAACCTTCAAGAAAAGAGCTTACACCTTTCTTAAAGGCTGGCAACGCATCTGCAATTCCCCTGGTGTTGCGGTTGTTCATGGGCAGCGGTAGTCACCATCAGGTGAACCGCATGCTCGTTTGCCCCCTCTTCTATAAAAAAATGTGTATTTAATTGATTTCGATATCATTGATGATGTTCTCATTTTGTTTATATTGGTAGTACAAAATGTTTAATTTTTCCACTTGTTGGATAAACGAAAAAAAATTTTTGTAGCTATAAAATTACGCTAACTATTAATTACGCAAATCAGCTATTTTTGTTAGAAACTCATCGGAATCAGCTTGCTAAATTGAACAAATTATATCTTTGAAACGACAACACCATTTTTATACATTGGTTATTAATTTATGCAATAATCGTTAGCAATAGCATAAATTAACAATCTCACGAGGAAAACTATGGTTTGTGGGTTTTAAAATGTGGCAACGATTTAAATGTCATTGTATTCTCGGGAAGTAAAAAATATATTTTAAATAAAGTTGAAAACGGTAGTATATTTTCCTTATTATTGTTATAAGTAAACCTAATATTACAAGTTGATGATTTATTTTATTGATAAATAGTTGACAGTTCTTCTTCTTCTTTTTTAAAAAAAACGTTACCCCCACACTAGGATTTTCTCCTGTATCGTGGAGGCAGTTTACAAACACAAATTGAACAAGGACAAACATCCAGACCCGGAACAATTATTTGTAGGCCATACAAACACTTGTTCCGTGCGGGATTCGAACCCGCGCCCCCCAGCGCAGCAACTCATTAAAAAATCAACAAATGTACTAATGGATTTTAGTTTATTTTACTTATTTTTAATTAGGTTAAAATGTGGGAATTAAAAGTAAATAAAATAAATTACATCAAACGCGAAAATCCCGTAAAATTAATTTTATTCAATACTGGCTGTTCCCCGCGACTTCGCCCGTGTGTAATTTAGGATTTTAGTTTTTATGCGAGAAACCCTAATTATTTTTCTAAAATAAATGTAGCCTAAGTTACTCCTTATGACATCAGCTATCTGCCAGTGAAAGTCCCGTCAAAATCGGTCCAACCGTTTCGGAGATTAGCCGGAACAAACAGACAAGCAGACAGACAGACATACAGACCGACAGACAGACAGACAAAAATTTAAAAAAGTGTATTTTTTTTTAAAAACGTAACCCCCACACTAGGACTTTCTCCTGTATCGTGGAGGCAGTTTACAAACATAAATTGCACGAGGACATACATCCAGACCCGGAACAATTATTTGTGGGCCACACAAATACTTGTTCCGTGCGGGAATCGAACCTGCGGCCCCCAGCGCAGCAACCCATTGCTAAGCCACTGCGCCACAGAGCCGTCTATAATATTGTTATAAGTACCGTACTTTCATATGCATTTAGTAAAACGCTGTAATTTTGACATTACCTACAGACCAATTTTTTTTTTTTATTATTTTTTAATTATTAGTTCAATTTTATTTATTTGTATAGATGTATACATTAAGAAGTAGTTTAAAACAAGCTTGCGTTCTGTCGAGATCTACAAATCACCACTCAATCTAACCATAGTGTCCCATGGCACCATATCACGTTTATCAAGTCGCATTCTCAATTCTATGACACGTATTCATTGTTTCTGTAGCTTACAAACAGGGAAAGCTAAGTTAGTGAACACTTCGGTGGATTTGTTTAATTATCTCTCTCTCTCTCTCTCTAAATATATATATATATATATATATATATATATATATATATATATATATATAAGCGAAATACCACTGACTGACTGACTCATCACGAGATCTCTAAAACTATACACTCGACTGACTTGAAATTTAGTATAGTTACTCATTTCGTAATGTAGATGCTCACCAAGAACGGTTTTTTTCGATAGTACCATAAAAAAACCGCACTTACCTTAAACTTTCCCTGCTTGACGAGGAAAACTGGAGTTTCAGGCATGGCGAGGAACGCGATCAGATGCAAAACGGGAACAGCAGTGCACATCCACATCACGGCCGCGAAGGATAACACGTCACCAGCCACGTACACAATCAAGTAGCCCAGGTTCTGTGATAGGATGAAAAGCGATCCCAGTGCTCCTCTGACATTGTCCGAAGCTATCTGTTGAAAATTGACTCGTTATTTATTTTCACCTGCCCATAACACAATATAGGTGCTATCGAATTCGTAGGAAAGTGTGGCTCACAAAATTTGTACCATAACGCTCTAGAAAGAGTAACACATTGGACGTTATGTAACACGCTAGAACTCTGTTAAAGCAGGACTATATTTGTACTAGAACTTATTAAAAATCTTACCTTATTTACGAGTACAAATAATATTATTATAAATATTGGCATTAATTCTTAGTTGTTTTGTTCTGACTCATACCTAAATAGAAATAAACATCAATCAAATTGTAACGTTTTGTTAAACCTAAAGAGGAACTTTGTTTCCATATTAATGTTAGAAATTTTAAAGTAATATCAAAATAGGGAATATGACTTATTTCTCCATTAAGACTAAAGTTTTTTTTTGGGGACATCACTAGAATCCTTGAGCACTTTTTTTCAATATTTTTATTAGAGTTTTCAAGTAACGAAGATCGTGTCCGAGGCGTGCAAAGTATTAAGAACATTAGCAAGATTGTAACTAGGTTTAAACTCGCAAGTTTGCTATCAAAGAGTGATCCTTCTATTCTTGTAGGTATTATTATTTATTCTATGTTTATAAGTAATTCAAAACACGCCGCTTTCATACGTTTTATATGAAAACGTTTTGAAACGGCATTATGCCTGCGCCACGCCTGTGCCGTGCCTTCACTTTATGCCGCTTCTGTATAATTTGTATCTTAAAGATAAACATTGAAATACGAAAATACGATCTGTGATACAAACCTTTATCACAAATATGAAAATGTGTATAATAGCCGTATGCTTATTCACAGTACGCGAGCAACCCGGGTTCGATTCCCGCCGGCACTAATGAAATTGTAAATTGCAATTTTAAGTGCTAATTTACCACGTGCTCGCCGGTGAAGGAATATATCGTGTGGAAACCTATCTGAAAAACAAGAAAAAAATATTTCGAAGACCTGTGCCCATCAATGGGACGACGTTACATATCTTTATATATAAAATTTACGTGTCACATTGTTTGTCCGCGATGAACTCCTAAACTACTGAACTGATTTCGATGAAATTTTGCACACTGTGTGCATTTTGGTCCAACTTGAGAGATAGGATAGTTTTTATCCCGCTAAATTACCTTCTAAAATTTTTATTGTGAATTTAAGGATTTTTATAGGAAGGGTCGTTGGAAAGGGCAGAACAACGTCTGCCTGGCGAGCTAGTATGTATATATGTATACGATATATATATATGATAAGGCCGTGATATAGTTATATCTCTAGGGATGTAGCTATATACAATAATATAGTTATAAAGCGGTTCATAACTATGTTACTAGACTAATCTAGTGAAATAATTATAATTGTAGTTTGTTTGTAATTTGGTAGTAGTTACGACTAACTTTTGACTTATACTTTTTGAAATTAGAAAATAAAATTCTTTCAGTATTATATTTTATATCGTTATAATGTACGCGGCTTTAGGGTGGCCAAAGAGCCACCCCAGTCGCACCTTAACCTACTGTCAAAAAAGGAACATGAACAATAACACAAAAGAAACGTCAATGTCGCGAAATTTGTTTCTCTTTTACATTCAGTTTACAATTATAATCATTTCCCTAAATTAGTCTAGTAAGATAGTTATGAACCGGTATATAGCTATATCCCTAGAGCTATAACTATATCACGGCATTAACTATCTTACTGCGACACAGACTGTGACTTTAACTTCACCGTAACAACACACCATATAACTTCACTAGTGTCTTTACTAATGCCGCCGTGTAAGATAATTAACACTTTCATTGTCCGGTTTGCAGACACAATAGTAATACATTAGCAATGACCTATATATAGTGCACGGGACAGCGAAAGGGTTAAGAGAAGAGAATCTATTGTTCCACGTCATCCCATGGGTTTTGCTAAGAGACGCAGAGGGAAACTAAAATAGAAGAGCTTAGGATTTTGTGTTTGTCAGTGCGCTTCACCATCTTAGGCTACATCACCACTTACCATCAGGTGGGATTGTAGTTAAGCGCTGTAAGAATAATGTAATATAGAAAAAGAATATGGGCAGCAGCATCTCTCCGATAACAACTCGAAATAATAAAGAAATGCGGTAGATAATACATATCATATTGAATTCAAGTACCCTAATATTTTTCAATTCCAAGAACACCATCGAAACTAAAATATTAAGTCTTAAAATAAAATGTCATTTTATTGACAAACAAAAAAACAATATACGTGGTAGAGCCTTGCTGCAACTATATTAGTAGTATAGTTGTAGCACGAATGGGTCGGTTCGACCGGGGAAGGACCACGCTCTCACAGAATACCAGCGTCAAATAGCAGCTTAACACTGCTGTGTTTCGTACGGTGAGTGTAGAGAACTGGGGGCCCTTTTTACTGGAAACGAGGCATTCCATCTTAGTCCTCACGGATGGCAACGCATCTGCATTTTGATTCGCAAACGAGGATAAATGTAGATGAATATGGGCCACAGCAGCCACTTACCATCAGGTGGACTGTGTGCTCGTTTGTCACCCTATACTATAAAAAAAAAGAAACCTGCTATAAAATTTTATTTCATAAATTTTATAAGCAATAAAAAGGCGTGATTTAAGCACTTGCCTCGGTATTCGAGTATTATGATAGCTCGAATATTGAACCGATATTCGAAATTTTTATTCGAGTTTTATGTATACTTTAATTTGGGAACTAGAGTAGGTACATGAGTACCGACACGGTGCTCGGGTCTACTAGACTTGGCACATCGTTAAATCCGTCTGCCATGCGCGTCGCTTACACCAATTATTCACTACTACGAAAATTGTATTTTAATAATACGTCAAATGCATTCATCAGTTGACCGCCTTTTTTGTTGAGTTATTGTTCATCTCTATTAAGAGCTGTGGTAGTTAGTAGCGCTGCTAAGCGCTGACCGTAAATTTAAGAGTGCGAGAGTAATCCAGGTTTGATCCCCGCAGGCACCAATGGAACTTAATTGCGATTTTAAGGTGGTGATCCTTAATATCGTTAGGGAACCTGCATGTATAAGAATTAAATAATACTTCGCAGAAGTTCACCAACACGCGTTGGGGCAGTGCGTCGGATTTCTTTGCTTAGGCAATTCTCAAAACCTCCTAACTTCTGAACACGCCTCTGAAATATTTTTTTCTTATTTCTCAGACATGCAGGTTTTCTCACGATGTTTTCCTTCACCGCAGAGCACATGATATATCAGCACTTAAAACTGCAATCAACAATTTAATTGGTGCAGGCGTGGATCGAGATCGACACCGAGTTGCTCGCGTACTGTGAAATTTACAACGAGCGCTTAGCCCTTGCTCATAGTGTCCAGCAGTGGGAACCATAAAAGCTGTAAATTTTCTTACCTCTTTTAAGTAGAGTGGCGTGACGACATAGCAGCCGGCGCACGCCAGTCCCGCCACAGCACGCGACGTGATAAGCGCCCACGGCCGCAAGGAGAACAGCGTGATTACCCAACTTATCTGTTGGAGATATAATATTTGTTTTTTTTTTATAAAATTTAGAAGAAATGCGGGCTAAGAGACTTAAAAATTAGGTATTTGAAGAAACAATCGCTGTTGCTCTGCGAGCGCTCGGCATCCGATAAGGACAACCGCAGATCCGACTGAATAGCCTAAGTAAAAAAGGCATAATTTGAGGTTTGGGTCCCTACCATTTCCTCCTCCAATATTGGACCAATTTAAAAGATATTTCATAATATGTATAAGAAGGATATATAACGTGTCTCTATGTTTTAATTTTTTCAGTATTAGCAAATTTGATATATTATCAAATTTGAACACTAGGCCTCTGTCGGCTGTCTGTTGTTGACAGCGGTCTAAGTAGGCAATTTTGAGCATTTTGTAAGGTTTCTAGAGCTTATAAAGATAATATATCATCAAAAAGGAAAACACAGGGACATATAAGCGCTTGATATTTATTTTATTGTAAAAATTAATTACTATCTCTCTTACAAAGCAATAAGGACCGTGGCCGAGCTCACTTGACTACTCTAGCGCCATCTATTATCTATCTACGGAAGCGGTTGCGATGTATATCGATATGAAAATTTGACGTGCTAAATACATCGTTCTTTATTTAATACATTTCCATAGATGTCGCTACATGGTACCCCTAAGTAAGATTGACGAAGTCATTGGGCTCTAGTAAGATACAATACAGAAAGAAAACAGGCGAGAGCGTTTATATGGACAAAAGGCCACCCGCATTTTCTCTTAATTGACAAACGTCCATTGCAGTCCATGAACACCTAACTTTGAACCAAGAAGGATACAGATGTGTTGTCACCATCTCTGAGGACTAAAGTGGTAAACAGCCACAGCCACTACGAGAACAGCGTGATTACCCAACTTATTTGTTGGAGATATCATATTTGTTTTTGTTTTATAAAACTTAAGCGACAAACGAACTGAAAGTCCACCCGATAACAAGTGGTTATTGTAGTCCATCAAGCCACCTACAGCATATTTCAAACAAAGATGGCTACAGATGCGTTGCCACCATCTCTGAGGACTAAGATGCCTGTGAGGCATTCCATCTTTAGCCAGCTTGTAAATAAACGGACTCTCTATGCACAAACACAAACAGGTAAGAGGGATCAGGCCTCTATCACGTATCCTATTATATATCTTATAAGTTAAAGCCTGAATTACATAATTTACGAATATGTAATAAGTTGTAACATATTCGTAAATTATATAATTGAGGCATATTTCATTCCGAATAATCAAAAGATTGCGCATAGAGGTGAATGTCCTTAATAACCTGTCTTAAATTAATAGCGTCGGGTTGTATGGTCGCTATACCTGTGACTTGTTAAAAAAAAGTTGGGGAAGTTTTTCAATAAACGCCAGATGGTAGACGAAGGCAACACGAATTGAAACGAAAAAAATATTTGATGTTAAATCGGACCGGTTGGTTTAACTTCTGGGAAGGTTTGTTAGGTAAGTAATAATTTAGAAGTGTTGACAATTGTGGAATTTGTGTTTTTTTGTAATTGGACTGAATTTGTTGTGCAGAACAGTTTCAACAAACGAAACAAAGTTATTTAGATTTGAAAGATACTTGAAAGATACTTAATAGTAAAATAAAGAAAAATATGAATTTTTCTTGAGGTAAGCTTTATTATATCAGGTTATCCGGGCAAAAACAAATGAAAACTTTATATTTAAACACTGCAAGGTACTCAATATCCATGATAAAGTCCAATATCAATTGTTAAAAGAACAATTCTTTAATTTATGTACACAACATATAGTGTCAAACAAAATTCAGACCTGCAAAGTAACTCAAAAAAAATTAATAACAATACCATCCAAAAATAAATATGGTGAGCGCACCAGCGCATACATAATACCTACCTCGCTTAATAAATGGTCTGGATAATACATTTAGAAGTGAACTTAATTAAGTTAACATAAAGTATAAATTAAAATGTTATTTCCTTAACAAAAATTAATTGCTATCCCCATTTTTGTAAATGTAGACGGAACGGCACGCAATACAAACCTGCGTGGTTTTTCGTTGTGCCGCATAGCAATATTGTAACAATTTTTATCTAATAATAAATTAAAAAAAAAAATGTTTATTATTTTAAGGAGAATTGAATGTTGATTTTGAGATTACTTGTTAATTTTTAGAAGTCTTTAATACTTAAAAATAAACTGAAAAAAAAAACAGCATCTGTAATTTCTGCACAACACTGTCCAAGTATAACCTAACGTAAATATAAAAATCAATTGTTGTCCGTTAAGTCTCACAAAAACTCGAAAATAGCTCGACCGATTTTGATGAAACTTTTTGTGTGTTTGAGTGGGTCTCTGGATGGTTCAGATTCACAACTGGAACCGGCAATGGCGCTATTGTCGAGATCAAAAAATCACCCGTGCGAAGCCGGGGCGGATCCCCAGTGTTACGATAAAAAGAGAACAACATGTTAAATAGTTTTTACTCCTTGTTTCAAAAAAAAAACCAGAAGATGGGCATCTTCTGGTTTGTTTTCCTCTGTGGCCTCTTAGGACTCCTATGGTACAATACGGGGTAGTGAATATTCTTACACCGCAAGTACACAGTATTCCACGGAAATGTTTATACGTGGTAGAGCCATGCTGCAGCTATATTAGTAGTATAGTTGGAGCACGAATGGGTCGGCTCGACCGGGGAAGGACCACGCTCTCACAGAATACCAGCGTAAAATAGCAGCTTAACACTACTGTGTTTCGTATGGTGAGTGTAGAGAACCGGAGACACTTTTTACTGGAAAAGAGGTATTCCATCTTAGTCCTCACGGGTGACAAAGCATCTGCATTTTGAGTCTTTATTGAGGATAGGTGTAAATGTCTATGGGTCACAGCGACCACTTACCATTAGGTGGACTGTGTGTTCGTTTGTCACCCTATCCTATAAAAAAAATTATCACACTAATATTTCCAAGAAAGTTAATCCCAGATATCTAAAGATAGTTTTAGAATGAAGTATGTACTAGGTGAGTTATAATGAACGGTTATTGTCACTGTCAACAGCAATTACCCGCAGTGATTTGTTACCAATGCCATGATTTATGTGTCAAGATTAATGTTTGCTGTGATAAGCTAATTGAGATTGTATAATTTGACCTTATAGTACGTTTTATATTATAATCAAGTCATTCCCCGCGACTTCGCCCGCATGTGATTTAGGGATTTTTTTTGTGCAGAACTCTAATTATTTTGCTAAAATAAAAGTAGCCAAGTTACTCTTTATAACATCAGCTATCTGTCAGTGAAAGTCCCGTCAAAATACCTATGGGATCTATATTAATAAGATTTATTTATCAATTTTTCAATTTCACCACTTCATTACAGCCCTTCCCAAGTGCTCTGGTGAACATGGGCCTCCCTCAAGGAATGCCACAATGCACGGTCCTGAGCTACCTGCATCCATTGACTTCCTGGATGTCTTACCAGTTCATCACTCTATCTAGTGGGAGGTCGCCATACACTTCGCCTACCTGTACGATGCTGCCACTCGAGAAACTTTTTGCCCATCGGTTGTCGTTTCTTCGAGCTATATGGCCGGCCCATTGCCAATTCAGCTTGCTAATCTGTTGGGCTATGTCGGTCACTCTGGTTCTACTGCGGATATCCTCATTTCTAAGTTTATTTCGCAGAGAAACCCCGAGCATAGCCCTCTCCATAGCTTGCTGAGCAACTTTGAGCTTCCTTACACGGACAGCAGTGAAGGACCCCTCTCAGTTCCATAAGTTATCACTGGCAACACGCACTAGTTGTACAATCTCGTTTTCAAGTTTTGAGGTATACCTGACTAGAAGATGTACCGTAATTTCCCGAATGCTGCCCAGCTGAGATGAATCCGTCGATTGACCTCTCGGTCGAAGTTGGACTTATTTAGTCTGTTATGATATATTTATCTGTCTGGTTTCTGACTTTTTATTAGTATATAGATATATCCCGCACGGAACAAGTATTTGTAAATCCTAGTGTGGGGGTAACGTTTAAAAAAAAATAAAAAATATTGTGCTGCATATCGAATTTCGTTCACGGCGACTAGCCTCAACGGAGACTAGTCATTTGCGTAGGACGGGCTCTTTACTCTGTGACAGGATTATAGTGCCCGAATGTATGCGCAAACATTGGTGCGCTCTCTATTCCCTTACTCTCATAGACCGATGGGACGGTAGACCGACACCAAGCGCAAGACCAACTGCTTTACGGGCTTTCCGAGGTACGAGGTCGAGATACCGCCAACTTCCTGACTCCGGGCTGCTACCGAGAATTTACTGACAGAAAAACCCAATACTAATATTGGCTCGACCCGAAATTCGACTCCGGGTCAAGTCCAAGGTTATCCAAAAAATAATTTCAGACTTACTGTTACGGCCAACAGCTGCCTATCCCAGGAGTAGAATCCTTCGCGGCCCATAGACGAAGAAGCTACAGGCAGATGCTAGTCGGGCGTCCTCACGCCATGGGTTAAAAGTCTAATTACACTAAATAATCCGGGGGGAGCGTTACAATTATTGAACAGAGCTTACTTACCTCTATTCAAGGCGACTGGTCCCTCAGGATTCGGTCAGGTCTCGTGTGGATGTATTGTGCTAGAAAGTAAAGATCAGTGATGTGTATTTGGGTGTGGCTGGTAGTGTTATTGACCTTATTTGACCGTTCCCCCTGCAGCAGTTCGGCCCTCAGCTCCTCTCCAAGCTAAGGTCGCCTTCCGCAGTCACTTTCTTCCTTTGTTACGATTGACTCGCGAAAATGAACACAGAACGTACGGGTCAAAGGTCACCGTTATTTCTAGAATATTAACTACCGCACTAGTAACTAATACAGTCGAATCCATTTATACAGATTCTGCGTTAAACCTAAAGTCCCGGGTAAACTCTCAACACGCGCTACCATTCCCAGTGGTATATTTACTATACGCGCCTAACATAAAATTAGATCTAAGAGCTCCCAAACAAAAGGACTGCCTTCTCTTTCGACGCGAAGAAGACTTCTAATTTTTCGCTCTCGACTCCCACCTTTCAGCAAGCTCGGACGTTCAACACGCACGAACGTTATTCCGTATCGACCGAGCCGAGTGCCATCTAACGTCGATGCCTGACACTAACGCTTTTGCGTGAACAAACCCCCGTCCCGGACATAAGGATTTAGGTCCGCGAGCAAACCGGTCAGCGTGACAGGGTCGCGACGGCAAGTTGCAAGATCGAATCTACAACCAAACTAGGCCACCTTACGCACCCAATCAGATCTTGCAACCCTGACCAACGCCTCAAAATTACAGCCCCAACGTGGGCTAGCCGGAGAGTTGAACTGGATGCCCTTCCTGGTCATCGCAGCACATAAATAAGTCCTATTCCTAGACAGAAGTCAGACGACCTCCTTCAAACACCTATCTGCGCTCCTATGATTAGTTCCGCAACTCGATCGGATCAGGTCTGCAAACAGCGATGCGACACGAAGCGGCCCAGAGGGACCTTCAAGCTTCAGTGCAGAGAGCACCCCAAATTCCCCATGAACGTCGTCTGTGGAGAGCTGAACGAAACGCACAGATGGTCCCTAGCAGGTGATCCTATGCTCATATTTCAACTAATTTTTCAAAAGCATCAATGTTCAATTACAGAATTAATTAAAACAAGTAATCACCGATGCACATAGGTCAACTTGGCAAAGTAAACAAAAATAAACGTAAGAGACAGCCCTATTTCTTATTTCAAATAAATATCTTAGACAGTGCCAACAAAATCTAAACCAAAAGAGAATTGACTTCTATTTCCTTCGGCAACCACAGGGTTATCTAATTTCAACCTTCCTTATCACAAAGCAAAATGATTAAACACTATCACAAGCATTAAAAAAGGGCACACAATTTAATCTCAATTTTCCGTGCAACAATAAACGCAGTGATCAAATGTATTTACAAAAAATATGCAGCAGCATTTAAAGGAGTATTTTAAATTCAATTCTCTTAATCATAACCGCTACAATATGAATTTCGCGGAAAACCCAAAAGCATTTTAATTTAAATTTAAAGAATTTTTAACTAAGTGCTCGACCAAACCAAATCCAATACCCCTTGAGAGCGTGATTCAACTCTCCAGGGGGTCCTAATCTTCCCACCACCAAGTGGAGGCCACACCGCGTGAACCCGATACTAACAGAGCGCAACCGCTAACGGTCGCCACTCGGGTTGTACGCCCTCACTGAGGCCGTCGGCAACAGAACAGCTTGACAAGTGGACTGTTGACGGCTTAAAGCTCAGTAGAGGCAGCCATGGTGGGAGCTAAGGCGGCAGCTAGCTAGGGCCACCTCCATCAAATGGGGTACAGTGGTACACCAGTCGCGGCCACTCAGCTAACGGGAGTGAGAAGGGTCCAGCGGACCGATGAGTGGCCGTGAAGTTCCTCTTCGCACGCTGAGGGGGGGTGATGACACCCCCGCCCCTGGGGGAATTACCCCCCGACTGGTCGGGGGAGGGACCCCTTCCAAACCTAGGGGTCTGTTGGCTAGCCGGCGGGCGCCGAGCGTCGCCCGTCAGAGGGCGTGGCGGAGCGCCCCCGCCCGTGGGGGTCGAGGGCCTGGCAACGCCCCGAGAGGAGACGCCGTTCGCACCCAGGCACAGTACGGCATGGTGATTGCCCTGGCAATGCAGACAGGGCCGCCGGTGCGGACAGTCTCGCTGGAGGTGCCCTTCCAAACAGGAGTAGCACCAGCGGCGCTCCTTGGCGATAGTTCGCCTAGCCGGACTCGGCTTACCTAATAATTTTGGGCAAGACGTTACCCGGTGATCAGATGCTCGACAATAGGAGCAGGGGGGGGGGGGGGGTTGACGACGACTTGCCCGGCGGATTTCGCCTCTCTCTGGGCACGGCTCGTAAGTCGTCGACGGTGCCCGCCGCGTGCTCGATCTGTCGGCACTGCTCCTCCAAAAACCGCAACAGGTCATAGAAGGGCGGAATATAGGAGGCCTCGTCCCCGCCGTACCTCTCCTCAAAATGCATTCGAAGGTCGAGAGGTAGACGGGACAGCACGATGCGGAGCAACAAGAAGGCCCATTCGCCCACTGGTACATCCAGCCGCCTCAACATATTACAGGCCACCAAGACTGGATCCAACAGGTCCGGACGTAGTCTGGCCCGGTCACTAAGCAGCGGGAGGCTCAGAAGCTGCTTAACATGTTCGTCCGCAATTCGCCGGACGTTGGCGTATCTTCTGACTAGGAGGTCCCGAGCAGTCTGGTAGGCGTCGTCCGACAAGCTCAAATGGCTGACAACGTCCAGGGCCTCCCCCTCCAGTGAGGCCAGGAGGTACGCCATCTTCTGGCTCGGGGTCAAGTCACTCCGGGCGTCCACTAGGCCGTCGAAAAGACCAACGAAGGTCAGCCACTCGGAAAGGACCCCGGAGAACTTTGGCAAGTCCAGAGTTGGGAGTCGTCCCAACAGCTCCGGCTGAGGCTGCTTCCGAAAGGACTCGGGCAGGCCACTCGTCCGAGCTTCACGCACCTCCTCGGCATACCTGCCTTCAGCCTCGATCAACTCGTCCGTGAGCCACAAGAACTGCTCGTAGTCTGCGAAGCAGGAGTCCAGGACTCCCTTTTCCACATCCGAATCCTCAAGCTCAGCGTAAGCCTCCTCCACTGCAGCCCTTCGAGCATCGACCTGCTCGAACCGCTTCATCAAATTATGAACCCTATCCGGTCGACCTATCAAAGCATGGGCGCTGGTGGCCCAGCGTAACTCAGTCCGCAGGCAATGGATTAGCATCTTGGGCGAGGACATCACTACTAAATACAAATTACGACGCCGCTCGAGCACAATTACAAAAATAACAAATAAAAAATACAAAAATTAACAGCTAACTAATGCAGTTCCTATCAAATCGAGTTGAATAGAATGTACACAAATAAGAACCGCTATTTATCAAATCGAACACAAGTTAGTACAAAAGAAAAGGCAAATCAAATTAACAATAACAAATACTAGTGCGATCAAATCAAGTTAAATTCAAATTACGTAAATACAAATTACCACTCTTTAGTTCAAATACAAATTACAATACGATAACGAAGATACACATCAACAAAAAATGCCTTGCTCGGAAATCGACCCTTCGATAAGTAATACACCACAAATATCCGCAACGATAATTAACCGATTACGCAAAAATAACCATCTACCTACATGACGCAAACTCCCGCTTGCGCGCGAACCAGGCGTGGCTTTTCAAATTTACCCGCAAACAACAAAGCAAGCCAACAAAGAAAGGAATTTTATTATTACGTATATAATAAAAAAAAATATTTTTACGTATTACGAACGGGCGTGATTGTAGACACAAAATTAAACCAATCAACCCAACGCTCCCTGCCACCAAAATTATTTAATTTTTATCAAATACTATGGTCGGTGGATCGACCGGGAATCGATCCCAGAACCACGCTCTGCTACCAAATGTTACGGCCAACAGCTGCCTATCCCAGGAGTAGAATCCTTCGCGGCCCATAGACGAAGAAGCTACAGGCAGATGCTGGTCGGGCATCCTCACGCCATGGGTTAAAAGTCTAATTACACTAAATAATCCGGGGGGAGCGTTACAATTATTGAACAGAGCTTACTTACCTCTATTCAAGGCGACTGGTCCCTCAGAATTCGGTCAGGTCTCGTGTGGATGTATTGTGCTAGAAAGTAAAGGTCAGTGATGTGTATTTGGGTGTGGCTGGTAGTGTTATTGACCTTATTTGACCGTTCCCCCTGCAGCAGTTCGGCCCTCAGCTCCTCTCCAAGCTAAGGTCGCCTTCCGCAGTCACTTTCTTCCTTTGTTACGATTGACTCGCGAAAATGAACACAGAACGTACGGGTCAAAGGTCACCGTTATTTCTAGAATATTAACTACCGCACTAGTAACTAATACAGTCGAATCAACTTATACAGATTCTGCGTTAAACCTAAAGTCCCGGGTAAACTCTCAACACGCGCTACCATTCCCAGTGGTATATTTACTATACGCGCCTAACATAAAATTAGATCTAAGAGCTCCCAAACAAAAGGACTGCCTTCTCTTTCGACGCGAAGAAGACTTCTAATTTTTCGCTCTCGACTCCCACCTTTCAGCAAGCTCGGACGTTCAACACGCACGAACGTCATTCCGTATCGACCGAGCCGAGTGCCATCTAACGTCGATGCCTGACACTAACGCTTTTGCGTGAACACTTACCACAAGCATAAGTGACGTCAGCATCGTAGTTATCTTTCTCCCCCATCGGTCCGCGAGGTCTCCCGCCAAGAACCCGCAAAAGATCGGCGGTATGAACGTGACGGAAGCCATCCAGGATATGGTGTCGTCGGAGATGGGTTCTGGCGCGGGACCCTCTGGATCTTGTAGAATCGGCGTCATGGGTGACTGCCAGCCCATCAGCATCCCGAAGTTCATCACTGGGATTGTCACTGGAAATTATTATTACTGTTATTATTTATTATAGTCAGATCTTAAAGCAAAATTCTATCCAGGCCCTATTATCCGACCGCTAAAGAAGAAGTGTAATGTTTACGAGTATATGTATGTATGTTTGTCTATTTTTTTGCCACGCTCTGTAGTCTAAATGGTTTGATGGATTTTAACATATATGGTGCCGTTCGATTAGTCTTAGATGTTGAAATGACAAGGGTATAAAATTTTTCTCTTTTCAGTAACTTGTTTTAGAAGTCGGATTTTCATATTTAATCTTTTTCTCGCCAAAAAGCAATCCAAATTCTGGAAAGAGTAAAAGTTTGAAGTCGCAAGGTCTGGTGAGTGCAGCGGATTAGGAGAGCTTTTTTAACATGGAGACCGTCTGTTGTGCTGTCTCAGACGACATGAGGTCGAGCGTTGTCGTGCTGGAGCAGCGAGAACGAGCGATTGACCAAGGCTGATTGGAGACGTGCGAGCTTCTCCATCATTGTGTTCCGATCTTCATAGTACACATCTATCATCGTGCTATGACCAACGCTGTTTCTTTTGCATATCAATGATACGTTGCAAGCTGATAACATTCATTGCTATGCAGACGACAGCACTGGTGATGCCTTATATACCGGCCGTGCCAATATTTCTCGGGAAAACGTCGCCGAGGACCAGGACAAACTTGCGTCTGAAGTCGAGTCTTTGCTGAACAAAGTTTCGGATTGGAGGCGACTAAATCTAGTCCAGTTCAATCCCCACAAGTTTGCGCGTTTACCGCTAAAAAGAACCCCTTTGTCGTATCTCCTCAGTTTCAAGGCACTCCCCTTGCTGCCTCAGATAGCATCGGAATCATCGGCGTCGACATATCGAATAATGTGCAGATTCGTGGTCACTTGGAAGGGAAGGCCAAATTGGCTTCTAAAAAGCTTAGCGTGCTCAGCAGAGCGAGACAGTATTTCATGCCGGCACATCGCTTGCAACTTTACAAAGCGCAAGTTCGGCCTCATATGGAATACTGTTGCCCAAAGGCCGGGGCACCCCTGTGCCAGCTCCTCCCGCTTGACCGCATCCAGCGCAGAGCGGTTCGAATCGTCGACGACCGAGTTATTTCTGACCGGCTCGAAACACTGGCGCTGCGTAGGGATGTTGTATCCCTTTGATTTTCTATCGAATCTACCACGGGGAGTGCTCTGAGGATTGTTCGGATTAATTTCAGCCAGCCGTCAAATTTCACGAGCGCAAATCGCGTCAAAATTCACGATACCAACCTCACCATCTGGATGCTTGGCGGGTCACAACGGTGGGTTTTACTAGGAGTTTCCTTCCTCGTACAATTTCTCTGTGGAATTGTTTACCACCAGCGATTTTTCCAGTCCAATCTTCAAGAAAACAGCTTTACACCTTTCTAAATGGCCAGCAACGTATCTGCAATTCCCCTGGAGTTGCGGTAGTTTAAGGGCGACGGTAGTCACTTACCATCAGGTGAGCCGCATGCTCGCTTGCCCCCACTTCTATAAAAAAACATCTGCAGTAATGCTCAACCCGTTTGGTAAGAAGCTAGACCACCAAACAGTGACCATCACTTTTCTAGGGGTAAGTTTTCGTTTAGGACATTGTATAAGTGCTGAACCAGAACCCAACCAACTGAGCGCTTATCAAACAGAATCAATTTCTCGTCGCATGCGGCTCAAAATTACTTCGTTTGTGTGCCTGTTGAGCAGAGCAAGCTGCAAGGCACGTCTCGTCGCGTAGGTACTTCGCACTGGCGATCGTTGAGCTTTTGTCAAGCTTTTCCTCTCCAATTTGACGCAATCGTTGTGATGCTAAAGTCGAAAGCTGCTGCTAATTCAGCCGTAGATTGAATATCATTATCTTCCACATAGCTTACCACATTTTATAGGTAAAACCTAACACCTTCCGCTTTAAGATGATACATCCTAAAGATTCTAACTCTATATTATATCACTACCTAACACAACATAATCTTACGAGTTCAAACAATAACATAATAATTTAAAATTTCTACTGTTTTTAAATTAATGCTTAATTTTTTGGCTCAAAGCCTTTTGGAGGTACGGTCACTTTTGGGTTGATTATTAGAAATCACAAAAAAATCGTGTCTGTCTTTGACATTTAACGAACGTCAATAGGCGGCAGATCTAGGAATTCCAGATCGCAAGACCAAAATATCTGAACAAAATTTGAACGTGTCGAGATTTTTGGGGTTGTTCAGATAAACATAAATATTATAAATAAAAATGTAAAGTAAAAAGTCTATTATTTAAATAGGCTACAACAAGATTTAACTCTGTTGACACGTAACAAATTTAAGTACACTTAATTTTTAGGTTGCGGAGTCCACCAATTTGGATCCTTTATTACATAATCGTAGTATTCAGAATATATTTAATATTCAAACAATTTACTTCAAAGTTCGCTCTCATTACTAACTCAGCTTTTATTAAGTCAAAGGCAGCTGTGATGTGAAGAAAAGCCGTTCGTTTGGAGATTTTGAGTTTTGTCGGGAGTCTGGAGATCATTTAAAACGTTGGGAGAATCCAGACGAATCCCGACCATCTGGCAATCCTAGGCGAAGCTAAACAGCGGGAAACCCCGAATCGCTCGCTGATTGTAATATTTTGGCTAAAACGCTTTCTAACTAAATAAAAATATTAATCAAATTGTGCTGTGTATGTTCTCGGATCGATAACTTTCAGTTTTTGTGTGATTGATTTATCTTTTATAAAACTAAATGACAAACGAACTTAGAGTTCACTTGATGGTACGTGGCTACTGTAACCACAGGACACCTGCAAACAACTTCAATCAAAGAAAGCTAAAGATACTCTATCACCTCTGAGGACTAAAATGGAATACCTCACAGCCTGTAATTTTACTCTTTCTCTTTCTCTTTAAAAAAAACTTTTTACTCGCTCTCTATATGCTTTAGATCGGAACACAGCAGTGCAAGCACTGCTATTTGGTGCTACAAACAGGTAAAAGGTAGGTACATACCCATTCGGTCTCTTATCATCATCATCATTAATACAGCCCATCACAAGTCCACTGCTGAACACAGGTCTCCCCCAAGGACTGCTACAGAGCACAGTACTGAACCACCTGCATCCATCGACTTCCTGTCCTGCATGTCTTACCAGTTCGTCAGTCCATCTAGAACCATTTCAATACGGACCATACGGTCTCCTCTGCAGAAAAGGAACTATTAGGAGCTAGAAAACCTCCTAAAATCTTGATTCGATGTGGGAACATTATGTTTTAACTAAGTATAAGTACACTGAACCAGTTTTTGGTATTAAACTAACGGAGCGACGTATTAACATTGTGATTAGACTCATTAATAAAAAAACACGCTATCAGTATAACCTCCTGTTCCACAATTCACTCAGCGATGACCAGCCAATCAACCTCATCGACCTTTCTAGTACTTCCGCCATCGGAAACGATATTGTACTACCTAACTACGGTATTCATGACTAGACAATGTGTCATCTATAGTATCTTTAGATGGAAATTTTTCAACACTTAAATCGCTCTTATTTAACCGACTTCAAAAATGAGGAGGTACTCAATTCGACTGTATTTTTTGTAGATGAAGCGGTTTCAATGATTCTTTTTTCAATTGAAATCTTATGCTTCTCATGTAGTTCTATATAAATTTGATCAATGTCTGACCAATAGTTTTTGAGTTATCCTTAATCATTTACACTCACCGGCACGGAAACTTGGCCACTCGTGAATTTGCTGATTATTTGCACTGAAACGTTTTTTTAACAGTAAATTAAGGGTAGATGAATTCAATAAGCGTCTCTAATGGTTTTAGAACGTAGAAATTTAATGTTTACTTCACCGAAATTTTTCTTTTCAAGATTACATGTTTTCACTAAAATTAACATCTTTCCATTGTCACTTTAAAAACACTACAAAGTTAAAAATTAAGTCTGTTTCTTTATTGTCTATCAGTTTTAATATCGGGTGTTTCCTCCTCTACCCTGATAACCGCTTGCATTCGATCTGGCATGCTTTGAATGATGTTTCTGACATCAACTTGCGGTATGCTGTCCCAAGCGGCCAGCGCTGAATTTCGGAGCTCATTTAGAGTTTGTGGCGGTTTGGAGCTGGACTTTATCTTTCTTTTGAGCATACCCCGTACATGCTCAATTGGATTTAAGTCCGGGCTACGAGCTGGCCACTGTAATTTTTGTATTCCAACCTCTTCCAGATATTCCTCTACACAATGTGCGACGTGCGGGCGTGCATTATCGTGCATGAGGAGGAATTGGTAGTGTCCAATGAATCCCGAATAAGGCATTACGTGCTCCTGAAGAACTTCCTCGATGTATCGAGTAGCTGTAAGCCGATTATCGACGATGACCAACTCTGTACGTGCGTCGGAACTTACACCTCCCCATACCATTATTGAGCCTCCATGGAAACTCACAGTTTGGGTGGTGGTAATGGGTAGAAACCTCTCTCCTCTTTTTCTCCACACTCGTTCTCGACCGTCTGGAGCACGTAAAGCTATTCGACACTCATCTGTGAACAACACTCTAGCCCATTGCTCGTGGGTCCAATTGACATGTTCTCTTGCGAACTGAAGTCGGGCTACTCGGTGCTGTCTGAGAAGTTCTGGGCCTCGTGCTGGTCTACGAGCTTTTAAATTTACTTCCTCCATTCGTCTTCTCACCGTACGCTCACTAACATTAACGCCTCTTGCGATTTGGAGCCGCTGGCGTATCTCAACAGCGGTTAGGTAGCGGTTTCTCAAAATCTCCATAACAATAAAACAATCGTCCCGGGCCGATGTGCACCTTACGCCCCCACTGCCTGTATATCGATGTCGGTTGTACAAAATTTTTAATTTTGCCACTTGTTAACTAGGGTACATGTCTATATATATATATATATATATATATATATATATATATATATATATATATATATATATATATATATATATATATATATATATATATTCTTTCTCTTTTCTTTCTTTTATTATATTCATCATCAGAAGGTAGTTGTAGTATTATTCATTTATTCTATAGAACAATATTACATTGTATTGGAAATTTATTACATGGATAAAGACTAACATTTACATGCAATTATCTTAAATAAAATTACAATCGAATAAAGTTTAAACATTATTTGACAAATTAATTAAATACTTTTCATATCATAATCTTTATATATAAAAATTACGTGTCACGTTGTTTGTCCGCGATGAACTCCTAAACTACTGAACTGATTTCAATGAAATTTTGCACACTGTGTGCAGTTTGGTCCAACTTGAGAGATAGGATAGCTTTTATCCCGCTAAATAACCCTCGGAATTTTTTATTGCGAACTTATGAATTTTTTATAGGAAGGGTCGTCGGAAAGGGCAGAACAACGTCTGCCTGGCGAGCTAGTAGATTATAAATTATACAGTACATAAACAATAAAAATTAACATTCATTCAGTTTATTTTTGTCATTTAGATAATGGTCAGCGGAGTTGCAGCTTTTATTAATTAATAATGATTTTAATTTATTTTGAAAATTGTGGTGGTAATAAATAGTTTTAAATGAGGTAGGCAAAGAATTAAATAGTCCAATAGCTTGATATATAATGAGGGCATCCACGACTTTTTCTGCCACCAGGGCGGCGCCACTTTAGAGTGAGGTAAAATATTTGACAGATTTCATAGCGGGGACGATAATTTCTTGGGAAAACATAATCTTTAAGGTTTCTTTCTGTATTATTAGTTATATTTTATATTAATTACGTTAGAAATGAATAAACCAAACTATAAATATAACTAAAAGGCGTCTTTTAAAAAAAAAGAGTTTTAATGTGTAAAAGAATTAAAAATCAAACCACTGACGCATTGTGTTGTGTATTAATATAATACTCTAGATAATGATAAACTATTATTTAAAACTAATTTCGCAATTAACTGACACTGTGTAACAAAAACTTTACCTCAGTCACAACTAGCGACATCTGGTGAGTGGAAGATTATTAGCCCTCATTCTGTGACGTACAACATTCAATGTTGTTGTAATTTTTAAATCTTTTCGACTTTTTCTTTTATGTTTCATATTTGTGAAAGTTCTTTACTAAATGAGTAAGTTAATCTAAGATATATAGAGAGGGGACCGTTAATATGATAAGATTTCGGAAATGTCTCTTACACGACTAGGGTTACCAGATGAAAAAATTAAAAGTCCGGAGAAGAGGCCTGATTTCCATTTAAAAATCCTGAGATTTTTTTACAGTTTGAGAAGAAAAACTTACTTAAAAAGGCATCTTCACATATTAAGTATGATAAAACTTTTTAAGTACCTACTTGGATTTTTTTTATAGGATAAGGGTGACAAACAAGCACACAGTTCACCTGATAGTTAGTGGTTGCTGCGGCCCATAGACATCTACATCTATCCTCTATTACAAATCAAAATGTAGATGCGTTGTCACCCGTGAGGACTAAGATGGAATGCCTCAGTAAAAAGGGCCTCCGGCCACCTGCAATCACCAAGCGAAACGCAAACATAAACCTATACTTTACGCTGGTTTTCTTTAAGATCGCGGTACCACCCCGGTTCGAGCCGGCCCATCCGTGCGACAGCAAAAGCAGCCGCGTGGCTCTACCACTGTTGAAAATGCATATTATATATTATATAATAGCAGATAAATAAGTTTTGATTTTAATTGTGGAATTATTACCAAAGGAAAATTATTTTTAGTTTGTTTAACTTTGTTTTACAGAGATCTTTAAAATGTAAGCTGTATTATATCGAAAGTTCTAAAAATCCTGAGATTTCATGAGGTTTGCAAAATCCAGCCGCAATCCAGAGAAGAGTCTAAAAATCCTGAAATCTTAGGACAAATCCTGAGATATGGTAACCCTATACACGACTCAATTCGTGGAATACGTAACATGGTACGGATCGCTCTTTTTTGTAATACAAACGCTGCCTTAATATTATACTTATAACTGTTGCGCCAGGATATTATGCTATAACGTAGATTCTACTAGAGAGACTTATGATGTTATTGTTAACCTTTAGTACTATATGTATTATGTCCTTTTTTACTAAACGATTTCTTCCTACTACCATTTACAATATGCCAGATTTCTTTATTTGAGTTTATCGCCAACTCAATTTTACTTTGTATAGCTATTTGTATTGCTTTTCTCAATATCTTTATATATAAAAATTACGTGTCACATTGTTTGTCCGCGACGAACTCCTAAACTACTGCACTGATTTCAATGAAATGTTTCACAGTGTGTGCAGTTTGGTCCAACTTGAGGGATAGGATAGTTTTATCCTGATAAGTGACTCTCAATTTTTTTTATTGTGAATTTAATAATTTTTTTAGGGCACATGGTCATCGGAAAGGGCAGAACAACGTCTACCTGGTCAGCTAGTTATTCTATATATTTGTATATATGACCTTTTATATTTATCTGCAAACACTCCATTAGATATATTAACATAAACTTTTCATCTTACTCGATACCCTAATACATTTAGTGATCCATTGTAATCTCTTGGACCAATTTTTCTCGTTTTTTTCTTATAACAGTTGTTGAAAGTATAAATCAATTTATTTAGAAAATAATTTATTCCTAGTTTGTACCAATTTTTTCTGCAAATTTGCTTTCTAAGCTCTGCTGAGTTCTGGTCACTTAAAACTCTACGACTAATTTTAATACATTCATTCATGTTACGATTCATTTGATTTTCCAATTCTGGCAAGACCATTATGCTCTACCCTACTGTCAATATTTGTAATATCCATATCAGTAATTACATGGTCAAGACAATATGTTACATCATGGCATAAAAGGTTGCTGAGTCAATTAAATATTTAAAATTATAACAAGTTTCAAAAATTCATTTTATTGTTTATCATTATTCAATAAATAAATGTTGAAATCACCGCATAAAATGCATTTTGTACTAAAAAAATGTTCCAAAAATCGCTCCAAACGTTCTGTTATGTATCACGTTGTTTGCGTCGTGGACACGTTCCATAAAAAATCAATATTTTTCTGTTATAGGATTTTGATAGCAACAACAAACAAATATTCAAGTTCAAGTCTTTAATACCACAAACTTCAAAATGTTCAGACTTATATAGTTTTTTGCAGAAGGCATCTTTTCCATTTTATATAATTTAAATCCAATATCATTGAACCACCTCATTTTTTACTAGCTCGGAAATTGTGAGCTACTAATTTATAACCCTCTAATTTAAATAAAAGAGCTGAAACGTCATTTAAGAAATGTTCAAAAAAACAAACATACTGTAACTCAGATTTTACAGAGTTAATATACAGTTCAATCTCACATTTTTTGGTTGTGGTGGTGTACACAGACATAATCAAAAATATTAATAAAATTTTTTTGGGGCTGCTTATTTAGTTTATTATTATTGACTGGGGATGAGTCGCTCGCGTCCGTAGGCTTCGACCATCTAATCCTAGGCCCACCCTACACGTGTCTCCCGGGTGGTGCTAAACAAGCGACAAAGCCGAAAGAACTGACTCGGCTCCTCGCCGTGTGGTAGCGGCGTAAAAAATACCACACCCTACTTTCGCACCATGAGGCATAAAATTAAAGAAATGGCCCCGAGTTCCCGGCGCCCCTTTAATGGGGCAGGGGTGCGAAGAATCTCCGGGAGGAAAACCGGCGACGAGGTTCGCCAACCGTCACGTTCTGTCCCCCGGAGAGGCGAAAAGTGGATTGCGAAAGCCCGTCTGGCAACATTGAATGTATGTGGAGGAATGAATGATAAGATGGATGAAGTATGCGATATGATGCATGATAGAGGAATAGACGTGTTATGTGTAAATGAGACGAAACGGATGGGAAAGGATGCCACTACACATGACATGTATACCGCGTACTGGTCGGGTGTAGACGAGACCGAGCGGGCATGCCAGGGAGTCGGTATCATCCTTTCAGAAAGAATGGGTCATTGTGTGAAAGAGTATGAATGTGTAAGCCCGAGACTGCTATGGATACGAATGAAAGTGGGCTTAAAGAAGTTGTTTGTTTTAGGGGTCTACGCCCCAGACATGTCTAAGCCCACTTATATCCGAGAGCAGTTTTGGGAGTTGGTAAGGATGGTGCTAATGAAATGCAAGGTTAATGAAAATATTGTGATATTAGGCGATTTTAATGGAAGGGTTGGGGTGAGGAGGCTTGGTTATGAAAGGATATTGGGAACGTTTGGTGATGAAAGTATAAATGAGAATGGTGAAAGCCTTCTCGCCGTATGCGTGGAAAATAATCTTTTTGTGACGAACACTTTCTTTCGTCATAAGAAGATTCACACGTATACATGGGAAAGAGGTGATGATAGAAGTATGATAGATTTCATAATTGTTGATGAAAGAATGAGGAGCGCGGTGGTAGATACAAGGGTTTACCGGGGCTCTAACGTAGGGACGGATCATTACTTGGTCTTATGCCGAATTAATGGTCTTTTCAGACGTTGGAGGCATCGGACATCTGTGTCTACCACTGCGTTACAGCGTATAAGAACAGAGAGGTTACAAGATGAAGGCGTGAAAGAGAAGTTCAAATATAGATTAAGAGAAAATATAAGTGGTATGGCTGAATTGTGTATGAATGATTTAGACTTGGAGACTGTGTGGTACAATGTCAAGAAAGGTTTAGTGGATGCAGCTACCGAAGTATGTGGTGTAAGTAAGAGAACGAATGAAAGGAAAAATAACACGTTATGGTAGGATGATGAGGTACGGATGGAAGTTGAAGCAAAGAAGAAAGCATGGCTAGATTTACTAGCAACCAAGGCTAGTAATTCTAGCAGTATGAATGATGATATTGAAAGGAAAAAGGCAGTCTTTAGAAACCTAAATAAGAGAGTAAAAGAAGTAGTTGAAAGGGAAAAGCAAGAAAGAACGGATAAGAATGATAGAAGAATATCGGATAACTTCCAGGCAAACATTAAAATGTTCTGGAAATTCGTAAGAACTACCAGGGGACATTCAAAACAGCCTAGAATTAATGCTATACGAGACCAGAATGGCTGTATTCTGAATGACAAAGTTTTGAGTTTAAGGAGATGGAAGGAATACTTTGAAAACGTGTTTATGAGTGATGAGACGTTTGAATTAAATGAAATAGAAATTTCGGAAGAAGAGGAAATAGATAGAGATATAAGTATAGATGAAATAATGAAAGCAATGAAAAGTATGAAGGCAGGTAAGGCAGCCGGTTATGATAGAGTATCTCTCGAAATGCTAAGGGCTGGAGAAGGAGTGGTGGCAGACCTGCTGTACGCCTTGTTTAATTTATGTTGGGAACTTAAGCGGGTACCGGGAGACTGGTGCAAAGCCGTGATAGTCCCAATATATAAAGGAAAAGGATCACAGCAGGACTGTAAAAACTACCGTGGTATCAGCCTTCTTAGCATTGTGGGAAAACTGTATGCTAAGGTACTAATTGAAAGAGTTATGAAAGAAACTGATGGAAAAATTTGGGATGTGCAAGCGGGATTTAGAAAGTGAATGGGATGTACGGACCAGGTATTTTCCATGCGCATGATCGCGGAGAAGTTTTTGGCCAAAAACCAAAGAGTTTTTTGTGCGTTCATAGACTTGGAGAAGGCTTATGACAGAGTGGACAGGGATGTGTTATGGCAAACACTGAACTCATTTCGGTTGAGCGCTGGCTTGATACGGACATTGAAGTCTCTATATAGGGACTCCAGTGCTTGTGTCAGGATCAACGGGGCCTACTCGACTGGTTTGGCATCCATAAAGGTGTCAGACAGGGCTGTGTAGCTTCCCCGTGGCTGTTCAACCTATTTGTGGACAGTTGTTTGGAAATTTTGAAAGTAGAAGAATGCGGGTTAAGAATGGGTGAGTTAACAGTCAAATGCCTTTTGTACGCCGATGATCAAGTCATACTTGCGTCGTCGGCAGCCGAGTTGCAAATGATGGTTACATTAATGAACAGGACATTAAAAGAAAGGGGAACGAGAGTGAACGCAAGTAAGACGAAAGTTATGGTTTTTGAAAGAGAAGACAGTAAAACGATATGTGAAATAAGAATAGAAGGGGAGTTGGTAGAGCAAGTAGATGAGTTTGTGTATTTGGGATGTGTGTTTAGCAGGGATGGTAGATATGATAAGGATATAGAACGACGAGTGAATGCAGGAAATAGATTGAATGGGGCTCTACACTCTATTGTGAAAAGTCAGAATGTGTCCAAAAAGGCACGTATGGCAATTCACAATGCTGTGTTGGTGCTTACTTTAATGTATGGTAGTGAAAGTTGGGCGTGGCAGAAGAAGCACGAGAGTAGAATAAATGCTGTAGAAATGCGGTCATTACGTAGTATGCTAGGGCTGAATCTGAATAACAGGGTGAGAAATAGTGTGATAAGAGAAATGTGTGGTTTGCAAGATGATGTTGTGACTAGGATTAAGAAAGGAATGCTTCGGTGGTTTGGTCATGTAGGAAGAATGAACGAGGAAAGAGTGACAAAGCAAATTTATGTTGCAGAGGTGAATGGCGGAGTCGGGAAGGGTCGTCCTAGGCGAAAGTTTATCGACCAAATTGGCGATATATTGAAAATGAACCAAATTAAGAGTACTTTAACCGACGAGCGTGTATGCGTAGGTATATGGATGTGGAGGAAGCGAGAGAGGTGTGTCAGGATCGTGCCAAATGGAAGTTCATAGTCTCTGCCTACCCCTCTGGGTGACAGGCGTGAGTGTTTATGTTATGTTTTTTATTATTGACGAAAAAGCGAAATGCAACTTTGTAGAGGAATATCCTCAGTTTGAGTGCCTGTTGTGCACTTCATGTTATCAGCTGTTAGATTTACATGGCCAGAAACATCAGCCCTCACAGTATTTTTACTATTATTCGAGCTGCGTAATTTAGTTATAAAGTTAATATACTTTATATGTCACTCTCAATATTTCACGAATAATTAGTTTTGCAACAATATTTACGTTTTTAAGCACAGGTCCATCATTATGAATATTATTCGACATCAAGGGCACAATAGACTCATGACTGAAGCTTTACAAATCTACTGAACCAAGTTATTTAACTTGGTTTCATTAAAATAATATTTTTTCAATTTTAAATACCACAATATTTGTACATTTAACTTGGTGTAAAAATAAATTATAAAAATGATTGATATTCCATTAGATCATTATCATTTGAACCACCAAGTATAATTACATAATCCTCCTTAGTAAAGTCCATACAAAGTCTATTACATGATTTAAAAAAAAAACAAGTAACATGATAATCCTTTCCCAGTAAATTTTGTTTGCCTCTTAAACCGCGACCTGCTTGATCTGACAAAATCATGACTCGGTGTTAGAAAACATCAAAGTTTTGTTGAGTGTTTAGAGTTCGTTGAGTGAAATTGCTCCAGCGTTATCTGAACTCACGCAAAATGAATCGTTTATACTCGAACCAGTGTTCTTAATCGGTGTGCTGCTTTGTGTATTCGAGATAGACGCCAATCCTGCACTCGGTTTGTAACAGCTGTGAAGATTATCAAAACTTTTTTAGAAAGTACTTTTAAGCTGCAACTTCTGGCGATTTGGGGAGTTAATCAACTGGGAAGTAGTTAAGGCTCCTAAAGTTTTATTTACTGAATTTATTTTTATTTATTTTGGGGAGTAAAATCTTGTTGTTAATCCAGTTGAATTTCTTCTAAGGTCTTCTATTCCAATAATTTTGTATAGTTGTAGTTTTTATAGTTCTGCAATTTTTTTTATCGAAGTATTTTCAAGACTTAATTTATTAATCTCATTGTTTGCTGTTATCAACTCCTGAGTAAATTTAGTAGATGAGTAGATTTTAAATGCTCAACTTCCATTTATAATATAATGTATCAATATAGGGCAGGCTTTGATATGTATTGTCGAGAAAGGTTTCATCACTCAATTGATTATGCAATCTATTTTTCTGCCGACTTCCAAAAAGGAGACGGTACTCGATTCGAGTGTATGTTTTTTTATGTGTGTTACCTCATAACTTTGTACTGGGTGAACCGATTTCGATGATTCTTTTTTTATATGAAAGCTGATACTTCTCGTGTGGTTCCATATAATTTGATCAAGGTCAGACCAATGTGGTTATTGAGTTATTCTTAAATAACTTATATTGAAGACGCTTATATTGAAGTCGGCTGTACAAAATTTTTAATTTTAAATTATATTTCTTTGTGTTATGTTGTCGCAGTCATCCTCCAGGTATGATAGAGTGCAGACAAAATTTTATCTTTTCCTTTACTACTAACAAAAGTTTTAAATTCGTACTCGTAAATGGTAGGTTTTTGTCGCTTTATTATTTTGGTATACCGAACCAAGCAAATAAATCCCGTGATTCTGAATTTACAGCTTATTTACAACATTTTTTTATAGAGTGTGGTTGACAAAAATAAAATATATCCTCAATTAAGAAACAAAATGCAGATGCGGTATCACGCTTGAGGACTAAGATGGAATGCCTTGTTTCCAGTAAAAAGGATCTCCGGTTCTCTACACTCACCATACTTTTACGCTGGTTTTCTTTGAGAGCGTGGTCCCATCCCAGTCGAGCCGAGTCATTTTAATAGCCTCGATCCGTTTAGAGAATAATTTTACGAGAACAAGATATGTTAAATTCTCAGAAAGAAGAAAATCTACATGTAACCTAGGTTGATTTGTCCATGAACACGATCGTGGCACGTGCTCTGGCGGAACGTCAGCCAGCAATTCATCCACATTACAGTATAAATAAATCACGCCCAGGATCACAAAAAAGCCTACATATGCCAGTCATATTTTGCTAACGAAAAAACAATCATCGAGTACATTTTTATATACCTACCTACAGTATTATCTTTTGAAAATCGTATCGATCAATGTGTCAAATGGTCGACAAGACAAATGATATACTTCAACACGTGTAGAGACGAAACACGGCAAGATTTGTAAGCGATCATACATAGTTTATAGTTCTCACCCAGACGCGAGTTTCTAAGTCCTAATATTATTAGCCAAACGTGTAACTAAATAAAAATACAATGAGCTAGTTCTCTAACGGATTCTCAATTAGACATTTGTAAAATTCTTTAATTAACTATAATTAAAAAATTACACAAACACGCGATACAAAGACACGAGTCCTGTTTAAAATGTAATTATTGAATGATCGCGTATGTTTGATGTAGCCGAAAATTCAGAATTCTGCTATGGAACGCTCCTCCAAGCAGGAAATTGATAAAATTTTACGTCATAGAGCCATGCTGTAGCCATATTACGTTCGCAGCACGAATGGGTCGGCTCGGCCGGGGACCACGCTTTCATAGTATACCAGACTAAATATAAGTATATATTATATTCAAACATGTATATGTTCATAATATGTTGCAACCGCTGGTGGTTAATGAATATTTACAACCAGCGGTTGCAACCCGCATGAAAAGCGTGGCAACTATGGCAAATATGTACGCTATGAGACAATCTATGGGTGAGCCATTGCTCATTCAGCTGTGGAGTTTGGATTTGGAGTAACGATAACGATAACGGCATTCTTTGCTATCAGTAGCCACTTACTTTCAGATCGACTGTTAGCCCGTTTGGGTATAATAAAAAAATGTTAAAGGCCATAAAATAATATTAAATGTAAATACTTGAATGAAAATGTAGAACACAAAATATTGTTGGTACACTGGGCTCTACCAGTTGAAACAGACTTAATATTTCGCAACTTAGTTTTCCGATGAGCGATTTGAGATTTAGCGAGGTGAGTGTAAGAATGTAAGAACCGGAGACTCTTTTTACTGGAAACGAGGCATTCCATCTTAATCCTCACGGGTGAGAACGCATCTGCATTTTGGTACGTAATCGTGGATAGAATGAAGATCTCTGTGGGCCATAGCATCCACTTACCAACAGGTGGACATCGTGTGTGCTTTTCACATTTATTCTATTAAATAACAATGTGCCTGCAAGAGTAGACACTTTAGACAAGAATGCAAGGAACTTATTCTGATGGTAAATTATTATATTATAGTCACTATAAGCTAAAGTAGAGGATATCCAATGATCTCTATGCCACTTTTGTGGAGCTTAGAAACTTTCCCTGTCTATTTAAATAGAAATTATATTGGATAATACCAGTAAAGTTTAAAATACATGAAGTTAGATGTCGAGGTTCAAGTCAATGACATAAAAAATGTATTCCACATCAAATGCAAAGATTTGCTAAATCGTTACCGTTACAGCCTATTAAAGTCCACAGCTGAACATCGGCCTCCCCCATAGATTAACTCATAGGGGGGATATTTGCCATAGTTGCCATGTTTGGCGAGCGGGATATCAACTGCAGATTTTTATTTTTAGTCGTTATTAAGAAGACGTTGCTGCCTATTTTCTGCAGACTTCAAAAAGGAGACGGTACTCAATTCGACTGTATGTTTTTTTATGTGTGTTACCTCATAACTTTTTACTGGGCGAACTGATTTCGATGATTCTTTTTTTATTTGAAAGCTGGTACTTCACTTGTACTCCCATATGAATTTGATCAAGGTCAGACTTATAGTTTTTGAGTTATTCTTAATATCTTATATTGAAGTCGGCTGTACAATTTTTTTTTAATTTTAATTTTTTTTAAAAACGTTACCCCCACACTAGGATTTTCTCCTGTATCGTGGAGGCAGTTTACAAACATAAATTGCACGAGGACAAACATCTAGACCCGGAACAATTATCTGTAGGCCATATAAAAATGCTTGTTCCGTGCGGGATTCGAACCCGCAACGCGCCCTAGCGCAACAACTCATTGCTAAGCCACTGCGCCACGGAGCCGTCAAATTATCTGATTTGTTTCCCTCTGTCGCCTCTTACGACACCCACGTCATATGTGGTAGTGGTTATTCTTACACCGCCACTACACGGAACGTGCTTGCTAAATCGACTCAAAAGAAATTATGAACGGAATCAACTATTTAAAAATTTTAATAATCCTTATAAAACCTAAAATAAACTGGAAAAGCTATAGTTTATTCAGACCAACAAAACTATTTGTCGACAGAGATATAGAGACTATAAAGAGTACCACCTCTACCTAGATGGACTTCTGGGCAGAAAAGGAGTCCTGCTAGGTAGTAAAAGTCGTATAGCGTAGGTCATAAATGGCGACAAATTACTTAATTACAATCGACCCTTAGGCCCGTATTAATAAATGTTACTCAGCTCAAGTACACGCACTTGAGTACAATCTTGAGGTTATGATCTTATATATACATATCTCAAGATGCGGTTTAGGTTTACGATATCAGCTGGGTGCCACACTGATTAATAATTTTTTTATGTAATACCTACTCCTTAAATATATAAATAAACGAAACTCGACTCTCAAGTGTGTGTACTTGAGTGCAAGTCACGAAACGGTATTCTTAAGTACAGCGTTTTGAAATACGCAACGATCTTGAGATGCTGATATCGTAATGAGGGCGTATCAAATGATTACGCACTTGAGTTCGTCGTTGAGTAACGTTTATTAATACGGACCTTAGAGACGTGGTAGCCTCAGGGGCTTAGCGCTCGCTGTCAACTTCACAGTACGCGATCAACTCTGGTTTGATCCCCGCCGTCACCTATGAATTGTTGATTGCTATTTTAAGTGCTGATTTACCACGTGTTCGCCGGTGAAGGAAAACATCGTGAGGAAAACTGCATGTCTGAGAAGTAAAAAATATTTCGAAGACATGTGAAGTCAGCCAACACGCATTGGAGACACTTCTTTGCCCTAAAACCCTCTCAGAAGTTAGAGGAGGCCTGTGCCCAGCAGTGGGACATATATACTTTACTTTACTTTAACTTTTATCCAACCCTTTCTTCTATTGCTATAACAAGACTTGTAAACGACTGGTTATGACATATAACAAACGCAAAAAAAAATTAATCGCTTTAAAACTATAACGTCGTGTTTTAAATTATTATCACTTACATTTAAATAATTATTGATAAATTATAAAAAATAACGAGCTACGTTACCGGTTACATTAACTTTATGTCTATGATCAGGTTTTGCGTGTGTAGGATTTTTCCATTGCACTGGAATTTTAGAGAATGGTCTAAGTTCCTGATTTAATGTGTTTGGTTTTTTCAAATACTGATAGCAAATAGCAAAAGTCCTGACTTATTTTTTTTAATAAATAACATTGGAAGACGGTTCAAACAAAAAATAATTCACGTGGATTCACCAGGTACATTTTGGACGTGGTATAGCCACGCTGCAGCTATATTGTCGTTGTAGCATGAACAGGTCGGCTCGACCAGGTTAGGACCACACTTTCACAGAATGTGTTGTTTGTGAGTGTAGAGAACCGGAGACCCTTCTTACTGGATACGAGGCATTCCATCTCAGTCGTTAGGGGTGATAACGCATATGACCCATAGTCTATGGGCTACACCATCCACATACCATCAGGTATACTGTGTGCTCGTTTGTCACTTATATTCTATAAAAAATATATGAAATAAAATTAAACTTAATTGTAGAATACAATATATTAAAAGTTTAAGGTGTTTAATAGAAATAAATATTAGAAATATTGCAACGTGAGTATGAATAAGGTTTTCTGTTAACATTTAAAATAGGTTTCGGACTAAAAGCATTTGGGGCCACCGCATGGGTGGCTGGTGCTTCCAAATGCTTCCTTTCCCAGCCGAATTACCACTGCGTAACATACTCTGGGGTCAACTGCAGAGGTACAAAGACAGTTACACGTGGGCATTACATCCCACGATAAAGGTCTTTCCTCATTAGATGAGACGAAAGCGATGAAACATCTGTCTAGTCGAGGTCTTACTGATGCCGATCACTCATGCATCTTTGGATTAATTTAACTTAATATGCTGAGGATTTCTCGTGTCTCTTTCTAACTGTTACGCAACGAACTTATATCTTTCTTAAATATAGTATATTAAATATAGTAATCAGTGCGGATGAACTGTTGCTGTGTGTCATCAAAGTGCACAAAGTGCATTTATGTTGCATATTATAATAATCATAAACTCTCACGTTCGTCACCCACGGATGTAGGCATATATTACGGACTTCCATTTGGCATGATCTTGACACACCTCTCTCGTTTCTTTCATATTCATATATTTACTCACACACTTTCGTGTTTAAGTTTTTTATATATAAGAATGGACATATGAGAACGCGGCTCACCTGATGGTACGTGATTACCGCCGCTCATAAACGACTGCAGGGGAATTGTAGATGCGTTGCCGGCCTTTTAAAAAGAGGAGGCGCTTGCTTGAAGGTCCCTAAGTCGTATTGGTCCGGAAAAATTGCTGGCAGTAGTCGATTCCACAAGGAAGTTGTGCGAAGAAGAAAATTCCTGTGAACTGTGCTCAGCGGTGCACCGCCAATCATCCAGATGGTATGGATGGTGTCGCGAGTTTTGTCGCGATGTGCGATGGTGAAACTGAGCGGCTGGAATTAGTCCGTACAATTCCTCCGAGCACTCTCCGTGATGAATGCAATTGAATATGCAAAAAGAAGTCAAGCCAATCAGGAAAAACTTGATTGTCGATGATTCAAACCGCTCTGATCAAGTAGGAGCTGGAGAGATGAAAACAGTATTCCATGTGAAGCCAAACTTGCATCTTGTAAAGTTGCAGGCGGTGTGCCGGCATGAAATACTGTCGCGCTCTACAAAGCACGCCAAGCCTTTTAGAGGCTAATTTGGCCTTCCACTAGAATTGACTACGGAACTGAACGTCATTCGATATGTTGACCTCAAGAATTCCGATGCTAGCTGAGGCAACAAGGGGAGTGCCTTGAAATTGTGGAGATATGGCAAAGGGGTTCTTTTTAGTGGTGAACGCGCAAACTTGTGTCTTCTGGGATTAAACTGACTTTGTTCAACAAAGACTCGACTTCAAACACAAGTCTATTCCGGCACTCGAGGACGTGTTCTCAAGAAATATTAGCAAGACTGGCGTATAATTCATCGTCAGTGCTGTCAACTACATAACAATGATGTTACTGATTTGCAACACACATTATCATCGATATGCAGAAGGGACAGGGTAGGCGATAGCACGCAGCCTTGTGGAACACTGGCAACAGCCTTGGAGTCGAAGCATGCACCGTCGATTACGACTTTCATGCTCTAATCTGAGAGAAAACTGGTGACCCAGATGCATAATTTCTCTGGAAGCCCATAAGATGGAAGCTTCGAAAGTAGCGATTTATGCCAAACCCGATCGAAGGCCTTCGCTATATCCAAACTAACCGCCAAGGTCTCCCCTTGGACTCGACCGCCGCGACCCTGACGGAAATCGTACTGGCGGTCACTAATTAGCTTATGTTCCTCACATACAATAAGATTTTGTATAAAATTTTAATTTTCACATAATTGCTTCAGAATTAATTGTTAAGACATAGTGTATAGAATTAAATGACACTTTTATCATAATTTGATCATTTTATGTGGGCTATGGAATGTCACAAGCTCGAATGCCGTATAAATAGATTAAAAACTAGGTATCCCCTATTTTTTCTACCCGAATTTTTTCAACCCTTGAAACATTAATTTAATAATAAAATAGTTCATAAAATTTGTTCACAATTGACCAAGATATCGAATTGAGATCTTCCTCCTTTTCTACCGACTTCAAAAAGGAGACGGTACTCAATCGACTGTATATTTTTTTGTGTGTGCTTCCTCCTAACTTTTTACTGGGTGAACCGATTTCGATGATTCTTTTTTATTCGAAACGTGTTTCACATGTGGTCCCATATAAATTTTATCAAGGTCTGAAGTCTGTTATAAAATCTACCTAGACTCAATTATAAACAGAAAAGAAGTTCTACCAAATAGAATATTATATCAAACGAAGATAAAATATCTTTGGGTACAGTTCTCAAGTAGATAGATACTACAGCGACCTCAAAGCTGGCTAACCTTGTCTAGACTTGCCATAACCGGTAATTACCGTTCGTTGTTGCTTAGATACTAAAGTTCTCTTGTTAACGTCATAGGAAAAGGCACAATATAACATTATTTTTATCTTTTTCTAGCGATAACTAGAAATCAAGATACGACCTTGTCGTCTCAAGTCTCAAACCGATCGCGGAATCACTTTATCAGAATATGCGAAAACTAAAATAGTTTGGTGACGAGCATCACCGTCAAGGCAGAGACTACTAACATTGAGAAGGGAATCAAATTTTGTACTTAAATTTTTTGTTTACGAGCGCGTGCCTCTTTAAATCAGTTGGTCACTAAGCCAGTGGCGTCATTTCGAAAATGGGGGGGGGGGGGGAATGTCGTTTAAGCAATACTATTTTTAGTTCTCACTTTTAGAACCCTCTAAAAAGTTTAAGTTTCTTTTTGTTTTAAAACTGTCACTTTTGCAAGTGAAAACCAATATATAAAGGTCATCAACAAAAATTGATATATATAAATGATACCTTCGGTCTTCTTTGTACTGATTATATATTTTTATAAGATACTAGGTAGCTAGTAGGTATCCGGCGCGTTGCGAATAATTGTGGAAATAACGTTTTGAATTTGGGAGTTATATTTTTTTTTATTGGGAATGATAAATACAACAAATTGTCGAAGTTTTAGTTTAATCTGATGACCGATATGACAGCGTATAAAATACGAACAAACACTATTTTTATACATACATATAGATTTTTAGCTCTTTGAATTTTTTAAGTATTAAAAGCTAATTTCTACCTTTTTGAGTGGACTAGGGATATCTCAATGTTGTCTAATTAGTTACATTTAAACCTTCATTCCCTATTTTGTCACCCTGGGATCACCCGTGTTGTGTAAAATAGAATCAACGAAATCGGTTCACAATAGACGAACATTTCACGGATTATACAAAAAACAAAGTCGAATTGAAAATCTCCTTTTAAGTCGGCTAAAAACTGCCGAACGGGCAACTATGGCAAATAACAATTGCCCTTTTGAGGCAATTTATGGCAGGCCTATGTCCAGCTGTAACAGCAGTGATAGTGTTGATAGGCTGAATGAAAATAAGTTAATGGTGAAAGGTTGAATGACTTTTATTTGAAATTTATTATATATAATTAAAATTCTCCTATGGAAAAGTAGAGAAGGATAAATTTCAAATCAAGTTCTTAGAATACATTCTTTGGAAAAACCAAACAAGCTCTTAAAATTTTAAAGCTATTGTTTTAGAATACCAATCACCTACGTATAACTGGTTTTAATACTTTCAGCGTAAAGCGCCTTTTTATGTTACTTTAGACTTTATTATTTTTTAACTTATTAGCGGGCTACAGCGAATTTTGAACAAGAATAATTAATTCATACGCTTCGAATTGAGGTGATGATGTTTAATATATTTTGTATTTTTTGACACTAAGCCATTATAGTGCCATTATATCATATTGTAAATATGGGTAACTTTTGTTTATACTTACAGACTTTGTTAATAATTTGACCACAGACACATCTATCGGATCCTAGCCTAGCGATGAATGACCTCGTCGAAACAAAATATCAAAAGTTAAAATGTTAAAAGAATATATTGTGTGAATACGACAGTAATTGGTCAAATTGTTCAGAAGTTGGTTCATGTTGATGCTTAAAGCTTTAAAAGCGCTAGAACGCTAAAAACTACTTTCATAACATCGTTATAAAAACTCTAATATCAACATTGAGTTATACAAAACTAGAGAAGCAAACCACATTGCCGCGCATCGAAAAAAGTGTAACCACTAACCAAACGCGACGACGTAGCTTTGAAATCATTAAAATTTTAAAGTAAATATATATCTGTCTCACTTACACAAGTCGCGGAAAACAATATCGTCCCAAAGATTAGATAAAGATAGACACACAAACATGCAGTGGCGGGTTGGTGTTGCATACTTTATGAAATTTTACCCAAAATGAGCAATATAAAGGAGTTTTTTTTTAAAGTTGCAGTAAATTGTTTTTATTTTAAATTTGTATATTTTCTTATTAGATGAACAGAAGTAAGCATAACTAATGAAATAAAAGATGTTTTTAGATATTATTTTTATTGTACTAATAAATCAAGCAAAAAATAAAGCAAATAAAAAAACAATTTAAGGTTTCTTAAGCGAGATCTGTGTTGAATATGTATAAGTTGTGAAATCATCAGCAAGTTTTTGTCTCTTAAATTTAGTCTCATGACTTTAGCTACAAAAATTTTGGTTGTCAATAAATTTCGTTGATTTTCTTGTTTATAGAATTTCCATACTACTTAACAACTTTAAAAAGTTTTTATATTTTTTTGCAACAATACTGAGGATAGTTCATGGATTCAGACGTGACTCTGCCGAAGTATATTTGTAAGATAATATAAATGGTTTTAATCTGTAATACTAATCCGCTTAAATATTCATAATAGTCCATGCTCTCAAACTCCGCTATGAAGCATCAGTTTGTTATATAATTGCCTTTTGGATTCTTTTTTGTGTGTTTGAGTGTATAATTTACTTTCGTGGTACAATCTTATTTTTAAATATTTATAAAAAATGGCATTAATCAATAAAAGGGAATGATCAACTTGTATTGAAGATAAATGATCTCCCGGGTGTATTGCAAATTCTTTTAATAATTTATTTCCTTGAAGCTCTTTTAATGTTTTTGTAGCTAATGTCATAAGACCAAATTAAGTAGACAAAGACTTAGTTTCGGAAAGTTTGCAATGCAAATTTATTAATATAAAATAAAATAACAAAATATAATTAAAAGACCATTCATGAATAAACTAAAATAAGAATAATTAATTATTTTGTATAAAGGTTGAAACATAGTTTTTATTTTTAAACAAACAATTTTACTTGTTTATTTTAAAATAAAATTAACTTATTCCATAAATTATATAGTCTCCCATTAATGTGGAAAAATCACAAGGGCGGAAAAGTGGCAACATTGAAGCTAAATTGCAATATTCGATATTTTATTTAATTTTTTAGTGTTTTAAACGTTAATATGAATATATAAATTAAAACTTACGTGTGGAAAGTGGTTCTGCTTGATTTATTATGTTTTTGTGACCTTGAATCGCATTCTTTCACTACGCATTTACCCATTTTTTGTCGTGAATCGTTCGGTTTAACTCGGACGGCGTCACATTGAACACTAAACCGACGTTCGCTGGGCATATGGCTGTGGCCATATGTGAAGTGGCTACGCTTTGGCGCGGCAATTACTTATCTAGTGTAACATATAAATCAATGAATATCAAAATCAAACTAACGATATCCAATGAATATATACTAAAATATAATATTTTTGTTAATCTGTTACCCCACCAAAGTAATAAACAATCTAAAGTAACTATTTAGTTACTACAACATGTGAAAGTTTCTGTTCGTTCGATTTTTTTTTATCGTAAAATACTAAGACTATAAAAAATTTGCAATGCCGCCTCGGCTTCGCACGGTTGATTTCTGGATGTCAACAACAGCGCCATCTAGCGGGTCCAATTGTAATCTAAACCATTCTTTAATCAACTTAATCACACACAAAATTTCATCAAAATCGGTCCAGCCGTTTAGGAGTTCAGTTACATACACACGGACAGAAGAATTATATTATATATAATATCCATATATTATGCATATAAACTTTCCTCTTTAATCATTTTGTCTATTAACATAAACCGCATCAAAATCGGTTGCGTTGTTTAAAAGACCTAAGCGTACAGACGGCGGGAAGCGACTGTTTTATACCATGTAGTAAAAACACTAGATGATAGCAGTTGATCATCTATATATATATATATATATATATATATATATATATATATATATATATATATATATATACATATATATATATATATATATATATATATATATATATTATTGATATAAATAAAATGATAGAAGTTTGCAGTTGTGCGCGCATAACGGAAAAACTACTGGATAGATTTCAATTAGGTTTTCTAAGTTTTATTTCTTAGACATTTGGCCCTTATCTAAAAAATTATGTCGATAACTTCCTTTAATATAAAGTTATTAAAGGTTTAAGAAACAACGATTTTTATACGGGGATTTTTAATGTGGTTAACCGTACGTCGATTGTTCTCGCGTTACTTACCCAGATGACTTAATTTTAGCCGAACGGAGCAACGAATAACATTGTTTACAAAGAAATTTTGTAAGTAAAGTTATAATAATAATAATAATAATATTTTATTTGCATAAAACATGGTATATAATAGGTTTTACAAAACGTTTCAGATCAGCATGTTTTGCTACGGTTATTCATAGCATGCAAATTTTTTTTCATTAATATTTTTGGCCACAAAAATCCTTAACACTATAGAAATTACAATTATTTACCCACTGATGTAGTTTTAATTTAAATGATCTTGTATTTAATATTTTTAAGTAATTAGGTATCTTATTATATAAGTGAACACACATAAATAAACAACTTTTATTATATTTTCTTATTCTAGGATTAATTATTATTTAGTTATTAAGTTTTATAAGTCTTATTATTAAGTTATTTTTGCTTGCGGTTTATTTTGATGTTTTTTCCTTCAGGCACACGAAAACTTTGTTAATATAATTATATCAAGCAACGCGGACGAAGTCGCGGGTGTCAGCTAGTAAATACTATATCGATATTGAATGTCATGCGGTGGCGGGGTACGAGAACCCATCTTCACGTTTAAGGGTGTCGTAAGAGGAGGAGTTAAGTAGAGTAAAGTTACAGCCTATATGTACGTCCCACTCGTGAGCACAGAGCTCTACTCATTTCTACAGAGGGTTTTAGGACAAGAAAGTGTCCACGGCGATTCCCCAATGCGTGTTGGCAGACTTCATATGTCTACGAAATAATATTTTTTATTTTTATTTTCCCAGACACAAGGGAAAGGTCATGAGGAACTTGCCTCACGGTGTTTTCCTTCACAGGTTGTAAATCGGCACTTAAATCTTAAAATTTAAAGTAATAATTTTATTGTTATCAGCGGGGATTTAATCTAGATCTAGATAGAATCTAGAATTTCACAATACGCAAACATATTGTGAAATTTACAGTGAACGCTTTTCTCGGAGCTGTGGTAAGACATGAGTATGGGAAAAGCCAGTACTTTCAACTGCAATAGATATAAGGTATAACGATGAATCAATGCAATATTTACAAAACATTAAGTTGGACAATAAACATCCCATTTATTTTGTAATTTGTTTTCATAATAGCTTGCAATAATACGGATTGATTTATTGTTTTGAGAAACTATAAACAAAGTTGATATTATAAGGTATAAAACATCTTCACGTAAAAACACAAATAAAATGCAGAGATTATAATCAACAACTACTGAATAGACCAACGAAATATATTATATATATATATATCTTTATATATAAAAATTACGTGTCACATTGTTTGTCCGCGATAAACTCCTAAACTACCGAACTGATTTCCATGAAATTATGCACACTATGTGCAGTTTGGTCCAACTTGAAAGATGGGATAGTTTTATCCCGATAAGTGACCCTCAATTTCTTTATTGCTAATATCAGGAGTTTTTATAGGAAAGCAAATGATCGTTGGAAAGGGCAGAACAACGTCTGCCTGGTCAGCTAGTATATCTTTATATATAAAAATTACGTGTCACGTTGTTTGTCCGCGATGAACTCCTTAACTACTGAACGGATTTTAAAGAAATGTTTCACAATGTGTGCAGTTTGGTCCAACTTAAGAGATAGGATAGTTTTTATCCCGATAAGTGACCCTTAATTCAGCTAGTATATATATATATATATATATATATATATTATAGAGTTATAAGTTTTATAAATTTAAAAAACACATATATGTGTTTTTTTTAATTTTATGTGGTTTTATTAGCTCTTACTCACACTAGGTGGCGCGTATATTGTACTGTCAACTTTATTTGAAAGTTAAGTATCATTCAAGTTCAATGAATTTATTATATATCATTTCTAATTAAACGTACAGTGTCAATATTGTATCGACGGTAGGCTGTTTAAAGGTAAAAGGGCATTAAATATACATATTAAACGATGCCATAGTAAAAGTATTTCGGCTTCACAGCCTACCGTAAAAATTCATAACTCTATTAGTAATTCCTCTAATGACACAAATTTTTCCCTTTTTCGGAGCAAATTTAGAATTCTCATCGTAATGTACCAGTGGCTAAAATAATTCCTAGAGGTGTGACGACTGACGATGCAGCTTGCTAAAGCATTGTATTTTATTGTTTTTTTAGGTTCCTTTGACTGCGCAGTGTATTGAGTAATAAGAGGTCAATTTTTTAAATTTTGTTTTCTACTTGTAACTGCAGTTTAATAGAGCCAGAAGTGTACTTAAAGTAAAAATAGTCACATTATCGCTCTTTCTCTTCGTATAGTGGAAGTACTTAGAAGGAAAACCCGTTTGAAGATGTGACCATATACGCGACTGAATCACTAACCTGTTTTGCATTGCGTGTTTAGGGTCAGGCTCCGCAGTGAGAAGGGAATAAAAAGAACACGGTTATGTTTGTAATCTGTTTTTGTAATCGCCATTTTGCGTTACATAACTCGTTGAAGAATTCGATGGCAAATGACATAATATTATGTTGTTGAAAACCGTGTTAAATCGGGGCGACTCAGTTACTGCAGGGTCGGCTCGACTGGAGAAGGACCACACTCTCACAGAATTGAAGGTTGATGCTGCTTCTTACGGTAAATGTATATTTAATAATAATAAAAACTTAACGGTTATGAGACATTCTATAGTAGTCCCCAGGGGTGACAACGCATCTACCTTTTGAAACGGAGTAGAGGATAGATGTATTTGTTTTCAACCACAGTACCCATTTATCATTAGATGGTATGTGTATTAGTTTGACAGCCTTATTTTATAAAGCGCTATCCGTAAATTTAACACTACGCAAGAAACCCGAGTTTTTAAATTTCAATTTAAAGTGCTGCTTTACCACAAACTTGGCGATGAAGTATTTAGATGTCATGTTAAGTTCCCCAAAACGCATTGGAGCGGCACGTTGGACTAATTATTCAATAATCCTTTCTGAAATGAGAGGAAACCTTAGCCCAGCCATTATTTACGTATAAATTTTTAGTTATAAAACTTAATTTATTTATTTTTTAATGTAATAATAATGTCTTCAATTATTTCTTAAAACTTTTTATCAAGTGAGTACAACCAGTGCGTGTTGCCAGTGACGACATATGAAGCTGAGACGTACTTCTTTGAAAGCCGTATGATGAAACTGAAGGTAGCTCGATAACCTATGGTCGGAGCTTCTCTACGTGATAGAATCCGTAACGGTGAAATTTGTATTAGAATCAGAGTTTTTTTATAGGATATGGGTGACAAACGAGCACACAGTCCACCTGATGGTAAGTGGTTACACATAGACATCTACATCTATCCTCTATTACAATTCAAAATGTAGATGCGTTGTCACCCGTGAGGACTAAGATGGAATGCCTCATTTCCAGTAAAAAGGGCCTCCGGCCACCTGCACTCACCAAGCGAAACGCAGAGGTGAACCTCTACTTCACGCTGGTTTTCTGTGAGGTCGTGGTACCACCCCGGTTCGAGCCGGCCCATCCGTGCGACAGAAAAAGCTGCCGCGTGGCTCTACCACTGTTTAAAAGAGTGGCAATAGGCCAGCCATATAGCTCGAAGAACGAACAACCGATAGCTAAGAACCAAAACCATGACACCGAGTGGCAGTTTCGTACTTTACACAGTGTAGGACGGTCCCCCGCTAGGTGGAGAGACGACGTGATCGATGGATGCAGTTTGCTCGGGACCGTGCTTTGTGACATTATTTGGGGGAAGCCTGTGTTCAGCAGTGGATTTGTAAAAGGCTGTAATAATGATGATGATATAATATACTGGATGATTAATATTTGTCTACATCTAATAAATGCTATGAAGTCTTTCTGACATAATATTATCTGTGGATGGGGTTGTACGACATCGCTACCACTGTTGGAGACAATCGCTATATATCTGAAAAGCGATAGCTTGTGTTCATGCACCAATTTTTTATTTCGAACTAAAGAGTTATAATTCATTGGTTTCCCTGACTGTTAAGGCACGAGGCTGTGATCGGTGATTATGCAGTCACAAACGGTGTATTATGTTTCTCATACCGTTAGTTAGGTAATGTTAAAAACATTGAATACCTTACTGTATTACATCATGACTCCGCTTTCTATTATTTCCTAAACACAATGGTTGAATTACTCTTGTTGTTTTCTTTAACTACAAATCGGATCATAACAGTTGATGTACAGCTTAGTTTTTTGCGTGGTAGGGCCACGCTGCAGCTATATTAGTAGTATAGTTGTAGCACGAATGGGTCGGCTCGACCGGGGAAGGACCACATTATCACAGAATACCAGCGCAAAGTAGCAGCTCATCGCTGCTGTGTTTCGTATGGTGAGTGTAGAGAACCGGAGACCTATTTTACTGGAAACGAGGCACTCCATCTTAGTCTTAGTAGTAATCGAGGATAAAAATGTAGATGTCTATGGGCCACAGCAATCACTTACCATCCAGGTGGATTATGTGCTCGTTTGTTGTCCTTATACTATACATAAAAAAAAAGAAATATATAGGTTAAAAGTGGTACGTACTCAAACGATCTCTCTAGGATCTAGACAAAAAAGAAACCCGTTACATTTATTTATTTACTAGCAATCCACCCCGGCTTCGAACGGGTTATTTATGTATCGACAATGCCACCACTTATCGGCTCCAATTGTGAATCTAAAACATCCAGGGATACACTCAAACGCATTCAAAAAAATTTATCAGAATCGGTTGAGCATTTTTTGAGTTTTAGCAAGACTAACTGACAGCTATTGATTCTATATTATACTTAGATATTTAGTTAGCCTCAATTGCATCCCCTGTTATAAAAAAAATACAAAGGGCGGACTTTATGTCTCTATGCATTCTCTACCAGTCAATCCATAGAATGATAAGAATTTGATGTAGGTGACACAATATAGAAAAAAATGGTGTTTGATTATAATAAGTTACGCTTCTACTGATTATCTAACTGACTAAGTCAAATCCTGTCTTCAAAAGTAAGTAAAAGTTGAAACAAAAAAGGAACAAGAAGACGCAATATAATATATAACCAGACGCGTATCAATTCATACATGATAAAATGGATCTTGATGAAGAACGAAACGTTTCTTAAATACCAGGCATAAGCCACGTAACTGTTTTGTTGCATGAATATAAGCTTCAAGAAAGATCCAGAATATACGACTGGGATTGTTAATGTTTACGGCCGCATAAGCTGTGATAGTTTAGATAACCGAACCGTTTAACTAAAAATTGTTTGGTAACAGTACGCGATATCATCCTGTCATTTACACCGGTAATTCCTAATGTTTACCAACATACGGCAATGAGTCATTAAGGAAATTAATGTGCCATTGCATTTCCTTTGTTATTTAAACTTGGTATATTAACTGCAATAATGAATTGTCAATTAATTAACCTATTACTGGGTGTAAAGCGGAATGCATAATTTTTTATTTAAGATTTTTGGCTTGAATGCTTGTCCTTTAAGCCATGCTTTAATTTTAATCGGGATCTTTGTTTTTATAGATTTTCAGTATCAAGTGATAATAATCCTTTATAGTACACTGCTTTCAATATGTTGATACATCACAATGCGTAGTTTTTAGGAGATTTTGACGGTAACTTCAGCCAGCAGACAGTTGACTATAGTATCTCAAGGCGCCTAAGCATACTGACACCTTGTTTTGAGATTTACATCGCATCCCATCGGAGCACTTGTTTCACTGTTTCCACTAATATTTCACAAGCGCAGTCTGTTAATATACAAGATCGCAAGATTACAATTACCAAAATGCACTTCAAACCATTATTTAAACAATAATACAGAAGTAGCTATCCGCCGCCACTCATGTTCCCGCCAAAATTCCTAAATCCATTCATTCACTCGTTCATTACAGATTATCAAATGTCCACTGCTGAACCTAGAGACTCTTACGCACTTTCGTTCACTGTTAATGTGATATTGATTTTTGTTCATAAACGTTTTCTTGTCTTTCGTCTGTTTTCCGATTTTTTTTGTTAATTTTTATTCAATAACAGCACTATTTATTGGTTAATAGATAGTGACTTTTAACAATAGAAACTTCTACATTTTAGACACGATTCGATATCGAACCGATATTAGTGTCTCATTGTCATTTATTGTAACTTGGCTTGCCAGATGGCTGGGAAATCCGGGATTGTCCCGAAATTACGTATCTTGTCCCGTGTCTAGGAATTACATTTTAAAATCTCGGATTTTAAATACCTACTACTAGTTCTTTTTCATCATGTTACGAGTAGGTAGGATGCGCTACATGCGTACCGTTCGCCGTCAGCATTTCACGTGATTTATGCGCGGCCGCCCGCCTGCCTCTCTCCTTTAATATATGGACTAATTTAAGGACGAAAGAGCGAAACAAAATGTCCATGGATTTGATCAAGTCTGAAATGCAGACTCGCATCAATTTTGACGCGTCTTGCTCAGAAGGCTTCAAAATATGGCAAAATCCAGTGACAAATACTTTAAAAAGTAGTTTGATTTAATTACTGAGCCAAAATAATTATAGTTTTAATATTCATCATCATTATCATCATCATCATTAATATTCATCATCAATATACACAAAAGAGAGGTTTTTAATTTTTGTTTTAAAAGTGGTTTTTATGTTTAATAATTATTGTAATCTGGTGTTGATTTTCTACCAAAGTTTATTACTGAGCGACCATTCGGTCTCGGCTCATTCGAGCGAGCAAGCAATCTCAATCCTTCACAAATTTTTATGTTGATGATAAGAGCTAATGTTGTTTTTATACCAAATGTTTATTGAATAAACAAACACTTATGTCGATTTTTTACCAAAGTTTTATTTAATTAATAAGTAAAAGTGAGATGCGGTCATGTTCAATCTTTGATTGAAGTTTTGTGTTTTAATATTTTAAAAATACACTGCGTTGTATGAGTGATGTAGGTAGTTAAGTTAGTTTTTACCATAGATATACTAGTATGTTTGTAAAATATTACATTACAAGTAAAGCGATTTACAATAAAAACCTGCGGTTGCCAACCCGCTCGCCAAGCGTGGCAACTATGGCAAATACCCCCCAATGATGAAAACAACAAACAGACGGCCCCTAGTCCCCGGCGGCCCCGCTATTCCTGGCTACGGTGGCGACCATGGTAATGGCGGGGCAGGGGGTGCTAAGAATCTCCGGTGGAGGTTCGGTTGCCACCTACGACGACTCGACCTGGCAACGTACAACGCACGCACCCTGAGGACTGACGAGAAGATCGTGGAGCTGGAAGAAGAGATAGACAAGTTGCGCTGGCATATTATAGGATTATCCGAGGTCCGAAGAGAGGGGGAGGACATGGTAATCCTCGAATCCGGCAACTTGCTCTATCACCGGGAGGGCGACCATCTGTCCCAAGGAGGTATCGGATTTATCGTCCACAAGTCTCTCGTTAACAACGTTGTAAAGATCGGGAGTGTGTCGACGAGGGTTGCGTACCTTATACTCAGAATCACCAAACGGTATTCGCTGAAGGTCATACAGGTTTACGCACCAACCTCGGCACACCCCGATGAGGAGGTGGAGGAAATGTATGAGGATATCTCTAGAGACATGCATTCCTCCAAAACCCAATATACGGTGTTAATGGGAGACTTCAATGCAAAACTAGGCACAAGAGAGAACGGTGAGCTAAAAGTAGGGAAATTTGGAATAGGGCAACGGAACCCAAGGGGCCAGCAGCTGGCCGACTTCATGGAGAAAGAGGGACTCTTTATGATGAACTCTTTCTTCAAGAAGCGGCCCCACAGGAAGTGGACCTGGTCGAGCCCCGACGGTTCGACAAAAAATGAGATTGACTTCATTATGACGACCAGACGACAACTGTTCAGTAATGTCTCAGTGATCGCGAGGGTGAAAACCGGCAGCGATCACCGAATGGTTAGAGGCACACTGAACCTAAATGTTAAGTTGGAGAGGTCTCGTCTGATGAAGTCAACGCTCCGTCCCCCTCGTGCTCTAATCCAAAGTCCCGAAACCTTTCAGCTCGAGTTACAAAACCGTTTTCAGTGCCTAGTAGACTGCAATGAAGTGGACGATATGAATGACAAGCTCGTGGAAACTGTCCATGCGGTCGGAGCTAAGTTCTGCAAGACCCGCCGCAGAAGAACACAAAAACTCTCCGATCACACTCTTAATCTCATGGCTGTTAGACGGGAGATGAGGCTACATTCTTCAACAGATTTGACAGCATACAGGCAACTGAACAGACAGATCTCTAAATGCATGCGGCGAGACTTACGCAACTTCAATACAGCTCGTATTGAAGAAGCGATCGAGCGGAACCAAGGCTCCAAAGTCTTTGCCAGAGATCTGTCTGCCAGAAAGAGCCAACTGTCAAAGCTGAAGACCGAATGTGGCAGCATCGTTTCCGGGGCACCTGAGATTTTGAGTGAGATTGAGAGGTTTTATGGGCAGCTGTACACGTCATCGTTGGAGCCACACGCAAGTGTGAGTAACAATTCAAGAGCGAGTCTTATTCGACACTATTCCGAAGATATCCCGGACGTCAGTCTGAGCGAGATTAGAATGGCTCTCCAGGACCTTAAAAACGGCAAGGCCCCAGGCGAGGATGGAATTACAGCGGAGCTTCTGAAAGCGGGTGGAAGACCGGTACTTGAAGTCCTTCAGAGGCTCTTTAATTTCGTCCTCCATGGTGGCATTACACCGGAGGCGTGGAGCAGAAGTGCGGTGGTCTTGTTCTTCAAGAAAGGTGATAACGCTCTCTTGAAGAACTACAGACCGATTTCCCTTCTGAGCCGCGTCTACGTGCTGTTTTCGAGAGTCATTACGAATCGTCTCGCGCGCAGACTTGACGACTTCCAGCCTCCCGAACAAGCCGGTTTCCGAAAGGGCTTTAGCACCATAGACCACATACATACCCTACGGCAAATTGTACAGAAGTCCGAAGAGTACAATTTGCCACTATGTCTGGCGTATGTGGACTATGAGAGAGCCTTTGATTCCGTCGAAATTTGGGCGGTGCTGCAGTCCCTTCAGCGGTGCCAAGTTGACTGTCGGTATATCGAAGTGCTGAAGTGTTTGTACAGTAGAGCTACGATGGCTATCCGAGTACAGAACCAGAGTACGAAACCTATACAATTGCAGAGAGGTGTAAGACAGGGTGACGTTATATTCCCGAAACTCTTCACCGCTGCATTGGAAGACGTTTTCAAGCTTCTGGACTGGAAAGGATACGGAATTAACATCAATGGCGAGTACATAACTCACCTTCGATTTGCCGACGATATAGTCCTCATGGCAGAATCGCTGGAGGAACTAAGCACTATGCTCAATGACCTCAATAGTGTCTCCCAACGGATAGGTCTTAAGATGAACATGGACAAAACAAAGATTATGTTTAATGTCCATGTCACACCTATGCCGGTAGTTGTTGGGAGTACTAAGCTCGAAGTTGTTGACGAGTATGTTTACCTGGGACAAATAGTCCGACTAAGTAAGTCCAACTTCGACCGAGAGGTCAATCGACGGATTCAACTCGGCTGGGCAGCGTTCAGGAAGCTACGACACATCTTCTCGTCAGAAATACCTCAAAACCTTAAAACAAAATTGTACAACCAGTGCGTGTTGCCAGTGATGACTTACGGAACTGAGACGTGGTCCTTCACTGCTGGCCGTATGAGGAAGCTCAAGGTCGCTCAGCGAGCTATGGAGAGGGCTATTCTCGGAGTTTCACTGCGTGATAAACTTAGGAATGAGGATATCCGCAGTAGAACCAGAGTAACCGACATAGCCCAACGGATTAGTAAGCTGAAGTGGCAGTGGGCCGGCCATATAGCTCGAAGAACCGACAACCGATGGGGAAGAAAGGTTCTCGAGTGGCAGCCTCGTACCGGTAGGCGAAGTGTAGGGCGTCCCCCCACAAGATGGAGTGACGACCTGGTAAGACATGCAGGAAGTCGATGGATGCAGGTGGCTCAGGACCGTGCTTTGTGGCATTCTTTGGGGGAGGCCTATGTTCAGCAGTGGACTTGTGAAGGGCTGTAATGATGAAAGCAATTTACAAAAATAATTATCTATTTTCTTATATTTTCCTACCGACCGAATTCGTAACCCTCGAATTGTCACATAAATAAAATGTCTCTATATGGCAACCCTAATTGTAACACATCTATCAAAATATTCTCAAATACTCTTCTGCAGTCTTTCAAGAAATAGTTGTTAGTAAAACGTACTGATTTTATATATTTACGAGGGGTGATCCAAAAGTAATGATAATCGGTTACTTCAGGTCCGCATAAAAATCCACAAAAACTATTTTTTGCTTGCTTATATACTCACTACGTCAGCCTAAAAAAGTCATATAAATAGATCACGATTTCCAGGAGATACATTCATTTGAATACGAACTGTCAAAGAGATAACATCAACATGGAGAAAAACGAAATTAGAGCTGTCATCAAGTACCTCTGTTTGAAAAAAATGTTTTCAAAAAACATACACAGTGACTTAGTGGAAACATTGGGGAACTCAGCTCCTCCATATTCTACAGTTGCACGCTGGGCCAAGGAGTTTAAACTGAGCAGAACATCCACTGAAGATGAACATCGCGAAGGACGCCCATCCACGTCCCTCACTGAAGACAACGTGAAAAAAGTCGAAGATGTTGTATTGGCAGATCGAAGAGTGACCATCAGGCATGTAGCTGAGGTCACAGGGATCTCATATGGCAGCGTTCAAAGAATCCTTGCGAACGAGTTGCATATGAAAAAGGTCTCTGCGCGTTGGGTACCCAGAATGTTAACCGACGAGCAAAAGAAAAATCGAGTTGACATTTCGGGGGTCAATCTCGAAAAGTTCCAAGCAGATCAAGAAATTTTTTTTTCCGTTTTGTAACTATGGACGAGACCTGGATCCACCATTTTGATCCTGAAACAAAACAACAATCGATGACTTGGACGCGAGCCTCCTCACCGACGCCAAAGAAATTCAAAGTTTCAAGTTCGGCGGGAAAGGTTATGGCATCTGTTTTTTGGGACGCTCAAGGCATAATTATGGTGGAATATTTGGAAAAGGGAGCCACTATTACGGGCTCTTACTATGCAGACCAAATAAGAAGATTACGGGAGGCCATTAAGGAAAAAAGACGCGGCAAACTGCGAGCTGGAGTGCTGTTTCACCAAGACAACGACCGGCTCACAAAGCCGCAGTTGCGATGGCTGCCATTCAAGAAACGGGATTCGAACTACTTGAACACCCTCCCTATCCGCCAGATCTAGCTCCTAGTGATTTTTACCTCTTTCCTCGGCTCAAGGAACGCCTCCGAGGCATAAAATTCGAAGACGATAGCGAAGTAATGACCGCTGTTGAGGCGTTTTGGGAGGGTCAAGACAAATAATTTTTTTCAAAGGGAATCCTGGGTTTGGAAAAAAGATGGACTAAATGTATTGATGTTTTAGGAGACTATGTAGAAAAATAAATTATTATTTTAACTTTAATTACCGTGTTTTATTTTCATTATCATTGCTTTTGGATCACCCCTCGTAAATACTCTCGAGTTGTTCGTATCCATTTTATTTACAACATTTTCTATCGAATTTACCACGGAGAGTGCTCTGAGGAATTGTTCGGATTAAATCCAGCCGCCAAATTTCACAAACGTACATCGCGTCAAAATCCACAATACCATCCTCACCATTTGGATGCTTGGCGGTCCACGACAGTGCGTTGTACTAGGAGTTTTCTTCCTTGTACAGCTTCTCTGTGGAATTGTTTACCGCCGGCGATTTTTCTGCACCGATACGACTTAGGCACCTTCAAGAAAAGAATTTACAACTTTCTAAAAGGCCGGCAACGCATTTGCAATTCCCCTGGAGTTGCGGTTGTTCATGGGCGGCGGTAGTCACTTACCATCAGGTGAGCCGCATGCTCGTTTGACCCCTCTTCTACAAAAAAAAACTAGGTAAAATCGCAGCAATGTCTTGATGACGATATTAATACTAATCTCTTTAAATAAAAATCAATTCCTGTCCGTGAGTCTCGCTAGAACTTTAACTATTATTAATTCTGAGCTGAGTGCGCGCGCGCGTGTGTGTGTGTGTGCGTGTGTATGTGTGCGTGTGTATGTGTGCGTGTGTATGTGTGCGTGTGTATGTGTGCGTGTGTATGTGTGCGTGTGTATGTGTGCGTGTGTATGTGTGCGTGTGTATGTGTGCGTGTGTATGTGTGCGTGTGTATGTGTGCGTGTGTATGTGTGCGTGTGTATGTGTGCGTGTGTATGTGTGCGTGTGTATGTGTGCGTGTGTATGTTTGCGTGTGTATGTGTGCGTGTGTATGTGTGCGTGTGTATGTGTGCGTGTGTATGTGTGCGTGTGTATGTGTGCGTGTGTATGTGTGCGTGTGTATGTGTGCGTGTGTATGTGTGCGTGTGTATGTGTGCGTGTGTATGTGTGCGTGTGTATGTGTGCGTGTGTATGTGTGCGTGTGCGTGTGCGTGTGCGTGTGCGTGTGCGTGTGCGTGTGCGTGTGCGTGCGTGCGTGCGTGCGTGCGTGCGTGCGTGCGTGCGTGCGTGCGTGCGTGCGTGCGTGCGTGCGTGCGTGCGTGCGTGCGTGCGTGCGTGCGTGCGTGCGTGCGTGCGTGCGAGCGTGCGTGCGTGCGTGCGTGCGTGCGTGCGTGCGTGCGTGCGTGCGTGCGTGCGTGCGAGCGTGCGTGCGTGCGTGCGTGCGTGCGTGCGTGCGTGCGTGCGTGCGTGCGTGCGTGTGTGTGTGTGTGTGTGTTTGAATGGGTCCCTAGACGATTTGGACCCGGTAGATAGCGCTATTCTTGAGATCCAGAAACCATTCGTGCGAAGCTGGGGCGGATTGCTAGTAATGTGAAATATGGCATGCCACGCTGAATAATGTCGAATGGTAAGATACATGTACGTAGTATCGACATCGGCCTGATTCTTACAAGGCGGATCTTGCATCACTGTGGTACCGACCAAATAAGAAAGGGACTTCAGCGGAGCCTGCTGATAACTACGGTTTGGTAACTGAGAGGTTGAATGCAGTTACAGAGCTAAACTCCGATATTTATATTTCGTGACAAATGCTTGCTGCTACAAGGAAGGTTGTGGAAGACTAGCCTATAATGGTTCAGCCAAGGTTCGTAGTCTGGACACAGAGGCTGATTAAATTGCGACAACGTCCCAGGCTAGCACCTCATCAGCGCCCCTATGGCGGCCATATAAATTATAACTAGTTATTGTGCAAATAAAGTATAATAGGTATAATTTATAATATAGTTTAGTTGCAAAATCATTAGGACACGTAACAGTCACATATAGGTATAAATGAAAAACGTGATGAGAGATTGAGGGCGATGTAGGGGCAATCAAGTAGAGGGCGCGCTTTGGAAGCTCTACATCTCTTTAGTAAGTAGGTGTATTTTTTATGTTATGCAAGTATTACTTTTTTTTTCGTTTAAAAACTTTACAACACGCGTATGTATATAACCTTGCGCCCCTAGGCATGTGCCTGGTTTGCCTTAAGGATAATCCGCCACTGTCTGGATAGCGTGAGCTACGAATGCCGTAAATGCTAGAGATGAACTTCGTAAAAGTCAAAACACAGTAACAGGACGTCGGCTTATCTAATTGATTATTTATCGGGAATACCATAAAGCGTAAGGTGCTTTAAAGCGCTCGAAACGTCGGGAATTAAAAAGTTAAATAAAAACGCGATAAACTCCGTAAAATTAGTTTCATTTAATGTGTAGTGTTCGCGTAAATACTCGTATAAGAAATCATTATATTTTACCCGAGCTATTAAATAGACCACGCTGTCGGTGTACAATATCGCTTATATTTAAACTTGACCGCAATTATCCTTACGATCTACACCTGAAGTAAAGTTATACGTAAGTACTTATATAATAAATATAAATTAATGTAGGTTTTTATGTTTTTACGTCCAGCACCGTGTAGTGGCGGTGTAAGAATGTCCACTACCCCATATCGACCCGTGGGAGTCGAAAGAGGCGACACTGAGAAACAAATCAGGAGATGGGCAGCAGCGTCTCCCTAATAACGATTGAAAACAAAAAACTGCCGTTGCCAACCCGCTTGCCAAGCGTGGCAACTATGACAAATATACCCGTTATGAGACAATCTATGGGGGAGGCCTATGTTCAGCAGTGGACTTTAGTAGGCCGTAACGGTAACGAATCCAGCATCGGCAGTGATGGCAGCTCTAGGTTGTGACGTGTGGGAGCTTAAAATAACCGTGGGCGACGAAAGAGTCGGCTGTGGCCCTTGCCAAAATTGTATGCCTTCCAATATCCAATGTTTGCATAATCATCTCGTTTTTAACGTAAAATACACAGACCCGGTGGCGGGCAGTGTTATATCTTCTCTACGATGGGATAGGAGAGGCCTATGTTTGGATTGCAGTGGACTTTTCGAGACTGATGAAGAAGATGAAGAAATCCCAGGTTAGAAAGTGTGTGGGGAATAGTTGTCCTATCGCGAGGATATATAAAGATATAAATCAAAACTTATATTATTGGATTTTTTTATTGTTTTCTCTAGTTTTTTTTTAAAAAAAAGTTACCTCCACACTAAGATTTTCTGTATGTATGTATCGCAGGGGCAGTTTACATACATAAATTTCACAAGAACAAACATCCAGACCCAGAACAATTATTTGTAGGCCATACAAATACTTGTTCCTTGCGGGATTCGAACCCGTGGCCCTTAGCGCTGCAACTCATTGCTAAGCCACTGCGCCACGGAGCTAACGGAGCCGTAAAATTTTACCTAGCCGTCATTTACCTAAACTATTATTAGTTAGTCTACTTTGCGTTGACTTTATGGCTAACGCGGAAATTTACAAGATCTAATCGTCATTTTTTCCCAGATATAAAAACGTAGACATATTTTATTAGTGTTTTTTTTCTGTGTAGTCTCTTTTAATATGTAGTCAAGCGAGTATTCGTTAGACAAGTTAGTATTATGGTGCGGAATGAATAATCAAATGCCTCTTATTAGCATGCAGTTAATGATGTACGAAATACGAACGGAATATTTGCATATCGACAAAATGTTTAGTAAAATAGTTAACAGTTCATCGAGATTATTACCAGCGTTCTCGTTCAATTCCGGTATAATTAATTGTAGAACAGCAATATTTTTGGATTTAGAACGTGAAATTATTTCATAAGTCTTTCGAAAGTAAAGCGTAATTTTAGAAAGTCTTAAATCACATTATGATATTTTTTTATATAAATACATTTATGTATTGAAAATAGAGATATAAGTTAAAAAATAAGTAGTAATCGAAATTCAGCATTATTAACATCAGCTCATCAAGTCTTATTTTGTGAGAAATGAACATAAAAATTTAAAATATTTAAAAAATATATAAGTAATAAATACAAACATCTACATTAAAAATATAGCAAATAGCATCTATTAAGAAAACTACACATATTTTTTCTCTAATTTGTTTTGTCTAAAATTAGCTTTTCGTTTTATTAAAGCGCTATTTTCAGCAGGTCTTTCTTAACGTATTTAAGGGATAGCTATTATTAGATACCATATAAAGTTTATAAGATTATACAGGATATAAAATCTAAAATTTACAGAGAGTCTAAAAGATACAATAAAGTTAAACTAAAATTAAAGTTCTTTTCATTCTAAAATCATACATTTCCATGCATTGGAAATGCATACTTGTACCAAATTAGCTTTATTAAGTGAAAAGCAAATATCTGCTTGTATTACCTTTTGAAAAATAAAGAACTTATTAAAGAAATTATTTATGTGTCTACTTATGTGAATGAACAACCATACGTGACACAGTTTTTTTAATTTTTTTTAACATAAAAATATTGTAATGGCTCAAACAATTAATTTGAGTTTCTAAACCGCGCAAATCAATGCGATCTCTAATACATATAATTATACAGAAAAAAATAACAAATAATATTGGTACAACCCTAAATAAAAGAGATTTGCATCGATGATTATAATGTGAAACACGACTCACCCATGAGCGCCATCAGGAATTGGTTTGCGAGGCCGCCATCTTGGAATCTCGCAAACCAGCGAAACGAAAGTAGGGCGCGCATGTCGTTGGTTTCCGGCTCAGGCTGTACCACTGATTATACTTTTTGTATCACTGAGTCATTGTAGAGGTGGCTCGGTTTACCTGCAAAAATAAATTTTTAAATGTTGAAAACACTCCAAATACAATTTTAATATTCATTGTTGATGTATGAAAAATTATAAAAAACTTTCAAAGTATCTAATACGATCAATATTACATATAAACATTACTAATAATCCCGTTAATTACTCCAGATAAGTTTAAAGGCAGTAGTCGAATGCCGGCGATAAATTTTAGTTAATTGCTAATTTATTTACCTAATGAATTAAATTCGCTTAATAACTTGACTAAGTACTTGAATGGGTGCACCAAATGTTACATTTTGTACGCCAACATGGTAAGACATAGCTAAACTTTATTTTATAAAAACTGAAATCTATGTAATCCCTATGATCCAAAAAATAATTCTGATTCATTCTGTGGTGTTTGGATTATGGTGATACGAATAGTTAAAGTCTCTTTTTGTAAGCCAAGAAAGCTATGCCATGGCTTCAATAAGTCCCAGCTACGGAATACGTTTTAAGAAGCAGCGGAAAGAAACTCGCAAGAAGATTGTATTTCTCCCCAGGGCCAGATTAACCTTTAGGCAGAGTAGGCAACTGCCTAGGGGCCCCGCATCGGGTAGGGGCCCCGTGCGCGCACAAATATAATGGAAAATGTTTGATACGGAGAAAATTTTATTGAAACATTTGTAACCTCAGTGACAATAGGTATTATTACGTTTTAGCGACGTATACTGTCAGTTGATGAAATACTTCATACTTACAGAACAAAACCATCTAGTATCATTCCCATTCACTATTAGTACTAGCACTCATAATATGGATACGTTACATCCCTTTATGCTGGCTGCAAAGGGGCCCTGAGAATTCCATTGCCTAAGGAACCCGACATGGTTAATCCGCCCCTGTTTCTCCTAACAGTTAATTACTCTACCCTTATAAAATATATACATAAGCAAAAACGGGTCAAGTGTGAGTCGGACTCGCGCATGAAGTATTCCGTACCATCGTAATACACGTTTCTAGGAGGGGATCTACTTTTAATTTGTAATTGATTTTAATTTTTATTATTTTTTGTTATAGCGGCAACAGAAATACATATTCTGTGAAAACTGTCTGCTGTCAGACGGACGGACGGACGGAGGCTTAGTAATAGGGTCCCGTTTGTTACCCTTTGGGTACTGAACCCTAAAAAGAGTTTAAGGAAGCTCATTAAGTTCACGCATAGTTATCTTTTTAATAATCATCTAATTTATAGAATAATTTCTTCATAAGAATGCTTTTTGAGCGCTTTGAATTCATGCAAAGGCAAATCAATAATACTTATTAAAGGGAATCTTATTATAAATAGTAATTCATTCAACTAAAAATTAACCATAAACTAGTTTTTTGGTGCTTGAACTTTGGAGCAGCAAGTACTTACAGAATTTATTGCACGTGTTAAAATTATGAACATCACTCATTTTGTCAAAGGCATTAAAATAGGTTCTTACATAAATAATATCATCCAAAATGAATTATGAGGTAACCGTAGAGTATACAGAAACATAACTTGTATATTCCATCTTAGTCCTCACGGGTGACAACGCATCTACATTTTGATTTGTAATAGAGGATAGATGTAGATGTCTATGGGTCGCAGCAACCACTTACCATCAGGTGGACTGTGTGCTCGTTTGTCACCCTTAACCTAAAAAAAAAATCGCTGTGTTATTTTGATATACTTGACCTAGTTTATATTGCTAAATATCTAATAATATCTATATAATGCTATATATATTTTATCTGATTTATTACGTATGAACGTTCTCTTAATCGGTGTTCTTTAGCTTCTTAGAATTAGTGGACTCATGATTCGCGAGGTTATTGAAATCAAAAAACATCCTAATTTCAATATGGAAGAGGGATGGCTTGTTTTTTTATAGGATAGGGATAGGGTGACAAACGAGCACACAGTCCACCTGATGGTAAGTGGTTGCTGCGACCCATAGACATCTACATCTATCCTCTATTACAAATCAAAATGTAGATGCGTTGTCACCCGTGAGGACTAAGATGGAATGCCTCATTTCCAGTAAAAAGGGCCTCCGGCCACCTGCACTCACCAAGCGAAACGCAGAGGTAAACCTCTACTTCACGCTGGTATTCTGTGAGGTCGTGGTACCGCCCCGGTTCGAGCCGGCCCATCCGTGCGACAGCAAAAGCTGCCGCGTGGCTCTTCCACTGTTACAAAGTGGCCACTTATACCAATGAATGCCGTTACCGTTATCGATACAGCCTATCCAAACTCCACAGCTGAATGAGCTATGGCTCACCCATAGATTGTCTCATAGCGTACATATTTGCCATAGTTGCCACGCTTTTCATGCGGGTTGCAACCGCAGTTTTTTATTTTTAGTCATTATTAGGAAAACGCTGCTGCCGATCTCCTTATTTCTTCCCTCTGTCGCCTCTTACGACACCCACGGGATGGTATGGGGTAGTGGATATTCTTACACCGCCACTACACTGTAACGGTGGACGAAAACATAAAAATCTACATTAATTGATATTTATTATATGTTTCCGCATACTTTAGGTGTAAATCGTAAGGATAATTGTGGTCAGGTCTAAATATAAGCGTTATCGTACACCGACAGCGCGGTCTATTTAATAGCTCGGGTAAAACATAATGATTTTTTTTTATATTTACGCGGAAACTACACATTAAATGAAACTAATTTTACGGATTTTATCCAATGAATACTTGTAGCTAACTTCAGTTAAAGAAGACTACAGAATGCGTTTACACTTACGAGGTAGGATGCGGTGGAAGAGGAGGAGGATGAGACATAATGGCTCTCTGTGCCCTTCATAATTGAACACTACCGCCAAGTATCAAAATTATATTAAAATAATTTTGATACTTGGCGGTAGAAATAAGTAAGTGATACCTATCCAGATGGACAGTAATGAAGTCCTACCGCGTAGTACGTAGTACCGTGGTAGAGCCAAGCTACAGCTATATTAGTGGTATAGTTGTAGGACAAATGGGTCGGCTCGACCAGGGTACGACCACGCTCTCACAGAATACCAGCATAAAATAGCAGCGTAACGCTGCTGTGTTTCGTATGGTGGGTGTAGAGAACCGGAAACCCTTTTCCCCCTTTCCACTCCCGAGGCATTTCATCTTAGTCCTCACGCCTGACAACGCATCTGCATTTTATTCGCAAACGGGGATAGATGCAGATGTCTATGGGCCACAGCAACCACTTACTATCAGGTGGACTTTGTCACTCGCTTGTCACCCTTAACCTAAAAAAAAAATCGCTGTGTTATTTTGATATACTTGACCTAGTTTATATTGCTAAATGGAGCAAACGACTGTTTATTATTATAAAAATACGCACGCTTAAAGATTTTGATCGCAAATTAATAACATTGAAGGCCCGAGAACAGAATTCGGATTTCGATATCAAGGGGTCACTGGTTCAACTCTAGTTAGTCATGTACGAACTATTCAAGTTTGATAACACATGTAGGAAAAAACAAATGATATTTTTATGGATTTAATATTTAGATTGTTTAAAACTAATTTTATTTTAACGCTATCACCAAATTTTAGTGGGCTTAACCCCAACCTCTTTGTCAGATAAAATACACGCAAAAATTTTATATAATCTGGGAAAAACGTGTTTGAATCCGTCGGCACCAATGAAATTGTTAATTGTATTTAAATTGGTGATTTACCACGTAGGTACTAGGCGGTAAAGAAAGAAATAGTAGTTTAAAAAAACTAAAAAGAAAACATGCTTTAGTAGATAACCGAACTAAAAATAGAAAATAATTTTCAGTAACTTTAAAATAAGAAAATGGTGATAAACATAAAAAAAACATTATATTGTAAAAAGCATGGTGTTTTTTCAGATATTTTTATGATGACGCTGATTTTACAAATATCCACAAAAAGATTTACAACAAATGACATCAAGCACCCCACGCTTTTTTACAATAAAATAAAATTTCATTTCATCATTATCATCATCATTACAGCCTGCTGAACATAGGCCTCCCCAAAGAATGCCACAAAGCACGGTCCTGAGCCACCTGCATCCATCGTCTTCCTGCATGTCTTACCAGGTCGTCACTCCATCTCGTGGGGGGACGCCCTACACTTCGCCTACCGGTACGAGGCTGCCACTCGAGAACCTTTCTTCCCCATCGGTTGTCGGTTCTTCGACAACCCCACTGCCACTGCCACTGCCACTTCAGCTTACTAATCCGTTGGGCTATGTCGGTTACTCTGGTTTTACTGCGGATATCCGTATTTCTAAGTTTATCACGCAGAAAAACCCCAAGCATAGCCCTCTCCATAACTCGCTGAGCGACCTAGAGCTTCCTCATACGGCCAGCACTGAAGGACCACGTCTCAGATCCGTAAGTCATCACTGGCAACACGCACTGGTTGTACAATTTCGTTTTCAGGTTTTGAGGTATGTCTAACGAGAAGATGTGTCGTAGTTTCCCGAACGCTGCCCAGCCGAGTTGAATCCGTCGATTGACCTTTCGGTCGAAGTTGGACTTACCAAGTCAGACTATTTATCCCAGGTAAACATACTCGTCAACAACTTCGAGCTTAGTGCTCCCAACAACTACCGACATAGGTGTGACATGGACGTTAAACATGATTTTTGTTTTGTCCATGTTCATCTTAAGACCTATCCGTTGGGAAACACTATTAAGGTCATTGAGCATAATGCTTAGGTCCTCCAGCGATTCTGCCATTAGGACTATATCGTCAGCAAATCGAAGGTGAGTGATGTACTCGCCATTGATGTTAATACCGCATCCTTTCCAGTCCAGTAGCTTGAAAACGTCTTCCAATGCAGCGGTGAAGAGTTTCGGGGATATAACGTCACCCTGTCTTACACCTCTCTGCAGTTGGATAGGTTTCGTACTCTGATTCTGTACTCGGATAGCCATCGTAGCTCTAGCGTACAAAGACTTCAGCGCTTCGATATATCGACAGTCAACTTGGCACCGCTGAAGGGACTGCAGCACCGCCCGTATCTCGACGGAATCAAAGGCGTTTTCATAGTCCACATACGCCAGACATAGTGGCAAATTGTACTCCTCGGACTTCTGTACAATTTGCCTAAGGGTATGTATGTGGTCTATGGTGCTAAAGCCCTTTCGGAAACCGGCTTGTCCGGGAGGCTGGAAGTTGTCAAGTCTGCGCGCGAGACGATTCGTAATAACTCTCGAAAACAGCACGTAGACGCGACTCAGAAGGGAAATCGGTCTGTAGTTCTTCAAGAGAGCGTTGTCACATTTCTTGAAGAACAAGACCACCGCACTTCTGCTCCACGCCTTCGGTGTAATGCCACCATGGAGGACGGAATTAAAGAGCTTTTTAAGAGAGAAAGGATTTCAAGTACCGGTTTTCCACCCGCTTTCAAAAGCTCCGCTGTAATTCCATCCTCGCGCGATGACTTTCCGTTTTTAAGGTGCTAGAGAGCCATTCTAATCTCGCTCAGACTGACGTCCGGGATATCTTCGGAATAGTGTCGGATAAGACTCGCTCTTGGATCGTTACTCACACTTGCGTGTGGCTCCTAGAACCTCTCAATCTCACTCAAAATCTCAGGTGTCGCGGAAACGATGCTGCGACATTCGGTCTTCAGCTTTGACAGTTGGCTCTTTCTGGCAGACAGATCTCGTGCAAAGACTTTGGAGCCTTGGTTCTGCTCGATCGCTTCTTCAATACAAGCTGTATTGAAGTTGCGTAAGTCCCGCCGCATGCATTTGGAGATCTGTCTGTTCAGTTGCCTGTATGCTGTCAAATCTGTTGAAGAATGTAGCTTCATCTCTCGTTTAACAGCCATGAGATTAAGAGTGTGATCGGAAAGGTTTTGTGTTCTTCTGCGGCGGGTCTAGCAGAACTTAACTCCGACCGCATGGACAGTTTCCACAAGCTTGTCATTCATATCGTCCACTTCATTGCAGCCTTCTAGGCACTGAAAACGGTTTTGTAACTCGAGCTGAAAGGCTTCGGGACTTTGGAACAGAGCAGGAGGGGACGGAGCGTTGACTTCATTAGACGAGACCTCTCCAACTTAACGTTTAGTTTCAGTGTGCCTCTAACCAAAAAAAAAACACGTATTCCAAAACATAAAAAATAAACGACGGGTTGCACTCCGGGAGTGCCGGTAGAAGTGAAAACTTGAATATTAACGTTGTGCATTTTTGATATTTTGGAATAGCGGAGATTATTTATTATAATCTTATTTCATTTACAGCAATCTGCAACAATAGACTTGACTGGTGATGACTCTTCCACTTCAGGAAATTCAGTGAGGATTAATTGCAGTAAAACCAAATTGAAGAAGTATATAAAAGTTAATAAATATATAAGGAAACTACAAAAATTAATAAAAAATAAGATTAATACCAAAAATTATGTTAATTTATGTAAACAAAAGCAAGCATTGATATATGAACTTAATTTGTATTCAATTGAGGTGGATAACATAAGAAAATGTTATGAGACTGACGTAGAGTGCCTAAAATCAGAAATATTATCTCTTACAAATTCCCTTCAAACTGTATCCAATAAATATAAATCAGCCCAAAACGAAATAAAAGAACACATACTGGCTATGGATAATCTGGTAAAGACATGTAAATACAATGAGGAGCGTTTTGACTCCTTAGTTCAACATCAATGTGAGTGTCAGCATTCAATACCAGCTTCTTCAGAGTCGGTGTGTGCTGATAATATTATACCCCCACCAAAACTCTATGACAGTGCCATAGCAGAGGAGCTTAAAATAAAAAATAACTTAAATATTAACAAAAATAATATAATTGTGTATAGCGATGACATAGGAAAAAATCTAGGCATAACTTTAAATTACTCTTTAAAGGGACAAAAAATTACAAATTGCTGCATGCCTGGAGCATCTTTAGTGATATCCTAAATAAAATTATTGTTACTAAAGGAGACGGTCCAAAATTGTATGAAGCATAGGCCTAGTTTTGTACTAGTATGGAAATAAATTAAAATAAAATATTAAACCACTTTTGATCATTCAAATGCACGAGTTTGCCCTAATTTCAGTGCAATTATTATTTTATTCTCACCAATAAATGCAACACTAATGGCGGATTGATATCGTTTTGATTTGACGTTAGCTGTCATCTCTGAAATATACTCTCGGGTAGAATCTACTAGTTAGCCTGTGATATACTCATATCACCTATAGCCTATCAGGTAGATTTATTATGTAAAATAGCTAAAATGTCTCGAAACTAGTATGAAAGTAGGGCAGAAAATTTGTATTTTTTGATCAAAACACGAATAAAGTGTATTATAGATTGTGTATGTGCTTTTTTGGTCTTAAAACAACTAACGTTCTTGTTGATATTTACATATCATAAATGCAGTTCAGGAGAAAACAAATGTATAAAGTACTACCTAATTCCAGTCAAGAAGATTGTTGAGATAAAACAACGGTGCCTACGCACAAAATTATTTCATTGCATTCATTAGTGTGTACAAATGCAAACTTCACCTCAATTTAGTGCCAGATAGCTCAAAGCTGAGATTATATGTTAATAGAGGGTAACTCCGTTTCTCTACCCTAAAAGTCCACCCTGAAATACTACTTTATTGCACTAATCTTATAGAATATATTTATTTTACCTTATAGTGGCTGTTTTAAGGTGGATAAACAGAATAATCCTGAATACTAAATTCTGTTCAGGTATATGTGTCTATCTGGGCTGCTGAAGTGCTATGGTACAATCATAGATAATATAATTTATTTGTTATAATATGGTACATTACAGTTGTTACAAAACAATTGGCATCCTAAATATTCCGCCGTTTCCGGCGTACAAATATTTTCATACAGGTCCTCAGCGTGTCAGAGTATGCCTTGAACCTTGACAGACATTTGAAGCCTGGATAATGTCATAAAAAAGGTTAACAGTCCTATGAATTATAGAAAGTGAAACATTAGGTCAATCATGTTTTGGATACTAAATATAAATAAAACAGCTTAATTTTTTATTTTTTATTTATTTATCCTACTTCAAAATCCTCTCTAACTAAAATGCCATCCAGAATTGAGGCCTGTGCGGTTATAGAATTTTGATACCGAGCCCAACACAAATACCAGACAACGGTCATTATGTGGGCACAGAAACCCACCGTCTATTGTCCAGAAGAGCAACTGCAATAATAACCTGCAATCATCTCATCCCAACTTGTCCCTTGTCTCGCCAACAGTATATAATATATATATATAATAAGCTCTGCCCGAGTGATGGCGAGATATTATACGGCCTCTTATTAAACAGAGTCTTGTTGGGATGATATTAATTGGGTCACAACTTATCTGCTACCCAGTCTTCGTTGACACCAAACATACAATATACTGATAGTATTGGCATTAGGGCGCTGGAGCTCATTTTCAAGATTTGTGCCGACAGATAATTCATGTAATACGTTTGCAAAACATTGTGGACATATTGGTGCATTTTCATCCATCTAGAACAAAACAATATTATTTTAATAAACTATCTATATTGCAGAAACGCATTTTAAACAGTGCATCATGTAAAAAATGATGCACTGTGTAAAATGCAAATTGGTGAATTGAAAGATAATTACATCATATTAAGATTTTGCAACCTTTATGAACTTATGTAGAAATTAATAATTATTAACAGACTACAGATAGAAGTATGTCATTCAAATGCGTTTAATAGCTTAAGGAAACATCTTTATATCGTACATACCTGCTTACTGATTCAAAATGTGATTCTACAGAATACAGATGTCCGATATTAACGAAATCAAAATCTCACGTAAATCATGAAGTCCAAAAAATAAAGCAATGTCAAATAAGTAGAGAGTAGAGTTCTGAACTCTTGATAAAGAGTAATTGTGTTCTGTGGTTCTGAACTACACAATCAAGCTCGAAATAAATAAAAATATCATTTGACAGAAATGACATTTGACAAATAACCGTGACTTTTTTACTTTTTTATGACTGGAAGGGCACTATCTTGTAAAACCATTAGAAACTTGGGATTGCATTTTTATTTTTTGCAAGTTATTTATTTTGATTTATTCTCTCATTTTATTTTTGACAAAATCCCTGAATATTTCTCTTTTTTACGGTATATTGTACATAGACTGGGCCTGAAATGGACCGTGTCCTTTTGCCCAAATAGTACAATAATAATTTTTGTTGGTAGAAGAGGCAGTGTAAACAACAAACAGTTATTAAGATATATTGAACAACTTAATAACTTAAATGTACTCAATATTGTCTTGTTCACACTGCCTTATATACAGGGATTGCCACAGGAAAATAATTTAAGACATAATTTAAATATACAAATGCATAATTTAATATGTAATAATAATTTAAATTTGACATATAATTGTAATGATAATAATGACAAATTTCATGTAATTGACATAAATAATTTAATAAAAAAGTTTTGGACAAAAGATGGGTATTACCTATCCAAATATAATTTAAGACTGATAGCAAATGTGCTATCTTATTATTTACTTTTTAACTCAGCCAAGTTTTTGGCTACCAAGACTGCTTTTATTGGGCAGGATAATTATTTGACAATTAATTTGGAATCAGTTCAAACTAATTTAAATTAGTAAATGCGACAATAGAGGCAATCTCTAGCAATAATGAGAGTTTAATTAACTTTGAATGTAGCCCACAAATAAGTAATAAAAATTGTTTTTTTTTTTTTTTTTATAGGATAAGGGTGACAAACGAGCACACAGCCCACCTGATGGTAAGTGGTTGCTGCGGCCCATAGACATCTACATTTATCCTCTATTACAAATCAAAATGTAGATGCGTTATCACCCGTGAGGACTAAGATGGAATGCCTCATTTCCAGTAATAAGGGCCTCCGGCCACCTGCACTCACCAAGCGAAACGCAGAGGTAAATCTCTACTTCACGCTGGTTTTCTGTGAGGTCGTGGTACCACCCCGGTTCGAGCCGGCCCATCCGTGCTACAGCAAAAGCTGCCGCGTGGCTCTACCACTGTTATACACCTGGTGCATCAAAATCTACAAGGCATGATGGGCAAAGAATTAGAAGTTGAATTGTTTTTAAATAGTAACAACATACATATCCTCTGTATTACTGAACATTGGCTAAAAGATTATAATTTCATGTTTAATTTCAGAAATCACCAGGTGGTCAGTTCCTTCAATAGAGAAAAAAGTTTACGTGGTGGCTCCTTAATACTAGCAGATAAATCATTATTATATAAAGAACGTAAGGATATAGTGAGCCTCTCTGTTGAGCGAACTGTAGAAATGGCTTGTGTCGAGCTCGAGCACCTCATTGTTGTAAGTGTTTACAGACCCCCATGTGCTACTTATGACTATTTTGAAAGGACTGTGGAAGAAGTTTTGCTCAAACTTAGTAAGCAGAACAAGTCTGTTGTAATATGTGGAGACTTTAACATCAATCTCCTTGAAACTTCTTCCATTAGTATTAAGTTTAGCTCATTGTTTAAATCGTATAATCTTGTTAATTTATTCTTAGAACCAACACGTATTGCTGGGCCTAGTGCGACCTGTATAGATAATATTTTTACAGATGTTAAGCCCTTGCATAAATCAATTATTCAAAATTTAAGTTCAGATCACTGTGGACAGTTGGTATCATTGCCTTACATACACAAGAAACAGAAAAATAAGAAAGTTGTGTTTGTTCCAATAAATGAACATCGCTTGGAGAGGTTTAGAAGTAATATAATAAAAAGACTTCCATCACTTTCATTTAAAAACAGTGCTAATTATTTGTATAGTACGTTATTTAAAATTATAACTTGTGAATTTAGTAGGATATTTACTTCTAAAACTTTCTCTTTTAACAGTCGCAAATCATTTAATGAATGGGCGACAGTAGGAATTTATGAGTAGGCGAAGGTTATACGAGCTTTATAATGAAAGATCATTTAATAGTAGTGTTATATTTAGAGATTATGTAAAAACATATTCTAAAATATTTAAAAAAGTGTGCGCCACAGCTAAGGCTTTACATTTAAGTAACAAAATTAAAACTGCATCAAACAAAATTAAAATGACCTGGAGAATAATAAATAGTGAAACGGGCAAGGTCAAACCGCGCAACTCGGATTTTCAATTGAATATTAACAATAATTTAACCCGATCTGATCAAGAAGTTGCTATGGCTTTTGAGAAACATTTTACTGATGTTCCTTTTTTGACAACTAAATCATTAAACTCTTCTCCTACTGTCGCCGAATCATTGCTTAAACAAAATGTAAAGGCTTGTTCAAATACTTTTAAATTCCATAGAGTACTGCCAAAAGATATCGTTAAATATTTTAAAACTATTGATGTTAAGAAAACGGCAGATTTATGGGGGATTTCCGTTAAAGTTATTTTATCTATAATAGATATAATAGCACCTTATCTAGCCACTATATTTAATACAAGCGTCGAATCTGGTGTGTTTCCTGATTTAATGAAACTTAGTAAAGTCATACCTTTGTATAAATCTGGTAGTACATTAGACCCCGCCAATTTTAGACCAATTTCTGTACTACCAACATTTAGTAAAATTTTTGAAAAAATAATTTTAGATCAAATGTTAAGTTTCTTTAATATTAATAAATTGCTACATAGAAATCAATTCCGTTTTACAAGGGGTCGCTCAACAACTGACGCTGGAGTTGAGCTTATTAAACATATTTTTTGTGCATGGGAGAATTCAGAGGATGCTTTGGGTATATTTTGTGACCTTTCCAAGGCCTTCGACTGCGTTCACCATGAGACATTAATCAGGAAGCTACAGTACTATGGTGTCAAGAACACAGCGCTTAAACTTATAATTTCATATTTAAGTAATAGAATGCAGAAAGTTATTATTAATGGTAAAAGTTCTTCCGGCTCACCTGTACTAATGGGTGTCCCTCAGGGCTCAATTCTCGGCCCATTCCTGTTTCTAGTGTATATTAATGACTTACCTTCTATTGTAGAGGATAATCATGATATAGTATTATTTGCTGATGATACTTCTTTGATTTTTAAACTTAAACGTAAATCATTTAAATGTGACGAAGTGAATAATGCTATATCAAAATTAGTGCATTGGTTTAACGTTAATAATCTCCATTTAAACGGAAATAAAACTAAATGTATTAAATTTACAACAACGAATGTTAGAAATCTGAGTACCAATGTGTTTTTAAATGGGGAAGAACTGAGCCCTGTTGAATCCACTGTTTTTCTTGGCATCACTCTCGACGCAAAGCTTCAGTGGGGCCCCATATATCCAAACTAGCAAGCAGACTAAGTTCTGCAGCCTATGCTGTAAAAAAGATTAGAGGTCTCACTAGTGTCGAGACAGCTAGATTAGTTTATTTCAGTTATTTTCATAGCATAATGTCTTATGGGATTTTGCTATGGGGACATGCGGCTGATTCAGAAACTATTTTTGTTTTACAGAAGAGGGCCATTAGAGCTATTTACAACCTAAAACTGAGAGAGTCTCTTAGAGATAAATTTAAAGAAATAAATATATTAACTTTGGCCTCTCAGTATATTTACGAAAATTTAATGTATGTTCACAAAAACAAAGGTAGTTTTAGTAAAAAAAGTGATGTGCATTCTGTAAACACTAGGAACAAACACAAGCTAGTGATACCAGTTTCTCGACTCCACAGAGTCAGTAATTCATTCTTGGGGCAATGTATACGCTATTACAACAAGGTCCCGGAAAGTGTACAGGCTCTCTCCATTAGCAAGTTTAAATGTTTTGTTAAGTTGAAACTGTATAAAAAGGGTTATTATAGTATAAATGAGTACATGGTTGATAATAACCCCTGGGAATGAGGTGATCGCTTCCAAGCTGTTTCTAAAATAAATTTTGTACTTATATAGTTAGTACAACCATTATTGTAAAATTTGCTTTAAAAAAAAAGTCCCGCTGGGTTTCTTGCTGGTTCTTCCCAGGACAGAGGTTTTTTTTTCGAACCAGTGGTAAAGTAAAAAATGACTTTCAATAAGTATTACAAATGTGATCTATATTGAATAAAAAATTATTCTTTTCTATTCTATTCTATTCATTTATTTTCATTCGAAATTATTTGTTTGGTAAACCTACACCGCACATGTGCTTATTGTGATGTTATGAAAATATAGGTTAATGCTTTAAAGCATAAACATATTACAAATATTACATCTATAATGTGTAAGTACATATGTATCTATTTTAATAATTTCGTCAAGCAGTATAGTAGACTCGATCGAAACCTAATCTTAATAATAAAATTATATTAATTAATAAATGAAAATTAATTAAACCTAACTTACTTCCTCTCCTACGCCGCGCCAGCTGTCTACTCTCCGTCCGTCTTACGAATTTTTGATCAGGACACGTGACCTGACGCGAGTTTAACATTTTTTACCCATTACAAAAAAAGTGCACAACGCCGCTAAAGAAGTTTTCACTTCAAAGAAAAACACTAAGAAAACACGTATTCCAAAAAAATAGTGATTAATAAATTTTATTTATTAATCACTATTTTCTTATTTTAAATTTTTTACTGTTTAGTTCGGTTATCTACAAAACAGTGTTTTTTTTTTTTAGTTTTTAAAACTATTATTTATTTTCTATTTTTAGTGCAACTAACTACAAAAGCGTGTTTTTTTTTTTGGAACGAAGTTCTTTTACGCGGCTCACGCTGCGGCTTTTTGATTGAACTGGCAGAAATTGTAGTTGTTTTATGAATTATTCCCAAATCCTGAGGATTTTAGCAAGGATAATGGAACAAACTATTTAAATGGTTGCATTGTCGTCGGTCTTTAATAGGTGTGCGAAGATTCAAATAAATTTGACGTTATGAATTCGGTGAAAATCACTTTCAAAAATTCCGTTACATAGATACATACCAAGCTAATAAAAGCGTGTTAAAAACATTTATAGGATCGCATGTCTCCCAAATCCGCATATTGTATGAGGGCGAGCGGTCTGTGTTGGTAAACAAATGCGCAACAACGCGACCGATTATAATTGTAATTTATAAGTTTAAAAAGAAGTAACTAGCAATAATATGACTGCGCCCCCTTTTCCCTGAAGAGAGTTGCTTCCGATTCGGCAGCAAGGCCACAAAAGCCAATGCCAGTCTCACAGGTGGTGTTTAGTGGGTAGGCACTTAGGTTAGGTTAGTCGCAGTGAGTCCCACATATTCACGACAGCCGGGTGTCGTGGTATGGTTAGAGCATTCACCACCTACCTTCCTCGCTTTCCGGAGGGTAGCCTTTTTCAATTGCTTCTAGATGCAAAAAAAAATATGATTAAAAATTGTAATTGTGCCGTGGCAGATCTCTTTTTGCTGCAAAAATACTGCACAATTTAGCATTTTTGTAGGACGTAGATTCAGCCACCCAACTAAATTTAGTCTAGTGAGCAGAGCAGCTGCAACTAGTTTTATTGTACGCATAGGGCATAGGCAATAGGACCGCGTCGACTTATACTTTGGCACAGGGGAACGCGTATGGCAACTCCCCTCCGGTCCGCCGTTGGCCCGTGTTGCTCTACGTTAAAACTGTATACGTGATACGTTACACTCAAAAAATAAATTCTACGTCATACATGTCCTTGTAACACCTAGACAACGTATTCTGAATAAGGATCTTAATTATCAACGGCGGTTGAATATCAATTGCATTGTAATCTATCTGTACAATAATTACATGTGTAGCAAGGTAAGGTAATGTATTTATATTTATTAATGAATGGTCTTGATAAATTTTCTAAAATTTTAAAGAAAATCAAATCAATGTGTAAGTAGAATACTTGAACCCAGTAGGACTTTATTTATAAAATATTTAAATGGTTGTAACCATTTCAGTGGTAGGGCCACGCTGCAGCTATATTATGGTTGTAGCACGAAAGGGTCAGCTCGACCGGGGTAGGACCACGCTCTCACAGAATACCAGCGTAAAATAGCAGCTTCATGCTGCTGTTTTTCGCATTGCGAGCGAAGAGGACCAGATACCCTTATTAAACTAACATGGAAACGAGGCTTTCCATGGTAGTCCTCAGGGGTGACAACGCATCTACATTTTAATTCTTAATCGAGGATAAATGAAGTTGTCTATGGGCCACGGTATTCAGTTACCATCAGGTGGACTCTGTGCTCGTTTATCACCCAAATTCTATAAAATAAAATAAAATCTCCTTAAAGATTGTATACGTTGATAGGTCACATTCAAAAAATAAATCCTACGTCATAAAAGTCCTTGTAACACCTATACATCATAGGTATTCTGAATAAGGATCTTAGTTATCAACAGCGGTTGAATACCAGTAATCCATCCACAGCGTTATCTGCCATTTTGGAATGAGGTGAAATATTTGACAGATTTCAAAGCGGGTAAGTTAATTTGTTAGAAAAATGTAACGGGTAATGTTTCTTTCCGTAATATTAATTATGTTTTAAATTAATTAGATTACAAATGAATAAACCAATGTACGGATATTTCTAAAAGTAGAAAAATAGCTTGGAAAACCCAAGAGTGCACGCCTCATGAGCGTTTCATTTAATTTTGATGGAAAAAAATGACGATAATTATTACAAGGAAGAAAAACAACAGAGAATCTGATCGAAATTTCTAATCGAAATTCATTAATAACTTTTACATGGTGTTGAGTTCAATAACAAAAATCATTACGGATCCTTTTTAGAATATATGGAATCTTATTTATCTCAATCTATCTCTCTTACAAAGCAATAAGGACCGTGGCCGAGCTCACTTGACTACTCTAGCGCCATCTATTATCTATCTACGGAAGCGGTTGCTATGTATTTCGATATGAAAATTTGACGCGCTAAATACATCGTTCTTTATTTAATACATTTCCATAGACCTCGGTACATGGTACCGCTAAGTAAGATTGACGAAGTCATTGGGCTCTAGTTGCTTACATTTCTAGTAAGTAAGAAGACTCACCGACGCCGGCCAACGGACGGCAGTCCATATATTTTTTCAATTACATTTTTTGTTATGCTATCTAAAGTGAATCAAATAGAAAATAAACTAATCTTATAATTCAAAATTGTCTTATTAATATGTTTTTGATGTGTACCTAAAAGTATAAGAACGATTTTATGTAGCGAAATTGAGGTATGGCCACATATCGAGAGAAGAGTAAACCATTGAGGCATTCTTGTGTATTAATATAACACTCTGATGAACTTTTATTCATGAAAATTCGCGATTAAATAAAATTGTTTAAAAAAAACTTCACCTACTAGCGACATCTGGTTAGTGAAAGATTATTAGTTATCATGGTGTTATGATCTATCTTTACAATAATTAAAGATGTACCAAGGCAAGATAAAAAATATATATTTATTGGTTATTCGTCTTCATATATTGTCTTAAATTTTGAAGAACGTCAAGTAAATGTATAAGTTGTGATTATTAATACTTTTAATATCGTTCTTACAATCTTGTATTTTTTAATTAGCTGTGTTGTAGTCATCTCTTATTAGAGAAGCAATGAAATTGTGACAAAAACTGGTTTTAAATAAGGAAATTGTGCGATTTCTGTTGATTGTTTATCACAAAATAAATAAATATCAGACGCAAAAAGTTCCAATCAATTGTATGGAAGTACGAGTTTGATTTTAAAGATTCCTAAAGTAAAATTAACATCTCATTTGTATCATTTGCATCATCATTATCATTACAGTCTATCAAAGTCCGTTGCTGTACAGAGGCCTCCCATAGATTGCCTCATAAATTTGTCATAGTTATCAGACTTGACAGGTAAGTTGGCTATCGAAGTTTTTTGTTTTGTAGTTGTAATTATATATATTAGGAAGACGCCGCTGCCCATGTCCTGGTTTGTTACTCTTTGTCATCTCAGTAACAGTAATATTAATGCCATCAAAAACATAACTTGTAAAAAAGCCAAGCCTCGCAACTCAGTTCTTCTACCGTAAAAAGTTGTGAGATCCATGTAATACCAAATCGGTTAATTTATTCAGTCCCTACTTAAGAGTCCTTCTGTCATAAGTTATTACGTAATTAGCTAACTCAATAACATCTTATAGTGACCATATAAATATTAAAAATCTTTTGTGTTTTAAATATATATAGTCAGTCAGTGAGTGACAAAATTAAGAAATTTTGACTAGTTATAATTCTTAAACTACTGGTTCAAATTTAATGAAATTTGAAATATACTGAGTTTATACAATGCTTAATTCAAGCTTCTAGTTTTATCTACAACGAAGTTATAGGGTTTCTAAAATGGCCTGAACTGCTTCGAGAAAAGGATGGTACGACCGTGCTGCTTTTTTGCTCGAATTGGCGGAGGCACTGCCGTGCCCCCAGATAATAGGAAAATTACTCTAACCGTAGTAGAGTTATGCTGCAGCTATATCAATTGTATAGTTGTAGCACGACTGGCTCGGCTCGACCGGGGAAGGACCACGCTCTCACAGAATACTAGCGTAAAATAGTGGCTTAATGCTGCTGTGTTTCGTATGGTGAGTGTGGAGAACCGGAGACCTATTTTACTGGAAAAGAGGCATTCCATCTTAGTCCTCACGGCTGACAACGCATCTGCATTTTGATTCGCAAATGGGGATAGATGTAGATGTCTATGGGCCACAGCAACCGCTTACCATCAGGTGGACTGAGTGCTCGCTTGTCACCATAATCCTATAAAAGAACACATGGTAAAATAAAATTCATACCAAGTATTAAAATGTATACTGTAGGTATACATTTCAACACTCGGCACAAACCTTATCTTAAGATCCTAGATTTTCACAATTTCTAGAGTTCTCATTATTAAATTCACCGGCATAGAAATGTTATACCGATATATAATAGTGAGAATAAACCGACAACTTATTATTAGGTCGCTATAAAGTACTTTGATAGACCTTGTAAAAGACAGTCACAAATCCTGTTTATCTTTTGATGGTTTACAAATTATAAAATTATACGAAACCCGCCCTTACTGCTTATGTGTTAGAACTTTTTGAATATGTTTCTTTTGTTATTCCTTCACTGGCATTGAGTAGCTTTATAGAATAGCTTTGTAAGTCTTTGATTTATTATACAAGTTTTTTTTGTGTTTATTCGCGTTTGGTATAATAGCTTACCGTGACTGTTCAAAATATTCCATTTAGAGCTTTTTATACATGGAAGGCTGATACGCTAGCGCGCAATTCATCTGATGGTAAGTGGTCGCTTCGATCCATAGACACATTTATTCTCTACTAGCTGATACTCGCGACTTCGTCCGCGTTGATTGATATATTAACAAATAAAACACACATCACTCAACGCGTAGTGCTTATAAAAATCGTAGTTTCTTAAAACTTTATATTAAATGAAGATATCATATATATATATATATATATATATATATATATATATATATATATATATATATATATATATATATATATATATCTTTATATATAAAAATTACGTGTCACGTTGTTTGTCCGCGATGGACTCCTAAACTACTGAACTGATTTCAATGAAATTTTGCAGACTGTGTGCAGTTTGATCCGACTTCAGAGATAGGATAGTTGACCGATAAATGCCCCTTACAACTTTTTATTGCGAATTTAAGGATTTTTATAGGAGGGGTCGTTGGAAAGGGCAGAACAACGTCTACCTGGCAAACTAGTATATATTATATATATATTACTAGCTAACCAGGCAGACGTTGTTCTAATTTTTCCGATGTTCCATTTCTCCCTAAAAAATCCTAAAATATCGGTAATAAGACTCCAATAATCCTAACTCTAATGTTACACGAAACTGCACACAGTGTGCAAAATTTCATTAACATCAGTTGAGGAGTTCATCGCGGACAATCAATGTAACACGTAATTTTTATAAAAGCAACGGCCTGTGTACGTCCCACTGCTGGGCATTGGCCTCCTCTCATTTCTGGGTTAGGAAGTGACCGCCGCGTTGCTCCAATGCGTGTTGGCGAACTTCACATGTCTTCGAAATTAATTTTGCATACCTTAAGCGAAAGCGCAAGGTAATGTTCTACTATCGCCTAAAAATTAAAATTCCAACATTTTATCGAATAAAATCGTATCTAGCAATCATATTATACATATAAATGATATAAAAAGCACATTGTTAGAAAGATAAATGATTGTTGAACTTATTAATAATTTTTTTAAATCGATTAATTGCTATTTTTAAATAATAAAAAGGGTTTTAGTGGCTTATGGTGTGGATTTATCATGTCCCTGTGGCTTGTAAACACTATAACTTTTGAAAATATCAATTGTTTAACTCAATCTATTTTTTAATCTCTTCATCTATCATGTGGGAAGCCACTGAATGTAAATGGCAGTGTAATTTTGTTTTGTTTAGCTATAATTAATTTTTTTCGGCTCCAAAATGGCGAAACTTTCGTTGATTTGATTACCTCGTATATAAATTGTTTCTGTAAATGGGGATCTACAGCCACAGAGTAGTTTAGTTCACAGAGTACCTTTGTATTAAGTTTAGTTCGGCTTCAGTCGCCGTTGTAAGTGGACATTGTTTCGGTTGTTATCAGCGGCTCAAAAAGATCGCTGTACAAATACACAATATTCGAATAACCAAATTTCTTAAATACTTGATTATAATAATAATAAGAGATTTTTTTATTACAATATTTAAAAGCACAGAATAAATAATAGTAGTACGTACTAAAAGTAAGTAGTATAATTTTTTTTGTCATGGGTGACATTTTCATGCTTTTCGAGGGTGTCGAAACCGATAGGGTTGTCGAAATGTAAATCCAAGATGGCGGCCGCAATAGGTATCAATTTTTTCATCATGGGTGTCATTTTCATGGTTTTCGAGGGTGCTGAAGCCGATAGTGCTGTCGAAATGTAAATCCAAGGTGGAGGCTGCAATAGGTATAAAATTTTTCATCATAGTTGTCATTTTCATGGTTTTCGAGGGTGTTGAAGCTGCTAGTGCTGTCGAAATGTAAATCCAAGATGGCGGCTGAATTAGGTACCAATTTATTCATCATGGGTGTCATTTTCATGGTTTTCGAGGGTGTTGAAGCCGATAGTGCTGTCAAAATGTAAATCCAAGATGGCGGCTGCAAAATATATCAATTTTTTCATCTTGGGTGTCATTTTCATGGTTTTCGAGGGTGTTGAAACCGATAGTGCTGTCGAAATGTAAATCCAAGATGGCAGCTGCAATAGGTATCAATTTTTTCATCATGGGTGTCATTTTCATGGTTTTCGAGAGAGTTGAAGCCGATAGGGTTGTCGAAATGTAAATTCAAGGTGGCGGCTGCAATGGGTATCAATTTTTTCATCATGGGTGTCATTTTCATGGTTTTCGAGGGTGTTGAAGTCGATAGTGCTGTCGAAATGTAAATCCAAGATGGCGGCTGAAGTAGGTACCAATTTTTTCATCATGGGTGTCATTTTCATGGTTTTCGAGGGTGTTAAAGCCGATAGTGCTATCGAAATGTAAATCCAAGATGGCGGCTGCAATAGATATAAACTTTTTCATCATTGGTGTCATTTTCATGGTTTTCGGGTGTGCTGATGCCGATAGTGGTGTCGAAATGTAAATCCAAGGTGGCGGCTGCAATAGATATCAAGTTTTTCATCATGGGTGTCATTTTCATGGTTTTCGAGGGTGTTGAAGCCGATAGTGCTGTCGAAATGTATTTAAACTACTGTAATAATTTCGTATAATCATGTTATACGTAATTTTTGTAATGCGCTTAAGGTATGCCCAATTGGATTTACCAATATTTAATTTTGGTCAATTTACACAATATTTTTATGAATTATAGCTTATATGTTATTCTAATGTACGAGTTATTGTATGTTATGTTATTGTAATGTTTCATTAAAATGCATTCAGTAGTTTTTGCGTGAAAGAGTAACAAACATCCATACATCCTCACAAACTATCACATTTATAATATTAGTAGGATTCATTGCAAAAATTTGGCCATGTGTTCAACCACGCAGGAACCTCTGGTATTTATAGAAACAGGTGCTTTTATAACTCCAATGATGCTGTCACGGTCATACAATATAATCTTCTTTTTCAAGCCATTTGAAAATGGTCGCAGATGATAACATCATAGACTTCAGCGTTAAATTCTTATAATATGTACATATTATAATCTACAATAAAAATCTTTTAATATTACAATCGTCCACAAACGATTCTTATTCTATCCTATTCGATTAACCGATTCGTTGCGGCACCGATTTTCGACAACTTTTAGCTGTGGCGGCAAATATTTCATGACACGCCTGGCGTGCCGTCAGCTGTGTGTAAAAGTAATGTTCTTTTTTATGCTTTTTTCTTATTTCTCAGACATGCAGGTTCCTTCACGATGTTTTCCTTCACCGCCGAGCACGTGGTAAATCAACACTTAACATTACAATTAACAATTTCATTGGTGCCGGCGAGGATTGAACCTGGGTTGCTCGCGTACTGTGAAATGGACGTAGTTATGCAAAAAGGATCCAACCCGAGTTTGTGTCTAAAAAATGTTGACTTGAAAAATAATGTTTGTGGTCTATACTATTATGTGATGTAACAATTTTAACATATACATATATATATACATACACACACACACACACATATATATATATATATATATATATATATATATATATATATATATATATATATATATATATATATGTATATATCAACCATCGTATAGATTAGATTATATTATTAACACTTAGTTTACTCCTTCCTACAATGGTAGAAGCCCTTATCCAGTGGAAAAATAGAGGCTGATGAATAAAAAAAATGATAAATAATATAATCTAACAAGTAGTTTATCTACCGCAAGTCAGAATTCAGAACTGCAAAATTTAATTACGGTAGCTTGTATGTCATTAAAATTACTTGGGTCAGGCTACAGCGAGGCTTTACCACGATAATACTCTATATTAGTCACTTTCTTGCCAATGTACTTACGTATTAGGGATGGGCAAAGGGAAAAAATATATCGATATATATCGAATCTATATTTACAAACAGCATCGATATATATCGCGTGATAAATATCGATATATCGTCATCATTTGAATGATATAAAGATAAGGTCCAAGCTTTTATCTACTGATGGTTGGACGACGAAAAAAACCGATACAATATTTTAAAATATATCGAAATTGATACGAATTCGATACTCTAAAATAAATATCGATATGTCGATATATCGCGATTTAAAATATCGACGATATATATCGATATTATATATAGATATATATATATATATATATATATATATATAGATATATATATAGATATATGCCCTCTATCCCATAAAAGGAGTGTCCGGTTCTCTAAACTCACCATCGAATACATAGCAGCATTAAGGTGCTATTTTACGCTAGTATTCTGTGAGAGCAAGGTCCATCCCAGCAGGTCGAGCCGACCCACTCATTCTGCAACTATAATATAGCTTCAGCATGGCTCTAACACGTGGTTCAGAATAGCTGTACCACGTTGAACTTTATATTAGTTCTTAATTTAAAAAACTGAACAGTGTATAATCGATACTAATAATATTTTATGCAATACAACGAATCTAAACGTCATACATCAAAACGAAGCACACAATTGCACTTCGGGATACCATATCTATACAAATAAATAAAAGTTTTGAAGTGTTGGAGTTGAAGGATTGAAGTGTGTGTTTGTAATGTCAAAATAACAGTTTTTTAATAAATACATATAAAAGTAAATATGGTACTTACATACAAAAACACAATTTTAAAATATTTTTCTGTCTTTCTGTGTGTCTGTCTGTCTGTTTGTTCCGGCTAATCTCCGAAATGGCTGGACCGATTTTGACAGTACTTTCACTGACAGATAGCTGATATTATAAGGAATAACTTAAGCTACTTTATTTTAGAAAAAGAATTAGGATTCCGTGCAGAAAAATTAAAATCCATGAAATCCAATCGTAATAAATTACGCGCGGGCGAAGTCGCGGGGAACAGCTAGTACACAATAAATGAACGTAAATAATATAACCTTGAGACAAATTTTATATTCCGATATCTCAATTTACAGCATAAATAAATTTATGCACTTCCGTATTGATACTAATTTAATTTAAATAAGAATGTAGTTGAAAATTGAAATCATTACGCAGTTTATAATAATAACGGTCTACGTCTACGTGATTTGTAGATCGCCGCGTCAAAGGGTTTCTTGACTTATTTATTAAAAATAAATAACGTAGCATGCATTAAATACGTGTAGTGTTTTAACACAATAAGTGATGGCTAGTGTACTTCATTAATTTGTAGAATTAGTTATGGAACTGTATTATGTGGTAGGGCTACAATATCATTTCTAATTAAATAACTTAATGATAAATGTAAAGTTTCTAAACATAACACAAGATAAATATTATACCTCAAATCAATCAAAGTCAACGCACGTATAAGAACGACTTGATTGATGAAATAAATGATCAATGAGCAATGATTCATCCGTCAAAATGGTGGCGAACAATGACGCCTGCTACTCCAAGGAAAGTTACAGTTTGTATTCAATTTGGTTGGGTTACGTCAACGGTAAGACCAGTAAACAATGATCGCTATTGTATTTAAAAGAAATAATTCCTTAGATAATAGATATTGTAGTGAAATCTATCGAGCTTATCGATATTACATATCTCCAAAGAGCCTGTCCGAATAAGTATACTTTTTTGTAAAATAAGGTCTGAAACGAACACATAGTTCATCTGATATCATCTAAATATTAATAATATTAATAAATTAATTTATATTACGCACTATTGTAAGTCTCAGACTTCTTACATCATCACTATCGTTATCATAATTAAGAATGACTTTTAGAATACGAAGTATTATTTAGAAGATATGATTATTAATAAAATTATAAACAAAAAAAAGAACGACAGAGTCCACCTATGTTACCTTACCGTCTTAACTAATATTGCCGCCAAATAAAATGCTGTATTCTTGTCTGTATAGTCAGTATAATCCATCCATCCATATTAGTCCTCACAGCTATGCCAACGCAATTGTTGCCGTTTTATATTGACTTCAAAAAAGAGACGGTACTCAATCGACTGTATGTTTTTTATGTGTGTTATCTCATAACTTTTTACTGAGTGACCCGATTTCGATGATTCTTTTTTATTTGATAGCTGATGATTTAAATGTAGTCTTATATAAACTAAATCAAGGTTTGACCAATAGTTTTTGAGTTATTCTTAATAATTTATATTGAAGTCGCTTGTACAAAATTTTAAATTTTAAATTGTATCGTACATGTCTATTTGTTATAACCTGTTTTGTCTAAAATCTAGTTTAATTTTGTTTTGGTTAACTTTCGAGACCCATGGACGAAGTGATAGATTATAGTATACTATAAATTGACTAAATTATTTTCTTATAACATTAAACTTTCACTTATGGTATCGAGGACTCGATGCGATACTTTCACTAACTTGTTGATAGTAATTAATCGACCTGGTCGTGTACCTTAATAGTGCTAAACAGTAATGTGGAGAAATGGTCAGTTTCATTAAAGTATTAAAACAGTAATAATTTTTAAAGTGAAATCGTCTTTAGCCGCGTTGAGCGATTTTTGGTAGAGGAAAAACTAATGGAGTCGCGTCACCCATAACCTCGACACGCTCACATGCAGCATGTTGACGCGTAGTATAGCGGCCTATATGCCTTGTAAACAATATAACATTTCCAAATTTAAAACGATATTTCTGCAAATATTTCTTCAGCGGCAGGCACGCGCCGGGTACCAGTTAGTATGTTATATTATTTGCGTTTCTTTTTTTAAATATTTTGACGACATGCGATAAACTTGCCTAACCTTGTCCAACAGTCCAACTGCATATAGACTGTAACTTTTTTTTTATAGAATAAGGGTTACAAACGCACACACAGGCCACCTGATGGTAAGTGGTTGCTGTGGCTCATAGACATCTACATCTATCCTCGATTACGAATCAAAATGCAGATGTGTTGTCACCCATGAGGAGTTAGATGGAATGCCTGGTTTCCAGTAAAAAGGGTCTCCGGTTCTCTACACTGACCATACGAAACGCAGCAGCATTAAGCTGCTATTATACGCTGGTATTCTGTGAGAAGAGAGTGATTTGTCGTGTCGCTATGAAACATAGCAGGGTTATTGTTATTTCATACATTTCATCGTTGCAATTCATTTTTACCAAACAGTCACTATATTCGACGCGTATGTTTTTTTATGTAAATAAACATTATTGACACAGTAGTGCATGTACATGTATATGTTTACCGATTTCAGAAAAATCTTTACCGATTTTTAATGTTTTTTTTTCTGTAAAGTAGAAAAACGTCGGGGTATAAATTTTACATGAAATATTTCATTTCCCCCAGGAGTAGTAAAATAGGGGATAAAGTTTTTAATAAATAATATTTACACGCCATTTTAGTTGTTATTTTTATTATTTATACCGTTAATATAATTAAACTTACAAAAAAGGAAAACGTAATAAATAGCCACGCTGCAGCTGCAGTATATGATTATAGCACGAATGGATCGGCTCTACCGGGAAAGTACCACTCTCTTGCAGAATACCAGCGTAATGTAGCAGCTTAATGGTGCTGTGTTTCGTATGGTGGGTGTAGAAAACCGGAGATCTGTTTCACTGGCAACGAGGCATTCCACCTTAGTCCTCAGGGGTGACAACGCCTCTGCATTTAGATCCTTAATCGAGGATATATGTAGATGTCTTTGAGCCACAGCATCCACCTACCATCAAGGCGATTGTGTGCTCGCTTGTCACCCTTATTCTATAAAAAGAAGTAAGAGAGGTATTTAATATTTCAGGGATGATTCCTTGATGTGATCATGATAATGTAATTATTGTTACCAGTAAAAAATCCATTTACTTTTATTTTATATAAGTTATAACTAAATAATTGTTTAAATAGTTGTCTGAGTTGAGAATTATGTAGTTTTACATTCTTTGAATTTATTGTATTAATGTGATTTATTGATCTCATATTTCCGTATAGTGGTGGAGTACAAAAGCCCACTGTCCTATTTCTTTGCGTAGTATGAAAGTCATAGTGTATCCAAGAATTAAAGGCTCAAGTATGTGGTACTTTATTCTTCATGGGTTTTGTCATAGAATACTATATGTGAATTTATTATAATATTCTATAGTTTTTGTAGTCGGTTTTTGCTTAAGTCCAAAGTTTTTTTTTACTCTTTTGATTGGACTAATTTCATCCTTTTAATCAATGTAAATAGAAATAATAACAATTTCATCCCCTATTTTACCAACCCAATGGGCGGTTTTCCATTTACCGGGACGGCACCGTCACGGCACCGTCACGGCACCGTCACGGCACCGGCATGGCACCGGCACGGCAACAGCTCCGTGTCTTCGTTTTTCCACTGCGGCGATTTCCGTACCGGTATACGCTCAGTTTTTGGCAAGTACTAACACAGATTTCAGTTGTACAGCACGTAAAAATGGACTCGTCAAGTCGTCGTATTTGTTTGTTATATCTCTTTAATTTAGACGAAAATATAATCAACACGGAGAAGTCAAATTTTGAAGTCATCCAATATTAAAAATTAAATATTTTAAAAGTTGGATATGGACTCTATATGTATATACTGTCTCTTCTAAAAGAATAACTCTACATAACTGCGAAATATGGACCATAATAAATAATTAAAACTTAAAAGAAAACTACTAAGGAAGGTTTAAATAAAGTCGATGATCATTTATTTAAAAAATAATTAAAAATTAAAAATTTTATACAACCGACTTCAATATTAATTATTAAGAATAACTCAAAAACTATTAGTCAGATCTTAATCACCCACATGAGAAGCACCAGCTTTCAAATAAAAAAATAATCACTGGAGTCGGCCCACCCAGAAGAAAGTTATGAGGTAGTAGTAGTACATAAAAAACATACAGTCGAATTGAGTACAGTCTGCTTTTTGAAGTCGGTAGATAAAATATATGGGATAGGTAAAATGTTGGGAAGCTGATACAACACGGTTATCCAGTATAATAAATTGAGGGTTTTTTAACGTGGTAGAGTCACGCTATGTTAAGGTATTATGGTTGCAGCATGAAATGGTAGGCTCGACCGAGGGAGTACCTACAAGTACCATGGTCTTATAACAGCACAGAATAGCAGTTTAATGCTGCCTTTCGTATTGTGAGTGTAAAGAACCGGAGACTATTTTTTTACACGTATAGTGGTATTCTATAAGTTCTCAAGGGTGACAACAATAAAATTTTAGATTTCTAATCGAGAATATTTCACTGGCCACAGTCTTCATCTACCAAGTGGTGGACTATGTGTTAATTTGATATTTAGTAAATAAAACAATTATAGAACTGAAGGTAAAAAGAGTAAAAGAGGAAGAAGGCTTATGAACAACATATAAAAGACGTTATAAACGTCACACTGTTAGGAACAGGAAGCCATCATGAATATCGAGGCGGAATGTAGAAACGAGAAAGAGACCATAAAATTGGATCTAGTAACTAGCGCTTAGCACAAATCTATAAAGTGTGATTTCGTATAAAATAAAATTTTTGTATGTATATATACAACCGAAATCTTGTTTACAGTTGAGTGAGGTGTTCGATAAAGCATTTATCACTATATTATATGTATGTACGAAATACGTTTAGCTAATCTTCGAAGCATTTTATCTAAAAATATGTTTGTGACATGACACGAGCCCTGTTGCATTGCAATATACTATTATACAATAATTATAGAATGCAGATAAATGTCATGTGAAATGTTAGTAGTGATTATTTTAATTATCTATAAATGAAATCCTAGCTTTTTATCGTGTTTAGTATGTAATTAAGTTTTGTGTCTCAATAAATTATTTTAAGAAAATGTTATTAAAGAACGTTATGAAACATTATTGTCGTCCTTATTCCAAATATACCTACAGCTGAATCACATGTCTTCTAAATTAAAGTTTTTCAATAATTTCCGTACTTCTGGTTAGGCGGACTGGTCTTGAATAAATCATAATGCCAGATAAAAAGATGTATAAGTACGATATTAAAAATAAACGGTCTTATCATTGTCGTATTTTTCAAAGTGGTAGAGCCATGTTGTAGCTATATTGTGGTTGTAGCACGAATGCGTCGGCTCGAGCGAGATAGGACCATGTTCTCACAGAATACCAGCGTAAAATAGTAGCTTATTGCTGCTGTGTTTCGTATGGTTAGTGTAGAGCACCGGAGACCCTTTTTACTGGAAACGAGGCACTCCATCTTAGTCCTCAGGAGCGGTAGCGGCCATAACTCTGTCACAACCCTTTGATCTTTTGTAAAAAATCCGACACCACAAGGGTCTCGCGCCCAACTTGTGGGTAGGACAGATTTGGCCATAGTTGCCTACTTGGCAGCGGGTTAGCGACCACATTCTTTATTATTATTTAATTGTTACGAGGAAAATGCTGACGATATCAGGTAGTAGATATTTTTACATCACTATTATACTTTTTTTTATAGAATAAAGGTGACAAACGAGCACACAGTCCACCTGATGGTAAGTGGCTGCTGCGGCCCATAGACATCTACATCTATCCTCGATTACGTATCAAAATGTAGATGCGTTGTCACCCGTGAGGACTAAGATGGAATGCCTCATTTCCAGTAAAAAGAGTCTCCGGTTCTTTACACTCACCATACGATATATTATAAACAAAGATTATAAACAGTGGTAGAGCCACGCGGCAGCTTTTGCTGTCGTACGGATGGGCCGGCTCAAACCGGGGTGGTACCATGACCTCACAGAATACCAGCGTGAAGTAGAGGTTTACCTCTGCGTTTCGCTTGGTGAGTGCAGGTGGCCGGCGGCCCTTTTTACTGGTAATGACGCATTCCATCTTAGTCCTCACGGGTGGCAACGCATATGCATTTGATTCGCAAACGAGGATAGATGTAGATGTCTATGGGCCGCAGCAACCACTTATCATCAGGTGGACTGTGTGCTCGTTTGTCACCCTTATCCTATAAAAAAAACGATGAAACACAGCAGCGTTATTTATTATTTAAGTATATATTTATAGTAGCTGCTATTTTACGCTGTGATTCTGTGAGAGCGTGGTCCTTTCTCGGTCGAGTCGACCCATTCGTGCCACGTGCCAGTATAGTTATACTACTAATATAGCTGCAGCATGGCTCTACCACGTCAATGTATGAATGATATTAAGTGAAGTTAAGTTAAACTACTGATTCTACTACTATTACAATACACAAAGAGACGAAGAGCAGAAAAAATATTTACACGATTCAGATAATACTTGAGGTGTGCTAAAACAGTTTTATCGTGATTTCACAACTCGCGAACTTGAGATTTCTAGCACGTTTCGCGCGATGTTTTGTATTCGACACTGCTCTTTATAGCCGGTTTAGTTTATGCTAAACCGCTTCGATCAACATGGTTTAGCATCAGACTATCACACTTCCAATTTTTGGATATCACAAGACAATTCACTTCTTTAAATGTTTTTTTAGTAGAGTCCCACAAAACCCGTAGTATAAGGGTAATGGATTTCCGTAATAAAACGTGAGACGTTAAATTTATAACCCTTTTGTATCATGTAATAGCTTTTTTATTTATTGATATATAATTTTATTTAAAACGACACAGAAGGGCTTTCTCGAATTTCTATTATCTATATTTTTATGCATTTACAAGTTATTTTTTTTACAAAGGATACTGGCAATGTTTTTAACGTTACTAACACCCTCATTAATCGCTCGAAATAAGATTAAAATGCTTATTATGAATGGTTCACACAGATATTCGATTGGTGGATGCTTTCTAAGTTTTCCGTGCCTTATTGGGCTATTATTACTTTTGAGTTTATTGTCACATACTTTTGTTTGAAATAATAAGCCATTCTTTGTGGGTCTTCTCCAAAAAGCGTTAAGTACGTTAATTTGTTAGTTTTAAAAAAATTATATTATATAATGTTAATTACTTTATTATAATTATTAATTAATGATTTTTTTAATTAGTTAAAATGTTTAATGTTATTGGTTTTATTTTAATTTTTTAATTATATTTGTTATAAATAAATAAATTAATTGCGTAATTATTTTTTAATTCAATCATTATTGTTAGGCGTAAAGTAATTGTTTTTACGCCTAAATTTATAATTTACGTCTACTTCTTTACGACACAACTATTTCCAAGTTTATTTTGAATACATAATGGTTAGTTATCATAAAATATTAAATATACTTCTTTTATTATATCTATGGTAGTTATAGATGCTTATGTTCGGCAGTGGATTGTGGTGGCCTGTAGTGATAATATGTAATGATGATGGTGACAATTATAGGTAGTGTATTTTTAATTGTATTTTTTTATTTCAGCATTTTATATTAAAAGTGTTTTAAACAAACAGTGTATAAAATAATAATAATTTGCCGTGTAGTGGCAGCGTAAAACAATTCACTATCCCGTATCATCCGGTGGGTGTCGTAAGAGACAACGGGGGAAATATAGCAGGAGATGGCAGCAGCGTCGTCCTTATAACATCTTAATAATAATAAAAACTTCTAATAAAATCTTGATAATAAAAAATCGTCTACTGTCCCTCACCCACCTGGCAAGCGTGGCAAATGTTGCAAATATCCCCCTTATTGAGACAATCTCAGCAGTGAACTTTTAATAAGTTGTAATGAATGAATGAAAAAATTATAGAAATAATGAAAAGTATGTATAAATATCGCCTCGTAAACTCGTAATGGTAGGCGAAGTGTAGGGCGACCCCCCACTAGATGGAGTGACGACCTGGTAAGACATGAAGGAAGTCGATGGATACAGGTGGCTCAGGACCGTGCTTTGTGGCATTCCTTGGGGGAGGGTTATGCTCAGCAGTGGACTTATGAAAGACTGTAATGATGATGATGTATAAATATAAAATGGAACCCTTATATTTTTATTGTTTTATAAAATCTTTACGATATATAATAATAAGACATGTACTAATGTGTAATATTGCAAAGCTTATTACGAAACAAAATAAGCTTCTAAAATTTCAGACCGTCATAGCATCTTTACATAATAATAAGCAGTATGTACTTACAATTTTTAAATTTAGAACTTCTTTGTACCCAAAAATACTGTCACTAAAGAATTAAAAATATCACTTACGATTTTTTTAATTTGACTATCACTCCGTAGTTCGTGTTTAAGTTTTATTCTTTTTATGCGTTCCTTTTAAATCTTTACATATTAATAATTATTAGTAAACACTGGCATTAAAGAAAACTTTTCTGAACAAAACAACGAGTTTCAGTTTCTTTTAAAAAATTAAAGGAACTCGTGTATGATTTAAATCACCAACGCGCGTTTAAAATATCGGAGCAAGTAACGCGCGCATCTCGCATGGAATCCGTCCATTCACTAAATTGTATACCTACTGTTGTAGCGGATTTGTATGATGTATTTTGTAAACAACATTCGGAATTCAATTTTGGAATCCCGAAACGGAATTCCGGAAGTATGTGGCCGGACTAATATCACAGTAAATATATAAACTGTGCTAATATTAAGTTGCAGCATGAGGTAAAATATTAGAACATAGTACGTATTTGGGTCAATCAAAGATATTAAATACAATATCTTCATTATTTGTACAATTTTCTTATCACAGAAATAGGAATAACGTTTTTTGCAACAATAACGCTACTTTCTTTGTATAGATATATGTTTGTTACTTTAGAATTTAGGAAAAAAAATACATAAATATAAATACTTATTATATATATTTTATTAATATAATATGGCAGTAAAAAGCATATAACTTTAAATTATTGATCTTGTATGTTGTGTTGTTGTTGTAACCAAGGCGCAAGTCATTCCATCCGACCGAAAACATAAAAATACAAGAGCATGGTAAATGATGTTATTCTGAGAATGATGATGAATATTTCACGTAGTTTCAAATCATTCTGAAAATATTATCACAGATTTATCTTACAGATGTGGCATAATAGAATCAAAATATTTTATTATTAATGTAGAGCCATTACCAAACGTAGTTAATAGTTGTGGAGAAATATAAAATGTTATCATATTTATTAATACATTTTAAAATAGTCTCTTTAATATAATTGACGTCGCAAATGAACTTGGCTTAAAATAACTATAGCTTAAAGACATCTGCAGCGAACTTCTAACAAAGAACTCTACAGGTGCGTTTTAAACCACAAAAACTTTTACAGAATGCCTGTTATATCTATTCAAGAAAAATGTGAAATATACTTAATACGTATTAGGTAGTTATAATTTTTTTATGCTAGAGTCACGTTGTAGATGTTTCATAGCTATAGCACCTAAGTAAAGATTTCTTTAGAACATGAGTAAAGAGATCTTTTCTCATGTGGCTATAGTACGAAGGGTTTTTTTTAAGATAAATAGTAATGAAGAAGGTAATAAGAAATAAGGGTGACAAACAAATAACCACAAACAACAGTCCATCTGTTGGAAAGTGGACGATGTAGCCTATAGACACAGCAGTATTATGATGTTCTTTCAAGCTAGTATTCTGGGAGATCGTTCTCTTTCCCGGTCTGGCCGACCAATTCGTGCTGCAGCTATATTATAGATGTAGCGTAGCTTTATCACGTTGTAATGTGGATGTAGGTTGGGCTCGACCGGGGAAGGACTACGCGATAAAAGAATATTACTTATTAGCTGTGTTACCAATGGTGAATATTTTGTTTTTATAGGAGAGGGGGCAAACGAGCATGCGGCTCATCTGATGGTTAGTGACTAGCCCATGAACAACTGCAATAAAGGAACCGAAGACTTTTGTTACTGTTAATGTCATTTCAGTCTTCAAGTATAAAAAGCATGTACATTTTGGTTCTTAATGAGGGCATCCACGACTTTTTCTACCACCAGGGCGGCGCCACTTTACAGTAAGGTACAATATTTGACAGATTTCATAGCGGGGGTGATAATTTCTTACGAAAATGTAATTTTTAAGGTTTCTTTCTGTATTATTAGTTATATTTTATATTAATTAAATTAGAAATGAATAAACCAAACTGTAAAATATAATTAAAAGCCGATTTTTTTAAAAAAGAGTTATAAAGTGCAAAAAGTTAAAAAGTAAACCACTGATGCACTGTGTTGTGTATTAATGTAATATTCTAGATAATGATAAACTATTTTCATAAAACTAATTTCTCAATTAACTGACATTGTGTAACAAAAAACTTTACCTCAGTCGCAGCGACATCTGGTGAGTGGAAGATTATTAGCCCTCATTGATGAAAAATGTCGGTGCTTACGGGCCACAGTATCCACTTACCATCAGTTGGACTGTGTACTAGTTTTTTTTAACTTATACTTGTATAAAAATCGTAACGACGCGACGCCATAACGAAACTCGATTTATCCGCCATTTTTATTAGTGTCTAAAATGAACAAAAAATGGCATCTAAACAGATTATACATCAAAGAATGAAGAATATACAGGAGGCAAAAAAAAAAGGTTCGAACAGGTAAAATACTTTTTGCTACGAGACAAAAACTAACGAACACATGTAATTTACTCAAGTGAAAATATTCTTTACATATTAAATATGTAAGTGGAACGAAATGTATGGTTATATGATAATGCCACAAGTGGTTTGCATTTTAATAAAGCCATTTAATATGATTATTAAAAAAATATGTTTCCTTAAGGCTTTGTCTGTATAGATAACAGAGAGAATGTTGTACAGTTAGCAAAAAGAAAAACCATAAAAAACCTAATCATTCATTCATTCATCAATAATTAAAGCCTTTCAAAAGTCCACTGCTGAACTTGCAGCACAGAGTATGGAGTAAGGGTTCTTTACTAGTGTGCTTGCAGCTTGGCAAGCGGGTTGGCAACTGCAGTTTTGTTATTAGTTGTTATTAGGAACACGGTGCTGTCCATCACTTGGTTTGTTTCCCTCTGTTGTCTCTTACGACTGCAATGAGATGATATGGGGCAGTGGATTATCCTACGCCGCCACTCCATAGCATCTGATCATCTCTACATTCAATCTCTATGTTATCTTGCTATCTGTATCTTTTTTTTTATAAGATAAGGGTGACAAACGAGCACACAGTCCACCTGATGGTAAGTGGTTGCTGCGGCCCATAGACATCTACATCTATCTTGTATTACAAATCAAAATGTAGATGCGTTGTCACCCGTGAGGACTAAGATGGAATGCCTCATTCCCAGTAAAAAGGGCCTCCGGCCACCTGCACTCACCAAGCGAAACGCAGAGGTAAACCTCTACTTCACGCTGGTTTTCTGTGAGGTCGTGGTACCACCCCGGTTCGAGCCGGCCCATCCGTGCGACAGCAAAAGCCGCGTGGCTCTACCACTGTTAAAAAATCGAGTGAAAAGCATAAAAACATAATTCTATGAAAACCAAGATTTTATTATTTTTATCCCAAATATTGCAACATTAACCGTTGGCAGTAGGGGCGAGAAGGACCCCCCCCCCCCTCCGAACGGGTTCCCACCTTGTCGTGGCGGGGGGGTTTAGTAGCCGTGGTTTGGTCACCCGCGGTGAGGTGGCCACTCCGAGTGGGCTTGACGAGCTCACTTCGGATGTGTGTCGGGGTGGACTGCGGTGAGAGAGGTGTTCTCTCCTCCTACCGCTGCAGCCGAGGTGGAGTCGCGGAGGAAGACGAGTTGGTATGGTGATGCGCCACTCGCCCTATCCTCCGCGACCCTGACGGAGCCGCACCGTTGATGCGGTGGTGATGGGACCGCGGGGGGAGAGGACTGGCGTTATTGTGAGGTTGGCGGCGGAGCCAGAGACCAGATCCGCCACAGGGGTCGGGAAAGCGGGTGCTACTAAGCGCTCGATTTATCTGGCCCCATGGCCTCCGCGCATTGGACTCGGGGGAGTCCGATACACAGGTGGAGTTATAGGCCGTGGAGGGAGTCATGCCTTGTGTTCCTAGTGCGCCTTGCCTGAGAAGGAGAATGAGGAGGAAAGGTCCTCCCCTGAGAAGAGGCTGCCATGGGGCGGCCGGCACTAGTGGGTCCGCGGATGTGTGTGAAAGCGTTCCCGTGGCCCTGCCAATATGCGGCGAAGGTGGAACACCATGGGGTTTTAGTCGGTGCGAGTCCGACATAACCCGTCCTAACCCCCGCGAGGCGGGTATGCGTAGGCATTTCCACATGTAAAAAAAGGAGCGAGAAGGAATTAAAGAGCGCAAACTTATGCTAACTAAAGAAAAAGCTGTGTCGATGTAATGCAACAATTAAAAGTATTAGCGATAGTTGCCGACAGCTCCTAATGGTTTAGAGTGCGCATCGCAAACCCATTACAATTAGAGTCTATAAAAGTTCACTGATGAACATAGGACTCTCCCATACTGTTGTAAATAGATTTCCTTGGGTTTTCAGAATGAATAAAAAACGACTGTTATCTTGTAAGGAATATCTTATCGTATCTTGTAGCTGAGGGCAGTGCAGAGCAGAGTTCCCGTTTTACTTTGTTTTTCCTTTTTCTGGTAAGGCTCGAATGTTGAAAGAATTCCCAGATAATGGGCGCGACATTTATACATTTTCTAGTGATTTTCTAGAAACTTCTCTGCCTATCACCCCTTTTGGACACTATTCTTAATTTTATATAAAAAATAATTTACATATATTTCCCTTATATCAAAGTCTTAGCTTACATTATGCTACTTAAAATAAAACGTATGTGCGCACTCGGCGCCGCTCGGTAAAGAAATGACAGCGCAAGTCTAGAATCTAGATCAGTGCTGCCATATCAAAACACTCATTTAGTGCTAGGACGACACAAAAAGAGCTAGATTTCATGAAAACATCGTTTTAAAAAAGCGCTAGATTTCGCGCTAAATTAACTAAGCTTTTTCTTGAATTTTAAATTATAATAAAAAAACACAAAAAAAGTTCAACAAAATTATTTAATTTCGTTAACATCATAATAAAGAAAACAACATTAAGTTTTTTTTTCTGCCTATATTTTTCCGATGTACCAATACTTCGCAGGACATTGACTTATAATTATAGCAATTGCTGTCAACGGAGGTAAGTCCTGTACGAAGAATTAAAATGGCATTAATTGCTTTAAAGTGCATATTATTTCGCAACTTAGTTTAACAACATTCATTAAACTGAACATAGATTCAATGTCAGCATTTGAATGCGGTATGCTACACACTGTCTTTGTGTCGTAACTTCTAAGTAACTTTTAACTTAGCTGTTCTTTAACCATGAACGAAAACTTTAATATAGGGGATTTCCTCGCTTATAGTATATCGGTAAAAAAAATCGAGTTGATCATCTTAAAGGGGGAGCCGGGAGATCCATAGCACAGGGTATCCTAGTTTGGACTCCAGTCTCCCACAAATTTATATACTCTTTGTTTTATTTATAAGAAAAAACTATGTTTGTAAAATATAAATTGCAATTACTATTTATGGGAGAAAATAATACAGGTTATTATTATTATTATTATCATCGGTAACGTAGACTAACAGTGCTGTGTGTGCTAGACGCTACAGTTTTGAAATGTGTGCTAAGTACACCAAAAGTGCTAGATTTAGCTCCCAAAGCGCTAAAATGGCAGCACTGGTCTAGATTCTGTGCTGTTGGTGCTGTCAACTTATGCGGCTCTTACTGCTTTATCGATCTCAGAGTTTAGAGATATGAATTGGGAAAATTACTTGTCTTAGTGCAACGTTGCACAAAAATCGTAAATCTTGGGGTGGATATATTGTGTTTTGTGATCACATAGATGAGTTATCTAACCGCTGCGCCGTTCGAACAAGGGTGTCGGGCCCCGTCTCTGACGGGTAACTAGTGTTGTTTGATGTTTGAGGGACGCGGATGTACGGTGTGTACGGTGTGTCTCCGTACTCGCTGTGTCCCATCCGTGGTCCTAACAGTGTTTGTGACACTAGGTGATTGTGTATTTTGTGCGTCTGGCCGGCGATATTTCTGTCGTCGGAATCTAGCGGGATAAGGGGTTCAATTAGAACGTTACAGGGCCTCCGGAGGGTTTCCTTCACATCTATATAAGTATGCCCTCAACGGCCAAATACCTAGAGGTAACATTCGACCACGGTATGACATTCGCGAAACACATTCGCAATATCTGCAACCGTGCCAAATTTGTCACTAGTCGCCTCTACCTACTAGTGAACAACAAGAGCAAACTGCCCTTAGTACACAAACTCCATCTTTATAAAGCGCGTGTAAGACCTATCATGTCTTACGCAAACGTAGTTTTCGCGCACGCGGCCCTTAGTAATTTGTACGACCTCCAAGTCGTCCAAAATAGGATTCATTCGCATAATCACCGGAGCTCGGTGGTACGAGTGAAACTCCGACTTACACAGAGGCTGTCAACTTCTGACGATCTCAGCAGAATAACAAAATCATCTTATTACAGCTCAAGGCATCCGATGAAGCTGTATAAGCCATAAGTATGGAGTGTAGAGACACTCCATAGCCATAAGGTTAACAGCACAAACATCATCAGAAACCAGTCGTCGTCTTTCAATAAAACAAAACAAGATATAACACTTTGTTTACATACATACTTATATGCCTATAATACAAGTTTAATTTTATAATATTGTATTAGGTGCATTATATCTTTATTTATGTCTTATCTTATCGCTTATCTATTGCGCCATGATAATACATAAAAAAGTAAACAAAGGAATAAAAACTTAACATTATCCACAATTTTTAAATATCCTATTTTTATAAACTATGTAATATAAACTTAATTATTTATTATAAAGCAAAGTACTTAGTAAATATTAATTAACGAAAAAAATATACTAATAATCATAATGTTAAATTACCAAGAAATATGATGAAACACTATGAAAATATAATTAGTTATGTGATCCAGCCCCCACTAGTTGAACCGCACTGCCCTCACGCGCCCCTTCGATGTTGTCGTGCACATGTGTGCACCTATAAAATTCTACCTATGAGGCAATGTACATACATTGCCTCATAGGTAGAATTTTATAGGTGCATATATAGAATTTTTCCATAGTTGGCACCATAGATATAATAAAAGAATCACTTCATCTCTTCTTCATCTCTTTTTTATATTTCTATGGTTGGCACGTTTGGCAGGCGCGTTAGTAACTGCAGTTTTTTTTAATTATTTTGAGTAGTTATCAGGAATATGCTGCTGCCCATCTTCTCCTTGAGTTCCCTTTGTCGCCTCTTACGACACCCACGGGACGTATGGTGTAGTTGATATTCTTACACAGCCACTACCTGCAAACCCACCACTTGGAAAGTCGTATAAGTCCCACGGTGGGTGGGTAGATTGTAATTCGCAGTCTTAGCGTAACAAAAGCTCTTGTCTTGAAGACGCCCAGTTTGTATTCGGACGAAAATACAGACGCTGGCAAATTGTTTCACTCCTTTCCTGTACACATTATGAAAAACGAAGTAAATCGTTTCTTTCAAATGCGTGGAATATCGCCAAGAAGTGGTGAAGACCCGCCGATCACCTGGTTGTCCGATGGTGGAAAGGAGGTGGAGGAATTAAAGCATATAATTCCTGCGCACACATTCAGAAATGCATTTTATAGAATACCGAGTTTAATTAAAGTTACAGGCTTATATGCGTCCCACAGCTGTGCACAGGACTCCTCTCACTTGTGAGAGGTTTTAGGGCATAGTGTTGGCGAATTTCACATGTCTTCGAAATAGAATTTTAATTTCCAGACATGCAGGTTTCTTCACGTTGGTTTCCTTTACTACCACGTGGTAAATCAGCACTTAAAATTGCAATCAACAATTTCATTGGTGCCGGCGGTGATCGAACCTGGGTTTCTCACGTGCTATGAAATTTAGATCGAGTGCTATGTCCCTGAGCTACTACGACTCAACGAATACCGAGGATAATTACTATAATTATACATTAAGTAGTTACGAAATTGTTGTTTGTAACCAGTAACTAACTTTGTATATCTGGAGTTAAAACTAATGTGACCAGTTATTATTTTTGTCAAGCGGGACGTCTCTTGCGGAATTATGGTACATGAAAGTTTTTGGTGGTTTACAATATTTAAAATAATAATAATAAAATAATCAAAGCACTTATTACAAAATAATTAAGTAGGTTGCATGAGTTACAAAGCCCTAGTAGTGGCGTGACTTCTATATAATATTTTTGTATTTGTCAGCTGAACAAATTAGTTTTAAAATATTGGGTCTGGGTTTTAGGTACATATGGAAGATTTATTTATTCAGTCAGGGGGTTTTCATGCTGGTCTACCTTTCCGGTGATCCTGTTATGGAATACGGGTACGCGACCACGGCTCCCCGAGCTACTGTTATTCTCATACCTTTCCTGCCGAGATAACAGTATCCTTACACCTATGCTCCTACCCCCAACTTCTTTTTCCTTTTCCCAAAATGGTAGCTTCCTCTACCAACAATAGCATACCCAAAGGGGGTTGGTGTCAGGCAGGCGGCCGACTGTAAAACTTCTGCCAAATCCCATGCAGTAAATGAATAGTACGAGTTGTGGGATATATGACAGGGCTAGGGCGTACCCCGCAGGCGACGCGCAGGGGCAGCACCCGGCTCCTGTGGGAAGTGGGCAAGGGTTGTCGCACCTTACGGAGCGGGTGCGACGTAAGAGGCGAGCCCGGAGAGAGAAGAATGTCAGAGTGAGGTTTGCAAGCTGGAATATAGGTACGATGACTGGAAGAGGAAGAGAGTTAGCAGATGTTTTGAAACGACGAAGAGTGAATGTTGCCTGTTTGCAGGAAACAAAATGGAAGGGCAATAAAGCAAGAGAGATTGGGGAGGGATACAAGTTTTATTATTGTGGAAGTGATGGGAAGCGAAATGGAGTAGGAGTTGTGTTAGATAGTGGAATGAAAGAACGAGTGACAGATGTGAAAAGAGTAAATGACAGAATGATAGTTGTTAAATTAATGATTGAAAACAAAGTAGTGAATGTTGTAAGTGTGTATGCTCCGCAAACAGGCTGTGAAGAGAGTGTGAAAGAGAAGTTTTGGGAGGAATTTGATTGTATGATGATGGGAATACCTGAGCGTGAGGATGTTTATATGGGAGGAGATTTTAATGGACATGTAGGGAGAGTGAATGACGGGTATGAAAGAGTACACGGTGGATGGGGGTACGGAATGCGGAACCGTGAGGGGGAAGTTCTTCTGCAAGCAGCATGTGCTTTCGACCTGGCTGTAGTAAACACGTGGTTCCAAAAACGAGATCAGCATCTTGTTACTTATAAAAGTGGCCACCACGCGACACAGATCGACTATCTTCTGATAAGACGGAACCAAATCAAGAGTGTAAAAAACTGCAAAGTGCTTCCAGGTGAAGACTTAGTATCCCAGCACCGAATTCTGCTGGCTGACATCTGCTTAACTGTTCGCCTCAACAAACATAAGGATCGTCCCCCACCCAAAATAAAGTGGCATTTGTTGCATAAGGAGGGGTATGCAAGTGAATTTAGAGAGCTAGTTGTAAACAAGATGATAGAGATGGGTGATATGGAAGGAATGAGTGTGAATGAGTGCTGGAAGGAAATGGCTGATTGTATCCGAAGTGTGGCAAGGAAGGTGTTAGGAGAAACAAAAGGGAAGCGTATGATAGATAAGGATGGGTGGTGGTGGAGTGAAAGTATTAGAGAAGTTTTGAGAGAAAAGAAAAATGCCTTTAAAGAATGGCAGAGCGTAGAAGACCAGAATGAATCCATAAAAGAAAGTAAGAGAGGGGCGTATAAAGAATGTAAGAAGAGAGCGAAGAAGGAAGTTGCTATTTGTAGGGCAGAAGCGCAAGATAAATTATATCGGTCCCTTGAAAGCCCCGAAGGTCAAAAACGACTTTTTCAAATTGCAAGAGCGAGAGAAAGGAATGGAAGAGATGTTTCACATGTAAAATGTATAAAAGATGATTCTGGAAGGATTTTGACTGACGATGAAAGTATAAAGAAGCGATGGAAGGAGTATTTTGAGAAATTGATGAATGAGGAGAATGAATGGAATGGTATGCTTGAAAACCCACCAGTGAATATGGGCTTAGTGAGAGAAATTAGTGTGGAAGAAGTAAAAATGGCTGTTAGGAATATGAAAAATGGGAAGGCGGTCGGCCCAGATGGAATACCAGTAGAAGTGTGGAAGTTGCTGAGGGCGGATGGATGGAAGTGGTTGAGTTTATTTTGCGGTAAATTGTTGCAGGAAGAACGAATACCTGAGGAATGGTGCAGTAGTATACTGGTCCCCATTTTTAAAAACAAAGGAGACGTCCAAAACTGCAGCAGTTACCGGGGAATAAAACTCATGTCACATACGATGAAAGTCTGGGAAAGAATAATAGAGAGAAGAATGAGAGAAGAGTGTGAGATAACACAAAACCAGTTCGGATTCATGCCCGGTCGAGGTACGACAGATGCCATTTTCGCATTACGCCAATTGTGCGAAAAGTACAAGCGCGTGCATAAAGATCTGCACATGGTTTTTGTCGACCTTGAAAAGGCGTACGATCGGGTTCCCCGTGAGGTTTTGTGGTGGGCGTTAAAGATGAAAGGTATGCCTGGGAAGTATGTGAGGTTAGTCCGTGCTATGTACAGAGCATCCCGTACATGTGTACGATCTGCCGCGGGAACTACGGGCAGTATCGATGTGGCGGTAGGGTTGCACCAAGGGTCGGCATTGAGCCCTTACCTCTTCCTACTGATTATGGACGCTTTGACGTCGGACCTGCAGGATGAGGCACCCTGGTGCATGCTCTTTGCCGATGACATCGTGCTTGTCGGGGAAGAAGGCATCGAGGTACAGAGCAGACTGACGGGGTGGCAACGGAGGCTGGAAAGTGTTGGCTTGAAGATCAGCAGATCCAAAACCGAATATCTGTGCTGTGATTTCGGCGGTCTTTCCAGTCCTGTACCCATGTCGTTAGATGGCGCTATACTGCCTATCTGCTCAGATGTCAAGTACCTCGGTTCCCTCATTCAAGGCGACGGCGGAATAGATAGAGCTGTGCAGCATAGGATTAACGCAGGGTGGATGAAATGGCGACAGGTCACAGCCACAACGTGCGATCCCCGAATGCCAATAAGGCTGAAGGGGAAAATTTACAAATCGATCATCCGACCTGTCGTCATGTATGGAAGTGAATGCTGGGCCGTCAAGAAGAAGGATGAAAATAGACTGCATGCGAATGAAATGAGAATGTTACGATGGATGTGTGGTGTGACAAGGATGGATAAGATAAGGAATGAGTATATAAGAGGAAGCCTGAAAGTAGCGCCAGTGGTAGAAAAGGTGAGAGGAAGCAGATTGGCATGGTTTGGGCATGTGATGCGGAGGAATGAAAGTCATGTCACAAAACGAGTGTTGAATATGAATGTGGAGGGACACACGGGCAGAGGAAGGCCGAATAAAAGATGGATCGATTGTGTGAAGAGTGATATGAGAATGAAAGGAGTAAGTATGGAAATGACGGCTGATAGATAGGAATGGAACAAAAAGATTTACTGCGCCGACCCCAGATAATGGGAAATGGTTTAGAGAATGATGATGGAAGATTTATTTATATATTTTTTTAATTAAAATGGCTTTCACTACTGCGATACTTAACTGAGTTTTATCACTGGTCCATGTTTTCTTCATTTGTGAAAAAACTCTTTCGACCGGCGCATTTCTTCCTGGCAGACACATAATGTACTCAATAATTGTACAAAAGTTCGTTAAATGAAGATAGTTGGCACAGAAGTGCTGGAATAATTCAATCCCACGGTTTTCAGCAGTAATAATCATCAATCATCATTCCAGCCAGTGATTTTTCATCTGTCGCAAAATTGGTAATAAGTGATAACTCGTCAAAGGCTTTCGTACCTTGCTGCCGCTAATAAACCCTTGCGTGATCAGCAAATCCATTACTTTTTGTACCTCATCCCAAATAGGTGTTTTTGTTAAATTTGCCCATTGAAACAATTGTGGTTCTATGTTGAATTGACACCACTGCTTCAAGTATTCTTTGCTTGTCCTATAAAACTCAGCCGCTGCAGTTTTAACATTCTGCTAGTCAACAGCAATTTCAGTTTCTTGTAATTTTAGAAGTAGGTTACGGACGGCGTGAGGAAGGAAAATCGTGCTCTTTGAGTGCCAGGTTATCTCGGAGACGATTAATTTCCTTCGCAGACTCTATTGTAGGCATTTGCCCCTCGATTTTTAACACAGCTTCATGAAATGTCGCTGCTTGTGCGTGCAGGAAATATAACCACATCTCAGATCTGGGAATTTCGAAAAACATTTTTACAATATTTGGGAATTTGGTCGATACTTAGAAAATAGCTTTTTAAAGGCTGACACCTTTTTAGAACTCTCTCAAGCGCGGCATTAACGCTAGCCACCTTGTTTTACTGTAGCCTAGCAGTTTGTGATACTCTGTGTGAGTTGAATCGCTCTTTCAAAGATATCGACGCGAACGCTGTAGATGTAGAAGAATGAAGTTAGGTCTGTTTGCAAAAGCGGGACCATTTTGCCTTTGCTGGGGACAGCAGGACAGACAGTCTGAAAGCGGGACTGTCCCGCCCAAAGCGGGACTTATGGTCACGTTAGTTATAACGTGCCTTCGGATAAGGATGTTTCCTTAGACAGCTATTCTACGTACGTATGTGTTACAAAAATAACGGAAAATCACAGACCACGTAGCAACAAAATAAATATTTTTAAAGTACCGAAACAGAATAATTAACAATACAAATTGATTTTAACGAGCTCCTTTATTAGTTATCTACGCTTACACGCGAAGGACCCATTTTATGAAGTATTTTATGTGTTGTGTGTCTACATGTACGGTAATATAATCTTTTAATCCTGTTATTGGCACCTATTTCTCAAGTGCATGGTTTTTAGAAGCTTTTGAATTTTGATAAAGTGTAATTTAAAAAGGATTGAAAACCCATTCCCGATAATTTTATTCCAATCTACAATAATGTTCTCCAGACTGAATGTCAGTCATGGCGGCCAGTCTCAACGGAAACTAGCCATCGACGGAGGAAGGGATTTTTGTGCAGGAGTGTGTGCAGTAACCAACGACTGTAGGGAGATCAGGCGCAGGATGAATAGCTTTACGTGTTTTCCGAGGGAAGAGGGTGAAACATCGCCAACTTCCTGACTTCGGGCTCCTGCAGAGATTTTCTTAACAGAAAAACCCAATAAGTAATATTGGCCCAACCCGGGATTCAAACCCAGAACGTGACCAGCAGTCGCATTTACGACCACCAGGCCAATGAGGCAGTTATAATTCAAGTCAATCTGTACTTTACTATATATAAAAAAGGAAAGTTACAAGCTATATACGTCTCACCCACTCGCCTCCTCTCATTTCAAAGTGGTTATAGACAATTATTCATTAATAGTAATAATAAATATATTGGTAAATCCAATTGGGCATACCTTAAGCGCATTAAAAAATTACGTATAACATGATTATACGGAATTATTAAAATAGTTTAAATACATTTCGACAGCACTATCGGCTTCAACACCCTCGAAAACCATGAAAATGACACCCATGATGAAAAAATTGATACCTATTGCAGCCACCATCTTGGATTTACATTTCGACAGCACTATCGGCTTCAACACTCTTAAAAACCATGAAAATGACACCCGAGATGAAAAAATTGGTACCAACTTCAGCCGCCATCTTGGATTTACATTTCGACAGCACTATCGGATTCAACACCCTCGAAAACCATGAAAATGACACCCAAGATGAAAAACTTGATATCTATTGCAGCCGCCACCTTGGAATTACATTTCGACAGCACTATCGGCATCAGCACCCCGAAAACCATGAAAATGACACCCAAGATAAAAAAATTGATATATTTTGCAGCTGCCATCTTGGATTTACATTTTGACAGCACTATCGGCTTCAACACCCTCGAAAACCATGAAAATGACACCCATGATGAATAAATTGGTACCTAATTCAGCCGCCATCTTGGATTTACATTTCGACAGCACTATCAGCTTCAACACCCTCGAAAACCATGAAAATGACACCTATGATGAAAAATTTTATACCTATTGCACAGTGGCGTAGCGTGCCTTCGAGGGGCCCTGTATCAAAATTTGTTGGGGGGCCCCAATGAAGAGTAAAGATTTCATAAAAGGAACAAAAACGCTTGCATTGAATTCAAATTATTATATATTGATTTTAAGTTATTCATCATCATCGTTACAGCCCTTCATAAGTCCAAGGAATGAAAAAACGAATAAAGGAATAAAAAACATATACATAAAAATGGTCTTCAGTTCTCTATGTACACATAAATTATCGTCAATTATCACGACAACGGCAAAAGTACTAATTCCACTAGTTCATCATCATCATCATCATCATAACAGCCCTTCATAAGTCCATTAAAGAGCATAGGCCTCACCCAAGGAATGCCACAAAGCACGGTCCTGAACCACCTGCATCCATCGACTTCCTGCATGTCTTACCAGGTCGTCACTCCATATAGTGGGGGGACGCCCTACACTTCATCCGCCGGTACGAGGCCGCCACTCGAGAACCTTTTTCCCTATCGGTTGCCGGTTCTTCGAGCTATATGTCCGGCCCATGGCCACTTCAGCTTACTAATTCGTTGGGCCATGTCGGTGACTCTGGTTCTACTGCGCATATCCTCATTTCTAAGTTTATCACGCAGAGAAACTCCGAGCATAGCCCTCTCCATAGCTCGCTGAGCAACCTTGAGCTTCCTCATCCGGCCAGCAGTGAAGGACCACGTCTCAGTTCCGTATGTCATCACTGGCAACACGCACTGGTTGCACAATTTCGTTTTCAAGTTTTGAGGTATACCTGACTAGAAGATGTGCCGTTATTTCCCGAACGCTACCCAGTCGAGTCGAATCCCTCGATTGACCTCTCGGTCGAAGTTGGACTTACTTAGTCGGACTATTTGTCCCAGGTAAACATAAACGTCAACAACTTCGAGCTTAGAGCTACCAACAACTACCGACATAGGTGTGACATGGACATTAAACATGATCTTTGTTTTGTCCATGTTCATCTTAAGACCTATCCGTTGGGAAAAACTATTGAGGTCATTAAGCATAGTGCTTAGGTCCTCCAGCGATTCTGCCATAAGGACTATATCGTCGGCAAATCGAAGGTGAGTGATGTACTCGCCATTGATGTTAACACCGTATCCTTACCAGTCCAGAAGCTTGAAAACGTCTTCCAATGCAGCGGTGAAGAGTATCGGGGATATAACGTCACCCTGTCTTGCACCTCTCTGCAATTGGATAGGTTTCGTACTCTGGTTCTGTACTCGGATAGCCATCGTAGCCCTACTGTACAAGCACTTCAGCACTTCGATATACCGACAGTCAACTTGGCATCGCTGAAGGGACTGCAGCACCGCCCGAATTTCGACGTAATTTTGATTGAAAGTCTTTGGGCTTTCTCATAGTCCACATACGCCAGAAATAGTGGTAAATTGTACTCCTCGGACTTCTGTACAATTTGCCGAAGGGTATGTATGTGGTATATGGTGCTAAAGCCTTTTTGGAAACCGGCTTGTTCGGGAGTAATGACTCTCGAAAACAGCATGTAGACGCGGCTCAAAAGGGAACTCGGTCTGTAGTTCTTCAAGAGAGCGTTGTCACCTTTCCGGAGTAGTGCCACCATGGAGGACGGAATTAAAGAGCTTCTGAAGGACATCAAGTATCGGTTTTCCACCCGCTTTCAGAAGCTCCACTGTAATTCCATCCAGCCTGGGATCTTGCCGTTTTTAAGATGCTGGAGAGCCATTCTAATCTCGCTCAGACTGACGTCCGAGATATCATCGGAATAGTGTCGGATAAGACTCGCTCTTGGATCGTTACTCACACTTACGTGTGGCTCCAACGATGATGTGTACAGCTGCCAATAGAACCTCTCAATCTCACTCAAAACCTCAGGTGTCCCGGAAACGACGCTGCCATACTCGGTCTTCAGCTTCGACAGTTGGCTCTTTCTGGCAGACAGATCTCTTGCAAAGACTTGGGAGCCCTGGTTCTGCTCGATCTTTTCTTTAATACGAGCAGAATTAAAGTTGCACAAGTCCCGCCGCATGCATTTGGAGATCTGTATGTTCAGTTGCCTGTACGCTGTCAAATCTACTGAAGACTGCAGCTATATACCCCGTCTAAAAGCCATTGAGATTAGAGTGTGATCGGAGACTTTTTGTTTCTTCTGCGGCGGGTCTTGCAAAACTTAGCTCAGACCGCATGGACAGTTTCCACGAGCTTGTCATTCATATCGTCCATTGTATTGCAATCTTCTAGGCACTGAAAACGGTTTCGTAGCTCGAGCTGAAAGGTTTCTGGACTTTGGATTAGAGCACGAGAAGGACGGAGCGTTGACTTCATTAGACGTGACTTCTCCAACTTAACGTTTAGGTTCAGTGTGCCTCTCACCATTCGGTGATCGCTGCCGGTTTTCACCCTCGCGATCACTGAGACATCACTGAATAGTTGTCGTCTGGTCGTCATAATAAAGTTAATCTCATTTTTTGTCGAACCGTCGTGGCTCGACCAGGTCCACTTCCTGTGGGGCCGCTTCTGGAAGAAAGAGTTCATCATAAAGAGTCCTTCTTTCTCCATGAAGTTCGCCAGCTGCTGGCCCTTTGGGTTCCGTTGCCCTATTCCGAATTTCCCTACTTTCAGCTCACCGTTCTCTCTTGTGCCTAGTTTTGCGTTGAAGTCTCCCATTAACACCGTATAGTGGGTTTTGGAGGAATGCATTGTTCTAGAGATATCCTCATACATTTCTTCCACCTCCTCATCGGCGTGTACCGAGGTTGATGCGTAAACCTGTATAACCTTCAGCGATTACCGTTCGGTGATTCTGAGTATAAGGTCCGCAACCCTCGTCGACACACTCCCAATCTTTACAACGTTGTTAACGAGAGACTTGTGGACGATAAATCCGACACCTCCTTGGGACAGATGGTCGCCCTCCTGGTGATAGAACAAATTGCCGGATTCGAGGATTACCGTGACCTCCCCCTCTCTTCAGACTTCGGATAATCCTATGACATTCCAGTGCAACTTGTCTATCTCTTCTTCTAGCTCCAGGACCTTCTCGTCAGTCCTCAGGGTGCGTGCGTTATAAGTTGCCATGTCGAGTCGTCGTAGGTGGCAACAGAACCTCCACCGGAGACTCTTAGCACCCCCTGCCTCGCTGTTACCATGGTCGCCACCTTAGCCAGGAATAGCGGGGCTGCCGGGGACTGGGGGCCATCTCTTCGTTACTTTCATGGGGGTATATTGCCATAGTTGCCACGCTTGGCGAGCGGGTTGGCAAGCGCAGTTTTTTTATTGTTGTTTTGCTGTTATCAGAAAGATGCTGCTGCCCATCCTCTGCCTCAGTTTCCGTCTGTCGCCTTTTACGACACCCACGGGAAGATATGGGGTTGTGAGTATTCTTACCCGCCACTACACGGGCTTATGAGTTATTACTTACAATAAATACTCCTAGGAACTAAGCTAGCCAAACAATTTAATTTTCGTGCCTTTTGTTCGGCGAACATAGCTGAAGACGATTTCAGTTTTACTAAATTCTTTACTTCTTTAGAGAATAGTGATAGCCTTTCCTGTCCCATTAGAAGTCCTTGGAGTTTTTGCTTACACACGTTGGGGGCCCCTGTAGCCCGGGGGCCCCGTATCATTGATACGGCTGATACGGCGGTAGCTACGCCCCTGCTATTGCAGCCTCCACCTTGGATTTACATTTCGACAGCACTATCGGCTTCAGCACCCTCGAAAACCATGAAAATGACACCCATGATGAATAAATTGATACCTATTGCGGCCGCCATCTTGGATTTATATTTCGACAACTCTATCGGTTTCGACACCCTCGAAAAGCATGAAAATGTCACCCATGACAAAAAAAATTATACTACTTACTTTTAGTACGTACTATTATTATTTATTCTGTGCTTTTAAATATTGTAATAAAAAAATCTCTTATTATTATTATAATCAAGTATTTAAGAAATTTGATTATTCGAATATTGTGTATTTGTACAGCGATATTTTTGAGCCGCTGAAAACAACCGAAACAATGTCCACTCACGACGGCGACTGATACCCTATATAGTATATTATCTATGGCGACTGAAGCCGAACTAAACTTAATACAAAGGTACTCTGTGAACTAAACTACTCTGTGGCTGTAGATCCCCATTTACAGAAACAATTTATATACGAGGTAACCAAATCAACGAAAATTTCGCCATTTTGGAGCCGAAAGAAATTAATTATAGCTAAACAAAACAAAATTACACTGCCATTTACATTCAGTGGCTTCCCACATGATAGATGAAGAGATTAAAAAATAGATTGAGTTAAATAATTGATATTTTCAAAAGTTATAGTGTTTACAAGCCACAGGGACATGATAAATCCACACCATAAGCCACTAAAACCCTTTTTTTTATTTAAAAATTGCAATTAATCGATTTAAAAAAATTATTAATAAGTTCAACAATCATTTATCTTTCTAACAATGTGCTTTTTATATCATTTGTATGTATAATATGATTGCTAGATACGATTTTATTCGATAAAATGTTGGAATTTTAATTTTTAGGCGATAGTAGAACATTACCTTGCGCTTTCGCTTAAGGTATGCAATAATGTGCTCCAAACCATTTTTAGTCACGGCAGCCAGTCTCAACGGAGTCTAGCCATCTGCTCAACAACAACAACAGGATTATAGTGCATACACTTTGTATGCGCAACGCTCAGGTACTGTCTATTTATATTATACAGTCTCTATTCCCTCACTCTCAAAGTCCGATGGGACGGTAAACCGACACGACCGGAAAGAGATCAGGCGCAGGATCAACGGCTTTCCGAGGCATGGGGATGGGACAACCGCCAACTTCCTGACTCCGGGCAGCTACTGAAAATATCTCGAGGGAAAAATAAATAACTGTTTATAACCACTAGATCAATGAGGTAGTTCATTCATCAATTGATCAAAAATGACTGCTGAACGTAGACCTCCACAAAGACTGCCTCATAGGTGGGATATTTGCCATAGTTGCAACGCTGGCAGGCGGACTGGCAACAGTATTTTTATTTTCCAATTGTAATTAGGAAGTCACTGCTCTCCGTCTCCTGTTTCGTTTCCCTCTGTCGCCTCTCACGATATTCTCGGGACGATATGGGCTAGTAGAGCACCACCATATGATAAATTTATTTAAATATGCGTTTTTTTTTCAAAATAACGCTTAAAGACACCATTTTGACACGGAGTTAAGGAGTTTTAACAGTGGTAGAGCCACATGTATGGGCCGGCTCGAACGGGGGCGACCGCGACCTCACAGAATACCAACGTAAAGTAGAAGCTTTGCTTCTGCGTATCGTTTGCTTAGTGTAGGTGGCCGGAGGCCCAACCCCCCTCCCTGCAATAATATGGTAACGGAATTCAAAAAGAAAGGATTGCTCCAGGAGGACACCAGCACCCCTGGTAATGGAGAATCCCTCACTCTTATTCCTGAGCGTGGTTGCTCAGGCTGCTCCGCATATTCTGAAGGGAGGGGGTAGGGGGCAAAATCCCTCTCTATACTAACACTGCACGGGGCAAACAGAGCAATAAAACCATGGCGACCCCTGCCACGCTATCCGTGGACTTTTTTTTTATAGGATCGGGTGACAAACGAGCACACAGTCCACCTGGTGGTAAGTGGTTGCTGTGGCCCATATACATCTATCCTCGTTTGCGAATCAAAATGCAGATGCGTTCTCACCCGTGAGGACTAAGATGGAATGCCTCTTTTCCAGTAAAAAGGGTCTCCGGTTTTCTACACTCACCATACGAAACACAGCAGTGTTAAGCTGCTATTTTACGCTGGTATTTTGTGACAGCGTGGTCCTTCCCCGGTCGAGCCGACCCATTCGTGCTAAAACTATACTACTAATATAGCTGCAGCATGGCTCTACCATGTCAACAACAAGGACTTCTGTAACATCAGGCGACTTCACTTGAACCTTACTATCTAGAGACGGTGAAGCCGGCCCTACTCTTTTTAACTGAGACGCAGGTGTCCTCTCTGGCTGATACCTCGTCCCTTTTCTGCCCGGGGTACAAATTAGAACACTTCTTTCTACCCCGAGCTGGAGTTTGCGTATACGTCAGAGAGGATATCTGTCCTCAACGCCTTGGCAGCCTTTAAGGTTCGGTCCTGTACATCCTTTCGCTGCGCGTAGACGCCTGTATAAGTTCCATAGCGGTAATGCCGACACAGACTGACTCAACGACCACGTCAAAATGGCTACAGATTTCTTGCTACAACAGATCCCATCCGTAAATATCGTGATACTTGGCGATTTTAACGTCAACCACACCGTATGGCTCGGTTCACGTTTAACCAATCATGCGGGGAGATCTGTTTATGACTTTGTCTTGGCATATAGTTTGACACAACTGGTTACTTCGCCAGATGTGGAGGATCGTACAACTTCCCTGTTGGACCTTCTGCTGACCTCTCATCCGGACGGATATCATAAGGTTCAGGTTTCCATCGATACCCCTCTGGACTCTTCGGACCATTGTCTGATCCCGAGTGTGGTGCCACTCACGCTCCCTTCTTCAGCAGGCTGCCGCTGTGTTTGGCGTTACAGATTGGCGAATTGGGACGAAATGCGGTATTTCTTTGCATCCAACCCATGGGGGTGGGTTTGCTTTTTGCCGGATGATCCCAGAACTGTTGCTGAATCTGTCACTCATGTGGTTCTACAGGGAATAGAACTATTTATTTCATCATCTGTGGTACCTATCGGAGGCTGATCTCAGCCTTGGTTTGGTCGCTCCTGTAAGACTACATTACGCAGTAAGTAGGAGTGTTATCAAGCCTGGCTGAGGCTTCAGTGGCTCGGGATGTAAACACCACTTATAACATACTTAAAAAGAAGTATAAATTCGCCTCCGGGTCCTTCAAAAGAGTGATTGCCAAGGAAAAGTATGAGCACATTGGCAGAATTGGCGAGAAATTAGTTCGCCTTCCTTCGGGAACCGTGCATTTTGGTCTCTCGCTATAGCTGTTCAAAGGAATTTCTGTAAGCCATCACTACAGTCTCTGCACAGGGATGATGACTCACCGGCCAACGCCGCAAAAGAGAAAGGCGACCTTTTAGGCTCCATTCTTGCGTCCAACTCGATTCAGTATGACGGGGGGAACACACCGCCGACCATCCCGCAGTGTGAGTGTTCAATGCCTGATGTGTGATTCACACAGTGCTCAGTACGTAAAGCATTCCTCTCCCTGGACATACACATAAGTCGATTGGGCCTGACGGAATCCCGCCAATTGTGCTGAGGACGTGCGCTCCAGAGTTGGCACCGGTTCTAATGCATCTTTTTTGGTATTCCTACTCCCTAGGTGTAGACCCGAATTCATTGAAGACAGCTTTCGTGCATTCAATCCCTTTAAAAGGTAACCGCTCTGGTCCGTCCAATTACGGGCCTATCGCTATCCCCTCCTTGTTCTCGAAAATAATGGAGTCCATTATTAACAGCCAGTTCATGAGGTACATTGAGAATCACCAGCTTATTAGTGACTGCCAGTACGGTTTTCGTCGAGGTCGATCAGCTGGTGATCTTCTTAGTTACCTAACATATAGATGGGCGTAGGCAATCGAGTCTAGGGGGGAGGCATTGGCCGTTAGTTTGGAAATAGTGAAGGCTGCCGATCGCGTCTGACACGAAGCGCTTCTTTTGAAGCTCCCTTCTTATGGGCTTCCCGAGAAATTGTGCAATTGGATCACCAGCTTCCTTGCAGATCGGAGCATCAAAGTCGTTGTAGATGGTGCATGTTCCGACTACAAGCCTATTAACGCTGGTGTTCAACAAGGCTGTGTGCTATCACCAACGCTGTTTCTTCTGCTTATTATACATATATGATATGTTGCTAACTGGCAACATTCATTGCTATGCGGATGACAGCACTGGTGATGCTCTATACACCGGCCGTGCTAATATTTCTCGGGAAAACGTCTCCGAGTACCGGAACAAACTTGTGTCTGAAGTCGAATTTTTGCTGGATAAAATCTCGGATTGGAGGCGACTAAATCTAGTCCAGTTTAATCCTTACAAGACACAAGTTTGCTCGTTTACCTCTAAAAAAACCCTTTGTGGTATCGTCTCAATTTCAAGGCACTCATCTCGTTGCTTTAGCCAGTATCAGAATCCTCGGTGTCGACATGTCGAGTGACGTGCAGTTTCGTGGTCATTTGGAAGAGAAGGCCAAATTGGCTTCTAAAAAGCTTGGCGTGCTCAGTAGAGCGGGACAGTATTTCATACCGGCACACCGCCTCCAAGCGATTCGGTTTACATGGCGCAAGTTCGGCCTCACATGGAATACTGTTCCCATCTCTGGGCTGGGGCTCCCCAGTACCAGCTCCTTCCACATGACCGCATCCAGCGCAGAGCGGCTGGAATCGTCGACGACCGAGACCTTTCCGATCGGCTCCATTCACTGGCGCTGCGAAGAGATGTTGCATCTCTTTGCGTATTTTGTTGCATCTAACACGGGGAATGCTCTGAGGAATTGTTCGGACTAATTCCAGCGGCTCAATTTCACCATTGCACATCGCGACAAAACTTGCGATACCATCCATACCACCTGGATGGCGGTAAACTACTGTGCGATTTAGATGTTTTCTTCTTCGCACAACTTCCTCGTAGAATCGATTACCACCAGCGATGTTTCTGGGCCGATACGACTTAGGGACATTCAAGAAAAGAGCCTACTCCTTTTTAAAAGGCTGGCAACGCATCTGCAATTCCCGTGGTGTTGCAGTTGTTCATGGGCAGTGGTAGTCACTTACCATCAGGTGAACCGCTTGCATCTCCTATACAGGATGTTTTTGAAACGCTCCCGAAAACGAAGAAAGACGACAGTACCAACTATACGTTTGACGATGGGTGAAATATAAAATCGATCCTGATGAAAAAATAATCATATTTTCATAACGTTTTATTAGTTTTATTCATTCTATATCATGTTAGTACAGCTAAATGAAACGATAATTTCATAAAAAAATTCATGAAAATACTTAAACATAAAACCAGCAGTGGAATTACTGAATTACAATCAGCTGACTAGGGATCAATGTACGCGCGCACGCCGAATTCACGCGGCCCGCAGCTAGCGGGCCATACCACAATACCTAATAGTTTACAACACTTGTCTAAATACCTAACTTATCTACTTAACCTACTATTTTGCCACTGTGCTTGTCTCCACGTAGCCACTTTAATTCGAATTCACAGGTTAAATAACCCAACTAACTGGTTCGATTCCCTGCTAATGAAAAAATACTTAAATGAAATGTAAGCAAGGTTAGAGTCATGCGTTTTTATTCATTCATTATGTACCTATTCAGATCAGTTAAGACTAAGTTGTTTAGAAATAAAAAGCGGCCAAGTGCAAGAAGTCACAGGGAGGGGGGGGGGGGGGGGATACACATTTTACCACTTTGGAAGTGTCTCTCGCGCAAACTGTTTAGAAAAAAATGATATTAAAAACCTCAAAATCATTTTTGAAGGCCTAAACATAGATACACCATACGTATGGTTCTGATGATAAAAAAAATTTTTGAGTTTCAGTTCTAAGTATGCGGAACCCACAAAATTTATTGTTTTTTTTTTGTCTATTTTTGTGTGAAAATCTTAATGCGGTTCACAGAATACATTCACTTACCAAGTTTCAATAGCATCATAGTTCTTATACTTTCGGAAAAAAGTGGCTGTGACATACGGACGGACAGACAGACAGACATGACGAATCCACAAGGGTTCCATTTTTTGGCTACGGAACGTTAAAAATTAGGTATGAAAACAGCTTACGGTTCTAAATCCTCCGTGGTCTTATGAGATGCGGCTCAAATTGTGCATCTCCACATGCAGGCGGGGCATCATCGTTTCGTCTTCGACACAATCCGTACGTAGTTTGTCGAAAATATCCACGATCCTTTGGCGCATTTCGTCAGCACTATCACACTCACGATTTTTTTAACCCTTTCTTTTACATACCCCCACAGAAAAAAGTGTAACGGGGCAGATCTGGTGAGCGAGGTGGCCAAACGTGTAGTCCTAGTCTGCTGATCCAGCGATCATCAAATAGCTCGTTGAGGCGCTCACGGGCGAACCTCACGACATGTGGAGTGGCACCATCATGCTGGAACCATGTGCCATAGGACCATAGGTCGTCTAAAATGTCAACCAACTGTTCATTTATGAAGTTCAGGTATCACTGTCCATTAAGTCGCTGTGGAAGAAACACTGGTCCTTGTATGCGATTCTTAAATAAACCTGCCCATACGTTAACCGACCATCGGGTTTGGTGCCCGGTTTGTCGAACAGCGTGCGGGATAACTTCTGAATACACGTGTGTATTTCTTCGGTTCCACAGGCTGTTTCTGGTAAATGTCGACTCGTCCGTCCAGATGACGTGCTCAATGAAACCAGGCACGCGTTGTTGCTGGTCTAATAACTAACGGCAGAAAACTCGCCGGCGGTCGTCATCGCCGGTAACTAATGCTTCCACTTTGTACACTTTGTATGGGCACATTCGGTTACGCTTTAACACTTGTGAACTGTACAGTATGACACACTTGATCCATCCTAACGCATTAACAATTTAGCGATACTTTGTGTACCTAGGTTCGGATTCCGGCGAACGACATCTAAAATGCGCTCCTCTGAGTGAATACCCACTTGACTTCCACCTTCTGCCGCTACCAGAGCAATGGGCCGATTTTCCAATACTCGCTGAAATGCTGCTGTTATCATACGAGAGTCAGCTGAATGTCGAGCGGTCGGGAATATCTTTCGGTAAATTCGTAATGCAGGCGAAGCGAATGTTGCTGTAATCACGAGCACTATAAACGTACGCGTTAGGCATTATAAAAACAAAACAAGAAACTTAAAACGTAACAACCAGAATAATATCATTAAGTAATAAATAACAAGTAATAACGACAATAATTTAATAAACAAAACAATTGAACTGTCTCTTGTGATAGTCAACACGGAACTGTCTCAAAAACTAAAACTATTAATCAGTCCCACCAAAGCAAATGCGCACAAGGTAAAGTCTTTGAAGCACTTCACAAACCTTTCACGCACTGTTAAGGCGTTATGTATGTTAAGACATCGCCAACGTTTATTTAATTTATAAATATAGTTATCCCTACGACTAGTCTTCATATAGAATTTAAAAGTTATGGTTGTCACTTTTAATACAATTACACAATCAATTATACCCTGACGCAACAAGCAGTTCTTTACTAGAAAAAATATTGAAATTAATAAACGTACCTAATTGGGTACTCAGAACTTACACAATTGTAAACACTATTTCATCGTTATCTTTAAGAATCTTTTATCTTAAAGAAAATAGAAATGAAAAATTAAACTAAAAAATGAAACTTCATACCACCAATTTGATCGATAAATCGCTCAGTGCCCAGGTTCAAGGCCAGCGTTTTTACGTGACGGGACCTATAAGAGTTCGGCGCCCACGCGGATATTGACCCTATTGTCAGCTGATCTTCTTTTAAGTTTCACTGCTGGTTTTTTGTTTAAGTATTTTCATGATTGTTTTATGAAATTATCGTTTCTTTTAGCTCTACTAACATGATGGAGCGTGAATAAAGTTAATAAAACGTTGTGAAAAGATGATTTTTTTCCTCGGGATCATGACCCATGTTCTAAGGTTACCTGTTACCTACTATCATCTGTCTTCGTTTTCGGGAGCGTCGCACAAATACCCGGTATATATATAAAAAAGGTTTTTATTTGACATCGTGTAACCTACACGATTTATTATATAAATTATCGTTCTACTTACCAAAATTAAGAGTTTAAATTTCACAATTCGGCTTCGTAGCGCAGTGGCTAAGTATTGAGTTGCGGCGTGTAGGATCGCGAGTTCATATCCCGCACGGAAAAGTACTTGTATGGCCTACAAATAATGTTTGTACTAGTGCAATTTATGTATGTAGAATCTCCAAGATACAGAATAAAATCCTAGTGTAATATAACAAAAAACTCGTTTTAAAAAAATATATTGTTGGGAATGAGGGTAAAAAAATAAAATAAAATATGAACAAATGTAGGTATAATAGTAATCTCCCACTTGTTTTATCAGTATAAAGTATGGCACAGGCGACTAAGAGGCATCAGTCTGTAATTCTAAGAGCACCACTGTCGTTACTATGCCCGTTAGGGTATAGAGGCTGCCCTGTGTTATATTGAGATGGGTAGTGATACTGTTGGTTTGCATACTCTGGTGTTATTCATGTAATTGGGTCCTGATAGTAAGCAGAGTTTGTTACCGCGAGTAGTGTTCTTTTATTTAAATAATTTTGAAGATAATTTTTAACATCAGAAATGGAATAGTTTCTAACAATATCTACACTTACAACCGTATATTATATCCTTGACAAGTTTTAATCGACCAAAATAAATAGTTGCAAAAACATGTGAGAAGACTGTCTTATCGTTGCTATTTAAAGTTCACAGGAACGTATTATTTTTATCGCTAGTTAATTGTGTCATTACCTTCATATTTCTGTACAACATTCTCTCGATAGATAATTTTGGTAAAAACTGTGCTATAAAAAGAATTGCAATAAACGAATCAACAAGACCTACTATTTTCCATATGTCCGTCACAGATGTTAACCATACCATTCCATACCATAAAATAAGCCTCGATGACACTGGGCTAGTTTATGAGCTACAAGCCACCGAGATCGCGAGCAGTTTGTTAACTCGCTCCGTGTCATTGAGCTTTTTTACAATCAGCTTTTGAGTATCCGATTGTAAAAAAGCTGCTTGGAAAATAGAAAGCCGGGCTAATTTACTCGCCATTCGCTGGCGTGTTGGCCTGTAAGCTAGTTGACTAGCTGTGTGTCATCATCGCTGCTGTTGAACTAGTTGCGAGCATCTTTGCGTTTTAGCAGTTTAAGCTAAAATGTCAAACGAAGTAGTTCACACGGGAGTTGTTCTTTTAGCTCATGTTATCAAGAAGGATTTACAACGAAAACTAAAGGAACACTTGAAACAAAAAATAAAATCGGTAAGATCGAAAATCGGTGAGAAAGAGTGGTTTATTGAGAGAGTTGAAGGACCAAGATCCTTTGGCCGATAGAAATATGTTGAGATTAAATAGTTCTAAATTTGATGACTTACTGCAGATGGTAGATGGAATGTTTTTAGTTTGTTTTCGAATATTGTTTTTAATGTGTTTCTCCTAAGTTTTTATTTAGTAAGTAATAAGTTATTTATGTTTAGGATATCGTACTAAAGTTTCACTAAATAATTACTAATTTGTAATAATCGCTTGCTTGATTTCACTATCTCAGTTTTTAATACTTATGTTGTTGATTTGTTATGTGTGATTAATGATGTCCAGATTTCTTTCTTTTTTTTGCACTAATTGAAAATAAAATAATGTTGTTTAAATATCATGTTATGGTTAATCGGCGGGATTGGTAGTAGACATAATATTGCCTTTTTTTTATTATAATATATACGTGTTATTTTGATATTTACTTATATTTTATATTGTACTTATTTATGTATATTTGTATATAATGTCCGATGATGAATCATTCTATTCTGCTAACGATTCTTCAACAAGCTTTGACTCTTTCGATGAGCCGGAAACTCTCCGCAACATGCTTGATAAATCTTTAGAACATCTCCCCTCTTCTTTTAAAGTCTGCCATTTGAATACACAGAGCATACCCTCTCATTACTCCGACCTTTTAGATACTTTCACTTCTGCCTCTTCAAATGTGCAGGCCATTCTAATTTCTGAAAGCTGGCTGAAGCCCTCTCTTTCAAATGTTTCTTACAGCTTACCAGGCTTTGTCTTAATTAGAAATGATAGATTAGGCAAGGGTGGGGGAGGTGTTGCAATTTATCTACGGTCCGACTTACGTTATTCTGTAATTGCATCCTCACCTTCACAATACTCTGCTTCGGCTGAATATTTATTCTTGGAAATTCAGGTGGGGCGTTCCAAATTAGCACTTGGGGTTGTTTACTGTCCTCCTTCTGTTGATTATTTCTCCAGCCTAGAAGCGGTCTTAGAATATGTATGTGCAGACTATAAACATCACATTATTATGGGCGACTTCAATACTGACCTCCTCAAAACTTCTTTGCAATCAAGTAAGCTCATAAATATCTTGTCTTCAGTAAATTTATCCATCCTTCCCTGCTCTCCTACTCACCATAACCTTGACTCTCCGGATACCTGGCTAGATCTAATAATCACGTCCTGTCCTGATCTAGTCAATAAATATGGTCAGTTGTCAGCTTCCGGTTTTTCGCGTCATGATTTGCTTTACCTTGCATATAGGTTGAAGTTTGCAAAAGTTGAACCCGAGATACTTTTGGTTCGTTGTTACAATAAAGTTAACCCAACGAAGCTTCTGATTGATGCAAAGGCCATCGACTTCTCACCTGTGTATTGTGCGTCATCAGTTGACGATAAAGTATCTATTTTCACTAAATTAACACTGAAACTGTTTGATGCGCATGCACCGGTGAGATCTATTAGGGCTAAGGGGCCTCCAGCTCCTTGGATAACGAAGGGAGTGCGCATTGCGTTGACTCGACGTAACCGAGCTTTCAGAAGGTTTAAGCGTGACAGGAGCAATGAGAATTGGGACTTGTACAAAATTGCTCGCAATCGTTGCAACCAAATGGTAAGGGCGGTAAAGCGTCGTTACTTCTTTGACAATATATCTAGCGCTTCTTCGGCAGATACTTGGAAATTTCTTAATTCTCTTGGTCTATGTAAATCCTCCACTATGAAACATAATATCCCGTTCCCTCTAAATGACATAAATTCCTATTTTTCAACAGGTTCTTCACTCTCTCCAGTTATTAAATCCCAGTCAATCTTAGAAATTAATTCCAAGGCCAAACCTTTACAAATACCCTTCTTATTCTCGCTTGTCTCTGTTAACGATGTTCGTAAAACATTTGCTTCTATTAAATCAAAAGCAGTGGGTTGTGATAATGTGAGTCGTGCTATGATCTCTTTAGTTCTCGAACTCTTTCTTCCAGTCATTACTCACATCATTAATTTTTCTCTGTTGTCAGGGGTATTTCCTTCTTTGTGGTGTAAAGTCTATATAATTCCGCTTCCTAAAATTTCAAACCCCTTGCAACTCAATAATTATAGACCTATTTCTATTCTTCCATTCTTATCGAAGATCCTGAAGTCTATAGTTCACCGGCAAGTATCTGGTTTTATATATAATAATAACTTGCTCACTCAATTTCAGTCGGGCTTTCGTCCCGGACATAGCACCACCACTGCACTTCTTAAAGTTACAGAGGACATTCGGGAAGGCCTGGAGAATAGAAAGGTCACTGTGCTTGTTCTAGTGGACTTTTCTAATGCCTTCAACATGGTTGACCATGATATTCTCCTCGCTATGCTCGGTAATCTAAACTTCTCCTCTATTGCTTTAAATTGGTTCTCTTCCTACCTTTGTGGTCGCCAACAAGCTGTTCGAGTTGGTAATCATTTGTCTGACTGGTGTCAACTTGTATCTGGCGTGCCACAGGGTGGAATATTATCTCCTTTATTGTTCTCTATTTTCATTAACTTCCTTTCCTCTCATCTTTGCTGTTCTTACCACTTCTACGCCGACGATTTGCAAATTTATACTCAGACTGATGTTGATCACATTAATAATGCTGTTATCAATATTAATACTGATTTATTAAATTTAAGCAATTGGGCTAGCAAATTTGGCATCCAAGTGAATCCTAACAAATGCCAAGCAATTTTAATAGGAAGTGCTCGTCAGTTATCTGAACTTGATATTTGTTCTGTCGCTCCTGTCATGTTTGATGGATCATGCATCCCTTATTCCAGCACTGTGAAAAACCTAGGCCTCTGTATGGACTCAACTCTCAATTGGTCCACTCACATTCAAACAATAAGTGCTTCAGTTATTGCTAAGTTGAGTGCCCTAAATCGCCTTAGAAACTTCCTTCCGGTCAAGGTAAAGATAACTCTGGTGCAGTCTCTTATTTTGCCCATTATTGATTATGCTGATGTGTGTTGTACTGATCTTAATGAGAACCTTCTAGACAAGCTGGACCGTCTCGTAAATAACTGTGTCCGATTCATCTTCTGTCTTCGCAAGTTTGACCATGTTTCCTCCTTTAGATTTCAGTTAAATTGGCTTCCCATTCGCCAACGGAGGCAAGTCAGGACACTTCTCACACTTTTTTCTATTTTATTCGACAATCGTTGTCCTGACTATTTGAAACGTAAGTTTCAATTTCTATCTGATACGCATAAAAGACCTCTACGTTCTTCGGAGACTCTTACGCTCTCCATTCCACTTCACCGTTCCGGTTTCTCTTCTTCCTCGTTTGCTGTACGAGCTGCGCGACTTTGGAATGCACTGCCTGAAACTTTGAGACAGCGCTCCAACAAAGTAACATTTAAAAAGTATGTTAAAGAACATTTTTTGAAAGTCGTAAAGAATTCCTAAGTTGGCGTCATCATCTTAGTTAATCTGTGTTAGTAGCTAATTTCATCATCATATGTTTTTTACGTATATATGTATATTTGTGTGTATATATGTATTTATATGTGTATATATATATGTGTGTATGTGGTATATATATATATATATATATATATATATGTATGTATGTATGGTATATGTATTTTTTTTACCTTTATGTTTATATGCTATAATTTCTAAATTCATTTTATTTCTTATTCTTTACTGTTATGTATTATAATAACCGCCTTCGATGTTTTTCCACTCCTCAAGGTTGACAGGCAGAGAATGCTTTAAGCATTATGTCCGCCTTTTGTACTTATATATTTTATAAGGTTCAAAAAAGTTAAATAAATAAATAAATGTTCAAAAAAAAAGATACGACAATGAGACCGGGAATACCAGTTACCACGAAATTGGAAATAGCATTACGTTATCTAGCCACAGGCGATTCTTTGAAGCCTTTAGAATACCTGTTCAGAGTTACGGAATCATCTATTTCGAAGTTCTTACCCGAAGTGCTAACTAATTTCTGTTAATAACCTAATTGAAAAAAAAAAACTAATTGCTGTTGGTACGTCGTGTAAGATTTCTGGCGCCCTACGACCGTTCATTGGAATGAGTGAAAATTACTACAAAATTAAACACCAGTTTTATTAGACAATGTATTTAACGACAATTTATGCCATGTGGAGGATTCCAAATGCATTAATAATGGCCTGCTGCAAAACATCTCCATCGCCATCGTCATCGTTCAACGATGAGGCACTAGTCGAAGGAAAAGAAAATGGTGAGTATGCACTTTCGGCACAATTTGAGACCTGCTACTCTAAAGACGAAAGCTTAAAACTAATGCTGCAGTTTTGAATTTCCTGTTGTAGCAAGATGGCTTGTCGCTGTGGCAGAAAATGGAGCTTAGATACGACAAATTTTCCGAAATGGTCATAGGGCTTCTCATCTGATGACTCCTTGGCAATTTCATCCAGTTTTTTAATAGCTTGCGATATTTCAGCAGGTGTTTCTTCGGATGCTGGTTGTTTTTTCGACCTTTTATTTGGCGTCGAGGGTGGTCCTATTTTTTCAGGCGACTTCTTAGGACGTTCTTCTGAGGAGACTTCGTAGTCATTTTCAGACTCGACACTTGTATTGTCTTCATCTCGTGCTGTGTCTTGACTACTTTGTGACAGTTCCTAGAAAATATAATGAAATATAACTTTTATTTGTTCTCAGGTCCCAAAAAAGCTAATGAATGGAAAGAAATCGAAAATAAATTTCTTCAGCGTTGGAATTTTCCTAGATATTTTGATGCAATCGACGGGAAACACGTTATCATTAACCTCCGTGTTCCGGTTCAGTCTACTTCAATTATAAAAAAAACCTACAGTATAATATTATTTGCTATGGTTGATGCCGATTACCGTCTTATTTACATAGACGTAGATGCAAATGGCCAAGCAAGCGATTGTGCTATATTAAGAGATAGAAATCTGAAACAAGACTTTTGGCTTGCCTGAATACGGCGTTATTATTGAAGATAATGCTTTCCCTTTGATGAAAAAGCTTATGAAACCGTACAGTAAAATAGGTTTTTTTATATAGAGGGGGCAAACGAGCATGCGGCTCACCTGATGGTAAGTGACTACCGCCGCCCATGAACAACTTCAACACCAGGGAGGGAATTGCAGATGCGTTGCCGGCCTTTTAAAAAGGAGTACGCTCTTTTCTTGCAGGTCCCTAAGTCGTATCGGTCCGGAAAAATGGCTAATGATAATCAATTCCACAAGGAAGTTGTGCGAGGAAGAAAACATCTTCTAAATTGCACAATGGTGGACCGCCAATTATCAAGATGGTGTGGATGGTATCGCGAGTTCTGCCGCGATGTGCGTTCGTGAAATTTGGCGGCTGGGCTTAGTCCGAACAATTCCTCAGAGCACTCCCCGTGGTAAATGCGACAAAGTACGCAAAGAGATCATGTCTTCGCAGCGCCAATGAATCGAGCCGATCGGAAAGGACTCGGTCGTCGACGATTCCAGCCGCTCTGCTCTGGATGCGGTCAAGTGGAAGGAGCTGACACTGGGGTGCCCCGGCCCAGAGATGGGAACAGTATTCCATGTGAGCCGGTACTCGGCGAAGTTTTCCCGAGAAATATTGGCACGGCCGGTGTATAGAGCATCACCAGTGCTGTCATCCGCATAGCAATGAATGTTGCCAGTTTGCAACATATCATTATATATGTATAATATGCAGAAGAAACAGCGTTGGTGATAGCACACAGCCTTGTTGAACACCAGCGTTAATAGGCTTGTATTCGGAGCATGCACCGTCTACAACGATCTTGATACTCGGATCTGCAAGGAAGCTGGTGAACCAATTGCACAATTTCTCGGGAAACCCATAGGAAGGGAGCTTCAAAAGAAGCGCTTTGTGCCAAACCCGATCGAAGGCCTTCGCAATGTACTAACTAACGACCAACGCCTCCCCTTTGGACTCTACTGCCTCCGCCCATCTGTGAGTCAGGTAGACCAAAAGATCACCAACTGATCGACTCCGATGAAAACCGTATTGGCGGTCACTAATCAGCTGGTGATCCTCAAAGTACCTCATGAGCTGGCAGTTTATAATGGATTCCATTATTTTGGAGAACAAGGAGGTGATGGCGATAGGCCTATAGTTGGACGGATCCGAGCGATCGCCTTTTTTAGGGATCGGGTGGACAAAAGCTGTCTTTCATGATTTCGGGACTACGCCTAGGGAGTAGGAGTACCGGAAAAGACGCGTTAGAACCGGTGCCAACTCTGGAGCACACGTCCTCAGCACAATCGGGGGGATTCTGCCAATTCTGCCTATGTGCTCTGACTTTGCCTTGGCAATAAATCTTTTGAAGGACCTGGAGGCGAAGTTATACTTCAAGTATGCTAGTGTTTAAATCCCGAGTCGCCGAAGCCGCAGCCCAGGCTTGATAACAGTCCTGCTTACTGCGTAATGCAGTCTTACAGGAGCGATCAAACCAAGGCTGAAACACAATGAAATGAAGTACCACAGATTATGGAATATATAGTTCCATTCCCAGTAGCACCACATCAAGGACAGAGTCAGCAACATCGCTGGCATCATCCGGCGAGACGCAAACCCACCCTCATGGTTAGGATGCCAAGAAAGACCGCATTCCGTCCCAATCCGCCGACCTGTAATGCCCAACACGGCGACAACCTGCAGAACGGAACCGCAAGGGGAGCGTGAGTGGCACCACACTCCGGATCAGACAATGTTTCGAAGAGCCGAGAGGGGCATCGACGGAAACCTGATATCCGTCCGGATGAGAGGTCAGCAGAAGGTCCAACAGAGCAGGTGTATGACCCCCACGTCTGGAATCCGCGTAAGCGAAATAACCAGTTGTGTCAGACCATGTGCAAAGGCAAAGTCATATACAGATCTCCCCGCATGATCGGTTAAACGTGAGCCGAGCCAAACGGCGTGGTGGGCGTTAAAATCGTCAACGATCACGATCTCTGCGGATGGGACCTGTTGTAACAAGAAATCTGTAGCCATTTGGACGTGGTCGATGAGTCGGTCTGTTTCGGCATTACCGCTATGGGATCTATAGAGGCACCCGTAGACGCGCGGATGGTCGTCGTAGCCAAAGGATGGACAGGTCCGAACCTTCAAAACTCCCGAGGCGTCGAGAACAGATGTCCTCTCTGACATATAAGCAAACTCCAGCCCGAGGCACAAAGGAGTGCTCCAAGTAGTACCTCGGATAGGAGAGATACGAAGTATCGGCCGGAGAGGACACCTGCGTCTTGGTCAGAAAGAGCCACGCCTGAGAGATGCTCTTTCTGACCGTGGCGTGACCACGGTTCTTTAAACGGTGTCATCCGAAGGTATCGTTGCCACCCGTACTATATATATAGTATCGTATTATATTTCAGACCATTATACTATATATTATAGAAAAATAATATAGTACGAAAAATACTATATTTTTATCCCTAATTCAACTGTCGCGCTTTTTTATGTCAGCTGTGACTGCAAGTCTGAAACAAGAAAGTTTTACGGAAGTAATTTTTTCCGAAATTAATGTGAAATGGAAAGAAGAAAGAAATAGAGCGTGTAGGTATTAAAAAAATACTATATTAAAGTGCAAAAGAAAGGCGGCAACCCTATCCGAAGGGCTCTTGTGTCTATAAATGTTCCCTCGGTTTTAGAGCCTTGTGGAATATTTAGAGACGATTGCAGGAGACTCGACGGTATGACATTGGTCCCCTGTGAGAAAGTAAAAGCCCTAGTGTGGGATGCTACTTGCGTAGACACTTTTGCAGCCTCTCATCTCAGGGGTTGTTTAGAGTTGGCATCAGAGCCAGCTGAACTGAGTTAGTGGTGCAAATATGAGTTTCTGAGAGATGACTACATATTTGTGCCATTTACTGTAGACTATCTATCCACGGATCGATAATAATATGAGACTGTCGATCCGTGGGGTCCACGTGCGGTGAAGTTCCTAAAGGAACTCTACCCGTGACTGGTCGTTGTTGCTGGTGATAAGAGGGCTGGTTCTTTTCTCGCTCAAAGACTAAGAATAGCCATTCAGCGACTGACAGGAGGACTGTATGATAATTAAGTTACTGATTTTAGTTTTTTTTTATTATAGAGTTTTAATTTTGTATATAATAACATATATAGATGTTATAATTAAATATTATATGGGAAAACTTTGTAATTATTAAGTATATTGCGTATACGGAGGAGTGCGAGATTTGACACATATGCATTAGATGAAATAAAATGAAACAAACATTGTTTACCTTATTTGTACTGCCAATGTTAAACACATAATTGTCGCTTGGACAAATTATGTCGTTTGTTGACGTTCATACTGCCAATGTCTCCTAAGTATGTTATTGTTCTAAGGCCAATGCCAAACATTTAAAAGATTGTGATTAAACAGTGATTAATATTATCTTTGTTTGTGATCAAATAATCGCACATAGTAGATATTCTCGCTAAGAAATTTTTAAATGTTGCCAACAAATTATTACTGACAGACTTAAGCTGGGAATTTTGTGTGATTTTATGCGTTTAAATGTTCCTTTTTCAATAGCGTGTGGAGAGTGGAGTGTATGTCAAGGCAAAAGAACCTTTATTTTATATTTTGTATATTATATATGTGTTTTTTTTTGTTTTAAAGAAAAACGTTACCGAAAAAAACGTACACTGGGATTTTCTCCTGTATCTTGGAGGCAGTTTACAAACATAAATTGCACAAGGACAAACATCCAGACCTGGAACAATTATTTGTAGGCCAGACATATACTTGTTCCGTGCGGGATTCGAACCCGCCGCCCCCAGCGCAACAACTCATTGCTAAGCCATTACGCCACGGAGCTGTCACAAAGCTGTTTTTGAAGTGAAAACTTTTTGTAGCATCATTGTGATTTGAAACTCAATGAAACGAAAAAACGACACTAAAAGGAGACAAATGTATAAATCTACAGGATAGGCCTACGAGAGAAAGAGATAGAATCTATTACTTTTTATATAATAAAGTGGAAGAGTTTTTTTGTTTGTTTAAACACGCTAATCTTTGAAATTACTTGTCCGATTTGATAAATTATTTTTGTATATGATAGCCAGATTCACGAGGAATAGTATAGGCTATCCAGTATTGTGCTACACTTCTCAGCTAGCCTTAAATATTGATTTTTGTTAAGCAAGTCGGAAGAAAATGCGCTCCCGAAATGCTTTATCTGTGTGCACTGGCGTAGTTTGTGATAGTGATACGTAATGGTTAGTGATGCCAGTGGCGAGGCTAGGGCTCCAAACTAGGGCAAGCCCAAGATATGGTTTTGTTGTTTTTAGCAGAAAATACAAAAATATAGATCTTTCCTATATCCATATAAAAATATAGCAATACAATAGGCCTATTTCTTATATATAAGCCACAATAGACCGTGCCCGTGCTTTGTGGCATTCCTTGGGGGAGGCCTATGTTCAGCAGTGAACTTGTGAAAGGCTGTAATAATGATGATGACGATGACGAAGCCACATTAAGGTATTTTGTGATAAAAATATTGAAATTTAAAAACTGATTTATGAGCGTTATTATTAGGCGTAGCATATTAATCCTTACGAATGAAAATTATTTCATCATCAAGACAACTTTATAAATTTTGCTCCTTATAGCATATTATTTGGACGCATAGTTTAAGAGATAATTAAAAAATTATATAATTCAACACTTGGCTTGCCGCGCGAACGATGCCTAGCCGATGTAAACCGAGAGAAACCAGCAGTAGAATGCCTCTATAAGCGAAGTGTCATGTCGCTCGGCTTAGGGTGTAATATACGTGGGTGGGAACAGCTAGTTTAGTATGAAGTGTTTCCTATTATCTCGGTCTCCTCTGTGTGCGGTGCTTTAAAGATAGTTAAATTAACTTTTAACTGTTACAATGAAAAATTAAAAAAATGCAATTTTGTTATCATAAAGTAAAATGAATTATATTGAATTAAATTATCATATCGTATTATGTGAGAGCGTGGTCCTTCACCGGTCGAGTCTACCCATTCGAGCTACAAATAAACTACTAATATAGTGAGGCGCGGTTCGAAGGGGTGAGTCACAGGACAGACGACCACCCCCCCCTAATCGTACACGTAAAATTGAAAAATCTAAAAATTTACAAAATAAAAAAAGCAATGCGTTTTATGTTTTGCTGACATCTAACGGTGCTTTTATGAACTACGATGTCATTTTCGGAGGACTGTTAATATTTTCACTGATAGATAGCATAATGCCTTACCTACAGGACCGACTTTCTGCGGGTAAGATGAACCTGTTCGGATTAGGCATTTTTATGCCAAAATCTGAATATACAGAAGAAGATCTTCTTTATGTGAAGAAAGTATCAGAATGTTATTCCCATTTCTTGAGTGTTCCTGCTGTCACTCTCTTTACAGAGTATCAGCTATGGATCTCAAAGTGGAAACGGGAGCTCAAAGAAAATACTGATACAAAATTTCCTAAGTGTGTGGTTTTGACATCATCATCGAAGTTTGCGATGATGATCTCTACCCAAATATAAAGACTGCTGAAAGTTCTGGCAACTCTTCCTATAAGCGGTGCGACATCAGGGAGATCACTTTCTACGCTAAGGCGTGTAAAAACTTGCTTGAGAGCAAACATGTTAGAAGAGAGGCTGACAGGGTTAGCTCTTCTAAAAATTCATCCAGAGATAGCCCCAGATGTCTCAAATATTATCACCCGATTTGCCAATAAAAGTAGAAGACTTCTAAAAAGGATGTCTCATCGGAATCTAGCCATCTGCGGCAGAAATGTTAAAAAAGTGCCCAATTGCGTAAGCGTAGGTGCACTCTCTATTCCTTCAGGCTCATAGTCCGATGGAATGGCTATCTGAAACGACCCTAGAGTGATCAGGCGCATGACCAACGGCTTTACGTGCTTTCCGAGACACGGGTGTGAAAGGGGAAGCGATGAGGCCAGCTTTGTAGGGAGATTCAAACACTTTATATAGAAAAGATAATTTGGTGACCTTTGAACCTTTTATCTTAAGGCAAGGGCCTGGTAGAGTCATGCTGCAACTATATTGGTAATATAGTTGTAGCACGAATGGGTCGACTCGACAGGGGATGGACCACGCTCTAACAGAATACCAGCGTAAAATAGCAGCTTAACACTTCTGTGTTTCGTAGTGTGAGTGTGGAGAACTGGACCCTTTTTACTGGAAAAGAGGCATTCCATTTTAGCCCTCACGGGTGACAACGCATTTGCATTTTGATTCGTCATCGAGGATAGATGTAGATGTTTATGGGGCTACAGCAACTACTTACCACCAGGTGGACTGTGTGATCGTTTATCATCCTTATCCTATAAAAAGAAAAGTTTAGGCTCCACGGAAGACGAATCAAAATTGCTGGTAGTTTATTCCACAACGGATTTCTGAACAGCGATATCCAATGGGCTCTTGTCTTTATAAACGTTTCCTCGGTTTTAGAAGCCACAGTACTTGTAGGTAATGTAATATACAACTATAGTTTTGTTTTTAAGTTTTGAGAAATGTGTGACGAGATGTGATGCAACTCTCGAACGCTGCCCAACCATGTTGATTCTGTGAAGTTAGACTACAGTCGAACTATTGACAAGACAACGTAGTAACTGGGTCTTCTGTAAAATTTGCCGAAGGAAATATGTACCATATAGTTCTATGGTAGTAAATCGTTTTTTTTTATAGGATAAGGGTGACAAACGAGCACACAGTCCACCTGATGGTAAGTGGTTGCTGCGGCCCATAGACATCTACATCTATCCTCTATTACAAATCAAAATGTAGATGCGTTGTCACCCGTGAGGACTAAGATGGAATGCCTCATTTCCAGTAAAAAGGGCCTCCGGACACCTGCACTCACCAAGCGAAACGCAGAGGTAAACTTCTACTTCACGCTGATTTTCTGTGAGGTCGTGGTACCACCCCGGTTCGAGCCGGCCCATCCGTGCGACAGCAAAAGCTGCCGCGTGGCTCTACCACTGTTGATAAAAAGTTTTCAGAAACCGGATTATTTGGGAGAGTCATTTCTTTTTTAATAAAAGGAGGCTGAACCCCCCTTTTTGAGAGCATTGTTACCTTTCTCAAAAACGAGACCACTGTAATTTTGCACCAAGCTTCCGGAGTACCACCACCAGCCGGAAGTCACAATCGAACAGATTTTAAAGGACATTAAGTTCCAATTCTCCACTCGCTTTCGCAAGCTCCGCTGTAATCTGTACCATTTATAAGGTGCTGGAGAGCCATTCTAATATCACTCAGTCTGACGTCCGGGATATTAGTGTAATAGTGGCGGATGAGATTTGCTCATCATCGTTACTCATAATTGCGTGTGACTAAAACGGCGATGTATACAGATGTTCGTAGAATCTTTCGCTAATCTCATGTCACTAGAAAATGATACTGACATTTCCGGCAGCCACAGTTTCATTTCCCGTTTTATAACCGTAAGATTAAAAGTGTGAGTGAAGAGCTTCCAAGACTTCTAGGCACTGAAAAGTTATCGAAGATATGAATGGCACGAGGGAGACGTAGCGTTGACTTCATTAGTGTAGCAGCGATCTCACCAACTTAACGTTAAGGTTCAGTGTGTCTGTTAACATACGGTGATCTTTGCAAATTTTCACCCTCGCAATAACTCACTAAGACACCAATTAACAATAATTATCGTCTTGCCGTCATAAAGAAGCCAATTGTCAAATAGTTTGGGCTGGAACAAGTCAAGTCAACAACTCTATGAAGTCAGCCATTGTTTGACACCTTGGGTTCCGTTGCCCTATTTTAAAATTCTTTACATTTATCTCGCAGTCTTTTTTGTGCCTAGTTATGCGTTGAAGTGTCCCACCAACTATACAGTGGGTTTATAGAAATGTTTGTCTCTAGAGATTTCTCGTTCCTCACATATTTCCTCCACCTCCACACCGGGATAATTCAATAAAGACCGTTTGGTTATTCTGAATATAAGGTACGCAACCCTCGTCAACATAGTCCTGATCTTGACAATGTTGTTAACAAGATCATTGCGGACGTCTCTCGGCGATAGAAAAAGTTGCCCGATTCGTGTTCTCCCCATTTCTTAGGACCTCAAATAATCCTACAACTTCAGGATCTTCTCTTCGGTCCTCAGGGTGCATGCGTTAAACGCTACGAGCTCATGTCATCGAAATTGGCAATCAATTCTCTGCTGAAGCTTTTTAGCACCTCTACCTCTAAGTTAACTTGGTCGCGCACAAAGCCGCGGGATCACCATAAACTGCGATCTATTCTCATGGAGAAATGTTTGGCATAGATGGCATGCTTGGCAAGCGGAATGGCAAGCGCAGTTTTTATTATTCAGTTATCAGGAGGATGATACTGTCCATCTTCTGACAAAGTTTTCCTTTGTCGTCCTTTATGACACCCACGGGATGATATAGCATAGTAGATTTTTGAACGCCACCACTGCATAGTATTGTTATAAATATTTTTTATTAATATAATATTATTAATTAATATGATATGAAATAAATTACACATTTCAAGTTAGTTTTATACGTTGTACAGTCATGCTGTGGCTATATTATAGTTGTAGCACGAATGGGTCAGCTGGACCGGGGAACGCTCACGCTCTCATAGAATACCAGCGTAGAGAACCAAAGACTGAGCGAGATTAGAATGGCTCTCCAGCATCTTAAAAATGGCAAGGCCCCAGGCGAGGGTAGAGTTACAGCAGAGCTTCTGAAAGCGGGTGGAAAACCAGTACTTGAAGTCCTTAAGAAGCTCTTTAATTCCGTCCTCCATGGTGGCACTACACCGGAGGCGTGGAGCAGAAGTGCGGTGGCCTTGTTCTTCAAGAAAGGCGACAACGCGCTCTTGACGAACTACAGACAGATTTCCCTTCCAAGCCGCGTCTACGTGCTATTTTCGAGAGTCATTACGAATCGTCTCGCACGCAGACTCAACGACTTCCAGCCTCCTGAACAAGCCCGTATCCGAAAAGGCTTTAGCACCATATACCACATATATACCCTTCGGCAACTTGTACAAATGATCGAGGAGTACAATCTGCCACTATGTCTGGCGTATGTGGACTATGAAAAAGCCTTTAGATCCGTCGAAATTCGGGCGGTGCAGCAGTCCTTCAGCGGTGTCAGGTTCACTGTTGATACGAGTGCTGTTTGTGCAGTACGGCTACGATGGCTATCAGAGTACAAAACATGAGTACAAAAGCTATCCAACTACAGAGAGGTGTAAGAGAGCGTGACGTTATATCCCCGAAACTCTTCACTGCTGCATTGGAAGAAGTTTTCAAGCTACTGGACCGGAAAGGATACGGTATTAACATCAACGGTGAGTACATCGCTCACCTTCGATTTGCCGACGATATAGTCCTTATGACAGAATCGCTGGTGGACCTAAGCACTGTGCTCAATGACCTCAATAGTGTCTCCCAACGGATAGATCTTAGGATGAACATAACGTCCATGTCCCTCCCATGCCGTAGTTGTTGGGATCACTAAGCTCGAAGTTGTTGACGAATATGTTTACCTGGGACAAATAGTCCGACTAGGTAAGTCCAACTTTGACTGAGAACGTATACCTCAAAACTTGAAAACGAGACTGTATAATCAGTGCGTTTTGCCAGTGATGACCTATGAAACTGAGACGTGGTCCTTCACTGCTGGCCGTATGAGAAAGCTCAAGGTTACTCAGCGAGCTATGGAGAGAGCTATGCTCGGGGTTTCTGTGCGTGATAGCCCAACGGATTAGTAAGCTGAAGTGGCAATCGGCCGGCCATATAGCTCGAGGGACCGACAACCGATGGGGAAAAATGGTTCTCGAGTGGCGGCCTCGTACTGTCAGACGAAGTATAGTGCGTCCTCCCACTAGATGAAGTGACGACCTGGTAAGACATGCAGGAAGTCGATGGATGCAGGTGGCTCAGGACCGTGCTTTGTGGCATTCCTTCGGGGAGGCCTATGTTCAGCAGTGGACTTCTGAAGGGCTGTAATGCCGCGTATCGATTACGCGCGCCATGAATAGCCGCTCCGACCATTACGCTCCGCAGAACGCGCTCCAAATGTGCGAAGTGTATAAACTAAGCGCGCCTGGCGCGCGCGGCAGTCTCTCCAGTGTTTGACCGTTCAATATGGATGTCGGTCATTAACAAGCAGCTGCCGCTTTAATAGTTCTATACATCTTCTCTGGGCGCTTTATCATGGTAAAAACTGCTTTTGCTATTTCACAGCAGATCTTTTACGTAATTGTATTAATTTGCGGTAACTTTGGTGATCTATAGCTCGGAACGCAACGAACACACAAATAATGAAAACGAACGTCTAGACTGGTGCGCGCCAAAACTTAAACTACTTTGAAGCGCAGTAAAATACCGACACCAGATGGAGCGGCCCGCTCCACGTTAGAGCGCTCCGACGAACAATTTGGCGCGCGCTCCAAGGCGGTATCCATTTCGCGCGGCTGGAGCGCGCGCCAATGTTGGACCTCTTGGAGCGCATAATCGATACGCGGCTTAATGATGATCAAGAAACGTCGTAAATTATAACAAATTGTAAGACGCTAGCAAATTATGACTTGTTAAATAACATTTACTTAACAACCTACAAAAGGTTAGCATGTTAGAAAGGTTTTACCAGAGTAGGAGCATGAATAGAATCTAACAAGTTGTAGCAATATGTACATTATGTTAGAAAATATTAACGTGTATCTATACTAATATAATAAAGCGGAAGAGATTTTTTTTGTTTTTTGTTTGTTTAAACGCGCTAATCTCTGGAACTACCAGTCTGATTTGAAAAATTCTTTTTGTATATTATAGCCAGATTCATGTGAAATAGTTTAGGCTATCTAGAATTAAGCTATATTACTCAGCTAGCCTTAAATATGGATATTTGTTAAGCAAGTCAGAAGAAAAAGTACTCCCGAAATGATTTATCCGCGTACGCTGGTCTTATCGTTAGGGATACGTAAATACAATGTTCTAGAAAAATATAGACCTTCACTCCATCTAAAAAAAGTCCGTGATACTATATGTCTATTTCTTATACATAATCCATAATTTGGTATTTTGTGACAAAAAAATATTGAATGTTTAAAAGTGATTTATGAGCATTATCATTAGGCATGTGGTCTATGGTGCTAAAGCCCTTTCGGAAACCGGCTTGTTCGGGAGGCTGGAAGTCGTCAAGTCTGCGCGCGAGACGATTCGTAATGACTCTCGAAAACAGCACGTAGACGCGGCTCAGAAGGGAAATCGGTCTGTAGTTCTTCAAGAGAGCGTTGTCACCTTTCTTGAAGAACAAGACCACCGCACTTCTGCTTCACGCCTCCGGTGTAATGCCACCATGGAGGACGGAATTAAAGAGCTTCTGAAGGACTTCAAGTACCGGTCTTCCACCCGCTTTCAGAAGCTCCGCTGTAATTCCATCCTCGCCTGGGGCCTTACCGTTTTTAAGGTGCTGGAGAGCCATTCTAATCTCGCTCAGACTGACGTCCGGTATATCTTCGGAATAGTGTCGGATGAGACTCGCTCTTGGATCGTTACTCACACTTGCGTGTGGCTCCAACGATGACGTGTACAGCTGCCCATAGAACCTCTCAATCTCACTCAAAATCTCAGGTGTCCCGGAAACGATGCTGCCACACTCTGTCTTTAGCTTTGACAGTTGGCTCTTTCTGGCAGACAGATCTCTGGCAAAGACTTTTGAGCCTTGGTTCCGCTCGATCGCTTCTTCAATACGAGCTGTATTGAAGTTGCGTAAGTCCCGCCGCATGCATTTGGAGATCTGTCTGTTCAGTTGCCTGTATGCTGTCAAGTCTGTTGAAGAATGTAGCCTCATCTCCCGTCTAACAGCTATGAGATTAAGAGTGTGATCGGAGAGTTTTTGTGTTCTTCTGCGGCGGGTCTTGCAGAACTTAGCTCCGACCGCATGGACAGTTTCCACGAGCTTGTCATTCATATCGTCCACGTCATTGCAGTCTTCTAGGCACTGAAAACGGTTTTGCAACTCGAGCTGAAAGGTTTCGGGAATTTGGAACAGAGCACGAGGGGGACGGAGCGTTGACTTCATTAGACGTGACCTCTCCAACTTTACGTTTAGGTTCAGTGTGCCTCTAACCATTCGGTGATCGCTACCAGTTTTCACCCTCGCGATCACGGAGACATCACTGAACAGTTGTCGTCTGGTCGTCATAATGAAGTCAATCTCATTTTTTGTCGAACCGTCGGGGCTCGACCAGGTCCACTTCCTGTGGGGCCGCTTCTGGAAGAAAGAGTTCATCATAAAGAGCACCATAGACCACATACATACCCTTCGGCAAATTGTACAGAAGTCCGAAGAGTACAATTTGCCACTATGTCTGGCGTATGTGGACTATGAGAAAGCCTTTGATTCCGTCGAAATTTGGGCGGTGCTGCTGTTTTCAAGCTACTGGACCGGAAAGGATACGGTATTAACATCAACGGTGAGTACATCGCTCACCTTCGATTTGCCGACGATATAGTCCTTATGGCAGAATCGCTGGAGGACCTAAGCACTATGCTCAATGACCTCAATAGTGTTTCCCAACGGATAGGTCTTAAGATGAACATGGACAAAACAAGGATCATGTTTAATGTCCATGTCACACCTATGCCGGTAGTTGTTGGGAACACTAAGCTCGAAGTTGTTGACGAGTATGTTTACCTGGGACAAATAGTCCGATTAGGTAAGTCCAACTTCGACCGAGAGGTCAATCGACGGATTCAACTCGGTTGGGCAGCGTTCGGGAAATTACGGCACATCTTCTCGTCAGGTTTACCCCAAAACTTGAAAACGAGACTGTACACCCAGTGCGTGTTGCCAGTGATGACATATGGAACTGAGACGTGGTCCTTCACTGCTGGCCGGATGAGGAAGCTCAAGGTCGCTCAGCGAGCTATGGAGAGGGCTATGCTCGGAGTTTCTCTGCGTGATAAACTCAGAAATGAGGATATCCGCAGTAGAACCAGAGTGACCGACATAGCCCAACGGATTAGTAAGCTGAAGTGGCAATGGGCCGGCCATATAGCTCGAAGAACCGACAACCGATGGGGAAGAAAGGTTCTCGAGTGGCAGCCTCGTACCGGCAGGCGAAGTGTAGGGCGTCCCCCCACTAGATGGAGTGACGACCTGGTAAGATATGCAGGAAGTCGATGGATGCAGGTGGCTCAGGACCGTGCTTTGTGGCATTCTTTGGGGGAGGCCTATGTTCAGCAGTGGACTTGTGAAGGGCTGTAATGATAATGATGATGATTATTAGGCATGGCCTATTTATCCTTACGAATGAAAGTTACTTCATCATCAAGACAATTTTATGAAGATAAACTTTGTTCTTTATACCATGTTATTTGGACGCATAGTTTAAGAGATAATGTAAAATTAAAATAATTCAATACTTGGCTGGGCGCGCGAACGACGCTTAAACCCTAGCCGTTATAAAATGCTTGAACTAGGTTATGTCGCGCACCTCGGACACGTGATGACGCGGGTGAAACCGCGGGGCACAGCTAGTAACGTTATATAACAGCTATGTTGGAGCCCAAAACTGTATTCTCATTCATGAGTTTTCTTTACGCAGCTGAGGTGCCAAATAATTTACTACAATACCACCTATTAAGTCATTCTTATGTATTAAAAAAAATTAAAATATGTTTGTTAGGATGTTTTCTTTTTTTTATAGTTTAACGACAGGGTTTGTTTGTATGGATTGCAATAGAATTAGGCTTAAGGAGCGTATTACAAAAAAACGCGAAATTACAAGGTTTCCTCGTTGAAATTTTATGTTTATCGTTCATTGCTTGAAATAACAATTACTTGGTAAAAATAGTTCGTTTTCTCTCCTCAAATAAGCTCGGAATGGATTTTAGATAACTTATTTATTTAATCAGTAATAATCATTCTCCCAAAGCATGTTTAGGCAAAAACTCTCGAAGACATGATTTGGGAGCTCTAATTTGTAGATTCTATTGAATATCGACCATCAAAAAAAATATTTTTATCTCCCAAATATCCTACACTTTAATAATAATGGAATACATTTTCGTTATATGCTTTTCACGCTAGGAAAAAAAAAATCGACATAATTCAAAAAACGACCAAAAAAGCTTCGATACAAGCCCCTATATTTCCGAAGTTCTACATCATTTAGAAGTAAAATTTATACCAAAATAATCATCAACATTTGCTTACACTATGCTATTATTTTTACTTTTTAAATCGTTACTATTATATTTTAATTAATTAAATAAATGTACTATATATTTCACTGTGCCGGCCATCTGCGATCATTAACACGCACAGAGTACTTTCAGAGTAGTTAACGCGCGAGCGCTTGCCGAGGGTGGACCTGCGTCAGTTTATTTCGGGCGCTGCATCGTTTCGATACTACCGTAGTGTGCGTCGATTGCTATCGTAGTGTGCGTCGATTACCTGCATACTAGAAAATCGTCAACTACGACCTCAATTTTTGATCGATCGGTTTAAAACTATTTTATATAGTAATAATTTAGATTACGTCTCTTCGAAAATGTGGTCTATTCATTGACTTAGATCATTGTTATTTGAGGGCTTCACCTAATGGTTTATACAGCAACGGTCTTATTGAAGTTAAATGTCCTATTTCAGCTTTCGGAATAGATTTTGATACGGCCTTTCGACAAAAAAAAGTTAAAGGATATAAATTCAGTGATTCAAGTGTAACATTAAATCAAAATAATGACTGGTTTTACCAAATCGAAGTCCAGCTTCATTTAGCGAATAAAAATGTCTGAATACTTGCCATAATATGTATTGGCCCAGATTAATGCATTAAAAGTACTAAAAATTTACAAATACGACCAATTTTAGATTTTCAATATGTTACCCAAGTTACAAGCTTTTTATGAAAAGTGTGTACTGCCTGAAATTGTCGAATCGAGAAAAGTTCGGTCAATGCCGTCGCAGCAAATATTTTTCTTATAAAAAATATAGTAATAAAAACAACTAATATTTTTTAATCGATACTTACAGTCAGTAAGTATCGATTAAAAAATATTAGTTACATTTGGTTGTTATATTTATTAAAACAGGTTGCAACCGTTTATTCATTTATACCACTATTCTACCGGTAGTAGACATAATCGATTATTAACATTCGATTACAGCGTAACAATTAAAATATTTATGTGTACTTATTTTGACACTAAATTTCATAAATAATGAATAATATATCAAAATGGTATATAATAATAAATAATAAATTATATAATTATATAATAATAAATTAATAAGATAACATTAAAATGACACACCAAAAATATTCCATCCACTGAAGTCCATCCTAAGAAAACTTTGTATTATGGAAGATCAAGATCGTTTAGTCGCCATACTCACAGTATTATAGTGCGAGCGAGTGAATAGATATGAAAGAAAGTATCGGTCGCGTAACTTGCCGCCCGCTCGGTGCGTAAAATACCTAAATTTGCGAAACGCCGAAATGTAAGAGGGCTCTTAAAAATAAAATGACGCGGAATAAAATACTTTTTATAACAATTAATGCTGAAGATTTTTTTTCCAGCTGATGGTAATTGGTTACTACAGTCCATGAACTTCTACAGCCGACTTCAAACAAAGAAGGCAATAGATGCGTTGCCACCTCTGAGGACTAATAGGGAATGTCTGTAACTATACTGGCTCTATAACCTTAAAACTGGAGCATAGCAGTGTGTTACTGCTATTTGGCGGCAAAAACAGGTAAGAGGGCGAGACCTTCCTAGACAAACTCTTGTTTTGTATAAGAGTGCCATCAATTAGTGTATTAATTACGATTAATGGAACGAAGTTCCTTATCGCATGGTACGAATTTGGCGGATGGGGGCTAGGCGAGAAAAAGTGTAAGATATCTCCGTCACGACCCCTTCTGACGTAGTGTGGACGGCCTTGGCGGCTATAAAGAAGCGAGATGGAATAATATCCATCTCACTCGCACTTTTTCTTATCTTGCCATGAAAGAAATATTATTTTATTTTAAACGATACTTCATTTTAATAGACGCTAGTAATTCATTAATTTGTATTTATTAATCAATAATATAATACGTTTATCAATAACAATATACTACGAAAGGAACTTCGTTTCAACCGTGTGTTCCACGACACCCACGCATGTTTTTTTTATAGGATTAAAGTGACAAACGCGCACACAGTCCACCTGATGGTAAATGGGTGCTGTGGTGCATTGACATCTACATCTATCCTCGATTACAAATTAAAATGCAGATGCGTTGTCACTAGTGAGGACTAAGATGGAATGCGTATGGCTCTACAAAGTAAAAAATAATTTAAAAATTAAATTAACGTTATAAAATAAATTAATCATTGCATTAATAATTTATTACACAAAAATATTTACATTTCTTAATAAACCAAAATTTAAAAACAAATGACATTTCCATTAATGATACTTATAATTATCAACACTGAACGCTGGTACTCTTCACTTGGAATTTGTTTTCCAAGGTACCGAATAAAGCTGAACGTTTATCATAATTCACATTTTAAAATACACTCTGAAATTAAAACAAACGAGCAACTTGACTCCAACAAGTCTTGTAAATATATTAACAATTAATTTCCTATCATAACTTAATACTCATTGTAATAAAAAGCAAGAAGACAATTTGTTCTAAAATAATCATCATGACCTAAAGTTCTCATTACACAACATAATATGCGATGCGATGGCAATACTAAGAATTCTATATTTGAAAAAAAAATTAGTTTAAGAGTCGTTTTACGGTACAGATAATGCATAAAAATAAAACTAAATACAACAACATCTATGATTTATTATTTTTTTGTTATGTGTAGGTTTCTAAACGAATACCAATCTATAAGATTATAAGAGGGCACTACTTGTACTTAATAAAACGGATTGTAGACAACTAAACGTTTCTTCGAAATCAAGCATTTTTTGAATTATGGTAAAAAGGTTTATTAAAAACAATATTCAATGTACCTAATTAGTTTTAAAAGGCGTTGGCATGATGACAGGTAATCCACGTTATGCAGAATTCTTATATTTAATTGTTATTGTTTATTTTGCAATTTATTATCAATAACTTAAACTAAGACTACTATAAACACTCACGCCTGTCACCCAGAGGGGTAGGCAGAGACTATGGACTTCCATTTGGCACGATCCTGACACACCTCTCTCGCCTCCTCCACATACATATATGTACCTACGCATACATGCTCGTTAAGAGTACTCTTAATTTGACCCATTTTCAATATATCGCCAATTTATAACAATCTATAAATTCTATAAACGCTAGTGATTCTAACGAAAATTATATATACAGAGGTACTAGATAACTAAGACTTGTGTTTATTAAATATGACACTTAAAATTCCTACCATATTATTGTACTTTCTAAAATGCATGAGGCCTGAAGTACATTATAAGTATTTTGATAACCAATTTTCCAATCTTGCTTCAAATTAGTCAAGTCAAGTCTGTCTGAAATTAAAGTTTAAGCACTCAACTTTACAATTTTGATAGAATATAGTTTTAATGATACAAAAACAATGTGTAAAGGTTTTCGTGTAGCAGACATATTTATTATACAGGTATGAAATTGTTATATATTTTTTATAATAAAATAAAATCTGTATTCCTCAAAATTAAAGATTAGATTTTTTAAGCAATTTCAACAAAAAATTGATTATTTTTCTACTATCTACGATTTAAAAAAATATATAGAACATTTTCTTATATAAGCTCTACACATTTTTATTGAAACTTTATTGTCTAATTTTTAATGTTTTCGAGTAATTGTGAAAAAACGCTTTTGGCAATTTTTTTTCAACCCTTGCGAGGTTGCAGACACGAAAACCTTAACACATTGTTTTTGCATTATTTAAACTACATTTTATCAAAAATGCAAAAGTTGTGTGCCAAAATTTTGATTTCAGACCTTATTTGACTGGACTAAAAATATCGTATTTAAACCAATATAGTTATTTTAAAACAAGTAGTTATTTGTGAAAATGTTATCCAACAACATGAATGAACATTTTAAATATTTACTTGAAGCAATTCTAGCATCATATTGTATAATAAGTACATGCCAATAATAATAAAAAATCTAAATGCATTTTAATTCTAATTAAATTCGAAGCCAAATTAATATCTTTGTAAAGCCAGTTTCTAGACTATCCTTTCATATTTTTTTATTCACAGCATTATTAAATATTCAATTAATCCCAAATAAATTCTCCTCTCACATTTACGGTATAGATTTTGCATCGTCAACTTCTTTTTTCTCAATGTTTTTTCTCTTGGCAAGTTTAGCGTAGATTTCTTCCACAGTCTTGTTTCTAGTTTCCGGGAAGAATATAACAGTATAGAAAGAGGCGGCAAAGCAGACTACTGCAAAGAACAGAAGCGTCCAATGTATGCCAATCAACTCGCTTAGATTGTTGAACCATTTCATTTGGACGAAGTTGCTCAGCTTGGCGCAAATGTTTGCGAATGACGAGACCGTTCCACGCAACTGAAAAGGAAAACGATTATGTTAAACATCACATCGAAATTACGTTTAAAGAAAGAAATGATGATGATGACTATTTTTTTTTGATAAATTGTTGTTAAGTCTGTATTTGTGTGGCTATTAAGTAACGTTAAAATGTGTTCTTATTTATTTCTTCTCTTGAAATTACAGAATTGTGAACGCTACATTACTAAATTAGCATATAATTAACTAACCTGGAAGGTAAATAAATCGGTAATAATGATGTAGGATATGGGCTGGAATCCGGCCGCATCGGCGAAGATGCACACGCACATCGCCAGCACGGGCAGCCATCCCGGCAGCCAGATATTTTCCGACGTCACGTAGAACCAAGCCGACAGAGTCAGCATGCCCACGCCCATGGCCAGCGACGTGATGACCAAGAGGAGCTGTAGATCGATACAACATTAAATAAGGATGAATATTGTTCACAATAGGCTTTAAATAAATAGAAAAAGTTTTTATGTGTTGCTATACTAGGTATACCCTGCAGACGTTGCAATGACTCGTTTTTATCACCAGACTTTACAGGCGGAAAATTAAATAACAGTAAAATAAGAAAATATGTCACAGGAATAAATAAAGCCACAATTAATAAGATTAATATATATAATTTGTATGTATATATATACACAATTAACAAGATTAATATATATATATTTAACAGTGGTAGAGCCACGCGGCAGCTTTTGCTGTCGCACGGATGGGCCGGCTCGAACCGGGGTGGTACCACGACCTCACAGAATACCAGCGTGAAGTAGAGGTTTACCTCTGCGTTTCGCTTGGTGAGTGCAGGTGGCCGGAGGCCCTTTTTTACTGGAAATGAGGCATTCCATCTTAGTCCTCACGGGTGACAACGCATCTGCATTTTGATTCGCAAACGAGGATAGATGTAGATGTCTATGGGCCGCAGCAACCACTTACTATCAGGTGGACTGCGTGCTCGTTTGTCACCCTCATCCTATAAAATATATATATATATATATATATATATATATATATATATATATATATATATATATATATAATATGTAATTTGATGAGATTGAGACAACAGCTGCTGGATTTCAAGGAGAAACACTTTTTCCCAGAAGCATACCCACAAAAAGTGGACCTGGTCTAGTCCCGACTGTTCGATGAATAACTTGAGAAAACTCGAGATTGACTTCATAACGACGACCAGACCCCAACAGCTTACTGATGTCTTAGTGATGACGAGGGTGAAAACTGGTAGAAAACACCGAATAGTGAGAGACACACTGAACCTTAACGTTAAGTGTTGAGGTTGCGTCTAATGAAGTCAACTCTTCGTCCTCCGTGTACTCTAATCCAAAGCCCCAGAAACGTTCAACCTGAATTACAAAATCGTATTCAGTGCCTAGAAAGTTGCAAATAGTGGACGATATAAATGACAAGCTCGTAAAAATTGTCCATGCCGTCGGAGCTAAGTTCTGCAAGGCTCGTCGCAGAATAACCCAAAAATTTTCTGATGAACTCTTAATCTTATGACTGTAAGGCGGAAAATGAAGTTTCAATCTTCAACAGATATGAAAGTATACAAGGCAGGTCTCCAAAGACAACTTACGCAACTTTAATACAGCTCGTATTAAAGAAGCGATTGAGTGGAACCAAGGCTCAAAAGTCTTCACCAGAGATCTGTCTACCAGATAGAATCAACTGTTGAAGTTGAAGACCGACTGGAGAGCATCATTTCCGGGACACCAGAGATTTTAAGTGAGATTGAGAGATTCTAAGGACAACTATACACGCCATAGTTGGACCCACACGTAAGTGCGAGTAACGATTCAAGAACAAGTCTCATCGGAATCTATTTCGGTCATATCCGGGGCGTCAATCTAAGCGAGGTTAAATTGGCTCTTCAGCATTATACAACATTAAAAACGGTATGACCGGGAGCAGAGCATTTGAAAGTGGGTGAAAAACCATCCCTGAAGTCCTTCAGAAGCTCTTCAATTTCATCCACCATGGATGGACTGAAGTGACCACCGCACTTCTGACTCTCCCGAAGGATTAGAGGAGAAATGGGGTGGTATTTTTCTTAAAAAACACGACAGTGCTCTACTGAAAAACTACAGAGCGAGCGAACTACTTTTCCTTCTGAGCCACTTCTATGTGCTCTTTTCGAGAGTCATTACAAATATTATCTCGCACGCAATCTTGACAACTTCCAACTCTCGAAAAAGCTAGTTTTGGAAAAGGATATAGTATCATAGACCATATACACATCCTTCGGAAAACTGTACAGAAGGCCCATGAGTACAATCTACCACTTTGTCTTACGTAAACGGACTATGAGAACGCCTTGATTCTGTTGAAATTTGAGCGGTGCTACAGTCTTTTCAGTGGTGGTAAGTCGATGGTCAGTATATCGAGATGCTGAAATGTCTATAAAGTAGGGCTGCGATGGCGACGTGACTACTGAAACACAGTACGAAACCTATCCAACTGCAGAGAGGTGTAAGACAGGGTGACGTAATATCCGCAAACTCTTCACCGCTGCATTGGAAGATGTTTTCAAGCTACTGGATTGAAATGTCTTTGATTTGCCAACGATATAGCCACTATGCTAGAATCGGTTGACGACCTACGCACTATGATCAATGATCTCAGTAGGCTTTCCCAACGCGTAGGTCTTAAAATGAACATGAACAAGAGAAAAGTAATTTGTAATATCGGTGTCAAGCCTATGCTGTTGTTGGGAGCACTACGCTTGAAGTTGTTGACAAGTACGTTAACCTAAGACGAATTGTCTGACTAGATAAGTCAAACTTTACTTGAATTCAACTCGGCTCGGCAGCGTTCGAGAGATTACGAGACATCTTCTAGTCTCTTATACCTAAAAATTAAAAACAAAAGTATACAAACAGTGAGGGTTGTCAGTGATATTAAACAAAACATAGATCTTAGACGTGGTTTTACATTACTAGCCGTATGAGGAAGCTCAAGATCGATTTGCTATGAAGAGGGCTATGCTGGGAGTTGCTCTGGGTGATGACTTCTTGATGAGGATATCCGCAGTACAACCCATGTAACCGACGTAGCCCTACGGATCAGCTGAATTGGCAATTGGCCGGCCATACAGCCACAACCATATTGAAGCAACTGAAAACTGATGGGGAAAAACCGAAGTATAGGTCGCTCCCCCACTAGATGGCGTGACGATCAGGTAAGAGATACAGAAAGTTGGTAGATGTAGTTAGCTCAAGATCGTGTTTTTTCGCATTCCTTGGGCGTTAATGACGATGATAATATAAGTGACTTACGCGTTTGAAGAAACAGGTCCATTAACGTTTACTAGAAAAATTAAAAACAATTAATTAACCAAATTACTCAAAAGAATTGCGCAAATTGCATTCTTCTTTGCTTTCTGTTACTGTGGTAATAACAGAGGTTTTGTAAAGTTTTATGAAAAAGGAATCATTAATTATGAGATACATGTATTGATAGAAAGTTTGCAGTGAAGGACTCAAATTAAAATGTGTGTATTTTTGAATTGCATGTTAACAAAACTTGTATACCTACGTTGACTTTGTCTTATTCTGAATACAGTTTGTGTTAATTTTCTAAGACTTTTCAGAAACGTTTACGAACCAGATACGTTTTTATTTTTTTGATTATTATGTGATCCTACGTACTACATTTAGAAGGTAAATAATAGTTGGTTATTTTACAAACATGTTTCACAGGTTGTATAGTGTAATAGCATATTCAAATAAAACCTTTGAATCCAACAAAAACACTGCTGCTTGACATTTTGCACTTTTTTAAAATTTTTGCAAAAGTTGTTATTAAGATGCCTTTTTTTTCTTTCAAATAACTCTACCTTAATAATCAACTTATCATTAAACGTTCAACGTTGTTCAATGTTAATTAGTTATGAATTTTCAAACTTTGAAAATAGTTTTCTCAATTTGGAAGAATTGACAGATAACTGGATTTACTAGTAAACCCTAGAAATATTCATTTTCATTTAATTGATGATGGCCTGTTATCGGCTCAGCGTTTACCAACCTTCCAGCTGGCACATTCACAGTCCTTTACACGGCATATTATCACTTCATCATTACAGCCCTTCACAAGCCCACTGCTGAACATAGGCCAAGACAAAGCACGGCCCCGAGCCACCATCGACTATCGACTGGTAAGACATGCAGGAGCCTCATACTGGCAAGCATACTTCATACTAGACGGGTGGAAATTTACCGTAGTTGTCACGCTTGGAAGGATTGGCAACATCAGTTTTTATTAAGGTGATGCCCCGACCGAAACCTTGCGATAGTGCGTTTTTCTTCGTTATTCAGAGACTATTATCTCATTAGTTTTGAGAAACAAACTACATCTAAAAGCACATTATTAATGTTCGATATCCTATCATCACATTCCACGTTCTAATTTGTTTTTGTGTTATAAATACACTTAAAATCTATTTTTAAAAAATGACTAAAATTATTGATTACATGCATCTGTTGCTAAAGGCAACGCTCCAATCATTTGAGGATTATACTAATGGATAGATCATTTAAAAATCTATATTATTCACGTTTTATTTAAGTTTTAAAGTTCGCTTTTCTTTTTTAATTAAAATTAATTCCAAAAATTGTGTGAATTCTATGATAAATTGGCGTGCGCAGAGTGCGGGCGGCAGTGCACTGCATGCTCAAGGTTATTTGGTCAGGGAAACGCCTTAAACTGAGTTGCTTACTCCTGGTACATCCTGCATGCGGTGTTCCGTGCTAGTTATCGAACGAGGCTCTAGCGATCAATTGAAAGCTAGCAATCGGATGCAGCACACTAATTCCATAATATGGTGATGGTAAGCGGTTATTACTGTTATAGGTTTTTGCGCCCACAAACATAGACAAATCTTTCTGAATATGTGTCATTTGGTGCATTGGAATATCAATAAAGGCTGTACTCAGCAGTGGATTCATAACAAGAGGAATTTATTACGCTGCTGGTGATAAGAGGCCTGGTTTTTCCACGGCTCAAAGGCTAAGTATAGCCATTTAGCGAGGATACGCAGCCAGCGTTCTTGGCACTACCGCGGGGAGTAGAACTGTATAGTTTAAGTTTTTGGAACGGAGTTCCTTATCGGACGGTACGAATTTGGCGGATAAGGGCTAGGCGAGAAAAAAATGTAAGATCTTTCCGTCACGACCCCTTCTGCCGTAGTGTAGACGGCCTTGGCGGCTATAAGGAAGCGAGATGGAATAATATCCATCTCTCTCGCACTTTTTCTTATCTTGCCATGAAAGAAATATTATTTTATATCAAATGACGCTTCATTTTAATAGACGCTAGTAATTCATTAATTAGTATTTGGTGATCAATATTATAATATGTTTATCAATAATAATATACTCCGAAAGGAATTTCCTTCCAATCGAATGTTCCACGACACTCACGCATGTATTTTTTAGTTTTAGTTGTTTTATTATGGCTTTTTAATATTGTCCATATTTGAATACTTTTTAAATAAACAACATAAGGCCAAATACTCAAACGCTCTCAATTTTAAGATGTCGTTAATTGTCGTGGTGTCACTGTCACTCTGACTTACAGTAATAGAGACAGCACGAGACTTAACGGCATCTTAAAATTGAGCAGCGTTTACGTATTTGGGCATTGAAGCGCCAGGGTAGCCCGCGAAATTCAAATTTTCTTACGTTTTTTGCAATTTGCAGGTCAGTGTCAGGTTGTATGTTAAACAAAATATGATTTGCGAGCGTAACGAGTATGTATTTACAGAATTTTAATCATTATAATCATCAATACAACCGTCTATGTTCGTATAATTCCAATGTATGGCTATTTCCAGAAAAACTAATTCAAAGGAATTATACGAATTTCGGGGGTTGTATTGATGATTATAATGATTATAATTCTGTAAATACATACTCGTTACGCACGAGAATCATATTTTGTTAAACATTCAATCTGGCCCTGACCTGAAAATTGCAAAAAACGTAAGATAATTTGAATTTCGCGGGCCACCCTGGAGCTTTCACCTAAAAGAAAAGGGATAAAAAATGTTCAAGCATACCTTACGCCCAGTCTTCTCAACAATGCAGGTGGCCACGATGGAACCCAGCAGCTGTACGACGCCAATCATTATGATCTGTTTGTTCGGACTGAGTCGGAGCGTGATGGAGTCGGCGGCTTTCGCGAAGACAAATCCAGCGTATATGAGCACGATCAAGTAGCCATCGAACTGTTGTGTTATTTTGATGACCAGGGTGATGATGAACGCTTTAAGTGTTGGGCGGTCGTGTACTAAAATAAAACAACACTATTTTACTTAAGGCGACACCGCGAAAAAATGCACCTCCTTTCATCGAATAGTATAAGAGTATGACACGACTAACGAAACTGGAATTTTGAATTTGCTTGTTCAAAAACACGATTGTAAAATTTTGACTCGATCATAATTATTTGCGAAAACAATTCTAAAAAATCACTATAGTTGAAATTACAACAAAATTACTTAATCCATATGCTTAATGCAAAATTACTTAAACCACTCAAATACATTCATAACATCAATATTCGTAATTTACTTGCTCATTATTTCGATTATTAAAATCAATAATTTTTTTTTAAATATTTTAAGATTCTTAGCGATTTCTAAGCGGTCATAATCACCGCGGGCGCTACGCAATTTTAGACCTTATGACGGCGTTTTTGAAGTTTTTCTAGAAATTATGTTTCACTCGGGTCAGTCCGGCGATAGACCGCTTCAACGGTTTTCAATGTGTCGCCTTAACATAATGAAATAGCTGGCCCGGCAGACGTTGCTCAGTTTTTTCTAGTAGGCGGCGTGATGAGTTTTACTCCGAATTCCCTCCGGACTTTTTACAGTACAAAATATCTTTGTAAAGTCTTAGGTAAAGTAGGTAAATACTGCAGTCCACGGAGACCTGCAGCCAGCTTCAAACAAAGAAAGCTACAAATGCGTTGTTGGTGACAACGCATTTGCAGCTTTCTTTCTGAGGACTAAGGTGGAATATCTCACAGCCTATAATTATACTAGTCTCTATATCCATCAGACCGAAATACAGCAGTGCAAGCAATACCAAAGATTTATTTGTTACTGTAAACTCTACATACAATATCGATATTGTGTGTCCATGCGCAATTTATGTACGAAAACCGCTTCCACGATACCGGATTTTTTTTCTCCGTGGGAGTAGCGTTTATGAAAAAATAGATTTTGTGATTATTTTTGGTACAAAACCAAAATAACATATTGTAATATACGAGTAATTTTGGTTCATAAATATAGATGTTTTAATAACAGCGCCATCTATCGGATTCTAACGTAGATATGAGGCATCGTATTGACAAAACAGTTAAACTGTGTGAGTATCATCTCAATCGATCAAGTCGTTCAAAAGATACACGATAACTTACTGATGCACCAACGATTTTAATATAAAGAATATACAATTTATGAACAATTAATAAGTATACAATGAATAAAAAATTATTACATTTTTATAAAGGTTAAGTCATCATGAATCAAATCTGAAGTAAAATAAATCTTCGCTTTTTTGTTATGTTCGTTGTTCATAAATACCCTGATTATGCTGTGAAATGAAACCGGTCAGTTTTTATAGTCAATAATTTAAACCAATTATTAAAAAATAATATTATTAAACTAGTACAAGTGCCACCAATTCACAAAAATGCAGATGAAGTTACAACAAGTGACATAAATTGTAAATCTTCGCTTCTTTTATCAAACGTGGACGCCATACTAGTAACTTTTTTTTAATAGTGGAGGCGTTTTGGACACATAAATTGCACAAGGACAAAAGTCCAGGTTAGGACGTGGAGTCCACCTAATAGTTTTCGTAGATCTAACTGCTAGGGGGTAGTTTCTTTTATAGAATAAGGGTGACAAACTAGCACACAGTACACTTGATGGTAAGTTACTGCAAATTTACCGTAGCACATAGACATCCACATTTATCATCAATTAAGAATAAAATGCAGATGCGTCATCACCTCTGAGGACTGAGTTGCTGGTTCTTCTTATGACAGAGAATTTTCCGAACCAGTGGGCAAAATATAAAAATAAATTTCAATGATAATTCTCTATTCAAATATTTTCCAGATATAATTTCGATCACGGCGATAAGTCAACAAAAATTGGGCGCAACTACAGGTGCTCTCTCTATTCCCTCACGCTCATAGTCCAATGGGACAGCAAATCGGGTCTATCGGGGAGAGGTCAGGTGCAGGACTAACGACTTAACGTGCTTTCCGAGGCGTGGGTGTTAAATAATGACAGCTTCCTAACTCCGGTTTTCTGCTGTGAATTTCTTAATTGAAAAACTCAAAAATGGTCAGGAGTGGCGCTTACAATCACTACAGCAACGAGGCAGTCAATTTTCTATATTAAGACTACGTCAGCAGCGGACTTTTTAAGGGCTGATAAAAATGATGATGAAAATACGTTTCCATAAATGACACAATAAGCTGAGACAAAAAAATTCTTTGTGTACCTCGTTGGTCTAGTGGAACACGCGAATGCTTATCATGATATCTCGGGTTTGATTCCCGGGTCGGGCCAAAATCACTTTTTTTGTTGTTGCCAAGAAATTATTAGCAGCCCGGAGTCAGGAAGTTGGCAGTGTTTCACCCATTGTCTCGTTAAGCACGTAAAGCCGTTTGCAACTGTTCTCTTTCTGATCGTGTCGGCCGTTCCATCGTACTATGCAAGTGAGGGAAATAGAGTGCACTTGTGCTTGCGCATACACTCGGGCACTATAGTTCTGTCCTACGCAGATGGCTAGTCTTCCATGAGGCTGGCCGCCGTGACTGAAGTTCTGTCTGGAAGACATTATTGTTATTATATGGATGTTTGGCAATAACTTATCGGACACACAACACTCACTTATAATATTCCAGTCGGATTTCGTGTCGGCTTGCGTCTGTTTATCCGCCTTAACGATTTTGTCCATATCCTCTTCCAAAGATGAGTCTATCACGCTTACTCCTCGAAGCCATGCAAGAACAGTTTTAGCTTCCTGAAAATCGAAATAATCACGATGTAATTTAGCTGATAAGGTTACCAATTGACTAAAGGAGCTATGTAATAATATTCACTAGCCTATCTCGTCCCATGGGTGTCGTAAGAGGCCACAGAGGGAAACATACTAGGGACATGGGCAGCAGTGTCTTCCTCATAACAATTTAAGTATGTAAACTGCCTTCCCGATACAAGAGAAAATCCTAGTGTGTATGGTGTAACTAGGCTTGCCAACCGTCCCGGATTTTCCGGGACTTCCCGCTTCTGGGTCAATTTCAGACCGTTCCGCCGTAACCCTTTGCGGGACGCCTTTTGTCCCGGAAATCAGTGATTATATGATATTAGTATCTATCTCGTACCAACTACACCTTAACCGTAGCTTCGATACCACTTTCAAATGCATCAGCAGAGAGAGTGTTTTCTCTCTGTGGAAATGCATGGACAGACGGCAGAAATAAGCTGTTTGTTGAACACGTCAAGGCTGAACTACAAATTAACATTAATTTTGATCAAAATGCAGTGAATTTTATAACCAATGTGTTTTTTTTCTAACCAATTTGTATGTGGTGTGTTGTGTCCCGCGTAATATACCCAAGTCCCGGATGTCGAGCTGGGTAATCCCGGAAATGCCTTTTTTTGAGTTGGCAAGCCTAGGTGTAACATTTCTTTTTAATTTATAAATGAGAAATGATATAACAACTCGAAGCTATCTGTTTTTTTTTTATCTTTACATAACCACCTACATCAGCATACGGCATAACTAACACTAATACAGTGGAAATAAGTGAATAAATAAGTGGGAAATAATTGTGTACAAACAAATGTACATACTAAAATAATCAAAAATTATGAATCAAGTTATAACTTGTTCAATCATGCATTTGCGAAGATTGTCAAAAAAATATCTAATAATAAATAATAGACCATGTCGGATTACAGGGGGTGCCGGATTAGACAGGGACCGGATTACCGGGGGTCCACTGTATTTCATATTGTACAATTACTCAAAGTAATTACAAAAGTGCTACAATTACTTAAAGGTAAACTCATATAATATTGCCGTGCCTTTCATTAGTTTTTCCATCTCATGAGCATATTATACAGAATGACAAATCTATCGAAGGCTCCAAGGTGTTTCTGGCCTTTGCCTAAGTTACCTTTTATGACGATATGGGGTGAGGCCGAAACTACATAGCAATAATGTGGATATAATGTTTACTGCATAATTAATAAGGTTACAACGAACTTAAGAGGCTATTAGGTGATTAAGAATATAATTATTTAAATAGAAAAAATGGTCAAATAATCATTTGTTATTATTTTAAGTGGTACCTACTCGCAGATGACAATAATTACGCAATTACAACACAAATGTAGCTTAAAATTGTTTACTTCCTGTAATGTTTACATCGATTATTTTAGATTGCTTTTTATAAAGAATCATCATCGACATCATCATTACAGCCCTTCACAAATCCACTGCTGAACATAGGCCTCCCCCAAGGAATGCCACAAAGCACGGTTCTGAGCCACCTGCATCCATCGAATTCCTGCATGTCTTACCACATCGTCACTCCATCTAGTGGGGGGACGCCCTACACTTCGTCCGCCGGTACGAAGTCGCCATTCGAGAACCTTTTTTCCCCATCGGTTGACGGTTCTTCGAGCTATATGGCCGGCCTATTGTCACTTCAGCTTACTAATCCGTTGGGCTATGTCGGTCACTCTGGTTCTACTGCGGATATCCTCATTTCTAAGTATATCATGCAGAGAAACTCCGAGCATAGCCATCTCCATAGCTCGCTGAGCAACCTTGAGCTTCCTCATCCGGCCAGCAGTAAAGGACCATGTCTCAGATCCGTAAGTCATCACTGGCAACACGCACTGGTTGTACAATTTCGTTTTAAGGTTTTGAGGTATGTTTAACGAGAAGATGTGTCGTAGTTTCCAGAGCGCTGCCCAGCCGAGTTGAATCCGTCGATTGACCTCTCGGTCGAAGTTGGACTTACCTAGTCTGACTATTTGTCTCAGGTAAACATACTCGTCAACAACTTCGAGCTTAGTGCTCCAAACAACTACAGGCATAGGTGTGACATGGACGTTAAACATGATTTGTAAAGAATACTAGTTAATAATGTAAATGATGGCGTAGGAAAACACGTCACGCGTTTTTTTATAGGATAAGGGCGACAAGCGAGCACACAGTCACCTGATGGTAAGTGGTTGCTGTGACCCATAGACATCTACATCTATCCTCGATTACGAATCAAAATGCAGATGCGTTGTTACCCGTGAGGTATAAGATGGAATGTCTCGTTTCCAGTAAAAATGGTCTCCGGTTCTCTACACTCGCCATACGAAACACAGCAGTGTTAAGCTGCTATTTTACGCTGGTGTTCTGTGATAACGTGGTCCTTCCCCGGCTGAGCCGACCCATTCGTGCTACAACCATAATGTAGCTGCAGCATGGCTCTACCACGTCACCCGTTTATCACCAAGAGACGACTAATGATAAAAAAACAATGTCATAGAATACGATTGGTGACGTTATAACATCCTTCTTCCTGCTACCCATGTCCCGTAGTGTGCCTTCCAATTCTATTCTCCTCTATCAGCCGTTATCTCATCAGTCACTCCGTTCTTACTCATATTATTCCTCACTTAATCCCTCCATGTTTTCCTAGACTATTCAGTTTTATATCCCACGTTTTTTAGTACCATGATCATCATAATAATATGTGTATGGTATTCTTTGACTTTTATGTATATACTAGCTGTTCCCCGCGACTTCGCCCGCGTGTTATTTATAGTTTTAAATTTTTGCGCGGAACCCTAATTCTTTTTCTGAAATAAAAGTAGCTTAAGTTACTCCTTGTGACATCAGCTATCTGCCAGTGAAAACCCCGTCAAAATCGGTCCATCCGTTTTGGAGATTAGCCGGAACAAACAGATAGACAGACGGACAGATAGACAGACAAAAACTTTAAAAATTGTATTTTTGTTATTAATACCGTATATACTTTCATATGCATTTGGTAAAAAGCTGTAATTTTGACATTACAAACAGACACTTCAATTTTATTTATTTGTATAGATGTATAGATAAACTTGAAAATGTAGTTTGAGTGAATTGTTTTTTTTTTTATAGGATAGGGTTACAAACGAGCACACAGTCCACCTGATGATAAGTGGTTGCTGTAGCCCATAGACATCTACATTTATCTTCGTTTGTCAATCAAAATGCAGATGCGTTGTAACCCGTGAGGACTAAGATGGAATGTCTCTTTTCAATCTAATGAATTTAAAAATAATGAATCAACAACTTTTATACGTGTTAGAGCCATGCTGCAGCTATATTAGTAGTATAGTTGTAGCACGAATAAGGTCGGCTCGACCGGGGAAGGACCACGCTCTCACAGAATACCAGCGTAAAGCAGCTTAACACTGCTGCGTTTCGTACGGTGAGTATAGAGAACCGGAGACCCATTTTACTGGAAACGAGACATTCCATCTTAGTCCTCACGGGTGACAACGCATCTGCATTTTGATTCGTAATCGAGGATAGATTCAGATGTCTATGGGCCACAGTAACCACTTACTATCAGGTGGACTGTGTGCTCGTTTGTCACTCTTACCCTATAAAAAAATATTTGCCATAGTAGCAACGCTTGTCAGGCGGGTTGACAATCGCAGAGTTTTTTAGTTGATTTTAGGAAGACGCTGCTCAACATCTCCTGGTTGTTTTCACTCTGTCGACTCTTACGATATCCATGGGACGATATGAGATAGTGGATATTCTTACACCGTACCGTGGATATCGTTACAAATCAAAACATTATTTACAAATTCGTTGCACAAATTCGGTTGGTAATTTTTAAAAACATTCCTCTCAATGATCAATTACGAGTGTTCATATTCTAGTAGTACTTACATCAATTTTTCCTTGTTTAACTAGAAATTCTGGCGTCTCAGGCATAATTAGAAATATGAAGAACACCACAGTCGGCACAAGCAGACCGATCCACAGCACTGTTGTTGTATTCAGCAAGTCCACAAAAATGTAACTGGCTAGGTAGCCAATATTCCTGCAACAAATACAAAAAATAATTTTATAAATAATTCGACTGGGTCTTATGTTGTTTATATTATTTTCTGCTATTTTAGTTTTAGATTAATCGTTTTAGTTCAATTTATAAAGTTAATGGTTGAATACATGATAATAGAATCAAGCGTTACTTTGCGGAAACCCATTATATTAAAGATGTTAAAAATCAATTTTCTAAGATCCGCGTAACCAAATAAAGAAGATAAATTGAAATTGGCGAGCAAGGAAAATTTATACAGGGTCATCTATACTAATCTATACTAATATAATAAAGCGGAAGAGGTTTTTTTGTTTTTTTTTGTTTTTTTTGTTTGTTTAAACGCGCTAATCTTAAACTTAAAACTTTAACAGTGGTAGAGCCACGCGGCAGCTTTTGCTGTCGCACGGATGGGCCGGCTCGAACCGGGGTGGTACCACGACCTCACAGAAAACCAGCGTGAAGTAGAGGTTTACCTCTGCGTTTCGCTTGGTGAGTGCAGGTGGCCGGAGGCCCTTTTTACTGGATATGAGGCATTCCATCTTAGTCCTCACGGGTGACAACGCATCTGCATTTTGATTTGTAATAGAGGATAGATGTAGATGTCTATGGGCCGCAGCAACCACTTTCCATCAGGTGGACTGTGTGCTCGTTTGTCACCCATATCCTATAAAAAAAAATCTCTGGAACTACCAGTCTGATTTGAAAAATTCTTTTTGTATATTATAGCCAGGTTCATGCGGAATAGTATAGTCTATCTAGCATTAAGCTACATTACTCAGCTAGCCTTAAATATGGATATTTGTTAAGCAAGTCAGAAGAAAAATCACTCCCGAAATGATTTATCCGCGTACGCTGGTGTTATCGTTAGGGATACGTAAATACAATGTTCTAGAAAAATATAGACCTTTACTCCGTCTAAAAAAAAGTCCGCGATATCATATGTCTATTTTTTATACATAAGCCATAATTTGGTATTTTGTGACAAAAAAATATTGAAAATTTAAACGTGATTTATGAGCGTTATTATTAGGCATGGCCTATTTATCCTTACGAATGAAAGTTACTTCATCATCAAGACAATTTTATGAAGATAAACTTTGTTCTTTATACCATGTTATTTGGACGCATAGTTTAAGAGATAATGTAAAATTAAAATAATTCAATACTTGGCTGGGCGCGCGAACGACGCTTAAACCCTAGCCGTTATAAAATGCTTGAACTAGGTCATGTCGCGCACCTCGGACACGTGATGACGCGGGTGAAACCGCGGGGCATAGCTAGTATTGTAATAACGGGCCAAATTTGCAGAGAATGTTCAGAATAAGTAATATAGGCTAATGGTGAAGAAAAATTATTAAAACAAATCTCAAACATTCTGTCCCTTTTATTTTTTTAATTCGAAATGCCTGGTAATGCATTATTTTATTGTGCATACATTCGATCGGTTGGTAAAAATGTTGTTGCCAATAAATTACATTCAATTTGGGATAATTTCAAATAAAAGTAGAGGCTTCTACTTTGATTTGAACTTTTATTTGTTTACTCGTATTTTCAAAAACCGCAACTGAACATAAGTTTACAATTCGGCTACTCTTTAAAATATAACCCTGTATACTAGCATTGAGATATTATTTACTACGTACTAGAGGCGACACTGCACTATGTTACGCTGTTCCATTCAACTGCGGCAATGTCACCGCACTTTAATCAGTCGCTCGCTAGGCGCTTGTAAAATATGCCGCGGTGTGTTCTTAGATATTGCACAAAAAATTCGCGAAATGTTAGTAAAAACCAAGGAATCACTTTTAATCGGTAAGTAAGATACATAAATAATAAAAAAAACATTATAGATTAATAATTAAAAAGTTATTTCTTTGGCGCCAACTTGTGTCATGGAATATAGATTATGAAATTAATTTGTTCAGATACGACATTTCTGTGAGCAAGTGTAGCACGATAATATTATGCACAATTTTTTTTTGTATAAATAAATATATCTAAGTATTTATAATTAGGTTAAATTTCTTACGTTTATATTTGCTGATTATTATTTTATTTTATTTTTAGGTTTCCACGTCCAAGCCACGAAAACCGAGAAAAGTGGATTAAATTCCTCCAAAATAATCGTAGAGATGTGGTTACCAACAAATCATACATACATTTGTTCCTTGCATTTTAAAGAAGAGGATAAATATAGTACGATGAATTCAAAAATAAACAAAACTGGTATTGTTTAAAGGCACTTAATTAAATACCTAATATATATTTTTACAATAACATTTATACATCTTATTAATTGAAATTAGTTTTCAGCAAAAAACAACAAATAAGTGTATATACATATAATTCATGTGTAAACAGAAATGGTAGAAGTTTTTAAAGTTTTACTATGTTTTCTCACAGTAATTCATAAGGCATAATATAACTAGTATCAGCTCTGTGTCCATGCCTCACGCAAACTTAGGTTAGGGCTTTTGGGGACCCAGTTCTAGATTTAAATAAATATATTTCATTAGCTTCGATTCCTTCCAATTTATATAGTTACCTTATAAAATATTTATATAAAATTTTAATGAAAATGCTATTGTGATAATAATATATATTATTATATTAATTTACTTCATATCATGCAAAATAATTGACAAATTATTAAAAATTGAACTCGTTTTAATAAATTAATTAACAATATATTATGTACTCTAAATAAACAATAATTAAATACCTACTTATAATTCTACCTACGCATAATCTATTATGATAAAAAACCGCGCATGCGCGGTAAGACTGATGCGCAACGACATAGAGTAGCGCACATGTTTTGTTTGAAATAGCTGTTCTAGTACGTAAGTACATATTACTTCAATGTATACTAGTCCATGTGTACGTGACTGAACTCCTCTTAAACGGCTGAAATGATTTTGATAAAATTTTGTGTGTGTGATTAAGGTTGATTCGAGAATGGTTTAGATTTACAATTGGACCGGTAGGTGGCGCTGTTGTCAAAATCCAGAAGCCGCGCGAAGCCGGAGCAAATCACTGGTTAATATATAAACACAGATATATTTAAATACAAAATATGAAATAAATGTTTTTTTTTGCCTTGACATACAATCCACACACTTTTGAAAAAGGACATCTTGAAGTTACTTAAAAGTCACCTGTTATTCAGTCAGTCTGTCAGCATTTATATGTTGGCAACATTTAAAAATTCCTTGGCAACAATCTCTAGTATGACCACAGACTATGATGTGTTTGACATTGGCCTTTGAATAATAACATATCTCGACATTGGCAGTCAACAAACGCCATAATTTGTCCAAGCGACAATTAATGCGTTTGACACTGGCAGTATGAACATAAATAATTTATGTTTTATTTTATTTTATTTAATGTATTTATTACACACACATATATATATATATATATATATATATATATATATATATATATATATATATATATATATATGAACTATGAAAAATCTCGCACTCCTTTTTTAAATTTATTTTAATAGAATTAGGGTGACAAGCGAGCACACAGTCCACATGATGGTAAGTGGATGTTATGGTCCATAGACATCTACATTTATCCTTGATTAAGAATCAAAATGCAGATGCGTTGTCAGCCCTGAGGACTAAGATGGAATGCCTCATCTCCAGTATAAAGGCTCTCCGGTTCGCTACACTCACCATAGCCATACGCAACACAGCAGCATTAAGCTGCTATTATTATTTATTATTTTACGCTGGTATGAGAGCGTGGCTTTACCCTGGTAGAGCCGACTCATTCGTGCTATACCATAATATGGCTGCAGTGTCGCTTTATCACGTATGAAGTATCTCTGTGCACGAAATATGCTTAAAAAAGGAGTAGAAGATTATCTCTTCACGTATTAATTTACGGGTACATAAGTATAATACATATGACGGCACCAGCACCATTGCACGTGCGGCGGCATCGGTGTGGCTAGAAAGAATTCTTGTAAATAACACGTGTTCCGCACACCTGCACCATTGCACCTGCGGTGGCGCCCGTTTTGCTTGTATAAAACGGACAGAGCGGCCGCCGTTAAGACAGTCTTGGCTCTGACGTGGAACGGTGCGCTTGTCGTATTCCGTTACTAGTTTATCCATGACTCGTTGAATAATTAATTCGTGTAAACGAATTAATATTATTCCTAACTACAAAATTAGTCTCTGTACTATACTCAATTATACTTTCTACATCAGAAGTGGGATAAAGCTTTCCATTTAAGTTCTCTATATTCTTCATGACCATGTTTTGACCAGGCAAGTTTTCTTAAAATATTTTCTTTCACTTTCAAACACGTGATAAAATCAGTTGTTAAAATTGCAATACGCAATTTCATCGGTATCGGTCGGAGTCATAACAGGGTGCTCTAGTACTGTAGAATTTACAGCGAGCGTTTAGCTTCAGAGCTACCACGGCTTCATAAGATTGTCTATTATATGGAAAATATGATGCAAGCAATAACGTCGTCAAATATTTTTTTATTTTTTTTTAAGCATAAGGGTGACAAACGAGCACACAGTCCACCTGATCGTAAGTGGTTGCTGCGGCCCATAGACATTTTCATCTCTCTATCATCCTCTATTACAAATCAAAATGCAGATGCGTTGTCACCCGTGAGGACTAAGATGGAATGCCTCATTTCGAGTAAAAAGGGTCTCCGGTTCTCTACACTCGCCAAACGAAACACAGCAGCATGGCTCTACCACTTAAAACAATTATTACGATTCTGTTCATCTTCTTTATAATGTGTGCCGTCTGTCCGTCTGTTTTGATACAGCCTATCAAAAGTCCACCGCTGAATATATAAGAAATGGCAGTGGACTTCCGCATTGTTTGCCTCATAGGAGGATATTTGCCATAGTTGCCACGCTTGGCAGGCGGGTTTGGTAAACGCAGTTTTTATATCTTCAGTTGTTATTAGGAAGACGTTGCTGTGCATCTCCTGTTTCAGTTTCCCTCTGTCGCCTCTTACGTCACTCCGAGACGATATGGGGTAGTGGATATTCTTACTACGTCACTACATTGTTAATAAGAAGTGCAACAATAATGTGTCCAATAAATAATAAAACAGAAAATAAATTAAATTAAGTTTCCCACATACTTTCCTCAAAATTCTCATAAACAAACGTTTAATGTCGAAATATTTGAAATTATCTATTTATTATTCACATTCTAATCTAGTCGCAGATTACTGGCTGGTGACTGGTGTGTCTATATGTTAATTGTGAAGATCACAGAAATCTAAATAATTATTTAGATTTCTGTGGTGAAGATACTAATCACGGAAATTGGTCAAGACTGTGCAATCGCTGAGTCTTAATTAGGGCAACATTATTGTTTTTTGTAAATTTTTTTGTGGTAGAGCCATGCTGCAGCTATATTAGTAGTATATTTTTAGCACGAATGAGTCGGCTCGATCGGGGAAGAAATACGCTTTCACAGAATACTGGCGTAAAATAGCAGCTTAACGCTGCTGTGTTTCATATGGTGAGTGTAGAAAACCGGATACCCTTTTTACTGGAAAGGAGGCATTAAATCTTTGGCCACACAGTAAACCTCATGGTAAGTAGATGTTGTAGCCCATAGACATTCTACATTATTCTCATTTACATCTATCCTCAATTAAGGTTTTAAAATGCAAATTCATTGTTACTCTTGAGAACTATGATGGAATGATCCCTATCAGTAAAAAGGATCTCTGATTCAATTCACTCACCATACGTAACAGACTAGCATTAAGCTGCTATTTTACACTGGTATTATGGGAGAGCGTTTTTAAAACCCATTATCATAAAGACCATATATAAAATTCTCTTGTATAGCATCCTTTTTGCATCTCTATGTCAAACTTAATTTAAGTACTTCCAATTATTTAGAGTAGAATTGCAAGCAGAAGTCAGTACCTACGATTCCATAATAATGTACGCCTTATAACACGAAGCGTTATTAGTGAATTACTCTCGACACGTAAAGGTCAAGCAATTTTTTTCGATAGTTTTAATTAGTTGCAATATTTTCCGGCAATATAACACGAAGAACTGCTAAATAGGGCAGAAAGGTACACCAGTGGCAGGCTCTTACTTGTCAAAGTGTGTCGCGACCTCTTATTAGTTGGAATGACGACCTGGTTAGATATGTAAGAAGTAGATGGATGCAGATGTTTTGTGACATTAATTGGGCGAGGCCTACTTATGTCCAGCAATGGACTTGTGAAAAGCTGTAGTGATGATTGTGATGACGATTCTGATACATATACGACTGTGACATTTACAGTTTAGAAATTAACATACCCGAAAAACCTGTATATACGTATGTGGTAATTCATTCATATTAAAACAGTCTGCGTCGGTGTGTTTTTTTTTTTAATACCATTTGTTTAAATTGTATACGGCAGCGTTTGCTAGTGAAAAGGCTGAATTAAAATATTCGTTATTGATATGATACGTCATTAAAAATGTTATCTAAATTTTAAAAATTTCGATTTGGTTTAACTTTTTTCCAGACACTAAAAAAGTTGTGGTATATATATATATATATATATATCAATTTGACTGTATTTTAATGTATGCATATAGCACACTATTTCCTAGGTTAGCTGACCGGTTTTTTGAAGGAGGACAAATGATGACAGTACAGTACGCGTAATATAATGAATGTCACAGTGAGTGTGAATTTCTGATAGACTTTTATTAATCGTTTTGTCACCGTTGTAAAATTCATTGCTAAAATTATTATTACTAAAATTATTTTTCTAATGTTTCTCTATATAATATATTTATTATAATAATGCCCTCCAGAACGAATTTTGGTCACGATGGCCAGTCTTAACGAAGACTAGCCATCTGCTCAGGACGGAATTATAGTGCAAGGGTGTGCTATAACCCTGTTGTGCACAGGGAATTCGGAAATTCGGACATTCGGACATTCGGAATCCCGTTTTTCCCGCAAAATTACGAACGGAAAACTATTGTACATGTGTGGCAGGTTTTTTTTTATATGATAAGGGGGACAAACGAGCACACAGTCCACCTGATGGTAAGTGGTTGCTGCGGCCCATAGACATCTACATCTATCCTCTATTACAAATCAAAATGTAGATGCGTTATCACCCGTGAGGAATAAGATGGAATGCCTCATTTCCAGTAAAAAGGGCCTCCGGCCACCTGCACAGACCAAGCGGAACGCAGAGGTAAACCTCTACTTCACGCTGCGCTGGTTTTCTATGAGGTCATGGTACCACCCCGGTTCGAGCCAGCCCATCCGTGCGACAGCAAAAGCTGCCGCGTGGCTCTACCACTGTTAAAAAGGTCCTAGATTTTAAATGGATTTGTTGCGTTCACTAAGACATCACTGAACAGTTGCCATCTAGTCGTCATAATGAAGTCAATCTCATTTTTTGTCGAACCGCCGGGGCTCTACCAGATGCGTTTCCTGTGAGGCCAGTCCTGGAAGAAAAAGTTCATCATAAAAAGTCCCTCTTTCTCCATGAAGTCGGCCAGCTGCTGGCCCCTTGGGTCTTCTGTTGTGCAACGAGCAAACCTGCGGGCTATCATATTAGCTCTTACAGACAACGACCTGCGCCCTCTTTCAATATCTAAATTGTCCCTCAGGTCAAAGGTTACCAAATGCCCAAGATACTTAAAATGTTCTACTCTCTTCAGAAGGATTCCATTCAATTTAATAACAGCAACGCTAAGTGGACTTTTGTTTCTGGCAAAGATCATATATTCACTTTTGCTTACATTGTATTTTAATCCATGACTAACAGTATATTTCTCAAAGATGTATGAAACATGAATTATAAAAACGTTTTTATTAATAAAAAAATAAATAAGGTTTCACGTCTACCGCGTGTAAACTGCACATGTTATTTTTAAATTAGTAATTAGCAATAATTTGGCTACACCACATAATACGTCGAAATATGGGAAAGGTAGAAAATACCTTATGTCCATCTATTGTAAAGTAGAATGCAATAATAATTAAATAAATATTTTTTGTTGATATTCTGTGAATGTGGTCCCCGCGGTTGAACCAACCCATTCATTAGAAAGATTCGTTCTGACTACATCACGTAAATAAGCTTTATCCTGGCAACAGGATTTATTGTTTAATATGGACTGTTGCGCTCCGTGCGTTTAGTTTATACCTACATTTAAAATTCAACATGAAGACGGCTCTCGGAAGATGACCTTTACAATGACCGACCAGACCCGTTGAGGTAAATTAGATATTAAATAATCGCAACAGTCAACATAACGTTGCATCCACTGAATACACATTCCACAATGAACAATCAACTTGAAAAAAATCTGTTTACATCAGTACGAATATATTGGTAAAAGATATTTTTTAAGAAATGTGTTTAATTAAATAATTAATACAAACTAAGTATAAATTTGCAGGCTACTTTATAAATCGATAATTTTTAATTACCAAAATCTTTCTTATTAGTCATGTTGATAAATGACACTACCTACTTATATCATATTAATTAGTATTTTTATTAGACAGTCATACAGAATATTTAGGCTCGGAAGTAAAAAAATTCGGACGTAATGTTTAACGGAAAATAAGACTGAAAAAAAATTATAGGATAAGGGTGCTAAACGAACACAGTCCACCTGACGCAAAGTGGTTGTTGTGACCCATAGACATCTACATCTATTCTCAATAAAGAATCAAAATACAGATACGCTGTCACCCGTGAGGACCAAGATGGAATGCCTCTTTTCTAGTAAAAAGCGTTTCCGGTTCTCTACACTCACCATACGAAACACAACAGTGTTAAGCTGCTATTTTACGCTGGTATTCAATTTCCGCATAATAGCCTCAGACGTCGTTGCTAAGGAAAGAATATAGATTTTATATAGAAAGAAATAAAGAAAGGAAGAACATATTTATTATATGTTATACACATACATTTCGTACAAATCCAACAAACAAATTAACTAAATATTGATGTATTTGTGTACCAGTATGTAAAATTGTTGACCCTAGGGTGCTTGACAAGTTTTCACTGTAACATTACGTCCGCATTTTTTAACGTCCGTGAATCTCTGTTCATAATTTGTAAATCATGTGTTCAGGTAACTCATTATTTATTATCGTTAGTTTTCTTTTCTTCTAATTTAAATCGTTTACAACAAAACTAGGTTCATAAATTGTAAATTGGTTGTTCAGGTCATTTATTACTGTCTGTAGCGAGCTTTCTCTTTACCTCTACAATAAATCGTATAAAATTATCATAAAATATGTCAGGCGGGTAAACGACAGATTTTTAATTTTCGTTCACATTACGACGATTATCTTTTTTAATTGATTCTATCGTCAGTGACAACGGGACGGACCAGACTCTAATGATACCAGTGTTAAATATCAGTATAATAATAATAATAATGTCAGTCTGAACGGAGACTAGCCATCGGCGCAGGACAGGATTACAGTGCCCAAGTGTATGCGCAAGTACAGCTGCACTCTCTATTCTCTTACTCTCATAGTCCGATGGGACGGTAATTCGACACGACCGGACAAAGATCAGGCGTAGGACCAACGATTTTACGTGCTTTCCGAGGCACGGGGTTGAAACAACGCCAAATTCCTAACTCTTTTTTTATAGGAGACGGGGCAAACGAGCATGCGGCTCACCTGATGGTAAGTGACTACCGCCGCCCATGGACAACCGCAACACCAGGGGAATCAGAATTACTATTATTATTTATTACTGAGAATTTCTTGACTGAAAAACCCAATAACTGATTTTGGCCCGACCCTGGATTCGAACCCGGGGTCTCATAATTAGCAATCGCATTTACGACCAACGAGGCAGTTGTAAAATATAAAAATAATTCAATAGCAATATAAAATGCTGCCGGAGACCTGCATTGCAACTGCAACTGACAACGCATCTGCATTTTCTGCCGAATTCCAAAAAGGAGACGGTACTCAATTCGACTGTATGTTTATTTTTATTTTTTATATATGTTACCTCATAACTTTTTACTTGGTGAAGCGATTTCGATGATTCTTTTTTTATTCGAAAGCTTGTACTTCTCTTGTGGTCTTATATGAATTTGATCAAAGTCAGACCAATAGTTTTTGAGTTATTCTTAATAACTTATATTGAAGTCGGCTGTACAAAATTTTTAATTTTTAATTATGTGATAAAGCACAAGTCTGGTCATGCATACGAAGCTGTGTTGACTTGAAGTTAAATGTTATTATTCGTAGACTAATTTGTAAAACAGTAGCAAGGTGAACACGCGGCCATTAAATATTATTGGTAACATTTGATTGTGTATTGAATTAATCTATATGATATATCATTCCGTATGAGGTTAAATGGGGCGATTTGATAACGTGGTAGAGTCACGCTACAACAGGTATATTATGGGTGTAGCACGAATGGGTCGGTTCGACCCTGGTAAGACCACGCTCTCACAGGCTACCAGCTTAAAATAGCAGCATAATACTGATGTGTTTCGTGTGGTGAGTGTAGAGAACCGGAGACCTATTTTAACTGGAAACAAGGCATTCCATCTTAGTCCTGAGGGGATGCAATTTGATTCTTTATCGAGGATAAATGTAGAATGTCTATGGGCCACAAAAATAATGCGTGAGTGTCGTGGAACACTCGGTTGGAACGTAGTTCCTTTCGTAGTATAACATTATTGATAAACGTATTATAATTATTGATTAACAAATACAAATAAATGAATTACTAGCGTCTATTAAAGTGAAGCGTCATTTAAAATCATATTTCTTTCGTGGCAAGATAAAGAATAATTTAAAATTAAAAATTTTGTACAGCCGACTTCAATATAAGTTGTTAAGAATAACTCAAAAACTATTGGTTAGACCTTGATCAAAGGGACCATACGAGAGGTACCAGCTTTCAAATAAAAAAAAGAATCATCGAAATCGGATTCCCAGCAAAAAGTTATGAGGTAACACACATCTCTCTTACAAAGCAATAAGGACCGTGGCCGAGCTCACTTGACTACTCTAGCGCCATCTATTATCTATCTACGGAAGCGGTTGCGATGTATATCGATATGAAAATTTGACGCGCTAAATACATCGTTCTTTATTTAATACATTTCCATAGAGGTCGCTACATGGTACCGCTAAGTAAGATTGACGAAGTCATTGGGCTCTAGTAAAAAAAACATAACAGTCGAATTGAGTACCGTCTCCTTTTTGGAAGTCGGCAGAAAAGGGCGAAGGTGATGGATATTATTCCATCACGCTCGCAATAGAGAAAGAGCGTCGTGTCGGAAAAATCTTACACTTTTTCTCGCCTAGCCCCCATCCGTTAAATTCGTACCGTGCGATAAGGAACTTCGTTCCAAAAATATTTAAATTTAATTTTGTTCCATTTACTCGCCGAAGTACTGAATCTTGCAATAACTGTATCTTCTCATGTCTTCTACTGAACATTCCGCATACATTGCCTTAAAGTGGGAATGTTTGCCACAGTTGCTACTCTTTTATGATTTTGAGTTGTTAGTAGAAAATACTGCTTCCAATCTCCAGTTTCATTTCCCTGATCGTGAGGGACTGGTTTCAAATCCCAGGTCAAGCCAAAACTGGTTATTGAGTTTTTCTGTCAGGAAATTCTCGATAACAGTCCGGAGTCAGGAAGTTGACGGTGTTTCACCCTGTGCCTCGGCAAGCACATAAAGCTGTTGAGACATCAGGCGCAGGGCCTGATGTCTCTACGTCCGTGTCGGATTACCGCGTCCCATCGGAATACGAGTAAGGGAATAGAGAGTGCACCTGTGCTTGCGCATCCACTTGGGCACTATAATCCTGTCCTGCGCAGATGGCTAGTCTTCGTTGCGACTTGCCGCCATGACCAATATTCGGTCTGATGATCATTAATTTCACACACGGGACAAATACCTACGTGATGATTGGAATATAGACGATTTTCTTACCGCTACCATTATACGGCACTTACATATATTGCACGAAATTAGGCAGTAAAGAAGTTCGGATTTCGATATATCGAAATCGGATTCAACATGTAAATTATGCGTTGTCACTTCTAAAATTCAATAAAAAAGCATGCCACGGTATTCCCCGATACGCGTTTATTGAACCTTCATGTTTATTATAAATCTCAATTTAATTCTAAATTTTAATATACAATATTAGTTTATGTTTTTGGTTCAAACGTAATAATTTTGGGTTTTTTAACGAGTTTTGTTTGTCGTTTTATAGCGGCGCACAGTGGGCGGATACGATCAAAACTACGCGCGAGGCAGTAAATCTAATTAAAATGAAATCATATTTTAATCATTTATTAAATACTCGTAATTATGTCTGCTTTCTTGTAGCACTGCGAAAATTCACTTTTTAGAGGTAGAAACCATATCAACCCATAAGCAAGCTAAACCACCAGATTCTGGGTAAAACGAGTTCGGTTCCCTGTGATGTGTGAGACCCGCTCGATAATGTCGGTCGTCGGACATTACTATACTCTTTGGTCGTGGATCCTGTCCATCGTTTGATCCGGAATGTTCAAACGTAATTGCAATCATCAATACTTTGATGCGACCCGGGTCAAATAAACGGATCATTGATGACTGACACATGTCTAACGTACACGTATTTACATAAAAGATACGGACGTGTCCACGACGCAGAAACACCCCGATTCTTTTAACACTTTGGGGCCTTACCCAAAGCAATATTGTATTTTTTACAACATTGTGTGCTTACACCCAAAACCAGTTCAAACAAGGTTATGTTTGGACGAAGTCTGCATTAAGTAGATGCATATTTCCTTTTACGTCTAATTTTTAGTCATCAAATAAGAAATCTACCGTTAAGTTGAAAGATGTATGAATAAAATTATAACGGAAGATAATATAAGATTCTCTTGTGTTCTAGAGAAAACGGCAATAGATCACGGCATGTATTTTGTGTCTTAAAATATCATCAAATATAATAGAAATAGAAACAGAAACTTTTTTATTCAATAAAGATTATAAATTATACTTATGGAAAGTCATTCTTTTGTTTAATTACCACTGATTCGAAAAAACCTCTGTCCTGGGAAGAACCAGCAAGAAACCCCAGGGGACTTTTTTTTTAAATAACAGTATGTAATATATACATGTAGTACATACAGTAATCATGTATGTTACACAATTAACAACACAAAAACGTAGAAATAGCTTGGTAGCAATCAGCTCATTTCCAGGGGTTATTATCATCGATAAATTTAAAGTGGCAGAGTCACGCTGCAGCTATATTATGGTTTCAACACGAATGGTCGGCTCGACCGGGGAAGGACCACGCTGTCACAGAATACCAGCATGAAAGTAAAGTATAGTAAAGATGCAGCCTATTTACGTCCCACTGCTGGGCACAAGCCTCCTCTCATTTCTGAGAGGGTTTTAGGGCAAGGAATTGTACACCGCGCTGCCTTAATGCGTGTTGGCGAACTTCAAATGTCTTCGAAATATTTTTTTTCTTATTTCTCAGACATGCAGGTTTCCTCACGATGTTTTCCTTCACCGCCGAGCACGTGGTAAATCAGCACTTAAAATTGCAATTAACAATTTCATTGGTGCCGGCGGGGATCAAACCCGGGGTTGCTCGAGTACTGTGAAGCTTACAGCGAGCGCTAACCATCTGAGCTACCACGGCCAGCATGAAATTTCAGTTTATACCTGCTGTTTCGTGTTTCGTATCACCATACGTAGAGAGTAGTAGAGAACATAAACTCTTTTTACTGGAAACGAGGCAATCTGTCTTAGCCTTCAGGGGCGACAACGCTTCTGCATTTGGATGCTTCATCAAAAGTAGATGTTGGTGTCTATGGACCACATTATCTCTTACCAGCAGGTGGGCTTTGTGCTCGTTTGTCACACTTGCTCTATTAAAAAATCTCTTGCGACACTAATAACTCTTTATCAGTACCGGAACCGCTTCAATGGCAGCCGAATAATTTTATTGCTTCGGATATGTATATTAATATAATTATAATTAATATATATAATAATATAAATATAATTAATAATATATTTCCTAATTAATTACTATCACTGTTACCGTTACAGCCTATTAAAACTCATTGCTGAACATAGATAGGCCTTCCTCATTGATTGCCTCATAGTGGGAATATGTGCCATAGTTTAGAGTGCCATAGTTGCCACGCTTGGCAAGCCGGTTGGCAACCGTAGCTTTTGTTTATTATTAGTCGTTATTAGGAAGACGCTGCTTTAAACATTTCAAAGAAGTTAGCGTTGACGGCCATACTAATATAAACTGTGTTACAGCCGTCAGCGTCTTCCACCCTGAGTACTACAAAAATCATTTCATTTCGCTATACAATACACAAACATGTTAAAATAAATATGGAAAATAAAAAAATAAATCTTTAATTACCACAATTATTACAATTTGTATCCCTCTATCGCCTCTTATGTCACCCACGGGATGATATGGGGTAGTGCATATTCTTACACCGTCACTACACCGTACCCGTCTCTACTAAGTACCGTAATTACTATTACAATATGATTTCGGTCCAACTCTGAATCTTACCTAAAAATGTGCTGTCGACATTGATCTAGTAGTCATGAAAAAGCAGCACGCAGTTCCCATAGTGATGATTTGTGATTCCCAACCGCAAACGATTTCCACAAGAGTTACTTTAACGCATTTCTGGGTTTCGTACGAGTATAATTTGTGATATAAAACGAAGCCAAGAATTCAAAGTTATAAAATAAACAAAAAACTGATGAACCAAAAACTTTGAAACGACTGAATCCATTTTGATAAATCATGTCTAAGATCCAGCGCTAGAAAACCTGCTTTTAAATAAAAAAAAACGCACCCAAATCAGTTCACCCGTTTAAGAGATGCGGTGCCACAGACAGACAAACACACATAGTGATCCTGACCACTCAATTATTTAAATATACAAGTATTACTCACCATTACAAATATATTTAAACATTCCTTTTTTTGCAGTCCGCGGCCAAAATAATCTGTGGTGCAATTTGGCAGTAAGCATGTAGTAAATATATCGTTTATAGACATGATATGGCCAATATGGCCTTATACTCTGTGGCCTTACTAAATTTATCCTTAAAAATTCTTATAAATTCCTACAAATATGACGTGGTATGGTTTTTTATTTTCTGTTTAGTTTGATATATATATATATATATATATATATATATATATATATATATATATATATATATATATATATATATGTTATATAAATAAACTCAATTTAAAGTTTTTTCTTTTTATAATAAATTTTTTTAACAGTGAACCGGGGTAGTACCACGACCTCACAGAATACCAGCGTGAAGTAGAGGTTTACCTCTGCGTTTCGCTTGGTGAGTGCAGGTGGCCGGAGGCCCTTTTTACTGGAAATGAGGCATTCCATCTTAGTCCTCGCGGGTGACAACGCATCTGCATTTTGATTTGTAATAGAGGATAGATGTAGATGTCTATGGGCCGCAGCAACCACTTACCATCAGGTGGATTGTGTGCTCGTTTGTCACCTTTTTCCTATAAAAAAATGTTTTGCCACAAACATTATGTCATTTGTATAAAAAACAATTGAATTGTGTTAGGTTGTTGTTGTAACTCAAAAAATAAAAAAAAATATTGATAATATAAATCAACATTAGAAAGATTAAAAAATATATAATAATGATATGTTAAATTATGTTATTTCAAAAGACGTTATAGTCTTCTAGACATATTCAAACAGGTTTAGGAGGGAATAGGTCAAGACATGCATTTGTTAAAAAACTTTCAAATGGACCTAATAATTGTGAAATAACAATATCAGTTGAAAAAGTTTCTTCATTTTTCGCGTAAAAGAGATACAGGCAACACTTAGTGTGATATGATGATGATACCTCCGCTGCACCGCAGAACACGTCTTAACACTGGTTCAAGCGACGGCGAACTCGACTATATGACCTACAATAGCCGTTAGACGTCGTCTTATTAACTTTTATATTAAACGTCTATAAGAACAATACTTCTTTTTACAATCTTTTAACATGAATGTGTCGCACTTATCATAGACATAGAGAATTGACTGAGCGTTACCCTCGCAAAAATGACCATTCTCTAGAAAGACACAATCCGACTGTGCGGCCAATACCTGTCTCTTTCGTGACGTAATATGGACCAATCAGAATTCGAGGTGGGTATATCCGAATTCTAGAAAGAGACTACTACTGGCCGCACGTTCGTTTTGTTTCTCTCGCACTTTTCGGTCTGTATTCGCTGCACAACTGATTACGGAACGCACAGTCCATTGTCTTTATATCTATGGCTCTTATAACGATATAGTTTTGACAGAGTCAGGTCATCATCTTTGATAATAATAGATATAAATAAGCTTCTCACTCAACTGTTGCACTACTTCAAGTGAACTCAACATCATTTTATTCGTAGATATATTAACATTTACAATAGAACAGTGCCGAACACTGTAGCGCAGAGAGTAGCTTGAAGGAACAGGAAGCATTATTATTCCAGTGCTTCGATGAACCTTTGTAAAGCTAGATGGCTTGCAGAATGTGAAGATTGCAAAGAATATCTGCCCGAGAGCGAATGAATTTGGTACTTGAGGACGATGAAGGTTTGAAGGTGTAGTTTCCGAAGGTTGTTGATTGCGTGTTCATATCACGTCTGGGTCACCAATGTGGCCAGTGGAAGGAAAAGGGGAGATTCCCCGCCAGGCAAGGTGTTCTGCCCGGGGAGCGGCCAACGCTCTGATTGGTAGTTCGGAGCTATTCTATATATGCTGCTTTAACTTCGGAACTTTGTTAGTGCGACTTAGGCTTCGATGTGTTTCGCTTGTGGCGCGACTACAGCGCCGCTACAGATGTATAGATTGATATAGTAATAAAATTATCATTTGTTGCGCTGTTTTACATGAAAAAGAATGATTATTATTTATACACGTCTATGTATATACACACATCTGGATACACATCTGTATTAATATATCTGAGCGTGACGGTCACGCGAGTTCAGTGTCTTTTCCCCATTCCAAGTGCCCAACGTGCCTAAAGAAGATACCACGTCAAAAATATTGTTCACATCTATACAAATAAATAAAATTGAAGCGTTTGTTTGTAACGTTAAAATAACAGCTTTTTACTAAATACATATGAAAGTGAATACGGTACTTATGACAAAAACACAATTTTTTAAATTTTTGTCTGTCTCTGTTTGATGCGGCTAATCTCCGAAACGGCTGAACCGATTTTGACGGGACTTTCACTAGCAGATAGTTGATGTTATAAAAAAATAAAACCCTAAACTGAACGCGGGCGAAGTCGCGAGTACCAGCTAGTTGTATAATAAATACTAAGTTTTCGACTCTGTAGACATAACGAATAGACATACGAAGTTAGGATTTATGTTCAACTACTGAACCTAATTCATTCACTTTGAAAATCATAGACAGACCCGTTCCTTTTATTTGTATGAAGAAGCGACGCAACAAATATATAATTCACTACGATTTACTATGTTTTAAATTTATAGTTATTTCCCACTTCCGTATCCGTGACAGCGTAGGTCTAATAAATTCCAAAGCAATTTGCCTTGAATGTCATAATATTATGTTCGAAAAGGACTTACCATTTTAAAGCATTATAATATTATATAAAAGAACATTTTATTGACATATTAATTCAAAGTAAATTAACTCATAAACATGCTGCTACATCAACAGATCATTTAATTTGGGGTTTTCTTTCAATAATGTTGATAAGCGAGAACATTTCTCCTTTTTAGGGTTTTGGATACAGTAGCATACACAACTACATCTATGCTAGATTAAATATCAAAATACGGATGTTTGTCACCACTGGGGAGATGAAATGAGCTTAATTATAAAATTAATTAAGGTAATTTAATAAAATTTATTATGAATTTTAGCACGGTCATATTATAAAGCATAGCCAGTGCTGTCATCTGCTTAACAATGAATGTTGGTTGCGCCATCACAATATCAACGATATGTTATAACATATCGTTGATATTGTGATGGCGCATTATTATTAATATTAAATAATAATTAATTTCTATTTAGAGTTTATAATATTTTGAACAATTAAAAATGCATTAATAAGGATAATGTTACAATTATTTCAAACATTAAGTAGGGTCGTTGCGCTGGTTTTCGGTCTTTTAGTGGAGTTGTTAACTTTAAGGTACTAGAAAAAATAATGACCATTATTATGGCCTAGTGCTGTTAATGTTAATTTGTGGCCTACATAATAAAGTTTTCATTTTTGTAACTCATTAATGTTACAAGAAAAATCTATTTTTTATAATAATTTTTGATATGAAAAATATTATGTAAAATGCTAGTTATCGGCAAAAAATTTCGTTTTCGGCCACTGCTTTATACTCGATAGAAACCTTAATATATTTTTGTAAAATTATAATAAAATTTCGTGTCGTTAAATATGGAAACCAAATCTTCAATTTTTTTTGTACTTCCTCATATTTAACTCCAACAAAATCTATACATCTCAATTCCATTTGGTGCTAAAATCACATTCAATATATTTTTCCTATTACTTATATTTTTATGTTCTTCTGTATCGCCTATTTAAAATATCATAATACCAGGTGCTATTTACTCTTACCCTTTCATTTTCCTTCATGGAGTTTTTGGATTTTGCGATTTTTCGTTTTTGAACTTTAGTACTATATTCTTTTCTTTTTCAAAATTTCTTATCTTTTCTTTAACTTAGTTCTAACTTCTCTATTTTAACTTTCTCTTGATCTTTTTAAAGTTTTCACCACTCTGCATATCAAATTGTCACAGAAGAAGGTGTATGTGTACAGTTAATATTCGATTTTTTTTACGAGTTTCGGTTTAAATAAATATTTTTTCTATTGCATCTCTGTATTATTTATTTCATAGTATTGAAGCCGATGTTTCACTAGTTTGTAGAGGTGTACTAGTCTATTTTATTTGAATATCAACCAGCACATTTTTTAAAGTTTCAAAGGTGTTGTTTGATATCATCGGTGTTTGTGGTGGTGGTATCATCGTGGTTATTGTACTACTTTGAGTAATGTCGTAATGCCATAACAACGTTATGGCATTACTGGAATCTATTACCATTTCAGGCACTGTCAGTACTGTTGTCGTTGGTAGGCTTATTTGAGTTAGTATTACAAGACCATCATCTTATGATACTGAGGAACTGATATCCAAATAACTTTCTGACAAATGCAATGTTGAAATGTTGTTATCGTTTAACGATTCTGATGCATCGGTAGATGAATCTGTAGTCACCAGAACATCGCCAACCATGTTTTTTTCTGCCAGAGTTGATTTTAAATGTTTCAAAACTTTTCTTCTTGAAACTAGGTCTGTGTTAGTTATTTCTTTGGAAATATTTTTTCTGGTGTCTTATTTTCTTAACTTTCACTAATTAGTTTTTCCGCGGTATTCTAAACACATTTTGAATAATCCACTACATCGGGTTCAAATTTATTAAGTCCACATTTTCTGAAGCTATTTACTAATTATATTTCTTTGGAGTATTTTGCTTTGGAGGAGCCATCTGAAGAAAATAATATCTTATTGAATCTTCTTCCTAAAACGCAACGTGAATGAAAAATTAGCAAAAGCAAATCAAAAGCAGCATTCAATTTTCGGCTTCCCTATTAGAAAACTAGACCAGGCCGGCTTACCGGCGCAATGACCCTATATTGCCTTTAAAAATTCTTTAAACTTACTAAAACTGTGTTTATAATATTCAAAATATATTAAATAATAGAAATACAAGTCTATTATATTACAATAATAAAGATAAATAACATTTATAAGCTATTACATTTATAAGCATATTACCTAGTCAGGTCATAAATTCTGTCACATGTTTAATATAAAATAATTGAAACAAGTTTATTCATTATGTAACCATTTATATACCAAAATGAACTTAACAAAACGTAGATTCTTATGACACTAAAGTTTATTCAAAATGACCTCCGTGATTTTGAATACAGGCCTTCAATCTGCGCGGCCAGTCGTCTATCGCAGTACGAACGAGGTCCATGTCAATATCGGCGGCTGCCTTAATCCAGGATGTCTTGAGTGACTCCAAATTGGGATGAGGCTTTGAGCACGCCTTTTCCTCCAAGTGTTGCCATATCTTGTAATCTAACGGATTCAAATCTGGACTGAGGAGGGCCAGTCTTCGTGCCGGATGAAGTCGATTTCACGCGCCGCCAGACAGTCTTGTGTGCTCTTCGCTCTATGAGCTGGCGCCGAATCTTGTTGGAATACCCAGTGCTTGTTATTGAACATGGTATGAGAAACAGGTTCCACAAGGTTCGTCAGGACTGTATTTGATACACAACTGCATTCGTTTTTACACCTTTTTCACAAAAATGTACCTCTGTTAAGCCCCAATAAGAAACTCCCAACCATACCATGAGCGAGGATGGAAATTGACCTCGTTGGACACGCGGAATACGGTTGCTCGCTTCTTCACTACTGTGTGCGTACACCTTATCATTTTGTTTGTTGTAGCTCTCTTCTACGGTAAAAATTTTTTCATCCGAAAAAAGAATTTCTCGATATTTTTTTCCCGCGTACCGCTTCAACAAAGCGCGGCATCTCTTCAGTCTCAGGTCCATTAGATGAGCATTCAAACGATATCCTGTTTTTCTTCGATATGCCCGAAGCCCTAAGTCTTCATTTAACACCCTTTACACCGTGGTTCTGCTTAACCCCATCTGAAGGGCCAACAGTTTCTGCTTACGTTTGGGATTTCTTTGAATTCGAGCCTTCACAGCTTTTATCACTGCTGGAGTCCTAACAGACCGAGGGCGACCACTTCTTGACCTGTCATCTACACTAGAGTCTTCATTGTATCGTTTGATGGTACGATAAACGAATCTTTTGGTTATATTCAAATTTTTCAGTATGTCAAAAATTTGAATTGGCGCGTAACGGCAACGATGCAACGCAATAACTGCAGCACGGTCTTCTTTAAGCGTCCACTCCATATTTAAAAATGAGTAAAATTCTAAAAAGTATACAGTTTTATTTTTATGAACAATTCGAAATTCGATTTCAATAAACTTTTTTGTGGCCAGCATTCTAAAAGAAAAGTTTTTACTGTGTGACAATACTTATGACCTGACTGTGTATATTTGGTTTCTACTGAGCGTGTTCGTGCAATGCTAGAGCGTTTTCATGTATTGCGGGAGCGTGTTCATATAATGATTGCTTTTATAAGAGAGTTGCCGGAGACGCATACCCAAGGCTATTCATATAATATATGAGGTGATCAGTTGACTGACTACCAAAGTACTGTTGCACAATGTAATAGCCCTATATTAAGGACTTATTATAATAAACCTAGCAAGCTAACAGCATAGCAAAGTGGCGAAGCAATCAGCTTTATAGCGGTTTCTAACGGTTGCCGTTGAGCAATCAGTTTCAAAATAGGAGGTTCAGATGCCTGGGTGATCAGTAATCAATTGCTGAAAACAGAATTTGAAAATTCGAAACCGTTCTCGAGATAATCGTGGGACAGACGGACAGACGGACGGACAGACGGACAGACGGACAGACATCGTAAAATCAATAAGTGACTTCGCAAGCTTCGCCACTTAATAAGGTCTATGATACAAAGGCAATAGTATAGAATGTCTTTAAGATGCATAAGCATTATAGTAGCAGAGTTGTGATTTGAAGTCCCATATATAGAACATGAAAGTTAAGTTGACGGCTCCGTGGTGCAGTGGTTTAGCAATGAGTTGTTGCGCTGGGGGCCGCGGATTCGAATCACGCACGGAACAAGTATTTGTATGGCCTACAAATAATTGTTTCGGGTTTGGATGTTTGTGCTCGTACAATTTATGTTTGCAAACTGCCTTCACGACACAGGAGAAAATCCTAGTGTGGGGGTAGCGTTTTATATGAAAGGAAAAATAAAAAAAAGTCTATGAAATAAGGCAAATATGTTAAAGGTCTCAAATATGTATGTGTTTAATTATAAGTTTTTGTCATCAGTTTTTATTTTATATTGCACGTTGCACCTATCCGTCAAGATCTATTACATTGTCCCCTTTTACGTTCGGTTTGTCAGGTAGAAATCGCTTAAAGCGATATGACCAACGTTTGTAGTTCTTAAGTTTTCCGTAATTGTAACACTTTGTATAAATTCAATAAAGAGTTATCTATCTATCTATCTATCTATGTAAAAGCATTATATTGATAGAAATGGAACTTGAAAAGGATTATTATAGTGAATTGTATACTGCTTCACCATGATCGAGACCGCGATAAACATGTATTAAGTAATTTAGAATAGAGAAACCAGACATTAATACAATTTACAGAACTAATACGTACATATTCAAGTGTGAGTGACGTCATATTTGACAGTCTTCTATTTGGCTTGATCGACTAGTAAATAATTTCATATGTCGATAGGGCAAACTGGGGTGGAAAGAACTAATGTAATACAAGGCTGCAGCCCCGCGTCAGCACTTCCATATTATAGACTAATTCCAAAAATTATATTTACAAGGTCGTGACCGTTGAATATCTACATACATTGCTGTTTTTGTTCAAGAGTATTAGGAACATTAAGTAACAATTAAACTAAAATTTCAGTAATGTATTTTAAAATAATCATGGTTCTCACAACCGATGCTTTCGTTAAACAGGGTTCAGATTGGGTTTATAGAAAAACAATCGAAATAATCTATACTAATATTATAAAGAGGTAAAGGTTGTAAGTTGTGAGTTTGTTTGTAGGAAGTAATCTCTGGAACTACTGAACCGATTTGAAAAATTCTTTCACCAGTAGAAAGCTACATTATTCTTGAGTGACATAGGCTATACTTGATCGTAATTAATAATATATTTCAATGTGAAATAACAATATTTGTCAATCAATTTCGAAAATAAATCCTAAACACTCAGTACTAAGAACCAGACAAGATAATTTCATCACAAGTTAAAATGTTTGACGCCCAGTAAAGTGGGTACGGGTCAGCTAGAAATATTATATTCATATTACCTCTCACCTGTTCAGTATAAGCAGCGACCCAAGAGCGCCTCTGAGGTCAATGTCGCTGATTTCCTTCAAGTAGATAGGCAGCACTATGTAGCACGCCGAACAAGGGATGCCAGCTATAGCCCGTGCCAGGATTACAGCCCACGGTTCTAAACTTAGAAGCTTGATCTGCCAGTATAACTGTTGACAAGCGAAATTAGAATAGATAAATTAATAATGTCTTCAGGATACAGGAGAAAGTTCTAGTGTGAGGGTCAATTTTTAAAGGATTTAAAAAAAATATTTTTTTTCTCATTACACCTATAAAGGCCACAGCTGATCATGTTTAGGTCGATTTCATATTTTTAAAGCCGCGTCTCCACCAAAGTTTTGTTGCCAACACAACAGTTGCTAACATGTGTTGCCAACAAATGTTTCTATCACCTAGTGTTGGCAACAAAACTTGAAACAATGTCGGGAATCGTGTTTCCATTTTCGGCGGCAACATCAAAGGAATACGATTGATGTTGCCAAAACACGATACCCGACATTGTTTCAAGTTTTGTTGCCAACACTAGGTGATTACAGAAACACTTGTTGGCAACAAAACTTCGGTGGAGACGCGGCTTAACACTACACGCCGTTGCCGGTCGCGGGAAATTACATCTGATAAATTAAATTAGGCTACATCACCACTTACCATCAGGTGGGATCGTAGATAAGCGCTGGCTTAGTAGAATATAAAAAAAATATATAAACACGAAAAAAACCCCGAGTAGTGGTAGTGTAAGAATATTCACTACCCGAAATCGCTCTGTGACTGTCGTAAGAGGCAATAGATGAAAACAAACCAGGAGATGGGCAGTAGCGTCTTCCTAATAACAACTAAAAAAAGAAGCTGCTGTTGCCAACCCGCCTACCAAGCGTAGCAAGTATTGCAAATATCCCCATTCTATGGGAAAACGTATGTTCAGAAGTGGATATTGATACAATGATGAATAAATAAATAAATACGAAATTTTCACTCCTGGTCGTATTAGAGAGACAGTTCAAGGTTTCTCAGAGAGCTATGGAGAGTAATATGCTCGAAGTTTGTCTGGGTGATATAATACGAAATTAAAATATTCGCTGGGGTTTTCTAATGTTCGCTAGTACACAGTTGATAAAATTTGGTCGTTGAAAGAAAAGAAAAAAAAATTCCGCCAGGTAAGGAGTTTACCCCAGGGAGCAGTCACTGCTCACTGAGGTTATCTTCAATCTAAAATATTAGTGCTGTTAATCTTTTGACTTTTCTACCTACTTCAAAAAGGAGACGGTACTCAATTCGACTGTATGTTTTTTATGTGTGATACCTCATAACTTTTTACTGGGTGAACTGATTTCGATGACTCTTTTTTATATGAAAGCTGGTGCCTCATATGTGGTCCTATATAAATTTGATTAAGGTGTGGCCAATAGTTTTTGAGTTATTCTTAATAATTCATATTGAAGTCGGTTGAACAAAGTTTTTAATTTTTAGTTATACATCTTCATATGAGTCCGGGCTTTATACAAGAGAATGATTATTATTATTATGATGATGATGATGATAATGATGATGATGTCGATATTGATGATTTGGACCATGACGAATTGTCAGATCACCTGTAGAGAACTTGTGAGTGAGAACTAGTGACCTAACCGGCGTCCGAGCAGAGGTGTGTTGACCCCATCTCTGTATCTGAGACCTTCCACATATTTACTTTATTTCATAGACCCTACTTTTTTATATCATATTTGAAAAATCGTAAGCAATTAGTTAAAATAGGTGAACATCAAAGTGATTCTATTCTAGTTACTTTTGGCACACTTCGGGACTCAATTTTAAGACCATTATTATTTCTCATTTATAACAACAATATTATCCAAATTGCCCTTATAGGTGACATTTTATTTAAGCATGCCAGTGTTTGTATATGCTTATTAATTGTATCCTAATTGTTCAAATTATTGTTTATTATATTTTTAGACGACTTTATATAGAATTTAATTATTATTAATTATTAATAATAATGCGTCGTCGCAGTATCATCGCTCCGAGCAGACGTAGTTTATCAAATAAACTATACACCCATACCAACAAAGGAAGATAGCCAAAACACGACGCACATTTTAAGTAAATCTGCAATCAACTTATTGTTAGAACATGCGTCTTAAATCATTTGCAACTGACAACATCATTTAAGGTGCATATTTATTTATTATTATTCTTTACTAGTTCTTCCACGCGTCTTCGCCCGCGTGTAATTTAAGGTTTTAATTTTGTGAGTGGAACTCTAATTCATTTTCTAAAATATAAGTCTGAAGAAAAACCTAAGTTACTCCTTATTAATTATTAATAATAATGCGTCGTCGCAGTATCATCGCTCCGAGCAGACGTAGTTTATCAAATAAACTATACACCCATACCAACAAAGGACAGTTTTTAACAGTGGTAGAGCCACGCGGCAGCTTTTGCTGTCGCACGGTTGGGCCGGCTCGAACCGGGGTGGTACCACGACCTCACAGAATACCAGCGTGAAGTAGAGGTTTACCTCTGCGTTTCGCTTGGTGAGTGCAGGTGGCCGGAGGCCCTTTTTACTGGAAATGAGGCATTCCATCTTAGTCCTCACGGGTGACAACGCATTTGCATTTTGAATTGTAATAGAGGATATATGTAGATGTCTATGGGCCGCAGCAACCACTTACCATCAGGTGGACTGTGTGCTCGTTTGTCACCCTTATCCTATAAAAAAAAAGGAAGATAGCCAAAACACTACGCACATTTTAAGTAAATCTGCAATCAACTTATTGTTAGAACATGCGTCTTAAATCATTTGCAACTGACAACATCATTTAAGGTGTATATTTATTTATTATTATTCTTTACTAGTTCTTCCACGCGTCTTCGCCCGCGTGTAATTTAGGGTTTTAATTTTTGAGTGGAACTCTAATTCTTGTTCTAAAATATAAGTCTGAAGAAAAGCCTAAGTTACTCCTTATAACATCAGCTATCTGCCAGTGAAAGTCCTATCAAAATCGGTCAGACAATATTTTTTTAAATTTTGTTTTTGTTATAAGTACCGTATATACTTATACTTTCATATGCATTTAGTAAGATTGTTATTTTGAAATTACAAACAGACACTTCAATTTCATTTATTTGTAAGTAGACGGCATTCCTTAAAACAAAAGAATACAAGTGTGCTTCCAGCAGTGGCATTGTTACGGGCTCTTAGAGTATGGGCTAATGGAAAAAGAAAGACGAAAGAAATTGCGTGTTACGAAGTTAAGTAGTATTCTGTCTATCTTTCTTTGTTAGTTTCAGACTGCACCAAAACCTAACCCTGGCGATATACACTGAGCAAAGTTTAAACACACGATTTCAATATATTTGAATTTGTGTGGACATAGGACAATTGGACCCCGTAGGTGGCGTTTTGTCGAAATCCAGAAATCACCCGTGCGAAGCCGGAGGAGATCGCTAGTGATAGGTAAAAGCTATTCAACAAATAAATTATAACTTCACTGAATATAAAAGTCAATTTTACTATTTTGTTAATACAACTGTAATTTTTAATTTGTTTGTTTGTATTTTATCCTGTGAATACTTTTATTTGACGATTGAAATATCGGTCTCAGTGTGCGTTTGTTCCTATTGTATATTTAACTGACTTCAACAAAAAGGAGGAGGTTTACAATTCGTTTATTTTTGTATATATGTTACGATATATATTTTCGACAATTGTAAAGTGATTTTTACAAAAATGTATTCAACGCAGTTGATAAGGCTTTTGTCTATTAAAAAAAATATCAAATCATACTATAGTTTTATTTTTAACTTATTTTATGCCAGTGCTTGAATACAATCCGACCTGGTGGCAAGTTTCATTACACTGTTAGAGAACAACTTTAAAATATAAAATACTAGGAAGTAAAGGACGTTTTTTAATAAGAAGATCAACAGACAAATAAAATTACTAGAGCGCGATGAACAATGACAGCGAGCAAAAAATAGCAAAACGCCTTTGCATAATCTTTGAGCTACACAGTACAGTCTTTATTTAAATAGTCAAAGTATTTAAAGATCGATTTGTGTAGAGTTTTTTTGTAGTTAATTCATGCCAAAGATAAGAGGAACCTACTGTTTCCTTCCTCATAGAAGTGAATGCAGTTGTTGTAACTTTTTATAAGCGACTTAAAAACAGGTAGAATTCAGCTTTCAAATTCATTGTTGCAAATTGTTTGCCTTGTCAAATGTGGATAAAACATTTTTTTTTTAATTTTCCGATCAAAGCGCTTACAAAGCGTTATCACTAACCTACTTGGCCTGCATCGTAACTATGAGATCACAAAATACATGTTTGATATCTCATTCTTGAGAAGGCTAATATTTAGGAGTGGACTTAGTTTACAAGATGCACTGTTACTTATATGACTTTTCTTTTGAAAATTTGATGATCGACGTTAACGATATAACTATTATAAGTTACTGTATTATAAAGGGCTCGATAGCACAGTTGCCTAGCGTTTGGCCGTGGCGCTGCAGAGCTGCGACTTCCAATCCCGCACCGAACAAGCGCGTTTGTTCGTTGTCAAACCGAAACAAGTAATTTTTTCGGCTTGGATCCTTGTGCAATTTATTGTAAACTGCCTCCGCGATGCAGATGGGGTTAACGTTTTCTACAATACAGGACAAAATCATACTGCTTTTTGTAAATAAAAATATAACCATTGTTTTATATTTACATTACTTGTCATAAAAAAGGTTAATACAAAATAAATGACTGGAAATATTATTTGGTGATATAAATAATATAAAATAAATATTAAGTGTTATTATAACTTAGAAAATTTGCGACAAATTTTATGGACATTCGAGGTGCATGTTTTTTTTTTATAGGATAAGGGTGACAAACGAGCACATAGTCCACCTGATGGTAAGTGGTTCCTGCGGCCCATAGACATCTACATCTATCCTCTATTACAAATCAAAATGTAGATGCGTTGTCACCCGTGAGGACTAAGATGGAATGCCTCATTTCCAGTAAAAAGGGCCTCCGGCCACCTGCACTCACCAAGGGAAACGCAGAGGTAAACCTCTACTTCACGCTGGTATTCTGTGAGGTCGTGGTACCACCCCGGTTCGAGCCGGCCCATCCGTGCGACAGCAAAAGCTGCCGCCTGGCTCTACCACTGTTAAAAAGTGTCTTTTTTACATTATCCATCGGAAGCCGTGAGATCTTTCCGGCATTTCCTGTGGTAGCCTCTACCACAATCATTATTTATAAAAATATCCGAACGGGGTAATTGGGGCAATGGATTCACACGCGAAATTCTACAACTAAAATATTATAACTACGAGTACATGAAAGTGAACTTTGGTTATTTTAACATGCCAGTATCATTCATTCTCCACCCATCCATTGCAGCCTATAAAAGTCCAATGCAGAACATAGGCCTCCCTCATAGATTGCCTCATAGGGGAGATTTTGCCATAGTTGACAACAGCAGTTTTTTTTTATTTTTTGCTACCTATCAGATAGTTCAATTTCCCTCTGTCGCTTCTTACGACACCGACGACACGGTTATCATTCATTCTACATTATTACGAGGGCGGCACTGAAAATTTCGGGAATCAAGGAAGTGACACAACATTACTATTTAAAAATGTATTTATTGCTTTTCGAAGTATTCTCCGCGAAATTTGACACATTTTTCCATACGATGGAACCAATCATTGAAGCAACCATTCCATTCGGAAGTTGGAGTCTCCAAAATGGCCGTTTTGTAAGCGTCCACAGCTTCTTCAGGTGATGAATATCTCTGTCCACGCAATTTATTCTTTATTTTAGGGAATGTATAAGGCCCGTATTCACAAACGACACATACATAAGTATGGTAGCAACACTATGCTCAGTAAGGTATTTCTCACTGCGTTCGTCATGGCAGGCCGTTAATTTCATGAACAATACTTAGTGGACTCTTTGTTGTGCGGACACATAGCACTGAATGGGGCGCCGTGATTGGTTAACGTTGTGACGCGACTTCACTCGAGTTGAATGACAGATAAAAAATAATAACACGTGTTGTTTTCTTTCAGGTAAAAGACGTTACTGGTACTGTTATTATAGGGTACCTATGCATAAGTATTATTAAAATAATGTGGATTTGAAACTGTTGATATTAACTGAATTGTTACTACAAATCTGGAAACTCCCAGATGAATAAAATCTTAAGGCCATTAGTAACTTTCAAAAGATCTGCATTATTAGAGGCAGAAGTATTTTTATTACGATATCTTTTGAAAACCTATAGTGACTTTAAAATTCATTGGCACTGTAATAATCAAAAGGATTTTGAAAGTCACATATCACTTTTCTTGTGCTAATCGTTCTTTGCACGTTTATTCTCTTCAGGATATAATTATCAAAATCATCTTCGCTGCTGTAATCCATTGCAATTATTGAAACAAAACCAATCAGCGTATCACAAATCAACAAACAAGCTATATACCCCATACCAGTTTGACATTTGCGTTGATTTGTCGCACTATGCGTAGCGTAAAGTAGCTAGCGAGCTACTTTATCTGTGCGTTCATTTTGATGAGCGCATAGTGTCGTCTAGCACTCAAGTGACGTTTATGAAACAAAATTTCGTCGACTGTGCGTTAAAGCCTACTGGGCGCACGCATAGTATCGTTCTTGAATACGGGTGTAAGAATCATTAGGGCTTAGGTCAGGGCTGTACGGCGGATGGTCTAATAATTCTATGTTTCCTTGCTCTAAAAACTCTTTTGTTCTGTGTGCGGTGTGAGAACTCGCATTGTCGTGATGGAGGATGATGCGGCGGTTGCAGTTCTCCTTACGGAGTTCAGTAACGACCTGTGGCAAATAAATGCTAGCATAACATTCTGCATTAACCGTTCTTTGTCCCTCAAAAGGAATAGTCGTAACCTGGCCGGTTATGGAGACAAACGTGGCTAGCATTTTTTTTGCAATACTCCATGAACGAACAATTTTTGTTGGCTTTAACTCATTTTCGAACACCCAAACTCGTGACTGGTTTTTTGTTTCGGGTTCGTACGCATATATCCAGGATTCGTCACTTGATACGATATTGTATACAGCATTTGAGGATCCTGCGTGGAATCTTTCGAGAGTTCTGACGCACAAGTAACGCGAGCCGCTTTTTGCTCTTCACAGAGCGAATGCGGTATCCATCGGAAAACAACTTTTTTACGCCTAATTGTTCATGCAAGATTATTTTTATTTGACTCATGCCAATGTCTAAAGTTGCCTGAATTTCGCGGTATGTCACATGTCGATCTTCCTCAATCAGCTTACGCACAGCATCAACGTTTTCTTGGGTGACTGCAGTTTTTGGATGACCTTGACGGGGATCATCACTGAGCTTGACACGTCCACTTTGAAATTCAGCAAACCAGCGATAAATTGTGGTTTTGGATGGGGCTTCATCACCAAATGCAGAAATCATCCGGTCAACACACTGTTTTTGTGTTAAACCACTTCGAAAGTCATAATAAATTATCGCTCTTGAATTTTCTCGAGTCAATTCCATTTTCTCAACGACTGAACAAGTTTGACAAAACCTTGTGACAAGACCGAGAATCTTTTTTTAAATAAAGAAATGTTATTCGAATTTTTAAAACCAAGGAGTTTTCAATTAAATCTTTTAATATGACAGGCAGGAACAGTGGAAATATTCCATTCCCGATACTTTTAGTGCAGTCTATGTATTAATCACCTAATTCTCTAACACACACAACCACAACACAACACCACCCGACACAGCCAACAGAGAGTTATCGACCAAATAAAAATAAATTAAAATGTAAAATTAATTTAGGTACAATTAGTTTTTATATTCAATAAAAATACGTATCATAACAAAATTTTGCATTCCTTATTTTTAATGTGTTTCCGTATTGTGACGTCGCGATTTAATTAAAATTTTGCCAAGGTCTACGTTTAGAAACTCGTAGTTTTATGTGTACACATTCGTTGTAATTTGGAATACAATAATAATATTTAGCAAAAAATTAAAAGAATACCAAATGTTGGTGACATTTGAAAATCTGTCACACAAAATCTCATAAATTCTAAAATTAAGTAAATTAAAAAAGCTAAATTAGGTAATCAACGGGGCCATATTAAATATGCAACATTACAAGTACACATTGCCGACGCACCGTCCTTTCCTGAATTGGCTGACACACTGCTGTGTGTCTTATGATGAGATAAAATGAAACGATATACGAGTATAGTCCCTACTTTTGAAAAAACTAGCTGTTCCCTACGACTTCGCCCGCGTGTAATTTAGGGTTTTAATTTTGTTGCGCGGAACATTAAATATTTTTCTAAAATATAAGTAGCCTAAGTTACTCCTTATAACATGAGCTATCCAGCAGGGCTAGCATGGGCAGGAGACAATTTTATCCCCGGGGAAAGGAGAAAATGTTTATCCCCTCGCTGAGTTTTATCCACCCTTCGAGCATGGGTACACCGGTGGATATAATATCCAAAGTAGATAAAATGGGAGATATACTTAGACTTAGATAGATTTTTTGTATGAATATAAACTAAAACCCACGTTCAATGGACTAGGATTAAATTGCCCTTTCAAATGTCAAAAAAGCATAATGTTTTACCTTTCATTTGGCTCCATGCTACGGACGGCAGATATATGTCTACTCGTTACGTCAAACGGGGATATACTTCTTCCCGTTGCCGTGCTTCGGCATAGGGACAAGATATTTTTATCTCTTGTCAATGGATATAATCGGGGGAATTTTTTTTTGTCTCCAGCCCATGCTAGCCGTGCAGCAGTGAAAGTTCCGTCAAAATCGGTTCAGCCGTTTTGTAGATTAGCCGGAACGAACAGACAGACAGACGGACAGACAGACAGACAGACAGACAAAAATTTAAAAAATTATGTATTTGTTATAAGTACCGTATATACTTTCATATGTAATTAGTAAAAAGCAATTATTTTGACATTACAAACAGACACTTTAATTTTATTTATTTGTATAGATATTACCAATCTGATTATACATGTTTGTAATGTGCGTGCTGACATGCGCGTCCACTCTTGTTTGTGCGCATGTCTGAAAATATGTATTTACTTACGTGCGTGTAAAAAATATATGAATAGATAATAATAATGCAAAACCCAGTTTGATATACTCGTATTACAATGGTAAATCAATAATATTAAGGATAGAAAACGCCGAACCGTGACTAATAAAGTTACAATGTATGAGAATTATGTAAATAACGGCAGATAGCACGCGTGATAAAGCGGTCAAGGGCTGATCGATTTGCGATCATGCTCTACATTTTTGTTAAATATTGTTGTGGTCATTACAGTGCATAAAAAGCCTGTAGTGGAGTTGTAAGACTATCCACTACCTCATATCGCCCCGTGGTTATTGTCAGAGGTTTCAGATGGAAACAAACGACTAGATTTAGAATTAAAAATTGTTATAACTGCACTACACTATCGAATCAGGTTAGCCTGTAATGATAGTTGTATTGTAAGATAAATTAATTAATTAATGATGTGTCCATTGTATAATCCCTCTTTATGTATAAAGAATAAATCATCGTTGATCATTATATAGATTAATCATTGTTGGTGGCACTAAGGCTGAGATCTATAGATCGTACTTTGACTTTGCTCAGACTTAGCTTACGACAAACTTAGCCGAGTATATACGCTTAGCATAATCTTTGATTCTGAATTTATAGTTGTATCGGGCTAAGATTAAGCTAAGCTTATGCTAAGGCCCAGACAGTTCAAATATTAATGAATGCTTCATCCCACGCATTATGTTTTTGACTTTACTGTATAAAATTAATAAAATATATATATTTAAAATCAAAATTACTGTATAAAATTAAAAATAATATATATTTAAAATCGAAAAAGTCCAAATTGTATTTCATAAATTATTTATTATTACATGAAATAGAAAACAATCCTATGAGAATGGGAAGGGATGAGATGAGTGCAGTCAGAAAAAAATAAAAAATAAGGTTTTAAGAAATTCGAAATAAATAAAAATTACGATAATCGAAATGGATTAATGCTATTTAAAACTAGAAGACGGTCTAAAACTACCTATTTATTGTTTTAATTAATTACAGTAACATAAAAACAACAATTTAAAATAAATACGGTGGTTTTGAATAATATCCTGAGTTTTACCTAAGTCGTCGATATCGTTGACCTAGGCTTTGCTAAGCACGCACTCAGCACGACTTCGAAGTTAGCTCTATAAATATCGACATTGTCTTAGCTCGAAAGTAAAGTCTGAGCAAAGTCAAAGTACGGTCTATAGATCTCAGCCTAAGACAGATTGCAGTACCTACGACCGTACTTGATCGCGCCAACACTACGGATGGTAGTGTGTGTGCGATATCATTGCTCAAATGCAGTAGCAGGTGGCAAGGTGGTGTTCAACACTAGTTCATCTCTTTTAATAATAACACCCGACGACTATAACTGTGAGACGAAAATATAACAATCAGTTCTAAATATTTTAAACTTGATTTAAAAATAAAAATAAATTGTTCTCAAGGTTAAGGGAATAATTTATCGTCATAATTACGTGTCATAAAGTTTAATATAATTAAATGGTTAAACGAGCTTAACTTAAGCGAAGTTCAACCATAATAACATAATTAACCGGAGACCTATTTACTAGAAACGAGCCATTCCATCTTAGTCCTTAGGAGAGAGGGCAAACGAGCATGCGGCTCACCTGATGGTAAGTGACTACCGCCGCACATGATCAACTGCATAACTTATGTAATAATATTCCAACAGTTTTAAATCCGCAGTAATTTGCTCCTGCATCTCTGCACTGCATAATGTCTACCAGAAAATCCTGTCCCAAGATGTTGATGGCATTTTAGTATGAGTATTTTTCTTTCTTATTTTATTACATATTTTTCGTAGCAGTTTTAAGTACATAGTAATTGTTTATGTATCTCAGTACTTTTTTTTATAGGATAAAGGTGACAAACGAGCACACAGTCCACCTGATGGTAAGTGGTTGCTGCGGCCCATAAACATCTACATCTATCCTCTATTACAAATCAAAATGCAGATGCGTTGTCACCCGTGAGGACTAAGATGGAATGCCTCATTTTTAGTAAAAAGGGCCTCCGGCCACCTGCACTCACCAAGCGAAACGCAGAGGTAAATCTCTACTTCACGCTGGTATTCTGTGAGGTCGTGGTACCACCCCGGTTTGAGTCGGCCCATCCGTGCGACAGCAAAAGCTGCCGCGTGGCTCTACCACTGTTAAATTTATCTTATATTATATTGCATAATATCTTGTCTAACAAGATAGTGATAGTGTATTAGCCTGAGTATTTTCCTTTTCCTATTTTCCCAATACTGTCCAAAATCACTTGCATGTCGAAATTGGGAACAATTTTGCCCAATGACTATGATAACTGGCGACTGCCCAACTAAATGCTCAAAAGACGAATTGAACACGAAAGTAAGAAAAACATATTAAATATATCACTTCAATTTGTCAATGTATCTCTATATATATCTCAACCTACATTTACTGGTTGGAAATATCTATTTAGTATTTCATATTATACGAGTGACGATGTTACGTTATTAAAGCTTAAGGGGACTACAGGAGCTAAACGCAAGTTTTATATTGACTTAAAATATATGATACAAAGCAGTAAACTAAATCAGAAAAATATATGATATTTTTTAGTATATATGCTAGTTAGTTAGTGTGTTGAAAACATGATACTACTAATTTGATACGATAGAAAAAAATCATAAAGATACCTCTAAAAATTTCTTTGAACGAGTAAAAATCATAATAATATACATGCAATTATTTTGATTATTTCTCAGATTATTCTACAAGCAACACATTCACGTAATACTGTTTTAATTTTTAATGAAATTAATAGGTTTTATTTTAAATCGCATTTTCTTATTTCTGAAATAATACGTATGGATGTGTGCGTAAAGCTACATCCACTAGATTGAATATAATATTTTATAGATAGTACAAACTATGTAATGTCCTACATATGTACTACAATCACTTTTATATAAATAAAGTTTATTACTATTACTATATAAATAAAAATGTTTTAAGTTTCATCGAATCAGTTTCATTTCAGAATCACCCACATCCTTAAATTATTACGTAAAATTAAATTAAAATTAAAAATAATTTCGTTGTCCCATCTATTTTTTGTCAGATCTTTATCTTACTTGCGTTTCGTCTATTATAACATTCGGACGTAACCTCGCTAATCCGTTAGTGTTAAACTTCACTGTCGTTAGATGGCGTTCACATTTTTCTGTAAATGTGTGCGTGCATCATTCGAGGTCATTTGGGTCTTGTAGTCCTCTTAATAGTGGATTTTATTTGATAATTAATCATACTTGTTATTAATTGTTTCGATACACAGTGAATCTGATTTTATTAATAATAATTTTGTAGATTTTTACACGTACCTTCGAAACAAGATGATTCTTGTTTACCTAACTATTGCATTAATTTCGCATCTCATCCACGACGTCGGGAATCGGGATATCAGAGACAATTCTAAGTAATCATCAGTGAGGGCTTATAATCTTCCGCTCACCAGATGTCGCTAGTTGGGACTGACGTGAAGTTATTTGTTGCAGTGTCATCACCATAGAAATAAGAGGTTAAAATGAAAGTGCTTCAGTTTCCAGTGTATAATTATAAAACAATGCTATAACTTTATTACATTTCTTCTTTTACCTATGAGGAATATTTTTCTATGCCTCTACTTTTAGGAATATTTGTAGACTGGTTTATTCCATTTAAAACAAAATTTGACTTCCCAGCCAATAAACCTGTCAAATATTTCACCAACATAGAAAAACTATATTATAGTTGTAGCATGAAGGGGTCGACTTGACCGGGGAAGGATCACGCTCTCACAGAATACCAGCGTAAAATGGCAGCTTCATACTGCTGTGTTTTGAATAGTTTGCGTAGAGAACTAACTCTACTTACTGGAAACAAGGCATTCCATCTTATTCATCATGGACAATGCATCTGAATTTTAAATTTTAATCCAGGATAAATGTAGATGTCTTTAGGTCACAGTGTCTACTTACCATTAGGTGGACTGTGTGATCGTTTGTCACCCTTATTCTATAAAAAAATCATCTTAAACTGGCGCTGCCCTGGTGGTAAAAAAAATTGGGAAAGCCGTCATTTCTGTTTTTGCGCAATATGTTGGGACAGGCTCAGTTCTGAATCCAGGTCTCGCACTCAGTAGGCTCCCTTTTATAATAAGTACTAATTTTATACCAATTATTATTAATTGTAATATATGATAAATGATAGAATCAAGCGTCGTTTTACGGAAACTAAGGTCCTAATGGAGAATAAAATGGTGTGTCTTACCAAAGAGCACCTTCGAAGTGTTGGTGAGAGTGAGAGTAAATTGTTAGGGGTAACGGTACACGGTTTTAGTGGTGGCAATAATAGTGCACGCAATTGTGGGAGGAATGCAGGGTCTCTTTACTCTAAAAAACAATTTTTCACGCGTATCTTAGTTGATTAATTTTCACATCTCCAATGTTTATGTGTACTGAATTAAATATTACGATCAAGAAAAAGTTCCAATGTTCCCGGCACACACCTGGCTTTACGCTCAATTAAAAACATAACTAGTCACGTCTTAACAATACGTGAACGCATATTTCAAGTAATTTGTTTCGATCTGTAAAAACATTGTTTTGGTTTTGAGTAATATTGTTTAAATAACAGATATATTTTTCTTTAAAGAAATTTTTACGTCACTATTTAAGGCAACTAAGTTTAGACACTTAAATTATTATTTTGTTCATCATCATTACAGTCCATCACAAGTCCACTGCTGAACAAAATGCAACCTGCATCCTCCGATTTCCTATACGTTTTCAGTCATTTTTCCATCTAGTACGGAAGGGGGCGCCCTGCACTCCTCTTACCACGGTACAGGTTACTAAAGAACTCTTTTCTTCTTGTAAGTAGCATGACACAGGCGTCCTCTCATTTCTGATAGCATTATGGAGGAATTACTCCACCACACTTTTTTTATAGAATAAGGGTGACAATCGAGCACACAGTCCACCTCATGGTAAGTTAATGCTATGGCCCAAAGACGTCTACATCTAACCTCAATTAAGAATCAAAATGCAGATGCGCCGACACCCCTGAGGACTGAGATGGAATGCCTCGTTTCCAGTAAAAGGGGTCTCTGGTTCTCTACACTCACCATTCGAAACACAGCAGCATTGAGCTGCTATTTTACGCTGGTATTCTGTGAGAGCGTGGTCCTTCCCCAGTCGAGCCGACCCATTCGTGCTGCAACCACAATATAGCTAAAGCATCTATCTACCAGTACGTTTGTTTTCGTATGTTACTAGCAATCCGCCCCGGCTTCGCACGGGTGCTTTCTGGATCTCGAGAACAGCGTCACCTACTGGGTCCAAATATGAATCTAAAACATCAAGGGACCCATTCAAACATACAAAAAAATATAGTCATTTCAGTTCGAGACGCTTTTGAGTTTTAGTGATTATGCATATATTATGTGGACATCATATTTTTAATTTAGCTGTTTGGACTTTGCACCCATAATATCTTCTCTGCTTAGCTTGGAGGTCGACTGGTAAAGAATGCTTTGTAGCATTAAGTTCGCCTTTTTATATTTGGTGTGCAAATAAAGCCTAAATAAATAAACATATATACGTGGTAGAGCCATGCTGCAGCTAAAGGGTTTTTCAACAAGAACTTTGTTTTCTAAAACAAAATAAAACAAAGAGTTTAGATGAAGATGATTCAAAATTTTATTGTATTACGAAGAGAAAAGTTTGGCAATTATGAATGAAAAATAATATCTGGCAAATGTCCACCACGACCACGCTGACAGATGTTGATTCTTTCATCAAAGTTTTTAATCACTTTTTGGCAAAATGGCGGGTCTATTTCGTTAATCACGTCACGGATTTTGAGTTTTAAGGCCGCGATCGATTCGATTGGCTCCGTATAGACTCTGTCCTTAACATAGCCCCACAAAAAATAATCCAGTGGTGTTAAATCACACGATCTGGCCATTTAACAGCTGAATTTCGTGAAATTATGCGATCGGGAAATTTGGTTTGCAATAGATTGATCGTTTCGTTGGCTGTGTGACATGTGGCACCGTCCTGTTGAAACCACATGTTTGTGATATCGATGTCATCAATAATAGGCCAAAATTGAGATGTTAACATCTCGCGATAGCGTGATCCATTGACCGTTACCGCATTTCCAGCCTCATCTTCGAAAAAAACGGCCCAATCACGCCCCCAGACCACATAGCGCACCATACAGTGACACGTTGAGCATGCAAAGGCTTCTCAATAATCGCTTTAGGATTTTCAGAAGCCCAAATGCGGCAATTTTGCTTGTTGACGTACCCTGACAAGTGAAAATGGGCTTCGTCTGAAAAAATGATTTTTTCAGAAAAACCAGCGGGCTGTTCCTAAATGAATTGAGCGAATCTACGGCGATGTGAATGGTCGGTCAGCTTCAATTCCTGCACCGGTTGAACCTTGTAAGGCTTCAAAGCCAAATCCTTACGCAAAATTCGCCATGTGGTGGTATTGGATAACCCCAATTGTTGAGAACGTCGAGGAATTGACAAATTTGGATCTTCTTCAATACTGTGGCTCACGGCTGCGATGTTTTCGGTTGAACGACCCGGTCGAACACGCGTTGGTGTTGGCGCATTTTGTACCGAGCCTGTCGATTCAAATTTAGCGACCAAATTCTTAATAGCGGTCTCAGAAGGACGATTATGTTGTCCGAAAATATCACGAATTTTACGAAACGTAACTTTAACAGAACCACCATTTTCATAGTGGATTTTAATTATTTTAATGCGATTTTCGAGCGAAATTGAATTCATTGTAGCAATTGCCAAAGCATCTACTACGAATAGGTCAAAAAACTAAATGTCAAAACTTTCATGTTTTTGGTGTTGCCCCAATTGAAAAACAAAGTTCTTGTTGAAAAACCCTTTATATTAGTAGTATAGTTGTAGCACGAATGGGTCGGCTCGGCCGGGGAAGGACCACGCTCTCACAGAATACCAGCGTAAAATAGCAGCTTAACACTGCTGTGTTTCGTATGGTGAGTTTAGAGAACCGGAGACCCTTTTTTACTGGAAAAGAGGCATTCCATCTTAGTTCTCACGGGTGACAACGCATCTGCATTTTGATTCGCAAACGAGGATACTTACCATCAGGTGGACTGTGTGCTTGTTTGTCTCCTCGTCCTATAAAAAAATATATATAACTTTTTTTTACAAACGAACTTACAATCCCCGTGATGGTGAGTGGCTATTGCATTCCATAGACACGTGCAGCCAACTTTAAACAAAGAAGCTGTAGCCTTCGTAACTACACTGACTTTCTTAACACGCGTGCTGGTGGACTTCACGTCTTCGAAATATTTTTATTGCTCAGAATGCATGTTCATTTAATATGTTTTCCTTCACCGCCGAGCGCTTGGTAAATCAGCACTCAAATTAGCAACTAATAATTTTTATGGCGCCGGCGGGGATCGAACCCGTTTGTCGAGAAACAACTAAATTTAACGACGAGCACTTTGCGCTTAGTGCTTACTACGACTGTTTTTTTCTAATATAAATAAAAGTCAAGGTAATTTTTTTAAATTGGCATTTACAAATCAATTTTTGATTGAAGAAAAAAACAAAAAAGTGACGTCAACGCTTCAAGCCCCTGCTATGGGAGACCTTGGGATACGAAGCGACAAAAACTCACAATTCAAGTTTATTAAATATATATTAACAAACACATAACGCTTGCAATAGGTATCAACTCCAAAAGGTTCTCACACTCCTCTTTGTGGCATGTGACAGGAAAATCGCCTATATAAAAAAAGCAGCAATATGTGAGTTAAAACCAAATGAATAGTGTCAACCGGTATTTAATAAAAAGCTTGGCTTGTTACCACTACCACCACTTTACATCTATGAAGTATGCACGTTTGTACAGAAACATAAAACACTGTTAACATCGGTAGATGATATAAATCCTCGTAGTCGCCGAGATCCACACATAGGCTTGATACTAAATGACAATGCCAGAATAAGCAAATATTATAAAAGTAGTTTACTTATGTGTGTACGTTTATGTAATTAAATGCCTCATAACTTAAAAAATTAATTTAAATAAAATTGTATCAGTGGTTGAATGATTGTAACTTCTATAGCATTAGGGATTTTTGTAACTCTTATAGCGTAATGTCTTATGGAATATTGCTATAGGGTAATGCGACTGTCATTGAAGCCATTGTTTTGCAAAATAGAGCCGAACGTGCGATTTATAACTTAAATTGTAAACAGTCTCTTAGAGAAAATTTTAAAGAAATAAAGAGATTAACTTTAGTATCGCAATATATTTATGAAAATGTAATGTATGTGCATAAAAACATAAATACCACGCGGCAGCTTTTGCTGTCGCACGGATGGGCCGGCTCGAACCGGGGTTGTAGCACGACCTCACAGAAAACCAGCGTGAAGTAGAGGTTTACCTCTGCGTTTCGCTTGGTGAGTGCAGGTGGCCGGAGGCCCTTTTTACTGGAAATGAGGCATTCCATCTTAGTCCTCACGGGTGACAACGCATCTACATTTTGATTTGTAATAGAGGATAGATGTAGATGTCTATGGGCCGCAGCAACCACTTACCATCAGGTGGACTGTGTGCTCGTTTGTCATCCTTTTCCTATAAAAAAAAAAAGAATAAAGATGGTAATACTTTAAACTTTAGGAACGAACATAAGCTTATGCTTATTTTATGTTAATTAGTAATTAATTTATGGGGCAATATAATGTCACAACAAAATCCCAGAAAATGTACAAAGTTTGTCAATTAACAAGTTTAATTTCTTTTTTTGTAGGGTAAAAGTGACAAGCGAGTACACAGTCCACGTGATGGTTGGCTTCTGTGGCCCATAGACATCTACATCTATCATCGTTTGCGAATTAAAATGCAGTTGCGTTGTCAGCCGTAAGGACTACGATGGAATGCCTCTTTTCCAGTAAAAAGGGTCTCCGGTTCTCTACACTCACCATACGAAACACAGCAGCATTAAGCTCTTATTTTACACTGGTATTCTATGAGAGCGTGGCCCTTCTCCGGTCGAGCCGACCCATTCGTACTACAACTATACAATTAATATAGATGCAGCATGGCTCTACCACGGTGTAAAATGTTTTATTTAAGAAAAATTCTAGAAAAAAAGGTTATTATAATATCAAAGAATACATAAATGAAAATAACCCCCGGATATGAGGTGTTAGTCACCATGCTGTTTCTATTAAAATTCATTTAAAAATTGTACAAACAAAATTATTGTAATTTGAAGTATGTATGTATGTTTAAAAAAAGTCCCGCTAGTTTTCTTGCTGATTCTTTCCAGGACAGAGGTATTTTCCGAACTAGTGGTAAATTAAAAAATGACTTTCAATGAGTATTATGTAATAATCTATATTGAATAAAAATCATTCTATTCTATTCTAGAAGTTGATAAACAATACTCGATAAAAATTATTATACTCACAATAAGAGAAAACATATTGATCAAGCTCATCATTTTCCTTCCGTAACTATCCGTTAAGTAACCCATCGGCGCCCCGAAAATAATGTTAAATTAAAAACTAACTTTCAATGTAATAATCTATATTGAATAAAAATCATTCTATTCCATTCTAGAAGGTGATAAACAACACTCGATAAAAATAATTATACTCACAATAAGAGAAAACGTAGTGATCAAGGTCATAATTTTCCTTCCGTACCTATCCGTTAGGTAACTCATCGACGCCCCGTAAATAATGTTAAATTAAAAACTATATTTCAATCTAATAATCTATATTGAATAAAAATCATTCTATTCCATTCTAGAAGGTGATAAAAAACACTCGATAAAAATAATTATACTCACAATAAGAGAAAACGTAGTGATCAAGGTCATAATTTTCCTTCCGTACCTATCCGTTAGGTAACCCATCGGCGCCCCGAAAATAATGGCGGTAATGTAGGTGACCGACGTTATCCAGGATATATCCGAGCTGGTGTACGGCTCCGAGGAGGGTCCTTGTGCCGACTGCAGCACGGAGATCATCGGTGATAGCCATCCTTGCACTATACCAAAGCTCAGAAGTGGTATAGTTACTGCGAACAAGTAAAAAGAGGTTCATCACTCATCGTCATCATCATAAAATCCACTGCTGGATACATATCACAGAGATATTGGAAAATTCGTCATGCTACGTCTGTTTTTTGAAGCCTCACTTTTGAGGCTGCTTTCCTTGCAGTCTGGTATTCTACAGTTGACATATTGTCTCTCCAGAATTACAATCACAGCGGCCAATCTCAACGAAGACTAGCCATCTGCGTAAGGTACAATTATACTGGTTGAGCGCGTGCGAAAGCGCAGATTCACTCTCTACTCCCTCACTCTCATAGTCCGATGGGTCATCAATCCGACACGACTGGCTGAAGAGGGATTTGGCCCTGGACCAATGGCTTTGCACGTTTGGCTTTACTCAGTTGATATACAGCTAATTTCCAGACTCCTGGTTGCTACTAGGAATTTCTCGACAGAAAAACCTAGCAATTGATTCAGTAGTGACTGATAACAGGTCGAGCCAACACCGCAAAGAGCGCCCTAACATTAAATGAGCTGGAGAAAAACCGGTAGTGCAATGCCAACTGTTCCCATAATCAAATAAAAATTTATTCATTTTTTTAAACAATTTGATTATTTAGTCCATTTTCCTCTATAATTAATTTGACTCCTCTTTTTACAGTTTTAACACTATTTTCTGCTTGCCCATTTGATTGGGGGTGATAAGGTGGAATACTCAAATGTAGTATTCCATTAGAAACACAAAATTTATTTATTTCATTAGAAAAAAAAATTTAAGCATTATCCGATACTATAGTTTTTACTAATCCAAGCCGACTAAATGTCTCACATAGCTTAGTAATCAAACAAATGAGATTAGATACAAATGAGATTATGAAATTTTCCCGCTGCCGATATAAGGCCTACCTAAGTATATAGAGGCTATATAAGTAAAGGTTAAGTATGCAAGTATTAATTATTTAAAACTAATAACCTAAATGTCGATCTTCATATCTATGCTTTAGAAATATAGGACTTGCATGTAACTTTTTGACCCCAATTTCTCTCCCTTAGGGTTAACATTTCGTAAGACAGTTTATTCAGGATTTTATTATTAAAAACTTATAACCTTAATGCTGATTTTCGTGTCTGTAACTCCAAAAACGTAGAACTTTCATGTAATATTCCAACCCGATTTCATCGTATTTGGTCGTGGATTTTCGTAAAATTGCTTATAAAGGTTATTATTACTTAAAACTAATAACCTGAATGTCGATTTTCAAGTTTCTACCTTCATAAACATAGGACTTTCATAAAAATGTTCATTCCACATTTCACCCCCTTTTGGGTAATGTTTTGGAAAATTGCTTATGCAGTTTATTATTATATAGAATTTATAACTTAAATGCCGATTTTCATGTCTTTAACTTCAAAAACGTAGGACTTTCAATCAAACTTCCAACTCCCATTTCACTCCCTTAGGGGTGGATTTTCTCAAAACCGTTTCTTAGCTGACCTCTGCGCCATAAGAGGAACCTAGATTTCAAACTTCAAGTTTGTATGTTTTATAGTTCCTGAGATATTATGATAGTCAGTCAGTGAGTGCTATTTCACTTTTATATATAGATTATAGTGTTAAATATGTATTTATAACTCACCCATATTTTCATTTGTTTTTATAATCGTCGAGACACATGATTTACTGTTTTATTTCAGTCTGAAAATAGTAGTGACAACATCATGACAGCTACAGTTGATTGGATGGTGAAAAAATATCTTCACTTCTCATTTTTCGATAACGAAGCTAGACAAGTATTTTTCGATTGATTTGCCCAAATATGATGTTTCCTAAAAGGTCCACACTTAGAAGGAAGGCCAAAAAGGTATCACGGTTGACCAAGTGCCAAATTTATGTATGAACTAGACAAGCAGTTGCCACATTTTGATTTAGACAAACAACATTCCCGGTGCTCACATTTTGAACCTTGGTGTACAACATTTATTAAGGACCTTACATTACACAGTGAAACTGATAATAACGAACAAGAAAAGCAGTATGAAGATTATGAAGACGAAACTGAGAAAGATGAAGAATATGCGCCAAATATTGCTGACTCACGTACAGCTATAGCAAAATTACACAGTATTACTAGTAAAATAAAAAGAAGTGAGATATTGAAGAGGAAGTTTCAGTCTGCCTGTGAAACAGCTGGTGTGCCATTAAATCTGAATCCCATACTCGACTGTCCAACGAGATTAAATTCCACACATGATATGATTGGATTTGGTTTAAAAGTGAGAACTGGCAAAAACATATTATTGTGCACTCCTGCCACCGAATTGAATGCTTTTCAAATCACAGATAGTGAATGGCAAATATTCGAAAAAACACATAAGTTTCTAATAAACTTTAAACTTTTATCAACGAAACTTGGTGAACAAAATATGTTACATTACCGCTAGTCACTGTATCATTCAATCTCTTGCTAAATAAAATTGAATCCATGATAAAACAATTAGATGAGAAACCTAATCGATCCGAAGTGGATGAAAGGCTCATTTTGGGTTTCCAAGTAGCTCGAGACAAAATGCTTAAACATTGTAAGAAGGGCAACTGGATTTATTGTACCTCTTTAATTTTAGACCCAAGGCATAAGGTTCAGACTTTTGACATAACATTACGGGGGAAACAAATTAAAACGAAAGCCTGCGCCAATTTAATAAACTTTGTAAAGAATATAAAAGTCTACACTTAGTGAATAAATTTCTAGAATCGCCAAGATGTGAAAAGAAAGTATGTGAATATGATGAAGATGAAGACGTAATAGATTTTGAGAAACTGTATGCATGTCCCTCAACGTCATCTGTATCTGAATATTGTATTCAAGGCTTAGTTATTGATGAGTTGGAGGAGTACCTAAGTAAACCCAGAGCCGCCAGATCGCAAGTCATTTTGGAGTGGTGGAGGACGCATGAGACAGAATATCCGACTTTATCGAAGGTGGCCCGTGATTTTATTTTAATACCTGCAACTTCAATACCTGCTGAGAAATTATTTTCTAAAGTATCATTAGTAATTAGAAAACATAGAAATAGGTTAAATGATGAGTCAGCCAGATGGTTACTTTGTCAAAAGAATTAATTTAAAGTAACAGTAATGTCAAAGCCGTTGTGTACTGTTATGTAATTTAATTTGTATTGTATTTTATTTTTTATTTAAGTAAATGGTAAATTTTATAAATTGTATAACTCTTTCATTCCATTTCATATAAGGCCTTTTTCTAATAAAATAAAATAATAAGATAATGTTCTTTAAAATACAGTAAAGTTAATGTCCTTAATTTTTTTATGTTTTAACCATGTTTTAGCACATGTAAGCTTATTAAATGTAAACGTTTATTAAGAAACAGACTGACTCCCGTGGCTGTGGGACACGGTAGATAGCTCAGTTGGTTAGAGCATTGGCATGGATCGTTTAGATCGTGGGTTCAAACCCCACCCGGTGTCAGTTGATTTTTCGAATTTCTCATTAAATGTTTACTATGGCTATGTTAATTCAAGCTCAAAATGTACCTACTCTGTTAAGTTGTTCTAAGATCTAAAGTAACGTTTAATAAATAGCAATAGGCTAATAGGTAATTGCGAGATTCGCGCTACTCTTGCTGCAAGACCAAGACCAAGACAAATATTGGGAGCGCAATACCAGTACCAAGACCACGACCAAGACTAGCTAAGTCACGTCTTGTTTTTGCATTTGGGCACCACTACCCGATACGTATCTCCACCAGCGCAGTTTGTAACAGAGCCCGCCGTTTCACACCAGACTTATCCGATTCCTCAGTGATATCATTCGCAGTACAGTACTGCTGAAAACGACTTTTGAATATATTCCACTCCTGTACACGGTGGTCGAAAATAAGACTACCAATAATAACGTTTCCGCCATTTGCCATTTTTATCCAATCGACTTAATTTATATCACTGTTAGTCGAAACAACTTTAATACGCGTGAATTACATAACACCAGCACAAGTTGCACAAGCAGTAGCATTAATTGACCAAGGGCTGACACAGCGTGAAGTTGCTATTGTACTTAACGTACCACGGTCCTCAATGCAGTATTCACTGAAACGATACCAAGAGACAGGCCGCTACACCCGCAGGCCAGGCAGTGGGGGCGTATGGTGTACATCGGCCCGGGACGATCGTTTTATTGTTAAGGAGATTTTGAGAAACCGCTACCTGACCGCTGTTGAGATACGCCAGCGGCTCCAAATCGCAAGAGGCGTTAATGTTAGTGAGCGTACGGTGAGAAGACGAATGGAGGAAGTGAATTTAAAAGCTCGTAGACCAGCACGAGGTCCAGAACTTCTCAGACAGCACCGAGTAGCCCGACTTCAGTTCGCAAGAGAACATGTCAATTGGACCCACGAGCAATGGGCTAGAGTGTTGTTCACAGATGAGTGTCGAATAGCTTTACGTGCTCCAGACGGTCGAGAACGAGTGTGGAGAAAAAGAGGAGAGAGGTTTCTACCCAATACCACCACCCAAACTGTGAGTTTCCATGGAGGCTCAATAATGGTATGGGGAGGTGTAAGTTCCGACGCACGTACAGAGTTGGTCATCGTCGATAATCGGCTTACAGCTACTCGATACATCGAGGAAGTTCTTCAGGAGCACGTAATGCCTTATTCGGGATTCATTGGACACGACCAATTCCTCCTCATGCACGATAATGCACGCCCGCACGTCGCACATTGTGTAGAGGAATATCTGGAAGGGGTTGGAATACAAAAATTACAGTGGCCAGCTCGTAGCCCGGACTTAAATCCAATTGAGCATGTATGGGGTATGCTCAAAAGAAAGATAAAGTCCAGCTCCAAACCGCCACAAACTCTAAATGAGCTCCGAAATGCAGCGCTGGCCGCTTGGGACAGCATACCGCAAGTTGATGTCAGAAACATCATTCAAAGCATGCCAGATCGAATGCAAGCGGTTATCAGGGCTAGAGGAGGAAACACCCGATATTAAAACTGATAGACAATAAAGAAACAGACTTAATTTTTAACTTTGTAGTGTTTTTAAAGTGACAATGGAAAGATGTTAATTTTAGTGAAAACATGTTATCTTGAAAAGAAAAATTTCGGTGAAGTAAACATTAAATTTCTACGTTCTAAAACCATTAGAGACACTTATTGGATGCATCTACCCTTAATTTACTGTTAAAAAGACGTTTCAGTGCAAATAATCAGCAAATTCACGAGTGGCCAAGTTTCCGTGCCGGTGAGTCGCTAAATTGTTTAAGAATAAATTTACGATAAAATACGGATTACGTAGCAGGCAGTTTAATCGCTCAATGTAGATTGACAATTCTTTCCCTACCCGCTTATATTAATATATTATCACACTTTTTAAATACCGTATAAGTAAAGGATGACAAAAGTGCACACAGTCCACCTGATGGTAAGTGGTTGCTGAAGCCCATAGATATCTTTATTTATCATTATGTATCTAAGTGCAGATGCGTTGTCTCCCGTGAGGACTAAAATGGAATGTTTCGTTTCCAGTAAAAAAGGACTCCGGTTCCCTACACTCACCATACGAAACACAACAGCGTTTGGCTGCTATTTTACGCTGGTATTCTATGAGAGCGTGGTTCTTCCCCGGTATAGCCGACCCAATCATGCTACAACTATACTACTAATACCGCTGCAACATGACTCTACCACGTAAAGTTTAATGTTTTGGTTTGATATTTTCTAGAGAATTTCACTATTTATTAGTCTTCAAAGCATCGCCAGTTTTTACATCCCTTTAAAAAGTCTCATATTTGATTTTATTTTATAGAATTAGGGTGACAAACAAGCACACAGTTCACGTGATGGTAAGTGGTTGCTGTAACTTATAGACATCTACATTTGTCTTTGTTTGAGAATTAAAATGCAGATACGTTATCAGCTGTGAGGACTAAGATAGAATGCCTCTTTTCCAGCAAAATAGGTCTCCGGTTCTCTACACTCACCATACGAAACACAGCAGCATTAAACTCCTATTTTACGCTGGTATTCTGTGAGAGCGTGGTCCTTCCCCGGTCGAGCCGACCAATTCGTCAATCAAGATGTATTCACGTGATGGTAAGTGGTTGCTGTGACCTATAGACATCTACATCTGTTTTTCTTTTTGAGAATTAAAATGCAGATACGTTGTCAGCCGTAAGGACTAAGATAGAATGCCTCTTTTCTAGCAAAATAGGTCTCCGGTTCTCTACACTCACCATACGAAACACAGCAGCATTAAACTCCTATTTTACGCTGGTATTCTGTGAGAGCGTGGTCCTTCCCTGGTCGAGCCGACCCATTCGTCAATTAAGATGCATTATATGCACTTATGCATATAATACATCTTGACTCTAAGGTCAAATGGAACACAAGTTCAGAGTCCTCGGCGCGACATGATTCCCGCAATTTTATGACGCGTGCCTTTATCTCTATATATAAAATCGGTTGCTGTCCATTAGTCTCGCTAAAACTCGAAACCGGCTCGACCGATTACGATGAAAATATTTGTGTGTGCGTTTGGTACATGGTTTAGATTAACAATTGGACCCGGTAGGTGGAGCTGTTGTCGAGCTCCAGAAATCAACCGCGCGAAGCCGGGGCGAATCGCTAGTGTTTTAATACAAATGAAACAAACAACTTAGGAATTTCCACCGTGACTGGTTTGCGATATAAAGTTATAATCGAATACGTATTTGAATATTAATGAAATATGTTACTTTTTTGTATATTGTGTATATCAATTTTTTTTATTTACATTTAATTAGTCACTAGTTTTTTTTTTAAATTTTGTGTCTGATTGGCAATGTTGTATCATAAGAATTATTTTTAAAACTTGTCTATATACCTACAAATATACACTAATGATGACGTAGAAATGGCATGTGAACTTTCCGTATTTTGTGTATGTAAGGCAATGAGACAAACTGTCAACAGTGAGCAGAACTCATATTTTGAATAATTAACATCTGTAAACATGTTATCTATACAATTTGCAAAAGGTGTGTTGCAGAAATAGGTAAATTGATGGTAGCTATCCAGACGGGCTTCTAGTCAGAATAAAACTGGCAAAGTGCGAGTTGGACTCGCGCATGAAGGGTTCCGTACCATTACATAGGTTTCTAGTAGGGGAGCCCCCCTTTATGTTTTTTATTATTTGCTGTTATAGTGGCAACAGAAATACCGTAAATATTTGAGCACCTCATTGTTCTGAGCATCTGCGTGATACTTTTGAAAAAATTATGGAGGAAGTATTTGTTAAGCTTAATAAACAGAATAATTCCTCAATGAGTCCATAAGAGCAGAAAAAGGTTATATGAACTTTATCATGAAAGTTCATATTACCCTAGCGTTGAATTTAGGAAATATGTAAAAAAATATTCAAAAATATCTAAAAAAAAGTGTGCTCCACAGACAAGTCTTTGCATTTGAGCAACAAAATTAAGACTGCTTCTAATAAAATTAAAATGACATGGAGTATAATTAATAGCGAAACTGGTAAGATCAACTCTCGCAATTCAAACTACCAGTTAAGTGTTAACAACAAATTAACTGAATCAGATCAGGACGTTGCAATGGTTTTTGAGAAATATTTTACTGATATTCCGATATTAACCACTAAGTCACTTAATTCTTCTCCCGCCGTCGCCAGATCATTACTTAAACAAAATATAAAAGCGTGTACAAAGAATTTTACATTTCATAAAATATCATCAAAATATATTTTAAAACTATTGATATTAATAAAACTGCAAATCTGTGGGGGATTTCTATTAAAGTTATTGCGTCTATAATAGATATAATCGCACCTCAACTAGTTATTATTTTTAATACTAGTATCGAATATGGTATATTTCCTGATTTAATGAAGCGTAGTAAAGTAATTAGTAAGGTGTAGGTAAGGTGTGCCTTTTTTTAAATCTGTTAGTACATTAGACCCCGCCAATTTTAGAAAAATTTCTGTACTGCCAAAACTTAGTAAGATTTTTGAAAAAATTATTCTTGATCAAATGTTAAAGTTTTTTTAATGTAAATAGTTTACTTCATAAAAATCAATTCGGTTTCACAAGGGGTCCGCCCGAAAACTAATGATGGTGTTGAGCTGATTAAATATATTTTCAATGCATGGGAGAATTCACAGGATGGTTTGGGAACATTTTGTGACCTATCCAAAGCAATCGATTGTGTTCACCATGAAACATTAATCGGGAAACTACAACACTATGGTCTAAAAAGTAATGCTATTAAATTAATTGTTTCATATTAAAGTAACAGAAAGGAAAAAGTTGTCATTAATAGTATGACCTCGTCCGTCCTCGACCGCCGATAGAACAAATGGGCGTGCCTCAAGGCTCAATTCTCGGCCCCTTCCTGTTTCTTGTATATATTAATAATTTAACTTACATAGTAGGGAATTACCATAATATAGTATTATTTGCTGATGACAATTCATTAATTTTCAAATTAAAACGACAATGATTAAAATATGACGAAGTGACTAAATTAGTAAAATAATTCAATGTTAATATAACGTGCATTTAAATGGCACTAAAACGAAATGTATGAAACTCATGACTTCAAATCTCAAAGCAAAACAGAAATTCGGAATAGAAGACATTATTATTATTTACCCGTATTTAAATGACGTTGACACAGACGACAGAAAGACTTTTTCTTGTTAGATAATAGAAAACTTCATTCATTCATTCATTATAGTGTATCAAAGTTCATTGATGAACATAGGCCTCACAGTGGATTGCTTCATAAGGGTTATTTGCCATAGTTGCCACGCTTGGCATCCGGGTTGACAACCGAAATTATTGAATTTTTCAGATGTTATTATGAAGATCTCAATACTCGTTAGAAAATTATACGATACCTTGCCGGCGAGACATCTCCTAGGTTGGAAGTATATAAGTATACAATTTTCATACATATACATACTTAGCGTCACGCCTGTAATCCTTTGGGTGGCAAGCATAGTTCAATCAGTCAATAGTTTTTACGTGGTAGATTCATGCTGCAGCTATATTAGTAGTATAGTTGTAACACGAATGGGTCGGCTCGACCGGGGAAGGCCCACGCTCTCACAGAATACCGGCGTAAAATGGCAGTATAATACTGCTGTGTTTCGTATGGTGAGTGAAGAGAACCGGAAACCCTTTTTACTGGAAATGAGGCATTCCATCTTAGTCCTCACGGGTGACTACGCATCTGCATTTTGATTTGAAATCGAGGATAGATATAGATGTCTATGGGCCGCAGCAACCGCTTAGCATCACGTGGAATGAGTGCTCGTTTGTCACACTTATCCTATGAAAAAAAGAGTAGCGAGCTACTTGGAAAAGCATGCGACCTATAAATTGGATATAGATGGCAAATTGTAAAAGGTAGCCCACGTAATCATTCTAATTTATCCACTTTTACGACATGCTGTGGAAGTCACATCATGTCACACATAAATGCTTCAGACTTCAGTTTCAGACATCCATATACTTACATTTATTTTTTTTTTTTGAGCACCAACACAATAAATATTACACTACTGCCGATAGGATGTAAAGCTTAATGCTATTATAATTATAGGTGAATACTACATGCAATAAAAATAAGATAGAAAGCAACAGGAAAGGGTTAAAAAGTTCAAAAATTAAATTATGTAAAATTCAAGAAACAATTTTGTATAGTCAATGACTTTTAAAGCTGCGAATGCTACCCGTGAATAGATCTAAGTCTATTTTTTAGCCATGTTTCTGTACTCTCTCACAAAAGGGTTTAGAGGAGCATACTTTTTTCATTTTTTACTACATTTGCCGTGTAGTGGTGGTCAAGAATATCTACTACCCCATATCTTCCTGTGGGTGTCGTAAAAGGCGACAAAGGGAAACAGGCAGGAGATGGGTAGCAGCATCTTCCTGATAGTAACCGAAATTACAATGAAAAAAACTACGGTTGCCAACCCGCTCGCCAAGCGTGGCAACTATGGCAATACACCCCCCATGAAAGTAACGAAAAGACGGCCCCCAGTCCCCGGCGGCCCCGCTATTCCTGGCTACAGTGGCGACCATGGTAATGGCGGGGCAGGGGGTGCTAAGAATCTCCGGTGGAGGTTCGGTTGCCACCTTAAACGACTCGACCAGGCAACATACAACGCACGCACCCTGAGGACTGACGAGAAGATCGTGGAGCTGGAAGAAGAGATAGAAAAGTTGCGCTGGCATATTATAGGATTATCCGAAGTCCGAAGAGAGGGGGGGGACACGGTAATCGTCGAATCCGGCAACTTTCTCTATCACCGGGAGGGCAACGATCTGTCCCAAGGAGGTGTCGGATTTATCGTCCACAAGTCTCTCGTTAACAACGTTGTAAAGATCGAGAGTATGTCGACGAGGGTTGTGTACCTTATACTCAGAATCACCAAACGGTATTCGCTGATGGTCATACAGGTTTACGCACCAACCTCGGCATACCCCGATGAGGAGGTGGAGGAAATGTATGAGGATATCTCTAGAGCCATGCATTCCTTCAAAACCCAATATACGGTGTTAATGGGAGACTTCAATGCGAAACTAGGCACAAGAGAGAACGGTGAGCTGAAAGTAGGGAAATTTGGAATAGGGCAACGGAACCCAAGGGGCCAGCAGCTGGCCGACTTCATGGAGAAAGAGGGACTCTTTATGATGAACTCTTTCTTCCAGAAGCGGCCCCACATAAAGTGGACCTGGTCGAGCCCCGACGGTTCGACAAAAAATTAGATTGACTTCATTATGACGACCAGACGACAACTGTTCAGTGATATCTCCGTGATCGCGAGGGTGAAAACTGGTAGCGATCGCCGAATGGTTAGAGGCACACTGAACCTAAACGTTAAGTTGGAGAGGTCTCGTCTAATGTAGTCAACGCTCCGTCCCCCTCGTGTTCTGTTCCAAAGTCCTGATACCTTTCAGCTCGAGTTACAAAACCGTTTTCAGTGCCTAGAAAACTGCAATGAAGTGGACGATATGAATGACATGCTCGTGGAAACTGTCCATGCGGTCGGAGCTAAGTTTTGCAAGACCCGCCGCAGAACAACACAAGAACTCTACGATCACACTCTTTATCTCATGGCTGTTAGACGGGAGATGAAGCTACATTCTTCAATAGATTTGACAACATACAGGCAACTGAACAGACAGATCTCCAAATGCATGCGGCGGGACTTACGCAATTTCATTACAGCTTGTATTGAAGAAGCGATCGAGCGGAACCAAGGCTCCAAAGTCTTTACCAGAGATCTGTCTGCCAGAAAGAGCCAACTGTCAAAGCTGAGGACCGAGTGTGGCAGCATGGTTTCCAGGGCACCTGAGATTTTAAGTGAGATTGAGAGGTTCTATGGGCAGCTCAACACGTCATCGTTGGAGCCACACACAAGTGTGAGTAACGATCCAAGAGCGAGTCCTTAACGATCCAAGAGCGAGGCCCTTTTTACTGGAAATGAGGCATTCCATCTTAGTCCTCACGGGTGACAACGCATCTGCATTTTGATTCGCAAACGAGGATAGATGTAGATGTCTATGGGCCGCAGCAACCACTTACGATCAGGTGGACTGTGTGCTCGTTTGTCACCGTTATCCTATAAAAAAAAAGAGTCTTATCCGACACTATTCTGAAGATATCCCGGACGTCAGTCTGAGCGAGATTAGAATGGCTATCCAGCATCTTAAAAACAGCAAGGCCCCAGGCGTGGATGGAATTACAGCGGAGCTTCTGAAAGCGGGTGGAAAACCGGCACTTGAAGTCCTTCAGAGGCTCTTTAACTCCGTCCTCCATGGTGGCATTACACCGGAGGCGTGGAGCAGAAGTGTGATGGTCTTGTTCTCCAAAAAGGTGACAACGCTCTTTTGAAGAACTACAGACCGATTTCCCTTCTGAGCCGCGTCTACGTGCTGTTTTCGAGAGTCATTACGAATCGTCTCGCGCGCAGACTTGACGACTTCCAGCCTCCCGAACAAGCCTGTTTCCGAAAGGGCTTTAACACCATAGACCACATACATACCCTTCCGCAAGTTGTACAGAAGTCCGAGGAGTACAATTTGCCACTATGCCTGGCGTATGTGGACTATGAGAAAGCCTTTGATTCCGTCAAAATTTGGGCGGTGCTGCAGTCCCTTCAGCGGTGCCAAGTTGACTGTCGGTATATCGAAGTGCTGAAGTGAAGTACAGTAGGTCTACGATGGCTATCCGAGTACAGAACCAGAGTACGAAACCTATCCAATTGCAGAGAGGTGTAAGACAAGGTGACGTTATATCCCAGAAACTCTTCACCGCTGCATTGGAAGACGTTTTCAAGCTTCTGTACTGGAAAGGATACGGTATTAACATCAATGGCGAGTACATCACTCACCTTCGATTTGCCGACGATGTAATCTGTTACGGCCAGCAACTACCTATCCCAGGAGTAGGATCCTCCGCGGCCCATAGACGAAGAACCTACAAGCAGGTGCAGGTCGGGCGTCCTAACGCCAAGGGTGAAAAGTTTCTAATTACAATAAACAATCAGGGAGGAGCGTTCTATTTTATTAAACGGAGCTTACTTACCTCTATCTAAGGCGACTGGTCCCTCAGAATTCGGTCAGGTCGCATGTGGTTGTATAGTGCTAGGAAAGTAAGGGTCAGTGATGTGTATCTGGGTGTGGCTGGTAGTGTTATTGACCTTATTAGACCGTTACCCTCTGCAGCAGTTCGGACCTCAGCACCTCTCCACCTCACGTCACTTTCTTCGTTAGTCACGATGATAGTCCAGTAACTCGGTCGTACGATCAACTACCTTACAGAAGCCACGTTTCGCGTGGCCACAGTTATTTCTAGAGTATCAAATACCGCACTAGCTATTATTGTCGAATGCACTTATACAGATTCTGAATTAGACACAATAAGTCCCGGGTGAAGCTAATAAGAAAGGAATGCGCGTTACGTAAGTAAACCGTATATTTCCTAGAGGCGCGTGTCGTATTCCACTTCCGATTTCCCGACAAAAGAACGCGTGCTATCTATCGCATCGCTGAATTTGGACTCTTAATTTTTCTAGCGCGTTCTCGACACCCACCGTTTAACACGCTCGGACGAAATTCATCCCGTATCTCGCCGAGCCGAATGCCATCTAGCGTCGATGCTTGACATTAGCACTTTTGCGCGAACAAACCCCCGACCCGGACATAAGGATTTAGGTCCGCGAGCAAACCGGTCAGCGGGACAGGGTCGCGACGGCAAGTTGCAAGACCGAATCTACAACCAAACTAGGCCACCTTACGCACCCCATCAGATCTAGCAACCCTAACCAACGCCTCAAAATTACAGCCCCAACGTGGGCTAGCCGGAGGGTTGAACGGGATGCCCTTCCTGGACATCGCAGCACATAAATAAGTCCTATTCCTAGACAGAAGTCCGACGACCTCCTTCAAACACCTATCTGCGCTCCTATGATTAGTTCCGCAATCCGACCGGATCAGGTCTGCAAACAGAGACGCGACACGAAGCGGCCTAGAGGGACCTCCTAAGCTTCAGTGCAAAGAGCACCCCCAAATTCCCCATGAACGTCGTCTGTGGAGAGCCAAACGAAACGCACAGATAGTCCCTAGTATGAATTTTCAAACCAGTAGGCATAACCACACCATCCACCTATAATCATTTACCAAATGGTGCGACAGCTCATTTCCATCTGATAATCTACAAACCAGATAGCCCTTTAGGCAGGTAGTCCTATGCTCATATTTCAACTAATTTTTCAAAAGCATCAATGTTCAATTACAGAATTAATTAAAACAAAGCAATCACCGACGCACATAGGTCAACTTGACAAAGTAAACTAAACAATAAACATAAGAGACGGCCCTATTTCTCATTTCAAATAAATATCTTAGACAGTGCCAACAAATGTAAACCAAAAGAGAATTGACTCTTATTCCCTTCGGCACAAATAGGGTTATCTAATTTCAACCTTCCTTGTCACAAAGCAAAATGATTAAACACTATCACAAAACATATACATAATTTTCAAAATAGCGCGTCATTCAATTTCAAATGAATTCAAACTTTCCTTTCAGCAAACAGACGCAACAATCAAATACAATTACAAAGCATACGCACAAGCATTCAAAAGGGCACGCAATTTAATTTCAATTTTCTGTGCAACAACAAACACAGTGATCAAGTATATTTACAAAACATATGCAGCAGCATTTAAAGGAGTATCTTAAATTCAATTCTTTTATTCACAACCACTACAATATGAATTTCGCGGAAAATCCAAAAGCATTTTTATTTTTAATTTAAAGAATTTTTAACTAAGTGCTCGACCAAACCAAATCTGATACCCCTAGAGAGCGTGATTCAAATCTCCAGGGGGCCCTAATCTTCCCACCACCAAGTGGAGGCCACACCGCGTGAAACCGAGACTAATAGAGCGCAACCGCTAACAGTCGCCACTCGGGTTATACGCCCTCACTGAGGCCGTCGGCAACAGAACAGCTTGACAAGTGGACTGTTGATGGCTTAAGGTTCAGTGGAGGCGGCCGTGGTGGGAGCTAAGGCGGCAGCCAGCTAGGGCCGCCTCCATCAAATGGGAAACAGTGGTACACCAGTCGCGGCCACTCAGCTAACGGGAGTGAGAAGGGTCCAGCGGACTGATGAGTGGCCATGAAGTTCCTCTCCGCACGCTGAGGGGGGTGATGACACCCCCGCCCCTGGGGGAATTACCCCCCGACTGTTCGGGGGAGGGACCCCTTTCTAACCTAGGGGCCTGGTGGCTAGCCGCCGAGCGCCGAGCGTCGCCCGTCAGAGGGCGTGGCGGAGCGCCCCCGCCCGTGGGGGTCGAGGGCCTGGCAGCGCCCCGAGAGGAGACTCCGTTCGCACCCAGGCACAGTACGACATGGTGATTGCCCTGGCAATGCAGACAGGGCCGCCGGTGCGGACAGTCTCGCTGGAGGTGCCCTTCCAAACATGAGTAGCACCAGCGGTTATAGCGGTCATAGTTCGCCTCGTCGGAACTGGCTTACCTAATAATTTCGGGCAAGACGTTACCCGGTGATCAAATGCTCGACAATAGGAGCAGGGGGGGGGGGGGGGGTTGACAACGACTTGCCCGGCGGATTCCGCCTCTCACTGGGGACGGCTCGTAAGTCGTCGACGGTGCCCGCCTCGTGCTCGATCTGTCGGCACTGCTTCTCCAAAAACCGCAGCAGGTCATAGAAGGGCGGAATATAGGAGATCTCGTCCCCGCCTTACCTCTCCTCAAAATGTATTCTAAGGTCGAGAAGTAGGCGGGACAGCACGATGCGGAGCAACAAATAGGCCCATTCGCCCCCTGGTAAATCCAGCCGCCTCAACATATTACAGGCCACCAAGACTGGATCCAACAGGTCCGAACGTAGTCTGGCCCGGTCACTAAGCAGCGGGAGGCTCAGAAGCTGCTTAACATGTTCGTCCGCAATTCGCCGGACGTTCGTGTATCTTCTGGCTAGGAGGTCCCGAGCAGTCTGGTAGGCGTCATCCGACAATCTCAAATGGCCGACGACGCTCAGGGCCTCCCCCTTCAGGGAGGCCAGGAGGTACGCCATCTTCTGGCTCGGGGTCAAGTCACTCCGGGCGTCCACTAGGCTGTCGAAAATACTAACGAAGGTCAGCCATTCGGAAAGGACCCTGGAGAACCTTGGCAAGTCCAGAGTTGGGAGTCGTCCCAACAGCTCCGTCTGAGGCTGCTTCCGAAAGGACTCGGGCAGGCTACTCGTCCGAGCTTCACGCGCCTCCTCGGCATACCTGCCTTCAGCCGCGATCAACTCGTCCGTGAGCGAAAAGAACTGCTCGTAGTCTGCGAAGCAGGAGTCCAGGACTCCCTTTTCCACATCCGAATCCTCGAGCTCAGCGTAAGCCTCCTCCACTGCAGCCCCTCGAACAACGACCTGCTCGAACCGCTTCATCAAGTTATAGACCCTATCTGGTCGACCTATCAAAGCATGGGCGCTGGTGGCCCAGCGTAACTCAGTCCGCAGGCAACGGATTAGTATCTTGGGCGAGGACATCACCACCAAATACGAATTACGACGCGGCTCGAGCACAATTACAAAAATAACAAATAACAAATACAACAACAAATTAACAGTTAACAAATGCAGTTCCTATCAAATCGAGTTGAATAGAAATTATACAAATACGAATTACTACTTATCAAACCGAATACAAAAGTTAGTACAAAAGAAAAGACACAAACCAAATTACAAATAACAAATACTAGTGCGATCAAATCAAGTTAATTCAAATTGCGTAAATACAAATTACTACTCTTTAGTTCAAATACAAATTACAATACGAAAGATACATAAACGAAGATACACATCAACAAAAAATGATCAACAAAAATGCCTAGCTCGGAAATCGACCCTTCGATAAGTAATCCACTACAACTATCCGACAACGATAATTAACCGATTACGTAAAAATAACCATCTACCTACATGACGCAAAGTCCCGCTTGCTCACTAACCGGGCGCGGCTTTTCAAATTTATCCGCTAACAACAAACAAGCAAGCAACAAAAGAAAAGAATTTTATTATTACGTATATAATTAAAAAAAAATATTTTTACGTATTACGGACGGGCGTGATTGTAGACACAAAATTAAACCAATCAACCCAACGCTCCCTGCCACCAAAATTGTTTAATTTTTATCAAACAATATGGTCGGGATCGACCGGGAATAGATCCCGGAATCGCGCTCTGCTACCAAATGTTACGGCCGGAAACTACCTATCCCAGGAGTAGGATCCTCCGCGGCCCATAGACGAAGAACCTACAAGCAGGTGCAGGTCAGGCGTCCTAACGCCAAGGGTGAAAAGTTTCTAATTACAATAAACAATCAGGGGGGAGCGTTCTATTTTATTAAACGGAGCTTACTTACCTCTATCTAAGGCGACTGGTCCCTCAGAATTCGGTCAGGTCGCATGTGGTTGTATAGTGCTAGGAAAGTAAGGGTCAGTGATGTGTATCTGGGTGTGGCTGGTAGTGTTATTGACCTTATTAGACCGTTACCCTCTGCAGCAGTTCGGACCTCAGCACCTCTCCACCTCACGTCACTTTCTTCGTTAGTCACGATGATAGTCCAGTAACTCGGTCGTACGATCAACTACCTTACAGAAGCCACGTTTCGCGTGGCCACAGTTATTTCTAGAGTATCAAATACCGCACTAGCTATTATTGTCGAATGCACTTATACAGATTCTGAATTAGACACAATAAGTCCCGGGTGAAGCTAACAAGAAAGGAATGCGCGTTACGTATGGTAAACCGTATATTTCCTAGATGCGCGTGTCGTATTCCGCTTCCGACTTCCCGACAAAAGAACGCGTGCTATCTATCGCATCGCTGAATTTGGACTCTTAATTTTTCTAACGCGTTCTAGACACCCACCGTTCAACACGCTCGAACGAACTTCATCCCGTATCACGCCGAGCCGAATGCCATCTAGCGTCGATGCTTGACATTAGCGCTTTTGCGCGAACATAGTCCTTATGGCAGAATCGCTGGAGGACCTAAGCACTATGATCAATGACCTCAATAGTGTCTCCCAACGGATAGGTCTTAAGATGAACATGGAAAAAACTAAGATTATGTTTAATGTCCATGTCACACCTATGCCGGTAGTTGTTGGGAGCACTAAGCTCGAAGTTGTTGACGAGTATGTTTACCTGGGACAAATAGTCCGACTAGGTAAGTCCAACTTCGACCGAGAGGTCAATCGACGGATTCAACTCGGCTGGGCAGCGTTCGGGAAACTACGACACATCTTCCCGTCAGACATTCCTCAAAACCTTAAAACGAAATTGTACAACCAGTGCGTGTTGCCAGTGATGATTTACGGATCTGAGACGTGGTCCTACACTGCTGGCCGTATGAAGAAGCTCAAGGTCGCTCAGCGAGTGTTTTTCTTTTAATTAAATAATCTGAGTGGGCAAGGAACCGTTTATTTTTCAAGTTGATTGTTTTATTTATTTAAACTTTTATACGCAAAAAATTGTATATAAGGCGGACTTAATGTCTAAAGGTATTCCCTCCCAGTCGACCAGTAGTAACTAATACTTAAAAAATGTTAACGAGGTATAGATAAACCATAATATATATATATATATATATATATATATATATATATATATGTATGTGTGTGTAAGAATGGATAATCTAGGGACCCATTTAGATACACACAAAAATTTTCATCAAAATCAGTTGAGCCGTTCTTGAGTTTTGTCGACACTAACAGACGGCAATTATTTTTTACATAATATAGAGATTTTATTATTTTGTATAATGTGATACCCCGACCAATCCCTCGCGATAGTGCGTTTTTCTTCGTTATTCAGAGACTATTATCTCATTAGTTATGAGAAATAAACTATATCTAAAAGAGCACATTATTAATGTTCGATATCCTATATCATCACATTTCACGTTATAATTTGTTTTTGTGTTATAAACATTTCAAATCTACTTTTAAAAAATGTCTAAAATTATTGATTGCATGCATCTGTTGCTAAACAACGCTCTTATTATTTGAGGATTACACTAATGGATAGATAATTAAAAATCTATGTTATTCACGTTTTATTTCAAAATATCGCTTTCTTTTTTAATTAAAATAATTCCAAAAATTATGTGAATTCTATAATAAAGGAGCGTGCGCATGGTACGGGCGTGGTATGGTATTATTTCGTACAAGTCGTTCCTCCGTGTTTCCCCGCAAACATTTATAATATTATAATATGGGTCCTACCTACTTACTTAACTTACGGCGTTGATAATATCATCCGAGTACAAGAAAGTGAGACTGGCGGAATGACTTATACGAATATATCTGACTCTTCACCAGTGCGTAATAATTTTAAACAATTGCACTATTTGTTTGAAAATTTTCACATAATTAATTTGTTTAATTTAGTAAATAGTTTAATAAATTCACTTATATATTTTATTCAATACATAACTTACCTAATAATAGATGGCTCCGTGGCGTAGTAGCTTAGCAATTGAGTTGCAGCCTTCAGGGCCGCGGGTTCGAATCCCGCACGCAACAAGAATTAATTTGTATGACCTACAGATAATAATTGTTCCGGGTCTGGATGTTTGTCCATGTGCAATTTGTTTGTAAACTGCCCTCACGATACAGTAAAAAATCCTAGTGTGGGGGAGGGTTACGTTTTGTTTAAAAAAAAAAAAACAATAAAAAAAATAATATGATATACTTGCCTAATAATATAATATATGATTATATTATTTGACTAGCCATCCGCCCCGGCGTCATGCGGGTAATTTCTGGATCTCGACAACAGTGCCACCTACCGGGTGCAAATATAAATCTAAACCGTCTAGGGACCCATTCAAACCCAAAGTTTTCAATTATAGTATTTAGTTATCGATACCCATCACATCCACGAAGTTTCACTAGCTAATTCAATTTGACTCTGTATAGGTACATACTTTCAAATAGTAAATGATAATAAAATTTACTTTGTTGTTTATATTTTACTTTCCTACTTTATCACTAACTGAATAACAGGTAACTCACGATCAGTCTAAAAAGTAAACGCCGCACAATGTTTATTATAGAGAACCATGAATACTTGTATTAGAATAAAAGATGAAAGTATTCATGGACGTTATTAGTATAGTCACTGAATTCATGATCAAAATTCTTTAGGGACTCTAAGCGTTCCTTTCTTTAAAATATTTTTTTTATTGATTGCCGTGTCTGTGCATTCTAGGATCTGTGATGTTTACTTATATTCGTAAGTTATTCGCCATATGGCGTTAGTATGAAGTAGCGGGGTGCGGCAAAGAGGAAACGAATGCTCAAGGTTATTTGGTCAGGAAAACGCTTCCGCACTGTCCTTTGTGGGTAGAATTTCATAAAATCCGTTCTTGGTAATTTTTAACATGCCAAAAAGAATTAGTTAATTAACAGTGGTAGAGTCACGTGGCAGCTTTTGCTGTCGCACGGACGGGCCGGCTCGAACCGGGGTGGTACCACGACCTCACAGAAATCCAGCGTGAAGTAGAGGTTTACCTCTGCGTTTCGCTTGGTGAGTGCAGGTGGCCGGAGGCCCTTTTTACTGGAAATGAGGCATTCCATCTTAGTCCTCACGGGTGACAGCGCATCTACATTTTGATTTGTAATAGAGGATAGATGTAGATGTCTATGGGCCGCAGCAACTAATTACCATCAGGTGGACTGTGTGCTCGTTTGTCACCCTTATTCTATAAAAAAAACCTATAAGGGCTATTGTTTGAAATTGAGAATTTTTTAAATTAACGCCCCCGCGTCCCACCTTGCGGGTGGAATTTTCAAGTCTAGGCCTTATGGTTCCAGAGATATCGTGATGAGTCAGTACATAGGTGGAAATCTCTTATATATATACAAACACAAATACATAAATCTACTTAAAGTATATATATACTAATATCATATATCTACATAATATTATATATCTATGCCATGATAAATAAGGAAAATATGTGATGATAGAATCATTCTTTAGGAAAAAGCGTTAATTCACACTTGCAATGACTTTCTAAAATGTTCACGAATTTGGTTTTTGAAAAGAAACTTGTTGGAAGTTTTTTTTAATATCATAAGGTATTTCGTTCTTTCGTTCCAGAGCCTTAGCCGTAAGAGTGAAAGAGTGGGACATATAACCAGTACGGTGTAAAGGCGTTAGCCACTTCAGATTATCCGAAGAACGGAGAAAACAATTATGAGAATTTCCTAGGCATTGAAATTTAATTTCAAGTACTACTCAGGAGTAAAGGATCGTTTAGAATAGTGAAATTGTTGTTTGTGCATTGAGTGGTAGTAAGATTTTTGTTAAATAACTAAAGTTAATAAAATATTATTATTATGTAATTAATTAAACTAACAAATTATAATTATTAAATAATCTTATTATTACATAAATATTTTTTGTTAAGTTTTTCGACCTCTTTAAATCGACAGAAATAATATTACTACGTAATAACATAATTATTTTATGAAAAATTAAACATTCGTGTACAAGTGCTTTGTGAAGATAGAAACGTGATTCATAACAACTAACACTATAAAAAAATCGTTAATATTACACTAAACCGTTATTTAAATTGTAGGTGTAGTGTACCTTGCAGATAATGAAACCGAGTAGAGTTAGTTATAAATACTTATATTTTAGTTCACGTTGAGCACACATTATGTAAATTCGTTTTTATTTTTATCTAATGAAAAACAAACTAAATCGAACAGTTGAAGCGCTCCGGAAATTGCCCGCCGAGATCTCAGTATATCATCATTATCATCATCATTACAGCATTTCATAAGTCCACTGCTGAACAAAGGCCTCCCCCAAGGAATGCCACAAAGCACGGTCCTGAGCCACCTGCATCCATCGACTTCCTGCATGTCTTACCAGGTCGTCACTCCATCTCGTGGGGGGTCGCCTTACACTTCGCCTACCGGTACGAGGCTGCAACTCAAGAGCCTTTCTTCCCCATCGGTTGTCGGTTCTTCGAGCTATATGGCCGGCCCACTGCCACTTCAGCATACTAATCCGTTGGTCTATGTCGGTTACTCTGGTTCTACTGCGGATATCCTCATTCCTAAGTTTATCCCGCAGAGAAACTCCGAGCATAGCCCTCTCCATAGCTCGCTGAGCGACCTTGAGCTTCCTCATACGGCCAGCAGTGAAGGACCACGTCTCAGATCCGTTAGTCATCACTGGCAACACGCACTGATTGTACAATTTCGTTTTAAAGTTTTGAGGTATGTCTAACGAGAAGATGTGTCGTAGCTTCCCGAACGCTGCCCAGCAGAGTTGAATCCGTCGATTGACCTCTCGGTCGAAGTTGAACTTACCTAGTCGGACTATTGTCCCAGGTAAACATACTCGTCAACAACTTCGAGCTTAGTGCTCCCAACAACTACCAGCATAGGTGTGACATGGACATTAAACATAATCTTTGTTTTGTATATGTTCATCTTAAGACCTATCCGTTGGGAGACACTATTGAGGTCATTGAGCATAGTGCTTATGTGCTTACGTGCTCCTCCAGCGATTCTGCCATAAGGACTATATCGTCGGCAAATCGAAGGTGAGTGATGTACTCGCCATTGATGTTAATACCGTATCCTTTCCAGTCCAGAAGATTGAAAACGTCATCCAATGCAGCGGTGAAGAGTTTCGGGGATATAACATCACCCTGCCTTACACCTCTCTGCATTTGGATAGGTTTCGTACTCTGGTTCTGTACTCGGATAGCCATCGTAGCCCTACTGTACAAGCACTTCAGCACTTCGATATACCGACAGTCATCTTGGCACCGCTGAAGGGACTGCAGCACCACCCATATTTAGACAGAATCAAAGGTTTTCTCATAGTTCACATACGCCAGGCATAGTGGCAAATTGTACTCCTCGGACTTCTGTACAACTTGCCGAAGGGTACGTATATGGTCTATGGTACTAAAGCCCTTTCGGAAACCGGTTTGTTCGGGAGGCTAGAAGTCGTCAAGTCTGCGTGCGAGACGATTCGTAATGACTCTCGAAAACAGCACGTAGACGCGGCTCAGAAGGGAAATCGGTCTGTAGTTCTTCAAGAGAACATTGTCAGCTTTCTTGAAGAACAATACCACCGCACTTCTACTCCACGCCTCCGGTGTCATCTCAGTATTCATTAGAGAGTAATATAATATCTTGACGCCGAGACATCTCCTACGTTGGAAGTACGATATACGTAGTTTATTCTAAAATTCTCCCCCCTTCAGTACTAATTTGCACGGTAATTGCGAGGAGTGATTTCTACACGCCATACTTCAAGACGGCGTCAGATCCCTAATACAACACAAATGTTGCCTTGGAGAACCGGCTAAAAGACTAAGACGTTATCTGAGATGTAATAAAGAGGTAAGAAAGTAAATACATCGTCAGAAATATCCAACCAAACTTTGAAAACATGTATAGGTACAGTACTATGGCCCCCTACCGCGAACAAATTTTAATGGAATCCACATAAATTCAACGCAGTATGACAAATCTTACAATTTACCGTTGGTGCTAATCGAATTTTAATAGATAAGTAAGCCAAGAAAGCTAAAAACTCGTTTTATTATACAAATCACTACTATGCAGATCCTAGATGACAACTTTCACCTAAATAGTGATGCCCCAAGCATGTAAATTGTCAATAGCCGGGGATTGGCGCCAGATCACAGCTCTTTTGCATCCTGATTATTTTGCCATTCAAATGTTACAGAAAAAAATAACTTTAGAACGAATGTGCGATAAAAAAACAAGGTTACTTACTGGCTACTAAATAAAATCCAGCGAAATATAAAAATATTTCTAGTTATTTCGGTGATTGACTTTTCGTCTTCTTTAGTAATATGTACTGTGTAAATTTTAATATCTTTACGTAACTTAATGCATGTTAAAAACATGAGAAATGATATATATATATATATATATATATATATATATATATATATATATATATATATATATATATATATATATATATATATATATATATATATATATATATATATATATATATATATATATATATATATATATTGTAACAGCAAAAACGGATGGAAATATATTAGAACTTAATACCTATTTTGACTGTTCTGTTACTTTGCTAAGTTGGTTCTTAGATACGCAGGGAATGCAGATGGAGGATAAAGAATTATCGTATGCCACCATTATAGCCGATATATTAGATACACGACCATCGATCACTAATAAAAACTAGATACACAATCAGTGACTAAAAATGTCCTTACCGAATGAGCGCCCACTCGAACATCTGGGTGCGCTTTTAATTTGTACGTAGCTTTGTGAATACAACTTTAGGCAATGTGTTTAAGGTTGAATTTACATTAATGTATATTTATATATATATAATTATATAATATATAAAATATAGTATATAATATATAAAAATATATAGTATATATTTATATAATATATAACTAGAATTACGTCTAAACAATTGGCGACAGTTTTTAGAGGAATTTTGCATGGGATTGTGTATCTAGTTTTTTATTAGTGATCGATGTACTCGACATATATATATAAGCTCTCACGTCTGACACTTAGTAGAGCCATGCTGCAGCTTTATTTGTAGTATAGTTGTAGCACGAATATGGCGGCACGATCAGGGAAGGACCATGTTCTCGCAGAATACCAGGGTAAAATAGCAGCTTCATGCTGCTGTGTTTCGTATGGTCAGTGTAAAGAACCGGAGACCCTTTTTACTGGAAACGAGGCATTCCAGCTTAGTCCTCACGGCTAACAACGCATCTACATTTTAATTTGTAATCGAAGATAGATTTATATGTCTATGGGCAACAGTAACCGCTTACCATCAGGTGGATTGTGTGCTCGTTTGTCACCCTATCCTATAAAAAAAAACTGAGTAATAAGCAGAGACTACGGGCTTCCATTTGGCACAGTTGGATTTTACGTGGTAGAGCCATGCTGCAGCTATATTAATAGTATAGTTGTAGCACGAATGGGTCGGCTCGACCGGGGAAGGACCACAAATGGCAGCTTGACACTGCTGTGTTTCGTATGGTGAGTGTAGAGAACCGGAGACCCTTTTTACTGGAAAAGAGGCATTCCGTCTTAGTCCGTCGTCATCTGAATTTTGATTATTGAGGATAAATGTGCTACAACTAATATAACTGCAGTGCGGCTCTGCCATGTACCTATAAATTAATCATTATTTTTACTGCGCATAAGAGTAAATATGTACATGCACGTCCAATACATAATCTATTTATTCGGAGTAGGTAAATAAAACACATAATTTTGAAATAACTTTAAAGGAAACCATAACTAATACATTGTTTACCAAGTCGGAGTGGAATCTACGAGTATAACCGGTTCAGGTGTTTACAGTTAGCGATACACTCTTTTCTTAGTTCTTCAATGAAATGGACTAGCACGAGTACATCGGGTACGGACCTGTTTATGTATTCAATACTTACTTAATTATAAAAGCAAAACTTAGAAAAATAAAGGAATAGACATTTAGTTTTAATAATAATAATAATGTCCTCCAGACCGAATTTCGGCCACGGCGGCCAGTCTCAACGGAGACTAGCCATCGGCGCAGGACAGGATTATAGTGCCCAAGTGTATGCGCAAGCACAGGTGCACTCTCTATTCCCTCACTCTCATTCTCATAGCCCGATGGGACGGTAAACCGACACGACCGGAGAGAGGTCAGGCGCAGGACCAACGGCTTTACGTGCTTTCCGAGGCACTGGGGTGAAACACCGCCAACTTCCTGACTCCGGGCAGCTACTGAGAATTTCTTGATGGAAAAACTCAATAACTGATTTTTTGGCCCGACCCGGGATTCGAACCCGGGACCTCATGATCAGTAGTCGCACTACTACAACCACTAGACCAACGAGGCAGTTAATAATATATACCTATTGTGAAAATTCATAGCGCCGTCTTTTGTTTGCGATTTTTCGCGGCTACGGGTTCGTATCACGCAGGCTTTGTATGGCTTAAAAATAATAGTCCTGGATCCGGATGTAGGTATGTTCATGTGCAATTTATGTACGTAAAACGACTTCACCATACAGAAAAGAATCACTTGTTCACGTGGAGAAGCAATGCTACGGCTATATTATGATTGTACTCGTAGCACGAATGTGTCGGCTTGACCGGGCAAGGACCACGCTCTCATAGAATGCCAGCGTAAAATAACAGTTTGATTCTACTTTATTTTGTGTGGTGAGTGTAGAGAACCGGAAATTCTTTTTTGCTGGAAACAAGGCATTTCATCTTCGTCCTCAGGGGTCTGCATTTCGATTCTTAATCTATCAAAAACCCCACAGTACGACAAACTTATTAAGAATATAACTGCGCACTTTTTTATGCTTCATAACGACTTTTAGTAGTTCATAACGATTAAAATAGCTATAATACGTATAATATCGAAATGTCTCAATTGCGCAGTAAATAATAGTGCAATTAGTGCACGTACAAACACCGGTATCAACTCGGGCTAAACTATTTTTCTATAGAAGTGAGGATGACGATCGAGAACACGGTTCACCTGATGGCTACCCATAGAGACCTACATCTATCCACGATTACATGGAATGCGCACGAGCGCATTCATGTAATCGTGGATACGAATTAAAGCTGCCTCAGGATGAGCAGATGGAATATTGAGGACATTCACTATCCTTTTGTGATTCTATGCAAAGAATATATATATGCGATCCAAGTGTCAATTTGTAGCGGTTGTACAACAGCAATTTCCTTACCTTAGTATTAAAAGAGAACGTAAGATCCGGTAATGGTATGGATATGGCTGTTATTTTTTTTTTTACTTAAATGAAATGCTTTGGTACCAGTAAAAAAGCTGGCCAGTTCTCAACACTTCGTACGTATTGTGTGTGAGCGTATTCCTTCCTCGGTCGATCCGTGCTCCGTGCTGCAGTTTTAAGACAGTGCTGCGCGGCTCTACCAAGCGACCGGGGCAAAGGTTGTACCTTTATCCGTCCTATTGTTGGGCAGAAGTTTCCTTAAATCATTGAGAAGAAGCTTCCTTTAATTTTGACAGGGTTATGTAATATAAAGATAATAATAGTAACTAGCCCGCCGCCATGCTACAATGCATGTTGATAGACTTTACACGTCGAAGGAAATATTTAATTTTTTTATGCATCTCAACTTACGATAATACTGACATTGAATAGGATAAAATAATTTTTATTTAATTTTTAATTACTAGCTGGTACCCGGCACGTTGCTGCCACAAAAAAATAAAAAATAAATATCAGATATAGTTATATCGCCAAGCGTTACATTAGTTTGTTGGCATTCTTTCTTAGATCACAGACGCATCTGCATTTTGATTCATAATCGAGGATGAATGAGATGAGAGATAGAAGTCTTGCTAATTTTCTCTCTTGTTCATTTTTTGTTTGAAAACTTTCAATGTCAAAGTTGAAACAAATGTTTTATTCCAAAAGTAAGGTTTCATTCTAAGGTTCAAAAAGTGAGACCCCTATAGGTAACCGACATAAAATCCGGGGTTATTGCTTTTTTCTATTATGTGCCACAGCATCCATCTACCATCAGGTGAAATGTGTGCTTGTACATCCCCTTTACTGCTGTAAAAAAGGAGACTCTCCGGTTGGTATTAGACCTTAAGTCTGCGGCGTGGTAATTACGTACCTACTCTGAATTTTTTAAATATTTAATACAAATAAATTAAGAAGAAAATGATGTTAATCGGTTTTAAATACGTTGCGGTTAATTAAGTTTTTATTACTTAAGAAATAATAAAAACTTAATTTTTATCAATCGTTTCGTCTTTAATTGCGTTATGAAATGTTTATTTTTAACTATACTAATTTCACTAGTAATATTTGAGATTTTATTTCCTCGTTTTTGACGGTTACGTAATTTATTGGTTAGGTACGGTACTATAGCAGTTACGTCCTGGGTCCTGGATTTGAAAATGAGAAGAAGGAAAATATGTTGTACCCTATACGAACTTTGTTTGTTAAGATACTAAACTAAGCTAAACCTACTATTTATTGTAGTAATCCCACTATATTAAGGACCCTAATTAATAATTTTAAAAGTAGACGAAACTATATATATTTACATAAGCGAAGTGTCACTGACTGACTGACTCATCACGAGACCTCTAAAACTATACACCCGATTGACTTGAAATTTAGTATAGTCCCTAATTATGCAGTGTAGACGCTCACTAAGAACGGATTTTACAAAAGTCCCATCGAAAAAAATAGATTCCGTAATAAAATATTATTGTGCGCCCAGCGGAGCGAGCGGGTAACAGCTAGCATTTAACAAAGGCTGACTACGGCGTGAGGTCGCCGAGCCGTGCAATGGTCGTAAGAGGATTCACTACCCCATATCATCTTTACCTTTTTACATGGTAGAGCCATGCTGCAGCTATATTAGTAGTATAGTTGTAGCACGAATGGGTCGGCTCGACCAGGAAAGGACCACGTTCTCACAGGATACCAGCGTAAAATAGCACGAAACACAGCAATGTTAAATTGCTGTGTTTCGTATGGTGAGTGTACCGGCGAGAACCGGAGACACTTTTTACTGGAAACGAGGCATTACATCTTAGTCCTCACGGGTGACAACGCATCTGCATTTGAATTCGTAATTGAGGATAGATGTAGATGTCTATAGGCCACAGCAACCACTTACTATCAGGTGGACTGTGTGCTCGTTTGTCACCCTATCCTATAAAAAACGAGATGGGCTGATGAACCATCTTCCTCATAACAGCTCACAATAATAAAAAAAACTGTGATTGCGATCCCGTCTGCAATTTGTGGCAATTGTGGCGATTTATGCGAGAGGCCAAAGTTCAGTGGAAGGTTTATAAAGGCTCAAAGCAGCTAGAATTTTCCATTAAAAATAAAACATCATTATACTTTTTTTTTCATAGGATAAGGGTGACAAACGAGCACACAGTCCACCTGATGGTAAGTGGTTGCTGCGGCCCATAGACATCTACATCTATCCTCTATTACAAATCAAAATATAGATGCGTTGTCACCTGTGAGGACTAAGATGGAATGCCTCATTTCCAGTAAAAAGGGCCTCCGGCCACCTGCACTCACCAAGCGAAACGCAGAGGTAAACCTCTACTTCACGCTGGTTTTCTGTGAGGTCGTGGTACCACCCCGGTTCGACCCGGCTCATCCGTACGACAGCAAAAGCTGCCGCGTGGCTCTACCACTGTTAGAACTTACTTAATGACGATTCGTAAGTCGTAATTGCGTGGAAATCATCGACTAATAAAAAAAAAACAAATTATCATGTATTACAGTATCACATTTATTAGTAGAATATAAAGTGTACGAGTATATGTTTTTTCTTCTTCTAATCCTAAATTTATTTATATTATTAATATTTATGCAATTGAAACATGTTTTAGCCGCGTAAGGTGCGCTGAGTCATTATGCAATTATTAAGTTTTTTTTACCATGCGGTAGGGTTCTTTGCGTTACAAACATAATTCACTTATAAAATTTTCGCGCATGAACCGTACAATTATTTTATACAATTTTTATAAATCAACTATTAAACGAGCTTGGTGTCCACCAGCGGTCATTTCGAAACGAAGAAAGCTACACCACATACCTACTCGTAATCTATATCTTAAACTCCTAAGAACTAAGACGGAATGTCACATAATATATAAGTATAATGTATTTTACACGGTAGAGCAACGCTGCAACTATATTATGGTTTTGTTTTGTTTGACTACGCTGTCACAAAATACCAGCGTAAAATAGCAGCTCTATACTGCTGTGTTTCATATGGTGAGTGTTGAGAAGCGGGAACCCGTTTTACTGGAAACGAGACATTCCATCTTAGTTGTCAGGGGTGACAACGCATCTGCGTTTTGATTCTTAATCGAGGATAAATGTAAATGTCTACGGACCACAGCATCCACTTGCCATCAGGTGTACTGTGTACTCGTTTGTCACCCTTATTCTATAAAAAAAATGCAACCATGCCCTTCAATCGGGAGCACAATCTGCTTACCGTTGAAAATAAATTACTGGATATTTCTGGTATCTCGCGGACCTAACGGACCCGTAGGTTGAAGAGGAAACAAAATACTTAAATATTTTGATAATATACGTTACATAAATAATAACGTAATTATACAATAAAATACGTTACATATTTTTGAAATTTTAAATACTATATTAAAAGTAATATTAAATTGGTGCGTCTCTGATGCATTGCGGGTTCGTTAAACTGGTCATGACGTAAATTTTTTTACATGTAATTTTTTGCCATAGTGGTTTTCCCGCGTATTTCTTCACCAAGGTTTGTTTTTCAATTTTAGTGATGCAATACCGTCTGTTTACATACAATAGAATAAAAATACTACTCGTATGATTACTATTTTTGTATTTTGATTGTGTTGAATGATTATTATTAATCTATAAATAATCTACACCTGAACGGTACACTCGCTCCGACAGTCGGACACTAATTCCTGTTATGCGCGGTAGTATTAAAAGCAAGTACTAACAGGGGCATGTTTATCAGTGGCCGGTTTCGTCTATTTATATCCTGTATTTGTTACATGAATGTATTCTGAAGGATTCTAGTTAAGTTATGCTGTGAGTTGCTGGTTGTTTGAAAGCACTCATTAGGAATATAATAAGAGGTAATTTAATAAAATATCAATTAAGTAATAGTCCCATTTGCAAGAAATGCTAATGTATAAGAAACGTGAGTTTTAACGGTAATATCGAATTTTACTTACTCTAAGTTCGAAACAGGAGAAAACTCTGTAGACATAGTTTTTGTTGAAGTGATTTCTTTTTGGAATATAAATATTTGAAACCAGAAAATGAATATTGAAATGCCTAAATATATTTTTTGTAAAATCATTTTTTATGTACTTTAATACACCCAATCTTTGAGTTTAATAAAAATAATACGTTTATATATAATACACCCAATCTTTGAGTTTAATAAAAATAATACGTTTATATAAATTAAATTAAAATTAAATTTTGTGTGAGCCGACCTAAGCAATATGTTTCTTAAGATAAGCGATTTGCGTCGAAATCTTCATGTTTTAGGGTTATTTCAAGGGCGATATCGTGACGGTGTGAGCAGATTATTTGCAGAAAATTATAGCTTTAGAAAGATGACGTATTTATTTTGGACACTACAAAGCAAAATCATAATATTTAGTGACGGTTTTTTAGAGCGGAGACCCCTCCATAGCGTTATGTGTCAGAGTTATTTCATTTCTAGTGACACTAAAAGGAGACAAATATATACATACATATAAAGGATTTATCCTGCGAGAGAATGCGATAGAATACAATTTACACCTAATTTCCTGTTATCTTGTTCTCCTTTTTGTGCAGCGTTTTATAGACGATTAATATGACTTTTAACTGTAAAAATAAACAGTTAAAATTTAAAAATTAATTAAATAAACAAAATTAATCCTGTTGAATAAAAAAATATCTTAACCAATCGATTCATAACAATCCACGATTTCGTAACTTACCGTTTTATACTAAATTAGTCGTGCTTATGCGTCTATTTTACGTACCACCTTGAGAGTCAATCAATTTTTGTTCGATGAAATGACTTTGGCTATAGAATGAAGTAGATTTTACGCTTTTACAAAGCAATTTTGCTCGCATTTTTCTGAATGTTTCACTGTGAACTGCACACATGTTTTTTTATTTTATTTTACCTACCATCCATTTATTCAATATTACGATAATGTCAATGGCACGGCACGTAGGTACCTACTTGCATTACGCGCATTATATTATTATTACCTGCGAATTTTTTTATATTCTGTTAAGGTGACATGTAAATCTACGAGTATACTAATATAATACAGTGGTAGAGTTTTATTTGTTTGTTTAAACACGCATTTTGTATGTTATATCCTGATTCTTGAGGAATAGTATAGGCTATCTAGCATTAGGCTACACATTTCAGCTAGCCTTAAATATTAATTTTTGTTAAGCAAGTCAGAAGAATAAGTGCTTCCGAAATGATTAATCCGCGTGCGCTGAAAATTTTAAATTATAATTTGAACATCTATTAGTTTTACTTAAAAAACTTTTGATCGCATTGTACTTTAACATTTATAGTTTTGTTGTAAAATGATGTAGAATAAAAAAAAAAAGATTTTGCATTAAACCTTTAGATTGTGAATGTGGTCTTTCCAACATAGGACAAACTAAAATATCAATAAGAAAACCGAATAAATAAAAAAAATAATAAAAGAAAAAAAATTGCTGATGTGAAGAATCGACAGCGTAACCCAAGCCACTACATCGGATTTGACATACCAGAAATCCTCGCTAAAGAACACAGATTCCTTCGAATGATGATTCACGAGGCTATTGAAATCAAAACAACTAATTTCAATATAGAAGATGGCCATGTGCTTAGGAACCTTTAATTAATAAAATTAAATCCTAACCAACTATACAACTGCAAGACAACAAGACACTATAGACTCAATCTGCGTAGATCAGACTAAAAACGTGGTAGAGCCATGCTGCAGCTGTATTAGTAGTATAGTTGTAGCACGAATGGGTCGGCTCGACCGGGGAAGGACCACGCTCTCACAGAATACCAGCGTAAAATAGCAGCTTAACACTGCTGTGTTTCGTATGGTGAGTGTAGAGAACCGGATACCCTTTTTACTGGAAAAGAGGCATTCCATCTTAGTCCTCACGGGTGACAACGCATCTGCATTTTGATTCGCAAATGAGGATAGATGTAGATGTCTATCGGCCCCAGCAACCACTTACCGTTAGGTGGACTGTGCGCTCGTTTGTCACGCTATAATAAAAAAAAATTATATTTTGAAACTGAAGGTAGCCATGGTTAACTATGGGACGTCGAACACCTCAGCCCCCCCGTAACCATTGCTAAATACTCGAAACCTCGGGAATATAAAATAAGTTTATATGCGCAATAAGGTCATTAAAAACCAGTTTCGTTTAAATGTGTAGTGTTCGCGTAAACATATTTTTTTTACTTTTTTATATCTTATAATCATCACAAGCCATTTACTTTATCAGTATTTCGATTTCAAAAATAATCATTCTTTATCACTCCTGAGATTGCTTCCTATTTGTTTTTGAAATTTCATTAAAATTAGCCGCTATACCGAAGATTGGTCCGGACAAACATGCAAACACAGATAGACAAACAAAAAATGTTTATTTATGTTTTATTAGGCAAAACGCAAAAAAAATCCTCTAAGTTGAATAAAAGGCCCTTATTTCATTAATACATACAGACACTTCAATTTCATTTATAGCATGAATAGAGGAAACTTGCATGACTGAGAAATAAGAAAAAAAAATGTTTCGAAGACATGTGAAGTTCAACACGCATTGGGACAGCGCGATGGACATTTCCTTGTCCTAAAACCCTCTCGAAAATGAGAGGAGGCCTGTGCCCCTGTGGCCATGATGCTTCGCTTTGGCCGGCGGGTTGGAAATTCAGTTTTTGAAAATTTCTTTTATTTAGAATAGTTGTGATTTGAAACTCGATGAAACAAAATAGCTATACTAAAAATAGACAAACATACACATCTATAGGACTTAATCTGCGAGAGAATGAGATAGAATACAGTACACAGTGTTTCGTCTGATCTCGGTCTCAATAAATTAATAGGTAAAAAGCCGGCCAAGTGCGAGTCGGACTCGCACATAAAGGGTTCCATAACATCGTAAAACACGTTTCTAGTAGGGGAGCCCCCTTTAATTTTTAATATATTTTTATTATTATCATATATTGTTAAAGCGGCAACAAAAATACACATTCTGTGAAAATTTCACTTGTCTATCTATTAGCGATCTTGAGATATAGCCTGCTGACATACAGACTGATGGACAGGCGGACGGAGAACGGAGGCTTAGTAATATGATCCCGTTGGTTACCTTTGGGTATAGAACTCTAAAAATGAATTATAACTTTTTATTCATCATCATCTATTATCATTACAGCCCTTCACAACTTCACTGCTGCACAAAGGCCTCCTCCAAGGAATGCCACCAAGCACGGTCCTGAGCCACCTGCATCCATCGACTTATTTTTTCCTTCTTATTTTTTTATTTCTTCTTATATTAAACGTTACCCCACACTAGGATTTTCTCCAATATCGTGGAGGCAGTTTATAAACACAAATTGCACAAAGACAAACACCCAGACCCGGAATAATTATTTGTAGGCCATACAAATACTTGTTCCGTGCGGGATTCGAACCCGCGGCCCCCAGCGCAGCAACTCATTGCTAAGCCACTGCGCCACGGAGCTGTCAGTGAATATTGACTTCCTGCATATTGTGTCCTTTTTAGAGTTACGTATCTCCAAAGACAAAACTGAACCCTTATTGCTGTTGTTTATCTGTCAAGAATATTTTTCTCAGAAACTATTTTATTCATATGCATGCACACGAGCATTTTTTTTATAGAATAAGGGTGACAAACGAGCACACAGTCCACCTGATGGTAACCTGGGTTGCTGCGGCCCATAGATATCTACATCTGTCCTCTATTACAAATCAAAATGTAGATGCGTTGTCACCCGTGAGGACTAAGATGGAATGCCTCAGTCTCAGTAAAAAGGGCCTCCGGCCACCTGCACTCACCAAGCAAAATGCAGAGGTAAACCTCTACTTCGCGCTGGTTTTCTGAGAGGTCGTGGTACCACCCCGGTTCAAGCCGGCCCATCCGTGCGACAGCAAAAGCTGCCGCGTGGCTTCACCACTGTTAAAGCATGCGGCTCTCTTGATGGTAAGTGACTACCGCCACCCATGAATAACTGCAACACTAGGGGAATAAGGATCTCCTAAGTGTGCGCTGTTTGAGGATTAGCAGTGGTCCCAAGCAGCCGCCGGTACGACATACTCCACCGATCGTTGAGTCCGTATACTCCGTGATGTGTCGAGGTCACCGGCCCTTAGGTAGATTCTTGGCACTCAAGCGCGTTCCGTGCCTTATAAGTCAGTCGCGTGCGCGAGTGCTCTCTAACACTTCCCCCAACCCTTCGTAACGAAAGGAGTAGGCAGTGCGCCTAAGTGTTGCGGACACCCTTACTCGCTCCCATCCCGTTTCGAACGTCGCGCGTCGCTTACGTCACTCTGCCACGTTAGGAACGGATATAGATAGGCACTACACTATCACAACCAACCACCCAAAACAGTAGTAACAAATGTCGGAATGTCAGGCAAGGGGAGAGGGGAGCCCCCCCCCACCCCCGCGCGTTAGGAAACCCCCGGACCGTCCCGGGGTTTTGGATAGACCACTATGCATCAAGGACCTGTCGAACCCGGGGCGCTCGAGGATCGTCAGCTCCTTTAGCCACCCCCCCAAAATGAAGCCTTCAGTGCCGAAGAAGGAGAAACCCGCAACGAGCGCCGCGCTCACGCCCACCATGGCTAAAAGCACGAGTGGGCTGGAACCGACGCTCCTACCGCAGCGGGCTAAGAAATCGGCAAGGAGACATACGCCGCCGGAGACCGAAGCATCGCTTCATGAAAAGAGGCAATGCATCGGGTCACCTATATCATCCGGATCGTCATCATCATCGTCCTCGGCGGAGTCGAAAGAGGATGAAAGAGTCCCAACCAGGAAGGAAGCATTTAGGGCGCACAAATCGCCGCCCAAATCACCTTCACCACCGAAGCCAACCCCCCTACCTCAACCGGCCGCAGGAGCATGGACGCGACCGAGTTCGAGCAGGGAGGAGAGAAGTCCTACGGTTGGGATCCCACATCGTATGCCACCTTAGCGACCGCCGGACAGTTATCGGCACCCACCAACCCTTCCGGACTACCGCAAGACGACGGTGAAAGGCCGTCGACTAGTTACGCCCAACTGGCAGCGATGCCAGCAATACCAAGGCCACAGACAGCAGATGCCCCTCAATCCCAACAGGAGGAAGAGAAGGCACGCTATCCACCCATAGTAGTGGAGTGCCTCCCGAATTGGACGAGCCACTTTGAAATCCTAAACAAGAAGCTTGGACACCCTCTTAATGCCCGTCCATTTGGGAAGGGTGTTCACTCCACAGAGCTCGGACGAATTCCGGGCTATACAGAAATATCTCATTGAGATGACGGAAAGAGAACCATCGCTGTCCTGGTATTGCTACACTCCGGCGGAGGAGAAGCCCACCAAAGTGGGCATCCGGGGGCTGCCAGTGGGCACGGATACCGTCCAAATAACAGAGGCTATCAGGGCAAAGGGATTCTCCGTTACATACGTGAGAGCAATCCCGCCCCGTAGAGGTAGACCTGGATGCCTCTACTACGCACAGCTGTAACACCTAAGCCTAGAGAAGCTCAACCAACTGTATGCAGTCGACGAACTCCTTTTTATGAAAGAGGTCGTCATAGAAGCCTGGCAAGGAAGAGTGGGGCCGGATCAATGCCACCGCTGCCAGGCTTTTGGCCATGCATCTGCAAATTGCCACAGACCCGTGAAATGTGTCCACTGTGCAGGGGAACACTTAGCAAGCAATTGCCCACGGAGTAGAGATTAAGCACCCACATGCGCAAACTGCGCAAAGAACCATACCGCAAACGATCGACGCTGCCCAGTCCTGAGGAGGATTGCCAGGGAGCAGGGGATCACTCTGCCGGGACTACTGCCGGAAGCACCGCAGATGGTCCCTCAGAGTCGCCCGAGAGTTGAAATCCAAAAAGACGGGTGGGCAACCATCAGGGGGAGAGGGAGGCAAACCGCCCCCCCCCCCCACAACCGCACCACCCGCACAACCCGTACCTAAGGAAACGGTGGAACCTGCTGGTAGAGCCTCCAGTTGATTTTGGTAGTAAAAGCTCTGGGCAGTGTAGTCACCGCCTTGTCTGTGTCGAAGATGCCGAATCCGCAGTAAAACCCATTAGAACTGGCGTACCACAGGGCATATGTCTTTCGCCGATCCTGTACGCGGCTTATACTAATGACATCCCTACACTGGCAGGATACTTACGTGAATGGGAGGACGACGTAGAGCTGGCGCTATATGCGGACGATAGCGCCTACTTCACCTCGGCCAGAAGAGCCCATCTCGCCGCCCCCAAGATGCAGCACCTGCTGGACCTGCTGCCACCATGGCTGGATGAGTAGAGGATGGCTGTAAATGTTGGGAAGACGACCTCGCTCGCCGCTACCGGAATTTCCCGCCCCCGTTGACGCTGAGAGGCCAGGAGATTGCGTACAAGAAGGCCGTGAGCTATCTTGGGTGCCGGATTGACAGGATGTTGCGCATGACCGCGCACGTCGACATCGTCGTCCGCAATGCCAGATGTGCGCGGGCGATGCTCCGTCCAGTCCTGGCATCCAAATTACCACTGAAAACCAAGACAAAATTGTACAAAATGTACATAAGACCGAGGTTTACTTACGCCGCGCCGGCCTGGTACGCACTCCTGAGCGAACGGCAGAGGCAGCGACTTCAGGTTCAGCAGAACCTATCTCTACGGAATATCGTCGGTGCAGGTCGCTACGTCCGGAACGACGTCATAGCGGCCAACTTAATGATAGAGAGTATCCAAGACTTCGTGGTCCGGCTGGCGCGCGGCATGTTTGACCGCGCCGACAACGGACCGCATGAACACCTGAACAACTTCGCGCCGCTACACGCTCGGCCACCGGACGGGCGACCTCTACCAAGAGCACTCCTCTCTATAAAGATTAGAGAGTCGAGTAAATCCCTCAATGCCGCAGACAGGCCATCTTAGACGCCCAGGCCGAATTAGCCGCCTACAGGGCGACATACCCGACATGGCAAAAACTAAAACACCATAGGCCAAATTAGGCGCCTTTTTCAGGCATAGGCCGAATTTACCGCCTTTTTCAGGACATAGCCAATATTAAACGCTGTTTTAAGGCAAAAATGTTTTCACCATGCAGGGACCGGGCAATCAAACCCGGCTCCCACGACCGGTGCATAGTAATGCACCGCGAGGAGCTTCCGGGTAATGGGGTTAGCCCCGAGGCCCGAGACCTGCAGTATGCAGCAGTGCATACATGCAGAGGAAAAGGATACCAGGGGCATTCCAGAAGCGTTGCCGGCCTTTTAAAAAAGAGAAGCCTGGTTTCTTGAAGGTCCTTAAGTCGTATCGGTCCGGAAAAATCGCTGGTGGTGATTTATTCCACAAGAAAATTATGCGAGAAAGAAAACTTACGTAAATCACAAAACACACGCACACTCGTGGACCGCCACTCATCCAGATGGTATGGATGGTATCGCGAGTTTTGTCGATGTGAGATGGTAAAATTGTGCGGCTGGAATTAGTCCGAACAATTAGAGGTTAATTATATATTTATATAATATTTATTATATAATTAAATGTAAATGAACAGTGGTAGAGCCACGCGGCAGCTTTTGCTGTCGCACGGATGGGCCGGCTCGAACCGGGGTGGTACCACGACCTCACAGAAAACCAGCGTGAAGTAAAGATTTACCTCTGCGTTTCGCTTGGTGAGTGCAGGTGGCCGGAGGCCTTTTTTACTGGAAATGAGGCATTCCATCTTAGTCCTCACGGGTGACAACGCATCTACATTTTGATTTGTAATAGAGGATAGATGTAGATGTCTATGGGCCGCAGCAACCACTTACCATCAGGTGGACTGTGTGCTCGTTTGTCACCCTTTTCCTATAAAAAAAATGTAAACAGATAGAGGTATCAGGTTGAAATTAATATCAAATAGGTATTTAGGTCTTCCTTGAAAGTGTTAAAAAATTAAGCGTCTGAGTCAACGCAATTAAAAGATACGGCAATTAATGTCACATATTTTGACACTGGCAAACTCACCCATAAAAACCTATAAGGTACTTCCTTTTGACCTAGAGTCATGAAATATGGCAAAAAACAAGGTCTTACAGCAAATATAAAGAAAAAATATCCAAAACTCGTAAAGTGTAGTTTCGAATAAAATAACAATTGTATATAATCAGTCACAAACTCATTCATTAAAACCTTAACCTAAAATCATGAAAATTGGCTAAAAGCAAGGTACACGCACCCTGAAGTGAAGGAAAAATACAAAAAAAAACGTAAATTTGTAGTAATCTATATACATAAAAGAGAATGTCATGAGAGACTGGCTCATCTATCCAACTGCATCTATCATAAACCCCAAGCCGCTAGACGTATAAATCTGAAATTTGGACAGTAGCTGCCTGCTATAACGTAGGCGTCCATTAGGAAATAATTTTCGTAAATTCAACCCCTAATCAGGTGAAATAGAATGTTACATTTTGTATGAAACTTTTTATTTTTCGTGAAGATTGACTCGAAACTTACTTAAGGTACTCTGTAAATAAAATAAATGGGTTTGAATTTAGCGATTTTCCAAACAACCTTTTGGGATGAGGGGGGGGGGGGGGACGTGCTTTGTATAGCGACAAATTAATTAAAGGTTTTAAAAAATATTGTATTAAGACTCACCAGCCAAAAAGGCTAGACGTAAAAACTGAATAGACTTTCTGAAAGTACTTTGTAAATAAATCAAATAAAAACGTATTTTAAGATTTTTCAAAACAACCCCGTTCAAATTTGTATGGAGAAAAACTAATTATTCTATTTTTTCAATTTGAAAATTGATGCCTTACTTTTGATATAAAACCGGTTTTAAAACGAGGATGCACGTTGTATATGAAAAATATTGATATGAGACGTTGCTCGCATGAGTGATAGCTTGTATGACACGTTTAACGGGGCGATTTGTATGGTGTGCAAATATATATGTATGTATATATATACTATATATATATATATATATATATATATATATATATATATATATATATATATATATATATATATATATTACTTCACATTTACATGAAATATTATTAAATGATTATTGTAACTTGAAAAGTGGCACAATTACTTTTGGTTTAAAATAGTGAAATAGACATGTTTTCGAACTTTACAAAATCGCCCCTATTCAATCTTAAAATTTGAACCGATAAAAATTTGTATTTAGTTAAAAAAACTAAGATACACGTGTTTCAGTATTTGTGACAAATCTACCCTTAAGGGGCTACTCCTATCGAACGACCTTGAGCATTCGGTCGCCGCTGACTCTCGCTACAATATATCGCGTAAGAAATATGCAGGTCGCCACCTACTGTACGAGCGTAGTATTATTTTTTCAACATCAATAATTTTGTGATAGAAATGTTCAACTAAGGCTTTTCAAATTGTAAAAACCGCTCTAACAATCTGCCTTTTTTATAGAATAAGATTGATAAACGAGCACACCGTCCACCTGATGGTAAGTGGGTGCTGTGGCCAATAGACATCTACATTTATCCTCGATTAAGAATCAAAATGAAGATACGTTGTCACCCCGGAGGACTGAGATGGGATGCCTCGTTTTCAGTAAAAAGGGTCTCCGGTTCTCTACACTCACCATACGAAACGCAGCAGCATTAAGCTGCTATTAATGAGATGAAGCTGTAAGAGCCGCATAGGCTAACAGTACTTACACCAACGAAAATAGATTAAGCTGCTGTTTATGAAAGCGTGGTCCTACCTGGTCGAAACGACCCATTTGTGCTTCAGTCATAAAATAGCCTCTTCGTACTCCCGTACATTCTTCCTTAATAAATTATTTTCTGTCACAGCTGTAGGTACGCTTGTGAAACTCCTTCCCTCTACATATTCGTCGTGCTCAGCTCCTTTTTTCATTTAAAAAAATTTACTCAAAACTTATCACTTGGAACTTTTATATTCCCATCATATTTCGTGTCATCGTAGTGTGTTTTGATTTTTCTAACTTAATTGTATAATAATTTATGTACGTTTCCCTTCTAGCCATTGGTTGAGAACAATTCTATAGAGTAGGTATGTTTTATAAATGTTTCCTGAATAAAGAAATTATTATTATTATTATTCTTTGCGTAACAAGATTGACTGAAAGAATTCGTATCGAAATACTATCGAATTTTATAATAGCTTACATCCCCTATTTTACCGTTAGGGGTGGATTATCTAAATATACTCAAATACGTGTTACTAAGTTTCTACTCGCAAGCTTATGCTATTGATGTCAATATAAAAAAAATATAAAATATAGAATAAAATTACAGGGTATGAGGCCTTCATCTTAGTCGTTAGAGAAGACAACGTATCTGCAACCTTCTTTGTTTTAATTGGCTGCAGGGGTTCATGGACTACACCTTACTGTCCACCTGATGATGGCTACTGCATTTCGTTTGTCACTTCAGGTTTATAAAAACAATATATATATATATAGCAGTCTACACACTTCATACTGCGAATGAGCCTCCTTTCATTTCTTAGAAGGTTTTAGGATAGGAATAAGTCCACCTTACTTACTGCTCCAATGCGTTTTGGCAAACTCTACATTTCCTGCAAGATTGTTTTGTAATTTATCAGATCTTGTGACATACAAGGTTTCATAAAATATAACTTTGGGAGAAAAACGGCTTAATTTTGATTCGACCAGGATCTCTCGAATGCTTATATTATAAGTCGAGTAAATTGTTCTGATCTGTTTTAGACATACTGAATAAAAATTTATATATTTTTTAAAGTTATTTAAAATTCTGATTTGATAAAGCACGCAAACGAACGATAACAAAAAACTTGATAAACAAAATTAAGTATTTAATACAAAGGAGATGTTTTATTACACGATCGTTTTTTAATAAAAAAGGTAGGTATCAAAGGAGCGCGGACCTTGAGAATATTTTATTTTAATTTATAATACACAATAACATAATATGATAATTTATAAACAATTTAATTAGTCGTTAGGATTTCACCAAGGCCATTCAATTATAATAATTAGTTATATAAAAAACATAATTATTGAAATTCAGATAAAATACATTTATAACGTATTTTTATTTGATAAGAAATTCAAAAAAATAACGTTTGGAAACTATTTATTTATTATTGCAAACGTTTTATAATTATTCATCAATTTACTTACATATTACACAATATTGTAAGAATCAGCATACGAAATATAATGCGATTAGTAATATATAATGCAATCTTTAAATAATTTATTTCAAAATATTTTACTAAATTAAAACCAGTTCTTCTTTTGGCGACCTACCCACTGGCTCACCGCTTGCGCTGGTTGTTTGTGAGAAAATGTGTATATATAATGTAGTCCCTATATTTAATTCACAAGTACATAAATAATACCGTCTTAATAGGTACTTAAAAACTAATTAATGGTAATATTTAAAATGTAGAAAACTTGTCCAGAAAAACTTACTTATCGTTGCAAACAAATACTGGTTGATTCTGGTCCCATTCTGCCACATAAATTTCGATAGTAAAAAATTCATCTCACTTTTTAACTTGTACTGTGTCACTGTTTAAATGTAATTCATCCAGACACTGTGGTGTCTTCAATCGGACTGGTTGAGGCGGTAGATGAGTAGCCGCTCGCATCTTTAAAAAAAAACATGCGCTTATTTAATGTGCGTCGTTTTTTCACACCACTATTGTTCTTGAACGTGGAAGTAAATTGATTGGCAAAAAATGCTATGTGTACTACTAACTTTTGTAAAAATAAAAATAAACCACATCAAATATATTTCATGACGCTATCTTGACTGAGTTAACTGTAAAGTCGTTATGTATATGACTGTTATAGAAATTTTCATATCATGATCGTAATTATTTTGTTAGTCATTGTTTCTATGTGATATATATTTCTGAAATTAAATAGTAAATACGTTCCTTTATGCTTTTCTTTTGCAAAAATAATTTAATGATAATTGTATGGACATAGATTTGCATATTATTTCAGTGGCTTTGTGTTTGTGGAAAATGAAATATGGAAACACACCTATACTAAAATATTTATTAACATTAAAACTATAAGTTTGCAACAAATACTCGTTACATAATAAATAATAGTCAGTCACTATTGTTCTTTTTAAAATAGTGAAGTTTTTTAAATCTTCTTTTTAATTATCCAAGTCCCTAAAAGTTTCATCATAATCATTACAGGCTTTGGCTTGACCACTTGCTGAACATAGGCCTCCTCCAAGGAATGCATGTTATCACTTTATATAGGGGAGGGGGGGGGGGGGTATATAGAGATTCGTGAGGATATATCGTGTTATTCCATTTAATAATTAATGCCAGTCCTTTTCTTGTAGCCCAAACGTTTTGTAATGCAGCGGTAAAGAATTTCGGAGACATAACTTCACTCTGTTTTGCACATTTCTGTAGCTGGATAGGTATCATACTCTGACTTTGTACTCAAACAGCAATCGTAGCCTATTTGTGCAATCACTGCAGTACTTCGATATACCGACAGTCAACCTGGCACCGCTGCAAACACCAGCACCGTCCAAATTTAGAGGAAATCAAAGAATTTCCCAACAGAGATTTATTTCAGTACTAGATGTCCCTCGCGACTTCGCCTGCGTAGAATTTACTAAAATTTCAAGGGTTTTAATTTTTTTGCGCGGAACCCTGATTCTTTTTCTAAAATAAGAGTATCCTAATTACTCCTTATAACATCAGCTGTCTGCCAGTGTAAGTCCCGTCAAAATCAGCCGTTTCGGAGATTAGCCAGAACAAACAGAAAGACAGAAAAAAATGTTAAAAGTTCTTTTTTGTCATTAGTACCGTAAATACTTTCATATGCATTTAGTAAAAAGCTGTCATTTTAACATTACAAACAGACACTTCAATTTTATTTATTTGTATAGATTAATCATTATGTATTCATGCATTCTATAGAATAAACAATTATTCATGAAAGCAAATAATTGCTATTTTAGAATGAAAGTTGCAAATTGAAATCGAATATCGTGTACCAAACTAAAAATATATAGAGTATATATATATATATATATATATATATATATATATATATATATATATATATATAGATGTATGTATATATATATATATATATATATGTGTGTATATATATAGAGTAGTCAAAATAATTTATTTCTACGTAGAGTATTATATTTGCCAGTTGATTTAGTGAGCCACTGTTTCACATTACCATTCTGTAGGATTTGAGTTCCATGTTCTCGAAAGGCGGCGGAAGGAATCAAATCAGAAGCAGCGTCTCCCTAATAATAACTTAAATAAAACTGCGGTTGCCAACGGACGGACGATTACACTGACGGATTTCTAGACAATAAAGGAGTCATAATACTTGGCAAAGTCTAGCCAAGGTGCGTATGGTGAAGAAATATATAGCGAGGAAATCTCCATTTTTTTATAGGATAAGGGTGACAAACGAGCACACAGTCCACCTGATGGCAAGTGGTTGCTGCGGCCCATAGACATCTACATCTATCCTCTATTACAAATCAAAATGTAGATGCGTTGTCACCCGTGAGGACTAAGATGGAATGCCTCATTTCCAGTAAAAAGGGCCTCCGGCCACCTGCACTCACCAAGCGAAACGCAGAGGTAAACCTCTACTTCATGCTGGTTTTCTGTGAGGTCGTGGTACCACCCCGGTTCGAGCCGGCCCATCCGTGCGACAGCAAAAGCTGCCGCGTGGCTCTACCACTGTTAAAAATCCATGTCATGTCCATGCCAGATATATAAAATATTTTATGGAAATTTGAATTTCATCAACACACACTCGAACATCGCAGCAGATTAACAGTTCCATAACCCTCTCTGATATGAGAGGAGGAGGAGAGAGAGGAGAGCAGTGGGATGTATACAGACTTTGTATACTTTAAGTCAGTCAACAGGGCCTTATTTGTTCGTAAACAAGAGACACCAAATGCATTCATTACATTTATTCTATAATACTAATTGATATTTTAAAATTTTAAAACTACTCAGTTACTTTATTTAAATAAATAACATTAAACATTTCTAGAACGATCTAGACAAAAACAAACAAGTAATCTAACTATATTAGTTTTAAAAGGTTGCACATATTCATAGCGCGTGCGACGTAATAGGTCAAGTGCATTCATTAGCATCGCTTTTGTATTGATAAACATTAGTTTGTAATCAAACCGTTCGGCGTAGTAAATTCGCCGAGATTTGAATTCTTTATTAGGTTCAGGTTTTTGTTCGTATTATATGTGTGCCAAATGCCACTCTACGATCTGCACAATTTCATAAATATTTTTTTTATTTCAACGTTCACATATTTAAAAAAAAAATTGAAGTAGACCTTACCAGAATCAATAAATTTCAATAATCTAAAAGAAATTTGCATAGTGAAACGCTATTCTATAGAATAATTAAAGGAAAAAGTGCAAAACGTCTGCAACTACAAATCACTTGTAAACATTATTTAACCTCATTGATAATTTCCGTTTTAAGGTTTAATAGTGTACATGTTATATAATAGGTCTATTAATTAGTAGGTATATTATTTTATTATGTATGTCAGTAGAATGGTAAAAACTAAGAATTACGCACATCTTTATATATACAGGGTTATTTTTAAAAGAGTAGCCAATTTTTACACTTACGTTCAAATTAATGTATAAATAATGATATACCGTTATTGCAGTTTTTTTTTTCAAAATACGAGTAAATAAGGCTTCTAGTTTTATTTGACATTATCCCAATTTTTTTGAATGTGATTTATGGGCAACTACGTTTTTGCCCACCGATCGACACTTACGAATGTGTGCGTGCGCAATAAAGTCAGTTAAAATAAACCTAGCAAGCAAACATCATAGCAAAGTGGCGAAGCCATCAGCTTTGTAGCGATTTCTAACGGTTGCCGTTGAGCAATCAGTTTCAAAATAGGAGGTTCAGATGCCTGGGTGATCAGTAATCGATTGCTGAAAACAGAATTTAAAAATTCGAAACCGTTCTCGAGATAATCGTGGGACAGACGGACAGACGGACAGACGGACAGACATCGTGAAATCAATAAGTGACTTCGCAAGCTTCGCCACTTAATAACGATATACCGTTATTGCAGATTTTTTTTCAAAATACGAGTAAATAAGGTTTCTAGTTTTATTTGACATTATCCCAATTTTTTTAAATGTGATTTATGGGCAACTACGTTTTTGCCCACCGATCGACACTTACGAATGTGTGCGTGCGCAGTAAAATCAGTTAAAATAATGCATTACCGCGTATTTTGAATTTAAAAGATAAAAGGGACAGAATGTTTGAGATTTTTTTCAACAAATTTTTCTGCACCATTTGACTATATTACTTATTCTGCACCTTCTCTGCAAATTTGGCCGGTCATTGCAAAATAACCCTGTATGTAAAGCTTCTGTCCCTGTGTATGTGACTGAACTCCTAAACGGTTGGAACTAGACAGATTTTGATAAAATTTTGTGTGAGTGATTAAGGTTGATTCGAGAATGGTTTAGATTCACAATTGGAATCGCTAGGTGGCGCTGTCGAGATCCAGAAATCACCCGTGTGTATCGCTAGTATTTTTATATGACTGCGGAGGAACAAAAATTGGAACTTTACGTGAGGAGCGCACCAGGAGGCGAGCATGTGCATTAAAGGACACATTTGGGAAGCGAAGCGAAGCAAAGCGAAGCGAGTCAATTAAATTGTTCTAAATATAGTTAAAAAAAATTATCAAAGAAAATGTTTTGCAATAAATTTCATAATAATGTTTTATTTATAATAATGTCCCCCAGACCGAATTTCGGTCACATTAACCTATCACAACGGACTGTCCATCTGCGCAACCTAGACAGGATAACAGTGCGTGAGTGAGTGCGCAAGCATACGTGCACACTCTATTCCCGCAATCTTATAATCCAATGGGACAGAATTCCGACACGACCGGAAAGAGATCAGGCGCAGGACCAACGGCCTTACGTGCTTTCCGAGGCACGGGGTTAAACCCCGACAACTATCTGACTCCGGGCTGCTACATTAGTAGAAAAATTTCCTGTCAAGAAATTATTCTTGACAGGAAAATCCAATAATTGATTTTGGTTCCTCCCGGGATTCGAACCTGAGAGCTCATGATCACCAGTCGCTCTTTTGACGACTATACCAATGAGGTTGTCACCAACATATAAATAAATAAAATTGAAGTGTCTGTTTGTAATGTCAAAATAACAGCTTTTTACTAAAGGAGACGGTCCATTTCTGGCCCAGTCTATGTACAATATACCGTAAAAAAGAGAAAAATTCAGGGATTTTTTTAAAAATAAAATGAGAGAATAAATCAAAATAAATAACATGCAAAAAATAGAAATGCAGTCCCAAGTTTCTGATGATTTTACAAGATGGTGCCCTTCCAGTCATAAAAAAGTAAAAAAGTCACGGTTATTTGTCAAATGACATTTCTGTCAAATTATATTTTTATTTATTTCGAGCTTGGTTGTGTAGTTCAACCTAATGATTTACGTGAGATTTTGATTTCGTTGATATCGGATATCTGTATTCTGTAGAATCACATTTTGAATCAGTAAGCAGGTATGTACAAAAGAAAGATGTTTCCTTAAGCTATTAAACGCATTTGAATGACATGCTTCTATCTGTAGTCTGTTAATAACTATTAATTTCTACATAAGTTCATAATGGCTGCAAAATCTAAATATGATGTAATTTTCTTTCAATTCACCTGTTAAAATACGTTACACTGTTTAAAATGCGCTTCTGCAATATAGATAGTTTATTAAAATAAGATTGTTTGGTTCTAGATGGATGAAAATGCACCAATATGTCCACAGTGTTTTGCAAACGTATTACAAAAATTATCTGTCGGCACATATCTTGAAAATGAGCTGCAGTGCCCTAATGCCAATACTATCAGTATATTGTATGTTTGGTGTCAACGAAGACTGGGTAGCAGATAAGTTGTGACCCAATTAATTTCATCCCAACAAGACTCTGTTTTAATAAGAGGCCGTATCACATCTCGCCATCACTCGGGCAGAGCTTATTATACATATTATATACTGTTGGCGAGACAAGGGACAAGTTGTGATCAGTTGATTGCAGATTATTAATGCAGTTGCTCTTCTGCACAACAGACAGTGGGTTGCTGTGCCCACATAATAACCGTTGTTTGTTGGGCTCGGTACCAAAATTCTATAACCGCACCGGCCTCAATTATGGATGGCTTTTTAGTAAGAGAGGATTTTGAAGTAGGATAAATAAATAAAAAATTAAACTGTTTTATTTATGTTTAGTATCCAAAACATGATTGACTTAATGTTTCACTTTTTATAATTCATAGGACTGTTAACCTTTGTTATGACATTATCCAGGCTTCAAATCTCTGTCAATGCTCAAGGCATACTCTGACACGCTGAGGACCGATTATATGAAAATATTTGTACGCCGGAAACAGCAAAATATTTAGGATGCCAAATCTTTTGTAACAACTGTAATGTACCATATTATAACAAATAAATTATATTATCTATGATTGTACCCTAGCACTTCAGCAGCCAAGATAGACACATATACCTGAACAGAAATTAGTATTCAGGATTATTCTGTTTATCCACCTTAAAACAGCCACTCTAAGGTAAAATAAGTTAAATATATTCTATAAGATTAGTGCAATAAAGTAGTATCTCAGGGTGGATTTTTTAGGGCAGAGAAACGAAGTTACCCTCTATTAACATATAATCTCGGCTTTGAGCTATCTGTCACTAAATTGAGGTGAAGTGTGCATTAGTACACACTGATGAATGCAATGAAATAATTTTGTGCGCAGGCACCGTTGATTTATCTCAACAATATTCTTGTCTGGAATTTGGTAGTACTTTTAACATTTGTTTTTTCTTGAACTGCATTAATGATTTGCAAATATCAACAAGAACGTTAATGAGGGCATCCACGACTTTTTCTGCCACCAGGGCGGCGCCACTTTACAGTGAGGTAAAATATTTGACAGATTTCATAGCGGGGACGATAATTTCTTAGGAAAATGTAATATTTAAGGTTTCTTTCCGTATTATTAGTTATATTTTATATGAATTACATTAGAAATGAATAAACCAAACTATAAATATAACTAAAAGCCGATTTATTTTTAAAAAGAGTTATAAAGTGCAAAAAATTAAAAATCAAACCACTAACGCATTGTGTTGTGTATTAATATAATACTCAAGATAATGATAAACAATTATTTAAAACTAATTTCTCAATTAACTGACACTCTGTAACGAAAAACTTTACCTCAGTCGCAACTAGCGACATCTGGTGAGTGTAGGATTGTTAGCCCTCATTGTTTTAAGACCAAAAAAGCACACACACACAATCTATAATACACTTTATTCGTGTTTTGATAAAAAAATACAACTTTTTTGCCCTACTTTTCTACTAGTTTCGAGAGATTTTAGCAATTTTACATCATAATCTACCTGATAGGCTATAGGTTATATTAGTATATCACAGACTAACTGGTAGATTCTACCCGAGAGTATATTTCAGAGATGACAGCTAACGTCGAATCAAAACGACAGCAATCCGCCATTAGTGTTGCATTTATTGGTGAGAATAAAATATTAATTGCACTGAAATTAAGGCAAATTCGTAGATTTGAATTATAAGAAGTGGTTTAATATTTTATTTTAATTTATTTCCATACTAGTACAAAACTAGGCCTACGCTTCATACAATTTTGGACCGTCTCCTTTGACAATTGAAAGTATATTCGGTACTTATAACAAAAACAAAACCTTAAAAATTTTTGTCTCTCTGTCTGTCGGTTTGTTCCGGCTAATCTCCGAAATGGCTCGATCGATTTTGACGGGACTTTCACTGGCAGATATATGAATATGTACATACCCACATAGTCATGTATAGACATAGCGTCACGTCTGTCTTCCGAGAGAAGGCACACATAGTGCAAAAAACAGCTAGCTACTCGGACTCGGACTACGCTTAATCAAAAAAATATGAAATTTGTGAAAGTAGGTGGCTAGACAATCACCTACATAATCACAAACTCAATATTTCTATTAGTCGTCTTTTACGTCATGCTACAAGTAAACACAGTTGGCACATTATTTCTTTGATAATAATCCCTAAGGATAAGGTGATCGCTGCCATGCTGTTTCTAATGTCTTCATACCAAATGCATAAAATAATATGTTGTAAATTAATTTTATTTAAATAAAAGTTCCGCTGGGTTTCTTGCTGGTTCTTCCTAGGACAGAGGTTTTCTACCGATTTAAAAAGGAAGACGTACTCAATTCGACTGTATGTTTTTTATTTGGGTTACCTCATAACTTTTTTCTGGGTGAACCGATTTCGATGATTCTTTTTTTAATTTGAAAGCTGGTGCTTCTCATGTGGTCCCTTATAAATATGGTTCAGGTCTGACCAATAGTTTTTGAGTTATTCTTAATATATTATATTGAAGACGGTTGTACAATTTTTTTAATTTTAAATTATTTCCAAACGAGTCGTAAATTAAAAGTAAAAAATTATTTTCAATAAGTATTCTTGCAATCTATATTGAATTAAAATTATTATATTCTATTATATAAGATAATACCCACATAAACATGGGACATATAAGTCCCTAATCAACCAGACCAACATAGAACAATACGTATTAAAATCCATCAGTAAAACAACTATGAAACTTACACCCACGGAGTATGAACCTACTTTTTACCACGTTTTTATTAAGTCACTTTCTTGTTTGTCTGTCTGTCGTTCCGGGTGGAATCTTGCAACTCAAATTTCGAGCACTTTCCGATGAGCTACTCTTTAAATTTTGAACATAGCACATAATTGGGTGACAATGTATATATATATATATAAAAAATATCCTAACTTCAATAGAGAAGATGGGTGCTACCATCTGCTTGGGATCCCATAATTAATAAAATCACTAGCCACTGCATCAACTTGCCATCAGGTGGACTGTGTTCGTTTTGACACCCTTATCTATATAAATAAAATGATACAAGTTCGCAGTTGTGCGCGCATCACGGAAAAAGCTACTGGATAGATTTCATTTAGGTTTTCCAAATTATATTTCTTAGACAGTTGGCCCTTATGTAAATATTGCGATATCTTCATTTAATATAAAGTTATTAAAGTTTTAAGAAGCAACGGTTTTTATAAGCACTACGTGTTAGTGATGTGTGTTGTCATACCGCGGAGAAGATCGAAAACTTTGTTAATATATTGTGGAGCGCCACCATTAATGCCTGGTACATGGCAACATTAATTACCACTAGAGCCCTCTAGTATCGAGTAGCAGAAATAGGAGAGTCAAGATCCTTCTAGCATTTTCCATGAAAGAACTTTCTAGAACTATCGACACCTAGTCAGTCGGGACCGGTATGTACTCGAATATTCTAGATGTTTCAGCAGTAGAAGGTTCTGAAAATTATCTGAGGCCCTATATATCTAACGCCGGTATAAACTGAATAAAAAACCAATACGGTTTTCGTCGGGGTAGATCAGCTGGTGATCTTCTGGTCTACCTGACCCATAGATGGGCGGAGGCAGTAGAATCCAAGGGGGAGGCGTTGGCCGTTAGTCTGGACATTGCGAAGGCCTTCGATCGGGTTTGGCACAAAGCGCTTCTTTCGAAGCTCCCTTCCTATGGGCTTCCCGAGAAATTGTGCAATTGGATCACCAGCTTCCTTGCAGATCGGAGCATCAAGGTCGTTGTAGACTGTGCATGTTCTGACTACAAGCCTATTAACGCTGGTGTTCCACAAGGCTGTGTGCTATCACAAACGCTGTTTCTTCTGCATATCAATGATATGTTGCTAACCGGTAGCATTCATTGTTATGCGGATGACAGCACTGGTGATGCTCTATACACCGGTCGTGCCAATATTTCTCGGGAAAACGTCGCCGAGTATCGGAACAAACTTGTGTCTGAAGTCGAGTCATTGGCGCTGCGAAGATATGTTGCATCTCTTTGCATTTTCTTTCGCATTTACCACGGGGAGTGCTCTGAAGAATTGTTCGGAGTAATCCCAGCCGCTAAATTTCACGAACGCACATCGCGGCAGAACTCCCGATACCATCCACACCATCTGGATGATTGGCGGTCCACCACTGTGCGATTTAGAAGATGTTTTCTTCCTCGCACAACTTCCTTGTGGAATAGTTTACCACCAGCGATTTTTACGGGCCGATACGACTTATGGACCTTTAAGAAAAGAGCCTACTCCTTTTTAAAAGGCCGGCAACGCATCTGCAATTCCCTCCCTTGTGTTGCGGTTGTTCATGGGCGGCGGTAGTCACTTACCATCAGGTGAGCCGCATGCTCGTTTGCCCCCTCTCCTATAAAAAAGAACTGCGACCCGTTCTATGCCCCCTTTTCCCTAAAGGAAGTCGCTTCCGATTCGGCAGAAAGGCCATACAGGCCAAAGCCAGTGCCACAGGTGGTGTTTAGTGTGTAAGACACTTCTTCAAAGTGAGTCCCACATAATCAGCATTCACCACCTCCCTCCCCCGCTTCCGGAAGGTAGTCCTTGCTTTGGGTGCAAAAAAAGTGACCCGATCAGTGTTGATTTGGCGATACAAGCGAATACTTCGAAGCGATACAACTGCGAACTAAAGTGATCAGTAGTACAATTGTGTTTTGCTATTAGTGTGGTTTTAAGTTGTAATTAGTGTTCTGTAATTAAAGTGTCAATTTTGGTAATTAACTCGGCAGTTTTTATTGTCTCGAACCCCAAGCTCGTAACAATATCAAGCTACGCGGACGTGGCTATCAGCTAGTTCTATATAAAATTAAAGAAAATATTCAACTGTAGACCAGTAACAGTCTGTTGTAAAGAATAATAGCATTATGTTAGATATAATGGCCTTTCACTATTTTGAAGTGGTAAAATGTGATGATAATTGAACAATGCCCTCATACGAATATGTTAAGGAATTCGTTATGGGTTCTGTGTCATCGATGTGTGCTTTGTGCTGTTGGCCGTGGGTTCTAAACAATTGTTTTAAATTGTTTAGAACTCAAGTGTTTTAAATTTGAGGGTACCCAATAATAGAAAAGATTGAAGAGATTTCATAATATACTAATATAAAACAAAGCTATTTGTACAGCTAACATCTTATCAGTCATCTAGCGAATGACTGACACGTTGGTCTATTAGTCGTAGCGCGGCTCCTAATCATGCGGTCGCGGGTTCGGTTTTTTGTCAGGGTCTATTAAGTATGAAATTTTCGCTAGCAGCTCGGTGTCAGGAAGTTGACATTGTTTCACCTCTGCACCCAGGAAACCACGTAAACCCGTTTGTCCTGCGGCTTATCTATTTCTGGTCATATCGGATTGGCGTCTTGACGACTATAAGGGAATATAGATTAGAGTACACCTGTACTTGCCACCATGCACTATGAGCCTGCCTTGCGCAGATGGCTAGTCTCAAATTTGGTCTAATTTGATCTTTAAATTAATCTAGAAAACATTTGAGATATTTGCGCTCCCAGATCACACAGTACAATCTTTTTACAAATCGGTTCATAGTAATGTTATAATACACAACATCGTCGCAAAATAACATTCCATCACGTTATTTCTACGGGTAATGCCAGAGAGATTTTATCACCACCGATAGATGGCGGTGTTAAAATATCCACTACCCCATATCATCCCGTGGGTGTTGTAATAGGCGATAGAAGGAAAAAATCAGGAGATTGGCAGCAGCGTCTTCCTAATACCGACTTAAAATAAAATAAAATTGCGGTTCCAACCCACTTGCCTAGATTGACAAGTATAGCAAGTATCTCCTCTATGAGACAATCTATAAGGGAGACCCGTGTTCGGCAGTGGATTTTAATAAGTAATTTAAGGTTGTAACGTTGAGGGGATAAATGGCTCTACAACCGACTTCAAAAAAGGAGGAGGTTCGCAATTCGACTATTTTTATGTATGTTAGCTCAGAACTTTTTTCTAGGCGAACCGATTTTGATCATTCTTCTTTTATTTGAAAACTGTTCCTTCTCTTATCTTTTTGTTATAGGATAAAGGTGACAAGCGAGCACACAGTCCACCTGATGGTAAGTGGTTCCTGTGGCCCATACACATGGACTGGCGTTGTCAGCCGTGAGGACGAAGATAGAATGCCTCTTTTCCAATTAAAAGGGTCTCCGGTTCTCTGCACTCACCATACGAAACACAGCAACACTAAGCTGCTATTTTACACTGGTATTCTGTGAGAGTGTGGTCCTTCTCCGGTCGAGCCGACCAATTCGTGCTACTACTATACCACTAATAGAGCTACAGCATGGCTCTACCGCGTGTAAATTGATTGAAAAATATTCTCATATGGTCCCATATAAATTTGATCAAAATCTGACCAGTAGTTATGGAATTATCATTAATAATGCGTATTTAATTGGCTTCGACTACATTGATGACGTTCTCATTTTATTTATATTAAAATTTATATTGAAGAACAAAATTTGAAATTTTACCACTTGTGTTAAGGTGAAAACAATAAAGTGTAAATAAATAAATAAAACCCATTTAGCATACGCCTGTAGATGAGAAAGCTCAGACGCTCAGATGAGAAGCCTGCGCCCCCTTTTCCCTAAAAGAGATCGCTTCCGATTCGGCAGAAAGGCCACACAAGCCAATGCCAGTTTCACAGGTGGTGTTTAGTGGGTAGGCACTTAGGTTTCGCAGTGAGTCCCACATAATCACGACAGCCGGCTGTCGTGGTATGCTTAGAGCATTCACCACCTCCCTCCCCCGCTTCATGGAAGGTAAGCCTTTTCATTGCCTCTGGGCGCAAAAAAAAAATGAGAGCGTTAAGTGTGACTCCAGTACTCCAATTGCCAATCCATTTACCAAGCGTTGCGATCGAGGTAAATGCTCCTATTGCTGGGAAATTGAAGTAGGGCCTATTACTGTCTACTTACCGTTATCGTTACAGCCTATTAAAGTCCACTGCTAAACATAGGCCTCCTCTTTAGATAGACTCATTGCCTCATTTTCCATATTTGCCACGCTTGGCAAGCGGGTTGGTAACCGAAGTTTATTTTTATTTTCAGTCGTTATTAGCAAGACGCTACTCCCTATCTCATGATTTGTTCCCCTCTATCGCATCTTACTACTCCCACGGGATAATATGGGCTAGTGGATATATATACAAACAGTGGTAGAGCCACGCGGCAGCTTTTGCTGTCGCACGGATGGGCCGGCTCGAACCGGGGTGGTACCACGACCTCACAGAAAACCAGCGTGAAGTAGAGGTTTACCTCTGCGTTTCGCTTGGTGAGTGCAGGTAGCCGGAGGCCCTTTTTACTGGAAATGAGGCATTCCATCTTAGTCCTCATGGGTGACAACGCATCTACATTTTGATTTGTAATAGAGGATAGATGTAGATGTCTATGGGCCGCAGCGACCACTTACCATCAGGTGGACTGTGTGCTCGTTTGTCACCCTTATCCTATAAAAAAAAATACACCGCAAAAAAATATACACACGGTAAACTGTATACTTACACGATCCATAATATGTTTTAACCGTATATTTTTTTTTTTCATTTATTTTCAATAAAATCATCATCGTCATCATCATTACAACCCTTCACATGTTCACTGCTGAACATAGGCCTCTCCTAAGAAACGTCACAAAGCAAGGTCCTGAGCCACTTGCATCCATGCGTATCTTATCTGTAATCTGTAATATAATGAATCATCGCGTTAAAGAAGCATTAAGCTAATTGTTTGTTAATTAAACATGTATAAAACACACTTGTTTGTCTACCTGATGACGAGTAATATGGTTAAGTATTATTCTGTGTCATGTGACAACCCAAATACTGATCAATATTTAAATAGCGTTTTATGACGTTTTTAAGTTTGTTTAGGAGATAATACTGCTGCAAAATATTAGTGCATTTTGCCAGGTCTATTAGGTTGAAAAAACACAGGTCACTTCATCTAGTGCGGGACCTCTTTACACTTTTCTTACCGGTACAAAGCCGCCACTCGAAACACTTTCTTCCCTATAGGTCCATTGACACTTTAACTTACTGATGTTGGACTATGTCAGAAACTTTTTTTACCTATCACCCAGAGGGTTTGGTGAAGACTGCGGACTTCCATTTGATGTTGACACACATGATGACATGGTCCTGACATACTCTCGCTTCTTTCACAATTCTTATATCTAAACATACATGCTCGACTGTTAAAGGTTATACTCAATATATCGCCAATTTGGTCAATAAACTTTCATCTAGAGCGTCCATTGTCAACTCTGCCAATTGCCAAACACATTTGCAGCTAAAAATTTGCTTTGCTCCTCTTTCCGATTTTTAATATCACAATGAAAGCATAACTGTACTGTCATAAAATGCGGTAGACAGTTTATTCCATCGTTCTATGCTTAATTGCGCATAAGTACTTCAAACATTTTTTGTGGTTTGAGATAATTTGTTTGTCCTAAGAATTAAATTCATATACGACGTAAGTCTTACGTGAGTCAAAACATTTTTTGGCGTATCGCACTTACAGAAAAAATATGACGGCACGTGCACCGTTGCAGGTGCGGCGGCGTCGGTCTAGCTAGACAGAATTCTTGTAAAAGACACGTGTACCGCACACCTGCGGCATTGCACCTGCGGTGCCGCCCGTCCTGCTTGTATAAAACGGATGGAGCGGCCACCGTTAAGGCAGTCTTGGCTCTGACGTGGAACGGTACGCTTGTCGTATTCCGTTACTAGTTTATCCTCAACTCGTTGTAAACGAATTAATTATTATTCCTAACTACAAAATTAGTCTCTGTACTATACTCAATTACCCTTTCTACAAATACAATAATAATAAATGTTAATATACTTATGTTTCTACATTTTTATATTAAACTAGCTATCCGCGCCGGCTTCGCACGGGTGATATCTGAATCTCGACAAAAGCGCCACCTAACGGGTCCAATTGTGAATCTAAACCCTCCAGGGACCCACTCAAATACGCATCAAAATCACTCGAGCCATTTTTGAGTCTTAGCGAGACTAACGGATAATTTATTTTTAGTTAAAGGGATTAGGAAAAACAAAGATCATTTTATAAATAAATAAACATTAACAAAAACAAAGATCATGTTTAATGTCCATGTCACACCTATTTCGGTAGTTGTTGGGAGCACTAAGCTCGAAGTTGTTGACGAGTATGTTAATTTGGGACAAATAGTCCGACTAGGTAAATCCAACTTCGACCGAGAGGTCAATCGACGGATTCAACTCGGCTGGGCAGCGTTCGGGAAATCACGACACATCTTCTCGTCAGGTATACCTCAACACTTGAAAACGAGTTAGATTGTCCAACCAGTGCGTATTGCCAGTGATGACCTATGGAACTGAGACGCGGTCTTTCACTGCTGGCCGTATGAGGACGCTCAAGGTCGCTCAGCGGGCTATGGAGAGGGCTATGCTCGGGGTTTCTCTGCGTGATTTTGCGTGAAAATTAGAAATGAGGATATCCACAGTAGAACCAGAATAACCGACATAGCCTAATAGATTAGTAAGCTGAAGTGGCAATGGGCCGGCCATATAGTTCGAAGACCCGACAACCGATGAGGAAAAAGGTTTTCGAGTGGCAGCCTCGTACCGGCAAGCAAAGTGTAGTGCGAATTCGCACTAGATGGAGTGACGACATGGTAAGACATGCAGGAAGTCTATAGATGCAGGTGGCTCAGGACCGTGCTTTGTGGCATTCCTTGGAGGAGGCCTATGTTCAGCAATGGACTTGTGATGGGATGTAATGATGATGATAGAGATAGCCGCCTGGCGGCTCAAAAGCATCAATCATCCTATTTTGTATCATGGGTGTCGTTAGACACGACTATGGAAAATGAAATCTCGTTTGAGTCAGAGTCAGACGTTAAATACCCAGACCGGCGACGGACAGCAACGTGAAAGGTGTGAGACATCTCTGTTACTGTGATCGGCAACCCGCCTGTCAAGCGTGACGATTAAAGCAAATCCTGGAAGAGATCACTTTCAGAGTGATATGACCGCGTGTTGTACATACATTTTTCTTCTGTATTTTGGTATACATTCATTCATTCATTGATTCATTACAGCCCTTCACGTCTACTGAAAATAGGCCTCCCCACGGAATGCCACAAAGCACGACCCTGACTCACCTGCAACCATCGACTTCCTGCATGACTTACCAGGTTGTCACTCCATCTAGTGGGGGACGACCTACACTTCGCCTTCCGGTACGACTGCTGAGCTGCTGCTGAGCAGCTGAGCTGCCACTCGAGAACCTTGCTTCCCCTTCGGTTGTCGTTTCTTCGAGCTTTTTTTATAGTATAGGGTGACAAACGAGCACACAGCCCATCTGATGGTAAGTTGTTGCTGTGGCCCATAGACATCTACATTTATCCTCGTTTGCGTATCAAAATGCAGATGCGTTGCCACCCGTAAGGACTAAGATGGAATGCCTCGTTTCCAGTAAAAAGGGTCTCCGGTTCTCACTCACCATACGAAACACAGCAGTGTTAAGCTGCTATTTTACGCTGGTATTCTGTGAGAGCGTGGTCCTTCCCCGGTTGAGTCGACCCATTCGTGCTACAACTATACTACTAATATAGCTGCAGCATGGCTCTACTAAAAGCTATATGGCCGACCCATTATCACTTCAGCTTACTAATCCGTTGGTATACTATGGCGGTCACTCTGGTTCTACTGTGGATATCCTCATTTATAAGTTGATCACGCAGAGAAACCCAGGGCGTAGCCTTTTCTATAGCTCACTAAGCAACCTAGGGCTTCCTCATACGGCCAGCAGTGTAGGACCACGTCTCAGATCCATAGGTCATCACTGGTAACACGCACTGGTTTCTTGGAGAAGATGTGTCGCAATCTCCCGAACGCTGCCCAGCCGAGTTGAAATTAATAATTAATACCGTATTATTTCCAGTCCAGGAGCTTGAAAACGTCTTCCAATGCAGCGGTGAAGAGTTTCGGGAATATTACGTCACCATGTCTGACATCTCTCTGCAGTTGGATAACTTTCGTACTCTGGTTCTGTACTCAGATAGCTATCGTAGCCCTACTGTACAAACACTTTAGCACTTCGATATACCGACAGTCAACTTGGCACCGTTGAAGTGACTTTAACACCGCCCAAATTTCGACGGAACAAAGGCTATGCAAAATCTAATAGTCCACATACACAAGATAAAAGATTGTACTTTTCCGTCTTCTGTACAATTTGCCGAATAGTGAATAGTGCTAAAGCCTTTGCCAAACCGGCTTGTTTGTGAGGCTGGAAGTCGTCGAGTCTGTGTGCGAGTCGATTCGTAATGACTCTTGAAAACAGCAAGTAGATGCGGCTCCGACGCAAAATGTTTACGGTGTTGGAGAGCCATTCTAATCTTATTCCGACTGACGTCCGAGATGTCCTCGGAATAGTGTAGGATAAGACTTGCTCTTGGATCGTTACTCACACTTGCCAAAACTCCTCAATCATCATAGAACCTCTCAATCTCACACAAAATTTTAGGTTTCCCGGAAAACACATTCGGTTTTCAGCTTCGACAGTTAACTCTTTCTGGCAGACAGATCTCTGGCAAAGACATTGGAGCCCTGGTACCGCTCGATCGCTTCTTCAATACGAGTTATATTGAAGTTGCGTAAGTCAAATCTGCTTAAGACTGAAGCTTCCATATATACTAAATCTATGAAAGCTTCATTTCCTGTCTAACAGCGGTGATATTAAGAGTGTGATCGGAGAGCTTTTGTGTTCTTCTGCGGTGGGATTTGCAGAACTTAGCTCCGACCGCATGGACAGTTTCGACGAGATTGTCATTCATATCGTCCACTGCATTGCAGTCTTCTAGGCACTGAATACGGTTTTGTAACTCAAGTTGAATATTTTCGGGGCTTTGGATTAGAGCACGAGGGGAAGGAGCATTGACTTCATTAGACGTGACCTCTCCAACTTAACGTGTAGATTCAGTGTGCCTCTCAGCATTCAATGATCGGCTATTCGTTATAATGAAGTCAATCTCATTTTTTATTGTGTCGTCTACTTTCTGTGGGGCCGCTTCTGTAAGAAAGAGTTTATCATAAAGAGTTCCTCTTTCTCCATGAAGTCAACCAGCTGCTAGACCCTTGGGTTGGGTTGCTCAAACCTAAAGTTTACCTAACTTCAGTCTACCGTTCTCTCTTGTGCCTAGTTTTGCGTTGAAGTTTCCCATTAACACAGTATAGTGGGTTTTAGAGAAATGCATGGCTCTAGGGATATCCTTCTACATTTCATCCACCTCCTCATCTGGATGTGCCGAGGTTGGTGCGTAAACCTGTATGACGTTCAACGAATATCGTTTTGTGATTCTGAGTATAAGGTACGCAGCTCTCGTCGTCGACACACTCCCAATCTTTCCAACATTGTTAACGAGCGACACGTGGGCGATAAATCCGACACCTCCATGGGACAGATAGTCGCCCTCCTGGTGATAGAACAAGTTGCCGGATTCAAGGATTACTGTGTCCTCATCCTCTCATCGGACCTTAGATAATCCTATAATATTCCAGCGTAACTTGTCTATCACTTCTTTTAGCTCCAGGATCTTCTTGTTAGCTCTCAGGGTGTCTGCGTGATATATATGCCAGGTCGAGTCGTCTTAGGTAGTTATAGAACCTCCACTGGATATTCTTAGCACCCCCTGCCACGCCGTTATAATGGTAGCCACCGCCGAGGACTGGGGTCTGTATCTTTGTAACTCTCGTCATGGGGAGTATATTGCCTTAGTTGCCACGCTTGGTGAGCCGGTTGGTAACCTCAGTTTTTTATTGTTATTTTGCTGTTTTCAGAAAGATGATGCTGCCCATCTTCGGTGTCAGTTGCCCTTTGTCGCTTCTTACGTCACCCACGGGAAGATATGAGGTAGTGGGTATTCTTACACACCACTACACGGCCTTTGGCACCCACTATCCCATTCTGGCTGTAACCATAATAAATCTTCAACGTGACAATGTCATGTTAAAAGTTTTATTACTATTTTATATCTGTCTCTATTTCATTTTATTCTTTTAGAACTAAACTATTAAGCCAACTAGTAGGGACTATACTTAAACTATAAAAACAAAATGGGTTACAAGAGAGAAATTTTATAATATGTAACTAGGTACTGTATATTATTTAGTAGTTAAGTATTTTTCCCGCTTAATGGTAGGTATATAATATTTTAGACGAAGATTGAAAAGCGCACTTACTTAAAAAAAAACTGTTCACTCTTGCCTCGTAAACATCCCCATATATTATGAATATACATATTATATATGATACAGTTTTGTTTAGTTTCATAATAAATAAGGTTTATCGACCAAATTGGCAATATATTGAAAATGGGCCAGATTAGATAGATTATGGATGTAAAGGAGGCGAGTAAAGTGTGTCAGGATCGTGCCAAATGGAAGTCCGTTGTTTTTGCCTACCCCTCTGGGTGACAGCGTGAGTGTTTATGTATGTATTATGTATGTATAATATGTAATAAATCCGGCACCGCTTTCAATTAATTTGTTGGTCTGTAGCATTCATAAAATAGGAGTCTATAAAATGTGGTGGGTACGAAATTAAATTCTTCGGCATAAAATGTGTAATTTATACAGCCTTATTAAATCTTATTGCTGCAAGACACTTAAGAGTGGGTATTAAGCCCGAAAACTTTGCGAATTCACCCTCGCGTCCCAGACGGAGACCGCGTAGCACGGCGGACAGCGGAACTACAACCGTAACTCGCTCGGGGTCAATGTGCGATCAAGCACAGCGTGATTGCGACGGTAAAACATACTTTTTCATTCTTTATTCTTCTAATCACCTTTGGAGGCTGTATGATGTGTGTATAATATTATAGTTCCTGGGTGACCGAACTTTGCTCCAAATTAGAAAAATTAATAATTTTCTGAAAACATTATCAAAGTACCAAATTTCACCTAAATCGTATCCAGGGCCCGTTTTCGAGAAAGCAGTTATGTACATATAAAATATACATCATCATCATTCATCATTACAGCCCTTCACAAGTCCACTGCTGAACATAGGCCACCCCCAAAGAATGCCACAAAGAATGGATGCGGGGACCGTGGTCCTGAGCCACCCGCATCCATCGACTTCCTGCATATCTTACCAGGTCGTCACTCCATCTAGTGGGGGGACGCCCTACACTTCGCCTGCCGGTACGAGGCTGCCACTCGAGAACCTTTCTTCCCCATCGGCTGTCGGTTCTTCGAGCTTTATGGCCGGCCCATTGCCACTTCAGCTTACTAATCCGTTGGGCTATGTCGGTCACTCTGGTTTTACTGCGGATATCCTCATTTCTCAGTTTATCACGCAGAGAAACTACGAGCATAGCCCTCTCCATAGCTTGCTGAGCGACCTTGAGCTTCCTCATCCGGCCAGCAGTTAAGGACCACGTCTCAGTTCCGTATGTCATCACTGCAAACACGGCAAAATATACATACTTAATGTTATTATTAGTTTTCCCATTTTAATCATTCATAAAAGTATTTAATAGTTTTGGTAGTATACGAGTATTATTAAGCAATGATTTTCTATAAAAATACGGTAATTAAACATTTTTCCACTTCAATATAAATTATTAAGAATAACTCAAAAACGAATAATATATGGGACTATATGTGAAGTAGGTACTAGCTTTTAAATAAAAAAGAATCATCGAAATCGATTTGCCAAGTTAAAAGTTATGAGGTAACACACACCGTCACTTTTCTACCGTCTCCTTTTTGAAGTCGGTAGAAAAGTACGCAAGGCACCATAAAATGTACGTAGCTCGGCAAATAATGATTTATTTTTGCCGATTTGTGCGGCATGTGGAATGTGAAATGTTAGAATACTAAAAAATAAAAATAATTTACACCTTTTTGCGAGATTCCGTACCCGCGCGCTCCGTCCTCGTTGACACAACTATTTCAACAACTCTCTTACCATTAAGCTAATTATAAGCTACCGTTATTTATGAAATCACGAATTATATTGCACGCGCAAATATAGTTTGGTCGCTAATGATTATTATAACTGATAACTAATAAAAATGTAAAAGTACTCCAACAAAGATAAGAAATATGCGTTAGATATTTTAACCAACCTGTCCACCAAGCGTGGTAACTGTAATAAAATCCCCCGAAAACAATTTTTGGGGCAGGCCTATGTTCTGCGGTGGGATTTTCATAGGTTATGTATTGTGTTCATGTGTGAATAGATATCATTGCCGCTATGAACACTTTTAATTTTCTACTTTATTTTTTAATTATTTCACTATTTATAAATTTTGAACGTACCAAGACCGATATATTTTTTTATAGGATAGGGTGACAAACAAGCACACAGTCCACCTGATGGTAAGAGGTTGCTGTGACTCATAGACATCTACATTTATTCTCAATAAAGAATCAAAATACAGATGCGTCGTCACCCGGGAGGACTAAGATAGAATGCCTCTTAACCAGTAAAATGGGTCTCCGGTTCTCTACACTCACCATACGAAACACAGCAGTGTCAATTGCCATTTTACGCTGGTATTCTGTGAGAGCGTGGTCCTGCCCCGGTCGAGCCGACCCATTCGTGCTACAACTATACTACTAATATAGCTGCAGCATGGCACTACAATGTAAAATCGAGATTAAACGAAACGCGTAATTGTTTATATATAAAATATTTAATATGAATAAAAATCAATTATTTAATTAAATTCACTACGATGATATAGAACATTTACTAATTTAATAGACAAATTAATATCTGTACAATAAATAATAAATAAATAAATAATCGTCTCTTCTCGTGGACTTTAACGGGCTGAAGAATAAAAAAGATATTATCTGTAATGTTGCCCAAACTGTTTAAATGCTTCTTTTCAGAATGGTACTTAAACATTATTTTATTATGTTACTTAACCATAAAAAAATTATGTCTGTAAATCGAAGTATACGTGAAACCACGCGAAAATTTATGTCAAAAATAATCGCTACGCAGTAAAACAATATATAGCTAGGTAACCCCGTGACCATGGGTGCTGTAAAGTACGCAAAACGTCGGGAACCTGTACATATCATACAATATAATAAATTCTAATATTTCCTGGAAATAACAAGTTCACGGGACTAAATAAAGGATGTTGAAGTCAAATTAGTGTTTTTAGATCTGTCTGTCTGTCCCAATGTCTGTATCCACGATTCATGAAATGGTGACATTAAATGAAATTTAACACGATTTGTTGACCATACAATTATATGACTTGACCAATCAATGAATAGAAATCGTTTGACGATATTAACAACTAAATTATGATAAGGTCATATTCTAAAATAGTTTATTTACGCATTTTAAGAAAATAATGTACCCGCGGGTAATAAATAAGGCCTAGCTAAAGGAAATATTAAATAAAATACTATTCTAAATAAATAATAGAAATTCTAAATAATCTGGTCTACAGATTTTGATAAAAATCACTGCTTTAGTACAGTTTCTATAAAGTAAGAAGGAAAAATTGTAACATTTGTCACAAAGAAAAACAAAATTAAGCATTCCTAAAAACCATCTATTAAACGTTCTTGTCACAATCCCCAAATTTAATCTCTTTCTTGCGGTAAAATACAATTAAATAAATTGAACACTAAAGTCCTCTTGCTTACCAATTTAGTAGTGAGGGTGGGATGGAACAGAATAACTTCTTGGTAAAGTACTTTGTATATTAGTATTTCATAACTGATTAACTTAACGTCTAACCCACGAATGCCCTTTCGTTTTTTTTGACTTAGTGGTCTTTTACAGTGACCGCAAGTCCCTGACATCACACGTTAATAAAGCTGGTCGGTAATCTTGACCAGTCCGAAATACAAATCCATGACCTTGACCTGTGCATTAACAGTGGTTTCGTGGTCCATGACTTTGACCATAGAAACCATTGATGCCAATCCTCAAGTCTAGAACTAACCGGTGACCTTGGTTTAGTTCAGACCATCCATGATCCAACAAAAGCACCAACTATTAACTTTGTGACATATCGATTCATTACCGTGATCGAGTTAAGTAAAGAGTGATCCATTACACTGACCACAACTCACAAATCCTTAATCTGGTTTGAAACAATGCACTTAAATACACAAACAACGGAAACAAACTAACAGTTTAAATTGAAACAATGCTTTTGTTGCTTACTATCTAAGTAATATCTAATTATCCACATACTCCATTTTACAAAGCGTCCTTTGTTTCCATTTATATTTCAATACTATACTAGTATAACGTGACAAGTTATCTCTTTAATTATCGACAGTTGTAATCGTGTCGGTATTAGTATTTTCATCGTTGGACGATTCACCACTATCTGAAGACATAGGTTTATTAAACGCAAGTCAGGGAAACATCTTATCAATAGCGACTATTGCTTCATGAGGTCTCCCCTTGCTCGTCAAAGGAGTGTCCTCAATAACAAACCTGTCATTAGGGAGCATCTTTTTAATTTTATAGGGCCCCTGACATTTTGCTTCTAACTTCTTATACTGTCCCTCAATGCCGGTTGCTGCACTAATTACTCTAGCCATTTGGCCTTCCTTAAAATTATGTCAGTTTTTCTATGTTTATCGAAATCTCCTTGTCTTTTACCTGTTGTTTCTGAATTCAGTCCCTAGCATCAGTCCGGATATTTTCTAAATCGATGGTAGTTCCCTCGTTAGTTCAGAAATTGCGCCCATTATTAGCCCTTTGGATGGGTTAACGGCAGTATAGCCATACAATATTGTCTTTTTGGCAACAGCGTTATAAATGTGCTTAATTGTGTGTGCCAGTAGTCTTAATAAAGGATTTGAACAGTACCTTGGTCAGTAATAAGACGAGTGGGTGTTCCAAAGTAACTGAAGACCTTTACACTTGTGGTCGACTTTGTATTGCGTACGGCAGTGAGGTTGATAAATTTTGTAAGTGTCAATTATTACAAGGATGTAAGTATTCCCACGCTTAGTTCTTATAAACGGCCCTAAGTGGTTCGCGTGAATGGTGTGGAAGGGCTTGTCATCCTTTGGGATGAGATGTAATTCACCTACCTTAGCACCCCCAGGTATTTTGTGATGAGCATATTCAAGGCATGCGAATACGTATTTCTTTACGAATTGTCGCATTTTTGGAAATCAATAGATCAATTCAATCCAAGCCAGCGTTTTGTCAGAGCCGAAGTGTCCAGTATCATCATGGTTATACTTTAGTATTTTCTATTTAACCCTTTTTGAAACCACCCAACGCTCAAGACTGTCACTTAAAATGCGATATACTCCGCCATTTTTAAGTTTATACATAGTTGTTAAGAATATTGGCAACCTCTTTAGTCTTAGGATCATTTAAAATATCACTTATCCTTTTTCCTTTTTATCCTCGTTTGATCGCTGTGCTGTAACAATCCAGTCTTCAACATTAACATTAAGGACATCTAGAACATGAGAGTCGTCGAAAACATTATCTACTGGGCCTCGGCTTAAGGCATCCACATGGGCCATTTTCACAGCTGGCAGGTACTCTATTTCGCAATCAAACTCCAATAATTTTACCCACTAACGAGCAATCCGTGGAATGAGATCGCGTTTAACTAGTGTACTACGTAAAGCGTCACAATCTGTTATAATTTTATTTATATCTTAGATTCCTAAGAGATAAACCCTGAATTTGGCCAGTGGTGCTATTACTGCAAGAGTCTCAAGTTCAAACGAATGTAGCTTTAGTTCATCACCGGTAGTTAGTCAGCTGTAATATGCGATGGGTTTGAACAATCCACATTCGACCTTTTAAAGAAGTATACCCGCTATGCCAAATTTGCTTGCATCGGTATGTAGCTGGATTTCCGCAGACGGGTTATAAATGGCTAAGACAGGCCGCTCAGTTAGAGCCCTTTTCAAACTCTCAAATGCCTCAATTTCATTTTTATACCATCTCCATTCAGAATCTTTTTTCAACAGCGATGTAAGGGTTTTCGCCATTAAAGCAAACCCCTTTACAAATCTCCTGAAAAAAACTAGCTAGGCCTAAAAATCTTCTGACCTCATGAACGTTCTGGGGTAATGGAAATTTGATGATTGTATTAGTATTTGAATAAACCGGTTTTACACCGTCAGATCTAACCTCATACCCGAGATAGTCAATTTTTTCGTAAAAGTATTTTTTTTAAAGGAGAGGGGGCAAACGGGCAAGCGGCTCACCTGATGGTAAGTGACTACCGCCGCCCATGAGCAACCGCAACACCAGGGAAATTGCAGATGCGTTGCCGGCCTTTTAAAAAGGAGTAGGCTCTTTTCTTAAAGGTCCCTAAGTCGTATCGGTCCGGAAAAATCGCTGTTAGTAAACTATTCCACAAGGAAGTTGTGCGAGGAAGAAAACATCTTCTAAATCGCACAGTGGTGGACCGTTAATCATCCAGATGGTGTGGATGGTATCGGGAGTTCTGCCGCGATGTGCGTTCGTGAAATTTGGCGGCTGGGATTACTCCGAACATTTCCTCAGAGCACTCCCCGTGGTAAATGCGAAAGAAAATGCAAAGAGATGCAACATATATTCGCAGCGCCAATGAGTCGAGACGATCGGAAAGAACTCAGTCGTCGACGATTCGAGCCGCTTTGCGCTGGATGCGGTCAAGTGGAAAGAGCTGTCACTGGGGACACAGTATTCCATGTGAGGCCGAACCTGCGCCTTGTAAAGTTGCAGGCGTTGTGCCGGCATGAAATACTGTCCCACTCTGCTGAGCACACCAAGCTTTTTAGAGGCCAATTTGGCATTCTCTTCCAAGTAACCACTAAACTGCACGTCACTCGATATGTCGACGCCGAGGATTCCGATACTGGCTGAGGCAACAAGGGGAGTACCTTGAAACTGAGGAGATACGACAAAGAGGTTCTTTTTAGCGGTAAACGCGCAAACTTGTGTCTTCTGAGGATTAAACTGGACTAGATTTAGTCGCCCTCAATCTGAGACTTTGTCCAGCAAAAACTTGACTTCAGACGAAAGTTTGTTCCGATACTCGGCGACGTTTTCCCGAGAAATATTGGCACGCCCGGTGTATAGCACCGGCCGTGCCAATATTTCTCGGGATATTTCTCGAGCATCACCAGTGCTGTCATCCGCATAGCAATGAATGCTACCGGCTTACAATATATCATTGATATGCAATATGCAGAAGAAACAGCGTTTTTTTTTATAGGATAATGGTGACAAACGAGCACACAGTCCACCTGATGTTTAGTGGTTGCTGCGGCCCATAGACATCTACATCTATCCTCTATTACAAATCAAAATGTAGATGCGTTGTCACCCGTTAGGACTAAGATGGAATGCCTCATTTCCAGTAAAAAGGGCCTCCGGCCACCTGCACTCACCAAGCGAAACGCAGAGGTAAACCTCTACTTCACGCTGGTTTTCTGTGAGGTCGTGGTACCACTCCGGTTCGAGCCGGCCCATCCGTGCGACAGCAAAAGCTGCCCCGTGGCTCTACCACTGTTAAAAGTTGCGTTGGTGATAGCACGCAGCCTTGTGGAAAACCAGCGTTGATAGGCTTGAAATCAGAGTATGCACCGTCTACTATGACCTTAATGCTCCGATCTGCAAGGAAACTGGTGATCCATTTGCACAATTTCTCGGGAAGCCCATAGGAAGGAAGCTTCGAAAGAAGCGTTTTGTGCCAGACCCGATCGAAGGCCTTCGCTATGTCCAAACTAACGGCTAATGCCTTCCCCTTGCGCTGTAAACCGCACATCCGGCATGGAGCACTCACACCGCGGGATGGTCGGCGGTGTATTCCTGTCATCAAGAGTCGAGTTGGACGACAAAAGGGAGCCTAAAAGGTCGGCTTTCTCTTTTGCGGCGTGGGCCAGCGAGTCGACCTCCCTGTGCAGAGATGGTAGTGATGGCAGAAATTCCCTTGGACAGCCTTGGCGAGAGAATAGAATGCACGGGTTCCCGAAGGAAGGCGAACTAATTTTTCGCCAATTCTGCCTATGTGCTCTGAGTTTGCCTTGGCAATAACTCTTTTGAAGGACCTGGAGGCAAAGTTATACTTCTTTTTAAGTATGCTGGTGTTTACATCCCGAGTCGCCGAAGCCGCAGCCCAGGCTTGATAACACTTCTGCTTACTGCGTAATGCAGTCTTACAGGAGCGACCAAACCAAGGCTGAGATCTGCCTCCGATGGGTACCACAGATGATGGAATAAATAGTTCCATTCCCTGTAGCACCACATCAGTGACAGAGTCAGCAACAGCACTGGGATCATCCTGCGAGAAGCAAACCAGCCCCCATGGGTACGAAGCACAGAAAGACCGCATTCCATCCCAGTCCGCCGACCTGTAATGCCAAACACGGCGGCAACCTGAAGAACGCAACCGCGAGGGGCGCGTGAGTGTCACCACACTCCAGATCAGACAATGGTCCGAAGAGCCAAGAGGAGCATCGACGGAAACCTGATATCCGTCCGGATGAGAGGTCAGCAGAAGGTCTAACAGGGAAGGTATATGATCCTGCACACCTGGAATCCGCGTAGACAACGTAACCAGTTGTGTCAGACCATATGCCAAGGCAAAGTCATAAACAGATCTCCCCGCATGATCGGTTAAACGTGAACCGAGCCATACGGTGTGGTGAGCGTTAAAATCGCCAAGGATCATGATGTTGTAGCAAGGCCATTTGGACGTAGTCGATGAGTCGGTCTGTTTCGGCATTACCGCTATGGGACCTATAGAGGCACCCGTAGACGCGCGGATGGTCGTCGCTGTCTACGCGTAGCCAAAGGATGAACAGGTCTGAACCTACAAGACTGCCGAGGCATCTAGAACAGATTTCCTCTCTGACGTATACGCAAACTCCAGCCCGAGGCACAAAGGAGTGCTCCAATTTGTACTCCGGGTAGGAGAGATACGAAGTATCAGCCGGAGAGGACACCTGCGTCTCGTTCAGAAAGATCAAGGCCTGCTTCGCCCTCTCGAGATGGTAGTGGACGGCGTTTAGGTTTGAGTGAAGTCCCCTGATGTAGCAGAAATTCACGGATAGCGTGGCAGGGGTCGCCTTGGTCTTGTTGCTCAGTTTGCCCTGAGCAGTTATTGTGTTGAGCGGAATTTTGCCCCCCCCTCCCCCCCATAGAATACGCGGCGCAGCCTAAGCACCCACGCTCAGGAGTGGAATAGCATGGTCGTGAATGCTCAGCCAGGGATTCTCCAGGGATGCTGGTACTCTCCTGGGGTAGTCTTTGATGTAATTCCGCTACCATGTTGATGGGAGGAGGGGGAGGGGGGAATTGCGCCTCCGGTCACCTGCACTCACCAGACGAAACGCGGAAGCAGAGCTAAACCTCTACTTCACGCCGGTATTCTGTGAGGTCGTGGTACTAACCCGGCTCGATTCGGCCCATACGTGCAACAGCAAAAGCTGCTGCGTGGCTCTACCGCCGTTATTTGCACTTGCATAGTTTTAGTGTTAAGCCACTTGCCTTTAACAGATCGAACATCTGTCGTAAACGACTAATGCCCTCGTCAAGTGATTTTGCCGTAATAAGTATATCGTCCATATACACTAATACATACGAACCTACGGGGGACTTTTGAACTATGTTGTTTGTTGAAACACTGATGGTGCATTAACGAGTCCAAATGGCATACGATTAAACTCGTATTGACCATCAGGTATTACGAATGCAGTTTTCTCGTGCGATTCTTCTTAAATGGGACTCTGATAATAGCCCGAGGCTAAATCTAATGATGTAAACAATAGACTGCCAGACAAAAGATCAAGCTGATCCTCAATCCTAGGAAGAGGGTAGTGTTTCCGCTTGGTTTTTATATTGTAATCTACACAAAACCTCTTTTCGCCCGACATATTGTTTAAACCAGTACAATAGGACTGGCAAATGGACATTGGAGTTCCCTTATTATGCCACTTTCTGGCATGTCTTGTACCATATCCCAAACGTGCAGTCGCTCAGAGTAAGAGAGTCTATACAGCCTATACACAACATGCACCGAATCCTCCAGATGAATTACCATTTCAGTTTCAGTAGTATAATCGAGGTTTTTAATGTTAGATGATTGTTAGATGAGAAACAATGTTTATACTCATTCAAAATTAATTTAAGAACATCTTACTCTTCTGGTGTTATACTACCACCTATAATTAATGTTGCTTCATCTGGTAAAGTTCCAAAGTCTGCTTGCACTCTATTGACACGTATACATTCATCTATCTTAAGGCTACGAGTAATCAGTTCGTCGGTTTTAAATGTTACATCAATGACACTTATGTTTTGTATAAGTAAATTAGCAAGTCCTTCATTTATCCTATATTTCCCGGATAATAGACAGTGTTCCTTATGCTCGAAACTCCTAACACCTCCGTTTACATATATTTTTCCCCAAACCAAATCATTACATTTAACCGGTACCGCTTTTATCTTCCCACTACAAAGTAAGGTATCACTGGAGGAAAGAAGCAAACATTTATTATTTCTATGTGTTAAAACTTTTTCAAAAATCACGTCTGTTCCGGTTTCAATAATTTTGACTGACGGTCTTTCAGTGAACGTGTGACCAAGTAATATAGGGCAGATTAGTAGAAAATCACCAACTATTAATACTTCTACATTTCTTCTACAACTCCTTGTAACAGTGGTAGAGCCAAGCGGCAGCTTTTGCTGTCGCACGGATGGGCCGGCTCGAACCGGGGTGGTACCACGACCTCACAGAATACCAGCATGAAGTCTACCTACGCAGAGGTAAACCTCTAGGTTTACCTCTGCGTTTCGCTTGGTGAGTGCAGGTGGCCGGAGGCCCTTTTTACTAGAAATGAGGCATTCCATCTTAGTCCTCACGGGTGACAACGCATTTGCATTTTGAATTGTAATAGAGGATTGATGTAGATGTCTATGGGCCGCAGCAACCACTTACCATCAGGTGGACTGTGTGCTCGTATGTCACCCGTATCCTATAAAAAAAAATTCTATGTTTACCGAAGCTAACCCAATAACTCTAAAAGTAACATTACCAAATCCTGACAGTAGTGGCCCTTCAACAGGTTTCCATATTAACTTAGCGTCCGAAATCCATATAAGTGTGCCTTAATATCCCAAATCATTAAGACAATCAGAGATCTTATTATATTGACTTTTATTGGCATTCGATATTTTAAGCAAGTATCGCCAATGGTTTCTATTCCTAACACATTATTACTTGTATCCATGTTAAACTGTACCAATTTGGGACAATCCGTTGCCAAATAGCCCCTATAATTACACTAAGTACATTGTATCTTTGGTTTAGTACATCGATAAAATGGGTACCCAGATTCTTTGCAGTTATAAGAAACGACGTTGTTATAATTAGGATTATGAAAATGAGAAACCCTGGTATTAGTATTAGATGCATTAGCACTAAGGTAGTTACAGATCCCCGTTTCTCCTTATTTCTTAGCAGCTCTGTAACACTTCAATCATTTCCCACCTTAACAGGATTAAAGAATTTGAGGAGTTACATAATGATTTCTTATATTTACGCGAACACTACACATTGAATAAAACTACCTTTACGGATTTTATTGCGTTTAATTAACTTATTTTGCTTATTTTTATTGATTCCCGACGTTTCCGGTACTTTACAGCACCCATGGTCACGGGAAACTGAGGTGATTGACGTCCCGATGTCAGAGTTAACCCGGAGTACCTTCAGCTTTTATAATTATTAATTTTGGTTGAATCTACGCAGAACGAACTTACTGTGTCTTGAAGTCTTGCAGTGGTATGCTTGAGCTTAGTTTAAATTTTATTAATTACAGGATCCCAAGCAGATGGTAGTACCCAGCCTCCCTCTCTATTAAAATAGGATGTTTTTTAATTTCAATAGCCTCACGTATCATCCTTAACAGGAATCGATGTTCTTTTGCAAAATTTTGTGGTTTATCAAATCTAATGTAATGGCGGGGGTAGTATAGGATTTGATCACAAACTGAAGACTTCCGGAACGTTGGTGTTTCACGTCAGCTATGTGTTCTTTTACTCGGGTTTTGATAGATCGCTTTGTTTGCCCTATTAATGAGAGATCACATTCACAATCAAGCTTGTACACTCCCGCATCTTGTAGAGGAATATTGCACTTGACGGATGGTAAGACCTGACTAATCTTCTTCGGCGGCTTGAAGAATGTTCTAATAAAAACTCGCTTCAAGATGTAGCCAATCTTGTCTGTGACATTTCTGACATATATCAGTGCAGCAGGCATACGCTCGACTGTGGCCGGCTTCACTCGATCACTGTGATGTAGAGGCGGGACCCGAAGCTTGTTGTCGTGCAGAACCTGCTTGACGTGCTGAAGCTCGGCGGCCAGGTGTTTGCTACCACAGATCTCTCGGGCTCTTTGTAACAAAGATTTGCCCACGGTAGCTAGCTGTGAAGGATGATGGTGGGATTCACCGTTTAAACATCGGTTCGTATGGGTCTTTTTTCTATGCACAGTGTGACCTATTGTGTTCTATTGTGATCTAACTCCATAGTAAATTGAATTTTAGAGTTTATGGAATTAAGATATTCTAAAAATGCAGTTACTTTGTCTGATTGTAAAATTGTGAAAGTATCGTCTACGTAAGGCTTGTAGAACCTTGGAGTTACAGGTGCAGCAAGCAGGGCTTTCTTCTCAAAGTCCTCCATGAAAATATCGACGACAATGGGAGATACCGGTGAGCCCATTGCAACACCATCTACTTGCTTATTTAGATGTATTAAACATAAGTTCAAAAAGATTTGAACATGTATTAATTAATAAAGAAGGTTAATAAATAAAAGTTTTTTTACTGTATTTACTGTTTTTTTTTTCTTTTAAGCAGTCCTATGAATTATATGACTCACTTACTATAAGAGCAGTAACTACGTAGTTACTCCGGTAATTCTAAGTAATTATTGTTTTAAGATTATCAACGTATACTAAGTATAAACGGTTTTTTGTCGTTTAAAACTAATATAATTCAACAGCAACTTTAATTAGTAAACTAAATAAAAACACATCACTTACGCTACAAATTTCAATCATCTTATCTTCGAAAACTCATAAACAGAAAACAGGAACAGTAAAAAAAAAAGTTTGCATGCCATTTTCTCATCATCTTGCAATAGATACTTACTGCCATAATCGTAAGAACGGCAGAATTTGTCGCTGGTGTACATATATGTAGAGCCATAGAAACAGCTATATCCAAGTTTGGATAAACGTTTTACGAAACGAAGATAGACTTTTTAATGATCCAGAATCTGGTGTCACTAAAATTTTCTCTGAAGGATGGTGGCATTGAAAATGTATGCATTCTTGTACTAATTCAGTCTCTAAATCATTAGTACACATTTCTTCCAAGAAAAGTGCTTCATCCGTAAGACAATTCACAAATTTTTGTCAGAAACGAAAATTTTTCATTGAACCTGTTGTAGGCCTCCTGCCATTTTTCTAATACGGATATGAGTCTATCATGAGGACGAGAAATGTGTTGACCCTAAAATTATTTTATTACTCACAGTCATTGTCATTTCTTCATCGGGTGTTTCAAAATATTTTTTTTCCGTTTCGGTTGTCGTTCTCCCATGTCTTTTGTATATTGCTTCGACATCCTAATTAATTTAATTCCATCGCCTTTTCTTTGAAATATTTTAAGTTTTCTCGTTCAGCTACGAAAAACTTGCAAAGAGATTCGTAAAGATCGGCAACAGTAATCAAATCTACTGTAGAAGCCTGAATTTGAACATTTACTTTGTTTATAAAAATGTTCCACACAACAACCATTACTAGTTTCCAGTTTTTCTAAATTCGTTGTTTCGTTTTACGACACATGCTTTTCGTTAAAATCATCCTTAATTGATTCTAAAGTTCTAAGTACTTCGTGCCAAGAATCTCTCATACTTCTACATGTACGTGGTAGAGCCATTTATTTATTTATTTTATTAGGCTCTCACAACAATGAGTACACTGTTAAATACATATGGAATGACATCACAATTATTAAAACTAAATGTCCCATTACTTACAAGAGGGCACCACATGCATAAAAAAAGAGACTTTACGTTGATTTTACAACAGTACATAGGTACAATTTAACTGTAATAAAATTTTAATTTAAATTAATAATGAAGAAACTTCCATTAGAATATAGTCTTAATCGCCGATAACTACTTTTTTGATGCCAGCTATCGAGGTTGAGAACAGATCTATTCTGCTTTCGTATTCTTTATATAACGCAAACATTCTTGTTAAGGAACAATGTGATTTTGAATTAGTTCGACCATGAGGTTCAACAAATAATTTTCTATTACAGGATCTAGGCAACCGATACGGTATAGGTCAGCTGATTGGGACGGGATGCGGTATTTTTTTGCATCCTACCCTTGGGGGCGGGTTTGCTTCTCGCCGGAAGATCCCAGCGTTGTTGCCGATTCTGTTGCTGATGTGGTACTTCAGGGTATGGAACTTTTTATTCCATCCTCTGTGGTGCCCATCGGAGGCAGATCCCAGCCATGGTTTGGTCGCTCTTGTAAAATAACATCACGCTATAAGCAGGAGTGCTACCAGGCCTGGGCTGACGCATCAACAGCTCGGGATGTAAACACCAGCGCACTTAAAAAGAAGTATAACTCCGCCTCCAGGTCCTTCAAAAGCGTCATTGCCAAGGCAAGGTCTGAGCATATCGGCAGAATTGGCGAGAAGCTAGTTCGCCTTCCTTCGGGAACTCGTGCATTCTAGTCTCTCGCCAAGGCTGTCCAAGGGAACTTCTGTCAGCCATCTCTTCCATCTCTGCACAGAGAGGACGACTCACTGGCCCATGCCGCAAAGGAGAAAGCCGATCTGTTGAGCTCTCTTTTTGCGTCCAACTCGACTCTAGATGACGGGGGGAACACACCGCCGACCATCCTGCGATGTGAGTGCTCCATGCCGGATGTGCGATTTACACAGCGCTCGGTCCACATAGCACTCTTCTCCCTGGACGTCAGCAAGTCGAGTGGGCCCGATGGAGTCCCTCCCATTGTGCTGAAGACGTGTGCTCCGGAGTTGGCACCGGTTCTAACGCGTCTTTTCCGGTACTCCTACTCCCAAGGCGTAGTCCCGAACTCATGGAAGACAGCTTTGGTGCACCCGATCCCTAAAAAAGGCGACCGCTCAGACCCGTCCAACTACAGGCGTATCGCCATCACCTCCTTGTTCTCCAAAATAATGGAAGCCGTTATAAACTGCCAGCTTATGAGGTACCTTGAGGATCACCAGCTGATTAGTGACCGCCAGTACGGTTTTCGTCGGGGTCGATCAGCTGGTGATCTTCTAGTCTACTTAACTCATAGATGGGCGGAGGCAGTAGAGTCCAAGTGGGAGGCATTGGCCGTTAGTTTTGACGTAGCGAAGGCCTTTGATCGGGTCTGGCACAAAGCGCTTCTTTCGAAGCTTCCTGCCTATGGGCTTCCCGAGAAATTGTGCAAATGGATCACCAGTTTCTTTGCTGATCGGAGCATCAAGGTCGTAGTAGACGGTGCATGCTCTGATCTCAAGCCTATCAACGCTGGTGTTCCACAAGGATGCGTGCTATCACCAACGCTGTTTCTCCTGCATATCAATGATATGTTGCTAACTGGTAGCATTCATTGCTATGCAGACGACAGCACTGGTGATGCCTTATATACCGGCCGTGCCAATATTTCTCGGGAAAACGTCGCCGAGTACCGGAATAAACTTGTGTCTGTAGTCGAGTCTTTGCTAAACAAAGTTTCGGATTGGGACCGACTAAATCTAGTCCAGTTCAATCCCCAGAAGACACAAGTTTGCGCGTTTACTGCTAAAAAGAACCCCTTTGTCGTATCTCCTCAGTTTCAAGGCACTCCCCTTGCTGCCTCAGCCAGTATCGGAATCCTTGGCGTCGACATATCGAATAGTGTGCAGTTTCGTGGTCACTTGGAAGGGAAGGCTAAATTGGCCTCTAAAAAGCTTGGCGTGCTCAGCAGAGCGAGACAGTATTTCATGCCGGCACATCGCTTGCAACTTTACAAAGCGCAAGTTCGGCCCCACATGGAATACTGTTCTCATCTCTGGGCCGGGGCACCCCAGTGCCAGCTCCTTCCACTTGACCGCATCCAGCGCAGAGCGGTTTGAATCGTCGACGACCGAGTTCTTTCTGATCGGCTCGATACACTGGCACTGCGCAGAGATGTTGCTTCTCTTTGCGTATTTTATCGCATCTATCACGGGGAGTGCTCTGAGGAATTGTTCGGACTAATTCCAGCCGCTCAATTTCACCATCGCACATCGCGACAAAACTCGCGTTACCATCCATACCATCTGGATGACTGGCGGTCCACCACTGTGCGATTTAAAAGAAGTTTTCTCCCTCGCACGACTTCCTTGTGGAATCAATTACCACCAGCAAATATTCCGGACCGATACGACTTAGGAACCTTCAAGAAAAGAGCTTTCACCTTTCTAAAAGGTCAGCAACGCATCTGCAATTCACCTGGTGTTGCGGTTGTTCATGGGCGGCGGTAGTCACTTACCATCAAGTGAGCCAAATGCCCGTTTGCCTCCTATTCCATAAAAAAAACACACCTGGCCGCCGAGCTTCAGCACGTCAAGCAGGTTCTGCACGACAAGAAGCTTTGGGTCCCGCGTCTACGTCACAGTGACGGAGTGAAGCCGGCCACAGTCGAGCGTGTGCCTGCTACTACTCTACCATATAATTGCTAAATTGAGGCCGACGCAAGGGTAAAATCTAGTACAAAAAAAAATAAACGTGATAAAAACTGTAAAAACAAGTTTCATTCCATGTGTAGATAGTATTTGCATAAACATAAGAAATCATCAAACTAAGTATAGGTTTAAATCAATCTTGTACCAGGCACCACCAGGCAGTAAAAATAAAATATATTTAAAAACAAAATAATGTATTAACATATTATTTTAATTTTATTGCGTGGTTATTATTAATCACCCATCATCACATTTAATATGAACAGAATACACTGGAAAAAAGTTAAAAAATAATAATACTTAGGGGAAGGTGGGGTACACTGGACCAGGGCAAACAGTGGATCAACACGTATAACTCGTAGTCTGTTATCTATACACACATAAAACATAGAGTAATCGTGCCATCTAATCCTTGCCCCCCTCGCAACAGCAGTAGTGTAGTAATATAGTAATATATACAGTAATCTATGGTGTAATAGTCACGCTGTAACTGTGGTTGGATGCATAGATAATAAAGCTCTCTTTGCTTCACAGCCAAACCGTTACATATTAGCAACAAAATTAATACGGCTAAGAATAAAATTAAAATGACATGGAATATAATTAACAGCAAAACCGGTAAAGACAAACCTCGTAACTCAAACTATCAATTAAACATTAACAATGAATTGACTAAATCAAATCAAGTAGTCGCAGCGGTGTTTGAGAAATATTTCACTGTTATTCCTATCTTGACAACAAAGTCATTGAACACTTCTCCAACTGTTGCCGAGTCATTACTCAATCAGAATGTTAATACCTGTTTAAAAGAATTTAGATTTGAAAAAGTATTACCGCAAGATATTGTAAAATACTTCAAAATCATTGATGTAAAGAAAACCGCAGATTTATGTGGGATTTACGTTACAGTTATTGCGTCCATAGTATATTTAATTGCACCTCATCTTGCTATTATTTTTAATACTTGTATCGATTCTGGTGTGTTTCCTGATTTAATGAAGTATAGTAAAGTAATACCTTTATTTAAATCCGGTAGTACATTGGACCCTGCTAATTTTAGACCTATTTCTGTACTACCAACTCTTAGTAAAATTTTTGAAAAATTATTTTGGATCAATTGTTAATTTTTTTTAATACAAATAAATTACTGCATAAAAACCAATTTGGTTTTACAAAGGGTCGCTCGACGTCTGACGCCAGTGTTGATATTATAAAATGTATTTTTAATGCCTGGGAGAATTCACAAGATGCCTTAGGTATTTTCTGTGATCTTTCCAAGGCTTCCAATTGTGTTCATCATGAGACATTACGCAGGAAACTACAACATTACGGTGTAAAAAATTTGGCGCTTAGACTTATTATTTCATATTTAAGTAACAAGACTCAAAAGTCGTGATCAATGGTAAAGGTTCCTCCGGATCGGTAGTATCAATCTTTAGTATCGTTCCTCGGGGCTCGATTCTTGGCCCATTCCTGTTCTTAATCTATATTAATGACTTACCTTATCTTGTAGGGGACAATCACGATATAGTATTATTTGCTAACGATACCTCTTTAATTTTCAAACTCAAACGGCAGTCAATTAATTATGACGATGTAAATAATGCTCTATCGAAATTAGTACATTGGTTTGACGCCAACAATTTGCTCTTAAACGGCAATTAGACAAAATGTATTAAATTTACAATACCTAACGTAAAACATTCGAATACCAATGTGCTCTTAAATGGGGAGGAGTTGAGTCTTGTGTCCGCTGTTTTTCGTGGTATTACTATTGACACAATGGGGCCCTCATGTATCTAAATTAGCAAGCAGACTTAGTTCTGCAGCATATGCTGTAAGAAAGATTAGAAGTCTCACAGATGTTGAGACAGTTAGATTAGTGTATTTTAGTCACTTTCATAGCGTAATGTCTTATAGAATTTTGCTATGGGGTAATGCGACTGATATTGAAGCTATATTTGTTTTGCAAAAGAAAGCCGTACGGGTGATTTATAACCTAAATTGTAAAGAGTCCCTCAGAGAAAAATTTAAAGAAATAAGCAATAAGTATTATGTAATAATTAATATTGAATAAAAAATCATTTTATTCTATTCTATGCTACATATACAGGGCAGGTATGTAGAAGCCATCGTGCTATCCGTAAGCACCAAAGTTATTATTATTCTTGTGTTTATTGAATGTTTTTCACTCGAAACTATTTAGGATTGTTTAAATAATATCATGCTACGTATACAACAATCTTAAATAACTTTTCGTACAGGTTATGTTAATTACAGAAATGCGTTAGATTTTAGAATGTGGTGTTTTAGGCAACAGTGGACCGTTTTGATTGCCTGATACAGTATTAGTCAATAATTTTGTGGTTTTAAGACTTATGCAAGACTTATATTTATGTGATAAAATCACGGCTCGGTTTTACGGTTTTAGGACTATAACAGGTGTGGTGGCTAAAGGGCTAAGCGCCTGCTGCAAATTTCTTCTGCTGAAAATATCCCCAAAACTTTGCTATTTTTAACATCTGCAAAACGAAAACATAGTAATTTGAAAGATTATGAAACAAACAACCCAAAACTGAAGCCGCCATGTTTTAAAACCTCATACAGCTCACGTCATTAGCGATAGAACAACATCGGACATAGTCCAATATTTTTTGACGCTATAAACTTTTGATAAAGTTGAACATTAATACTTATATCTAATTATTTTAATAGATAGGTACTTAAACTAACGACATTTCTTTATAAAATTCAATATTTATTGAATGCTTTAATTGCATAACATCCGATAAAATTACATTTATGCAAAGTTGCGAACGTAAGTAATTCAAATTATTTGTCCTATCTTTGCCCTGGTGTATAGTTATTACTTCTCATGTGGTGTTATGTAAGTAATAGGTACTATTTTTAGAATATATTTTTGTAACTTAATTATAAACACGGTATTTTTTATTTGTTTTGGATGTATGTCCGGATTCCGCCTTAATTTATATCAAATATTGCAATATATATTTAAAAGTTAATAAATCTTTACAGCACCCATGGTCACGGGGGTTCGATGTCTCAATGTCATGGTTAACCACGGCTTCCTTCAGATTAAAATTATTAATTTTTGTTACGATCTACGCTGTATAAGTACGTGAGTCCAAGCACTATAAACAAGATCCTAACTTTAATTACTAGTACAAATAACATACAAATTGCACCTTTTAATAGAATTGTTTTTATTCTACTTTTTCTTTTATACTTCTCAAGTAAATGATTGCAGCAAATTGTTGAATTTTTCTTTGGATTCGAACCAATTAACCTTAAGCATTTTTTCTAATTATAGAAATCGGAGGGAATCTGTTTGACAATCGGTAAAATAAAATTACATTTATAGAACGCAAACCGGGAATTTATTTTTTCATTGTGCGGGCAAGTGTATCGATTCAATATGAACATTCAAGATAAATATCGACATTAATTTTGATATGGTTGAGTCAATCCCTAGCGTACATGTAAAATATTTTGTATAAAAATGTATGTACCAAATTCATGCAAATTATCAACAACGTGACTTTTTTTCATTGCAAAACATCAAAATGAACAAAATAATTAAAAACATTATATATTTTAAACAATATATATATAACATAAGTTTTAACCAAAAATAAACGCGTCATAACATTGACGACGTCTTGAGGATTTACCTGTGAAATGTGCAATTATCAGGATTATTTCTATTATTAACACCACAGTCACTCACAGAAAAAGTAACCATTTTGAAAAAAAAAGTTACTTACTAAAAATAACCATTATTACACTCTAAAAAATTACAAAATTTCTAGGAGCTTATTTCTTGCGTGTTGCCTTGTGCCGACCTGTTATTCAAAATCGGTTACAAAGTCATGAGATTTGGTATCCTTTTCTATCTTGCATTTTTGCCAAAAGGAGTTTTCTTCTCCCTTGCACACTTTGTCGGTCTATATGCCAATATATTCTAAGTATATGCCACTGAGACAGAAAATTACACGTTCTTTATTATATGATAAAATTGTAACAAGGTAATTACTCTTTTTTTTATAGAAGAAAGGGCAAACGAACATACGACTCGCCTGATGGTAAGTGCCCACCGCCGCCCATGAACAACTGCAACACCAGGGGAATCGCAGGTGCGTTGCCTGCCTTTTATTTATTTATTTTATTTATTTATTCACAAATTGCGTTACATGTCACTTAGTGACTAAACAAAACATGCAAGTTCTAACAATGACATGCACCTCGAATAGCATAGCAATGAACAGGAGAGGGGCAGACACTTAAAATTATTTTCCTCAATGTATTCATTAATTGAATAATAACTTTTTTTAATAAGTATATCTTTTAAAGATCTTATGAATTTATTAATATTTGTTTCGGCTTTTATGTATTCCGGCAATTTATTATAAATTTTTATTGACATCGAGTAAGGACCTGCACTGTGTAATTTTAATTTAGATTTTGTTTGCAAAATGCATTGATTTATGTTACACTAGATAAGTAATTGCCGCGCCAAAGCGTTGCCACTTCACATATGGCCACAGCCATATGCCCAGTTAACGTCGGTTCAGTGTTTAATGCGCCGCCGACCGAATTGAGCCGAACGATTCACGACAAAAAAATGGGTAAATGCGTAGTGAACTTAAAATAATAACACCTAGAAGCCGAGTCCGCGTCCGTAATATGAGGCAACTCAAAGTAAGCCGGTATGGCTCAGTTTAATACTCAGCCCGTTAGTGCTCAAAGTCGTGTCGTGTTGACAACAGCTACCGAAATTTTAATTTAATTAAAAATGACGTTTTATGCAGTGAACAGATGTCAGTACATCAGAGAAACACAAGAAACATAGTTACATTACATTTCACGAGTAACTAATGCTTTTGAACTTATATTTTTACGTAAAACATTCATCAAAAATAAATATGAATTTTTAAAAACTGACATTCCATTATATGGAAATGTTGCCAAAGCGAAAGAAAAATTCTCCCACCTTTTTTTAAAATTAAAACTAAAACACGTCAATAGAAATGAGGGCATCTACGACTTTTTCTGCTACCAGGGCGGCGCCACTTTACAGTGAGGTAAAATATTTGACAGATTTCATAGCGGGGATAATAATTTCTTAAGAAAATGTAATATTTAATGTTTCTTTCTGCATTATTAGTTATATTTTATATTAATTACATTAGAAATGAATAAACCAAACTATAAAATATAACTAAAAACCGATTTTTTTAAAAAGAGTTATAAAGTGCAAAAAATTAAAAAAATCAAACCTCTGACACATTATGTTATGAGGCGTATTACAAAAAAACGCGAAATTACAAGGTTTCCTCGTTGAAATTTTATGTTTATCGTTCATTTCTTGAAATAACAATTACCTGGTGAAAATAGTTCGTTTTCTCTCCTCAAATAAGCTCGGAATGGATTTTAGATAACTTATTTATTTAATCAGTAATAATCATTCTCCCGATGCATGTTTAGGCAAAAACTCTCGAAGACATGATTTGGGAGCTCTAATTTGTAGATTCTATTGAATATCGACCATCAAAAAAAATATTTTTATCTCCCAAATATCCTTCACTTGAATAATAATGGAATACATTTTCGTTATATGCTTTTCACAATAGGAAAAAAAATTCGACATAATTCAAAAAACGACCAAAAAAGCTTCGATGCAAGCCTCTATATTTCCGAAGTTCTACATCACTTAGACGTAAAATTTATACCAAAATAATCATCAACATTTGCTTAAACTATGCTATTATTTTTACTTTTAAAATCGTTACTATTATATTATAATTAATTAAATAAAAGTACTATATATTTAACTGCGTCGGCCATCTGAGATCATTAACGCGCGAGCGCTTGCCGAGGGTGGACCTGCGTCATTTATTTCGGGCGCTGCATGGTTTCGATACTACCGTAGTGTGCGTCGATTACTATCGTAGTGTGCGTCGATTGCCTGCATACTAGAACATTGTCAACTACGACGGCAATTTTTGATCGATCGGTTTAAAACTATTTTATATAGTTATAATTTAGATCACGTCTCTTCCATTAAACATGGTAGGGACAACGAGTCTGCAGCATGTGCACAATTGAGCAAACAAAAAAATATTATTATAGAAAAATGTGGTCTATTCATTGACCTAGATCATTGTTATTTGAGGGCTTCACCTAATGGTTTATACAGCAACGGTCTTATTGAAGTTAAATATCCTATTTCAGCTTTCGGAATAGATTTTGATACGGCCTTTCGACAAAAAAGAAGTTAAAAGTTATAAATTCAGTGATTCAAGTGTAACATTAAATCAAAATAATGACTGGTTTTACCAAATCCAAGGCCAGCTTCATTTAGCAAATAAAAATGTCTGAATACTTGCCATAATATGTATTGGCCCAGATTAATGCAGTAAAAGTACTAAAAATTTACAAATACGTCCAATTTTAGATTTTCAATATGTTACCCAAGTTACAAGCTTTTTATGAAAAGTGTGTACTGCCTGAAATTATCGAATCGAGAAAAGTTCGGTCAATGCCGTCGCAGCAAATATTTTTCTTATAGGCGGCCCATAGACATCTACATCTATCCTCTATTACAATTCAAAATGCAGATGCGTTGTCACCCGTGAGGACTAAGATGGAATGCCTCATTTGGCCTTTGCCTCACATGGAAGTAAAAAGGGCCTCCGGCCACCTGCACTCACCAAGCGAAACGCAGAGGTGAACCTCTACTTCACGCTGGTTTTCTGTGAGGTCGTGGTACCACCCCGGTTCGAGCCGGCCCATCCGTGCGACAGCAAAAGCTGCCGCGTGGCTCTACCACTGTTTATAGTAATTGACTGTAAGTACCGATTAAAAAAATATTAGTTACATTTGGTTGTTATATTTATTAAAACAGGTTGCAACCGTTTATTTATTTATACCACTATTCTACCGGTAGTAGACATAATCGATTATTAACATTCGATTACAGCGTAACAATTAAAATATTTATGTGTACTTATTTTGACACTAAATTTCATAAATAATGAATAATATATCAAAATGGTATATAATAATAAATTATATAATAATATAATAATAAATTAATAAGATAAAATTAAAATGACACACCAAAAAATATTCCATCCACTGAAGTCCATCCTAAGAAAACTTTGTATTATGGAAGATCAAGATCGTTTAATCGCCATACTCACAGTATTATAGTGCGAGCGAGTGAATAGATATGAAAGAAAGTATCGGTCGCGTAGTTCACCGCCCGCTTGGTGCGTAAAATACCTAAATTTGCGAAACGCCGAAATGTAAGAGGGCTCTTATGTAATAATATAATATTTTAGATAATGATAAACTATTATTTAAAACTAATTTCTCAATTAACTGACAGTATGTTACAAAAAACTTTACCTCAGTCACAACTAGCGACATCTGGTGAGTGGAAGATTATTAGCCCTCATTAAATAGAGTGCGTAACGCAACTTGACAACTTATTACTACGAGGGCTGCCAACATTGAAAAAATGCAACGCATTGTTTTTATTTAGCGACGGCTCTGTGGCGCAGTGGCTTAGTAATGAGTTGTTGCGCTGGGAGCCGCGGGTTCGAATCCCGCACGGAAAAAGTATTTGTATGCCTTACAAATCATTGTTCCGGGTCTGGATGTTTGTCCTCGTGCAATTTATGTTTGTAAGCTGCCTCAACGATACAGGAGAAAATCCTAGTGTGGTGGTAGTAAAAAAATTAAAAATATGAATGATGAATTTTAAGGAAACTTTTTATATGGTCTGATAATAAATGCATGTTTGGTTTTCGTTTTATGTTTTTTTCTGGTCCGATCATTGCGGCTTGTGAGACAGAAAACATCACACACAATCGAAATGAAAGCAGTTGGAAGCCCACAAAAATACAAAAATTTGTTCTTTACATTTTTTTATAGGATACGGTGACATACGAACACACGGTCCACCTGATGGTAAGTGGATGCTGTGACCCATATGTATCTACAACTATCCTCAATAAAGAGATGCGTTGTCATCCGTGAGGACTGTCTAAAACCTACCAAAATTAAAATTTTCTTGTGTTTTCCGTATTGTAGCTTACATTATGTATGCAGTGAGGTGCGGTACACCATTACTCGACGATTATTAAAAATAATTGTTAAAAACAATCTGAATAATAGATACTGAATACGTTCAATCATTCGTCGAACAGTCGTGTGTCAGGCATCGGGCGGGTGTATATCGAACTTGCATTAGTCATATAATTATAACGTCTCTATACAGTTACAAAGAAAAATATGATGCAATCACATTTATATGGTTCATAAAAGTATCTCACTTGGCTAGATAGGCAAATATCCTATTCAAAAATATTTTGAATTTAGCGGGCTACACTTAGATAATAAAAGTCAAACAAACTTATTTTCACATTTGTGTGAGTCATACGTTACGTTGTAACTATTAGTCCAATATAGTTTCAACTTCCCTACTATTCGGGAAAATTTAATGTATTGGCCACATTATTTCTTCACTTGTGTGTGTTTCGTCTAGCGTAAACACAGGTGGATAACGCACACTTAGATTTTGTTCTTGCCCCACTTTTGAACGTCCGCTTTGTAGGGAACTATCGTTCTAGGTGTTATTATTCTAAGGTAGTGAAAGAATGCGATTCAAGGTCACAAAACATAATTAATCAAGCGGAATCACTTTCCACACGTAAGTTTTAGTTTGTATTTTTATATTAACGTAAAAAACACAAAAAAATTAATATAGCAATTTAGGTTCAATGTTTCCACTTTTTTGCCTTTGCAATTTTCCCACATTACACTACTACGACTATATAATTTGTGGAATAAGTTAACTTGTTAGCCCTGATTTTAAATATTTTGGAAATTGTAATAAAAACTATGTACATAATACCTTTTTATGTTTTTTATAAAGAATATTCTAGAGATCTATAGATCTATTAATTATATTTTATTACCTATTATATATTAATAATTTTGCAGGGTACCTCAAGATGCAGCACACCGTAAAGTGGGTGAAAATAATACGATTGCTGAGAAAGGAGACTCACTGGGTGCCTTCGAAATCTACTCTCATTAGTTCTAAGCACCTGCGGGATCAAGACAAACTAGGACCAAAAAGCGATGGCGACCGTGTTTATTTAAGCGGATTAGTACGACAGATTAACACCATTTAGTATTATCTTAAAAATTTATTAATAACCACAGTTTTTGTAGCTAATGTCATGAGACCAAAGAACAATGGCAGAAAAATAGTTGACAAAAATTATTGCGTCAAGAGATAAGTTACATATATAATGCGTTTTATTATTTTTCTATGATTTTTCAAATAAAAATGTATTTTAATTAAAGCCACAGAAAAAAAACAAACATTTTTGGGCATATCAAATGACTTAAATCATTTTTTTTTTTGAGTTTATGGCCTGGTATTTAGACCTTTAGGCCAAGTCTTGACTATTTTTATTCGGTTTATTATAATTTCCCCAAGCCTTGTCTATATGTATTATTATCCTTCATAGTTCACTGCTACACAATATGTTGATGCGTCACATTGTGCAGCCCTTGGGAGATTTTGACGACAACTTGAGCCAGCAGGCAGCTGACAGTTGACGATGGTATCTAAAGGCGCCTATGCAAACGGATTATCTTGAGAATCCATCACCATCTGAGCACTTGTTTCACCGTTTCCACTAATAGTTCACATGCGTAGACAGTTAATACATAAAATCGCACCACTTTTACATATCAAAATCCACTTCAAACTATTATTTAAACTATAATACAGGAGCAGCAAACCGCCGCTGATCAAGTTCCCGCCAAAACTCCCATATTTTGACTTAAATCATTTTACTCTATTCCAGTGTTGCCATTTATTTATTTCATACTATTTTCGTATAACTTTGTAAGACTACGAACACAACACACAAACACAAAGTATTTTTATATTAAGTTATTATTAGTAATAACTATACTATCAGTAATAATAAAAATAAAAGTGATATGGTTGAAAATAAGTCTTTCACAAAGAACTTCCTACAATAATCCTCCTTTTCGAACATGATAATGGAAATTTTCTAAAATCTGTTGAGATGATTGCCTCTTTTGATTCAGTGATGAGACAGCACGTTAGCCGAGTGTGTAACTCCCAAACAAAATGTGTTAAAATGACTCATTATTTAGGCGTGCAAATACAGAATGAAATAATGGGTCTGGTCACTCAAATTTGTTAAGGGTATCAAAAAATTAAATAAAATATTACGAATTCAATAGTATTCTTATTTTTTTCTACCCTTAAAAATTACTGAAATATTGATGAGTAAAATGGTGTTTTACGGTAAGGGCGACCGCTTTGTTCCGCATCGCGATGTGACGTCACAAAACGAAACGTCGCTGCCACAAGTAGTCTTTCTTGTTATATTTTTCTTATTCTCTCCATATTTATTACTCTATATTTTTCTTTTCATGTTATTAATTTATCAGTAACCTTTATTTTCTGTTTTTATTTTTAAATTTCTGGTATATCACGCTCCTTGGGAATAAAATGGTGACTTAAGATACAGGTTTTACCTAGTTTAGGCACCAGTTTTTCACTTAACAATAGTATTGTATCAGATGTAAGCACATATTTTTTGTTTTCTAAATGTATATTGTTGGTAAAAATAAATAAATAAATAAAATAAAATAAAAATAAATTTAATTTTACTGGAAAAAAATCATATAAAAGCTAAATGTTCAATACTTTAGTTTATACATCAAATCAAATAGTTTATTTGTGATTCACAGTTTAAATAAAGGTCTTATTTAAACACAAATAAAGTTCAGTCTGTGATCAGCTACATGGGCATCATTATCATCATCATCACCATTACAGCCCTTCATAAGTCCACTGCTGAACATAGGCCTCCCCCAAGGAATGCTACAAAGTACGGTCGTGAGCCACCTGCATCCATCGACTTCCTGCATGTCTTACCAGGTCGTCACTCCATCTAGTGGGGGGTCGCCCTACACTTCGCCTACCGGTACGGAACTGCCACTCGAGAACCTTTCTTCCCCATCGGTTGTCGGTTCTTCGAGCTATATGGCCGGCCCACTACCACTTCAGCTTACTAATACGTTGGGCTATGTCGGTTACTCTGGTTCTACTGCGGATATCCTTATTTCTAAGTTTATCACGCAGAGAAACCCCGAGCATAGCCCTCTCCATAACTCGCTGAGCGACCTTCAGCTTCCTCATACGGCCAACAGTGAAGGACCACGTCTCAGATCCATAAGTTATCACTGGCAACACGCACTGGTTGTACAATTTCGTTTTCAGGTTTTGAGGTACGTCTAACGAGAAGATGTGTCGTAGTTTCCCGAACGCTGCCCTGCCGAGTTGAATCCTCATGGGCATACAAATGTCAAATATTATTAATAGTTCATTGATTACGTTATTCATAATAATAGATTAGATTATTAGATTAAATTATTCATCATAAATAATATTGGATTACATTACATTGGATTAGATTAGATTATTCATAAATTATTAGTTCAAAATTATTATATAGTCGTTGGGTTTATTATAAGTATTATGTCATCTATACAGTCAACCGGACATTAACTCTGACATTCGATATAAGATGTAGGTAAACGACCGTACACTTCCGAGCGCGCGGTTAGTACTGAACTTAGCATAGCAAGTTTCTACTGCACGTTCGCTCTCTCGGATTGTGACGTCACGTCACATAGACCGAGCGGGTAAAAATTAAAAAATATTGCGAAACTTCAAAACGTTATAACTTTCGTATTTCTGGACCAATTTGGATGAAAGAAAAACTATTGTTATTTTCATAAACATAGCTTTAAAGCTATAAAGGTTTTATTGTCAAATTAGAACATGTTGGTGTGATCCATTGAATTATTTTCGTCTAAAGTAAGAAATAATATTTTAGAAATGGTTCGCAGTTCAATATATTTTTCAATAATATTGGATTATACACCAGACACTAGTCATACTGAGCAAATAAGTCTTGTACTGAGGTATGTTGTCCTTAACACAACTTCAAAATAGGTTGAAGTTAAGGAAAGTTTAATTGCGTTTAATCCAATACTGGACTTTACAGGGAAAGGGGTATATAATATATTTGTGATAGAAATTTTGAAAAAATTAAATTTAGATATAAAAAATATTAGGGGATAGAGTTTTGATAATGGGGCAAACGTGAAGGGACAGCATGTTGAACTTCAAAAACGCATTCTTGACGCGAATCTGAAAGCCCTTTTGTACCTTGTGCGGCTCATAATTTGAACTTAACAGTTAATGACGGTTCTAAAGTATCAGATGCTACAATAAACTTTTTTAATCTTGTGCAAGAGTTATATAATTTTTTTCGTCATCCACAAAAAGGTGGGATATTCTGAGAAAGAATGTCCCTGGGTTAAGTTTAAAGCCTCTAAGTGAGACAAGATGGTCCAGCAGAATTGATTCAATAAAGCCCCTTAAACTTTATTTAATTAAGGTTTGCGAAAGTCTTCTAGAAGTAGCTGAAGATAATTCCTTTCACATTGATGCAAGATATAAAGCGAGTTCCCTCTTAACGTCTGTACAAAAAGTTCAATTTATTTGCGGAATTATTATTTGGCATGACGTTTTATTTCACATAAATATTGTCAGCAAACAAATGCAGTGCTATAATTAATATTAAAGTATGCCAAACCTACCTAAAAATTTTCGTTGATCACTTCCAGCCATATAGATCTGACCAATCGTTTGAAAAAAATCTTGTACAAGCGAAAGAAGTAGCACTCTCTCACGAAATTGAAGAAGACTTTCCACCGTTACCTACGGTCAGGAGGAAGTTTAAACCAAAACTGTTTGACTATGAACACCGAGATGAGACCCCACATGATCCAAAATCTGCCTTTAAAATTAGTTTTTTCTTAAAAATTATAGATCATTAAGTACTCTAAAAAACCGATTTGACTTATTAAATGAGTATGATAATATTTTCGGATTTTTAGCGACATATTCAAATTAAGTGACAGCGATATTTTAAAACATTGTCCTGTTCTTGAAGAACGATTGAAAGATCAGGGTAATAAGGACTCCAATGATTTGTTTAATGAAATTAAAGCGTTAAAGTTATTTTCATTACCTGATGATACTGACCCCTTAATTATTTTACAATATATATTTGAAAACAATTTAATCTCCACCTTTCCAACCGTAAGCATTTCACTAAGAATTCTTCTGACATTAAAGTTAAAAATCATTAAAAATTATTTTAAGATCGACAATGCTTCAAGAAAGATTGTCTGGGATAGCGATATTAGCAATTGAACAAGAAATTTTTGATGGTATAAATTTAGCGATGGAATTTATTTATTTATTTATTTATTTACACTTTATTGCACCTTAATAAAAGGATTACAAAGGGCGGACTTAATGCCTTTAGGCATTCTCTCCCAGTCAACCCGGGACGTGTGGAAATTAAGTGATAGGTGACAAAATAAAATAAACAATAGAGTGAATCAAGGAAAAAACTACTGATAAACTTAAAAATAAACTAATATTATATATATAAATACAATGAAATATATACTATAAAATATAATACAAACAATATATTATATTTACATACAAATACATAGATACATAAATATATACATATTATAAACATAAATAGATATATAACATAAACCTTTAAATAAAATAACAACAAAAGTAACCAAATTGACCATATTAACTATCATTTAATATCTTCATAAAGTGCTTATGTATCAATCTTTTAAAAGCAGTCTTATTGTATGTTTTTCTGACGTCATCGGGCAAGGAGTTCCAGAGCAGTGTAGCCTGAATGGTGAAGGATTTACCAACAAAATTAGTAATGAATGAATTTGCAGTAGCAAAGTCTCGGAAAATATCGCTGCTACAATAGCTATTTTGTATTTTTCTATTGTACCTAGCTATCGTTTTTCATTTTATAACGAAGTTACCTAGGTATTTTTTATCAGAAGTATATGCATAACATATTGCATATTTTTTAAAATATTTAAGTATTATTAGAAATTAGTACTTATATATATGTAGACATTAGGCAGTATTTCTGTTATTTGTTCCTAAAAAAGATGTGATTTTTAATTTTGGGTTGTTTTCTAGTATTTATAAACAATGTGTCTGTACCCCATTAGTTAAGTAAATGCTTTAAAATGGGTGTGAACAAGAATTTATTTTGTTATGATTTTATTCTGTTTGTTTCATTTTGATATTTTAGTCTACAAATAAAAATGACTTCTAAATTTCAGTTTTTTGCTTTGTTTCAAGCACCTCCCTACCTACCTTCAAAAAAATATAAAAAAAAAACATGATCCAAAATGCCTTAAGGGGCGCCTTTTTTGCACACAGGCGCCAGTAGCCCTTACGGATGCCCTGCATCGAAGCAAACCGGCATGATTGAAAAATTACAAAAATATTTTTACCCACTACTTTATCCACTACCCCATATCTTCCCGTGGGTGTCGTAAGAGGTGACAAAGAGAAACAGGCAGGAGATGGGCAGCAGCATCTTCCTGATAACAACAAATTTACAATAAAATACTGCGGTTGCCAACATGCTTGCCAAGCGTGGCAACTATGGCAATTACCCCCTATGATGAGAGTAACAAAGAAACGACTCCCAGTCCCCGGCGGCCCCGCTATTCCTGGCTGCGGTGGCGACAATGGTAACGTCGGGCCAGGGGATGCTAAGAATCTCCGGTGGAGGTTCGGTTGCCACCTAAGACGACACGACCTGGCAACATACAACGCACGCACCCTGAGGACTGACGAGAAGATCGTGGAGCTGGAAAAAGAGATAGACAAGTTACGCTGGCATATTATAGGATTATCCGAAGTCCGAAGAGAGGGAGAGTACACGGTAATCCTCTAATCCGGCAACTTGCTCTATCACCGGGAGGGCGACCATCTGTCCCAAGGAGGTGTCGGATTTATCGTCCAAGTCTCTCTTTAACAACGTTGTAAACATTGAGAGTGTGTCGACGAGGGTTGCGTACCTTATACTCAGAATCACCAAACGGTATTCGCTGAAGGTCATACAGGTTTACGCACCAACCTCGGCACACCCCGATGAGGAGGTGGAGGAAATGTATGAGGATATCTCTAGAGCCATGCATTCCTCCAAAACGCACTATACGGCGTTAATGGGAGACTAGGCAAAACTAGGCACAAGAGAGAACGGTGAGCTGAAAGTAGGGAAATTCGGAATAGGGCAACGGAACCCAAAGGGCCAGCAGCTGGCCGACTTCATGGAGAAAGAGGGACTCTTTATGATGTACTCTTTCTTCCAGAAGCGGCCCCACAGAAAGTGGACCTGGTCGAGCCCCGACGGTTCCACAAAAAATGAGATTGACTTCATTATGACGACCAGACGACAACTGTTCAGTGATGTCTCCGTGATCGCGAGGGTGAAAACTGGTAGCGATCACCGAATGGTTAGAGGCACACTGAACCTAAACGTTAAGTTGGAGAGGTCTCGTCTAATGAAATCAACGCTCCGTCCCCCTCGTGCTCTGTTCCAAAGTCCCGAAACCTTTCAGCTAGAGTTACAAAACCATTTTCAGTGCCTAAAATATTGCAATGAAGTGGACGATATGAATGACAAGCTCGTGGAAACTGTCCATGCGGTCGGAGCTAAGTTCTGCAAGACCCGCCGCAGACGAACACAAAATCTCTCCGATCACACTCTCAATCTCATGACTGTTAGACGGGAGATGAAGCTACATTCTTCAACAGATTTGACAGCATACAGGCAACTGAACAGACAGATCTTCAAACGCATGCGGCGGGACTTACGCAACTTCAATACAGCTTGTATTGAAGAAGCGATCGAGCGGAACCAAGGCTCCAAAGTCTTTGCCAGAGATCTGTCTGCCAGAAAGAGCCAACTGTCAAAGCTGACGACCGAATGTGGCAGCATCGTTTCCGGGGCACCTGAGATTTTGAGTGAGAATGAGAGGTTCTATGGACAGCTGTACACGTCATCGTTAGAGCCACACGCAAGTGTGAGTAACGATCCAGGAGCGAGTCTTATCCGACACTATTCCGAATATATCCTAGACGTCAGTCTGAGTGAGATTAGAATGGCTCTACAACACCTTAAAAACGGCAAGGCCCCAGGCGAGGATGGAATTACAGCGGAGCTTCTGAAAGCGGGTGGAAGACCGGTACTAGAAGTCCTTCAGAAGCTCTTTAATTCCGTCCTCCATATTGGCGTTACACTGGAGGCGTGAAGGAGAAGTGCGGTGGTCTTGTTCTTCAAGAAAGGTGACAACGCTCTCTTGAAGAACTACAGACCGATTTCCCTTCTGAGCCGCGTCTACGTGCTGTTTTCAAGAGTCATTACGAATCGTCTCGCGCACAGACTTGACGACTTCCAGCCTCCCGAACAAGCCGGTTTCCGAAAGGTCCTTCGATTTGCCGACGATATAGTCCTTATGGCAGAATCGCTGGAGGAACTAAGCACCATGCTCGATGCTCGATGCTCGAATAGGTCTTAGGATGAACATGGACAAAAGAAAGATCATGTTTAATGTCCATGTCACAACTATGCCGGTAGTTGTTGGGAGCACTAAGCTCGAAGTTGTTGACGAGTATGTGTCCCTGGGACAAATAGTCTGACTATAATAGTCCAACTTCGACCGAGAGGTCAATCGACGGATTCAACTCGGCTGCGTAGCGTTCGGGAAACTACGACAAATCTTCTCGTCATACATACCTCAAAACCTTAAAACGAAATTGTACAACCAGTGCGTGTTGCTAGTGATGACTTACGGATCTGAGACGTGGTCCTTCACTGCTGGACATATAAGGAAGCTCAAGGTCGCTCAGCGAGCTATGGAGAGGTCTACGCTCGGGGTTTCTCTGCGTGATAATTTTAGAAATGAGTATATCTGCAGTAGAACCAGAGTAACCGACATAGCCCAACGGATTAGTAAGCTGAAGTGTCAGTGGGCCGGTCATATAGCTCGAAGAACCGACAACCGATGGGGAAGAAAGGTTCTTGAGTGGCAGCCTCGTACCGGTAGGCGAAGTGTAGGGCGACCCCCACTAGATGGAGTGACGACCTGGTAAGACATGCAGGAAGTCGATGGATGCAGGTGGCTCAGGACCGTGCTTTGTGGCATTCCTTGGGGGAGGCCTATGTTCAGCAGTGGACTTATGAAAGGCTGTAATGATGATGATGATGATATATAGATGATATATATATATATATATATATATGTATGGCTGTATTCTGAATGACGAAGTTTTGAGTTTAAGGAGATGGAAGGAATACTTTGAAAGCGTGTTTATGAGTGATGAGACGTTTGAATTAAATGAAATAGAAATTCCGGAAGAAGAGGAAATAGATAGAGATATAAGTATAGATGAAATAATGAAAGCAATGAAAAGTATGAAAGCAGGTAAGGCAGCCGGTTATGATCGAGTATCTCTCGAAATGCTGAGGGCTGGAGAAGGAGTGGTGGCAGACCTGCTGTACACCTTCTTTAACTTATGTTGGGAACTTAAGCGTGTATCGGGAGACTGGTGCAAAGCCGTGATAGTCCCAATATATAAAGGAAAAGGATCACAGCAGGACTGTAAAAACTACCGTGGTATCAGCCTTCTTAGCATTGTGGGAAAACTGTATGCTAAGGTACTAATTGAAAGAGTTATGAAAGAAACTGATGGAAAAATTTGGGATGAGCAAGCGGGATTTAGAAAGGGAATGGGATGTACGGATCAGGTCTTTTCCATGCGCATGATCGCGGAGAAGTTTTTGGCCAAAAACCAAAGAGATTTTTGTGCGTTCATGGACTTGGAGAAGGCTTATGACAGAGTGGACAGGGGTGTGTTATGGCAAACACTGAACTCATTTGGGTTGAGCGCTGGCTTGATACAGGCACTGAAGTCTCTACTCTAGTGCTTGTGTCAGGATCAACGGGGCCTACTCGGACTGGTTTGGCATCCATAAAGGTGTCAAACAGGGCTGTGTGGCTTCCCCGTGGCTGTTCAACCTATTTATGGACAGTTGTTTGGAAAATTTGAAAGCAGAAGATTGCGGGTTAAGAATGGGTGAGTTAACCGTCAAATGCCTTTTGTACGCCGATGGTCAAGTCATACTTGCGTCGTCGGCGGCCGAGTTGCAAATGATGGTTACATTAATGAACAGGACATTAAAAGAAAAGGGAATGAAAGTGAACGCAAGTAAGACGAAAGTTATGGTTTTTGAAAGAGAAGAAAGTAAAACGATATGTGAAATAAGAATAGAAAGGGAGTTGGTAGAGCAAGTAGATGAGTTTGTGTATTTGGGATGTGTGTTTAGCAGGGATGGTAGATATGATAAGGATATAGAACGACAAGTGAATGCAGGAAATAGATTGAATGGGGCTCTACACTCTATTGTGAAAAGTCAGAATGTAAAAGAATGTAAAAGTAGAATTTAGGTGTCCAAAAAGGCACGTTTGGCAATTCACAATGCTGTGTTAGTGCCTACTTTAATATATGGTAGTGAAAGTTGGGTGTGGCAGAAGAAGCACGAGAGTAGAATAAATGCTGTAGAAATGCGGTCATTGCGTAGTATGCTAGGGCTGAATCTGAATGACAGGGTGAGAAATAGTGTGATAAGAGAAATGTGTGGTTTGCAAGATGATGTTGTGACTAGGATTAAGAAAGGAATGCTTCGGTGGTTTGGTCATGTAGAAAGAATGAATGAGGAAAGAGTGACAAAGCAAATTTATGTTGCAGAGGTGAATGGCAGAGTCGGGAAAGGTCGCCCTAGGCGAAAGTTTATGGACCAAATTGGCGAAATATTGAAAATGGGCCAAATTAAGAGTACCTTTAACCGACGAGCGTGTATGCGTAGGTACATGGATGTGGAGGAAGCAAGAGAGGTGTGTCAGGATCGTGCCAAATGGAATTCCATAGTCTCTGCCTACCCCTCTGGGTGACAGGCGTGAGTGTTTATGTTTATATATATATATATATATATATATATATATATATATATATATATATATATATATATATAATATACGTGACACTAAAGAAATATAAAACTAACTAAAAATAATAGTAGCGTTATGACGTCTTAGTTTTTATGGGCAATGTTTTAAACGTTTTAACGGCCATGTAATGTACCTACTATTTATTCCATGCTACTATCAAGTCTTTCATTCTTCGTGAAACAAAAAAAAATAAGAAACAATTTTGTTGCTTAAATTATAAATGATGAACAAAAGAAAATAAATTCTGTGATTTAGATAATTACTTCTCACCTTAATCGTCACGTAATGTGAGCAAAATCTAACATTGTACCACAGTCACAGATAAAATATGCCACAGTCTACGTTATGTGTTTATATTTACCTATTCCTTTGTGTGAAACATCTAAGCCGCTATAACGTACAGTGGCTGATTTAGAGTTCTGGCAGCCCTTTTTCATCGTGGGGAAATCCTCATTGAAACCTTCTGCTGTGGGGATAGAAGGGGAATAGAAAAGGTTATGCCGGACTTCTACCGGCCAAAACTCAACGGTGGTCACCATCAGCGTATATCTGGGGTCTCGGGATCTCCGTTTGCAACGCAACCGAGGTCCATCTCTCGCTTTTCTTTATTAAAGTACGTCCTGGGGGAAGTCCTTACTGCCCCCAGCACCCTCGCAATGCTACCGCGGTGCTCGAGACCACATCCATCCTTCTCAGGGGTTACGTTACTAGATTCGGGACGGCGGTCCCGAACGCCTGCAATCCCCGAGGCCCCGTTTCTATAGGGGAACACCATCATCAAGGGGCGGGCCGTGACGAACGCCTTGGTGACGTCGTCTCCGAGCGGAATCTGTCCTCTCTCGACACCACTCAGCAGCCTCCTTCTGGACTATAACGAATTCACAGAAGGTGGCTACGTCCCTCCGCGCCGAGTCCTTGCTCAGCATCGCCGACACGACTGCTGGCAGGCAGAGGTTCTGATCGATCCGGCTTACCAATATCGTCCGCTTCCGTTCCCACGTTGGACATGTTGCCAGCGTATGGAATGCGGAATTCTGGTCCTGCCCACTGCAACGGAAATAGTTTGCCGTCACTCTAGTTGCGAGCGGTGTGCCAACATAAAATACTGTTCTGCTCAGCTGAGCAAGCCAAGTTTTATATAGGTCAACGTAGCCTTCCCTTCTAAGTGACCGCGGAGCTATACGTCATTCGATTTGTCGACGCCGATGATTCCGATCCTAGCTAGGGCAGCAAGGGGAGTGCCCTGAAATTGGGGAGATACCACAAAAGGGTACTTTTTAATATGCTGTCTTCTGAGGCACACAGCCTTGTGGAATACGGTACTACTAATAGCATAATTTCTCGGGAAGCCCATAGGAAGGATGTTTCGTGAATGGGTCTGAGCAGTCACCCTTTTAGAGTTAGGTGCATAGAGAGTAGGAGTAGCGGAAAAGACGCGTTAGAACCAGTTCTATCACCGGAGCATACATTTTCAGATAAATAGGACTTCATTAGGCCCACTCGACTTGTTGACGTGAGAGGAGTACTTTACTGTGTGAACCGCACATCCGGCATGCCGGAGACTCACAACGCGGGATTGTCGGGCAGTGTGTACCTATCCCCGTAAACTAGAGTCACAGTTGGACACAAAAAGAAACCCTAAAAGATCGCTATTCTATTTTGCGGCATAGGCCAGTAAGTAGTCCTCCACGTGCAGAGATGGACGAGATGAGTTGTCTCGCTAGCTACGCAAAGTCATGAATTTGCATTTGTAAAAATCCAAAATTAGGAGCTTTTTAGGTGCTAATTAGGTGCCAAGTTTAAAGATTAGGTGCTCTAAAATTTTCACCGCAACGAACGATTGCTGGCAAAACGTATCGCTAGCAACGCAATGAAGTTATTAGATATACGATAAATATTAATAGCAAGGAATTAAGTGCTAATTAGGTGCTGCAAGTATAATCAATGACAAGGCGCCTCTAATAAAAATAAAGTCGTTATTCAGAACAAAGCAGATGCAAAATTCAGGTTTTCTGAAAATCAGGAAAAAATCAAAAATGCTTTTAGAAAAAGCCCAAATTAGGGGCTTTTTAGGTGCTAATTCAGTACAAAGTTTAAAAATTAGTTGCTCTAAAATTTTCACCGCAACGAACGATTGAAATTTGCGTTGCTGGCAAAACGTATCGCTAGCAACGCAGTGATGATAATAGATATACGATAAATATTAACAGCAAGGAATTAAGTGCTAATTAAGTGTTGAAAGATTATTGGGGTCGGATGTAGATGACGGTAATATTCTGGGAATTATCGGGTCCAGGACCACCATTACTTTACTATAAGATATGAATGGCATTTTTTGTGCTTTATCAGTTATATATTATAGATAAGATAGGTCGAATCTGTACTAAAACCAAATCAGAACGCCCCGAGGCGACGCCACGTAGAATAATTTTAGAGCACCTAATTTTTAAACTTGGCACCTAATTAGCACCTAAAAAGCCCCTAATTTTGGGTTTTTCTAAATGCAAATTCCTGATTTTGCGTTGCTGGCGATGCACAACTTATGAGATGGTTGACAGAAGTTATCTTTGACAACCTTGACAAAAGACCCATACTACAGCTAGTCAGTCAACGAAAGACGAAAGACACCCAATAACTCAATTTTTTATTTTTGCAATCTATTTATTGCTTTTCTACCAAAATTAAAGAAAGAGTTAGAAGTAAAATGCTTGCGACATTTACTCTATTACAGTCAAACCTGAGTAAGTGAGAACTGGGTAAGCGAGAAAACTTTATTAATGAGAGTATTTACCTGGTCCCGTCATTTTGCATTTCATTAAGTCTGACCAGTAGTTTTTGAGTTATCTTTAATAATTTACATTGAAGTCGGTTGTACAAAATTCTTTAATTTTACCACTTGTTTTCATTATATTTGGTATTCAACGACTTTGTTTAAAACTACAACAATGTTTAATATAGATAGATACAAATTACTTCAGTCTACGGTCACGTGTTGTTGAGACGGAAGTTAATTTAGTTTTATTATAATATGCACATAAAAAAACTTTTTTCAATGTAGTACATACACTTATCCGCGTGAAAAATAAATTATTAAATCTTATCTACTTTGAAGTGCACCCACAATGTTTCTTTTATTTTTTACTCTTTGTGTAATCACTTTGCCATTACATATTCAACATAGATTTACAAATCAATTATTTAAATTTTCCCATTCTTCGTCATTAAACCATTGTTTTCATTAAATAGACAAGTATATTTTTATCCTGTACGAACTGTTCCTATACCCATTTGTTTATATTTATGTCTATAAATAATTGGTTTCTCTGACGATTTGGTCGAAATTTTATATTGATATAATGTTTTATTTTTCAAGTTTATCTAGATAGGATTCATCCAAACAAGTTCGTTTAACGTTGTATTAGCCAATAAAGTTATAGTCTGTAAGTTCACTGGTTCGTAATAGAAATGGAAATAAACAATTATATATATATATATATATATATATATAGGCTCATAGAGCATTCTCATCTGGTTGGGTTGAATAAATATATAAGAGAAAATGATAAATACACAAAGTATATTTCGCTAGGGAAGAACAAACGGCCTAGGGTTTAGGGGAAAGGGAAAGAATCCGGCGGTCGAAATGCGGGCAGTATCGAGAAGCACCGCACCGCCTTCTGCATTTGTGCCCGGAGCGGTCCGTCACAGAGTCTCAGTCGCCTCAGATGACCTGAGAGGCTGACCGGGATTAGCCCGTTCGCAGAAAAGACCACAAGAATAATTTTAGTCGGCAGACCAGCCCACATGTCAGTCACATCGTGAGCCAGATCCAGGTATTTTGTTTGCTTATCTGTTTCGGCTTTCACGAGGTTCTCGTCATACGGAATGGTAATGTCGACCAAAATATCCTTGACTGTGGCCGGTCCATCAGCACAATATCAGGCTTATTCGCAAGACTGTCCTGTCCTGTCTGTGATGATGGTTCGGTCCCAGTAGAAATGGACGCGATCGTTTTCGACCACGCCTTCCTAAGTTCTTATAATAAGGCAGTTTCCCATCCACGAGACCATATTTCAAAACTCTTTCTAACTCTTGGTGTAAGATCCTGACTATTAAGTTGCACCTTTGCAAGTACTCAGAAAGCGCCGAACAATCAGAGATGACATGCCTAAGTAAGTGACTCACAGGGGTGGCGACAAGCTCGACAGATGTCGACGGTGCCATCCTTTAGGATGTATCTCCGATAGTTTTTGGTCTTAATATTAATAATTATTATTATTATCTCTATGAAAATTTAATTTTTCTAATGCTAAGTAACCTCGTGTAGTGGCGGGTAAGAACACCCACTACACCATATCTTCCCATGGGTGTCATAAGAGACGACAGACGAACACTGAGGCAGAAGATGGGCAGCAGCATCTTTCTGATAACAGCAAAACAATAAAAAAACTGCGGTTGCCAACCCGCTCGCCAAGCGTGGCAACTACGGCAATATACTCCCTGATGAAAGTAACAAAGAGACGGCCCCCAATCCCCGGCGGCCCCGCTATTCCTGGCTACGATGGCGACCATGGTAACGGCGGGGCAGGGGGTGCTAAGAATCTCCGGTAGAGGTTGCGTTGCTACCTACGACGACTCGACCTGGCAACATATAACGCACGCACCCTGAGGACTGCCGAGAAGATCCTAGAGCTGTAAGAAGAGCTAGACAAGTTGCGCTGGAATATTATAGGATTATCCGAGGTCCGAAGAGAGGGGGAGGACATAATAATCCTCGAATCCTGCAACTTGTTCTATCACCGGGAGGGCGAACATCTGCCCCAAGAAGGTGTCGGATTTATCGTCCACAAGTCTCTTGTTAACAACATTGGAATGATTGAGAGCGGGTCGACGAGGGTTACATACTTAACACTTAGAATTACCAAACGGTATTCGCTGAAGGTCATTTTTACGCATTAACCTCGGTACATCCCGATGAGAAGGTGGAGGAAATGTATGAGGACCTATCTAGAGCCATGCATTCCTTCAAAACTCACTATACGATGTTAATGGGAGACTTTACGCAACGCAAAACTAGGCACAAGAGAGAACGATGAGCTGAAGGTAGGGCAATTTGGAATAGGGCAACGGAAACCAAGGGGATAGCAGCTGGCCGACTTCATGGAGAATGGGACACTTCATGATGAACTCTTTCTTCCAGAAGCGGCCCCACAGGAAGTGGACCTGGTCGAGCCCCGACGGTTACACAAAAAATGAAATTGACTTCATTATGACGACCAGACGACAACTGTTCAGTGATGTCTCCGTGATCGCGAGGGTGAAAACTGGTAGCGATCACCGAATGGTTAGAGGCACACTGAACCTAAACGTTAAGTTGGAGAGGTCTCGTCTAATGAAGTCAACGCTTCGTCCCCCTCGTGCTCTAATCCAGAGTCCCGAAATCTTTCACCTCGAGCTACATAACCATTTTAAGTGTCTAGAAGATTGCAATGCAGTGAACGATATGAATGACGAGCTCGTAGAAACTGTCCATGCGCTCGGAGCTAAGTTCTGCAAAGCCCGCCGGAGAAAAACACAAAAAATCTCCGATCACACTCTTAATCTCATGGGTGTTAGACGGGAAATGAAGCTGCAGTCTTCATCAAATTTGACAGCATACAGGCAACTGAACAGACAGATCTCCAAATGCATGCAGCAGGACTTACGCAACTTCAATACATCACGTGTTGAAGAAGCGATAGAGCAGAACCAGGGCTCCAAAGTTTTTGCTAGAGATCTGTCTGCCAGATAGAGCCAACTGTCGAAACTGAAGACCGAGTGTGGCAGGGTCGTTTCCGGGACACCTCAGATTTTGAGTGAGATTGAGAGGTTCAACGGGCAGCTATACACATCATCGTTGGAGCCACATGCAAATGTAATGATCCAAGAGCAAGTCTTATTCGCCACTATTCCGATGATATTCTGGACATCAGTCTGAGCGAGATTAGAATGGCTCTCCAGCACCTTAAAAACGGCAAGGCCCCAGGCAAGGAAGGAATTACAGCGGAACTTCTAAAAGCGGATGGAAAACCGGTACTTAAAGTCCTCCAGAAGCTTGTTCTTCAAGAAAGGCAACAACGCTCTCTTGAAGAACTACAGACCGATTTCCATACTGAGCCGCGTTTACGTGCTGTTTTCGAGAGTCATTACGAATGGTCTCGCACGCAGACTTGTCGACTTCCAGCCTCCCGAACAAGCAGTTTCCGTAAAGGCTTTAGCACCATAGACCATATACATACCCTTCGGCAATTTGTACAGAAGTCCGAGTAGTACAATTTGCCACTATGTATGGAAATATGTGGACTATGAAAAATCCTTTGATTCCGTCGAAATTTGGGCGGTGCTGCTATCCCTTCAGCGGTGCCAAGTTGACTGTTGGTATATCGAAGTGCTGGTATTTGTACAGTAGAGCTACGATGGCTATCCGAGTACAGAACCAGAGTGCGAGTCCTATCAAACTGCAGAGGTGAAAACAGGGTGACGTTATTTCCCCGACACTCTTCACCGCTGCATTGGAAGACGTTTTCCAGCTACTGGACTGGAAAGGATAGGGTATTTACGTCAATAGCGAGTAAATCACTCACATTCGATTTGCCGATGATATAGTCCTTATGGCAGAATCGCTGGAGGACCTAAGCACTATGCTCAATGATCTCAACAGTATCTCCCAACGGATAGGTCTTAAGATGAACATGGATAAAACAAAAGTCATGTGTAACGTCCATGACACTCCTATGCCAGTACTTGTTGGGGACACTAAGCGCGAAGTTGTTGACGAGTTTACCTGGGACATATAGTCCGACTAGGTAAATCCAACCTCTACCGAGAGGTCAATCGACGGATTCAACTCGGCTGGGCAGCGTTCGGGAAATTACGGCTTGTCAGTTACATATACCTCAAAACTTAAAAACTACTGTACAATCAGTGCGTGTTACCAGTAATGACCTATGAAACTGAAACGTGGTCCTTCACTGCTGGCCATATGAGGAAGCTCAAGGTCGCACAGCGAGCTATGGAGAGCGCTATGCTCGAGATTCTTCTGCGCGATAAACTTAGAAATGAAGATATCCGTACTAGAACCAAGAGTTACCGACATAGCCCAAAGGATTAGTAAGCTGAAGTGACAATGAACCGGCCATATAGCTCGAAAAACCGACAACCGATGGGGAAAAAGGTTCTCGAGTGGCAGCCTCGAACCGGCAGGCGAATTGTAGGGTGACCCCCACTAGATGGAGTGGACGACCTGGTAAGACATGCAGGAAGTCGATGGATGCAGGTGGCTCAGAACCGTGCTTTGTGGTATTCCTTGGGGGAGACCTAAGTTCTGCAGAGGCCTTGTGGAGGGCTGTAATGATGATGATAATGATGAACGCTAAACTAAACTCGGTCGCTCGTACCGTTTATTCTTTATTCCCCATAGAGCAAGTATTGTTACACTAAAAATACGTTTAATTTAAAAGTATTTCAGTTGACTAGTGTAAAATACCTACTCATTGTTATCGAATGGGCTCCCATGACTGACTTAACACTTCAACTTCAAGAGAAGCCATAATTTTTAAAAGAATAAGATATCAACTGAGGGCACTTTATCCGTCTTTTCTTGCCACCAGGGCGGCGCTACTTTCGAATGAGGTGAAATATGCGTTCAGTAGGTTTCATAAAGGGTAAGTTTTTTTTTAGAAAATTGTATGGATATATGTTTCTTTCTGTAATGTTAGTTACGTTTTAATTATTTTTTATAGGATAAGGGTGACAAGCGAGCACAGAGTCCACCTAATGGTAAGTGAATGCTGTGTGGCCCATAGACATCTACATCTGTCTTTTTTACGAATTAAAATGCAGATGCGTTGTGACCCATCAGGGGCCTAGTTTTCAGTAAACAGAGTATCCGTTTCTCTACACTAACCATACGAAACACAGCAGTGTTAAGCTGCTATTTTACGCTGGTATTCTGTGAGAGCATGGTCCTTCCTCGGTCGAGCCGACCCATTCATGCTACAGCTATACTACTAATATAGCTGCAGCATGGCTCTACCCACGTATAAATGCCGTTTCAAATGTTTCTTAAATTAACACTATATTGCGTTCTAGTTATTAATAAATGCTACTAATAATTTCTGTTACTGTGATAGTAAATGTTCTGTTTCAATGAAAAAGTAAATGGATTAGGAATAAACTAAATTTTCTATTAATAAAAACATATATTATTTTAATTACAAAATTAATAATTTTTATAACATAATTTACAAATTATTTGAAAAAATTAAATTACCTTGTGTTTATTATTACTATATGTACTTACTGTTTTATAAATGAAGTTTGTTGGTTTTTATAAATGACATTGTGCATTATATTTGGCATAGTCAATAGGTTTAAGCCGGCAATACATGTTGACCAAGCCTCAGCTTACTCGAGCGTAGGCAAATTGATACAAGGCGAGTGTAGTAGTCTACATGTTGGCCAAATTTGAATGAGTGAACATACTGACTTTGACTTGGCGAATTAACCCCTTTTTAGTGGAAATGAGGCATTCCATCTTAGTCCTCACGGGTGACAACGCATCTACATTTTGACTTGTAATTGAGGATAGATGTAGATGTCTATGGGCCGTAGCAACCACTTACCATCAGGTGGACTGTGTGCTCGTTTGTCACCCTTATTCTATGAAAAAAAAATGTGGACGCGACTTGCCGAGCGCAGGCGAGCGCCTTTGATTTGTGCAGAAAAATCGACAGTGTTCTGAAGTGAGACGAGTCGTGGTGAGCGATCCCGAGTGGCGGCAAGGCGCGCCAAACGAACCGTATACATGTTGGCAACTCGCCTGCTCTCGGCCAGCTAGGCGAGCGACGACGAGCAATGGCAAATGTTCTGTCCATATGTTGGTACTCTTTTTCGCTCGACCTACATGTATAGCCGGCTTAAAACAAACCTATTTACTTACTTGAATAAGTTGATTTTAATATTATATAAATCTAAATATACTACGGTATGATGATTGAATGGACCTCGTCTAGGTCACAACCATTTATACAAAATATAAGTAGAAAAAGGTGCAAGTAAAAAAGGAACAATAGAGAAATTACAGATTTTACAAGTTCTAAAATCGGAATAATCTAAAATATAAAAGAAACTATGTTCATACAAGTCGCGGCACATAAGTCTAGCGTTGACCGAAACGTGGAGGGGATAGCTGCGCATGGTATTGTCGCGCATGTATCATGTAGGAGAACGGGGGACGGAATGCGACTGGAGAACCAATTAGCGCGTGCGAACGACACGTAAGCCCGCCCCGCGACTCCCTTACTACCACGGTATCATGTATCATGACCTTATTTTCGACTTATGCGCAATAACGATCACCGCTAGACTTGCGTGCCGCGACTTATATTAATGAAACTACCATAAATATATTTCGGTAAATTCTATATCCAAAATACGTGACCTTAAAACCTAATCTATTATTTACAAAAAATATATACTGTATGTTATATAAATAAAAAGTTTTAAAATTCGTACACATACAAAAATTTAACTAAAAATAATCAATTATTAATTTTGTATATTTATATATACATGTTTATATTTGATTTAACTATCCGATTGCTATGGCGTTCTTCCACCTTACAGATTATAAATCACAATTAATTAGTTTAACCACAGTTGTTTTCTTCGCTTTAGTATTCCACGTTTACGTATATTTAACAATAAGTCAGGGTCTGTAGTTCACATTGTTTCATATCAATTCTACTTCAATCTCTACATAGTATTTTTATACTATGTAGTCAAAAGTACAAAGTCGCTTCCCGCCGTCTGTATGCTTAGATCTTTTAAACAACGCAACGAATTTTGATGCGGTTTTCATAAATATACAAAATGATTCAAGAGGAAGGTCATATAATCTTTATATATAAAAAGTACGTGTCACGTTGTTTGTCCGCGATGGACTCCTAAACTACTGAACTGATTTCAATGAAATTTTTGGTCAATGTGCAGTTTGGTCCAACTTAAAAGATAGGATAGCTTACATTACAATTTATAATCGCAATACAATATTATTTAATTGAAAATTATTTGTCTATTATTTGACAGTCACAATTATCTGTTAGCTCCAAACGATTCTGTCAGATGACGATATCTGTTGACTGGATTGAGTAAAAATTTAATAGATGGCGCTATGTTAAAAATACAAACGTTTAATATAAGCTACAATTTAGTAGTATAACCACCACGTGTTGCTGTAAGTATTCAACAGATAGAACCGATTTCAAAAAAAAATTGCAGACTGTGTGCATTTTGGTCCAACTTGAGAGATAGGATAGTTTTTATCCTGATAAGTGACCCTCAATTTTTTTATTGCTAATTTCAGGAGTTTTTTTGGGAAAGCAAATGGTTATTCGGAAAGGGCAGAACAACGTCTGCCTGGTCAGCTAGTATATTATATAATTTTTCTGTCCGTGTGTATATTACTGTACTCCTCCTAAACGGCTTGACCGATTTTGAAATTTTGTGTGTGTGATTAAGTTGACTAAACAATGGTTTAGATTCACAATTGGACCCGGTAGGTGGCGTTGTTGTCAAGGTCCAGAAAGAAACCATGCGAAGCCGGAGCGGATCGCTATATGTAATTATCTACAAAAACGATTGTAAGTTTGGGAAAAAAATAAAGAGAGATATTTTGTTATACTCAAGGATAGACTGGTTGCTTTCACCGAGATGCAGTTCTCTTATATTGCGCGTTTGTCATCGCCTGCGCAAAGTAAATTACTATAAAATAATTTCGTGCTTGAAGCTCCTCGTGAGGTGTTTGTGCGGTAAAACTATGGAATTAAGAAGTATGGTTTCTGCTGGAACCACTACGCCTGCACCTGTTGAAATAAAATATTTTCAAAGACCGAAACAAAACTTTACCCGATTTATAGATGCTTATTTATTAAAACTAAAAAAATACACTTTACTACAAAAAAAGAACATTAATTTAACAAATAACACAAGCTAGAGTAATTAATGAAATGAATGAACGCACGGATGGGCCGGCTCGAACCGGGGTGGTACGACGACCTCACAGAAAATCAGCGTGAAGTAGAGGTTTACCTCTGCGTTTCGCTTGGTGAGTGCAGGTGGCCGGAGGCCCTTTTTACTGGAAATGAGGCATTCCATCTTAGTCCTCACGGATGACAACGCATCTACATTTTGATTTGTAATAGAGGATAGATGTAGATGTCTATGGGCCGCAGCAACCACTTACCATCAGCTAGACTGTGTGCTCGTTTGTCACCCTTATCCTATAAAAAAATGTGCTATATCTACTATAATAATGTCCTCTAGACCGAATTTCGGTCACGGCGGTCAGTCTGAACTGAGACTAGCCATCTGTGCAGGACAGGATTACAGAGCCAGAGTGTATGAGCAAGCACAGGTGCACTCTGTATTCCTTTACTCTCATAGTCCGATGGGACTGTAATCCGACACGACAGGAGATAAATCAGGCGTAGGACCAACATCTTTAGGTGCTTTTTGAGACACGGGCGTGAAACACCGCCAACTTCTTGATTCCGGACTGCTACTGAGATTTTCTTGCCAGAAAAACTCAATAATAGATTTTTTGGCCCAACCGGGGATTCAAACCCAGGTCCTCATGTTCAGTAGCCGCATTTGCGAACACAATGCAAAGAGGACAAAGCGGCAGTCGAACCTAGAATACAGAAAGTTTCAGCACCGATATTCAGTAGGACCATTATATTGTGTGATAGAATCCGTAAACAAATGATGTCTGCAGTAGAACCAGAATACCCAACATAGCCCAACTTAGGAAAGGGTGAGGATGAGGATGAGGATGATGATGATGATGATGATATGGTTATTTCGCCACTTATCAATGGTGTCTGCTTAAATTAATTAGAATACAACAAATAATTACCCAAAATAGTAATTGAAGGGTTTAAACGTCCGTCACTGTTGAAGAGTGGTTGATTGTCCATTTTTGCAAAGGGTTTATTTGGATCAGGATCCGATGGTGTGCCTTCAACTCTTGACCATTCACCTACCGAAGCATCTTGACCAACTTAAAGCAAACATATATATCTTTATATATAAAAATTACCTGTCATATTGTTTGTCAGCGATGAACTCCTAAACTACTGAACTGATTTCAATGAAATTTTGCACACTCTGTGCAGTTTGGTCCAACTTGACAGATATAGTTTTTATCCTGATAAGTGACACTCAATATTTTTTAATCCGAATTTAAGGATTTTTTATATGAAGGGTTGTCGAAAAGGGCAGAACAAGATCTGCCTGGTCAGCTAGTGTATATATAGTTTTATAGAATGTCTCGTTACAAAGAGTTTCTGTGTATAATCGCAATAAAGGGTATATTCGCGTAAAGCACATAAAAAACAAATGAATAGAGATTAATAAAAACAAGAAATTCAAAGAGTATTAAATTTGTAATAAAAAAAATATTGAGTGTCACTTATCAGGATACAAACTATCCTATCACTCAAGTTGGACCAAACTTCAGTGTGCAAAATTCCATTGAAATCAGTTCAGTACTTTAGGAGTTCATCGCGGACAAACAACGTGACACGTAATTTTTTATATATAAAGATAAAGATGTTGAATAAAGATTATATAACTGTAATATAAAGCATTATTACAGGGAATGATTTTTAATAATATATCTAAAAATAACTTAGTATTATCGTTCTTATATTTTTAGGTAGACATTAAATCAAATCAAAAAGTTACTATACAAAAAAAATCTTGATTTTTTTTTAAATCAGCAGCATTTGATTAAAATTAATAAAAATATGATTTTTTCCATCCCTGAAACTTACCGACAGAATACATAACCAAAGCGTGTTCGTGTATTGTTGCGTTATTTAATACTATTGATTCTTTGATTCTGACGCCAGCTTTTATCGTAACTCCTGCGCCTATAGACACGTTGGGGCCAATCTGTTAAAAAAGAAAAAGAAGGTTATATATTTTATGTATGGTGAAGTTGAAATTCTAGTTATAATACCCAAAACATGGGAGTGAAGAAATAAATTTTTACGGATTTAAACGCGATGCAATAAATGCAGTTGATTTGCCGCATCTATGTACGTCCCCCGGGTACTTACAAGTGGTAAAATTAAAAAAGGCTGCGCCCTCTTTTCCCAAAAGAGGGTCGCTTCCGATTCGGCAGAAAGGCCTAATAAGCCAATACTAGTCCCCCCAGGTGGTGTTTAGTGGGTAGGCACTTAGGGTGGTTAGGTTAGGTTAGTCACAGTGAGTCCCACATAACCACGACAGCCGGCTGTCGTGGTATGCATAAAGAATTCACCACCTCCTCGCGTTAACGGGGTAAAAAATTAAAAAAAGTTTATACAAACGATTTCAGGATGCAGGTGGCTCAGGGCCGTGCTTTGTGGCATTCCTTGGGGGAGGCCTATGTTCAGCAGTGGACTTGTGAAGGGCTGTAATGATGATGATGATGATACGACGATTTCAATATAAATATATGTAATTTATTGTTGATAGTTTTAAAACCGGTGGACCGATTTCGATAAAATTGAAATTGGACCACCTAGGAAATAGACACTTTTAAACAAAAAAAAAAAGAATTTTCCAAATCGGTTCAGGCATCTTCGAGTAATCGGTGAACATACATAAAAAAAGATTCCGAAGAATTGAGAACCTCCTCCTCCTTTTTTTGGAGTCGGTTAAAAATCACTCGAAACGTCAGTTTGAAGATCAAATACGATACAATTGAACTTTTTTTAATTAGTTATTAGAAACTAATTTGCTTATATCCGCTTAATAAAATAAAATTATGTGTCTTACCTAGTTTGAAGAGCAGCTCTCGCCCTCCCTCAATTACGTGCACTATACCCCCCCCCCCCCCCTCCCCACACACCTAACACCACTACACTAGGAAAGACACACCACCGCAGATAATACGTCACGTGTTTCGCCTCTACACGAGCCATCGTCAGGTGAAGGAGACTCTGCGGTGGCTACTTAGCCTGATTCTATTAATTATTTATTTTATTTTCGGACACGGTCCTATCTCTTATTTGTCTTAACCGTCACGCTTGGCTGGCGTTTTCAAATTCGCAATACTTGACGTTTCCAACCTTTGATGATGCTCCCCTGGCGTTGGTCTGGATATTTTACATCTGGCATAGTCATAAGATTTTCTGGCATTTATAATAGAACCGCCTCTCAATACACCCAAGGGACGATATGGGTGATGGATTTTTTTTAAAGAATAAGGGTGACAAACGAGCACACAGTCCACCTGCTGGTAAGTTGATGCTGTGGCTCATACACATCTCCATTTAACCTCGAATCAGAATCAAAATGCAGATGCGTTGTCCTGAGGACTACCCTCATTTTTAGTAAAACGGGTCTCCAATTCTCTACACTCACTATACGAACACAGAAGCATTAAACTGCTATTTTACGTTGGTACTCTGTGAGAGTGTGATCCTACCCCGATCGAGCAGACCCATTCGTGATACAACCATAATATAGTTGCAGCGTGGCTTTACAACCACGTAACAAAATTCGCTTACACCCTTTCACGATAAATAAGGCTATTTCTACAAAATGTAACTCTAAATCCTAAAACTCAAATTTCATTCCTTCCATCTATTACATTCTATGTGAGTCCGGTGGTGAACACAGGCCTCCCATAGATTGCCTCACACGCGGGTTGGTAGCCACAGAGCTAATATCAGGAAGCCATCTAGTTTGCTACGGTCCAACACCTCTGTAGTGTAGTACGGTATATATTAGTGTTAAGCTTAGAATTTTGAGTAGTATAATTTAAGATCTAGAATAAGCAACACATCTCCTTTTCATTAACGCCTTCCGACATTTCATGGCGACCCTGCCTTATAATAGAAACTTATAATAGAATATACCTTTTAAGAGATAATATTTATATATAAAAAACTGCATTAATTTTTTTTACTTTTTTGTTAAAGTTTATTTATATGCTATTAAAATGTAAGCTTTTTTATTTTTTTTTCATAACTTTTTAATATATAAATAAAATATTTATACTTTTGTCAGTGGGAGGTGTAGTGTAGCATGTATATATTAGTGTTAAGCTTAGAATTTGGAGCAGTATAATTTAAGATCTAGAACAAGCAACACAACTCCAATTCATTCACACCTTCCAACATTTCACCTCTTATGACGGGACGGTTGAGGTAGTGGACATTCTTACACCGCCACTACGCGGTTAGAAATCAAAATATGAATCAAAATACCGCCAGTCTGGATATTTACATTTGTCATATACAAGATGGCGCACTGCCATCTCGTATATGACTAATGTAAATATCCATCAAAGGGAAACTAGCTTTTCACCTCGGACAGGATCAAGGCGATTACGCTTTCTTTTATAAACATTACCATTAACGTTTATTATTAAAGCAGAACCAGGATCCGGCTTATCTCTATTATAGTTTTTGTACAAATATTTACTCCAGCTGGGGTTCCGCTGGCTGCACGCGATTGAAAAAATTAGTATATCGCTTACCACAGCAGTGCTGTCAACAGTGGCGGTGGGATGCAGGAATACATCAGGCAGTATATGACATGGCGGTTTTACGGGTTGTTTCGGACGGTGCAGCTCTAGGTAATGTCGGTTAGCGTATATCGCAGAGCCTGCTGTTTTCACTTGCGACCACCAGTTCGTAACCTGTAAGAAAATGCAACATTTAAATATAGTTCTCTTTATTTAACATCATGCCTAATTTTTTCCCATGTCATCACAATACATAATAACTTCATTTTTTAAATATTTCAGTACTTTCAACGTTTATGTTTATTTATTTTGCCAAGGAACTGTCATTGAGTGTAGATGAAGATAATGAGTCATTAATCATATAATAAATCATATTTTTATATCATTAAAGAAACAATGTATATAGTTTAAGTATATTAAAAGATGTGATGTAAATTTAATATTATTCCCTGCCGGTACCAATTAAATCGTTAATTACAATTTTAAGTGATGATTAACCACGTGCACGGCGGTGAAGAAAAACATCGTGAGGAAACTTTCCTTCGACTTTTGTAATGGGTACAGCAAAGGAGTGGAACAATTTGCCGGCGTTTATCTTTCCGTCCGAATAAAATCTGGGCGTCTTCAAGGCAAGAGTGAATAGGCTTTTGTTACACTAAGACAGTGGGATTTACCATCTAGGGCTGCATCATCACTTACCACCAGGTGGGATTGTGGTCAAGCACTGGTTTATAATAAGTAAAAAAAAACAGTCTAATCAATGAAAACATGAGGAAAGCTCCATGTCTGTGGCATAAAAATATTTCGAAGACATGAAGTCCGCCTATAGGTACTCAGAGTGTCGGACTAATTGTTGCAAAAGTCTCAGTAATGAGGAATGTACCCACCAGCGGGACTCATGTTATCGCCTGTAACTTTACCCTTCGGATTACATTAAAAAAAAGCATGTAATATCCGATTTTATGAATGAAGTAAGAAGCTTAAGGTCTAAAGTTCTTAATCTTTTCATTATACAGTTAACTGACTGCCTCGTTGGTGTAGTTGTCCTAAGAGCGACTGCTGACCATATGTTCTTAAGTTCTAATTCCCGGGTCGGATCAAAATAATTTATTGGGATTCTCTTCCAAAAATATAGGGGGTAAGGTAGTTAGTGATGTTTTGCCACTGTATTTATTTTATAGGATAAGGGTAACAAACGAGCACACAGTCCAACTGATGGTAAGTGTTTGCTGTAGCACATAGACATCTAGGTACATATATCCTCGATTACGAATCAAAATGCAGATGTGTTGTCACCCCTGAGGAATAATATGGAATACCTCCTTTCCGGTAAAAGGCGTCTCTGGTTCTCTCCACTTACCTTCGTATGGTAAGTGGAGAGAACCACAGACGCTTTTTACAACAGCATTAAGCTGCTATTTTATGCTGGTATTCTGTGAGAGCGTGGTCCCTCCCCAGTCGAGCCGACCTATGCGTGCTACAACTATACTAGTAATATAGCTGCAGCATGGCTCTACCACGTAATAAATGTACAGTCGTTGGTTGTATTGTTGTACAATCGGACTATGATAGTGAAGGAATATAGTACATTTGTGTTGGCGCATACATTCTTGCACTATATAATTAACTGTCGCGCACAGATAGCTAGTTCCGTTAGGACAGGCCACTGAGACCGATATTCGGTCTAAATAACATTACTGTTACACAGTTAATAGTCTACAACTGGGTAAGGGCCTTATTATATTTAGGAGAAATGGAAGGTAATGACATGATTTTATCTCTAATAATGAGAAATTTCTAAAAACGCGAAGTGTTGTAGGCGTGTTCTACTCTCGACACGTCCAGGTCAAACAATTTTGTGTTTTTAAAATGCCTCTATCATAACCATATTGCACTTAAACGATAATATGAGTAGCCGTGTATCCAGAAAACAGTCTAATTAAAGTAATATTTTCTAAAAAATCATTTTATATTGCTACTTTGAAATAAAAGTAAACAATGTATTTTTGAAGTTAGGAATATAAAATTTTTTTTCGTCAAAATGAAATGAAACGCTCATGAGGCGTGTACTTTTGGTTTTTTCAAACTATTCTATTCTATTCTAAAATACGAGTATAATTGGTGATGCATCTCTTGTTAGTGATAATAATTTCTAAATGGCTTGCTCAATTGATCAACTTGTTTAGAATTTAATTGTTCTGTCGAGACAATGATTCATACTTACTATGCTAGGATCTGATAGATGGCGCTGTAGTTAAATTATTAACAAATTCTCATATTAAAATACCTACATTATATTAGTTAAGTGACAGATAAGGTAATTACAAAATTTAGACCTAATAGATAGCGCAGTAGTCAAACTATTAATAAATTATGTCCTCCAGATCAAATTTCGGTCACGGCTGCCAGCCTCAACGGAGACAGCCATCGGCGCAGGTCAGGATTATAGTGCCCAAGTGTATGCGCAAGTTCAGATGCACTCTATTCTTTCACTCTCATCGTCCGATGGGACGGTAAACCGACACGACCGGAGAGAGATCAGGCGCAGGACCAATGGCTTTACGTGCTTTCCGAGCCACGGGGGTGAGACACCGCCAACTTCCTGACTGCGGGCAGCTACTGAGAATTTCTTGATGGAAAAACTCAATATCCGATATTTTTTTATGGCCCGACCCGGGATTCGAACCTGGCACCTCATGATCATAATAAATTAACATGTCATCATATTACCAACTGGAAAGGGCGGAACAATTTCTTGAGGGGACAGCTAGCGTAAATAGAAATTATTAAAATTAAATACCTGCATTGCGTAAAGCTTATTTGTGCCCGCTAACGGGGCTAAGACATCCTGTTCCCATGACATATAACCTGGATGTGGACTGTTCTGTCCGTTGGCACTGAAAGCAAATGCAAATCATATTACAATCACTTCAGACATTATTGCAGGTAAAAAGGTAAGGTATAAGTATGATATATTTAATTAGTAATTACAGTAGTGTTTGTAGAAGCTTCAGATTGTTTATAAGATTTATGCCCAAATACTTAAATGCTGATCAATTTTAAGATGCCGTTAAGTCACGTGCTGTCTCTATCACTTTAAATCAGAGTGACTGTGTCACCACGAGACTTAACAACATCTTAAAACAGAGTAGCGTTTGAGTATTTGGCCTTTTGTTGCTTGGGATTGTATACTCAATAAAATTAAATGCCAACCCAAGCATACCACTGCAAGACTTGAAGACAATATAAGTTGACATTGGGATGTCGCACACGTTAGCACCCCCCGTGATCATGGCTGCAAAGTATCAAAACTTTGGAAATAAAAAAAAAGTTAATTGATAGAATCAGGCGTTACTTTGCGGAAATCCATTATAATGGGGTTGTTATAAATTAATTTGCTTAATTCCGCGTAAAGAAAGAAAATGATGTGTCCTGCCCAGCTTTAAGGGGGACCTCCCACCCTCCCTCAATCGCGCGCACTATACCCGTCGCCGTCAATCCCAGCACTACCATCCTCAGCACCACCACACTAGGCAGGACACACCACTCTCGAAAATACGACACGTGTTTCGCCTCTACACGAGGCATCCTCAGGTGAAGTAGACTCTGCGGTGGCTACTTAGCCTGATTCTATTAATTATCTATCTATTTTATTTTCGGACACGGTCCTATCTCTTATTTGCCTTAACCGTCACGCTTGGCTGGCGTTTTCAAATTCGCAATACTTGACGTTTCCAACCTTTGATGATGCTCCCCTGGCGTTGGTCTGGATATTTTACATCTGGCATAGTCATAAGATTTTTCTAGCATTTATAATATAACCGCCTCTCAATACACCCAAGGGACGATATGGGTAATGGATTTTTTTTAAAGAATAAGGGTGACAAACGAGCACAGTCCACCTGCTGGTAAGTTGATGCTGTGGCTCATAGACATCTCCATTTAACCTCGAATCAGAATCAAAATCAGACACACCATTCTCGAAAACACGTCTAGTAGTTTACTTAGTAGTAGTAGTCTACTTCACCTGAGGATGCCTCGTGTAGAGGCGAAACACGTGTCGTATTTTCGAGAGTGGTGTGTCCTGCCTAGTGTGGTGGTGCTGAGGATGGTAGTGCTGGGATTGACGGCGACGGGTATAGTGCGCGCGATTGAGGGAGGGTGGGAGAACCCCCTTAAAGCTGGGCAGGACACATCATTTTCTTTCTTTACGCGGAATTAAGCAAATTAATTTATAACAACCCCATTAAAAAAAAAGTTAAACAAATAGGATTAAATCCATACAAATTAGTTTTATTCGTTTCTTTATAATTATGTTACGCATTATCTATATTTATTAACCAACTTCAAACACGTCTGTTTAAGTTTCTCAATTTGACTGTATTTTTGTGTGTTATCACAGGTGAACTGATTTTGATTAATCTTCTTTTTTATTTGAAAACGGGTGCTTCTCATGTGGTCCCATATAAATTTGACCAAAATCTGACCAGTAGTTTTTGAGTAATCCTTAATAATGCGTATTTAATTGACTTCGACTACATTGATGATGTTCTCATTTTATTCTGCCGACTTCCAAAAAGGAGACGGTACTCAATTCGGGTGTATGTTTTTTTTTTTGTGTTACCTCATAACTTTGTACTGGGCGAACCGATTTCGATGATTCTTTTTTTATATGAAAGCCGATAGTTCTCGTGTGGTCCCATATTAATTTGATCAAGGTCAGACCAATGGTAATTGAGTTATTCTTAAATAACCTATATTGAAGTCACTTATATTGAAGTCGGCTGTACAAAATTTATAATTTTTAATTATTTATATAGAAGTTGGTTGTACAAATTTTTTATTTTACCACTTGCTTTACAAGCTTCTAGGATATAGTAAAGTTCCACCTCTAAAAGTGGAAAATTCTTGATGTAATTTTAAAGATGGCGTTCTAGAGGTAGTATCAATTTCTAAAAATAAATATTTCTCACATCACTTAAGAGCCCTCTTACATTTCGGCGTTTCGCAAATTTAGGTATTTTACGCACCGAGCGGGCGGCAAGCTACGCGACCGATACTTTCTTTCATATCTATTCACTCGCTCGCACTATAATACTGTGAGTATGGCGATTAAACGATCTTGATCTTCCATAATACAAAGTTTTCTTAGGATGGACTTCAGTGGGTGGAATATTTTTTGTGTGTCATTTTAATGTTATCTTATTAATTTATTATTATATAATTTATTATTTATTATTATATACCATTTTGATATATTATTCATTATTTATGAAATTTTGTGTCAAAATAAGTACACATAAATATTTTAATTGTTACGCCGTAATCGAATAATTAACCGGTAGAATAGTGGTATAAATAAATAAACGGTTGCAACCTGTTTTAATAAATATAAAAACCAAACGTAACTAATATTTTTTTATCGGGACTTACAGTCAATTAATAAAAATATTTGCTGTGACGGCATTGACCGAACTTTTCTCGAGTCGATAATTTCAGGCAGTAGGTACTTTTCATAAAAAGCTTGTAACATGGGTAGCATATTGAAAATCTAAAATTAGTCGTCTTTGTAAATTTTTAGTACTTTTACTGCATAATCTGGGCCAATACATATTATGGCAAGTATTCAGACATTTTTATTTGCTAAATGAAGCTGGCCTTGGATGTGGTAAAACCAGTCATTATTTTGATTTAATGTTACACTTGAATCACTGAATTTATAACCTTTAACTTTTTTTTGTCGAAAGGCCGTGTCAAACTCTATTCCGAAAGCTGAAATAGGACATTTAACTTCAATAAGACCGTCGCTGTATAAACCATTAGGTGAAGCCCTCAAATAACAATGATCTAGGTCAATGAATAGACCATATTTTTCTATAATAATATTTTCATGTTTGCTCAATTGTGCCAATGCTACAGACTAGTTGTCCCTACCATATTTAATGGAAGAGACGTGATCTAAATTATAACTATATAAAATAGTTTTAAACCGATCGATCAAAAATTGCGGTCGTAGTTAAAGACGCTCTGCGTCGCAGGCAATCGACGCACACTACGGTAGTATCGAAATGATGCAGCGCCCGAAATCAACGGACGCAGGTCCAGCCTCGGCAAGCGCTCGCGCGTTAATGATCGCAGATGGCCGGCGCAGTGAAATATATAGTACATTTATTTAATTAATTAAAATATAATAGTAACGATTTAAAAAGTAAAAATAATAGTATAGTTTAAGCAAATGTTGATGATTATTTTGGTATAAATTTTACGTCTAAGTGATGTAGAACTTCGGAAATATAGAGGCTTGTATCGAAGCTTTTTTGGTCGTTTTTAGAATTATGTCGAATTTTTTTTCCTAGCGTGAAAAGCATATAACGAAAATGTATTCCATTATTATTAAAGTGTAGGATATTTGGGAGATAAAAATATATTTTTTTGATGGTAGATATTCAATAGAATCTACAAATTAGAGCTCCCAAATCATGTCTTCGCGAGTTTTTGCCTAAACATGCATCGGGAGAATGATTATTACTGATTAAATAAATAAATTATCTATAATCCGATCAGAGCTTATTTGAGAAGAGAAAACGAACTATTTTTACCAAGTAATTGTTATTTCAAGCAACGAACGATAAACATACAATTTCAACGAGGAAACCTCGTAATTTCGCGTTTTTTTGTAATACGCCTCTTAACAGCTACTGAAGTTGAGAATGTAATTATTCGGTACACTTTGTCTTAGCATTACTTTCAAAACCGATTAAAATATATAGATTTTTTTTATTCTTCTTAGTTTTTGAAATTGGTTATTTTAAGTTTTAATTATTACAATTTTGGTTTAAAATTACTGAATTGATTGAAGAAAGAACGGGGTTAGTGTTAGGTTTGGAAAGACAAGTGGTGGCTCAGAAGCTAAATGTCAGTTGTAAATTTTGGTTTTCATTGATTGGATCTCTGCTGGCGCCCATGAAAAAATTATAATTGCAATTTTGAGCGCTGATAAATCACATGTTTGGTGGTGAAGAAAATATTGTGAGAATAAGCACGTGAAATTTAAAAAAAATGGAACAGATGTGAAAACGGCCAACATGCATTATAGCAGCCCATATGACACATTCTTGCAAAGCCCTCTCAGAAGTGGAAGGCCTGTGCCCAGCAGTTGGTACATATATATAGGCTGTAAATAATATTTGATCTACAATTAATCACATTTGTTTACCTATAAAATCCATCTTGTTTCCTCTGGAATGCTTCTGCCATAGTCTGAAATACTTGTAGTGAACAGACATAAAGCCCACAATTTATTAATGTAGAAACATATGTGTTGGGCTTCTCTACATAATGTGTTACTGCTTTGGTAGATGCTTCTCGTACCATGCAACCATAATAGATTGATTGCTGTCGGGTTGCTTCAGTGCCCATAATCGTTACCTAAAATAGTTCTTAATATTTTATTATCACAGTCTTTTAAATAGTACAAAGGAGTAAATAAAACAAAATTGAAAATCTTTGTTTGTCATTCATCATGATCATATTAAATCTTTTATAATTTTTTTTAATCTTTTGATAAGAAAAACAAAAAACCATGGGTACAGCATGTTAATAGTATAATTTTTTTTTTTAATATTTTCTAATACTGGTTAAAACTTTAGACACAGATTAAATAAGTTACTACGGTTTATATGAATACAAATGGCAATCTAATACTAAAAGTTAATTTTATTATAATGTAATATTATTATAGAATAGAATAGAATTTTAAAAGTATATGCAGCCAAAATGAAAAATAGGGATTTTGTAATTTTTTTTATATTTGATAATAGTTTACAATCAAATCAGTTGCTTTTAAAGCTAATATTTAACTTACAATGTTTTTATGTTTGTTAGGATCAAATTTTGCAACTGAATTTTAAAAGTACGCCAAGCTAAGTGACATCATTCTAAATCCAATATGGTGCACCGAGATTTATATATCATATAAATTTTATAGTGCAATGAATCGATGGGTTTAATTTAATTTAAAGTTTATTTTCTTCTTTTTTGAGCATTCAAATAAAAACTTGTTTTTTAAAAATGTTTTCTTACAATTAATTTATTATTATGTGAATTTTTAATAGCTCCTGAATCAGGATTGCAAGTTATCAAGATGTTATTTCCTGGTATTTATCCAGCAATGTAATGTGTAATAAAAGTATTTTAATAGTTATAATTCTTAGATTTCAAAACAAAAAAAATGCTCTATTTAATATAATCAACAATAACAAAATTTAAACAAAGCACACACAACACACATGCAGAAATTTGTTATAATTATCTTGATAATTATCCTGTGCAACCCAGTTTCGAATACTATCAAAAGCTATCTACTGTTTAGGAGATCTAACAAGTGTACATGTTTACATGAAGACACTTACTTGCCTTAATCTACCTATGTTTTATAATGCCATGTTATATAATATGTAATACTAATATGTTAAGCTCAGGTAGGCTAGCACCATGCTAGAAACCATTGGTATTTGTTGGAATTTGAATTCAGGACTTACTGCAGGCTAGACAGTTACTCTGACATGATAACAGGGGCTCTAGGTTGCCATGTAGTATTCTAATATTACTATTAATTTAACAACTAGTTTTGAAAATATTACCAAAGCACTAGGTCTCTCTTCATGAAAAGTCCACAATTCCTTTAATGGAAAATCAGCACACACATCACCATTCAATAAGAAAAAAGCACTTGGATTGCCTGCTCTGATTTGATCTCTAAAGTGGTATAAACCTCCACCTGTGCCAAGCGGTGTGAACTCTTGTAAATACCTGTAAAAAACTTGTTTTCATTAATATATGACATTTTTGTTGAATAACCTAAAAAACAGAAATTATGAAGAAAAATCTGTAAGTGGAGATGTTGCTTCTACTTCACACAAGTTTAGTTCTCAATAAAATTTTCCATAATATGGCCCTTATTTACCTCCGCTGCAACAGCCATAATTTAGAAAAGATTTGACATATTATATTAACTATTTCTAACTAACCTTCTCCTACTTAAAATGTTAGATTTAGTTTGCTCTTTTTTTAGTCGACTTCCATGTTAAATTTTTAAAATTAGCCTCCTACAACAACTGCTACAAATTTTTTAGATTACATAGGAAAAAAATTGTAGAAAAACAAGCGTGTTCGACTGTTGCGTACGCTGGTGAATGGCTGAGCAGTGAAAGATGCTAAGGGTAACATCACCACATAAAATCACATGAAACCAATCCAACCTTCTCATAGTAATAACTTTGGCATTACTGCATATATTGACGTGAAATAAAAACTAGTGTGATGTACGCAAAGTAGGCCTTTATTATAGACCATATTTGAATGCTAAATTTTTACCTACTGATGAGGCTCATTATCAATCAACAAAAACCTCTAAAAATTTGAGTTTGTCAATTGAAACTAAATTCAAAAACTGTTATAGTGTTGTAAATATATACACTATCATAAAGATTGCATCAATTTATGCAAATATTCTTGCCAATAAACTACAGTCAGCAAATTAATTTATTCAATATAGTATAATATTTAAATATTACAGCTTATCAGAAGTCCACTGCTAAATATAGACATAGATTGTATGGGAGATATTTATATACCTACTAGATATGACAGTAATTATATATTATAACAATTGTCACAGTTTTTTTATTATGTATATTACTGAGTATAAGGAAAATGCTGCTGTCCACCTTGTGTTTCAGTTCCCTCTATTGCTTCTTACAACATCACTGGATTAAATATGGCTTAGACGATATTCTTGCAATGCAGAATAATTCCATAAATTTTAATTAATTATGGTCATTCACATTATTTACTCTTTATTTCAATAACTTGAATCTCTTACCTTATAATTACATGGTATTCTTTCTGCATGTCATTTACAAATTGTGCCAATTGTGTTGTTGTATAAGAACCAATTATTAATATTTCCTTGCATTCCTGCAGCTTTGCACAAGCTGCTATGTGATGCTGAATTAGAGGCAAGCCTGCTATTGGAAAAAGCGGCTTTGGTGTGTCCAAGGACAGTGGTCGAAATCGTGTACCTTAAAATTTGAATGTCTTCAGTAGAAAAATTAACAGTACGGAAAATTTAACGTGTGAAGAACAGAAAAATAAATTGATTTTGTAACTATTGACAGATAACATTTTACTGATAACAAGTAAACACTGATTGAATACGTGGCTTGTGTTTGTATTTTATAAACTGATATTGCACTGATTCTAATTATTATTAGATATATCCTTAAAAATTACAGATTTAAAGGAGCCTCCCTTATATTGTTGCTTTTACTATACTTACCTTTTTGTGGTCCTCCGATTAATATCACAGCTTTTAACATGTTTACTATCAGTAAAAACTTCTTTTTCAAGTATAGGTACTTTGTAGCAACTTTTTTATACTCGTTATGAATTAAACAAGAAACTAATTTACTTTGAAGATACTATCACAACTTTATACTATAACTATATTATCGGATTATCACAATTTTGGTCGTTTAATGTTTTGATTTTTATGTGATTCAAAACTGTTCAAAACGCAGGTTCAGGTCCAGAATATTTTTATGTCAAAATCGTCAGGGTAGTGATGGGTCAACTCGAGTTACTAACTCGAGTTAACTCGAGTTGCGCTTAACTCGAGTTATACTTGTATCTCCCTAACTCGAGTTTGGGCTGCTGTACAGGAAGGAATCAAGCGAGCCAGCATAAGAGTAAGAGCGCGATTCGTTTGTTGTGTGCGCGCTTTATGTTTTAAATAGTATTTAGTTACAGTCAAAACAATTTGTTAATCATTATAACTACCTAAGTCACAGATCTATTATTGTAATACCCGAAAAGGGTGGTTAAGTTGTAAGATACATCATATTTCATCACTTAACTTAGAATAAATATTTTGAATTTGGAAAAGTTTGAATTTATTTAAGAATATTTTAACTGTGATAATTAAACTATTAATAGCTTATGTACTTACATCTTAAAGCTAGACTAATATTATTTCATGAAGACTGATATATAAGTAATTTTGTTGTTAAATACAAGTACTTACTTTAACTAATAATAATACCAAAAATACATAAGTATGTGATACATACTAAATATACCTTTTTGGTTCAATCCTACATAATAAGTTTGGTAATTATGGTTATCCCAACACATCAAAGAGCTATATAGAAAAACAAATTTATAAAAAATAATTTCTAACAAATCCTTTACTCTGTTTCATACTGCTAACTCGAGTTTAAACTCGAGTTGCGTGAATTACAACTCGAGTTGTAATTTTTGCAAGTTGGCACGTCTATACGTCAGGGTATGTGTAATCTGTGGTCAAAATGTCAATGTTTATTGTCTATGACACTATGACTATGATTAAGGTTATTTATTTTTCACTTTCATATAGTGTTACCAACTCAAATTTTTCCAAATCCGTAGATTGGTATAAAAAATTCCGTAGAATTCCGAGATGCTATTTCTTCTTAAATTCTTGTTGTAAGTTCAAATATAGTATACATCGAATCAAGCTACCATAAAAAATTAATTTTAGTAAAAAAGAACAAATAAAATAATTAATACTTAAATATTTGTGTAAATAGATATACTAAAAAAAATACGTAACAAACTTGATGCCGGAAAATTTTGAAGCAATAATTAGACGAATGAAAAACAACGGACCATCTTCACTACAATTAATGGGCGTTTTATTCAATGTATTTGCGTAAATATAAGAAATTTATTTTTCATATTTATTGATTAATTTTTAATCAGTTTTCATGTTTTTTTGTTCTTCTAATATGTGCATCTTGGTTCGATGTTATACTACAATTTCACTTACAGCAAGAATTTTAGAAGGAATTCCAAAAAATAATATTTATTCTATGACTAAAACAAAAATTTTCGATCCTCTTAGACGTCGTCCTAATACAACGCGATTACGCCATCATCGCGCGAGTAAGCGATGTGAACATCGCGTGCTCGCGCGATATCAAAATTTAAACCCAGTTGGACCTTCGCAGCCGGATTAAAAAGCCATCCGAAGGAAAACCAGGCCAATATAGTAGGCCTGACGGTTCTGATGCAGGACCGTATGAAAAAAGAAGATCAGGCCAGCATAGTAGACTTACCGGTTCTGATGCGGGACCGGGCGACCAGGCCAGCATAGGAGGCCTGTGGAAACTGGATAGCTGCCGGAAAAAATAAACTGGGATTGCGGCCAGGCGCAAGTGCTTGCGTGGTGCACGCACTGCAGCCAGGTGCGAGTGCTTATTGGAGGTACTCGCTGCGGCCAAGAAAGGGGCTTGGTGTTTTTTCCTGTCGGGCCAGAATGCTCGGCATTCCTGTCGTGGCTGCACTTGCACAGCTCGTCTGCTCCATCACATTCGCTGACGGGCAGTGCATCCAACCATTTCCCCCATTCCATTCCTGCGCGAATCCATTCTTGGACGGTTCACCGCGGCAGGCCCCGTTCAAGATTGATAGGGTTGTAGGGGGTAGGGGTTGTAGTTTCGGGACCAGCTACCAGTTTATAATTCAAATCAAGAGAGAAGAAAACAATAGGGAAAATGATAGGAAAGTAGTAAAAGTTTCCACGTTGCACTCTTATGGAAAAATTACGAAGATAAATTACTGTTTTATTTCCTGTAAGACAAAATGTATTAAATTTACAACATCTAATGTAAAACATTCGAAAACCAATGTGCTCTTAAATGGAGAGGAGTTGAGTCTTGTGGATACCACTGTTTTTCTTGGTATATCTAAATTAGCAAGCAAACTTAGTTCTGCAGCGTATGCTGTAAGAAAGATTAGAAGTCTCACAGATGTTGAGACAGCTAGGTTAGTGTATTTTAAATACTTTCATAGCGTAATGTCTTATGGAATTTTGCTATGGGGTAATGCGACTGATATTGAAGCTATATTTGTTTTGTAAAAGAGAGCCGTACGGGCGATTTATAATCTAAATTGTAAAGAGTCCCTCAGAGAAAAATTTAAAGAAATAAATATATTAACTTTGGCATCGCAATATATTTATGAAAACGTAACGTATGTATATAAAATCATTAATAGCTTTACTAAGAATAAGGATGTTCATACCTTAAACACTAGGAACAAACATAAGCTTGTTATGCCAGTTACTAGACTCCACAGAGTTAGTAATTCATTTATGGGGCAACGTATACGCTTTTACAACAAAATCCCAGAACATGTTCAAAGTTTGTCAATAAACAAGTTTAAAAGTTTTATTAAAGAAAAACTGTACAAAAAGGGTTATTATAATATCAAGGAATACATGAATGAAAATAATCCCTGGGAATAAGGTGATCGCCACCATGCTGGTTCTATGAAAATTCATTTAAAATTGTATAAACAAGATTATTTTTAAGTGAAATTATGTTTAAAAAAAAAAGTCCCGCTGGGTTTCTTGCTGGTTCTTCCCAGGACAGAGGTATTTTCCGAACCAGTGGTAAATAAAAGAATGACTTTCAATAAGTATTCTGTAGTAATCCATATTGAATAAAAATCATTCTATTCTATTCTATTCCTAATGCACCTTTCCAGTTAGTTGAACATATAGTCCACTTCCAGGGACGTCAAGACCGGAACGACTCCAGAGGGACCCGCGATCTTAGTCGTCTAACCTTTCTTTTCAGAAAGGGTAACAGACGTTCAGACACTCCTTCGCAGGGGTCACTTCCACCTCGTTGTTCCCAAACCCAACCCCAATCCAACTTCAAATAGCAGAACGGCAATACAACAACATTGCCATTACCACAAAGATGTTGATCTTTGTGTAAAAAAAAAACCCAACGTGGTGTGATTTTAGTTTTGCGGTAGAACCTTTATGACTGACTAACCCCTGTCTTTTGGTTCAATTTGCGCATGACATTGGCGAAGAAACGCCCAGTTTTTACTTTCTGGAAATAAATGGATGGACCTATTCTGCTGGTCTTGACAGCAATGAAAAAAAACGAAATGGGTCGCAATTGTTGGAAATAAGATCGATACGTGGTGAATTTTACAGTCAATATAGGTCCTTCACCTCGCTATCCAACGACACGACGCGATTGTCGCGCGAATGTCAATTAGGACACCTATTCGACAGCAATATGTTTCATCGCGCGTTCGTACGAACTAAGTTCGCGCGAATAGATTTTCAAGCAATTAAGGCGCGGGACCTCATCGCGCGAATGCCAATTAGGACACCTATTCGAGATCATTATGTTTGGGCGTGTGTTCGTACATGTAAAATTCGCGCGGACTGACGATGATCGCGTATTCGCGTTATATTAGGACGACGCCTTAAAAAGTCTGCAAAACTACGGATATTTTGAAATAGCATCTACGGAATTCTACGGAAATTTTTATACCAATCTATATTATATTTAGGATTTGGAAAAATTCGAGTTGGTAACACTGTTAATAAGTTAACATTTATGCCATCGCACGATCAGTGTTTCCCAAGAAAGTTGTAAAATATAGGGAGTGCGCACTTCATACTAGAGAAACGTTCCTAAATCAGTGACCTTGAGATGAATGAAAGGCACCGAGTTAAGCGTTGCATTTCTTTCTAATAGAGTGTCCATGATACAATATTTTGAGGATAATATTAGTGTATATATTAGTTTTTCACGGAAAACGAAATGCTTTTTTTTTCAATATGGCAAGTGCTGAATACTATTATAATTAAACCCTGTTTAATATTTTGTTTATATTATTGCTTCGCTACAGTATCAAACCTTACGGTAACTAGTGGCGGCGTAGCGTGGGTTGACGACACCCAGGGCAGTTTTCTATCAAGCACCCCCCAAAATAAAACAAAAAATGCTATACATGCTAACGGGACTTTATTTTGCTAAAATATTCTAATATAATAATATAATCAAAGTTTACTTTATTGTCATTTTCGATAGATAAAATGGAAAGATTTATTAGTCGCGTTTGGCTCATTGTGGACCTTAAGTAAAATTTTATTAACTTGAGTTTTGAAAAGCTTCCTTCACATGAAACTTAATAGTAAAAAAATCTTAGACACAGCGCTAGCTTCGGAACAGATTCAGAATAGTCCAATTTAACGAGAAAAGTACCAATGAATTACATTGAACCGCTTCTTGGGAAGAAATGCTGGCAGCTTTCAAGTCGTAAAATCGCCAAAATTATATATCCTGCAGAAAAATCATCGTAGATTTTGTCAGATTTTGAATTATTGCACGAAGATCTTAATCTGGTGACGTTAGCAGAGTGTAAAGCTGAACAACACTAAATTTTACGAGAATATCATCCATTCCTCTGTAGCGATGGTCTAGTTCCTCGTAAAATATGTCAAGACATTAATTCTAACATAGCTCTCTGCAGCTCCTCTGGCAATGTTAGTCCAGCATATCGGGTCATTTCCCTGGTAAACGTTTTCGATATTTCCTCTTCTTCCTTCAATCGAAATGTCCACATTCTCACATTTTTTGTTACGTAGGAAATAGCTTTTTCCACTAGTTGAATACGTTTGCTTTGAAGAAAAATTTTTAGGCTTTGATTTTTATCTCATACTTTTCCAGTGATAACCTAGATTATTATTTCATTATATTTTTTAGTATTTGCTTTTGTGTCTGACTAACTTCTTTTAGGATTTTACACCAAAAGGAAAGATAGCATAAAAAAACTGAAGTCAGAAAGCTGGTAAGAGTGTAGATACTCCATCTTCTGTATCGACGTTTTCTCTGTTGGTGCTGGGATCATATATTATATATTCGAGTTTTTATACTAGTTTTTTTAAAAATTATTCTGCAGTGGTTTAACAGCTTTATGATGAGAGTCGTCTCTGAGTCTTTTGACGGATACGCCTACACTTTTTATTAAAGTTTCCCATTGACGTGTGGATGTTGAAAAGAACCTGTAAACTCTTTCTACACTTCCGAAAAAAAGTTAAACTTGAATTTACGCTCCCTAAGTTAGTACACTCCACATAGATTTAGTGAATGATTAGCACAAGGCGTTTTCTACCTGGTAGAGCCATGCTGCAGCCATATAAGTAGTATAGTTGTAGCTGTAGCACAAATGGGTCGGCTCGACCAGGGAAGGATCACGCACTCACAGAATACCAGCGTAAAATAAAAGCTCAATACTGATGTATTTCGTATGGTGAGTGTAGAGAACCGGAGACCCTTTTTACTGGAAAAAAGGCGCATTCCATCTTAGTCCTCACGGGTAACAACGCATCTGAATTTTGATTCGCAAACGAAGATAGATGTAGATGTGTATGAGCCACAGCAACCACTTACCATCCGGTGGACTGTGTGCTCGTTTGTCACCCTATTCTATAAAAAAAAACAATATATTAATTCATTTGACAACGTCAAATTTTAAAATAGTGTTGTCATCTATAGCGTAAAATGCACCTCCTAGTTTTTAGGGAAAGAACATTCGTGTAACAGAAACAGAAACTTTTTTATTCAATATAGATTTTAAATTATACTTAGTGAACGTCACTATTTTGTCTGCCGACTTCCAAAAAGGAGACGGTACTCAATTCGACTGTATGTTTTTTTTATGTGTGTTACCTCATAACTTTGTACTGGGTAAACCGCTTTAGATGTTTCTTTTTTATTATTATATGAAAGCTGATAGTTCTCGTGTGGTCCCATATGAATTTGATCAAGATCAGATCAATAGTTTTTAAGTTATTCTTAAATAACTTATATTGAAGTCGGCTGTACAAAATTTTTAATTTTTAATTATTTAATTACCACTGGTTCAAAAAAGCCTCTGTCCTGGGAAGAACCAGCAAGAATCCCAGCGGGACTTTTTTAAAATAACAGCTTACAATCATGCAAGGAAACTGATGATCCATTTGCACAATTCATGAGCTGACAGTTTATAATCGATTCTATTATTTTGGAAAACAAGGATGTGATGGCGTTAGGCCTGTAGTTGGACAGGTCTGAGCGGTCGTCTTTTTTAGGGATCGGGTGGACCAAAGCTGTCTTCCATGAATTCGGGACTACGCCTTGGGAGTAGGAGTACTGGAAAAGACGCGTTAAAACCGGTGCCAACTCCGAAGCACACGTCTTCAGCACAATGGGAGGGACTCCATCAGGCCCACTCGACTTGCTGACGTCCAGTGCTTTACGAAGTGAGCGCTGTGTAAACCGCACATCGGCGGTGATGCAAAGAGAGAGCTTAATCGGCTTTCTCCTTTACGGCAAGGGCCAGTGAGTCTTCCTCTCTGTGCAGAGATGGAAGAGATGGCTGACAGAAGTTCCTTTAGATAGCCTTGTCGAGAGACCAGAATGCACGGGTTCCCGAAAGAAGGCGAACTAGCTTCTCCCCAATTCTACCGATTGGCTCAGACCTTGCCTTGGCAATGACGGTTTTGAAGGACCTGGAGGCGGAATTATACTTTTTAAGAGCCCTGGTGTATACATCCCGAGACATTGATGCGTCAGCCCAGGCCCGGTAGCACTCCAGCTTATAGTGTGATGCTATTTTACAGGAGCGACCAAACCATGGCTGGGATCTGCCATCTATGGGCACCACAGAGGATGGAATAAAAAGTTCCATACCCTGAAGTACCACACAGCAACAGAATCGACAACAACACTGGGATCTTCTGGTGAGAAGCAAACCCGCCCCCAAGCGTAGGATGCAAAAAAGACTGCATCCCGTCTTAATCGGCTGACCTATAGTGCCAAACATGGCGGCAAGCTGCATATCGCAACTGCGATGGGAGCGTGAGTGGCACCGTACTCCGGATCAGACAATGGTCCAAAGAGCCCAGAGGTGCATCAACGGAGACCTGATATCCGTCCGGATAAGAGGTCAGCAGAAGATCCAACAGGAAAGGTATATATAATATAAGGTATTTATAGAGGTATATGATCCTTCACATCTGGGATCCGCGTAAGCGAAGTAACCAGTTGTGTTAGACCATTTTTTTACCGGGGGAAATCCTCATGGACTGCCTCCGCCTGGGGAAAGGCGGAGGGGCGTGCCGGACTCTTGCCGGCTAAAACCACCCCAGTGTCTTCTCGCACGTGCGCGCGTGGGGCCGCGGGAATCCAAATTCTTCCGCAGCCCCAAACTAGTGCTGGCCCGGTCTGTCCGGGTCTCGTCTCCTGCACGGTGTAGTGAGGTGTTCAATTACCCCGTGCATCGCTTCAGAGGCGCGCGCCGGCACTCGCGCGCGCCAAAGCCTCGGTTCCTTCAATAGGGAGGGGGGAGGGGACTTCCCCAAGTACCTCGCCCCTGGACCCATTCATGGGAGCCGGAAAAGGGCGTTGTCCGCCCTTCTTCTGCGCCTGGTGCGCCTTCTGCGGTCGGGGAAGGGAGTCGAGATCTCCCTTTCCCATTTCGCAGTTTGATTCTGCGACATCACGTCCTCGCAGAAGGACACCACCGCGTCCCAAGACTCTGCACTACCGACCATCTTCCGCACTAACGTCGGCAGCGACAGATCGCCTCCTGCTTCATTTGTGAGGACACGGCGCTGCTTCTCCCAAGCTATACACTCGGCGAGCGTGTGTTGCGCCGTGTCCTCCCCGCAATCCGAGCACCGAGCGTCCGGCTTCCTGTCTATGCGGAACAGGTACTTGCCGAAGCAGCCGTGTTCCGATAGCACTTGCGTCACTCTAAACGACAGGGAGCCGTGCCTTCTCCCGAGCGAGTCGTCGAGTACTGGCCGGATCGCCTCGACGGTAGCGAGGTCAGCGGTAGGGCGCAGAAGCCTTTGCCGCCATTCCGCCACCAAGGCCTGACGGAGCTCCTCTCGGCGCAGCGCGATCTGCCGCTGCACCGGCCTCGAGCCCCGTGCCCGCTCTTCCCCGCGCCATCGATATAATGACGCGAGTACTTTCCCCTCTAGGTCCCAGGGCGGGGATCCGGCCAGGACGCAAGCCACCTCGTATGAAATCGTGCGATACCCGCGGGCGACTCTGACGGCCATCGCCCTTTGCGGTTTGCGCAGAATGGCGAGAGTGCTGGCCGTTATGTTCATCACCCACACAGGGGCCCCATACAGGGCCATGGACTGCACGATTCCCACGTACAATTGCCTACAGGCGGCGCTCGGGCCCCCCAAGTTGAGAAGCAACGTTGAAAGCGCGCCCGCTGCACCCATCAGCTTGGGCGCCAGTCGCCGGAAGTGGGGTCCGAATTCGCATCGGCTGCCGAGCACCAATCCCAGATACTTCATGGAGGACTCAATAGTTATCCGAGTCCCGCTGACCACGATGTGTGATCCCGGAGGCGGCGCGCGTAAGGGCCATGGAACACCATGGCCTCCGACTTGTTTAGGCCCACCTCCAGGCCCAGGCGCCGGATGCGGTTCACCACTTGTTACACCGCAGCCGTGGCAACCAACGCTGTTTCCCTGTGCGAGCTCACCCGGGCAAGCGTGCCGTCCGCATAACACGTCAAGTCGGCACCCGACGGGAGGTCACCTCTCAGCACCCAGTCTTAGCCGATGTTCCACAGAAGCGGTCCTAAGACCGATCCCTGCGGAACACCGCACGACATGACGCGCTGACCAGTGCCGTCACGTCCCCAATACGTAACGCATCTCCCCTTAAGGTAAGCCCCTATTGTGCGGCAGAAGTAGGGAGGCACGCGATGGTAATTCAGCGCCTCCTGAATACAACTCTAGGGTAGGGTGTTGAAGGCATTGGAGATGTCTAAAGACACCACCAGCACCACCTCGACCCGTCTCGTCGAGCAGCACTATGGGCCGGTACGCGGACGGTGAGTCCGCGGGGCGCCCCTCCTTCCTGAGCAGGACCAGCCTCCCCTCCTTCCACACACTGGGAAGCTGACCCTGCTCGAGACATGCCGTGAAGAGCCCCCTCAGCTAGGGCTCTAGTTCCTTCAAAGCCAGGACGAGAGCTCGACCAGGAACTCCGTCGAGTCCGGGCGGTGTGTTCTTAGCCCAGAGTCACGACACGGCCGCTCTCGTCTCTGCTTGCATTGCCTCGGGGTGCTCTCTTCTTCTGGAGAGACTGTGGCTGAGGGCGAAGCCATCGCCGGGGCAACGTGTTCCACTCGTTCAGGGAAGAGAGCCGATACCAACACCTCTAGCAACTGGGGTTGCATGCTTTGTGTTAGTGGAGGCGCCCAGGGACGCAACTTGCCCCGTACCCAACGGTAGGGGCGCCTCCACGGATCCCGATCTAGGGACCCCAGCAGCTCTTCCCGGGCACGCGACTTTGAGTCGCTGATGGCCAGCCACAGAGTCTCCTTAGACGCGCGGTACACGTCATACAGCGCGTCCTCCTCGGCGGAATCCCGTCGACGCCGCCTCCGGTATCGGGTGTACCGGCGACGAGCCGCAACGCACGCTATGCGCAATTGCGCGATCTCGGTGGTCCACCTGTACACTCGGTGCTTTGCGAACCGTTGGCGGACACGGGGCATGAACGCGTCGCAGATCTGCATCATCGCCCCGCGAAACCGTAGCTCCACCGCTTCGACGTCGACGGGACCGTCCGTCGTCGACTCCCATATCCAGGACTGGACTAAGGCAGCTTCCTTAAGTAGTTCCCTGTCGATGCGATTAAGCGCCCAACGCGGGCCGTCATTAATCGGGCTTGTTAGATGGCGGCCGCTCGCGGTCAGGGCAGAGACGTCGAACCGGATATACCGATGGTCCGACAGTGTCTCTCTGGAGCTCTACGGCGACACGCCAGTCGCGGACTCGGCTGGCGACAGAGGGGCTAGCGAGCGAGACGTCCACTATCGACCCACCCCGTTCCCGCACGCACGTGTATTCTCAACCCCGATTCAGGACGACCAGACCAGTTGTCACCGTCCACTCTTCTAGCACCTCGCCCCGAGGGTTAGTGACCGGAGATCCCCACGCCGATGACTTGGCGTTGAGATCCCCGAGCACCAGAACGGGACGAGGGTGATCGCGGCCTACGACGACGCCCAACTCGACAAGGAAACCCTCAAAGTCGGCGAGACTCTTGTTGGGGGAGAAATACGCCCCTACAATAACGATGCCGCCCGAGACCACAGCAACCCAGCCGCGGCGCCGAGACGGGTCGATCAGAGTCTCGCCAATAATGCCCACCAACCCGTTAGCGCATCCCAACCAGTTGTCACGGGCGGGAATGAAGTACAGTTCGGCGACCACAGCCACGTGAATCGACCACTCTGCCATGCTCTGAAGTAGGAGATCCTGAGCTCTGGCACAGTGGTTGATGTTGCCCCGGAGAAAATGAAATTGTGCCATTATTGAAATTCCATTCCCTCGGCAACGGTCCTGGATCGGGAGTCGGCCGCGGAGCTGCTAGCTTGCGGGCTTAGCGAGGTTAACCCGGCAAGATTAGTGATCCTCTTTTTTTCCTTTTTCTTTTTGGCCTTGCTGGCAGGCGCCCCACAGGCCCCTCCGCCTACTCTGTGCTCTGCTAGCCTTCCCGCAGCAGAACAGAGGCTGCAGTTGAGCGCCTAGGTGCACAGGGCCGCCTTGTGGCCAGGCTGGCCGCAGCGATAACAGAGATCACTACGGTCAACCTCGGCGGTGCACTTCGCCCGGACGTGCCCTTTTCCAGGCACCGGAAGCACCGCAAAGCCCGGGGCTGTAGTAGCTTGGTTCTTGCCGCCACCTAGCCTACCGGCAATCTGCCGCTATCGGCGATCTTCTTCGCCGACGCTACAGGACACCGAACCCAGAACGCGCCGAGTCTGGTGGCGTCGGTGCGTATATCGCCAGTCCGCACCTTGTCCGGCGGACACACTCCGCTTCTGGCAACGGCCGCCACCACCTCCTCAGAGGTCACGGAGTCGTCCAGGCCAGCAATATGCACCTCTGCGGTTTTCATTTGTCTGGAGATCCGGACGTCCTCAGGGTTGAGGACCTCCCTCATCTTGGCGGCCAGTGCGTCCGCCTTTTTGGCACTGCCACTCACAGTACCAGTCACCTTGAACAGCCGCGCACTCGTTGCAGCCTGATTGAGGGTGACGGACTGAAGACCAAGATCTGATAATTTGATCTTGGCCTTGGCCTCGGCGATAACCGACTGGTACATCACGCCACGCTCCACAGCTCCGGGCTGCAACGTTAGCGTCACGGCATTGGACCACGGAACATGCACAGCCGGTCTCTTGCGAGACCGCCTTTGGCAGTCCGCCGCGCAGTTGAGGAGCCGTATTTGCGGTTCCACCTGGGGTGCATGCAGCTACTGCGGCCTTCTTGGCGGCTTTGCGGGCTTTCTTGCAGCCCCCGACTTTAGCCCAGGTCTCACCCTTAGAACCGGCAGTTGTGGGCTGGTCGCTCGGAGGAGCTCCCTCCGCGGGCTTTTTGTTACCCTCCGTAGGCTTCCCTTTTGAGGCACAAGTCTCGGTGGCTCCTCAGCCCTCCGCGTGTCAGCCGCTAAAGGCGGACGGAGAATTTCTACCAGGAGACGCCGAGAAATCGCCTCCAGCCTAGCGTTAACCATGCTCTCGTACTGGAGCATGCAGAGCCGGATAATGCGCTCGACCTCTCCGTCAGTACGAGGGCTTTCCGGTCGCGGTGCGGGAGTCGGGGTAACTACAGGTGCGGCATTGGTGGAAGTGCGTCGCTGCTGCTGCTCGTTCAGCGCAGCGACTTGCCGCCGGAGGTCCTCCAGGTCATTTCTGAGGCGGCTGTTTTTCTCTTGTAACTTTGCGACCTCTTCAGAGGCCGTCCTATTGAGTAGGATGTCAACCGCCTTCCTGACATCCGCGGCAGCCTCCATTAAGCCACGGGTAAACGTGCCCTTCGGGCTGCCGGACTTGGTGGTAACCTTCAGGACCCTCCGCCCTCCTCCCGTCCACCCCATCCAGAGCCAGTTGGCTCAAGGCCACCGCAGATGGCTCTCCCCCCTCCGGCGCCGCAACAGCTCGTGGCTCGCGAGCGCGTCGGGCCATTTCCGATACTTCGTCGGCCGTGACGGCTTTACGCTGCTCCCTCTTGGTGGCGATGAGCTCCGCCTTTGAGCTCCCCAGCGAGGCACAGCTTTCACCGCCATTGCCAGGGTCCTCCGTAGTGACCCCCATGTCACTCTCTGCTTCACTAGCCACCGAGGTATGGGAGCACACGAACCGTCCGTGCTTATCCCTCAGTGGCTGCGAAGCACTCGCCCCTCTCGATGCCTGCCGACCCCTCCTCGAAGTCGGCAACTTGGGGGCCAGCGGGCCTTCCTCGTCCAAAGACCGGCACACTGGACGTTTCCTAGAGGAAGACGTCGTCCCACGCGACCGATTTCCGCCGCTTCCAGTATCAGATCCTGCCTGTTTTTCTACCTCTACTCTTTTTTTTAAGTATTTTTCTCTTTCCATTTTTTACCCCACGAGTAAGGAGGAAATAACAGTCCATCCGAGCAGCGCCTCCTTTACCCGGATAAGCCTATGCGTAACCCGTCAAGGGTGTCGGCCGTTACCCCGACGGGGGCAACGGTAACGACTGAACATTTACCCATCAGCCATGCAGCTCCTCACGGCGTGCCACGCTTGAGCTTCGGGTAATGTTTTAAAGAATTTATTATCCTCGCGACTCCAGTCGGTTAAGCCAAGAGCCCTCGGTCCCTTAGGCGCCGCGAGACGTGATCCACGACACGCCAGAGGGATTCCGAGGTTCGAACGGTGGCAGAGTCGATACGGGTTCTTCCTATGCCTGCTCAGAGACCGGGTGAGGGAACACTGAGTCCATTCGCTTTCCTTTTTTACAGGGTGTGGTCCCTGAAAACCCCGCGATTACGGGTTGCCCGGCGTCGGCAAAAACCGAGTGCACCTGGCACCTCACCGCGCATGTCACATCCTCTGTTCCTCTCTATGTAGAGGATACGGGAAGCAACTAGTAGGCCCTCCAATATCTAAACAAGCCCTCGGTCGTTTTTGTTTCTATTTCGAACCGAAGGTACGCCCAAACCCAGCCAGTTTTGGTCCGCGATGGATTCCCGCTACCACCCATATCTGAGTGGCGTTCCCCTATCCGCCACCTGGGGACGCGCCCGATGGGAGCTCTGGCAACTCCACAAGGGAGTTGTGTTAGACCATGTGCCAAAGCAATGTCATACAAAGAACTACCCGCATGATCGGTTAAACGGGAACCAAGCCATTCAGCGTTGTGGGCGTTAGAATCACCGAGTATCACGATCTCTGCGGTTGGGACCTGTTGTAGCACGGAGTCTACAGCCATTTGGACGTGTTAGATGGTTCTTTATGCGTACGGACTATACGCATCATATACATTCGTAACATCTCAGTATATACCAGTAAGTTATAAGTTGTCAAAAAAATAAGAATAATGGTATTGTATGCGGTACATATGCCGAAGATTATAATTTATAGAAATAAATATCTATTCTGGACACGTTTTTAAAACTTATTATTTGCCATGAGAACCGCTGTTACAATACTGGCAGTATCCATGGCCGTGATCAACAACGTACAGATTCAGGAAGAACATACGACGACGACATCGAGGAGGACATCCTAGACGTATTTGAGGAAGATCCGACGCGGAGCACGCGCTCTGTGGCACGTGAACTGGGTGTGAACCACATGCGCCTTTGAAGAGCCCTCAAAGATGATGGCCAGCGCCCGTATAATTATCGTCGAGTTCAGTGTCTTCTTACCAACGACTACGAGCCGAGAATCGATTACTGTAGATGATTACTCGATAAGGTTGAAGGAGATCCTGAATTTTTGAATCACGTACATTTCACGGATGAATGCTCTTTTGTTAGAGTAGGTGTATTTAACGCTCATAATGAACACGTATGGTCAGCGACAATTCCGCATTCTAATAAACTAAGCTACTTTCAACAACGATAGAAAATCAATGTGTGGGCGGGAATTATAGGTGAAAATTTATTGGTCCGTATTTTCTTGACCACAAAATGAGCGGTGAAAACTACGGACGCTTTTTGCGAAAAGAACTAAGCGATGAACTTGACGAAATAAATCGTTTGTCGCATTTGGTATCAACACGATGGCGCACTACCGCATTTCTCTTGATGTCTAAGAATTTTTTTGGATACTGAATTCGGTGAAAGATGGATTGGCCGTGGTGGACCGGTCAACTGGTCGGCGCGATCACCTGATCTCACATTTATAGATTTTTATCTCTAGGGTACGATTAAGCAGTATTCCAAAATACATGCGATACCGAGGCAGAAATGCGTATGCGAATAGTAGCATTCTTTAAAAAAATAATGTCCGAAATATCTGTTATGCAACGCGTGCGTTCAGATATTATAAGACGGTGTTACAAATATATAGAGGTAGGTACAAAGTAGACATATTGAACAACATCTTCGTGATCGTCAAGTAGACATAGTGATGAATTACTGTTTGTGCATAATTACGCCGGCTGCCGCTGCTTACTGTTTCGCTTTAGTTACTTGATAATTCCAGGCAAAGGTAATCAATCCACATAAAATTTACAAATATTATTTAAAATTTAATTATTTTTATGTCGAGTTTTCTGAAGCAAAGTTATTTCTATACGTTTGAATACTGATTCTGATAACGCACGTAACGGGAACCAAAGGGTTTTGTTACATATAGTATAAAATATAAATTAGGAACAATGTGTTATGCATGCAGTAAGTGCACGATTAAACCGGGATTCCTCTGCACTCACAGATGGCTAACCGGTGATTGCATGGGTGCTCACCATAAATTAACCGTATTGGTTTCAAGAATTACATTCAGTTATCAACATATTTTATTACAGTCTAGTTTTTGCACGTTTGTTATGCGTACATATGTAAATAGAAATACTTTTTATTACGATTTTTATTACGTGAGTGAGCTTCTCTAACCTGCCATCATGTAGAGGAAAAACTTATATCTTAATCAAGATTATAACGATAAAAATATTAACAATTTTTATTATATTGCCTTGTATCTACTTTTACTTAAGAAAAAGTAAGCTTCTTATTTTTATTAAAAGATAAAAGAGTGGGTTGATTGATACAAACTTGTAGGAAGCTTGGCGTGGGAGGCGTAATGAAAATTATAAGGCTTTTTCAAGAAGTAGATCGTGTGTGAGATGGAAGTACTTCTGCTATTAAATTATAGCATTTACTTATTAACACAGACAAAGCAGAAACATGCTTCTAAGTATTAATATTTTATGTTACGAAAATAATTATGCGCACTGTCGATGGTTGTTTGTCTGTCATACATGTTTTTGACAGGCTTTTTCACGTAGATGAGTGAAAATCAGGTTAATTATAATCGTAGTTATCTAAAGATACCTACCTATATATGCCACATATGTTAAAAATCTCCGCAGGTAGGTATATCAGGTATGTTAAACTAAATGGTGTATCGTTATCAAGTAATTTTATAAACCTATAAGAAATAGGTTTATAAAATTACTTGATTCCAAACCATTTTCAGTTGCTAAATCTCCTGAGTCTAAATTCGAGGTTTTGTTATAAAACAAAAAGAACTTGAACTTACACATAGTTCTCTAATGGGAAGTGTATAGTGTAGGCAGACTGAGTAACATCAACATTATTTTTTTATTTTTGTAGAAAAATAAAAAAGACACTCTTATATTTCATGCTGGCTAAAATTATAAATTTTTTTAATAATTTGAGGTTTTCAAAAGTTTCCTTAGGTATTATTTAAACCTCTCGATAGAGAGTAATAATGTTCTGTGATAATAACTCTCCGTTTTAACAAACACAACTTTTTTAAACCATAGTTAAAACCCCATAAAACGTAACAAAACGTGGTTTATGGGGTTTTAACTATGGTTTAAAAAGAGTCCTACTAACTAAAACAGTATCCAACTTCAAACAAAGAATGCTATTCCTGCTCTGTCACATATAAGAAGAAAGAATAAGAAATATTTATTCAGTTCAAAAAATATACAGATACTGACTTAGTTACTGTTATGTTACATATTTATATGTCTATATTTTATCATTTTATTTCAAACAGTATCACTGAGCTCCACACTAGGATTCCCTGTGTCGTGGAGACTAGTGTTCCCATTTATATAGAACTTAATGATTAGTCGATATTATGTAATTCTATTTTTTATATAATTAGAATTCTTAAAAAAATATTTTAATGATAATCATGATAATTTATATTTACCTATGCAAATATATTGCCAAAAAAACGGACAAATAAACAAAACGTGTAACCAAATAAATTACATTAAAAAAAAAACTATTCCTTAAAAATGCATTCCGTGTGTACTCGTTTAATTAATTTACAGTACATATAGTGTATAGGCGAGTCGAACAATCGAAGACAATAACAATCACATTTTTGCTTCACTGTTTCTTGTAAAAAAATATCAAAAATTACCCTCTCCACAAAAAAATTATAGTTAAAGAAATATCTACTATAAAGTTTATATAAAATAATGTAAACACAAAAAATGTTTAATATTCTTTAACACAATTTTAAAATGGCTATATATTTAGTTTAAATAAAGGTTAATTTCAATATTATGTACTTAAATAAAAGTATTATGTAAAATAAGATATTAGAGCAAACTGTGCAGAGCCAAGACAAACACAATTGTGTAATGGCATGAAGAAATTATATTGTAATTAAAACTGTTACTTTGTTGAAATAAATGAAAAATAAAAAATGAAACATACAAGTGGATTTATCACATACATAGTTTACAACACAGAAAAAAGATGGAAAAAAATAAAATAAAATTAAACAAAATAAAAACTAACACATTTTTATGTGTTTGCAGTCTGCATTTGATTCGCAAACGAGGATAAATGTAGATGTCTATGGGCCACAGCAGCCACTTACCATCATGTAGACTGTGTGCTCGTTTGTCACCCTATCCTATAAAAAAAATTTTTTTTGTTTGAGCAAACCCTGCAAATTCTAATGCAAAAGTATAAGATTATTTTGAAATAGAAAACCCTTGAGTACTGTACTTAGGTTACGTTGATATTTTACTTAATTTAAACCGGAACCTACCAGTCTGTTTACGAGCATTTACACTTTTTCATGATACATTCATTTGATAATGCACTACACCAGTTAATTAGCGAAATAAGTTAGCTTATTATTGCTTTTAATTTAAACTACGGATTATAAAAATTGTTATTCAGAATACAGTAATAAAAAAGTATAAAGTAAGACACTCAAATATTCGTTTAATATAGCTAATTAAAAATCAATAGCCTGAATTAAGTATTCTAATTACTCACGCAGGAAGTGAAGTAATTACCAAGTACCAAGTTGAAGGGTCAATATGAGAGACAGTACTAAGTTGAAGGGTCAATATGAGAAACCGTACTAAGTTGAAGAGTTAATATGAGAGACCGTACTAAGTTGGGGGTCTATTTACTTGTTTTTTTTTTTTTATAGGATAAGGCTGACAAACGAGCACACAGTCCACCTGATGGTAAGTGGTTGCTGCGGCCCATAGACATCTACATCTATCCTCGATTACGAATCAAAATGCAGATGCGTTGTCACCCGTGAGGACTAAGATGGAATGCCTCATTCCCAGTAAAAAGGGCCTCCGGCCACCTGCACTCACCAAACGAAACGCAGAGGTAAACCTCTACTTCACGCTGGTTTTCTGTGAGGTCGTGGTACCACCCCGGTTCGAGCCGGCCCATCCGTGCGACAGCAAAAGCCGCGTGGCTCTACCACTGTTAAAACTACTACTTGTCCTAGTCAATTACTGCAGTCGCTGCAAGGGGATATAAATAATGAAGAACATTACCGCTATAGAAACAATTAAGAAACTTAAAGAAATATTTTCCCGTCTGCGAGAACCTTACTAGCGAGACCTTCAAAGAATGCTGCAAAAAGTGCGGCATTGTAATTTACAACACAATTCCTTACTGGCCACAGATGAACGGAGAAGTTAAGCGCCAAAACAGAGACGTGCTTAAGTGGCTCAAAATTGGTCAGTTAGAAAAAAAAATGGAATGATGACCTTTTAGAATACCTTATTATGTACAATAGCACCCCTCATACGACAAAAAATCACGTCGAACTTTTCTTTCAGAGACAGTTTCGAGATAAAATACCTATGGCAGCAGACATAGAACATAAAATTATAGATTGGGATGTAAGAGACAGCGATAAAGAAATAAAAGAAAAGGGAAAAGAATATGCGGACAGGAAAAGGAAAGCAGTAGATAGCTAATTTGAAATCAGAGAAAAAGTATACGTAAAAAACATGATTGTAGAAAACAAATTAACTCCTAATTATAATCCAGAGACTCATACAGTAACGGATGTAAACGATGGAGATATTAAGTAAGGAATGATTTAACAGTAAAAGAATATCGCAGGAATGTTGTTCACTTTAAAAAAGTAGAAAACGGTGAGTGGAAAAATATCGATCAGAGTGCAGGCAGCCAACACGAAGACTGATGTCTATTATTGCACTAATCATCAATTTGATTAATGTCTGAATTTGATTAAAAGTTTTTTCAAGGTAATAAATTTTAACAGTTGTTTTATTTTAACAAGGAAGGGATATAGTACATAGCATTTTAATGGTGAGGATATCCGATCGTCTAGTCACAGCAGATCAGAGGTGAGGACATTCGTTAGGGTATTAGTGTTCTGTGCATTCGACCGTTGACAGCTGTGGCGTGCGAACGTATTTGGTGTGCATTGAACTAACGGATTAATAAAGTGTACCTATACCTAGTGTCAGTGTTTTTACAGTCATCATCATCATAATAATCATTCTGTATTGTATTTAAACCTCCTTGAATAGTTCCAAAGTAAATTAACCAACTCGCACACCAATATTATCCATAACTGAAACATTGGCACAACTTTATCTGTACAAATAAATAAAATTAAATTGCTTGTTCGTAATATCGAAATTACATACTACATTTATATGCATTTAGTAAAAACAGCTTTTTACTAAATGCATATGAATGTAGGTATGTACGGTACTTATAACAAAAACTACAAATTTTTTGTCTGTCTGTTTGTTCCGATTTTGACGGGACTATCACTAAAAGATAGCTTTTTAGCCTTTTATTTAAAGAAAATAAATTAGGGTACCACGCAAAAATAATTAAAACCCATGAAATCTAATCATAATAAATTACACCCGAGCGAAGTCGCGGGGAACAGCTAGTGAAAACTATGTCGTACTAAGGGTATACGTCGTGATTTATCAATTTTATCGTCAAATGCGTTTCCTATGTTCACTTTATGAGCGTGGAGTGAACTGCGGGAAGTCTGGATTAGAAATTCTATACATTTTTAGAGCAAGTCAACAAGTCGGTATACTCGTGGAATCTAAACATAATTGACAATGACAGCTGAGTAGCTGAGATGCGACTTTTGGACTATGGACTTTTTGCTTATTATTTTATATCAATCTAAAGGTCTTTGACCAGTGATTTTAAAGATAACATGTCCTGAGTGGGCTTAGCCCACGTAACTGGCCTTTTACTCTTGTCTTTTATATAAAATCACAGCAAAACAGACCGCGATCATTACGTTGGTACCACAAAAATAAATAATGTGGGGCTTTCATATTTTAGTTGATTTGGTTCCCAGCTTTATTTGAGCTAAGTGACATTCCAATATTACATGATTGCAATTTTACTTCTCCTTTAAATAAAGTGAACTTTGCCTAAAGTTAAATAAGCTATGTTCAATATTAATACCACTTTTTGTCTAGAGCCCTCTCTTTTGGCTAACTTCTTGCAGAATATAGGTAGTGTGAGTAATTGAAAACGGGTCGATCAAAAAAGCCTAGAACAAAGTTCTAATCTCTTAAACTATAAGAACTTTTACAAAAATGATTTAATTTAATTTATTCAGAAAACCAACAGCGTATAAAGTAAATATTAACATTATGTAACGTAACAAACTAAAAGTATGGCCAATAACAGGTTTCCCCGATATTGCTGATAAAAAAACAATCAATTAGTTTAAAAAACCCCTGAGTAGCGACGGTGTAAGAGAATCCACAACCTCATATCATCATGTGGGTGTCGAAACAGGAGATAAGGGGAAACAGAAACAGGAGATGGGCAGCAGCGTCTTTCTGATAATAACTCAATATGAGTAACAAAAACTGCGGTTGCCAGTCCGTCTGCCAAGCGTGGCAACTATGCCAAATACTACACCTATGTGTTAACGTATAGGGCAGGAGTATGTTTAATAGTGGACTTGGACAGGCTGACCATGATGATATTTAGACCAAATGTAAAAAAAAACAGATCAGCGATGGGTAACAGCATCAAAGGCGCAAGACGTCTGGTACTGCGACTCTCAATTCACCTGTCAAGCGAGATGATTAAGACAAAAACTCCATAGAACGGGTAGCCGGAAGGCCCATGTTCAGCTGTGTACGTTTACGGACTAATAAACAGAAAGAAGGTAAAATGGTCTGTCAGCTGCCTACTTTATGAATTTATATGAAGACGCAAAAATACGCGCAAATGAATAAAAACGAAGCAACAGAAGAAGAAAGAAGCTTTTCATTTTCATTTTGTTTTCGTTTTGATATACGGTACGGCTGGTATATTTCGTATATTTCGCTGGTATATTTTTTTTTAGATCAATAGTTTCAAGATCTTCAGTTTACTAAGTAGAAGCACTGTTTTCCTTTATAGGAGTCGGGTACCATCCTCTTACACATATCTGCCACCTGGAACCAGTGCTTGCACTGCTGTATTTCGTTCTTAAACATATAGAGAGCCAGTATACTTAGTAGCCATTCCAATATAGTCTTCAGCGGTGATAACGTACCCGTTACAACCTATATACATCCCACTGCTGGGCACAGGTCTCTCTCATTTCTGAGAGGGTTTTAGGGTAAGATAATGTTCGCCGCACTACCCTAATGCGTGTTGGCGAACTTATTTTAATATTTTTTTTCTTATTTCTCAGACATGCAGGTTTGCTCACGATGTTTTCCATCGCCGCCGAGCACGTGGTAAATCAACACTTAAAATTGCAATTAACAATTTATTGGTGCTGGCGAGGATGGAACCCGTTTGCATGTAGCCTAAAGTATTTAAAGTTGTTTGCTGGTTCATGGGATGTACGAGTAGTAGCTAATTACCAGCAGGTGAACACTGAATTCGTTTGTCAGTACAGTTTTATATAAAAAGTTACTAAAATTGAATAATGAATATATCATGTTTAATTAAAAAGATGATTCTTTTCTCGCTGAAAGGGTAAGTATAGCAATTCAGCGGAGAAACGCAGCCAGCGTTCTTGGCACGATACCGCGGGGAGTACTAGTTTTAGTTTTTTTTATATTTTAGTTTTTAATATTGTATATAATTAAGTATTGTATATTATGATATGTAAATAAAAATTATAATAGCTTAAATGTAACGTAAAATGAAATAGAGAAAAATTTTGACTTAACCTAAAAACATCCTGGTTTTAGTCCTAGCGCGTATGATGAAAAATATTTTAGTTATCAAAAAGGAGTCAGTTAGCGGGTGTAAAATTAATATGATTTTTCTTATTGCCATCATCACCTGCACAGTGAAAATTTTGCTAGTTTACTTTAACGAAATTTGCGCTATAGGTACAGCGATTAGTGTTGTAATTTGCTCCAGAGCAAACATATAAAAGAAAACTTTTGATGTACCTTTTCACATTCCGCTTGCGCCACCGCTCTCGAGCGGACATGTAAGTTGACCGCGCTCTCGTCCCCGTACATTGAGTGCCCTCTCGCCCTCGAGCCTGCGCTCTCCTGCTTACGCTAGCAGGGCAATTGCCGTTGGTGAGTCTTTCGCCTTTTACTTACCGTTCTTGCCCTCCCCCCTTCCCCCTGCCTCCTGGCGGGGAGGTTTGACCGCTCATTGTTCTGTTTTTATCTGTTCCTTTTTTATTGTTAGTTTTTTGTTTTGTTTCTATTATTTTTTTGTATATTACTGTTTCTTGGAAACGTCGCTTGTTCTTTCAGAACAGACCCCTGTTCTTTTGAGAACAGGGATCCCCCCTTATTGTCTTACGTAGAACGTCCACCCCCAAAATGTCCGCACAAGACCTTATAGGGTCGATCGTCGCCGCACTGAACCAGTTGGACTTGCTGGCTCTTGCCGCAATCCTGGCTTCCTTGCCCCTCAGGCGAGTCCCCCCCTGGACCCCGTCGCTTCCTGCTCGGCGGCCCCTACGGCTGCCCCGCGGAACGACTCACCCGAGTCGGAGTACCAGGACTCCGCGTCGGTAACCTCGTCCGTAGCCCCTGCAGCCCCCGCCACTGCCTCAAACTCCGCAGCTCCCGCCGCTGCCTCTGCCCCCTGATGTCTTTAGACATTCCCCCACCGTCAAAGCCAGCTTCTCGCTGCGGCCCCCACCCTCACGAAAAAAACAGGTCCCGCTTCATCCTGTCTTTTTCAGAGACAAGGCGCAATTCACCCGCCTCTCCAAAACCTGATACGACGCCGGTATCAATTATGATCAGGCCACCAACCTCGGTGAGGCCATTAAGATCATTACGCAGTCAATCGATGACTTCCGTTGCCTTACCAGGCTATTCACAGTTGACCGTGTATCCTACCACACGTACGATCTTCCGGAAGGGCGTAAAGTCAGGGCCATAATCCGCGGTGTTCCATTTGAACTCGCCAACGACATCCTTGACGACCTTAAGTCCCAAAGATTCCCAGTAGAGGCTGTGCACAAGATGCACAGCAACAAGGGCAAGAGGTTCCCGCTTGCCCTTGTAATTCTGACGAACGTACCGGAGGCAACAGCCATCTTCCGGCAGATACGCACAGTGTGCGGCCTGTCGAGAGTGAAGGTTGAACCCCCACATAGGCGCGATTTCCCGGCACAGTGCCACCGCTGCCAACTTTATGGGCATGCGGCGGACAACTGCTCTGCCCCACCCATGTGCGTTAAGTGCCTAGATCCACATAACTCGAAAGAGTCAGCGCCCTCTTCGGCCCCCTCCAGGCTTCTCTCAGCGTTCACAGCCTCCAGTTTTTCCCTGGGGCCCCAAAAAGGCCAACCACCCGCGGACGTCCTCCGCCCCATAACAGGTACAACTCTCCTTGGTTGATGACCTGAATACGGTGTATTCCGATATTCGGAGCATCAACATTGGGGAGATTGCCGTCCTATCATGCAAACTGCGTGCTGCTTAGTCCCCTCAGGACCGTCTCCTTGCTCTTACAGAGCATGACAACCTTTTGTGTTCCCTGTAATATGAATTAATTTAATTTAAAATTAATTTAAAATTGTTTCACTAATAGTGAAAATAGTTGGCAAAAATTATTTACTTTCGCGTATTCCCATTTTCATTTTGATAAAACAATAAATAAATCAATTACGTTTCAACTAAAAGAGATATCTTTTCAAAATTTAGATTACCCAGTTAATACTCATTTATCTCGACCACGTCCTAAATTTGATTTAAAGAAAGTGGTTGAGTCGAAAGTAATGGATGGCGACTTAAAAAATGCATCCCGTATTTTATTCTCAGACGACATCCTGGCTCCTCGTAATGTCGAAACTCTTAAAAGCCTTCGTCAAAAGCATTCTTCGGTCAAACATCCTCAGGGTTTACCGCTGCCTCCCAGGACTTCTATGTAACCTTTACAAATTTCGGAAAAAGACACTTTAGAAGCAATTATGTCATTTTTGAATGGCTCTGCTGGCGGCATTGACGGAATTACGCCTCAACATCTTAAAGATCTTGTAAGCGCTTCTGCCGGTGACGCCGGCGGAGTACTTCTTAAAGACATTACAAAATTATGTAACTTTATGCTTTCTGGTAATGTTAATCCAAATTTCATTCCATTCTTATATGGGGCAAGATTATGTGCCTTCAAAAAAAAGGATAACAGTATCCGTCCTATTGCCGTTGGTTCCACATTTCGACGTTTAACTTCAAAATTAGCTTGCAGGCACATAATCTCTAACCTTAAGATCAAATTTCAGCCTACTCAACTAGGTTTTGGCACTAGAGGTGGCTGTGAGGCGGCGGTACATTCAGTGCGTACATTTTTAACAAACTCTGATGCAGATGTTCTTGTGAAGGTTTACCTAAGGAATGCTTTTAACTCTATCGATAGGATAACCTTGCTGAAAGAAGTGGCTAATAATACCCCCGAAATTTATCATTACGTTTGGCAATGTTATAGTCAAAATACTAACTTGTTTTACGAAAACCATGTTATCGATTCTGCTGTCGGTGTTCAGCAGGGTGAGCCACTGGGTCCAGCACTTTTCAGTTTGGGAATTCAACCAATTATTTCAAATTTGAAATCCAAGCTGAATATCTGGTACCTAGACGACGGTACACTGGGAGGTAGAGCAGATGACGTCCTCAGTGATCTTACTCATATTTTTCATTCATTCATTTGTCTTGAACCAAATAGCAATATATGTGAAATATTTTTTTCCAATAATTTATCTACATCTCATAGAGACACTTTAATTCAAAATTTTAATCATATTTGTCCAGGAATAAAAACTGTCAGTACGGAATCACAGACATGGCAAACGCTCTGTCCTGGTGAAAATGTTCCACTGGAAGTTAACCAACAAAAACAGTGGGATATTCCGTTGGTACAGGGCGTGCAGAAGGATTTGTTTAATAATCTCCATAGTGACCTAGATAAGGCACGCCTTCTAGCTGTTTCGACTAAGGAATCTAGTCACTGGTTACACGCTTTACCATCAAGTAATCTCGGCACATTACTTGATACGGAAAGCTTACGCATTGGAGCGGCGATTTGTTAACCCCATCAGTGTCCCTGTGGTAGCAGCGTCGAAAAGTTTGGGCTCCACGGACTTTCATGTAAGAAAAGCGCTGGTAGATTTTCATGACACAGTTCTTTGAACGATGTCATCCGAAGGGCTCTTGTCTCTATAAGTGTTCCCTCGGTTTTAGAGCCTTGTGGAATATTTAGAGACGATGGCAGGAGACCCGACGGTATGACATTGGTCCCTTGGGAGAGAGGTAAATCCCTAGTGTGGGATGCTACTTGCGTAGACACTCTGGCGGTCGGTCATCTCAGGGGTACCTCGTTTAGAGCCGGGGTGGCATCAGAGGCAGCTGAACTGAGTAAGTGGCGCAGATATGAGTCTCTGAGAGATGACTACATATTTGTGCCATTTGCTGTAGAGACTATCGGTCCGTGGGGTCCACGTGCGGTGAAGTTCCTAAAGGAACTCCATCCGCGGCTGGTCGTTGCTGCTGGTGATAAGAGGGCTGGTTCTTTCCTCGCTCAAAGGCTAAGTATAGCCATTCAGCGGGGAAACGCAGCCAGCGTTCTTGGCACGATACCGCGGGGAGTAGGACTATATGATATTTAAGTTTCTAGTTTTAGTTTTTATTTAATTATTATTATAGTTTTTAGTATTGTAGATAAAAATTTAAGTGAAATTAATTAATTTAGAGTTATATAAGTGGTCATATACAGAGCGGACAATGATAAGGAATGGTATATTAAGGACAAAATACTATATGAAAACTTAAGTTCTGCATCTGCACACAACACCATGGTCATAGGTGGGGATTTTAACTACAGGGATATTGTTTGGCCTCTTTCTTATAATCAGAGCTTACATGACTCGGCTCAGCTCTTTGAAAAATTCTACTTTGACTCAGCTCTATGTCAATTTGTCACCGAGCCAACCCGCTATCAATCTGGAAATATTCCCTCACTACTGGATTTGGTGAAATGAGGAAGATCTTATCTCATACATTACCAACTCAGCTCCATTTGGTAAAAGTGACCACTGTGTAATTGAATTTCAAATTCAATACCTCATCTCAAGCCCTTCAGGGCAAGGATTGTTTAGACGTGCTTTACATAAAATAAACTATGAGATTGTTAATGCAGAGCTCAAAAAGACGCTATGTAATCATGACTGGAGTAAATCAGTAGATGAACAGTGGATGACCCTGAAGGATGAAGTGGAAATTGTTTTAGACCGACATGCTCCTCTCAATATGGTTAGAAAAAAAAACTAAATAAACCCTGGATAAATGCTTCCATTGTTGAATTGACAAAACAGAAAAAAGTTCTATGAGACTCATATGCAGCAGACAAGAAATGCGATGCAAAATATAAGGCCTACAGAGACTGCAATAAAAGGTGTGCTAGTGAAGCAAGAAAACTTAGAAGTCTTTACGAAGCTAACATTATCGAGAGTGGAAACAAACCCTTTTATGCTCACCTACGCAGTTGCATGGCTTCTAAAGTTGGTCTGCCGCCTGTGGTACGTGATGAACTTGGAAATCTTGTGGTTGAAGGGTCTAAAATTGCCGAAATGAACGCATATGCATTTGACGCGTTCCAGAAAAAAACGGAGGTAGACTTTTTCAAATATCCTCTCTAAATTCAAAAAGTTAATTCGAGGTGCAAGTTTGAGTACGAAATAATTTTGGATTAGTTTAGTTTTCTTAGTTTTTTATATTTTATTACTTTTTAATAAACATTAAACACTCACATTTGCAAGTCGTGGCAGCCTTTAATTGAAGCTGCACTTAGCTATAATCTTAGATGATAGCTTAAGAATTTAATGTTTTTGGTGTAAGATTTGTTGGCTGTCCTTAATAAATAAATAAATAAGTGTTTGCTTGTGAATTTCAGAAAGCATACTCATTGGTACCTGACCTTAATAATATCTCCATACCTATACCAAGAGTTAAAAACTCCATAGATGACATCCATTTCACATCACAGGATGTGCTTATGGTTCTAAAGTCCCTAAATGTAAACTCTGCTAATGGGCCTGATAATGTCTCTGGAGTATTTCTCCAATCATGTGCTGAAACCATCACACCTGTCTTGGTCAATATTATGAATGAATCATATGCTTCAGGCGAGGTACCAAAAGACTGGGGACATGCTATAGTAACACCTGTTTTTAAAAAGGGTGATAAATTAGATCCAGCTTACTACAGGCCAATCAGCTTTACTAGTATTGTTTTTTTTTTTTTTTTATAGTAGATGGGGCAAACGAGCATGCGGCTCACCTGATGGTAAGTGACTACCGCCGCCCATGAACAACTGCAACACCAGGGAGGGAATTGCAGATGCGTTGCCGGCCTTTTAAAAAGGAGTACGCTCTTTTCTTGAAGGTCCCTAAGTCGTATCGGTCCGGAAAAATCGCTGATGGTAATCGATTCCACAAGGAAGTCGTGCGAGGAAGAAAACATCTTCTAAATCGCACAGTGGTGGACCGCCAATCATCCAGATGGTGTGGATGGTATCGGGAGTTCTGCCGCGATGTGCGTTCGTGAAATTTGGCGGCTGGGATTAATCCGAACAATTCCTCAGAGCACTCCCCATGGTAGATGCGAAAGAAAATGCAAAGAGATGCAACATCTCTTCGCAGCGCCAATGAGTCGAGCCGATCGGAAAGAACTCGGTCGTCGACGATTCGAGCCGCTCTGCGCTGGATGCGGTCAAGTGGAAGGAGCTGGCACTGGGGAGCCCCTGCCCAGAGATGGGAACAGTATTCCATGTGAGGCCGAACCTGCGCCTTGTAAAGTTGCAGGCGGTGTGCCGGCATGAAATACTGTCCCGCTCTGCTGAGCACGCCAAGCTTTTTAGAGGCCAATTTGGCCTTCTCTTCCAAATGACCACGAAACTGCACGTCACTCGATATGTCGACGCCGAGGATTCCGATACTGGCTGAGGCAACCAGGGGAGTGCCTTGAAACTGAGGAGATACGACAAAGGGGTTCTTTTTAGCGGTAAACGCGCAAACTTGTGTCTTCTGAGGATTAAACTGGACTAGATTTAGTCGCCCCCAGTTCGAGACTTTGTCCAGCAAAGACTCGACTTCAGACACAAGTTTGTTCCGGTACTCGGAGACGTTTTCCCGAGAAATATTAGCGCGGCCGGTGTATAGAGCATCACCAGTGCTGTCATCCGCATAGCAATGAATGTTACCAGTTAGCAACATATCATTGATATGCAGAAGAAACAGCGTTGGTGATAGCACACAGCCTTGTGGAACACCAGCGTTAATAGGCTTGTAGTCAGAACATGCACCGTCTACAACAACCTTGATGCTCCGATCTGCAAGGAAGCTGGTGATCCAATTGCACAATTTCTCGGGAAGCCCATAGGAAGGGAGCTTCGAGAGAAGCGCTTTGTGCCAAACCCGATCGAAGGCCTTCGCAATGTCCAGGCTAACGGCCAACGCCTCCCCCTTGGACTCTACTGCCTCCGCCCATCTATGGGTCAGGTAGACCAGAAGATCACCAGCTGATCGACCCCCACGAAAACCGTATTGGCGGTCACTAATCAGCTGGTGATCCTCAAGGTACCGGATGAGCTGGCAGTTGATAATGGATTCCATTATTTTGGAGAACAAGGAGGTGATCGCGATAGGCCTATAGTTGGACGGGTCTGAGCGGTCGCCTTTTTTAGGGATCGGGTGGACAAAAGCTGTCTTCCATGAATTCGGGACTACGCCTTGGGAGTAGGAGTACCGAAAAAGACGCGTTAGGACCGGTGCCAACTCCGGAGCACACGTCCTCAGCACAATTGGGGGGATTCCGTGAGGCCCACTCGACTTCTGGATGTCCAGGGAGAGAAGTGCTTTGCGAACCGAGCGCTGTGAGAACAGCACATCCGGCATAGAGCACTCACACCGCGGGATGGTCGGCGGTGTTTTCCCCCCGTCATCAAGAGTCGAGTTGGACGCAAAAAGGGAGCCTAAAAGGTCGGCTTTGTCTTTTGCGTCATGGGCCAGTGAGTGTTTGCAAATGTATGGAGAAGATTATATGTAAAAAAGTAAAAAAGTACCTAGCAGATGAGAAAATTATTCCGGATAACCAGCATGGCTTTGTGGAACGGCGCTCGACTACAACTAACCATCTTTCCTGCTACCACAGATGGACTGAGGAATTTGATAAACTTAATCTTTTGGATATATTCTATCTGGACTTTGAACGGGCCTTTGACAAGGTACCACACAGACGTCTTTTGGTTAAATTGGAACATCTGGGGATCCGAGGAAATCTTCTGAAATGGATCAAAAATTATTTGAGTGGAAGAACCTTTCAAGTAAGATTTGGAAATGTATATTCGCAACCTAAAGAAGACGCCTTCAGTGGAGTGCCACAAGGATCTGTACTCGCGCCTACCCTCTTTGGCATTTTTGTTGTTGATCTGAGTTCTATAATACACTCAGAAACCTGTTTCTTTGCTGATTATGTGAAATACTTCGGAAATCCTCAATTGAACCAGGGGACCTTAAGACAAGACTTATTGCGTATACGGGAGTGGACAAAAAATTGGATTATAAGACTTAAGTCTTATAATCCAATTTTTTTGTCTTACACAAGGATTTAGGTGTCTTAATATCATCCGACCTCAAATGGGCTGACCATATCCATAGTATTGTCAAAAAGGCAAACAGCATTTTGTACGCAATCAGACGATCGTTTCAACATCTGACTCCAGATACATTGCTCAAGGTTTATAAAACATACGTCCGACCGCTGATAGAGTATGGATTTCAAATTTGGAACCCCTATTTTCTTAAGGATGTAGATTTGCCGGAGAGTGTACAAAGAAAAGCCACAAAAATTCCATTATGCCTTCGCAAAAAGCCATACGAAGAGAGATTAAAAATATTGAATCTAACAACGCTGAAATCTCGCCGCACCAGAGGAGACCTGATTGAGACCTACAAAGTATTGACACATAAATATAATTGCAAAGAGCTGCCACATATTTTTAACATCAGCAGTATCCATTGATCTAGACATCTTAACTATATGATATTGGCCCACACCCGCTCATACACTAATGTGGGACATCACACACTAAACAACAAAATCATAAATAAATGGAACAAGTTGACTCAAGACGTGGTAGATGCTCCCTCTGTGATTAGTTTTAAAAACAAACTGGACAAATGGTGTAAAGACAATCCAATTTAGTGTATTCTTAGTGTGAACTTGGATTAATATAAAATACCAACACAGATATAGGTATATCAGCTATAAGCTGCTCGCTTATTACCAGATAATAATAATATATTTATATATTGACAGAGCACACTGCTCTCCCGAAGTCCCACGGTCGTATTAAGCCTAAGGGTTTATCGCTTGTGTCCTTTAATATTCTCGGGTTGCGAAGTAACCTCCCCAGCTTAAGCTCTTACTTCGAGATCGCGAAGCCGACCTCCTCCTCCTCCTCCATAAAACCAATTTTAAAACTAAGGACATCAAAGGTCTTTCCATCCAAAAGTATTCTCTTCTTCGTAACGACAGACCTGACCGCAAAGGCGGCGGTACTGCCATTTACTACAAGAAGACACTTCATTGCTCTCACATCTCTACTCCGCTTACCAACATGGAAGCCACGGTATGCAGGCTCGCCTTGACTGGACATCAGTCCATGGTCATAGCCTCCTGCTCCCTAGTGGAACCCTCTCTCTCAAAAAAGATTTCGAGGCTATCATTTCATTAGGCAACTCAGTCATTATGTTTGGAGATTTTAACTCCAAGCATACTGAATGGACCTGTTTTTCTACTTCGCAGAGTGGCAAGAAAATGCGTGATATCACGCAGTCTCTTGACCTTACCCCGACTCTACTCACTATCCCGACAGCACCGATTATGCTCCCAACTTGCTAGACTTTGCGCTAGTTAAACGAGTTTCCCTCAACCTCAGGGAAATCGAGATTCTAGACGATCTAGGATCCGATCACCGACCGGTCTCCCTCATTCTTGGCCATCAGCCACCTCCCTCAACCCCCTTCACGAGAACCTTTACTAACTGGAAGGGCATCAAGGAGTCCCTAGCCAAAGCTATGGACTCACAGGACCCCCCATCTCCCTTTCGTCGAACTTCGACAATCCCGAAAAAATCGACACCGCGGTCGATTCTCCCTCCACGCTTATAAAATCCTCCCTTAAGGAGAATAAAAGGGTCGTCCCGGTTGCTAATAATGATGGTCTTCCCCCTACATATTAGCAACCTAATGAAAGCCAAGAGAGCTGCTTTCCGAAGAGCAGCTATCTATCCCACCCCCGACTATAGGTGTACAGCAAATCGTCTTCAACGAAAAGTCAGTTTCCGCCTCTCCGAACTTCGAGACCTCGAAAAGAGTAATCTCATGGAGAATACCTCTCCCTCTCATACAGCATACTACCAGATGGCGAGAGCCCTTCGCATAGACACAATTACCCACACTCCCCCTCTCTCCCATCCCGACGGTACGGTTGCCTTCGAGGCGAGGAAAAGGCTGAGGTGCTTTGCAGACAGCATTGCCGCACAATGCTCTCCTAGCTCTCAACCCACCGACCCCTCCCACATCCAAACAGTGGAGGATGAGGTTCGCCGCCGGAACTCACCCCCCAAAGCCCCGTGCAATTCGCAGGAGGAGTGTGTCGGCGTTGCCTCTATTTTCGGCAAATGTGGTTGTGACAATTACTTTCCATGAAACAATAAAAAAATCTCTTTTTTTAATTGTTTTCATTTGAGCTTCTTGTTTGAAATTTTCTCTATAATATGTTTCATGGCAGATCATGTTACAAACAAGCAAAAGCTTTTAGTGTAAACAAAATTAGTTCATTTTTCATTCAAGAGATTTAATATACCGTATCTAAAAATAAAATAAAAATAATTGAGCTTTAATTAGTGAACTGCAGTGCGATTGTTTTACTCGTACTTTAATGGGAATCTTAGTTAGTTTTGATTACAAGATTTGTTAGTTTGATTTGTTAAGTTTGAATTACAAATTAACACAGTCTACTTGACGGTAAGTGGATCCCGAGACCAATAGTCACCTACATTTATCATCGATTATAAGTATTAAAACGCAGATACGTTGTTAAGCTTGAGGACTAAGATGGAATGTCTTGGTTATAAGTCAGCTTGTACACCAACTAAGTTATATTTGCGCCGTCGGTAGGCGAGTGGCAAATAATGGTGACTTTAATGATCGTGTCTTTTAAAGAAAGGATAATAATGATAGTGACGGTTTTTGAAAGAGAAAAAAGTAAAAATGATAAGAGCAATACGAAGGGGAGTTGGTGGATAAGTTCGTGTATTTAGGATGTGTTTTTGGAAGTCATGGTAAACATGACAAGGTTCTCAAATATGTTGAAAAAGACGCATATGGCAGTACAAATATAAGTGCTGTCTTGGTCTTTACCTTAATGTATGGCAGTGAAAGTTGAAATTGGGAAAATGAATATGACAGTAAATTTAATATTGTAGGAATGCGTGTCAATAAGAAATATGGACTAAATCTGAATAAAAAGTCGAAATTCTGCGAGAAACTATGTGATGAGAAATGTGTGGTTTGCAAAAAATTGCGGCCAGAAATATGGAAGGAATGCTTCGTAATTTGGTCATGTAGAAAGAATGAATGAGAAAAGTGTGACAAAGCAAATTTATGTTGTAAGTGAGTGGCATTGTTGGCAAAGAACGCGCTACGCAGAAGTTTATCGCCTAAATTAGCGACATATTGATCGATAAAAGTTTTGAAGATCGGCCAAATTAAGAGTACTCTTAACCGATGAGCATATATGCGTAGATAAATGAATGTGAAAGAAGCGAATACTCGCTTCTTTGTTCCTCTTTTTTCTATGGCACGAGCTTCGCGGTCTTTGCCTTGTAATGTTGCTTTATGTAAAATCTATTTAAAAACAAGCATTTATTGGTGTTGCTAAGACCTACATCCATGTCCATCAACAGACCAGCTCCAGGGTAACAGGCAACAGGGTAAGGGTTTTTAACAGTGGTAGAGCCACGCGGTAGCTTTTGCTGTCGCACGGATGGGCCGGCCCGAACCGGGGTGGTACCACGACCTCACAGAAAACCAACGTGAAGAAGAGGTTTACCTCTGCGTTTCGCTTGGTGAGTGCAGGTGGCCGGAGGCCCGTTTTACTGGAAATGAGGCATTCCATCTTAGTCCTCACGGGCGACAACGCATCTACATTTTGATTTGTAATAGAGGATAGATGTAGATGTCTATGGGCCGCAGCAACCACTTACCATCAGGTGGACTGTGTGCTCGTTTGTCACCCTTATCATATATAAAAAAGGTACCATATTATTGCATGGTCATTGAAGATACATAAGTGTGCCAGATTCCAGCTCAATCGGATGTCGGATACTTCAAACATTTATTAAAAATTTCCTGTGTACCAGTACCAGTGTGAAATAGCAATTTAATCCTAATGCGTTTCGTATGGTGAGTGTAGACAACTGAAGGCCTTTTTTAAAGTAGTAACAGTAACGAGGCTTTCATCTTAATGTATCTTAGTTCTCTAAGCCGACAACGCATTTACGTTTTGATTCTTAAGCAATGAAAGGTATCTCGATCTGTGGACCACAGTTTCCATTTACCATCAGATGTACTGTGTGCTCATTTTTTCATTCTTACTTCTATAATATAAAATAGAAAATCAAAAAATATTCCCATTAGAGTTAAACAATTGCACTGGAGTTAGTTACGTGAAGCTTAACATTTTTATTTATGGTATTTGAGAATTGCATTAATATTGGAAGTGTAGCAGTCACTACCACTTTTTTGTTTCGGGCTTGTTTTTTAATATGTCGGATATTGTTTACGTTCTAGTACAATTAAATTTTTTATAAATGTAGATGAGAATAGATCGTAAACGTGAGAAGAACTATATTTATGAACGTGAGTAGAAATATATTCGCCTTGCAAGAGATGCGAGAGAATCCATTACCCCATATCGTTTAATACCCTTACTTCCCACACCTGTGGGAGTCATAGGAGACTAAGGAGGATTTATTTATAGGTACATAAATTTGGTCGCGACGTTCGTTATGTACGGTATACTAAATCTCTTGAATGACTAATGAACTAATTTTGTTTACGCTAAAAGCGTTTGCCTGTTTGCCACATGATTTGTCATGTATAACATATTATAGAGAAAATTGTTTCTCTGAAGTGCCTTTTTTAAAGGATAAGGGTGACAAACGAGCACACTGTCCACCTGATGGTAAGTGGTTGCTGTGGCCCACAGATATCTATCTCTATCTTAGATTACTAATCAAATTCCAGATGCGTTGTCACCCGTGAGGACTAAGATGGAATGCGCCATTTCCAGTAAAAAGGGTCTCCGGTTATCTACACTCACCATACGAAACACAGCAGTATTAAGCTGCTATTTAGCGCTGGTATTCTGTGAGAGCGTGGCCCGGTTGAGCCGACCCATTCGTGCTACGACTATACTACTAATAGCTGCAGCATGGCTCTACCACGTTATGCCTATATCAGAAATCGTCAAATTACTGATTGGGTTAATAAAATTGAAGCAGCAGTGGCTAGTGATATTTGTATTAACTAATGAAGTTAAAATATAATAGCAACATGTCAGTAAGTTGAAGTGACATTCGTCTGGCCTTATAGCTTGATAAAACGTACTGGTAACAATGATATTTATAATAAATTAATAATCATAATAAATTAATAGTAAGAAAACATTCTTGAAAACAAACTTTTATTTATATGCCCTAAAAAGAAGAAAATAAACTTTAAATTAAATCAAACCCATCAATTTATAACTTTACACAATTTATATGATATAAAAGCTTGTCGCAAGACTTACCTATTTAAAAAAAACATTTTCTTTTCTTAGAATTACCTACATAAGTCAATATAAAGTTACATATTGTATTCTTATATGTTTTTTATTTTTGGTTATCGCTGGACATGTTTTTTTTTTAAAGGATAAGGGTGACAAACGAGCACACTGTCCACCTGATGGTAAGTGGTTGCTGCGGCCCATAGACATCTACATCTATCCTCGTTTCCGAATCGAAATGCAGATGCGTTGTCACCCGTGAGGACTTTTTTTTTTTATAGGATAAGGGTGACAAACGAGCACACAGTCCACCTGATGGTAAGTGGTTGCTGCGGCCCATAGACATCTACATCTATCCTCTATTCCAAATCAAAATGTAGATGCGTTGTCACCCGCGAGGACTAAGATGGAATGCCTCATTTCCAGTAAAAAGGGCCTCCAGCCACCTGCACTCATCAAGCGAAACGCAGAGGTAAACCTCTACTTCACGCTGGTATTCTGTGAGGTCGTGGTACCACCCCGGTTCGAGCCGGCCCATCCGTGCGACAGCAAAAGCTGCCGCGTGGCTCTACCACTGTTGAAATTCTATTGTATGTATTGTTTCTAAGTCTGTTCATTTTATTTAATGCGTCATGCGGCGCGACCTGTGTGGCAGCCATTTTGTTTACCGCTATTTTGAACTTTTTTATAAAGCAATTATGGAGTGTAGAGTACAAGGAGAACCATCTTATAAAGGGCGAAAGTTGAAAAAGTGTCCTACTATTTCCTGAAAATAGAGGTTCCAAAACCTACCACAATAGCGCTGTCGTCTGAAAAATTACGATATGAAGATAGCTGTTGTGAAAGGAGTGAAGTCAGCTGAATTCAAATATTTAAAAAATTCATAATTAGAGTAGTTAGTAAAATGACAGTATACAAAATCTCAACTATTTACGTAGTACAAAACCAAGCGGATTGGTCGGTCTTTGTTTATTTCTCCATCTTATTCTAATTACTTTTGGCGCTTTTTTTTAATTTATCCTATGCTACTGCAGCGCCACCCTTATTGGACACTTTTTAGGGAAACTTTTCATATATAGAGATGGCCCTCCTTCTCTCTACACTCCATAAAGGCAATATAACAAACTGACACTTCAATTTTATTTATATGTTATATACTCGTAGATAAGAAATTATAACAGTAAGTTCGAATTCGAGTCACCGCAATAGCGTACCAACTCGGTGGACTCGGCGAATATACGGTGAATACAGGTTTACGGACTTGATTTTTAAAAACAGACTTGTTGGGAGCTTTTATAATGTCAAGAGAGAACAATAAAACCTAACTGTGCTAATACATGGCGTCCAAATGTGTGCACGAATATCACTATTCTAGACTACTTTAGAAGTTCATATTCGATCACCAAGCGATGGAAAGAGCTATGCTTGTTACTTCGCTGGAAGAATAGATTTATAATGAAAAAACTCCATAAAGATCCAACGTTATTCTTATCCTAGACTGGAAACCGCGTTAAAGGAAACTTAATGTGGGACCCAACCCTAGCTGGATAGAGTAAAAACCTTTGTAAGATGGCTAGAACTGGATGCGTGATGCTGAAGATCGTGTGACGGTGGACATTGGAAAGGCATACGTCCTGTAGTGTATTTCTGCAGGGTGGTGAAGAAGGTGATATATATATATATATATATATATATAGATATTACTGTTAGGAAGGAGAGTAAAAAACTTGTTTTAGTAGTATAAAGTATCGCACAGGCGACTAAGAGGCATCAGTCTGTAATTCTACGAATCTCACTGTCGTTACTATGTCCGTTGGGATATTCTACTAGTATAGGTAAGTAAGGTCTTAGAGACTGCCCTGTGTTACATTGAGATGGGTAGTGATGTTGTTGGTTTGCATACTTTGGTGTTATTCATGTAATTGGGCTCTGATGGTAAGCAGGGTTTGTTACAGAATAGTGTTCTTTTATTTAAATATTTTTAAGAATAATTTTTAACATCAGAAGTGGAATAGTTTCTTATATCAGAATTGGGATAAAGATCCTTGTTACCGTCCACATATAATCTTTGAATAGTATAAGGGTTTTTACGTTTGTGAAGGACTACGATGTAAGATCGCGTATCATATTATCGCCTTTGTTTTTATGTTAAATGTTTTAATGAAATTTGCTTTTCTATTTTACAACATTCACGTATCATTAAAGTCTAAAGTATAAAGTGAAATGTTTTTAGTCAAAAGTTAAACTTTTTGTTCGATTTATATTAAAAGTATCCGCGAGTGCATTCATTGTTTCTTAACGTACTCAAATATGATAACAAATGTCGAAAGAAATGCTGGAGGTATAGATGAGTTATAATTTTGCATTCAGTGGAAATTTAGCTTTCTAGAGTTTTGTTATAATTTAATAGTTCATATGAAATATGAATTCCGTGAGCTACATTTTATAGTTCAAAACGTATAGTGATATACCTATAAATAAATGTTTAACTTTAACTTGCTCTGAATTGAAAAAAATAAATAGCCTTTTTGTTTTCTAACATGTTGATAAGTGTTACAGTATATTCCAAATAGTCGAAGGCTAATTGGACATGGTCAGATGCGTGGCAGAGCCTTGGTAAGTTTGAGGCTTCACCGCCACAGCCTGCATCTTATCAGCGGCAAGACAACTCAAGCAGCCGCCGAGTACATGGTGCTTTGGCGCAGCAAATGGACGTCTGACGCTTGCTCAATTTTTATTGCGAGTAGTGAGCCATGTCACGCGGATATTTATCCGACCGAGATGATTAAATGGCTGTTGCAATTTGTGTGATGCCGTTTTTTCAATGTGTGATATTTTCATACAGTTGCTCTTTACTATTGCAATGTGTGTAGTGGCCTATGCCTCTGCATGCAGTTGCCCTTTGTAATGCGTAGACCTTGCACCATTGCCTCCTTCCTTTTGGAATATGTGGTAGGTTCAGTCTCCGCCCCCACATAGTTACTGCTTTTTTTAACGTGTGCAATGGTTTGTGAGTGCCATGTCACACAGTTGCCGTTTCTTAAGAGAATGTGTGGTAAACTTTGGAAGCCCGGAATTCTATGATTCGCAGTACATTTATCTTCATTTCTTTTAATTTTTTTATTTTGCAAAGCAGATTATTTATTTGTTTCATGCACCTGAAACGTTTTACATCTGTTTAAATCTTAAATTACCTCGAATACCTATTTTGCGAGATCTGTGTTGGATGTACTTAAGTACACGCTTGTGCACCTGACGTAGTTGTTTCCATGTCTTTTGCTTTTTACATTGAAAATCCAATATAAAAAAGGTTTCAGATACTAATTAACGCTAACTTTGTGCCTAATCTACAGTTACTGGAAGGTATGCAAACTTGGTGCCTATGTCTACAGTGTTGAAATTTGGACAGTTTGCTGTCGCTGGTGCGCCTCTGCGGCTTGCTGGCGCTGGTGCGGTACAGCGGTTTGCAGGCGCGATTGTAGCGCGGCGGCTTGCTGGCACTGGTGCTACGCAGCGGTCCGCTGGTGCAGTGCGACTGCTTGCTGGCGCAAACGTTGGGGAACCGCTCGCTGAAGCGCGTTTAGCTGATTGGCCTGTGTCTTCGGTGTATAGTACGATCTGTGCAGTGTGCATAGTGTTCCTTAGAAAAAAAATGTGTTATCTAAAAGTTCGCGCCAAGCGCTAATGTCAAGAATTGACGTCAGAGGGCGCTCGCGCCTCGACGATACCGGTTTTGACGTCCCGTCGTGTCGAGGACACGCAAGGGCAAGCCAGTCCAAATTCATCGCTGCGATAGATAGCACGCTGTCCATTTTGTCGGGAACTCGTAATGGTAGGCGCGTATAGTAAATATACTGACTGGGAATTGTAGCGCGTATTCCTTGCTGAGAGCTTCACCCGGGACTTTTGGGTTTAACGCTGAGTCCGTATAAGTGGATTGGACTGTATTAGCTACTAGTGCGGTATTTGATATTCTAGAAATAACTGTGGCCACCCGAAACGGTAGTGACCTTTGATTCGTACGTTCTGTGTTCGTTTCGCGGGTCAGGCGTTATAACAAACGAGAGTTAGTGGCTTCTGTAAGGTAGTTAATCGTACTACAGAGTTACGACGGACGGTCCACGTCATCGTGACTAACGAAGAAAGTGATGTGAGGTGGAGAGGTGCTGAGGTCCGAGCTGCTGCAGAGGGTAACGGTCTAATAAGGTCAATAACACTACCAGCCACACCCAGATACACATCACTGACCCTTACTTTCCTAGCACTATACAACTACATGCGACCTGACCGAATCCTGAGGGACCAGTCGCCTTGGATAGAGGTAAGTAAGCTCCGTTTATTAGAATAGAACGCTCCCCCCTGATTGTTTATTGTAATTAGAAACTTCCCACTTTGTCCTGGAGGAGGCCGACCTGCACCTGCTTGTAGGTTCTTCCGTTAATGGGCCGCGGAGGATCCTACTCCTGGGATAGGTACTAAGACATGCGTTAAACTCTAGTAGGAAGCGTTGTTACTAAAATCTGATTTGGACGTTGTTTTCAATTCTGTAAAAGTTTAGTTTGTATGAAATGTTTCTATGAGATCATACATTGTGTGCCGTTGAATAAAACTTGGTAAAGATTTAAAAATAACGAGTTTATCATCAGATCAGTTATCAGAAAGGGCCGAGACTGGAAAGTTACATTAAGCCAGTAATGTTACCTTGGCCTCCACACGAGGTGTGTGCTTGCCCCATGCTGACTTTAAGGGTGAGTAGTTACATATGTGTCAGAAATAGCTAACGTAGTGCTTCCTTTCTGAAAGAGTAACATTAAGATACGCTAACGTTGTGCCTCTTTCTCAAAAGTAGAAGGCAGACCAGCTGTAGTGTATGTGCCTCCACCCTACTAGTACTTAAGTTTATTAATCAGTATAATTAAAGAATTAGTCTCAGCAACACATCTTCTCTTTCATTAACACCTGTCGACATCACATGGCGACCCTGCCAGGCGGTGCGCTGCGACAATGCATGCGCACCGCCGGGGCCTACTACATAAAAAAAAGATAAATAAAAATATTATAAGAAAAATTTAAATTAAATAATGAAATAAAATGACAGATAAAAGAAATATTATAACGGAATGGACGCAATACCGGATGTGCCGAAAAATTAATAAATATGCATAGAAGAAGAGGCCACAATAATAATTGACTGAAAATTTAAAAACTATAACGTATATAAAGTAATATAATATATTTATCTTTAATATAACTATGAAGGCAACTAAGAAATAATAATAGGAATAAAAAGTGATTTCTTAAATAATGACCAAAGACCAAAACTCAAGAAACAGTAAATTAATTTAATAAGGAAAGGAGCAGTTGTACTTTAGCGAGCTTTGTCCAGTAAGATATGAAAATTAAACCGAAAAGAAAAAAGAAGATATAAGAGGTAACATCGCATCAGCGTAATTTTTTAACATTTAATTTTAATTATTTTTTATTATGTTTTATATTATAAAATAAGTAATGCATTAAATATTAAATGCACGGTATTTGCAAATAACTTGAAAATATTTGTCATATTTAGCATTTTATAATATTTATAATATTTTATTAGGTATTTTTTATAAAAAATACAATATATTAAGTTACATTTTACAATGACAAGATTCGTATTAAAGTAAATATATTTTTAAATTCAGCCCAATTTTTTTCCGTAACAAATTTTATTTAAATGTAAGTACTTATACATTTTTGAAAAGGGTTTTATAAAAAAAAAATCGCTATTATTATAAGTTATAATTATTTTCTTCTTTTCTAAAGGCATTAAAACCTTGAAGTAACTATATAAATTAATATATAACCTTTAATATGTGTATGTGTGACATTAAAGTTAACATTATAATCTGCTTTAAAATCAAAATTGGAAATAAATTAATGTTTTGTTTAATATAAACTTACTTGTAATAGTGATTACCAATTATTTTCTGTAGGTTATACGGTTTCTTAAATTTATAGCAATCCTAAATTTTTATATGTAAATTAAATGTATAACTAATGCTACTATATTTTTCGATATAATTAAAAGTAATAGCGATGCGATGTAATTATACTATAAACTTCTGTGTCAGTTAGAAAATATTTAAAAGTATCATTTTAATGTGATAAGGAAAATAATAATTAAAAGAAGTTTTAATACTTATGTTTCTTAACAAAGTTAAACACGGACATGAAAAGTTGACATAAATTACCTCATTTTTTTGTACAATATTAAAAAGTATATATTTAAAAGGCGTGAGGAATGAGAGAAGGAATGTTCAAATGTGTGGATACGAATGATGGAATTGCAAAGTTTCGTCAATATTGGACTGATCACCCAAATATTTGATGATGCTTAAAATTCTGGTATTGAAACCATTATGAGCGAGAATTATGAAAATTAATGGAAATGGAGTATGAAAGTATATAAAAGTTACCGATACAGTCAAGTAGATACTATAAAGATAAAGAAAGAAATAAAAATTTACGAAGAGAATCAAAATAAAATAAAAGATGACCTTGATAAATAAATCATGGCGAGATACGGGAACGTCCATCACTGGTGAAGCATATAGTCCTCGAGCAGGGTATGTTTCCATGATTGGATGATAAAATCGGAAGTAACGGGTACTAGGGATTAATACCTTCAGTACAAGTGAGATGTGAACGAGTTTACTCATATTAGTACTGTTGGGGACCAGAGAAGTCTTAAATTTGTTAACCTTGATAATGTTACATAGAGGTCATGTCCTTCATTGGATCATAGTGTGAACTTAGTTTTTCTCCGTGACAATTGTTGGAGTCTTTTAAAATGACTTAAACGTTGACCTCGAGTTTGTGCGCACAACCCAAGGTACAGTTTTACCTTTATATAGTATGATAAAAAAAAAGTTTATGTACCAATAAAATGAAATAAATGTTATGAAAAAGTAATATAATACCCAAGTAAATGGGGGGCCCATAATTATAAAGTACCCGCGTGATAAATATCACGAAATAAAATATAAATGAAGTGAATTAATACTCCGATTCCCGGTATCTAATTAATAAATAAATATTAAGAAGAGAGAATACTAAAAGAAATAAAGCTAGCTAAAGGTCAAAAATATAAGAAAGAAATAAAGTACGTACAACAATTATGAAAAAAATAGGCCTGACAATCAAAAAGGAATGTAATAAGATGTGTTAGTATGAAATAATTAACATGCGGGGACATGAGAACAAATAAAATGAGGTAATAAGGGGGATCACCGCCCAAATCAAAAAACAACCACACTTAAAAAAAAAATTAAATATGATAAATACGTTTTCGCTTAGATATATTTTATATGAATTTTCAAAACTTTTTCATATTTTCAATAACTCTACCCTAAATTTCTCTTTTATGTTTTGTTTTTTTTTGTTAATGTAAAATTTGCACAATTTTAAAATAAATTTTGTATATTAATTACTAAAAACAATTATCCCAAAGTGTATCTACTCTATTATTATAAGTTTCATAACATAATAGTATTTTTATTATGGAAAACGAAAAATAAAATTATGTTATCTGCTTTAAAAAAAAATTATCTTCTAATGTTAATAAATATTTTGTTTAAACAAATAGTGTATATTTTAAATTTCTGTCTCAATTAAGATAAACATATTCCATAAAAGTCATAAAATAAAAAAGTAGTAATGTGTTTTCGACTATTATAACTTAAATAATGAATACTTGATAATGTATGTAAACCAAAATTATCACAATGAAATGTTACTACCTAAACTGTGTAAATTATTTTATTCACGGTATTATTATATCGTATTATTGAAAGTAGGTACCATCATACGATGTAATCTCAAACGTGTCTATATACGTGTACTTTGGAATTTAAAACAAAGGTGTCATAAATCGCTTACTCGCTTGGGATCACAACATGTATTTTGATCTGTCTGTTGGTATGTTAAAGAAATTGATTAGGTACGTTGCTTTGCAATGACTTCTTTGTTCTGGATATCTAAATACGAAATGTAATCAATTATTTTCGGTATAATATTGATTGAACTTTCAAATCATAAACTTTTATCTATTACAATTTATTATTTTCTGAGAAAATAGTAGAGTGATGCCAACTTATTTGTATGGATTATGAAAATAATTACTTTATTTAATACGATTTTGAAACTCATTATACTATGTTTGCAATTAATTAATTTAAATTTTGTTGGGACCAAAATATTGTGAGCCTCAATCCCTGACTGACAATGATATATGTACCTAAATATTATACGAGACTATATTATGATATAAATTTGTAATGCCTGTAAAATAGTAAAAAAAGATATTAAATATTTATTATATTGCCTAATTATGACAAATATATATGTTGTATTTCAACAATTGAGCACATGCAATTTAATTATTGAGCACAATTTCTATGTTTTTAATTCGTTACCAATTATGGAGAATGGTATCATTGGCCGAGATCTAAAAAAAAATATAGATGAGTTTCGCATTTTGATTCGAATATTTTAATATTATATGATCATCTAGGTAGATCATAATTAAACCTATTTCAAACACTTGTAATAATTCCTTGACAAGTTTTATCTTCTTCTTTTATTTCACTAATGTGATAAGACGGGTTAAGATACTTAAAGTTTTGTGTTGAATGGCAAGGATTGAAAGTATAATTTATTGAGAGATTTGACTAATAAAAATAGTGAGTGTTTTATACACATTGGTTAAAGTAAATTGACATATTAACTTATTTCAGTAATGAAAATATGTTGGAATGTTAATAGGTAAAGCACAAGATCGGGTAGATAATTAGCTATTTAAGTGATAGTCGGGTGCGCAAACGAGTATTATGGAAATGCTAAAAAGACACTTAACTTTTCGTAGACATCAGGGTTTTAGAAAATATAAAAAGTACATATAATATGATGTCAAGTTAATTGCAAAACGCATTATTATTGTTGCCCACCTATATACCTACCTACTTGATTATGGTAACATGTTGTTGTAACGTTGGTTAGTACCAAAAATACGACAGGTTTAATGACGTACGAAATAAAATCGCATGCGTATCCTGGATTGACTCAATAGTATTATGTATAACCTGACCTGATCATGATCATGGAATTATAATCTTTTTTTAAATTATTTTATATTTCATTTAACTGTTTTATTTTACTCAATTTAGAAATTATATAAATTTAATGGCTAAGTAACATTATATTTTATTTTAATCTTCAATATTAAATTTATTTTTATGTAATAAGAATCAGGGTTCATGTCATTTTATAATTAAATATTTCAATTCACAATGTAATTTACATGTAACCAAAAATCATTTTTTTATTATATCTAGCAAGAAAATAATATGTAAAAAAAAGTAAATAGAGAAAATTTCTTTTTTTTCTTAAATATCGGGGGAGGTGTAGTGTATGTGCCTCCACCCTACTAGTACTTAAGTTTATTAATCAGTATAATTAAAGAATTAGTCTCAGCAACACGTCTTCTCTTTCATTAACACCTGCCGACATCACACAGCTAACGTAGAGCTTCTTTTTTTATAGAAGAGGGGGCAAACGAGCATGCCGTGATGGTAAGGTGGTGACTACCGCCGCCCATGAACAACCGCAACACCAGGGGAATTGCAGATGCGTTGCCGGCCTTTTAGAAAGGTGTAAGCTCTTTTCTTGAAGTTTCCTAACTCGTATCTGTCCGGAAAAATCACCGGTGGTAAACAATTCCACAGAGAAGTTGTAAGAAGAAGAAAACTCTTAGTAAAACGTACACTCGTGGACCGCCAAGCATCCAGGTGGCGAGGATGGTATCGTGAATTTTGACGCGATGTGCGTTTGTGAAATTTGGCGGCTGGAATTAATCCGAACAATTCCTCAGAGCACTCCCCGTGGTAATTTCGATAGATATTGCAAAGGGATGAAACATCCCTACGCAGTGCCAGTTTATCGAGTCGATCAGAAAGAACTCGGTCGTCGACGATTCGAACCACTGTGTGCTGGATGCGGTCAAGTGGAAGGAGCTGGGACAGCGGTGCCCCGGCCCAGAGGTGAGAAGTATTACATATGAGGCCGAACTTGCGCTTTGTAAAGTTGCAAGCGATGTGTCGGCATGTAATACTGTCTCGCCCTGCTGAGCACGCCAAGATTTTTAGAGGCCAATTTGACCTTCCCTTCAAGTGACCACAAAACTGCGCACTATTCGATATGTCAACGCCGATAAGGATTCCGATGCTAGCTGAGGCAGCAAGGGGAGTGCCTTGAAGCTGAAGAGATACGACGTAGGGGTTCTTTTTAGCGGTAAACGCGTAAACTTATTTCTTTCTGGGGATTAAATTGGACTAGATTTACCTAGGTGGATGGAAAAGTACTCGGCCTAACACAGATCCATTCAGTTCTAAAAATCAAATCTACCCACATTATTTAGTTCAGTTCAGACTAGTTCATTGTGTGAAGTTCGAAACGTGTGCGATAATTAGTTGTGATTTTTATAAATTTATTAACAAAGTAATCGGACATAATGTCCGCGAATGGAGCAAATCGAGCAGCGTGCCGTCATTAAGTACCTCCATAAGAAGGGGCTATCATCAAAAGCCATCCATGATGACATGGTCAGTACATTAGGCGATTGTGCTCTGTCATATTCATCCGTCAAAAAATGGATAGCAGAATTTAAGCGTGGTAGAGAGAGTGTGAAAGATGAACCCCGCTCTGGAAGGCCTTCGACGTCAACTACTGACGAAAATATTAAAAAAGTACTTGATTTAATAATGGGAGACCGCAGATTAAAAATTAGAGAGATAGCCGAGATTATAGGCATCTCTTATGAACGAACTCAAAACATCATTGTCAACGAGTTGGGTTTCCACAAGGTGTCTGCGAGGTGGGTTCCGCGACTGCTTTCAGTTGAACAAAAAAGGACGCGATTGACTATTGCACGTGACTGTTTGGAGTTATTTGAAGCCGATGCAGATGATTTTTTGAATCGTTTTGTTACTATAGACGAAACATGGGTTCATTACTGTACACCGGAAACAAAACAATAATCAAAACAGTGGAGAAGACCTGGTTCACCACCCCCTAAAAAGGCTAAGTCGATTTTGTTGGCAAATAAGGTGATGGCTTCAGTATTCTGGGACTCGAAAGGTGTGATTATGATTGATTATCTTGAAAGGGGTCAGACTATAAACTCTGATTACTACTGCACCTTACTACGTCATTTACGAGAGGAAATAAAAGAAAAACGTCGAGGAATGCTCAGAAGAAAAGTCCTGTTTCATCAAGATAACGCCCGTGTTCACACGTCAGTACAGTCAATGGCTGAAATTCACAACTGTGGCTTTGAACTGTTACCGCATCCGCCGTATTCACCTGATCTGGCACCATCAGACTTCTTTCTGTTCCCTAACCTAAAAAAGCACTTGGGAGGTCAAAAATTTTCGACAAACGACGAGGTCAAAGCAGCTGTAGACGCATATTTTGACTCTAAGGAAGAATCATTTTTTTTCAACGGTCTAAATGCTTGGAAGGGGAGGTGGCAAAAGTGTATTGAACTTGATGGTGATTATGTAGAAAAATAAAAATATAACTGATTTAGTATGTGTTTATTTTCTTGGTTAGGCCGAGTACTTTTCAATCCACCCTCGTAGTCGCCCCCAATCACTTTTTGAGACTTTTTTCAGCAAAGACTCGACTTCAGACACAAGTTTGTCCCGGTACTTGGCGATATTTTCCCGAGAAATATTGGCACAGCTGGTATATAAGGCATCACCAGTGCTGTCGTCTGCATAGCAATGAATGTTACCAGTTTGCAACATATCATTGATATGCAGGAGAAACAGCGTTGGTGATAGCACTCAGCCTTTGGGAACACCAGCGTTGATAGGCTTGAAATCAGAGCATGCAACGTCTACTACGACATTGATGCTCCGATCAGCAAGGAAACTGGTGATTCATTTGCACAATTTCGCGGGGAGCACATAGGAAGGAAGCTTCGAAAGAAGCGCTTTGTGCCAGACCCGATCGAAGGCATTCGCTATGTCCAAACTAACGGCCACTGCCTCTCCCTTGGACTCTACTGCCTCCGCCCTTCTATGAGTCAGGTAGACCAAAAGATCACCAGCTGGCCGACCCCCGACGAAAACCATAGCTGGCAGTTTATAATGGATGCTATTATTTTGGAGAACAAGGATGTGATGGCGATAGGCCTGTAGTTGGACGTTTCTGAGCGGTCGCCTTTTTTAGAGATCGGGTGGACCAAAGCTGTCTTCCATGAATTCGGGACTATGCCTTGGGAGTAGGAGTACCGGAAAAGACGAATTAAAACCGGTGCCAACTCCGGAGCACACGTCTTCAGCACAATGGGAGGGACTCCATCAGGTCCACTCAACTTGCTGATGTCCAGGGAGAAGAGTGCTTTGCGAACCGAGCGCTGTGTAAACCGCACATCCGGCATGGAGCACTCACATCTTTTCACCAATCCTACCGATGTGCTTAGACCTTGCCTTGGCGATGACGCTTTTGAAGGACCTGGAGGCGGAATTATACTTCTTTTTAAGAGCCCTGGTGTTTACATCCCGAGACGTTGATATGTCAGCCCAGGCCCGCCAGCACTCCTGCTTATAGCGTGATGCTATTTTACAGACCGGTCAAACCATGGCTGGGATCTGCCTCGATGGCACCACAGAGGATAGAATAAAAAGTTCCATATCCCTAAGTACCATATCAGCAACAGAATCAGCAACAACGCCGGGATCTTCCGGCGAGAAGCAAACCCGGCCTCAAGGGTAGGATGCAAAAAAAAGACCCAATCCCGTCCCAGTCTGCCGAACTATAGTGCCAAACGCGGCAGCAAGCTGCAGATCGCAACTGCGATTGGAGCGTGAGTGGCACCGTACTCCAGATCAGGCAATGGTCCGAAGAGCCCAGAGGGGCATAGACGGAGACCTGATATCCGTTCAGATGAGATGTCAGCATAAGGTCCGACAGGGAACGTACATGATCCTCCACAGCTGGGATCCACGTAGGCAAAGTAACCAGTTGTGTTAGACCATATGCAAAGGCAAAGTTATAGACAAATCTACCCGCATTATCGGTTAAACGAGAACCAAACCATTCAGCGTGGTGGGCGTTAAAATCATCGAGTATCACGATCTCTACGGATGGGACCTGTTGTAGCACGGAGTCTGCAGCCATTTGGACGTGGTCGATGAGTCGGTCTGTGTCAGCATTATCGCTATCGGACCTATAGAATCACCCGTAGACGCGGGGTTGGTCATCGCTGTTTACGCGCAGCCATAGCATAGACAGGTCCGTACCTTCAAGACTGCCGAGGCGTCGAAAAAAGATGTCCTCTCTGACGTATACGCAAACTCCAGCCCGGGGCACAAAGGAGTGTTCTAATTTGTACCCCGGGTAGGAGAGATATGAAGTATCAGCCGGAGATGATACCTGAGTCTCGGTTAAAAAGAACAAGGCCAGCTTCACCGTCTCTAGATAGTAATGGACAGCGTTAAGGTTGGAATGAAGTCCCCTGATGTTGCAAAAATTCACAGATAGCGCGACAGGGGTTGCCTTGCTTTTATTGCTCCGCTTGCCCCGAGCAGTATTAGTGGCGAGCGGAATTTTGCCCCCACCTTTTGAGGGGAAAATGGGCCTCCGGCCACCTGCACTCACCAAGTGCAATGCAGAGGTAAACCTCTACTTCACGCTGATATTCTGTTAGGTTGTGGTACCACCCCGGTTCGAGCCGGCCTATCCATGCGACAGCAAACGCTGCTGCGTGGCTCTACCACTGTTAAGCACCTGTCAGCGTCTACCTCAAGTTATGCTAACGTCGTGCCTATGACTTAAGTAGATGTTAAGTTATGCTAACGTGGTGACTATGACTTAATCAGTTATTTTTAACAGACTTAAAAAGGAGGAGGTTCTCAAATTCGACCGTGTTTTTTATGTTTTCCTCAGAACTTTTTCTAGGTGGCCGATTTTCATGGTTCTATTTATGTTTGAAAGCTGGTGCTTATCATGTGGTCTCATATAAATTTGAACATGATCTGACCAGTAGTTCAGGAGTTATTCTTAATAATGCGTATATATTAATAACTGACTTTTAACAAAAATTTTAATTTTACCTCTTGTGTTAAGTTACGCGAACGTAGTGCCTATGACTTACTCTGAGGACACGTTGTGCTAAAGTAGTGACATTGCCAAGCGTGTATCCTATGACTTACGTGGTGCCTGCATTCCCCATGCCTTTGATGGACACTAATAGTTAAAGTTAAAGGAAGCCCGAGGACGGACTCCCCTCAGGAAAGGCCGTGTTGGGAATGAGGATAAAAAAATAAAAGAAAATGCGAACAAATGAAGGTAGAATGGTAATCTACCACTTGTTTTAGCAGTATAAAGTATCGCACAGGAGACTAAGAGGCATTAGTCTGTAATTCTACGAGTCTCATTGTCGTTACTATGCCCGTTGGGATATTATACTAGCATATAGGCAAGTAAGGTCTTAGAGGCTGCCCTGTGTTACATTGAGATGGGTAGTGTTGCTGTTGGTTTGCATACTTTGGTGTTATTCATGTAATTGGGCTCTAATAGTAAGCAGAGTTTGTTACCGAATAGTGTTCTTTTATTTAAATAATTTTGAGAATAATTTTTAACATCAGAAGTGGAATAGTTTATAAAATTACATAAACTCCTACACCTGTCCCTCAAAGGTCTGACTAAACCTCTGAGGGATAGGGGAGACTTCCATTTGGCTCGATCCTGACACACAACACTACTCTCGCTTCTTTCACATCCATATATCTACGCATACATGCTCGCCTTGGCCCAACTTCAATATATCGCCAATTTAATCAATTAACTTTCAACTGGAAAAAAACTAGATCTTCCCTTCCCGAATCTGCTACTCACTACTGCAAGTACGATAAGTGGACTGCGTTGATGAAAAATGTAACTAAGTTTTTATGTTAAAAATAACTATTAATACAAAAATTATGACATGATTTTTCAATTATAGTAGAGTAAATGATTTTAATGTTTAATGATTACGGATTTTAGAAGATACTTTTAAAGCGAACTAATTAGTGGCTTGAAAACTGAGACGTTCGAATTGGCTATTGGCCAGGCGTTACTTGAGTTTGTAACCTGGTTGTTAACAAGATCAATATTGAGATTAAGAAAAGTAGGACATCGCTTAACGTCGTTAAGTACGTATTTGTATGTACATACAAATAGCTCCCACGTCATTTTTATATTAAGTATTTATAAGTTGGATATCAGAAATATTAGGCATCCCGAATAGAGAACGTAATTAACGGCTGTATATGTTTACTTTTTATATAAAAATTCTTTTGCAAGGTGTGAAAAAAAAATAAACCAAAATGAAAATCTATACGATTATCTTCTTACACATTTTGATGTTATAGTTGGTCAGTACCTCTCCGGATCGTTGGTTTTGAACAAAATATTTGAAAGTCAAGAATTAAAAATAAGTTAAAAATTTAATTCGATATAATCCGTAACCACCGACTTATATAAATACGTCTGACGTAAGAATTAAAAAGAGATATGTCATTTATGGCTTTAAGTATACCATTACTCTAAATCTACTCTTAAATTGTAACGCTAACGCCCCCACCCTCTCTTTATTTCTTTAGAACCTATATCTATGCGATGTGTAAAAATATATCAAATTTACGTGACCAGTATATTAACCATGTATTGAGCTCTCTAAAGGTTTAAATATAGGCCCTCAATAAATTTATGACGAGATCGTCTTACTTAGGACCCTTATTTACGTTGTGTTTGTATAGTAACTTAGTTATTTTTGGTGTCTCTTGGAAAATTGAATATTCACTAGAGCAGTCGAAAGCTGTTGGTAGTGCCTTATTAGCTAAAGAACCCGTTCACGAAGACAGGGCTCAAAAAAGTTTTAGATCATTAAATCGTTCCTATTCCACTTATATCAGGTTAACATCAGTTAATTCCTTATTAATTAATCCCTTCCCGCTTGGAAACGGCTCACAATATTTATATCTAATACCAGATACAAGGGCTTTGCTCTCTCACATTTAAAAAAAATGTGGGGGAGGCACATGGCTCCACACACGCCGTGTATGGTGAGCACCAACCAACCAACCAACGCTACAGCAAAATATCTGGCGAACCAATTAAAGACGGTTTGGCCCCTTGGTAGTGCGTAAGCACAAACATTGACCGAAGTCGCGCATTTCAATGCATGTAAATGCTATACAGAATACGATTAAATCCAGTCACAGTGAATGTACGTCACACGAATTAGGCAATAATAGGCACACTGGCCATAAAAAGCCCTCCGTAAGCGCCATCACCTGCCAGACCGTCGTTCCTGCAGACGATGTAAGTGTAAGGCATCACCACCAATTGCATGATCCGCACGGCTAACTAGCCGCAGAGCGTGTCATGAGTCTACCGCTCACCTCAAGGGAATAGGGTCCCACGTTGCGCGGCTTTCATCGGTGGCCTTGAGAGCCTCCTCAGATTCTCCCTCCAGCTATCACCCGAATGAGGTCGACACATATGCTCCAACAATCAATACAATGGCAGATATAGCTAATAAGCAGTTATAAGATAATAATAATAATTCACCATCAGAAAGGGTTTGTGTCACTGACGTTGAGTATATGCATTTTTCGATCATGTTTGTCTCACCCACCAACAAGTTGCCTTCCATCATTTAAAGGTGGAAAATTTATAGAGATATGTTATTATATAAAACTGGAGGTCACACAGTCTGCAGCCCCGTAATGAAGGGACCCGACTTGTGCAAAGCTACTTAGGTTGCGAGTCAAACTAAAACGCAGGGAGCGCCATTGAGAATAGCGACCCGCCAAAAAACCATCGCAAATATACAATGCTGCAGAACGCAATAAGCATCAATACGACTATCGTCGGGCTTACACCATCCCCAGGTCCCCCATACAATCCCAGTAGACATCACCAGCCGCATACATCCATCAACCAGAACCACAAGATGCGTCGATCAGGCGCAGCACACCTGCAGATTCATCACAAGACACAATATCGCAAGTTGCAGTAAGCATCAATGCAACCATCATACGGATGGCGCTCCCCTACAACACACCCACAAGATCCCTATTGACTTTGGTAACAAAATCGGTACTGATGTTAACTAAAAATACCACCAACGTATCATATTAACACGCTACTAAGACGTGAGTTGCCAAAACTTCACGTATCATAGCGTTATTGCACTAAGAAATGGAATTGATTATGCTTGCTACACTTAAAAGTGCTACCAAACACACTCACCCTAATCCGAAAGATAGCCGACGTATCATAACGTTATGCGCTAAGACGCCACCCTCAAACGGTAGGGGTGTGCGATGTCCACGGGCATGTCATATTACTACAACAAACGCGCTTACCACCGACACTAAGATGATATGTTTAGGACACATCGATTAGCGAGTCTAAGTCTATCTCGGTCTGGGATGCTGTGAAGCAATCTACACGCTACTTTAATAATCCTTTTCAAGTCCCATTTCTTTCAATATAATCCTTTTACATATTTGAGACCTTCCACATATTTGCTTTATTTCATAGATCATACTATTATATACAGTCAGGTCCTAAGTATTGTCACACAGTAAAAACTTTTCTTTTAGAATGCTGGCCACAAAAAATATATTGAATTCTAATTTCGAATTGTTCATGAAAATATAACTGTATACTTTTTAGAATTTTACTCATTTTTAATTATGGAGTGGACGCTTAAAGAAGACCGTGTTGCAGTTATTGCGTTGCATCGTTGCGGTTGCGAGCCAATTTAAATTTTTGACATACTGAAAAATTTGAATATAAACAAAAGATTCGTTTATCGTACCATCAAACGATACAATGAAGACTCTAGTGTAGATGACAGGTCAAGAAGTGGTCACCCTCGGTCTGTTAGGACTCCAGCAGTGATAAAAGCTGTGAAGGCGTGAATTCAAATAAATCCCAAACGTAAGCAGAAGCTGTTGGCCCTTCAGATGGGGTTAAGCAGAACCACGGTGAAAAGGGTGTTAAATGAAGACTTAGAGCTTTGGGCATCTCGAACAAAAACAGGACATCGTTTGAATGCTCGTCTAATGGACCTGAGACTGAAGAGATGGCGCGCTTTGTTGAAGCGGTACGCGGGAAAAAAATATCGGGAAATTCTTTTTTCGGATGAAAAAATTTTTACCGTAGAAGAGAACTACAACAAACAAAATGATAAAGTGTACGCACACAGTAGTGAAGAAGCGAGCAACCGTATTCCGCGTGTCCAACGAGGTAATTTTCCATCCTCGCTCATGGTATGGTTGGGAGTTTCTTATTGGGGCTTAACACAGGTACATTTTTGTGAGAAAGGTGTAAAAACGAATGCAGTTGTGTATCAAAATACAGTCCTGACGAACCTTGTGGAACCTGTTTCTCATACCATGTTCAATAAAAGGCACTGGGTATTCCAACAAGATTCGGCGCCAGCTCATAGAGCGAAGAGCACACAAGACTGGCTGGCGGCGCGTGAAATCGACTTCATCCGGCACGAAGACTGGCCCTCCTCCAGTCCAGATTTGAATCCGTTAGATTACAAGATATGGCAACACTTGGAGGAAAAGGCGTGCTCAAAGCCTCATCCCAATTTGGAGTCACTCAAGACATCCTTGATTAAGGCAGCCGCCGATATTGACATGGACCTCGTTCGTGCTGCGATAGACGGCTGGCCGCGCAGATTGAAGGCCTGGATTCAAAATCAATCGTTGTTCAATCATTTTATATTTTTGTTTCAATTATTTTATATTAAACATGTGACAGAATTTATGACCTGACTAGGTATGTCTTTTACATATGGGACTTCAAGTCATAACACTGCTATCATAATGCTTATACATCACAGAGACCTTCTATGTTAATGCTTTAGTTCCATAGACCTTACTATCATAAGTCCCTAATATAGGACTATACATTGTGCAACAGTATTACTAGCAGTCGGTCAGCCGACCATGGCAACTTCCTCGTATAATCATTACATGAACACTTACATTTAGAATATTTTAAGCACATCTATAGGTACAAATGAATAAAATTGAAGTAAATGTTTGTAATGTCAAAATTACAGCTTTTTACTAAATGCATATGAAAGTATACACGGTACTAATAACAAAAATACAATTTTTAAAGTTTTTGTCTGTCTGTCTGTCTGTCTGTCCGTCTGTCTCCTGTTTGTTCTCTGGCTAATCTCCGAAACGGCTGGACCGATGTTGACGGTATTTTCACTGGCAGATAGCTGATGTCACAAGGAGTAACTTAGGCTACTTTTATTTTAGAATAAGAATTAGGGTTTCTCCCAAAAAAATTAAAACATCAAATAACACGCGGGCGAAGTCGCGTGGAACAGCTTGTTTTTAATAAATTTAAAAGTTTTAAAGACAAAATAATATTTTACTATACTATACTTAATAGTTGAAATGAATATATTGAAACTTAAACTAACGCATTTTAATTGTTCAAAATATTATATATATGATATTTTTAAATGTCTCTATATTATTAATAATAATAATATTGATATTATTATTATTAATAATAATAATATTGAGCCGTCACAAAACATTATCTACCAACTTTGTATTTACGACGAACATCAAACAATTTCTATCTTTTTTTAGTGCATATAAAATACTTTTTAACACGAGTATTAAACAAATTGTTAGTTGAATTCGATGCTACGAGCTGGACTTCCACCAGAAAAGAACACCATCAGAGACGAAAACTACTTCCTCTACGTCTACTAACCACGTTGTTTAAGTGCAAACTTTGAGAGAGTGAGACGTAGGCCTGTAATCCTGACATAGCCGTGGCAATCTAAACTCTGTAATTCTAAATGCTCGTAGAGAAAACCTACCAACGTGAAATAGCAGCATGATGTTATTTACGTATGGTGAATAACGAGAACCCGAGACCCTTTTTATTGGAAACAAAGCTTTCCACCTTTGTCCTTGGTGATAACGCATTTAAATTTGGATTTTTCATCGGGGTTAGATATGGGTGGACTGTGTGCTCGTTTGTGTGTGACTGTGTGCTCGTGATTTATTCATAAATTAATCAAAATCCACAGATTAAAATAGGCCTCCCCCATAGTTTCCACCATAGAGGAAACTTGCCATTGTTGCCACGCTTAGTAGGCGGGTTGGCGACTGCCGTTTTTTTATTATTTTTATATGTTATTAGAAAGATGTTGCTACCATTCTCCTGTTACGACACCCACAAGTTGATAATATCTGATGATAATAAACTTGTATATTTTTACGACGCCAATATACAGCGTCATTACTGCCCGTAAAATACGATATTCAACATATTAGTAAAGAAAAGCTAAATAATTGTTATATCCTGGTGACTAGTACGTGATCCTTCACTGCTGGTTGGATGAGGAAGCTCAAGGTCGCACAGTGAGCTATGGAGAGGTCTATGCTCGGAGTTTCTCTGCGTGATAAACTTAGAAATGAGGATATCCGCAGTAGAACCACAGTGACCGACATAGCCCAACGGATTAGTAAGCGAAGTGGCAATGGGCCGGCCACATAGCTCGAAGAACCGACAACCGATGGGGAAAAAAGGTTCTCGAGTGGCGGCCCTGTACCTGCAGACAAAGGGTAGGGCGTCCCCCCACTAGATGGAGTGACGACCTGGTAAGATATGCAGGAAGTCGCCATCGACTGAGCCACCTGCATCCATAATATGCAGGTGGCTCAGGACCGTGCTTTGTGGCATACCTTGGGGGAGGCCTATGTTCAGCAGTGGACTTGTGAAGGGTTGTAATGATGATGATGACTAGTACTCCTCTAACCTCTTCCTCACACTTTAAAATCGAAATAACTACAGTGTGTAAGTTATTTGTTGAAGCCAAATTAATAATGTTAATTCACTGAATCGCAAATTTAGACCAAAGGAAATTAATTGGATAGACAATCTTGTATTTGTCGCAGTCCGATGGTTTTATAAGACAAACAGTTAGTTCAATGTATGATGCTTCGATGATGACATATTATGGATCTGAGTTTTTTTTATAGGATAGGGCGACAAACGAGCACACAGTCCACCTGATGGTAAGTGGTTGCTGTGGCCCATAGCATCTATATTTATTCTCGTTAGCGAATCAAAATGCAGATGCGTTGTCACCCGTGAGGACTAAGATGGAATGCCTCTTTTCCAGTAAAAAGGGACGCTGGTGTTCTATGAGAGCGTGTTCCTTCCCCGGTCGAGCCGAGTTATTCGTGCTACAACTATATACTACTAATATAGCTGCAGCATGGCTCTACCACGTATAAAACGTGGTCCTTTACTGTTGGGAGTATGTGGAAGCTTAATGTCGTTCAGCAATTTATGACTATGCTCGGAATTCCCCTGCATGATAGACTAAGAATATCCACAGCAGAACTGGAGGAACTGACATAACCCAACTGATCAATAAGCTGAAAAGACAATAAAGCGGCGATAGATAAGGCGATAAAAGTCGTAGAACTGACAATCGATGGGAACAAAAGGTTGTCGAATGACAGCCTCAAACCTATACGCGAAGTGTATGAGGATTCCCATTAGATAAATATCGACCTGGTAAGACATGCAAGCAGTCGATGGATAAAAGTGACTTAGAAACACACTTTCTTTTAGAACAAGGGTGACAAACGGGCACGTAGTCCACCTGATGGTAAATGGATGTTGTGGTCCATATACATCTATGTAATTCGATCGACATCATTAGAATCAATCGTTTTGAGTCACCATCATCATCATCATTACAGTCCTTATCAAGTCCACTGCCGAACATAGGCCTCCCCCAAGAAATGCCACAGAGCACGGTCCTGAGCCACCTGCATCCATCGACTTCCTGCACGTCTCACCAGGTCATCACTACATCTAGTGGGGGTCGCCCTACACTTCGCCTACCGGTACGAGGCTGCCACTCGAGAACCTTTCTTCTCCATTGGTTGTCGGTTCTTCGAGCTATATGGCCGGCCCACTGCCACTTCAGCTTAATAATCCGTTGGGCTATGTCGGTCACTCTGGTTCTACTGCGAATATCCTCATTTCTAAGTATCACGCAGAGACACCCCGAGCATAGCCCTCTCCATAGCTCGCTGAGCGACCTGGAGCTTCCTCATACGGCCAGCAGTGAAGGACTACGTCTCAGATCCGTAAGTCATCACTGGCAACACGCATTGGTTGTACAATTTTGTTTTCAGGTTTTGAGGTATGTCTAACGAGAAGATGTGTCGTAGTTTCCCGAACGCTGCCCAGCCGAGTTGAATCCGTCGATTGACCTCTCGGTCTAAGTTGGACTTACCTATTCGGACTATTTGTCCCAGGTAAACATACTCGTCAACAACTTCGAGCTTAGTGCTCCCAACAACTACTGGCATAGGTGTGACATGGACGTTAAACATGAGTTTTGTTTTGTCCATGTTCATCTTAAGACCTATCCGTTGGGAGACACCATTGAGGTCATTGAGCATAGTGCTCTCTCTATTCCAATTACGAAGTCTCTTTTGACACTTCTTAGAAAGTAACTCTTCACGTTTAGCATAATTTGAAATAATAATCATTTTTGTTCATGGTCGTAAGTCATCATTTAAAAATACACAATCAATCTAAATCATTATACAATTAATTCATACACACAATCAACATATTGTTTTTAGACATCGTGCTCAAAATAATTAAAACTCTAAAAGCATGGACATATCCGACGCCTTAGAGTGAAAACCTCGGGAATGCATTTTTGCTCAAATTTATTTTTTTGCATTTCTAGTAAGAGAACCTCGCAACGCACATCTTGATCTGACTAATTTATTTATTTGATACTCGTAGCCCCATCTATGACAGTAAATGAGAACCTCATAAATACTCGCATCTGCCAGTATGGCGTGAATACTTTGCAACGAACGTGTCGTTTCCTATTTGAAAATTGATTACTTGAGTTTAACCTGCTGTTGCTGCATAATTTAGTGTTTTTCGAAAGAAGGTAAGTTCTGTTCATGTTTGAAATGTATTTTTCAGCAGTTATTATTATTATTTAAAAGTTATGGCTAGTTTTCTAATTAGTAACCTAGTACAGCACATAAATAAGTTTTCAAAGCTCGTAAAGTCAAATATGAAGTTTTCTTTTAACTTAAATTAAGACAGAATACCACGTTTGTACTTTTACAAGGTATTCATTTGTAAATATGTATTACGTCGAGAAGGAAAAGTACGTAAGGATGCTTACGAGGTCTTCGGACAAATAAATAGATTAATAAATTAAAAACAAATTATATATAATGCTTTTATGTCAATATTCAATGTATTAAAACCTAAAATCCAGTTCATTAAATCGTTTTTATATAATTTCTCTAGTTCATTAGGCACATACGAGGATTTCGTTTTTATTATTTGTTACAAATACCTCGTAAACGTACATACGGGCCTTTCATTTTATGTTCACTAGCCATTACTAGGTTTTCATCGTTTAATCGTTAACGTCTACTAAGTTTTATTAATAAATAATATAATTACTTTTGTTTTAGTTCATCATGGCGTCGGATCCTGACGTCGGTAGATACTCTCCAGAGATTGTAAAAAACTATTATTCATCGCATAGCGGGAGAAAGTCACGTAAATTACGTGAAAATGTAAAGGTTCTAATTAATCCATCACAAGAATTTAAGGCAAATTTAAGAGAGGAATATATTTCCACAAGCGAACACCCCATCCAATCTTGTGATCAAACTAGCACACCGTCATCTCCAATAAAAGTCAATGATCCGATTGATGGTTGTTTACAGATAGATAGTCCCAATTCGATCGCTGAGCTACGTCGGCATGTGATAAATAGAACTGAGAACCTAATTTCCAAAAATGAAGAACTTCTTCCAGCATTTAAGATTCCTGTTACAAGTAACACTGCTCCCATGCCGTCAAAGAGTCTGAAAGATGATCACAACAAGCCGATTTCACTCGTTGAATCGTGTCTCCGCATGATAAATTCTAAAAAAGAAATAAGTCATTTAAAAAAATGTACACTTAAAGTTATTAAAGAACATGCAAACTTTCAAACAAATGGCAACTCACCTTCTGTTGGTAATTCACCTTCAGTAGATAATTTTGATGAAGGGATGGGTTTTTATATAGCAGCAGAAGTAGTACTGCTGAAAGATTCTTCAAAGGAGCCTTCACTTAACACTCTGATACGCCAGGATATTATACAACAATGGCCATCAATGTCGCCAACAAGTGCTTTAAATTTTGATTTGCTCCCCGTAATTGATTCTCCTCAAAATCTTTATGAACCTTTAGATATTTTTCCGTCATGTTCCGAAGATCCGATGCTGGGTCATATTTCGCCTTTTTCTGGCATCGGTGACTACTCGCCTGATGATGGAGACTCTGACAATCGACCCAACGAATTATTGCGACAATCATCCTCTGGATCAGAAGACAATAATGTGACTGATAGAAAACGAAGCCGAGCTAAAAGAGGAAAGGCAAATAAAGAATGTTGGATTAGTGAAGCGAATAAGAACAAACGTATGAAAGGAGACACTTATGCCGGAAGAAGAAAAACTGAAGAAGGAAAAGTGGTTTTCGATGTTCCCAGAAGGAAACGTTCTGTAAAACTTAGGTGTTGTCATACGGAAAACAGTAAATATTTTCAGTGTCATAAAGTGACTGAAGAAAGCAGGCAGTCAAATTTCAATCAGTACTGGAATTTAACTTGGGAGGCGAAGAAAGTGTGGATTAAAAAGACAGTCCAATGTCATAGTGTGGCAAGACGTAAATGTAACACTATAAATGCACGAAGAGATAATACTTATAAATACACTTTAAACACGCCTGAAGGGCAGTACACGGTTTGCAAGCAAATGTATCTACATACTTTTGACATCGGAGAATGGACTGTCCATAACTGGTCACGTAGCGTGCCACATAAAACTTAAAAATCGTGAGATTTATTCACCAGCACAGTACGTCGAAATTTGTAAAACTGCTAGACTGACAAAACCGTACAACGGCGACTACTTACAGCATACTTTTTTCCACAAGTTTAGCTCCATGCCATACCTCAACTCCATTAGACCTGGAAAGAAAGCTGGGGAGGCAACCGTGTTTGATTTGCGCTGTATCGAGTACCGCAGTGATGGGACAATTTTTTATAAAAAAGTACATGACGAAGATTTTGCACAACTAACAAGAAGGATTAAAATGCCAGGTCTCTCCGATTCTATGCCGCTGTTATATGACAGTAGACTCCCAATTCCACGAAGCAAGTACATTCATTTACAAGAATTGAAGGCTGTGTTGCCTCCTGATGTACACTCATTCTACGACCAACTGCCTCACCAATGCAGTGATCAACGATGGAATATTACCTGTACCTGCGGAAGAGCAGTACTTACAGAGTAATTGTTACTGTTATGCGGCGTTAAAATTAGACGTTACGTTGCTTTTTTTTTGGTTATATAAAAATTTATTGATTTGGCATTAGCTGTTGAATTTTTTACTTAAGAGATGAGGGAATGACCATACTTATCGACCGGAGTCGGCTTGAACTGATCACAAATACTTTATTGTCGCTCAGGCGTCACTCACGTGTCACTCAACACTATTTACCTTTTTTCTTTTATTTAGCTTAAACGTATAGTTTTCATAACGTCTTATGTTGTAAGTATTGTCACTGCCTTTATAAGTTAACAATTTAATATTAAGAGTATCATTAAAAATCTAAGTGCTTAGATAGCCAAATAAAGACTTGATCATTTAAGACTGAAATTACTTATCATAAGAGTTATATTTTGTTAGCTGTATGTGCTTTTTTAGTTTTGTACTGATTATCTTTATAAAGAAATGTTATATTTTTCATAGTGCCTGTTATAATATTTTAAAGAATTTTATGATAAATCGTGGATCTCAAACTATAAGTAAGGGTTGAACACTAAAATAATATTGATCGATGTTTATCTACCAAGAACACTAGTGTTCCTACCTGCCTACCAAAGTTTTATTGAATAGTTTATTAATTAGTGACTCGGATAAGGTTTTACGCTGTGATTTATGTCACATTTAGTTCAGAGAACGTATTATTGGTAATTTCTGGATTTGACTATTATAGTTCACACACTGTTACTTAGACAGAAAAACATAGCGCTCAATAATCGTTATCAACGTTGTAGGTCTTTTAAAGACGTTTATCACAAAAGCGTGCCTTTTTACAAAACAAAATGTAACCTAAAAGTAAAAATAATTTAATAAAACAAACGATTTTAATTCTCTTCCTATCTCTGAAAACCTAGTATTTGCATGCTTTTGGTCGAGTTTTTGTATGAATACCTCGTAAGTAGCATTTTATGCATTTCGGACAATCTTATAGGTATTGAATAGTTCTGGATATTATAAAAGCGTGTTAAATTTCCATATTAATTAATAAAAAAACATAAAAGACGCCGATACAAAAATTTTACAGTTTTTTCTTCCTCCTGAAAAGTTACTTCTTTTACACTTACGAGATTTTCACTCTAAGGCGTCGATATAAATAATGCGGGATGAATCTCGCTATACAACTCACCGAGGCACCCATAATAAGTCAGCTCGCTTGTACGTACAAGAGGTCACGCACACATTCACACTAATAATAAGTCTATCGCCCGCCATTACGCAACAAACGTCGTCCGTGAGAAGCAGTTGTCGAAAGTAAAAATAAAATCAATATGCCGTTTTGCGTCGTTAAATTTTCTAAAAATCATAGTAGTTTTATCAAAAACCTTAAAAGAATCACATTTCATAGATGTGTCAGTAATTATAATCACTTATTTGAGAATTTTATGTCTTAAATTAAAATGCTATTTTTGGAACACAAAACATGAGTCACGTGATCAGTGTTGTTAATTATTTATAGGGAAAATTATCCGAAATTAGGGAAATTGCTATTTTTAACCACGTTGGCACAGATACGGTATATATATTTGACCAATAACCTCTTAAGGTTGTTTCATATGCACTTTTTTGTTACAATTTTCCTGAAAAATTACCTGATCGATTATATTGCGATTATATACATTTTCTGGCCATAGTTCGTTATGTTGTGCTGTATTCGTGATTTTTATTTTTGACTATGTTACTATTTCCTGAAAATTGGACTAATTATAATACGGTTAAGGTTCTTAAATGTGTTGCCATGTTTAACTTAGTATATAAATCTCATATTGAATTAAAAATACATATCGAAATTAGAAATGAATTATTCTAGCAAAAAAAAAAGTAAAGCGAGATGGGAGGGTAATATTTGTTTTTACTCGGTATCATATATATATTTAATAAGAGCTAAGTGCAAAACTGCTTTCCTTGGCACATTAATAAATAAACGCATAAAATATTTATATGAAAGATATATTCATAATAAAAGAAAAAATAATGTACCTGCCAACCTACAAACTAAGTCAGGATCATTTAGAAATATTTTTTTCTTATATTCGAATGCAAGGTGGCTTTTATGACAACCCTAATGTCAGACAGTTCAAAAGTTGCTACAGAAAACTGCTGGCACATCTAGATTTTAGGTGCTTAACTACAGAATTGTGTTGCTTTGGAAAACTAGTTGTGCTTAATTGCACATCGACTACTCAAATAATTAATTCCACCACACCATCATACCGTCACGAAGATGATGATAGTATTTGTGATACATTATCAATTTTAAATGAAATTACTAAAGAAGATGATGAGCTAGCTAAGCAACTAGGGGTAGAATCACATAATGACTATCGTAAGTTAATAATAGGATATCTGGCGGGTAGCATTGCTTATTATGCAACAAAAAAAAAATTAAATGCCAAAAATGCACCGCGCGTTTGTATACAGTAGAAAGGCATTTCTTTCATAAATAAATAAATTAGAAAAATAATAAATAAATTTAGGAGGTTTACGTTTTCCATCTAACGATTTATTTAATGTTTGTTGTACTTGCGAAATGATTGTACGAAAGATTATTAAGGAAAACATTACAATGTATAATGAAAGGCAACAAGAGTATATACTTAGAAAAATATTAGAAAAGTTTATTGCCAATGACAGGGTTTTTGTAAGCTTGGAATTTGAGCACACATTCGCAGGGATAGAGCACAAGATAAGTCTTATTAAATATATAACAGAAAAATATTTGGTGATTCGACTCCACCATATTTCTAAATTAAAGGGGATTTCAAGAACCTTCGAAAGTAAAAGACAGTTGTTTAAAAAAATTATTTAACAAAAAGGTTTTAACATTGTTGTTTGTTATGAAAATGAGTAAATTATGGTTATTATTTATGACTTATTGTGAAAAATAATAACTATAATTTACACTTGCAGAATTTTAAAGAAATAAATATGTTAACTTTGGCCTCTCAGTATATTTACGAAAATTTTATGTATGTGTTTGTATCTAGTGATGTAAATTATGTAAATACTAGGAAAAAGTACAAGTTAGTTATACCAGTTAACCGACTCAAAAGAGTCAGTAAATTCTTCATATATACGCTTTCACAACAAAGTCCAAGAAAATATGCTGGCCTTATATATCAAAGTTTAAAATTTTTACCTAGTAAAAATTGTTTAGTAAGGATTATTAGGGTATACTACTAAAGAGTACATGATTGATAATAACCCCTGAGAATGAGGTGAGCATGCTGTTTCTAAATGTTTTCATACTAATTCTTAAATAATGTATTGTAAATTAGTTTTATATTAATTTTTTGGTTATCTACAATATGTTTATTTGTTATATATTTCGTTTTGATAATATGATACAATTTTTGTATAATATAATGTTTGTAAAAAAAATAATTTAAATCGAAATTGATTGAAATAGAATAATTCGATTTCAATTAAAATCTATATCTTAAATACATAGATTTCTTTTAATCCTCAAATGTGTTATTTATATTAGTTACGTTATAATAAATTGGTATTTCATCAAAGTTATGTTATATTTTGACAGATTGTTTTACTGAAAAAAAATGGGGAAATTTTGTTTCACATGACAACCCAATATAACACGCAAACATAATTGCACCGCCGCCATTACAGTGCATCATTCCTTTCTTAGCAAAATTCTGTCCGCCTTATTTATACGTCCATGTTTAAAAGATAATAATATTTCCTGCCGTTTTGCGTTTACGTTCTATTATTTTATTTTTACTTTTTTACATAGTGACGTGACTAAAAGAATCGTATAAAATCGATTATAACAGATTCTTTTCGCGAGTGAAAATCTGTCAACACTGCGTCCACCTAGTGATCACGAACGCCATTTTGTTTGTCTCTTCAGTATGACTTTCCGGTATATATTACTCTACTCTATGGTATGACTGCAGAAACCTTGTATACGATACGCGTGTTCAGTTTAGTTGATTTTGTGTTGTGTTTTTATTTCGTTCTTGTTATTGTAGTTATAACTGTTTAATAATTCTTTCGTTGTTATTAAGTTTTGACTGTTATTTGATTTGATTTTTTTTGTATTTATAAACACTATGGCCGAAACTGAGACCACTAAAAGAACAGTGATGCGCAGTCAAGCGCGAGAGTTTGTAGTACGCCTACAAGATTACTTTGAAAGAGAGTATCAGAATGGTGGTCCATTGTTGCCACTTTCAGAAGTGACTAACCGAGTAAGTGCAGCTCTTGGTATTAGTCGAAAAACTGTTTCCCGAATAAGTAAGGAAAAACATGGTAAAGACTTAATGGAAGATAACAAATTAAGATCGCCACTTAAGAAAAAAGTTAGAAGATCGTTAGTTACACATATCGACAATTTCGATAACGACGCCATTAGAAACCATATCTATGGCTACTATAGTAGGAACGAATTGCCGACTCTAGATAAATTGTAAAATACTTTACGAGAATCTGGACTGTTTCACGGCAGTAGAACTTCTTTCTGGAGGGTTTTAAAAATGTTGGTTTTTCTTATAAAAAATGTGATAAAAGGCGGATTTCGATGGAACGTAGCGTAGCGTAACGAACGTAGTGGAGATATAGCTTTAGCCAGATTTAATTTTCTAAGATCAGCAAAGTCCATTGCCGTTTGGAATAATGTTATATTTCTAGATGAGACGTGGTTAAACGCTAATCATACAGTTGGCAAGATATGGACAGACGATACTCCTCACTCCTCCACAAAAGTACCTAGTGGCAAAGGCTAACGCTTAATTATTTGTCATGCGGGGTTCCATGAAGGGATTTGTTCCGAACTGCCTTTTGGCGTTTAAATCTAAGTAAACTGTGGAATACCACGAAGAGATGAATTTTGTTAAATTTAAGGAATGGTTTTGTTTGTACCTTATTGACCAACTTGAATGAGCCATCGACGATCATTATGGATAATGACGGTGCATTATATTGGTGCATTCAGTACAAATAAATAAGCCTCCAACTTCTAGCAGCAAAAAAGCCAATATTGTGAAATGGCTGAATGACAATAATATTGTTGCTGACATGTCCATGTTAAAAGTTGAGCTGCTGCATTTGGTTGCTATAAATAAGCCAGCTAGACCAAAATACGTATTGGACGAAATGGCTAAGAAAGCCGGACACATAATGCGCCTTCCACTCTACCATTGTCAATACAATGCCATAGAATTGATTTGGGCGCAAATTAAAGGCAAGAATGTAAACAAATCTATATATATATATATATATATATATATATATATATATATATATATATATATATATATATATATATATATATATATATATATATATATATATGTAGGTGTGCTGCGCACACACACATGTATACTTAGTAATATTGTACCTCTCTACTTAGTACTAAGAATTTCAGTTAGTAGCTAGTTGTCCACCAACTGTATTGCACGCACCTCGATAATAAATATGTCATAAAGTTATGCAATCTTTAATTATGGTCACCTGTAGGGATCCTTATGGAGTCAGCTCCTAAACTGGTGACCTCCCTACGTGATCAACGTGATCGACGTGATTGACGTGATTAACGTGATATTAACACAGTAGTGGGCAATTTTTGCGTGTGTTGTGATCGGACGGACAATTTATAGTAGTAACATGAGTGTGCCGCTCGTCCATGACATCCAGCCCGCGCCACCGCCCATTATGACGCCAGGTGTAGATTCAGTGTCTCTACACTCCCGGCTCTCGGACTTTTGGACGGACCAGCCGCGCGTGTGGTTTGTACGCACAGAAGCTATCCTCACACCGCAGAGGATGAGTGATGAGGCAAAGTTTGACCTGGTCGTGTCCAAGCTGAGTAAGGAGGTCATCGCGCAAGTGACAGACATATTACTAAATCCACCTCCTACCCACAAGTACGACGCACTTAAAGCTCGGCTGCTCCACATCTATGAGGAATCAATGTCGAGGCAGATCGAGAAGCTTATGAGCGAGCTAGAGCTGGGCGAGCAGAAACCATCCCAGCTGCTCCGTCGGATGCGCGAGCTCGCTACTGATAAGGTTCCTGATGAAACTCTTCGCGTGTTGTGGCAGAATCGTCTTCCGACACAGGTGCGAGCCGTACTCACCGTGTCTGACTCCAAGGACTTAGACAACCTAGCAGCAGTTGCAGACAACGTCATGGAGGCTGTGCGGCCTTCCTATACCGCCGCCACTACCTACGCTGCGCCAGCGTCGGCGTCTACTGCTGCCCTTGACTTGGCCCTGTTAAGGGCTGAGGTGGCTAAAATAAAGGCTACCGTGGACCAGATCGATCAGCGGAGGTCGCGGTCTCGCGCCACTGATCGCACCCGTCATCGTCCGCAGTCCCGGCGCCGTAGCGGTTACCGCCGTCCCCGGAAGGAGAACTACTTGTGCTTCTACCACTACCGATTCAGGGAAAAGGCCAACAAGTGTACGGAGCCGTGCGCGTGGAAACCAAAGCTGCCGGAAAACTGAGTGGCGAGGTACAGTCCGAGGATCTTGAGGTCTGTACCATTGTTCCATTTAATCGTTTGTGTGTGTCAGATAGTAACTCTGGGCTTAGATTTTTAGTCGACACAGGTGCCAATGTATCTGTTTTACCAGCCGTAAGAAAAGACCGTGCAAACCAGTGCAGTGAATATAAATTATACGCAGCTAACGGTAGTGAAATCGCAACTTACGGTACCAAGACACTAGTGTTAAACTTAAACTTACGTCGACCTTATCGTTGGGAATTCGTGGTAGCAGATGTCAAACAACCAATTTTGGGCGCAGATTTTTTGGCGTATCACAGGTTATTAGTTGATTTAAACGCGCGTAAATTAATAGATAAAACCACAGAATTGAATGTTTCGGCATCTGTTGTCAAGGTATCTCAACCTAGTGTTAAAACTATTGATTTGAATCATCCGTATCAGGATTTATTGTTAAAGTACCCGGACATTACTAAACCGGCGTCATTCCGAGAAACTGCGAAACACGATGTCGTCCACCATATCGAGACCTCTGGTCCGCCCGTGCACGCGAAAGCGCGCCCGTTGCCACCCGACTGGTATAAAAAAGTTAAAGAAGAATTTCGCATCATGCAGGAACTGGGCATCTGTCGTCCTTCGAAGAGCGCCTGGGCTAGTCCACTCCATGTAGTTCCTAAAAAAAATGAAGATATAAGACCTTGTGGGGACTATCGCCAGCTGAATGCGATAACAAAGCCCGACAGATACCCGATTCCTCGCTTGAATGACTTTACTTTTATTCTCCCGGATAAAAAGATATTTTCGAAATTAGACATCAATAGAAGTTATCATTTTATACCTGTCGCGCTAGGTGACGTGGAGAAAACCGCTATCATAACACCATTTGGGCTTTTCGAGTTTCCCCGAATGACCTTCGGTTTAAGGGGGGCAGCGCAAACCTTCCAGCGCTTTATGGATTCCATTTTACAAGGGCTTGATTTTGTATTTTGTTATTTAGACGATTTACTTATCGCTAGTGATAACGAAGTTCAACACAGGCAACATTTAGAAATAATTTTTAAAAAGTTTAATGATTATGGAATTTCAATTAATTTGGCAAAATGTTGTTTCGGACAAACCAAACTAGAATTTTTGGGACACGAAATTAGTACTGAAGGTGTCAGGCCGTTGCAAGATAAGGTTCAGGCAATTGTGGAATTTCCGAAGCCGAAAACTATTTCAGAGCTAAAACGTTTTCTCGACATGGTTAATTTTTATCGATCTCATCTCCCCAATGCTACTTTATATCTAACAGAATTAAATAAATATCTTAAAAGCTCAAAGAAAAATGATAAGACTTCTATCGTTTGGACTGATAGTGCCAACGAAGCATTTACGCAGTGTAAGGCAGGGCACTCGCTATAATGACTGACGCATCTAATACATGCGTGGGAGCAGTCTTGCAACAAAAGGAAGGAGATAGCTGGAAACCATTGGGTTATTTCTCAAAAAAATTGACCACCACCCAACAGCGATATAGCACCTACGATCGCGAGTTGCTCGCTTATACTTAGCTATAAAACATTTTCGAAATTATTTGAAGGTCAAGAAATAACCGTGTATACGGACCATAAACCTTTAACTTTTGCATTTCAAAAGGTAGGACGCGATGAAAGCGAAACGCCTCGGAGAACGAGACATTTAGCTTTCATAAGCGAGTTCACTACAAATATAAAACATATAACCGGTAAGAATAACATTGTAGCCGACACCTTATCACGCGTCGAAGCCGTGATTATGCCAACTGCGTTGAATTTCGATGACATTGCAAATGAACAGCGTAGCGATAGTTATATTACGAATTTTACGTCTGGTTTAAATACCGATAATATTTTGTTAAAGGAACTACTTATACCTATGTTAGACAAACCTATTTTTTGTGAAATGTCTACTAATATAGCTCGTCCGTACCTACCGGAAAAGTTTCGACGCCTAGCTTTTGATAGTTTGCATAATTTGAGCCATCCTGGAATTCGGTCTACACGAAAGATGTTAGCTAAAAAATATTTCTGGCCGAGTATGAATCGTGATGTTTCTTTATGGGCAAAAACGTGCATACAATGTCAACGTTCTAAAGTTAACAGACATACGGCATCGAATTTAACTAAGTTTCCGGAAGTAGATCGTTTTGAGCATGTGCACATTGATATCGTTGGCCCTCTTGAGATTTCACCAGATAGTTATAGATACTTACTTACAATAATTGATAGGAGGACTAGGTGGGCCGAAGCTTTTCCGTTACGCGACATTACGGCAGAAACTGTTGCCAAACATTTATATGAGGGTTGGATTTGTCGTTACGGTTGCCCGATGAAGTTAACTAGTGACCAAGGTCGCCAGTTTGAGAGTAGTCTTTTTAACCAACTGTTATAAAATATTGGTTTAAAAAATATTGGGGGTTAATAGAATTCGAACTACTCCTTATCACCCGCAAAGCAATGGCGCAGTCGAACGTTGGCATCGTTCTTTAAAGACAGCACTTTCGGCTCGCCTGTCACATGGATCTTGGGTGGAAGAGCTACCCACGGTATTACTGGGGCTCCGTGCGGCCGGCCGCAGCGACTCAGGGGTTAGCGCCGCCGAGTTAACTTTCGGACGAAACTTACGTCTACCAGGAGAATTTTATGACAGCTCTTCGAACAACCGTAACGTCAAGGACTATTGTTTAGTAGATAAGATTAGAGATACTATTCATAGTTATAATCTTACATCTGACAATTCACGTAACTGTCAAAGTTTTTTTGTGCATAAAGACTTACGTAACTGTGAATATGTCTTTGTTCGGGACGATTCAATACGTAAACCTTTGAAACCACCTTACGACGGTCCATATCGCGTGATAAAAAGGGCTTCAAAAGTTTACCTAATTCAATTACCCGGTAGGCAAGTACATATTTCTATTGACAGATTAAAGCCTGCATATGTGTTAAAGGAATGCGATGGTAACATAACAACGCCGAGCAGCAGTAACGCTGACAACGCAGATGTGGTGCCTGCGCATGTACGGTTCGCGTTACCGCCGCCCACGCCGGTGACGTCGTCGTCGCCCGGCCCTAGCAACCCGATAAGCAACGCGGAGTGGTCGTATTGTTAAGTTACCTTCACGATTTAATATAAGTTAGTGTTAACATAAAATATATTGTATATGCAATACAATTACATGTTTAATTAATATAATTAATAATCAGGTTAGTTACTATGGATGTGAAAGTATTATTTGCATTGTTAGGTGCAGAGTATTTTCATTCAGAATATTCAAGTTACATTATTTAAGTTGAATGTAATTTTAGATGTATTGTGTTTTGTATTTTGCGTGTATTGCAGTTTCATTAGGTTTAGGTAGTTAGTTTAGTATAATGTATTTCGTTTCATTTGAAATATTTCCTTTGCAGAAGCATTAGTGCGAAAAGTTTTTTGTATTTTTTTATAAAGGGGGAAGTATTGTAGGTTTGCTGCGCACACACACATTTATACTTAGTAATATCTGTACCTCTCTACTTAGTACTAAGAATTTCAGTTAGTAGCTAGTTGTCCACCAACTGTATTGCACGCACCTCGATAATAAATATGTCATAAAGTTATGCAATCTTTAATTATGGTCACCTGTAGGGATCCTTATGGAGTCAGCTCCTATATATATATATATATATATATATATATATATATATATATATATATATATATATATATATATATATATATATATATATATATATATATATAATATATATATATATATATATATAATTAATTTTACTTATTTTAACATTTTATCTGTTGCTTTATTAACACCTTTATTTTAGGTTATGCGGCTCGTAAAAATACCAGCCCACCGTTTACTGCAAACAAAATGCTGTCATTGTTGCAAGAAGCTTGTGATAGTCTTACTGCCGCGAATTGGGAAAGTGTGGTTTTACGAACAAAAAATTTGATTTTCACTGATTGGGACAGAGACGTACATATTGATGCCGTCATAGATAACCAAATTATTACAAATACAGGGGATTCTACAGACGATGATGAGGGTGATGACGACGATGCCGACCATGAAATATCGATTTTGGCTAGTGATGATGAATATGTTCCATCTTGATAAAAATATCATGTAATATTATCTAATTAAAATTAAAAAAACAGTTTCATAAATCTTAATTTGATGCTAATCCTTTTTCTGTCAATACGATTTTAATTTGTTCGTTATAGTAATCGAAGATCAATATCGTCAAGTATCGACTATAGCGGTACTTTACAAGTACTTGATTGTTGACATCTGTCAAATGGGACTTCGTAATTGGAATAGAGTATAGGTCCTCCAGTGATCCTGCCATAAGGACTATATCGTCGGCAAATCGAAGGTGAGTGATGTACTCGCCATTGATGCTAATACCGCATCCTTTCCAGTCCAGTAGCTTGAAAACGTCTTCCAATGCAGCGGTGAAGAGTTTCGGGGATATGACGTCACCCTATCTTACACCTCTCTGCAATTGGATAGCTTTCGTACTCTGGTTCTGTACTCGGATAGCCATCGTAGCCCTACTGTAGAAGCACCTCAACACTTCGATGTACCGTCCGTTTTGAGTAGACCAAAGAAAATCGCAAGTTTAAGGTACCAGCAATAAAAGCAAATATTTGGGCATTAGTAATTTTTAAAGTCAGCTAAAATTGCCGAATCTAAACTTCACAGATGAGTGATGTGAAGCATGACCAATGCGAGGCTGTCGGCACCGAGCTAATAATAAACTCCCAGAGATCGCGGTCAATATCATGGAATACTTAGGATTTATTCTGGGTAGGTATCACACTCTTATGTATTTTTGCCGCCAAATAACAGGGTCTGTAGTACTGTATTCCTGTCTGAACGGTATATGTAGAGTCAGTACAACAACATGAATCCCATCTTAGGACTTAAAAGTGACATATGTAGCCTTTATTTAAAGTTGACTGCATATGACCATGGGCTTCTGTAGCCACTAAACATTTGCGCGCATTATGAATAAAGTGCACTAGTGATTGCGCAAATTCATTCTCTATTCCCTCCCCCTCATAGTCTGATGAAATGGCAATCCGACACAATCGGAAAGAGATCAGTCCCAGGATCCTCAACTTTACGTGTTTTCCGGGGTACAGGGGTGAAACTTCCTTGTGGCATTCCTTGGCAAAGGCCTATATTCAGCATTGGACTTGTTAAGGGCTGTAATGATGATGATGAAGTACCTATTTATCAAACCGATATCACTCTAACTACGCAGTAAGATTCAATGCATTCAAAGAAACTAATCACAGCCAAACTCAAAGTCAAACAACTGGGATATCGTTTAGACGGTTTGTAAACTTTTATGGAAGGCGACAAAGTAAGGAAAATACTGAAATAACATAGAACAAAGATACATAAATTCAAATATAAATACATTTATATTTATATATATAAATACAATATTATAGCTAAGTATTTTACAGTGAGATATTATATAAATATAACTTAAGAAAGTTAATGGAAAAATACAGTAAAATAATTAGTTTTAATTGTAAATCTATCAAAAGGTCAATAGAAGGAGTGAGGACCTTATGTCAGACAGCTGATGTGGTAGCTCTCCAGGAGACGTGGTTGTTGCCACATGATCTGCCTATACTCAGCACGATTGACAGCAACTTTGGATCTACCGGTACGTCTGCAGTCGATACTGCGGCAGGCTTACTCAGCGGGAGGCCGTATGGCGGGGTGGCGCTGTTATGGCGTAAGTGTGCCTTCGAGTCAGTGAATGTGATTGAGTGTGATAACGAGAGGATCTGCGCGATAAAGTTAAACGTGAGTAATAGATCAGTAGTTATGTTCAGTGTGTATATGCCTACAAACTCATATGATAACCTTTCTGAGTTTACTGCGTGTCTTGGAGCCATTCGCTCTATAATAGAAATAGAGGAGAACAATGGAGTATCGGCTTTTTATATCTTAGGAGACTTTAATGCACACCCTAGTGAATTATTTTATAATGTAATGTTGGACTTCTGTGTAGATCTTAATTGGATTTGTGTAGATTTAAATATGTGTGCCAGTAATACATATACCTATTGTAGTGAGGCTCACGGTTGTAATAGATGGTTGGATCACTGCATTGTCACAGAGTCAGCGCGGAATACAATCGTTAACGTAACGGTAAAATATGACGTGTATTGGTCTGACCACTACCCACTAGTAGTCGTATGTAATCTGGGTAAACTTAAGCCAAAAGTAGCCAAATTGCATATAGAACGACCTATAAACCGTGTTATATGGGGAGAGAGACAGCAGCAGCAAATTGACCAGTATCATGACCTCTGTCATGCTAAGTTAAAACTAATAAAATTTCCACAGCAACTAAGTGCATGTTGTGATGAGTTCTGTAATAACAAGAATCATCACTCAGCCTTAGATAAGTTGTATTTAGATATAATAAATATATTGTCTGAGGCTGCTATCCAAACACACAAAGTTAAGTGTCTAAAGAAGGGAGGCTATGTTATTGGATGGAATAAGCATGTCGCGGGCCCCCACCGGGAGGCAAGGCTGAAATTTAAATTGTGGAATTTAGCTGGGCGGCCAGCTAGTGGTCGAATTTTTAATGATATGTCGGAGGCAAGGAGGCACTTTAAAGCGAAACTTAAATGGTGCCAGGACAGGCAGGAGCAACTTAAAATGGACCGCCTTGCTTCCGACCACTCCTCGAAAAAGTTTAAAAATTTCTGGAAAAACACAAATAAAATGAATATAAGGCCGTGCCTCCCTGTAGACGTCGGTGGTGCTTGTGACCATAAAGACATTGCGGATGCTTTTAGGAAACAGTTCACCATGCAGTCATTCTTAAGTCCCATGCGTGAGGAGATGAGCGATAGTGAGACCATCGTGAAGGAACGTAATGTTAAGATAACCGCTAAAATGGTAGCTCAGATTATTGAGAGAATGCAGCGTGGGAAGTCCCCGGGTCACGATGGTCTCAGTATTGAACATTTTAAATACGCAGGGATCCATTTACCACGAGTTCTTGCCATGTTTTTTACCCAGTGTCTAGTTCACTCTTATTTGCCTGAGGGGCTGATGCGAACAATAGTAGTGCCAATTATTAAAAACAAGACAGGTGATGCCTCTGATATTAGCAACTACCGACCTATCTCACTTGCTACCACCGCGGCGAAAGTACTTGACAGTTTGTTAAATGGTTGCCTTATAAAATATGTAGATGTGCATGACGCGCAGTTCGGATTCAGGGTAGGATTGTCGACGGAAAGTGCAATTCTTACATTGAAGCATACTGTCGGGTATTACACTGCTAGGAGGACGCCGGTATACGCGTGTTTCCTCGACTTATCCAAGGCTTTTGACTTGGTCAATTATGATATACTATGGAGCAAGTTGGGAGACGCGGGTGTGCCGGCAGATTATACTTCTTTGATCAAGTACTGGTACAGTAATAAAAAAAACCAGGTGAGATGGGCGGGTACGCTATCAGACGAATATAGATTAAAATCTGGTGTCAGACAAGGCGGTTTAAGCTCACCGTTATTATTTAATTTATATATTAACCAGCTTATCGTGGAACTGGTTAGCACACATGTCGGCTGCCATATTGACGAGACATGTGTTAATAATATAAGCTATGCAGACGACATGGTGCTGCTCAGTCCATCTGTAGGCGGGTTAAAGAAACTATTGTGTATTTGCGAGAAATATGCGGAGGATCACGGCTTGAAGTACAACTCGAAAAAGAGTGAAATTCTTGTTTTTAGAGCACCAAAATAGCCACCGCGACGTGTTCCTCCCGTATACCTCAATGGTATAGTCCTAAATATTGTTAATACTCTTAAGTATCTTGGTCACATATTAACGAGCGATTTAAGTGATGATTGTGATATAGAGAGGGAGCGTAGGGCGCTGGCAGTTAGGAGCAATATGCTTGCCCGCAGGTTTGCTCGATGTACAGATGACGTTAAAGTCACTCTTTTCAAAGCATTTTGCCAATCTTTTTACTCGAGTAGCCTGTGGGTATCATACAGGCGACGAGCTTACAGCGCCCTTCGCATTCAATACAATAACGCTTTTAGAATGCTGTTGGGACTTCCATGGCGCTGTAGTGCTTCGAAAATGTTCGCGGATGCTAGAACTAATGGATTTCATGCTGTTATGCGACAGAAATCAGCCTCAATGTTACAGCGTCTGCGAAACAGTAACAACAGCATTTTAAAAATGATCGCGGCGAGACCGGATTGCCACTTTCAGCGACACTGGGTAGAGCTGGCAATAGGATTAAAAAGATAATGAATTATGTTTATATATTATTATTATGTAAGCATAAATACTAACATTACTAACATAGTTATTAAGTAAAATTGTTACTAATATACTTACACTTAATATGGACTAATTATGTCTGAAATAAAGTTATATTATTATTATTTTATATCGCTGAGTCGAAACTATTGACTACAAAAATTAGCTAAAGCAGTGTAGCTCTATAGTATTTAAAATAATCTTTAAGTTTTAAATCTTTTATTCAGTAAATAAAATAGAATTACAGTTTGCAAAATTCAACTCGGTTTAATACTCGAGTCCAATTCCTTAGTGACCTATTTTTTCCCTCGAATCTGAATGATACTTGTATTTCTAATGTAGCATAAGCCTCATCACTGATACAAGAAACTTGAAAAAAAAAAACCTTTTCGATGACATTTCTACGAAAAGAATGAAACAGGATTAGAATTGAATTTCTTCAAATTGTCACCAATATTTTTAAAGCTTTCATTTGAAAACGTAAAACTTATTCACATTACACTGTTATTTTATATAGTGCCTTCAGTGAGTTCATTATTGTAAAATTTTGTATTTTGCTATAAATTTCTTTCCAATAATAATAATAATAATATTAATGTTTATTTCTCCTAACAAAAACAGACCATGCATAATAAATCTTATATCTATTTAAAAACAGGTATTTTCATAGTCTAGAATATGTGAGGAGCTGGTGTCTGAGTTAGGCAATAAAATGCCTGTATTACAAATCACCAGGTCGCGATGGAGTGTTACAGGTATCACAGAACTTAAATAATGATAGTATAATGAATTATTATAATAAAGGTGGCTATTTAATTTACATACATATAAAAAGAAGAAAAAAATGTGCAAAAAAAAGTTACAGTACAGGTTTCGTTACCTCACGCGTGTTGTGTGTGTGTGTGTGTGTGTGTGTGTGTGTTTGTTTGTGTGTGCATGTGCGTGTGCATGTGAATGTGCGTGTGCAAGTGAATGTGCGTGTGCGTATGCGCGTGCGTGTGCGTGTTAAGGTCAGTTTGCGTGTTCTTATGCATGTGCGTGTGCATATGCGTGTGCTTGTGCGTGTGCGTGTGCGTGTGCGTGTGCGTGTGCGTGTGCGTGTGCATATGCATGTGCATGTGCCAGTGCGTGGGCGTATGCGTGTGCGTGTGCGTGTGTGTAGCGTATGTGTGTTTATGTGAAAAAAATTTGAAGTAAGTTATCTGTACCGTCATAAACTAATTTTTTTAATGACTTCGCGACAATATATTTACATTTAATTTTTGGAAGGGAATATATTGATAGTTCCCTATTTAATTTATTGTACAGGTTACTGCTTCGGTAATAGTAAAATCTATGTGTAAGGCTAGTTCTGTATAGAGTTATACCTAGTTCAAACTTTATCCTTGCGACGCTGATTCCTCAAGTTATCTGGTTAATATTTTAACTGTCGATTATCTTTCCATTTCTTTTAAACCTATGCATCGAACTTAATTAGTCTTTGAAAACTAGGTAACATAATAGAAAAGGCGAATTCTCTATGTATCAATCAATCAATATTAATATATTCGTTATTGTACATATTAAGACAAAAAAAGAAATAATTTTAGTATAGACAAAGTACAATAGGCCGTCTTATCGCTCTGAAAGTGATGTATCCAAAAAAAACCTTTTTTCGCAAAGGACTGTTCATCAATAATATCTAAATCTTTTTTTTATTTTCATACAAATGTGATGCGAATGGAGAACTTTGGGATTGGAGAACGGAATCTCCAATTCCAAAGTTCCCCACTCTCAGCTCATCGTTTTTCCTTGTGCCTAGTTTTGTGTTAAAGTCTCTGATTAACAAAGATTAATGAGTTTTAGAGGAATGTATGGCTCTTGAGATAAACTCATACCTCATATGTCTTGAATATCACCTACCTTGAGATATACAAGACGAGGAAACGATACGCAAAATTACAAATGTGTGAAGGGTAAAACCTTCACAACAACGTGAAAAGAACAAAGAACAAAAACCATATATCAACTTGTCTATCTCTTTCTCTCTATAAACATGGCTATAAGCATAAACTACAACTTTATTATTACTGCGTTAAATTATTTCACTTCTACCTGTGCATAATACAGTAGAAGTTCCACGTGTTAAAATTGTAGGATGCGCTAAAATAGTCCATGTATCAAGTCTCTGAATTCATATTTGTTAATATAACAAATTAATGCCTGCGAACGCAAATAACTTTATTTAATATTCGGTTACTCAATATTGGGCTAAGGTTTCAGTGTTTACCTTAGTTGTATAATTTTAGATCAATTACGGCTTATCTGATTGAATTTTTTAATGCTTTCGGTTCGAATAATAAGTTATTGGGATTATCTTTAAAAATCCCAGTAGACCGGAGTTAGGTGTTAACCGGAGGAGGTTTTTGACGTGGTAGAGCCATGCTGCAGCTATATTACTGGTATAGTTGTAGCAAGAATGTGTCAGTTCTACCGGGGAAGGACCACGCTCTCACAGAATACCAGCGTGAAATAGCAGCTTAACACTGCTATGTTTCGTATGGTGAGTGTCGAGAACCGGAGACCCTTTTTACTGGAAAAGAGGCATTCCATCTTAGTCCTCACGGGTGACAACGTATCTGCATTTTGATTCGCAGACGAGGATAAATTTAGAAATTTAGATGTAGATGTCTACGGGCCACAGCAACCACTTACCATCAGATAGACTGTGTGCTCGTTTGTCACCCTGCGGCCCATAGACATCTACATCCATTCTCGATTACGATTCAAAATGCAGATGCGTTGTCACCCGTGAGGACTAAGATGGAATGCCTCATTTCCAGTAAAAAGGGTCTCCGGTCACCTGCACTCACCAAGCGAAACGCAGAAGTAAACCTCTACTTCACGCTGGTATTCTGTGAGGTCGTGGTACCACCCCGGTTCGAGCCGGCCCATCCGTGCGACAGCAAAAGCTGGCGCGTGGCTCTACCACTGTTGAAACCTATTAAAACGTGGAAACTATGACAAATATAGGAGATATTACTATGAGAAAATATATTGGGGGATATTCTATGGGAGAGGCCTGACTTTTGATCGATACATTGACATTTGGTCGATAAACCTTTGTCTAGGGCGTCCCTTTCCAACCCTGCCGTTTATGATTAAAATATATGACTTACATTACATTATTCATTATTTTTTATGAATGATTACGTTGTAAAGAGGCAAAATATAACGGCTTTACTTTTTGTTAACATTAATTTGATTATGGGTGGGATGGATAGTAAACCCATCTATTTTTCATACCGTGCGCTATACTTATATGAAACGATTCTTAAGGAGTAAACTCCAATAAACTATAAAAATACAAAAAGGTACTTCAATTGTTTACTACCAGTTAAATTTAATTGTTACCTAGCATTTGGATGCATAAGGCATTTACGATCAAGAGCTATCTCGAAGTTAATCAAGAAGTCAAATTGCTGTGAGTTAGAACTCCTATAATTTGAAGCAATTTAAAGCAGACTCCATAATACATTATTTTATTTACGTAGAATTACCTAGCAGTCAACCCAGGAGAAATAAAATGTTGGTGGAACTAGGAATATATAAAGTACCGGTTATTACTTAAAAAGTTAAATTTAGTGACCGGCCGAAGATTCGGTTTCGGTTTCAGCAAGTTTCGGCAAAAAAATCTAGTTTCGGTAATAGTTTCGGTTTCGGCAAAATATCTGCCGGTGGCGCCGAAACTCAGTGTTCGTGGATTATTGTGCGTCATTCGGATCAGTTCGTGACTCATGTATTATTCATAATTATACAGAAACAGAAACATTTTTATTCAATATAGGTTATAAATAATAGTTATTGAAAGTCACACTTTTGTTTAATTACCACTGGTTCGAAAAAAACCTGTGTCCTTGGAAGAACCATCAAGAAACCCACCGGGACTTTTTTTTTAATAACAGCTTACAATCAGAGGCGTAGCGTGGACTAATATAAACAAAGACGAAGTTGCATCAGCTAGGCCCCTTTTCTTTCGCTCCAAGGATCTATCCAACATATCTATCCTACCAAACATGCTGTGACACGACATACCTTTTTTTTATAGGATAAGGGTGACAAACGAGCACACAGTCCACCTGATGGTAAGTGGTTTCTGTGGCCCATAGACATCTACATCTATCCTCGATTACGAATCAAAATGCAGATGCGTTGCCACCCGCGAGGACTAAGATGGAATGCCTCGTTTCCAGTAAAAAGGGTCTCCGGTTCTCTACACTCACCATACGAAACACAGCAGCGTTAAGCTGCTATTTGACGCTGGTATTCTGTGAGAGCGTGGTCCTTCCCCGGTCGAACCGACCCATTCGTGCTACAACTATACTATTAATATAGCTACAGCATGGCTCTACCACGTAAAAACCTATTCATATCTATTAATTTCTGACAAGTCTGGTATTCCGTCAATGTAACAGCCGCGGTCTTTGAAGGTAGTTACAACGACCTCGCTTAAGAGGGGCTGCTGGCGAGGCCCCAAATAAACACACTTAAAGGAGGTTGGCCAAATCGTACCAGACGATGAAACGATAGCGTCACTATATGCTATATTTACGAAAAATACCTGTCTAAGTAGCCACAAAAAAGTTATCCTTTTATTTTTGTTTTTGTAACTGTTCCGAAATTATTTAAAATAATGGTTTCTGAACGCCCTGGAACGCACCTAATGACGATTCATTTCACGTATGAAAGGATTTTGTTTTCAAAGACTATAATTATTCACGTTTTTCTGAATAGTTGTTCATTGTAATTCAATTTAATTAGTATGTAGGCATCAAATCAACTACTATACTGATGTATTATGTACTGGATTCATGGTGTAAAAATAATTATGTAGCTTCATAGTAAGCTAAGCGTTTTGTTCAATTACGTAATACGGAACATCATTTGTCATCGACAAGTTACATAATCTGTGATCATCGATCGACATCATTGATTGTCACCCAGCAATCATCTACATATCTATTTATCTATGGAAATCATTCGCATCATCTTATTTGCTTCACTCGTAATTGTGGATTGTGATACGTACTGAACTATTATAGATTTCCTTCTGTTGTTTTGACCTCAGCATTGTTTTACGGACTGATAACTACCACTTGTAACGATTATTCTGTGCTTTTGATTTCTGGGCACCGATTTTGCATCTTACTTATTTGTGAGAGATATTATGCAGACTTCAGCTACACAACGACAACTAGCCCTGCGATAGCTATGTGTTAGTTGTAACATATAAATTGATACACTTCGCCGCCATCTCATTTTTGAGCTTGATGCCAGAGTAATTTTTAAGATGCGCGAGTGGAATTCTTCGATAATATTACATATTTATATACCTACTTATTTTATTACACTAACATAAACCATCACACACAAACGTACATCACTGAAGAAGATTACATATATGATGCTAACCTTAAAATTATTGTTAACGTTATTATAAAAAAATTGTGGCTATTTAAATACGATTTTCAAACGGGATGGTGTTTACAACATAAAAAGAAACCAATCTAGCTATAGTTTGTTTTAGGACATGAAAAATAAAAGTTAAGTCCAGCTCCCATAGAAATTTGGCCATTGTTCTTTGTGACTTTCTTTTTCGAGCGTAAAATTGATCAAATTAATTAGTCATCTGTGGCAAAGTCTGGGGGTATAGCATTTTAGGCGGCCTCGTGAGCACCCTTAAGTGCGAGACCGTGGGCGAGGGCCCACTTCGCCCACGCCTAGCTACGCCATTGCTTATAATAATGTATGTAACACAATCATGTATGTAACAAAATTTAACACAAAAAACAACACAAAACAAATTAAAAATAGCCTGGTAGTGATCACCTCATTCCCAGAGGTTATTATCATCCATAAATTCCTTAATATTATAACCCTTTTTTATGCAAACTTAGTTTATTAAAGTTTATTTTTTATTTTTGAGCAGGCTTTGTATATTTTCTGGGATTTTATTAAGTTTTGTGTATATTGTGTGTGTGTGTGTGAGTGTATATTAAGTTAATGCTCTCATTGAATAATATTAACAATATTGTGAACACAATAAAATATGGTCTCAATTAGGGAATAATTTTTTATGGGTGTAAGTGTTGATTTTTTTTACAAAACTCACTTATAAAAGTATTTCTTAACGTTAAATTGTTCGTTTTTCTTTAAAATAAATAAATATATTGCTATAATGACTATTACAATTACTGCTTTTCATTAACATGCATTACCCATCTGTATATGTAAAAAAATAAACCAGATTTCGTATACAATAAAAAAATTAACATGTCTAAATAAGTTTCGGTTTCGGTTTCGGTTTTGGCCGAAACTGACACCCAGACCGAAGGTTCGTTTTCGGTTTCGGTTTCGGTTGAAAATCCTGTTTCGTTCGGACACTAGTTAAATTAAACTGATTTTACAGATTTTATCGCGTTTGTATGCCTTATTAATATTTGTTCTGATAAAGCACAAAATTACTTTTGAAAGAAGTGTCAATATGTTAGGCCTCACAGACCAATTATAATTGTTTCATATTATAGTCAAATAACAAAAGAATGAAAATGAAATGTACCTGGGTATGGCGCAAATATTTCAAATTATCTTAAACTAAAGGACAAATTAAACAATAATTAGAAAAAGAAAAAAAAAACCTAAATTTGATGCTTACAAGATTGCGGTAATTAAATAATGAAATACAATATGTACACGATTAGTAATTCGGAGTCAGGTTACCTGCGACATAGACAAAACAATTAAATAAACTGAGTAATGCCCAAATACTCAAGTTAAGTCGCATGCTGTCTCTATTATTTTGAGTGTGAACTGACTGTGACAATACGAGAATTAAAGCCTTCTGATAATTGACTAACGTTTGAGTATTCGGGCATATGAAGCGCAAATATGAGTCTCTGAGAGATGACGGCTCCGTGGCGCAGTGGATTGGCAATGAGTTGCTGCGCTGGGTGCTGCGGGTTCGAATCCCGCACGGAACAACTATTTGTGTGGCCTACAAATAATGTGTCGGGTCTGGATGTTTGTCCTTGTGCAATTTTTGTTTGTAAACTGCCTCCACGATACAGGAGAAAATCCTATTGTGGGGGGTAACGTTTTTTAAAACAAACAAAAGACTACATATTTGTGCCATTTGCTCTAGAGACTATCGGCCCGTAGGGTCCACGTGCAGTGAAGTTCCTAAAGGAACTCCATCCGCGGCTGGTCGTTGCTGCTGGTGATAAGGGGGCTGGTTCTTTTCTCGCTCAAATCCTAAGTATAGCCATTCAGCGGGGAAACGCAGCCAGCGTTCTTGACACGATACCGCGAGGACTGTATGATAATTAAGTTACTAGTTTTAGTTTTTTATTATAGTTTTTAATATTGTATATAATAAATTTATACGTGGTAGAGCCATGCCGCAGCTATATTAAAAGTATAGTTGTAGAACGAATGGGTCGGCTCGACTGGGGAAGGACCACACTCTCACATAATACCAGCGTAAAATAGCAGCTTAAAGCGTTTCGTATGGTGAGTGTAAAGTGTTTCGTATGGTGAGTGTAGAGAACCGGCGACCCTTTTTACTGGAAAAGAGGCATTCCACCTTATCCTCACGGCTGACAACGCATCTGCATTTTGATTCGCAAACGAGGATAGATGTAGATGTCTATGGTTCACATCAACCACTTACCATCAGGTAGACTGTGTGCTCGTTTGTCACCCTTATACTATAAAAAATATTGTATATTATGTTATTTAATAAATAATCTAAATGTCACAATGACCAAATTAGAACTTAAATATCTGATGTATCAAGGAGCTAAATCTATACATAATATAATAAATCTGTAGAAAAGTCGTGTCTGTAATTCTAATATATTCTTGAAAAAACAAGTCCAAGGGACTAAATGATGGGTTCTGAAGCCAAATTAGTGGTTTTTAGAATTTTTGTGTCTGTCTGTCTTTCTGTCTGTCTGTGTATTCCGGATTCACGCAAAAACTACTGAACTGATTTACAGTAATTTTTTTTTTATTATTTTTATTTATTTACCATATTACAAAGCATTACAAAAAAAAACTATACTAAAAAGTCGCACACAGAAAACCACTAAGGTTTGTGATGACGCGACCAGAGTGGACGTTACATTAAGTATAATTAATATAGTTTGTAAAAAGGAAACGTTACAGCCTAATTAGGACCTGAGCAAACGCATATACGCTGTTTAAAGTAGTATTTTTTTTTATAAATTACTCAAAAAGTACAATTTAAGTTTTTTTCATGTTTTTTTATATTTAGTTATCGCAGAAATCTGGGGGTAGGTTGTTTATAAGTCGTGGAACAATGTAACTTGCCGTTCGTTCCCCGTACATATTGTTTGCATGGCTCGTCTGCAGCTTGCGGCTGCTTACGGCGTGCGTACACACGGGCTGCTTAATTTCTAATTTCAACTCTTCATTAAAAAATTATTTTTTTAAAAGTAAATATTTGACTTGTGTATGAACTGGTAGTATATTGCAGTGCTTAAAGAGCATACTATCGTCATCATGAAATTGACGTCGAATTTTGTCTGTTAGAATGTTTTTAAGGATTATTATCTGGAGGTTATATATTTTGTTTAAATAAGTATTAAATGGGTACGACTTTGCATTACCTTCCATCGAGTTTGGTGTTGATACGTATTTTTACAGAAAGGTTACATTTTTATAAGCACACACACAAAGTTTCAATATGCGGAAACACGTACTTTTTGAGAAATAAATTAATAAAAATCAAGTATTTTAACAATATTTTGTTGTTTTTTTTAAATTGGCTTTACGGCTCTGGGTTGTAGCCCTTTTGAGCTTACTTTATTACGAATTTCCATTGACATTCGTCGCATTGAGGGGGGGGGGGGGAGAAGAGGTGAAGGAGGACTAATTCAGAGGGATTTCTGTATCTATTTTGAGACTCGCCTCAGCCGCTCCGGCTCGTCCTATGCCTACGATTTGTTACAGCAGGCGGAGGCTGCTCCCCCTACGCGCCTCCGGTTCTATATAACCACTCTAAGGTAGGACAGACTCGTACCACGTGGAGTCGGGGTCAATAAATTTGGTTCTTTGACACAAGTAGAACCTAACCTATTTTATTTATTATCTGCCCTAATAAGTACTGTTAAAATAAAACAAATCAAATTTAATCAATAATTTATTAATCAATTTTATACACATATTGTATCGCTTTAATTAATTCCTTAGCTTTCCATAGAAATCCTTCTGAATTAGTCCTCCTACACCTCCTCCACCCCCCCCCCCCCCCTCCATTCGACGAATGTCTGGAAATTAAATAAGCTCAAAAGAGCTAGAACCCAGAGCCGTAAAGCCAATTAAAAAAATATATATTGAAATTAGTGATTTTTATTAATTTATTTCTCAAAAATTACGTGTTTCCTCATATTTAAACATTGTGTGTGTGCTTATAAAAATGTAACCCATTTTTTGTGATATCGCGACAGTTTACGATTCGAATCGATATAAAAATCTATCTTTGTCGGAAAGAATCGACATCCGTACTGACGACGACAATGACGATACAAAATGGCGCCAGTTTTAGAACGCTTTTACGCTAGGAATGTAACAACACTGCAAAAATAATTAATTTACAAATAATGTTTTTTCTCAAAAAGTACGTGTTTCCGCATATTGAAACTTTGTGTGTGTGCTTATAAAAATATAACCTTTCTGTAAAAATACGTATCAACACCAAACTCGATGGAAGGTAATGGAAAGCTAAGCCATTAAATATACGACCATAGCTACCTAAACCATACTGTATATAAGATTCTGCCACAGAGTTCTCATCTTAACTGGGAACGGAATTCTGTTCTTCAGTATTATAATATTAGCTAAGAATTGTCTTAATTTGTTACAAACACACTCGATGTGGTTATGCCAAGTAAACTTACTATCGATCTGCATTCCGAGATATGTCTGGGTATTGACGAGATCTATAGAGGGGCAACTGCAAGTGTTTTTACAAGACGAATGAAGGCAATTATGATTGTGAGAAACAATGTGTTTGGATAAAGTACACTTGATATAAGGAGACTTTATGTGTAACAGCTTGGTTTTAGAGGAGTTCAGAACCAATCCGGCATCATGACACCATTTTGCAAGCATATTAAAGTCAGAATGTAACAGGTCACGTGCTATATCAGGGTCTTTATCGCCGATTAGCAAACATGTGTCATCATCAAACTGGTAGCATGAACAGTGACATATGTAAAAATGCATGTCGTTTACGTTAATGTTGTATGTCAGTTTATATGTCAGTAACCCGAGGCAACTTATAGGCTACTTTTTATCCGATTACGGAACTTGAAAAAAGGAAGGTTAAGTACTTTATTTCCTTTACAAATTAATTTTCTGTTGTATCTTAGTTATAGGCGGGATGACTGGTGTTTTTCATATAAATACCATATTTGTATATAAAGTTTAAAATATAGTTATTATCTTGGTAAAATAATTTGAAACTATACCGGTTTCGTATTCAAAACAGCGTCATTTATCATCAAATGGAAAAAGTAGTATATTTTGCCTTCAGTTACTAATAAATGAAATAATATAAATAACTTACATTTATATGATTAAATTATTAGATTTTTAAAATTATTAAAAAATTCGAACGTTCAGTTTTTTAGAATTTTTGTTGTTTTATTTTAAAAGTGTAATGATTTCAATAGATAATAGTGACGTCTATCAAAAATATGAAAATTGATAAGGTATTAATTTCAACTACTAATATATATATATATATATATATATATATATATATATATATATATATATATATATAAATATATATATATATATATATATATATATATATATATATATATATATATATATAAAGTGATAAAAACTGGTCTGTCTGCAATTGTTGCAAAATTTTCATTATTATCAAAGCTTTATTAAAGAGATTTTTATGTATGGCGTGGCCAGATCGTAGAATTGATCACATATCATAAATTAGTCTATCATTTCGTGAAATGGTGTGATCATTTAATTATATTTAACACTATTTGTTAACCATGTCATGATATAGCTTGACCAAATCAATGAATAGCAATTGTTTGAAGATATTAGTAACTAAACACAACGTTACTATTTCATAATATAGTCATATGACGATATCATTAAATCGTCTTTCACCGCTAGCGGCGCTGATAGCTTATTTTTTAACAGAAACAGAATTTTTAAGAGAATTGACATCACTTTATCCCTTATTGATATAATAAATAAATGTTCGCTTCTATTGCTGATATTACTAGATGGTATAGTTTTGGCTCTCATTATTTCATGTAATATTAGCGCCACCTACTTACTTCTAAATAAACTAAAATGGCAAGTCATTGATAAAATGAAATAATACAATGCTACTGAATATACGATGTAAATAATTGAATCATTTACATTATATTCATCCCGCGTTGGAATCAGTGCAGCGAACTCTTCTTTGGCCAAAAACTCTGCGGCCTGTGCCCAGTAGTAACATGTATGTAAGCTGATTTTTTACTTTTCATGGGGCAATATATGCAGTTTTTATTTCATTCGTGTTTTCGAGTATGTTACTTTTTGTTTTCACTCTACCGTGAATATTAAGGCTTGCAAAGATGAGTAGAACTCATTATCGTCAGCCTATCAAAAGTCCACTGAAATGAACATAGGCCTCCCCCATAAATTGTCAAGTAGCTGGATATTTGCTATAGTCGCGGGTTGGCAACCGCAGTTATTATTATTTTGATCTGTTGTCAAGAAGATGATGCAGCTAATCCTATCTCCTCTTTTTTGCCTATGTCGCCTCTTACGATATGAGGTGTTGGATTTTCTTTCACCGCCACAACAGTGCGAACATTTTTCTACTCCTGTTCATGAGTGTCGTATTCCTCACGTTCACTGTGTATAAAATGTATAAGTAATAAAACTAATTTTATGGATTTTATCGCGTTTAATTTTAACTTTTTAAATTCCCGATGTTTTATATTACCTCAGCTCAAATTCTAATTTCGCCCCCACTTCCCCGCGCCATTCGTTTGCACACTACGGCTCGTGGTCACCCGGGAACACGAGGTCAAAGCGATTTTGTTAGAGTAAAACAAACTATTATCGAACGAGCATTAAGCAATAAAATTTTCAGTCATAATTAAGTAGTAACTTGTCATTAAATGAACATAAAATTATATGTCGCAAATTTATTTTCATTGTACATAAAGTTAATGTCTAGTATAAATTGACCCTGCATTGTACAGAAAGCCTATACAACACGAGATCAGCTTATACTGGAATTTTGCTCTTATAGTGAAAGGATCCGCCCATTGTTGGTTAAAAAAACCAACTTGGTTTAAACTATAGTACTAGTATAACTATAGTAATAGTATAGAAAATATGTAGGTAATCTACACATATAAATAAAATTGAAGTGTATGTCTGTAATATTGAAATAATTGGCTTTTATTAAGCCTGAGTAGTTATTTGCGTGCCATAAAACATAAACAACCATTGTTAAAATGTTTGCATATATGAATATATTAGATAGATAACACTTTATTGTACGCCAAAAATAACATAAATATTAACAAATATATATATATATATATATATATATATATATATATATATATATATATATATTATTTTACTGTATATAAAATTTTATTTCTGTTTGTCCGGGCTAATTTTCGGAAAGATTGAATTGATTGTGATGAAACTAGTCGTCTAGTTGGTCGGCCGTCGAGTCGTTGAAAAATACATGTAAATAAAATATAATATACTAGCTGTGCCCCGCGGTTTCACCCGCGTCATCATGTGTCCGAGGTGCGGGACATGACCTAGTTCAACCATTCTATAACGGCTAAAGTGTAAGCGTCTTTCGCGCGTCCAGCCAAGTATTGAAGTTAATTAAAAAACCAAGTATTGAAATGCGTCCAAATAACATGGTATAAAAAACAAAGTTTATCTTCATAAAATTGTCTTGATGATGAAGTAACTTTCGTTCGTAAGGATACATAGGCCATGCCTAATAATAACGCTCATAAATCACTTTTAAATTTTCAATATTTTTTTGTCACAAAATACCAAATTATGGCTTATGTATAAGAAATAGACACATGGTATCGCGGACTTTTTTTAAACAGAGTAAAGATCTATATTTTTCTATAACATTGTATTTACGTATCCCTAACGATAACACCAGCGTACGCGGATAAATCATTTCGGGAGTGCTTTTTCTTCTGACTTGCTTAACAAATATCCATATTTAAGGCTAGCTGAGTAATATAGCTTAATGCTAGATAGCCTATACTATTCCACATGAATCTGGCTATAATATACAAGAATTTTTCAAATCGGACTGGTAGTTCCAGAGATTAGCGCGTTTAAACAAACAAAAAACAAAAAAACTTCCGTTTTATTAAATTAGTATAGATTAGTATAGATGTAATATATGAAAATATTATTTGAGTCTACTTATTTACAAACAAATAATCTCCAACTTTGTCTTTATCTTGGAGTGAATGAAACTAAATGTTTTGTCATTTATAAATCTGCATATGCATTGCTACCTGGTTGTTTTAATTAATTTTGTGTTTTATTTTAAGTGAAATTTTGTAATTTTCTTTGACAATAAATTTCTTTAAGCTCAAATGTCCATATTTCCACACGTCAGAAAAACAGGTATGTATATGTATAATATGTGGGTACATTGATCTGAAGACCCGTTATGTCTCGAAGAACCAACAGTCGATAAGGAAAAGACGTTGTCAAGTGTGGCAGCCTCATACTGGCAAGCGTAAGCGTAGGACTACCCCTAATTAGATGATAGACCTAGATAGCTCAGAACCGTGCTTTGTGAATGGAGAACTATGTAAACTTCTGATGGGTTGCACCGACAAATGACATGACGATGAAAATTGATAAAAGTTAAAGTTAATGTGATAGTTATACGTTCCACTGCTGGGCACTGCCCACCTCTCATTTCTGAGAGGGTTTTAAGGGCAAGGAAATGTCTGCCACTCTGCCCCCAATGCGTGTTGGCGAACTTCACATGTTTTCGAAATATATTTTTTTCTTATGTCTCAGACATGCAGGTTTCCTTACGATGATTTCCTTCACCGCTGAGCCCGTAGTAAATCAGCACTTAACACTGTGGTTAAAAAATTTATTGGTGCCGGTGGTAATTGAACCTGTGTTGCTCGCGTACTGCGAAAGTTACTGATAGTGCTAGCTAAAACCCCCGAGGCTAACACGCCTCTACGAGTGATAATTGATAAGTTATAAAAAATTAACTTTTTGTAGTGAATTTGAAACAAATGGATTCTACTTTTATAGACAGTAGACTGGAAAAGTCACTGAGAATGGAATGAAATGTCTTGATAAACTTTCCAGATTTTCAGTTCACTTTAATTTCAAACTCAGCGTCCGTTAGCTGCAAAGTTTAAGAACTCAATCAGAACTTCAAAACGCTTTGCTAACTTTGCTAAATAGAACTACATATTATATAATAAACTAGTTTTGCAACACTAATAAGCACTTTAAATAATATTAGTATGTCAGGCTTTACCACTTGTGTTACAGTTTGTCTAGAACGATACGACCAAATAGAGTTGCGACAATAATGTATTTACCAAGTGTAAAGTAGAATGATAATAATTTCTTAAACAGTAATCCATTATCCGTGAGCCGTAGTAGCTCAGATGTTTCACAGTACGCGGGAAACCCGGGTTCGATCCCCGCCGACACCAATGAAATTGTTAATTGCAATTTTAAGTGCTGATTTGCCACGTGCTCGGCGGCGAAGGAAAACATCGTGAGAAAACCTGCATGTCTGACGAATACGAAAAAATATATTTCGAAAAAATGTGAAGTTCGTCAACACGCATTGGGGCAGCGCGGCGGACCTTTCATTGCCCTTAAACCCTCTCAGAAATTAGAGGAGGCCTGTGCTCAGCAGTGGGACGTGTATATAGGTTGTAAATTTAATCCATTATCCATTACAGCCTATAAAACTCCATTGCTGATGGATTTTGAGGTAGTTGACATCACTGGCGAGCGGGTTGTTAACCGCAGTTTTTTATTATTTTAAGTCGTTATCAGGAAGATGTTGTTCTGCTGCTCATCACCTGTTCCAACTTCTTTCCTTCCTTTACGACCCCCACGAGACGATATGAGGTAGTGAATATTCTTACACCGCCACTACATAGCATAGTAATTTCTTAAACAATATAATAAACATTTGATGTGCGCCAATCTACAGCTATGTTATAGTTGCAGCACGAATAGTCCGGCTCGACCGAGGAAAGACTATGCTCTCACAGAATACCAGCATAGAATAGCTTTATGGTGATGTGTTTCATACTGTGAGTGTAGAGAAACCGGAGACCCTTTTCGAGAGATATTTTCATGGTGGTTATCATAGGAAACTTAAACCTAGCTTGAACTAATACGTTCCTGAAATTGACCATACGGCAAGAATATATCTGAATTACAAAAATATTCGCAAACGACGACGTGGGCTAAATCCTATCAGTTATAGTCACGGATTCTATCACGCACAAAAATTTCAAACATATCCGCCTAATAGCTCGCTGACCAACTTGTACGACCTTACGTCGTACGACGAGCAGTAAATGAGCACGCCTCAGTTCCGTATTTCATAATTAGCACGTATTGTTTTTTTTTATATGCTAGGGTGACAAACACGCACCCAGTCCACCTGATGGTAGGTGGTTGTTGTGACCCATAGCCATATACATTTATCCTCAATAAAGAATCAAAATGCTGATGCGTCGTCACCCGTGAGGACTAAGATGGTATGCCTTTTTTCCAGTAAAATGGGTATCCGGTTCTCTACACTCACCATACAAAAACAGCAGTGTGAAGCTGCCTTTTTACGCTGGTATTCCGTGCGAGCGTGGTCCTTCCCTGGTCGAGTCGACCCATTCGTGCTACAACTATACTACTAATACAGCTGTAGCATGGCTCTACCACGTGCAAAAACCCATTATCAAGTTAGAAATGCAGGGGGAGGTCTATGTTCAGCAATGAATTTGTGATAGACTTTAATGATGATGATTATCAAGTATATTAATATAGAGACGAACTTGAAAAAGATATTTTAGGTATGGTGATATGGAGTTTTCAAATTACATTAAACATACATACGCCGTACTGTATAAGAGCTTAGAAGCACATAAAGCCATTTACATTACCCACAGTACAAGAAAATGAAATTACTTTTAAAGTCGTATCAATTCAATCATGCTTTATTTACATTAAATCCGACCACGCTCTGTTAAAAGTTTTGTTCAAAACACTCGTTGAACATTCGTGCCAATTCAAGAACTTTAGTTTCAGAAATTGCGCAATAAGCTTGTATAGTTTTATTTTATTATTATTCTTACGGTTATTGTATGCCTTAAGCACAAAGCGCGTAGGTATATTCTACTAGCGCCTAAAAATTAAGATTCCAATGTTTTGTCGCATGAAATCGTATTTAACAATCATATTGAACATATAAATGATATGAAAAGCACATTTGCAGTAAGATAAATGATTGTTGAAATTATTTTTTTTAAATCGATTAATAGTTATTTTTACATAAAAAAAGTGGTTTTAGTGGTTTATGGTGTAGATTTGTCTAGTCCGCACGGAAGGGTAAACAAGATAACTTTTGAAAATATCAATTGTTTAACTCAATCAATTTTTTAATATCTCCATCTATCATTTGGAAAGTCATGGAATATAAATGGCAGTTTAATTTTGTTTTTTTTTAGTAATAAAAATTTTTTCGGCTGAGAAATCCCGAATATTTCGGTGTTTTGAGCAGCCTTGTAATAATTTATTTTACTAAATACACTTTGCCTCACTCGCACTCCGGCCTTGGTTTCGGCCACCGTCGTGAGTGGACGATTGTTTACAGAAGCCAAATTCATACTTGACCAAGGATATTATTTTTATAATCACAGATGTTTATTACAATATTTTATTTCGCTAAAAGTACATTGTCAAAAAGATAAAGACCTCGTTTTGTTAATTATGATGAGATCTTATCTCAGGACTTGATAGAGTGACCTGATAGTGTACTTCGGTGAATGCTACTGGATCTCCTCGAAGAGTAGAACTAGGTGTGCTGAGTTTGGTCTCGTTTTGTTAGTTATGATGAGACCTTATCTCCGGACTTGATAGAGTGACCTGAAGGTGTATTTCGGTGAATACTACTGGGACTCCTCGAAGAGTAGATCTAGATGTGCCGAGTTTGGGCTCGTTTTGTTTTTTGTTAGTTATGATGAGATCTTAACTCTTGACTTGATAGAGTGACCTGAATGTGTACTTCGGTGAATGCTACTCCAACTTCTCGAAAAGTAGAATTAGGTGTGCCGAGTTTGGCCTCGGTTTGTTAGTTATGACGAGATATTGAAGGTGTACTTCTGTGAATGCTACTGAAACTCTTTGACGAATAGAACTACAATTTACATTTTTTTTCACGATCATATGAGCATTATGAGCCATGCACTTTTGGATTTTTCAAGCTTTTTTTTAAATTGACATTTGACATAAAATTATCGGAAAATTGGAAGTATAGCAATAATTATAAGGTTTTTAGTGAAAACTTGTATGTAATTAAACTACTTTAAAAATTTACGTATAATCATGTTATACGTAATTTTTTTCATGTGCTTAAGGCGTGCAGAATTGGATTTGATGTAGATTGTATTATTTTCTAATCGAAAAGTTTTTAAAATCTTTTTTGAATACACAGCCTGTAAGTCTACTTGGGAAATATGTCATCGCCATCAGTTGCCATCGTCCTATTTGGGCCTATTTTTGTCGTTATAACGGTCAAACCGCGAACTCACTTCATCATTATCATCATCATCATCATTACTGCCCTTCACATATTTTGGTTGTATATGGTTGTCATTCCATCTAGTTGGCGGACGCCCTAAACTTCGTCTACTGGTACGAGGCTGCTACTCGAGAACCTTTAATCCCCATTGGTTGTCGGTTCTTTGGGCTATATGGCCGGCACATTGCCACTTCAGCTTACTAATCCGTTGGGCTATGTCGGTTATTCTGTTTCTACGGCGGATGTATTCATTTTCTGCCGACTTCCAAAAGGAGACTGTACTCAATTCGACTGTATGTTTTTTTTATGTGTGTTACCTCATAACTTTGTACTGGGTGAATCTTTTTTATATGAAAGCTGATAGTTCTCGTGTGGTCCCATATGAATTTGATCAAGGTCAGACCAATGGTTATTGAGTTATTCTTAAATAATTATATTGAAGTCGGCTGTACAAAATTTTTAATTTTAAATTATTAAGTCTATCACGCTGAGAAATCCCGAGCATAGTCGTCTTTATAGCTGAAGGAAGTGTATAGCTAAGATAGCTGCAGCTGTCTTAGCTATACATAGTTGCAGTATGAATGGGTTGGGTCCACTGCACCACGCTCTCTCAGAAAACCGGTATAAAAATTAAGCTCCTGAGTTTCGTATGCCGAGTGCAGAAAACCGGACATAATTTTTACTGGTCCACGAGGCATTCTGACTTGATCCTCAGGGGTGTGGAGTGCATTTTGATTTTTTAATCGATGATCGATGTAGATGTCTATGGGCCATATTATCCACCTATAATCAGGTGGACTATATCATAAAAACCCAGAACGATTACCGTTACGTAACGAGACCCCTTTTACTGGAAACGATGCATTCCATCTTAGTACTCACGGGTGACAAGGCATCTGAATTTTAATTCGTAATGGAGGATAGATGTAGATGTCTATGGGCCACAGTAACCACTTACCATCAGGTGGAATGTGTGCTCGTTTGTCACCCAAATCCTAAAATCCTATAAAAAAAAATATTCAAGATGTGATATATCAAGACTGCCTGCCATGCGTGGTGTTTATGGCAAGTCCTCCTTATGACGACAGAGACTCGTTTCTAGCAATGATATTTGACAATATGATAAAAAGGAAGTACAAACTAATGATTGCGAGGCTATCAATGTATTCTTAATTTTGAAAAATAAAAAGTGGTGCAAAATATTAAATAAATTTTTACTTTTAATTTTCAAAACGCTTGCGGCATTTTAGATTATTAACACAGACATGCAGTCTAGACGAAGCGTGTTCAAAATTTATAGTAAAAAGAATTTAATCTTAAATAAATATCTTAAAATGTATTTATAAAATCATTCGAGCTTAAGATAATTGACTTGTCGTGTCTTGGCAGCCTACGAGAATACCATTACCTCATTCAGTATTCAGGTTCTATAGTCTCCTCTTATGTCTTGTACATCGTACCTACATTAAATTCGCTTATCAAATTAGATTGTACATAAATATTTTATTCGCCATGACAGTTGACAAAAGTGAGTCGTGATCCGCGGTGATAACATTGAAAAAAGCGGGAAACCCGGTCGAAGCATCAATTAAAGCTTCTGTCTATACAAATAAATAAAATTGAAGTGCCTGTTTGTAATGTCAAAATTACAGCTTTATACTGAATGCAAATGAAAGTACGGTACTTATACAAAAAACAATTTTTAAAATTTTTGTTTGTCTGTCTGTCCGTTTATTCTAGGTGGACCTATTTTGAGGGGCTTTCATTCTTATAAGGAGTAATTTACTTTTATTTTGAATTGAAAAATATCTCTATAATATATTGTAAGAAACTAAAATGTTGAGCTAAAAGAAAAGCTTTAATCCCACTTCTGCTTTAATCACAAACTATTCCACATCTGATGTTAGAAATTATCGTCAAAAGTATTTAAATAAAAGACCACTACTCGGTAACAAACCCTGCTTACTATCAGGACCCCAATTACATGATAACACCAAAGTATGCAAATTGCAAACCAACAGCATCACTACCCATCTCGATGTAACACAGGGCAGCCTCTCAGTAACACGACCTTCCTTGTCTACAATAGTAGAATACCCCAACAGGTATACTAACGACAGTGAGACTCTTAGAATTACAGACTGATGCCTCTTAGTAGCCTGTGCGATACTTTATACTGCTAAAACAAGTGGGAAATTACATTCTACCTTCATTTGTTCGTATTTCCTTTTATTTTTTACCCTCATTCCCAACAAAATAATAATCAATTGCAGTGCGTTACAACTAGACTCGCTACAACTCGATACTGAATCGACCGATTCTGATGAAGTTTGAGAGTTTTAGGATGGATTAGACTTTGACTCGGTCGGTAGGTGAACCTGTTGTCGAGTTCCAGAAATCACCCGTGCGAAGCCGAGGCGGGTCGTTATTCCAATAGAAAGCGTGTACAAGCGAAACAATTGCAAGTGTTAATTCTATAATTAGAATGTTACAAAATTAATATTCTTCTGACCCTTTAAAGTTTTGAGATCAAGAGTAAACAAACTCTGTATCTTTGATTTTAAATCAAAATTTCGCATAACAATACAAAATGTTTAACTTAAATATTTACTTTCTGAAATATAATGTAAATTGAAATTGAAAGACCTTTGATATTTAAATTAAATTCTGTATAAACAGTCTCAATCGGGATATTTCTAAATTGAAATGTCATTTTGTTAACCTAAACCTTTAAATGTAACCTTAAATTTTAACCTTTATTTTAATACTTACATTATTATTGTTTTGAATGTAAGTATGTATTTCTTTTGAAATAATCATATTGATAACGTCGATTTAAACTCAGTTTATAAATGGGTTACAGAAATCCGTAGACTGTATTAGAAGCACGATTTTGATTCCCGTTGACTGTAACGAGATAAAGAAGAAGTTAGTTTTAATTCCCCTATACGGTAAAGAAATGAAGCAACGGTTATTTTTTAGAATTTTCGTAGAACGTAACGAGATGAAATTACAGTTAGTTTTTAATTTCAGTAGGTCCTAACGAGATAAATCGACCAGTTATATAGTTTGTAATTCATCGCTTTTCTCGTGGCTCTTCTTTTCTATCAGTCTCTAAATAGTTCGATTTTTGTTGGCTATGTGGCGACTTATTTGAAATGTTCTTGGACACATAAAAAACTGACTCTAGCTTAGCCCTAGTTTGCGATGGATAGAAATAAAGCAACAGCGACAATAGCGCCACGCCATTGAAATAAAGCTTTATAGACTGTAATTACTGATTAATGTTGTATAAATTGTCATTAATGATAAACGCTACTCGACGCGTTTACGGTAAATGATAATAAGATTTAATATTACGAGTATATAATAACTAATAAAGATTTATGGACTTATATCATAATAATTAAGATTTATATTTTTGTAATTTTATATTATTTAATTAACAAAACATTAGTAGTAAATTTTATGTTTGATAATTTTTATTTTTTGTTTCTATGAATTTCGCTTCGTTATCACTTAGCAAAACCTACCAATAGTTGTGATAGTCCCATTTTAATTTTCTATCAATTTTATTTTTAGAGTAAATGCGTAGTTTTAGTCTAAGCTCTAAGTAATTTTTTTTTAGTGCTTCCATATTTTTGTGTTAAGATGATTGTAGTTTTATACTTTTAATTATTTAGTTGATTGTTTCGTTATGTCGTTATGTTGCTTACAAATACTTTACAATGAATATACTGCATATTTGTTTTTTGTCTTACCCGAACCCCGATCTCCTTGGGTTGAGCACTCCAACAAAATTGCTATAGGACGTCCGTATATTTTATAGCTATACTTATATCCTTCTTCCAATATTGTAGTCTATTAAGCGGTAAGTAAGTAAAAAGAAACATTGCAACAAGTACTTACATACCAACCGCTAATTAAATAATAAAACACCATATCTTATATCAATATAAATTAAAAATGAGAGATACGTCAGCAGATCAATTTTATTAATTCTATTATTTCGGTACAGAAGTTAATGAATCTGAAAGAAGCGAAAGAGGTATGTAAGGATCGTGACACTTGGCGATCTGTTCTCTCTGGCTACCCCGTCAGGGATTGTGCGTGAAGATAAGTATTATTTCAGGATATTTCGGGAACTCATCATTGTGCGATGTACAATATCATTGCAATAATAATTGCAACAAAGTTGATTTTGTAAGAATTTTTTTTTATTATTTTGGTTATATGATTAAACTGAACGCCAGATGCCGAAATACACCCTACGTGTACGTTACTTACGATAATAATTAAATATTCCTACGTTATTATGATATTGCGATGACAATTTAATCGAGCATATCAAATGAGCGGGCTGGCAACGTCGCAATATGAAGGAAGAAAGGGGATAAGTAGGAAGCCAAACACGCGGCTCCGTCGTCGTAAAAGACAAAAAAATCAGCGAGATATACAACTGTAGATATACGCGCTGCAGGAGCGCCACACTCTTGTTGTGGAACCTATCGGAACATTAGATTATATAATTGTAGCCACTGGGATGAATTTTTGACATCCATCGATTTTTGTCCTACACTTGACTACGACCACAAGGAAGCAAGTGCAATCGTTCCATATATATTATATGGTAATTACTACCTTTATCAGTTAAATTATTACCCGAATGCTATGTACTTAAATCTCGGCTTAGTTAAAATGAAGCAATTGACATTCTAAGCTAAAGCTCTGCCTAGTTTAGATGTCAGTAGCTTCATAATAATTTGTAGAATGTTCTTTACTACGCATGTTGTGATTACCCATAAAAAGAAATACAATTATAGTGTGTTTAATTTATTATAAAAATTATCTGTGTATTACTTTTGTAATTTCTGTTGGTAAACCGAATAAATAAATAAATAGAAGTATATAATTGTTCGACTGGCAGAGAATGCCGACAGGCATTAAGTCCGCCCAGTGATACCTTAGTTGGACGTGGTTATGCAAAAAGGATCCAACCTGAGTTTGTGTCAAAAATGTTGACTTGAAGAATAATGTTTCTGCTCTATACTATTATGTCATGTAACAATTTTAGCAAACGTAACACAAATAAGAAGAAAAATTACAAACAGATAGAAACCATTCCGATAATTTGAGTTTATGATTATTAACTCAAATTAACTTATCGCGGGTTGGATCCTTTTTGCATAACTACGTCCAGTTGAAAGCTGTTACGATAAAAAATAATACATAAAAAAAAACAATAAATATTAAATTATAATTTCTTATTCACTTATTTTATATTATATTCGAAAATCACCTAAATACTTAAGCATCAAACAAAATTGTATATTATAATTTGCATGTCAAAGATAATAAATGTGATGGCACAATAATTGATGATTAAGATAATGTTTTAACACACACACACCTTTGAGCAATTAAATAATTGTTTTGTTGATTTTTATGACTTTCAATAGGTGGTGTTCACATCCAACACCATCTAGTTTATAAAGGATGTAAAATGCTCAGTCCGGCAATGGGCAGCAGTATTAAATGTGCGGGTTCTTTGGTATTGCGATAACCACGACGGATTAATTAACTGTCTGATAAACGTGACGGTGAAGAATTCTTCCTTTCTGTACGATGGCTAGGCGAATATTATCATCATCATTACAGCCCTTCACAAGTCCACTGCTGAACATAGGCCTCCCCCAAGGAATGCCAAAAAACAAGGTCCTGAGCCACCTGCATCCATCGACTTCCTGCATGTCTTACCAGGTTGTTACTCCATCTAGTGGGGGGACGCCCTACACTTCGTCCGCCGGCACGAGGCCGCCACTCGAGAACCTTTTTTCCCCATCGGTTGTCGGTTCTTCGAGCTATATGGCCGGCCCATTGCCACTTCAGCTTACTAATCCGTAGGCGTATTCGCCTACGGATTAGTAAGCTGAAGTGTGTGTGAAGTGCCCGAATCAAAATAATATTATTTTAATTCGGGCATATTATACTTACTATTTATGTACCAGTGAAATGTTTGGATTAACAAATATTTGTATTTATGTTTGGAAGGTACGTGGTAGATTTTTATCTGATCTTTAATCTATACATCAAACTGACATGTAGTCATCTCTTCAGTTCGGTTAGTTAAGTGTTAATATAAGAGAAATCGTTATAGAAATAAAGCCTCGTATCAGAGTAACTGTGCTCAAATGATTAGTAAGATAACGTGACAATATAATATATACTTTTGATATTTTTGTCACTCAGTGAAACTTAATCTTCATTTGCGACTTGGACTGGCAAATTTATTTATTTTACTTATATTTTATTTATTTACTGTAAAACAGACTGATTTCGTCTTACGATGTGACATGGTCAGGGTATATAAGTCATCATCATCATCATTACAACCCTTCACAAGTCTACTGCTGTGCATACGCATCCTCAGCACGGTTTATATTGGTTTTATTCTCGTACATATTGGTAATCCCTACTTTTTAATAATATGGGGGGTAACAAACGAGATAACATACTACTGGAGGGTAAGGGAACTATTGTAGTCCATGAACACTTGGGAACAACTTCAAACAAAGAAGCCCACAGTGTTATAGCTGCTAAGGACAAAGATGTAAAATCTTATTAGCTATGTCTACACCAGTGCATTTTCAATTTCGCTTTCATGTTCATTTTGCGTTTCAACTTTCAGTTCGTCTTGCGTCATGCGCTGTGCCATAAGACGCATGCAGCGTATCGTTTATAAACGCGAACATGTCGCATGCAACTCGCCTATACCTCACGCACCTCGGTTAGGTTTAGTTAGAGATTGACGCGATACTAGTAGCTATCAGTGCTGCATATTTTGTGTTAACTGTAGGGAAAAACGCAAGAAAAGGAGAATCTGGATGAAAGATTATTTGAAGAAACGGAACAATACAATATTGAAAGATTTAGAGCTGAAAAATGACAATGAAAAATGAAAAATGGCACTTTCTACAAGCTTTTGAAAATAATGGAGTCAAAAATTACGAAACATAACACTCATTACCTAACTTGTTGTTTTATAGCGCATGCGCTATGGTTGCTCAGGTATGCGTTAGAGGAAGACGCAAGATGAACAGGAAAGCGCACTGGTGTAGACATAGCTAATAACATCAAAAGTTTCATTGGCAGCGCTATTCTTAATCGAGGATAGATGTGGTTGAAAACCGGGCAAGTCTTAATCATTTTTGTAAATAGATTTTTTATAGAAGAGGGGCCAAACGAGTTCGTTTATCACAGGAATCGAGCCTAGATGACGAATTGAAGGAGAAACTTAACTTTGCAAAAAATAAATTTCTTCCATACATCGGTCTACATCACGTGATATATAATACTAGTTATCGATTCTCGGGTTTTTAATTTTTTTGTGCTGACCTTGGTTTCCGCCAAATTTTATTATTCTAGGCCAACGGTACATACCGTACAGATTTTGATGAGTTTTCGAGTGTCAAAATATGAGACATAAATGTACCTTTGGAAAGATTTAGAAGCTTAATATTTTTACAATTCCAAGGGTTCGTATATCTTAATACATATTAACTTGACACTTGTACTTAATTCTGAGAAAATGATTCTTGATAAAGGCTCAGATGAACTGACGGGTGGACGGATACCACAGTGTTTTCAAAGTTCACTGCTGAACATAGGCCTCCCCTATAGGTTGACTTACAGGGGGGATATTTGCGATAGTTCTGTCGCCTCTTACCGCGCCCACGGGATGATATGGGGTAATGGATATTATTCTTACACCGCCACTACACATTATCCGTTTTAGTAACGAACCCCTTAAAATATGTCATTGTTAATCTTATTAAAAAGTGTATTGCCATTATAAAGTAATAAAATGCACAAAATATATAACTATGTTGATGAATGAATAAACTGATTACTGTGCAAATTTCATTTGACCGTAATAGCAAAGTCAAGTAATGTTGCATTAAAATTATTGTAGTTTTGTACACATCACGTTTCATTATGCTAAATAATCGTTATCGGTGTCTATTATTTGCATTTCTTTATAGAGTAAGGGTGACAAACGAGCACACAGTCTACCTAATGGTAAGTGGATGCTGTAGCCCATACACATATCTACATCTATCCTAGAATTAGAATCAAAATTCTTTTGCGTCGTCACCCCTGAGGACAAAGCTTTCATGAATGATGTTTACAATCACACACAAGTTATATGATGTTGTGTTATGCTTTTACGGATGGGTTTAATGCCATTTGTTGGCTACTAGGGCCCGGTTGGTTAATTAGCAGTGTGGACCACATGCAGGCCAGGTTAATATTCGGAGGATAGGTTCTCAGACAGTTTTTATCCTACCGTTACAACCTACCCATTGCTGAAATAGGTCTCATAAGGGGGGGGGGGGGGACACACACTTTACCGTAGTTGCCACACTTGGAAAACAGCGTACCCCCTAAACCCCGCACTCCCTAAAAACCATTTAAAAATTAAAACATAGTATGTTTTAATTTTTAAATTGTTTTTAGAAAGACACTGCTGCCCATTTCCTGGTTTGTTTCCCTCTGTCTCCACTTACGACCCCCACGGGTATGATATGGAATTAGTAGATATTATTACATCATCCTGCACCCTAAACACATTATATTATCTAAGTAAGAAGTAAAATCGCTATAAGCTTTTGACTTTATCTATATTATCAATGTGTAAATAGTTCACTGGTGGGCCTCCTTTATGGCAGGAATAACTGGACGTTATCATCACGTGTTTAAACAACTACTTTCGATATTTTGCCGGCCTTAGTATAAAAGTCGGCTCGATGGTGTAGTAAATAAAAGTTGAGTTGCAGCGCTGAGGACTGCGGGTTCTAATACCGCGCAGATTAAATATTTGTGTGGTCTAAAATAATTGTTCTCAGTCTTGACTGGATTGTTCTACTGCAAATAACATACGAGATGGGAGTGTAGTCAAGAACTGGCTTAAAATAAGGAAAAATTAAGGAGTACAGAAGAATAAACTCCCCAAATTCAGTAGCTATTATGCGGGAATTGTTTTATATTTACTAGTTCTTTGAAGTCGGCTTTTAAAAAAAATGTTTAAGTTGTGATCGTTTAGAGTGGAATATCATAAAAATGTCGTTTAAACTATTTTTCTAACCTTTGAGGTGGAATATATCTCTAAATTTATATGGATTTACTCTTGAAGTATATAGTATTTAATAAAAAAAATCATTAAAATCTGTAGACAACTGACAAAGATATCATGTAACATACATACCAAAACAGAAGATATTGCGTATCGAAATTGGTTATGAGCTTCGCGTGCTTAGAATCCTTGACATTTTAATGCTTCATATTAAATTCTATGTCCCTTAATTCCTTCGGCTTTACTCAATATTAAGCGAGCGGAATCACAAATTGTACCCAAACCCCCCCAGCTTTATTAACATGATGTACTTGTATGATGAGAGCGGGGCATAAGAATGGTTCACTCCATCTCAACGTATATTCTCAGAGACGACAACGAATTGATTAAAATGTTGATAGAATGGCTGATTTAGTAACAATAGCGTGTAGGTCACGTATGTGAATGGGATGTATTAGCTGGTCTGCCTGCATGACATTGGTGTACGCATTTAAACGGCTATATCTACTAAACGCATCAAAGAATCATGTCAGTTTTATACTGTAAGTTAGCTACTGTGTATATTCTGTCTAATTACACAGTAGCTAACAATACAAATAAGTAAAGAACAATTCTGTCGGCCTACAAAGTAAATATAGTTCTTGTGATATCGGGATACCATTGTGGTAACTGACCGATGATGGCCTAGCTGGACTTTTTTTTCAAAGCAACAATAAACAATTTAAAAGTTAAGTAACAATTAACAATATCTGTGTTTTGCCTTTCCATCCGATTATATTGTGGGTCTTCAAGGCAAGAGTGAATAGGCTTTTGCTAAGCGAAGTCATTGCGCTGTGATCTTCGGCTACATTAAAAATAAAAATAAAAAGAAAATACTGCTTTGGTATTGTGTGTCCTTTAGTTGAGAGAAAAGAACTGGAATTCCATTTTACAGATAACGAGGCATTCCATCGTTTTTTTATTGGATATGCCCAATAGACTCATAGACATCTACATCTATCCTCGTTTGCGAATCAAAATGCAGATGTGTTGTCACCCGCGAGGACTAAAATGGAATGCCTCTTTTCCAGTAAAAAGGGTCTCCGGTTCTCTACACTCACCATACGAAACACAGCAGTGTTAAGCTGCTATTTTACACTGGTATAATGTGAGAGCGTGGTCCTTCCCCAGTCGAGCCGACCCATTCGTGCTACAACTATACTACTAATATAGCTGCAGCATGGCTCTACCACGTATAATGATTCTCGAGATAATAGTTGAAGACTTATTAAGAATTTAAATGGTGATTGATAAGTTGCTGTTTGTTTTTATAGCGTTCACACAATAAATTCCAGCTAGTTTTGTAATGTTAAAATTTGTTTTGTTATGTAGCACTTGATACTTCCAAATTCGAAATGATACGAGAAGCATCGACCTCTAAATTAAATTTAATTAATATTAATAACAAAAATTAGGTAATGAAATTTGTGTTTAGGTGAGATTATTACACATCTGGGATTCGCGTAGGTGAGGTAACCAGTTGTGTCAGATCATATGCCAAAGCAAAGTCATAAACAGATCTACCTCCATGATTGGTTTAACGAGAACCAAGCCATTCAGCGTAGTGGGCGTTAAAATCACCGAGCATCACGATCTTTGCGAATGGGACCTGTTGTAGGGCCGAGTCTGCAGCCATTTGGACGTGATCGATGAGTCAGTCTATGTCGGCATTGCCGCTATGGGACCTATAGAGGCACCCGTAGACGCAGGGATGGTCATCGCTGTCGACGCGCAGCCATAAGATGGACAGGTCCGTACTTTCAAAGCTGCCGAGGCGTCGAAAACAGATATCCTCTCTGACATCTGACGTCCACGCAAGCTCCAGCCCGGGGTACAAGGAAGTGTTCTAATCTGTACTCTGTGTAGGAGCTGTGCAAGAGTAAACAAACTCTGTATCTTTGATTTTAAATCAAAATTTCGCATAACAATACAAAATGTTTAACTTAAATATTTACTTTCTGAAATATAATGTAAATTGAAATTGAAAGACCTTTGATATTTAAATTAAATTCTGTATAAACAGTCTCAATCGGGATATTTCTAAATTGAAATGTCATTTTGTTAACCTAAACCTTTAAATGTAACCTTACATTTTAACCTTTATTTTAATACTTACATTGTTATTGTTTTGAATGTAAGTATGTATTTCTTTTGAAATAAACGTATTGAAAACGTCGATTTAAACTCAATTTATAAAGGGGTTACAGAAATCCGTAGACCGTATTAGAAGCACCATTTTGATTCCCGTTGACTGTAACGAGATAAAGAAGAAGTTAGTTTTAATTCCCCTATACGGTAAAGAAATGAAGCAACGGTTATTTTTTAATTTTCGTAAACCGTAACAAGACGAAGTGACAGTTAGTTTTTAATTTCAGTAGGTCCTAACGAGATAAATCGAGCAATTATATAGTTTGTAATTCATCGCTTCTCTCGTGGCTCTTCTTTTCTATCAGTCTCTAAATAGTTCGATTTTTGTTGGCTATGTGGCGACTTATTTGAAATGTTCTTGGACACTTAAAAAACTGATTCTAGCTTAGCCCTAGTTTGCGATGGATAGAAATAAAGCAACAGCGACAATAGCGCCACGCCATAGAAATAAAGCTTTATAGACTGTAATTACTGATTAATGTTGTATAAATTGTCATTAATGATAAACGCTACGCGACACGATTACGGTAAATGATAATAAGATCTTTCTTCTAATTTAATATTATATAATAACTAATAAAGATTTATGGATTTATATCATAATAATTAAGATTTATATTTTTGTAATTTTATATTATTTAATTAACAAAACATTAGTAGTTAATTTTATGTTTTGATAATTTTTATTTTTTGTTTCTATGAATTTGGCTTCGTTATCACTTAGTAAAACCTACCAATAATTGTGATAGTCCCATTTTAATTTTCTATTAATTTTGTTTTTAGAGTAAATGCGTAGTTTTAGTCTAAGCTCTAAGTAATTTTATTTAGTGCTTCCATATTTTTGTGTTAAGATGATTGTAGTTTTATACTTTCAATTATTTAGTTGATTGTTTCGTTATGTCTTTATATGTTGCTTACAAATACTTTGCACTGAATATACTGCATATTTGTTTCTTGTCTTACCCGGACCCCGATCTCCCTGGGTAGAGCACTCCAACAAAATTGCTATAGGACGTCCGTATATTTTATAGCTATACTTATATCCTTCGTCCAATATTGTAGTCTATTAAGCGGTAAGTAAGTAAAAAGAAACATTGCAACAAGTAGTTACATACCAACCGCTAATTAAATAATAAAACACCATATCTTATATCAATATAAATTAAAAATGAGAGATACGTCAGCAGATCAATTTTATTAATTCTATTATTTCGGCACAGAAGTTAATAAATTTGAAAGAAGCGAAAGAGGTATGTAAGGATCGTGACACTTGGCGATCTGTTCTCTCTGGCTACCCCGTCAGGGATTGTGCGTGAAGATAAGTATTATTTCGGGATATTTCGAGAACTCATCATTGTGCGATGTACAATATCATTGCAATAATAATTGCAACAAAGTTGATTTTGTAAGATTTTTTTTTTATTATTTTGGTTATATGATTAAACTGAACGCCAGATGCAGAAATACACCCTACGTGTACGTTACTTACGATAATAATTAAATATTCCTACGTTATTATGATATTGCGATGACAATTTAATCGAGCGTACCAAATGAGCGGGCTGGCAACGTCGCAATATGAAGGAAGAAAGAGGATAAGTAGGAAACCAAACACGCGGCTCCGTCGTCGTAAAAGACAAAAAAATCAGCGAGATATACAACTGTAGATATACGCGCTGCAGGAGCGCCACACTCTTGTTGTGGAACCTTCGGGAACATTAGATTATACAATAGGGTATTACACCCATTTTCAAAAAGTGTTTTAAATGAATCCCAGAGTGATAATGAACCAATATAATTTTTATATAAATTTTTTAGAACCGAATAGTGACATAAAAATTACTTTTAATCTATCGTTTTAAATTTTAGCATGAAAACGCTAGCCGCCATACTGTTCAAGTCGTGACGTCACTGTCCTAGAACTTTGACAATTTTGCAAAGGAATAAGATACTTTTGAATGTTTAATAATGAGTTATCATCTACATCATTGTTGTGTTGTACCTGATTGCAAAAAGACGAGCATAAGAACGCCGGGGAAGTTATGGATTAAAGGGCCAACTGATTTAAATATGAGAAATACTTGGTTAAAACTGGTTATGGATTAAAGTGCCAACAGATTTAAATATGAGAAATACTTGGTTAAAACTGGCAAGAACAGACCCGAAGGCATTGTCTACAAAATCTAAACTATACTTCTGTGAAGATCACTCTGATGTAAATATGATTTATATTTAACTATCGATTAAACAAAACAAAACATCATGACATGATAGGTACCTATTGCAAATCAAATTTTGTAATAGATTAGGTTCATCGCTCGTCTGACCCGCCCTTTGTGGGCCATTTTGATAGCCCTTGCAAGTGCAGTGCAGTGTTTTACTTAATTCCTGTTTTCTTCTATTATATGGGAATAAAGACATGGTTTGTACTCAGACCAAATAAAAAAAGTGACTTTTTATTTCGTCTGAGGGTTTGTACAAGAAAATATAACAAAAAGTTTTTCTCACCTAAGCTTATATTATAATATCTATAACATTAGTGCTAAAAGCGAAGTAATAAACTCGCTTTTACGAATCCGTCTTCCATGATGCCTTTTCAATAAAATTTGGAATGAAAGTCAACAATCGTAATGATAACTTGAAAAATTTCGAAATTAACTAGTTATTACACAGCACATAACGTATTTCTTTGACCTAGTGACGTCACGACGCTATCTAATATGGCGGACATCGTTTTGCAGATTTGAGGCACAGGTAAAAAAAATATTCTTTAAATTGAAATATAAAATTTATAATGCATTTTTATAAATAGAAATCAATATTTCTCGTTTACTTTTTACAAAATCTATCATAAATATATATTCTTTGACTTATTTTTACATTGTGTAAAATACCCTATTGTGGCCACTGGGATGAATTTTCGACAACCATCGAATTTTGTCCTACACTTGACTACGACCACAAGGAAGCAAGTGCAATCGTTCCATATATATTATATGGTAATTATTACCTTTATCAGTTAAATTATTAACCGAATGCTATGTGCTTAAATCTCGGCTTAGTTAAAATGAAGCAATTGACATTCTAAGCTAAAGCTCTGCCTAGTTTAGATGTCAGTAGCTTCATAATAATTTGTAGAATGTTCTTTACTACGCATGTTGTGATAATGTGATTACCCGTAAAAAGAAATAAAATTATAGTGTGTTTAATTTGTTATAAAAATTATTTGTGTATTACTTTTGTAAGTTCTGTTGGTAAACCTAATAAATAAATAGAATTAAATAATTGTTCGACTGGCAGAGAATGCCGACAGGCATTAAGTCAGCCCAGTGTTACCTTAGTTGTAATCTGTTACGATAAATAATAATACATAAAAAACAATTAATAAATATTAAATTATAATTTCTTATTTAGTTATTTTATTATATTCGAAAATCACCTAAATACTTAGGCATCAAACAAAATTGTATATTATAATTTGCATGTCAAAGATAATAAATGTGATGGCACAATAATTGATGATTAAGATAATGTTTTAACACACACACCTTTGAGCAATTAAATAATTGTTTTGTTGATTTTTACGAATTTCAATAGGTGGTGTTCACATCCAACACCATCTAGTTTATAAATGATGTAAAATGCTTAGTCCGGCAATGGGCAGCAGTATTAAATGTGCGGGTTCTTTGGTATTGCGATAACCACGATGGATTAATTAACTGTCTGACAAACGTGACGGTGAAGACTTCTTCCTTTCTGTAACGGGAGAGGCCAATATCCAGCGTTGGACTCCTGCGAACTGGTGGGAGAAGAAGCTTTAAGCAATGTTGGTTTTAATTACAGCTACGATGGCTAGGCGAATATCATCATCATCATTACATCCCTTCACAAGTCCACTGCTGAACATAGGCCTCCCCCAAGGAATGCCAAAAAACAAGGTCCTGAGCCACCTGCATCCATCGACTTCCTGCATGTCTTACCAGGTCGTCACTCCATCTAGTGGCGGGACGCCCTACACTTCGTCCGCCGGTACGAGGCCGCCACTCGAGAACCTTTTTTCCCCATCGGTTGTCGGTTCTTCGAGCTATATGGCCGGCCCATTGCCACTTCAGCTTACTAATCCGTAGGCGAATATACGAGTAGATTTTTTGATTCGGGCATATTATACTTACTATTTATGTACCAATGAAATGTTTGGATTAACAAATATTTGTATTTATGTTTGGAAGGTACGTGGTAGATTTTTATCTGATCTTTAATCTATACATCAAACTGACGTGTAGTCATCTCTTCAGTTCGGTTAGTTAAGTGGTAATAATATAAGAGAAATATCGTTTTAGAAATAAAGCCTCGTATCAGGCTGTGCTCAAATGATTAGTAAGATAACGTGACAATATAATTTATACTTTTGATATTTTTGTCACTCAGTGAAACTTAATCTTCATTTGCGACTTGGACTGGCAAATATATTTATTTTACTCATATTTTATTTATTTACTGTAAAACAGACTGATTTCGTCTTACGATATGATATGGTCAGGGTATATAAGTCATCATCATCATCATCATTACAACCCTTCACAAGTCTATTACTGTGCATACGCATCCTCAGCACGGTTTATTTTGGTTTTATTCACGTACATATTGGTAATCCCCACTTTTTTATAATATGGGGGGTAACAAACGAGATAACTTACTACTGGATGGTAAGCCAGCTATTGTAGTCCATGGATACTGCGAACAACTTCAAACAAAGAAGCGCACAGTGTTATAGCCGCTAAGAACTAAGATGTAAAATCTTATTAGCTATGTCTACACCAGTGCATTTTCAATTTCGCTTTCATGTTCATTTTGCGTTTCAACTTTCAGTTCGTCTTGCGTCATGCGCAGTGCCATAAGACGCATGCAGCGTATCGTCTATAAAAGCGCACATGTCGCATGCAACTCGCCTATACCTCACGCACCTCGGTTAGGTTTGGTTAGAGATTGACGCGACACTAGTAGCTATCAGTGCTGCATTTTTTGTGTTAACTGTAGGGAAAAACGCAAGAAAAGGAGAATCTGGATGAAAGATTATTTGAAGAAACGGAACAATACAATATTGAAAGATTTAGAGCTGAAAAATGACATTATTTTTAAAAAAATCACACAAATGACTAAAGGCACTTTCTACAAGCTTTTGCAAATAATGGAGTCAAAAATTACGAAACATAATACTCATTATCTAACTTGTTGTTTTATAGCCCATGCGCTATGGTTGCTCAGGTATGCGTTAGAGGAAGACGCAAGATGAACAGGAAAGCGCACTGGTGTAGACATAGCTAATAACATCAAAAGTTTCCACATTGACAGCGCTATTCTTAATCGAGGATAGATGTGGTTGAAAACCGGGCAAGTGGGTATAGGACTCGGGACCTATGGGTTTCGTAGAGTCTTAATCATTTTTGTAAATATATTTTTTAATAAAAGAGGGGCCAAACGAGTTCGTTTATCACAGGAATCGAGCCTAGATGCCGGATTGATGGAGAGACTTAACTTTGCAAAAAAAAAATTCTTCCATACATCGGTCTACATCACGTGATATATAATACTAGTTATCGATTCTCGGGTTTTTCATTTTTTTTGTGCTGACCTTGGTTCCTGCCAAATTTTATTATTCTAGGCCAACGGTGAGGACCGTACAGATTTTGATGAGTTTTCGAGTGTCAAAATATGCGACATAAATGTACCTTTGTAAAGATTTAGAAGCTTATATTTTTACAATTCCAAGGGATCGTATATCTTAATACATATTAACTTGACACTTGTACTTAATTCTGAGAAAATGATTCTTGATAAAGGGACAGATGAACTGATGGGTGGACGGATACCATAGTGTTTTCTGAACACACTGCTGAACATAGGCCTCCCCTATTGGTTGACTTACAGGGATTTGCGATAGTTCTGTTGCCTCTTACCGCGCCCACCGGATGATATGGAGTAGTGGGTATTCTTACACTGCCACTACACAGTATTCGTTTTAGTAACGGAACCCTTAAAATATGTCATTGTTAATAAAATTAAAAATTGTATTGCCATTATAAAGTAATAAAATGCACAAAATATATAACTATGTCAATGAATCAATAAACTGTGTGCAAATTTCATTTGACCGTAATAGCAAAGTCAAGTAATGTTGCATTAAAATTATTGTAGTTTTGTACACATCACGTTTCATTATGCTAAATAATCGTTATCGGTGTCTATTATTTGCATTTCTTTATAGAATAAGGGTGACAAACGAGCATACAGTCTACCTAATGGTAAGCGGATGCTGTAGCCCATACACATATCTACATCTATCCTAGAATTAGAATCAAAATTCAGATGCGTCGTCACCCCTGAGGACAAAGCTTTCATGAATGATGTTTACAATCACACACAAGTTATATGATGTTGTGTTATGCTTTTACGGATGGGTTTAATGCCATTTGTTGGCTACTAGGGCCCGGTTGGTTAATTAGCAGTGTGGACCACATGCAGGCCAGGTTAATATTCGGAGGATAGGTTCTCAGACAGTTTTTATCCTACCGTTACAACCTACCCATTGCTGAAATAGGTCTCATAAGGGGGGGGGGGGGACACACACTTTACCGTAGTTGCCACACTTGGAAAACAGCGTACCCCCTAAACCCCGCACTCCCTAAAAACCATTTAAAAATTAAAACATAGTATGTTTTAATTTTTAAATTGTTTTTAGAAAGACACTGCTGCCCATTTCCTGGTTTGTTTCCCTCTGTCTCCACTTACGACCCCCACGGGTATGATATGGAATTAGTAGATATTATTACATCATCCTGCACCCTAAACACATTATATTATCTAAGTAAGAAGTAAAATCGCTATAAGCTTTTGACTTTATCTATATTATCAATGTGTAAATAGTTCACTGGTGGGCCTCCTTTATGGCAGGAATAACTGGACGTTATCATCACGTGTTTAAACAACTACTTTCGATATTTTGCCGGCCTTAGTATAAAAGTCGGCTCGATGGTGTAGTAAATAAAAGTTGAGTTGCAGCGCTGAGGACTGCGGGTTCTAATACCGCGCAGATTAAATATTTGTGTGGTCTAAAATAATTGTTCTCAGTCTTGACTGGATTGTTCTACTGCAAATAACATACGAGATGGGAGTGTAGTCAAGAACTGGCTTAAAATAAGGAAAAATTAAGGAGTACAGAAGAATAAACTCCCCAAATTCAGTAGCTATTATGCGGGAATTGTTTTATATTTACTAGTTCTTTGAAGTCGGCTTTTAAAAAAAATGTTTAAGTTGTGATCGTTTAGAGTGGAATATCATAAAAATGTCGTTTAAACTATTTTTCTAACCTTTGAGGTGGAATATATCTCTAAATTTATATGGATTTACTCTTGAAGTATATAGTATTTAATAAAAAAAATCATTAAAATCTGTAGACAACTGACAAAGATATCATGTAACATACATACCAAAACAGAAGATATTGCGTATCGAAATTGGTTATGAGCTTCGCGTGCTTAGAATCCTTGACATTTTAATGCTTCATATTAAATTCTATGTCCCTTAATTCCTTCGGCTTTACTCAATATTAAGCGAGCGGAATCACAAATTGTACCCAAACCCCCCCAGCTTTATTAACATGATGTACTTGTATGATGAGAGCGGGGCATAAGAATGGTTCACTCCATCTCAACGTATATTCTCAGAGACGACAACGAATTGATTAAAATGTTGATAGAATGGCTGATTTAGTAACAATAGCGTGTAGGTCACGTATGTGAATGGGATGTATTAGCTGGTCTGCCTGCATGACATTGGTGTACGCATTTAAACGGCTATATCTACTAAACGCATCAAAGAATCATGTCAGTTTTATACTGTAAGTTAGCTACTGTGTATATTCTGTCTAATTACACAGTAGCTAACAATACAAATAAGTAAAGAACAATTCTGTCGGCCTACAAAGTAAATATAGTTCTTGTGATATCGGGATACCATTGTGGTAACTGACCGATGATGGCCTAGCTGGACTTTTTTTTCAAAGCAACAATAAACAATTTAAAAGTTAAGTAACAATTAACAATATCTGTGTTTTGCCTTTCCATCCGATTATATTGTGGGTCTTCAAGGCAAGAGTGAATAGGCTTTTGCTAAGCGAAGTCATTGCGCTGTGATCTTCGGCTACATTAAAAATAAAAATAAAAAGAAAATACTGCTTTGGTATTGTGTGTCCTTTAGTTGAGAGAAAAGAACTGGAATTCCATTTTACAGATAACGAGGCATTCCATCGTTTTTTTATTGGATATGCCCAATAGACTCATAGACATCTACATCTATCCTCGTTTGCGAATCAAAATGCAGATGTGTTGTCACCCGCGAGGACTAAAATGGAATGCCTCTTTTCCAGTAAAAAGGGTCTCCGGTTCTCTACACTCACCATACGAAACACAGCAGTGTTAAGCTGCTATTTTACACTGGTATAATGTGAGAGCGTGGTCCTTCCCCAGTCGAGCCGACCCATTCGTGCTACAACTATACTACTAATATAGCTGCAGCATGGCTCTACCACGTATAATGATTCTCGAGATAATAGTTGAAGACTTATTAAGAATTTAAATGGTGATTGATAAGTTGCTGTTTGTTTTTATAGCGTTCACACAATAAATTCCAGCTAGTTTTGTAATGTTAAAATTTGTTTTGTTATGTAGCACTTGATACTTCCAAATTCGAAATGATACGAGAAGCATCGACCTCTAAATTAAATTTAATTAATATTAATAACAAAAATTAGGTAATGAAATTTGTGTTTAGGTGAGATTATTACACATCTGGGATTCGCGTAGGTGAGGTAACCAGTTGTGTCAGATTATATGCCAAAGCAAAGTCATAAACAGATCTACCTCCATGATTGGTTTAACGAGAACCAAGCCATTCAGCGTAGTGGGCGTTAAAATCACCGAGCATCACGATCTTTGCGAATGGGACCTGTTGTAGGGCCAGTATGTTTAACTTAAATATTTACTTTCTGAAATATAATGTAAATTGAAATTGAAAGACCTTTGATATTTAAATTAAATTCTGTATAAACAGTCTCAATCGGGATATTTCTAAATTGAAATGTCATTTTGTTAACCTAAACCTTTAAATGTAACCTTAAATTTAACCTTTGTTTTAATACTTAAATTGTTATTGTTTTGAATGTAAGTATGTATTTCTTTTGAAGTAAACATATTGAAAACGTCGATTTTAACTCAATTTATAAAGGGGTACAGAAATCCGTAGACCGTATGAGAAGCACGATTTTGATTCCCGTTGACTGTAACGAGATAAAGAAGAAGTTAGTTTTAAATTTGAATTCCCCTATACGGTAAAGAAATGAAGCAACGGTTATTTTTTTGAATTTTCGTAGAACGTAACGAGATGAAATTACAGTTAGTTTTTAATTTCAGTAGGTCCTAACGACTTAAATCGAGCAGTTATATAGTTTGTAATTCATCGCTTCTCTCGTGGCTCTTCTTTTCTATCAGTCTCTAAATAGTTCGATTTTTGTTGGCTATGTGGCGACTTATTTGAAATGTTCTTGGACACATAAAAAACTGACTCTAGCTTAGCCCTAGTTTGCGATGGATAGAAATAAAGCAACGGTCACAATAGCGCCACGCCATAGAAATAAAGCTTTATAGACTGTAATTACTGATTAATGTTGTATAAATTGTCATTAATGATAAACGCTACTCGAAGCAATTACGGTAAATGATAATAAGATCTTTCTTCTAATTTAATATTATATAATAACTAATAAAGATTTATGGATTTATATCATAATAATTAAGATTTATATTTTTGTAATTTTATATTATTTAATTAACAAAACATTAGTAGTTAATTTTATGTTTTGATAATTTTTATTTTTTGTTTCTATGAATTTGGCTTCGTTATCACTTAGTAAAACCTACCAATAGTTGTGATAGTCCCATTTTAATTTTCTATTAATTTTGTTTTTAGAGTAAATGCGTAGTTTTAGTCTAAGCTCTAAGTAATTTTTTTTAGTGTTTCCATATTTTTGTGTTAAGATGATTGTAGTTTTATACTTTCAATTATTTAGTTGATTGTTTTGTTATGTCGTTATATGTTGCTTACAAATACTTTACACTGAATATACTGCATATCTGTTTCTTGTCTTACCCGGACCCCGATCTCCCTGGGTTGAGCACTCTAACAGAATTGCTATAGGACGACCGTATATTTTATAGCTATACTTATATCCTTCGTCCAATATTGTAGTCTATTAAGCGGTAAGTAAGTAAAAAGAAACATTACAACAAGTACTTACATACCAACCGCTAATTAAATAATAAAACACCGTATCTTATATCAATATAAATTAAAAATGAGAGATACGTCAGCAGATCAATTTTATTAATTCTATTATTTCGGCACAGAAGTTAATGAATCTGAAGGCGATCTGTTCTCTCTGGCTACCCCGTCAGGGATTGTGCGTGAAGATAAGTATTATTTCGGGATATTTCGGGAGCTCATCATTGTGCGATGTACAATATCATTGCAATAATAATTGCAACAAAGTTGATTTTGTAAGAATTTTTTTAATTATTTTGGTTATATGATTAAACTGAGCGCCAGATGCCGAAATACACCCTACGTGTACGTTACTTACGATAGTAAATATTCCTACGTTATAATGATATTGCGATGACAATTTAATCGAGCATACCAAATGAGCGGGCTGGCAACGTCGCAATATGAAGGAAGAAAGAGGATAAGTAGGAAGCCAAACTCGCGGCTCCGTCGTCGTAAAAGACAAAAAAAATCAGCGAGATATACAACTGTAGATATACGCGCTGCAGGAGCGCCACACTCTTGTTGTGGAATCTACCGGAACATTAGTGTAATAATTGTAGCCACTGGGATGAATTTTTGACATCCATCGATTTTTGTCCTACACTTGACTACGACCACAAGGAAGCAAGTGCAATCTTTCCATATACAACGTGTCCCAAAATTCAACGATAAGCCAACACCGGAGGATAGACCTGCCCCGGACTAATCGGGGAAAAAAAGAAAAAAAAATATATCCCAATTATATTTTAAGTTATATAAAAAAAAATGAAATTCTTCAGAAATTGAGACCGTTTATGATATTTTTCACTACCATGACCACAATTTTTTAAATATTTTTCTTTTTTTTTTATAGGCAACCTGAATAGTACTGCTATCTACCACAATTCTTAAAAACTCCAGAATAACTCTTGTTTTATCACGAAAATTAATGAAACTTATTTTTTCCCTAAATTTTTTGAAGACATTTACTTTTAACCAAATTTAACTTATCGTGGTGTAAAAAAAAGTATGAACACTAGTATGGCAAGTTTTACCAACATTCCAAAATGGTATAATACTCTAGGGAAACAAGTTATAAAAAAATATGGGCCTATTATTTCTTAACAGGGGCCAAATGACGGTCGGGTATAATAAAAGTATTAGTTCTTGAAAAATGTTTAATATTTCAAAACAAATGGTACCAAAAGTTTCACGTGTAATTTATTAAGTTATTAACATTAAGGCAAATGTTCGAACTGTTTGCCACCAGCATTAATACATGCACGACATCGCCTTAAAAATTATCGTTTTATTTGTCTTGCATATCTTCTGCTATTAATGTAATCAGCAGCCTGAGTGATATTTCGACGAAGCTCGTCCAATGTCACAATGGGTTTTGAGTAGACCCTGTTTTTAAGACAACCCCAATAGAAGAAGTCCAGGGGGTTCAAATCGGGTGAACGGGGTGGCCCTAAGATAGGACCAAGTCGCCCGATCCAACGCCCTGGATACTCTTGATTTAAGTATTCTCGCACAGGACGGGCATAATGTGCAGGGCAACCATCATTTTGGAACCACATGTTTTGAAGATCACTTAAGGGCACGTCGTTTAACAATTCTTGCAAGTCATTTTGTAAAAAGTTTAAATAACTATTGCCATCTAAGTTTCCTTGTAACTCAAAGGGCCCAATTACTTTTCCATTTAATATGCCGGTCCATAGGTTAACCTTGAATTGATATTGGGATTTGTCTTGTCTCATCAAGTGTGGTTTTTCATTACTCCAACTATGTAGGTTGTGAAGATTTAAATACCCATCTTTCTTGCACGTTGTTTCATCCGACCATAGAATTTTGTCTAGGAAGTGGGGATCTTCACTGTGCCTTTGCAGCATTACACGGTAAAATGTGACCCGTAGCGGATAGTCCCGCGGTAATAACGTCTGCACACGCCTGTAGTGATATGGGTGAAGCTTGTGACGTTTTAATATTCGATGTGCAGAACTTTTCGGGATTCCTGTAGCTTCTTCTATGGCACGTACCGAAGTAGTCGAGTCATTTTCTATCTCATGAGAACTTCTTCATCACGATCCAATCTAGGTCTTCCAGCGCTTCTCCTATTGGATGGCATACGACCCTCCGAAAACGCTTGATGCACATTAATAAACACTCGATAATCAGGATATTTTTGAGCATTTGGGTATCTTTCTCGATACAGTTTGCTAGCAGCGTTAGCATTACATCGGCATTCTCCATAGATTAAATGCATATTAGCGTATTCCTGTGGTGTGTACGGTTGCAGCATGTTAAACGCCAAACAGTCCAAAATGCGCCAGAACTCTAAATCACAAAACACACAATCGTTTTCCAAGATAATGCCAGGTCAGTTCAGTTTGCAGATCACTTCCAGTTCGAATAATGCCAGGTCAGTTAAGTTTGCAGGTCGATTCCAGTCCAAAAAGCCAAGCCAAAAGTCGATAGTATGTACGAGGGCCACGTAAGTTGAATTGGAAACGGTGCGCAGTAAACAAAGAAGCAGAGCGTACTGAACCGACTTGCTGAGATTAATAACAGCTTCTCTACCTGCCCTGATGTTGTCTCTTTTTAACGTAAATATCTCTATCTACAACGCCGTCTTAGGCCATACCGGGGCCCTTGGGCACTCAAGAATTTGGGGCCCTGATGTAAAATTAATGACAAAAACATTTTTCTGCTATATACTTACTTACTTACTTATCGTCACGCACAATCCCTGACGGGGTAGCCAGAGAGAACAGATCGCCAAGTGTCACGATCCTTACATACCTCTTTCGCTTCTTTCAGATTCATCATCTTCTTCATACATGCACGTCTAGGTATCCGAGTACTCTTGACCCTCCCCTCTTCGAGCAATTTGCTCACATGGTCTTCGAAAGTTAGTCTCGGTCTACCTCGACACCTTTTAATATTAACTTTCGCGCTATATATTTTCTTCACCATTCGGTCTTCACTCATTCGCTCAACGTGCCCAAACCATCGAAGCACGCCCCTATCAATTTTTGTGATAAGGTCATCTTTCAAACCTGCCATATTGCGAATCTCTTCGTTTCGCTTTCGGTCGGCCATGGTAACGCCGCACATTTTACGAAGAGATCGCATCTCCACTGCATTCAACTTGCTTTTATGCTTCTTCTGGCATACCCAGGTTTCGCTGCCATATAACAAAGTCGGTACCAACACTGCGTTATGTATTGCAAGGCGTGCACTCTTCACTACGCCTTGCCTTTTGACTAACGCAGTCAGGGCACCATTGACTTTGTTCCCGGCAGCGACACGCCTGTCCACATCTAAATCACATCTTCCATCCCGGCTAAAAGCACTCCCCAAGTATACAATTTCATTTACCTGTTCTAGACATTCCTGATTTACCCATATTTCACACTTCGTTCTCTCTTCGTCCCTTTCAAATACCAGAACCTTAGTTTTATTAGCATTCAAGCGGAGACCTTTAATTTCACATTCCTCTTTCATACACGTGACTAATGCCTGCAGTTCTGCCTCTGATGTTGCAATAAGCACTGCATCATCAGCATACAGCAGACAATTTACTTTAATGTCACCCAATTTCACACCCAAACAGCTATCTTTCAGTTTCTGTAAACAGCTGTCGAGATACAGTATGAACAGCCAGGAAGACATGACACAACCCTGTTTTACGCCCGTTTGGACGCTAAACATGGGTGACAGGTCATGCCCTACCCGCACACAGGCTTTACAGTCACAGTAAAGTGACTGCACAGCCCTTAGCAATCGACCATCCACACCATACCCCGGCAACAGTTCCCACATTTTCTTCCTTACAACCTTATCAAATGCTTTCTCAAGATCCACAAAAGCACAGAAAATCCTCTGGTTAGCAGCCAGAAGCTTTTCCGTGATCATGCGGAGAGAAAACATTTGATCCGTGCATCCTCTTCCAGGTCTAAATCCGCATTGTGCCTCCCATAGAAATCTTTCCGATTTCTCTTGCATCCTACGTGTCAAAACCTTCGAATAAACTTTACTTGCTAAACTGGTCAAGCTGATCGCCTGATAGCACCCGCAGTCAAAATGTGAACCTTTACCTTTATATAAAGGCACAATGACTGCGGATCGCCAATCATCCGGGACATCCCCCGTCCGCCAGCACAAATTGCACAGCAGATGAAAGCTGTCCCAGACGCGAGGCCCACCATACTTGACCATTTCAGCAGTAACTATGTCTAGTCCCGCAGCCTTACCACATTTCAAACTTCGAATCGCATGTTCAATCTCTTTCATACTGATGACCTCAGTGTCATCGAGGTCCGGGTCTGGCGTACCAATCTCGACGTCATCCCCGGATCCCTCACTAAGATCATCACACGCATACATTTCTCTATAAAATTCGCTCCATCGCTGCATGACGTCCGATTTTTCTGAGAGGACGTCATTAGTTCTTGAAAGCACTTTGTTCATTCTTAAGGCCGTCGCACCACTTCGGGTCCTTCCAACCTCTTTCCAGAAGAGTTTGGAGTTCTCCTTAAAGTTGTGCGACAACCTTTCGTCCGCTTCCATTCTACACCTTTCACGCACTTCCTCAATCAATGCTTTCGTGTGAACTTTCTGCAGCTTATATCTTTCTTTCATCTTCTCTCTCATATCCTTATCAATACTAGAGGCCAAGTAGTCTAACCATGCTTTCTTCTTCTTCTTTACAGCTTCTTTCACTTCATCATTCCACCATGCATCTCTTCTTTTACTACTGCCTCTTTTAATCGTTCAAAATCGTTCTGCTATATGATCTTATATTTATTATAATTAATTGGTATTAATTACTTAAGTGTGTTGGGGTTTTGAATTGGTTACCATTACAACAGTAGTTTCTTTCGGGATGTCTGTTATGCAAAATCTTCTATTATATCAAAGTCTTCCAAAGTCTATTTTTTGAAGAATATAACTTTATATACATATAATTATTGACTAATTTGTTAGTCGTTCTTGTAATATAGTTTTTTTTTTTTTTTTAATTTATTTATGTACACACAACAAGATACAGAAACAGACATATAGTGAGTTTGTACAAAGGTTCTACTTATTCCATAGTTTGCTGAAATATCTTCCAGTAGACCCACAAAGGAAAATATATTTAAAAAGGCAAACTTAGCGCGTACTATACTAATACTACTTTAAATAATATACAAAAAAAACATTCGTAAATTATATTAAATGATACTATAAATAAAATAAAATAATACCAAATATAAAAATAATACATACAATAGCTATATAATATATATATAACCTAATAATAATAAAATAATATATATTAATTAACAGGAAGCAAAGAAATTATCTCTAACACGTTTTTTAAATACTAATAATGTTTCGGAATTTCTTATATTAGGCGATAGTGAGTTCCACAGCCTTACCGCGTGGACAGAAAAGGAGTGAGAGTAAAAACCTGAATTATGGGCGGGAAAGTTAAGAAGAGTTTTAACAAGGGATCTACATGGTTTATCCGGGGAATGGGTGAAGGAAAATCGGCTTCTGAGATATGAGGGAGAAGATGGATTATGAAGGATGTTATAGAGGAGACATAACAATCGAGTGTTCCTACGAAGTCGAATTGGGAGCCACTTGAGTTGCTTGCGGAACTGAGATATTCGGTCAAATTTTTTGAGCCCAAATATAAAACGAATGCACTGGTTTTGCAAGCGCTCCAGTTTGTTAAGGAGCTCCTCTGTAACATCCAAATAACAGGCGTCAGCATAATCAAGCAGTGGTAGGATAAGAGTGAGCACGAGTGATATTTTAGCTCTTAAGGGTAAGACATTTTGAAGACATTTAAATGAATGCAAGGTAAAGTAGATCTTACGACTAACATCAGCAATGTGCGCGGACCATGATAAATGGTGATCAAATATGACGCCTGTTATATAGTTATATAGTTGTTCGTAATACATTTTTTATTCTCTTTAAGTGTGAATATGAGCTCTCTCTTCGACCGAGAGGTCAATCGATGGATTCAACTCGGTTGGGCAGTTCGGGAAATTAAGACTGTACAACCAGTGCGTGTTGCCAGTGATGACCTATGGAACTGAGACGTAGTCATTCACTGCTGGCCGGATGAGGTAGCTCAAGGTCGCTCAGCGAGCTATGGAGAGGGCTATGCTCGGAGTTTTTCTGCGTGATAAACTTAGAAATGAGGATATCCGCAGTAAAACCAGAGTGACCGACATAGTCTAACGGATTAATAAGCTGAAGTGGCAATGGGTCGGCCATATAGCTCAAAGAACCGACAACCGATGGGGATAAAGGTTCTCGAGTGGCAGCCTCGTACCGGCAGGCAAAGTGTAGGGCGTTCCCCCACTAGATGGAGTGACGACCTGGATGAGCTCTCTCCACTACAATTGGTAACCATTAAGCAAAAGAACCGTTTCTTCTAATTTATCAGTCTTTATTAGTTTATGTAACTCAGCCTTACATATTCGCATCCACAGATTCCTTTGCTATGTTTTTTAAACACTGCTCTAAATAAAAACATTCTGATTTGAGCTCATATACATTAATGTCTTCATGATAGAATTCTTCAAATTCATTGCATTTTTTGTCAACTCATCAGAATCGATTGTTATTCATTGGTAAAGAAAACTAAAACGATTGTAAATTTAATGTATCCATTACAATGAATAAACTCATCTACACGAAATTTTTATTTGCCGTTTAACTGTACAGTCTCAAACAATCCTTCAAAATAGTAACGCGTGTGCTGCGAATCCTTTTTCTTTCAGACTTATCTTTATAGTCAGTATTTGGATTTTTTCTTCGATCGATTCGTACTGATTGAAATTATAGCGTGTGTTATTGACATAATCGATCAGAAATGCGTAACGTTTTGTTGCAACGTCCATGGTCATAGTACCTACTATTCTGTAAACTTAAGCTGGTTTTGTTCATAATTCCCGAAAAATCATTCCATATCTCCGTTAAAAGTATGGTATTCAATTTCTCCATCTTTTTTGTTTTGCTTTGGGCTTCGTTTCTTGTTTCTCTTGGTTGATTGATGTCACTTGAGGACAAAGCTTCAGAATATCATGGCTTTCAAAAAAGTTTAAAATGATATCTGCTATACATTCTGAACAATGTTTATCCATAGGCAAAAACTGCAAAAATCACTCAACTGGCTCAATGTTGAGATATTTTTCGGTCAAAGGCTCAATGACAATTGTTTTTAAAACTCGCTGTTCCATTAAATTAATAAGCTCACTGCAAATATTTGCGGACAAATATGATGAATGAATGATATGGATTTCCGCATTTTCGTATATGATCAGCAAGAAAAGAATCAAATTCACTAATTAATTCTAGGCATCTTAAATAATCCCCGTTATTTTGAAACCCCAATATGTCATTATCACCACGAAAAGTAAGAATTCTAGAAGCTAAAAATTTCACTGCTGCAACAATTCTTCTAAGTACATTCTTCCAATAATTGACTTCTGTATTATATTGAGACAGTAACTAACTGTCAACTTCTCCAGTATTTTTGCTTCTTGCGACATAATTCATCATTAATTGCCTGTGCTGTAAACTGTTCTCATGCTCAATTAATAAGTTACTTATATGCTTCCAATCTTTCTATTCATACGGAGAACTTAAATTATGCCCAGTACCAGTAGTTCCATTAAATAGACGGCAGCAATAGCAGTACACAGATTTCTTCGACCGTAGATTTCTTCGACCGTGAATAAAGGAGATATTTTCTTTCTAAAGACTCACCATTCATCAATTTACGGGTACAAATATTTATAGTAAAATATCTAGTTTTTTTTTTACCGCTTGCATCTGGAAAACTTGCAGAAGTTTCGGAGAAATCACCATTTTTATTTTGGAAAAATAACGGCCCTTTTCGTATCCAAATATCTCGTAATTCTTCTGTTAAAATTTCATCACAATACGTACCAGGATCAGGAGATAGATTTACCATTATCTTAAATAATTTCTATGAAACAAAACAAAATCACACCACAAACTTCACCGTATAAGTTTGACCTTTCGGGAAATCTCCCAACCAAACACAATGTCGACTTCTATGTAGTGCATTGTATAAACTCTGCAAACTCGAATTTGCAATGTAGGTACTTTTTAGATATTTTTTTAATTATTAAAATGTTCACTGTTTAGTACAAGATTTAAAAAAAACTGTTCTGGTGTCCGAGTAAAATTCGCTTAGCTACTACCTATATTATGTCTTTTGCTATTATCAATTTAACGAACAACATTTATTTAGCTGTAGTTATATAAATACATAGTTTTAGTTTGTCTAAAATAAAAAAAAATGCAGGCTATGAGTAAGGCCATTGTACAGCTCGAAAAAACGTTTAGATGGCGGCGAAACGTGGAACTACATATTTCTACCTAAGAAATCTGTCAATGCCACTTTTTCTGTCAAACTCTGCAATGTGTGGCTTGTCGCTGCTCAGGGTTTCCAGAAAGTCACTAACAACACCCTCATTTACTCTATAAATTTTTGTGTCGGGTTATATTTTCCTAAAATAGAAAAAAAATTGTATAGTGTAAGCGAATATATCGGCCTTCCGGGGGCCCCCGTGACGTGGGGGCCCTGGGCACGGGCCCCGTGTGCCCTTATGGTAAAGACGGTACTGTCTATCTATCTATCTCTCTCTAACATCTAAGGTATTAATGCCCCATTCGAATTCCTACTAGAAATTGTAACAGGAACCCATTTTGGGCATGTAGTAAAAGTGATTACTGACAATTACAATTTAAGGAATTCGGCCCCTGTTTAGAAATAATAGGCCCATATTTTTTTATAACTTGTTTTCCTAGAGTATTATACCATTTTGGAATGTTGGTTAGTTGCGTCAATTTAAAAAAAAAAATTGCCATACTAGTGTTCATACTTTTTTTACACCACGATAAGTTAAATTTGGTTAAAAGTAAAAGTCTTCAAAAAATTTAGGGAATAAAATAAGTTTCATTAATTTTCGTGATAAAACAAGAGTTATTCTGGAGTTTTTAAGAATTGTGGTAGATAGCAGTACTATTCAGGTTGCCTATAAAAAAAAAGAAAAAAATGTTTAAAAAATTGTGGTCATGGTAGTGAAAAATATCATAAACGGTCTCAATTTCTGAAGAATTTCATTTTTTTATATAACTTAAAATATAATTGGGATATATTTTTTTTTCTTTTTTTCCCCGATTAGTCCGAGGCAGGTCTATCCTCCGGTGTTGGCTTATCGTTGAATTTTGGGACACGTTGTTTATTATATGGTAATTGAACCGAATGATATGTACTTAAATCTCGGCTTAGTTCAAATGAAGCAATTGACATTCTAAGCTAAAGCTCTGCCTAGTTTAGATGTCAGTAGCTTCATAATAATTTGTAGAATGTTCTTTACTACGCATGTTGTGATAATGTGATTACCCGTAAAAAGAAATAAAATTATAGTGTGTTTAATTTGTTATAAAAATTATCTGTGTATTACTTTTGTAATTTCTGTTGGTAAACCTAATAAATAAATAAATAAAAGTATATAATTCATCGACTGGCAGAGAATGCCGACAGGCATTAAGTCCGCCCAGTGTTACCTTAGTTGTAAGCTGTTACGATAAATAATAATACATAAAAAACAATTAATAAATATTAAATTATAATTTCTTATTCAGTTATTTTATTATATTCGAAAATCACCTAAATACTTAGGCATCAAACAAAATTGTATATTATAATTTGCATGTCAAAGATAATAAATGTGATGGCACAATAATTGATGATTAAAATAATGTTTTAACACACACACCTTTGAGCAATTAAATAATTGTTTTGTTGATTTTTATGAATTTCAATAGGTGGTGTTCACATCCAACACCATCTAGTTTATAAAGGATGTAAAATGCTCAGTCCGGCAATGGGCAGCAGTATTAAATGTGCGGGTTCTTTGGTATTGCGATAACCACGACGGATTAATTAACTGTCTGATAAACGTGACGGTGAAGAATTCTTCCTTTCTGTACGATGGCTAGGCGAATATTATCATCATCATTACAGCCCTTCACAAGTCCACTGCTGAACATAGGCCTCCCCCAAGGAATGCCAAAAAACAAGGTCCTGAGCCACCTGCATCCATCGACTTCCTGCATGTCTTACCAGGTCGTCACTCCATCTAGTGGGGGGACGCCCTACACTTCGTCCGCCGGCACGAGGCCGCCACTCGAGAACCTTTTTTCCCCATCGGTTGTCGGTTCTTCGAGCTATATGGCCGGCCCATTGCCACTTCAGCTTACTAATCCGTAGGCGAATATACGAGTAGATTATTTTGATTCGGGCATATTATACTTACTATTTATGTACCAGTGAAATGTTTGGATTAACAAATATTTGTATGTTTGGAAGGTACGTGGTAGATTTTTATCTGATCTTTAATCTATACATCAAACTGACGTGTAGTCATCTATTCAGTTCGGTTAGTTAAGTGGTATATAAGAGAATATAAGAGAAATATCTTTTTAGAAATAAAGCCTCGTATCAGAGTAACTGTGCTCAAATGATTAGTAAGATAACGTGACAATATAATTTATACTTTTGATATTTTTGTCACTCAGTGAAACTTAATCTTTATTTGCGACTTTGACTGGCAAATTTATTTATTTTACTTATATTTTATTTATTTACTGTAAAACAGACTGATTTCGTCTTACGATATGACATGGTCAGGGTATATAAGTCATCATCATCATCATTACAACCCTTCACAAGTCTATTGCTGTGCATACGCATCCTCAGCACGGTTTATATTGGTTTTATTCACGTACATATTGGTAATCCCTACTTTTTTATAATATGGGGGGTAACAAACGAGATAACATACTACTGGATGGTAAGCTAGCTATTGTAGTCCATGGATATTGCGAACAACTTCAAACAAAGAAGCCCACAGTGTTATAGCCGCTAAGGTCTAAGATGTAAAATCTTATTAGCTATGTCTACACCTGTGCATTTTCAATTTCGCTTTCATGTTCATTTTGCGTTTCAACTTTCAGTTCGTCTTGCGTCATGCGCTGTGCCATAAGACGCATGCAGCGTATCGTCTATAAACGCGCACATGTCGCACGCAATTCGCCTATAGGGTCATTGCGCCGGTAAGGCGACCGGGTCTAGTTTTCGGCCTTTGGCACGAGGTGATGCAGTAAATTTGATTAAATAACGATTTTAATAAATATCATCGTCCAAAATCAAGTTTAATGCATTTGTAAATAGTTGCATTATATATTGCAACATTACTTCATCGAGTAAACACAACACGCGATTTATAATAAATAGTTCAGTTTGACGCCGGCACAGGAGCTGTCAAAGAGTGTCAGATCGTGCAAAAAAAAAAAGTGGCGCGCGTTTCACTAAAAAGTAAATTTTGCGCTGTATTTACAATGATCATTTAATGTTGTGCTTATATTTCACTGTATAAATAACTTAATTTTAAATTTTCACATAGATTACTATAATATTTTATTGTAAAAGTTAATAAATCAGGTGGCCGGAAAGTGACACACAAAATTTTCCTATTATTTGGTTATCGGCCATGTGGCCGGAAAGTAGCCCGTGTTTAGTCTAAATACTTTGTCTCTTTCATTTATTTGGTTACCTACTATTAGTCAAGTCAAGTCTTTTTATAATGAATGGTATCCTTGCGAAGACACTAGCTTTCAGTTTTCGGCCCCCAAATATTGCAATTTGAATGATTATTGATGAAACTAAAATACCCATTTTAGTTGTGGCCGAAAACTAGATTAAGTCTAAAATTATTATTTAGTTTTCGGCCAACTTAAAATTATATGAAAGAATAGGAAAGCCGAAAATTGAATACTGCTTTGGTTGACGGACATTTCATGAAATATTTCATTCACGTTGTGTTTTAGGAAAAAGATTCAATAAGACATTATTTTCTTCAGATGGCTCCTCCAAAGAAATATAATTAGTAAATGCTTTCAGAAAATGTGGACTTAATGAATTTGATCACCATGTAGTGGATTATTCAAAATGTGTCCGGAATACCCCGGAAAGACTAATTAGTGAAAATTCAGACACTGGAAAAAATAAAGAAATAATTAACGCAGACCTAGTTTCCACAAGAAAAGTTTTGAAACATTTAAAATCAAATCTGGTAGAAAAAATACATGGTTGGCGATGTTCTAGTAACTATGAATTCATCTACCGATGTATTTGAATCGTTTATCGATAACAACATTTCAACATTCCATTTTTCAGGAAGTTATTTGGATATCGGTTCCTTAGTATCGTTATATGATGTTCTTGTAATCCCAACTCAAGTAAGCCTACCAATGACAACAGTACTGACAATGCCGGAAACGGTAATAGATTCCAGTAATGCAATAATAACGACTCAAAGTAGTACAATGGCCACGATGATACCACCACCACTAACACCGATGATAACAAACAACCCCTTTGAATACTTTAGAAAATGTGCTAGTTGATATTACAATAAAACAGACTAGTACACTTCTAGAAACTAGTGAAACATCGGCTTGAGTACTATTAAATAAAGAATACAGAGATGCGATAGAAAAAACATTTATTTAAATCAACCATTATCAGTACACGTACACCTTTTGTAGCAATTTGATATGCAGAATGGCGAAAACTTTAAAAAGATAAAGAGAAAGTTAAAATAGAGAAGTTAGTACTAAGTTAAAAAAAGATAAGATATTTTGAAAAAGAGAAGAATATAAAAAGAAAAGTTAAAAAATGCTAAAGTACAAAAACGAAAAATTGCAAAATCCAAGAATTCCATGAAGGAAAATGAAAGAGTAAAAGTAAATTGTACCTGGTGTTGGTGGTACATTTTAATAAGCGATACAGAAGAAGATATTGAAAAAATTGGATGTGACTTTTGCACCAAATGGATTTGAGATGTATAGATTTTGTTGGACTAAATTATGAGGCAGCGTTCGGGAAATTACAGCACATCTTCTCGTCAGGTATACCTCAAAACGAGACTGTACAACCAATGCGTGTTGCCAGTGATGACCTATGGAACTGATACGTGGTCCTTCACTGCTGGCCGGGTGAGGAAGCTCAAGGTTGCTCAGCGAGCTATGGAGAGGGCTATGCTCGGAGTTTCTCTGCGTATCACTATCACTTAGAAATGAGGATATCCGTAGTAGATCCAAAGTGACCGATATAGCCCAACGGGTTAGTAAGCTGAAGTGGCAATGGGCCGGCTATATAGCTCGAACAACCGACAACCAATGTGGAAAAAGGTTCTCGAATGGCGGCTTCGTAACGGCAGAAGACAGTGGCAGTTTAACAGTGGTAGAGCCACGCGGCAACTTTTGCTGTCACACGGATAGGCCGGCTCGAACCGGGGTGGTACCACGACCTCACAGAAAACCAGCGTGAAGTAGAGGTTTACCTCTGCGTTTCGCTTGGTGAGTGCAGGTGGCCGGAGGCCCTTTTTACTGGAAATGAGGCATTCCATATTAGTCCTCACGGGTGACAACGCATCTACATTTTGACTTGTAATTGAGGATAGATGTAGATGTCTATGGGCCGCAGCAACCACTTACCATCAGGTGGACTGTGTGCTCGTTTGTCACCCTTATCCTAAAAAAAAACAAAAAAAGAAGTGTAGGGCGTCCCCCCACTAGATGGAGTGTGACGACCTGGTAAGACATGCAAGAAGTCGATGGATGCAGGTGGCTCAGGACCGTGTTTTGTGGAATTTCTTGGGGGAGGCCTACGTTCAACAGTGGACTTGTGAAGGGATGTAATGGAAAGGCTGATGATGATGAAAATATGAGGAAGTACAAAAAAAATGAGAAGATTTGATTGCCATATTTAACGACACGAAATTTTATAATAATTTTACAAAAATTATATTAAGTTAAGGTTAAGCCACCTTTTATATTGTGTCTAATGCAGTGGCCGAAAACTAAAATTCTAGTGGGCCGAAATATAAACTTTGGGGCCGAAAACTAGCATTTTACGTATTTTTCACATCAAAAATTATTATAAAAAGGAGATTTTTCTTGTAGCATCAATGAGTTACAAAAATGAAAACTACATTATGTAAGCTACAAATTAACATCAACAGCACTAGGCCAGCATAATGGCAATTATTTTTTCTAGTACCTTAAAGTTAACAACTCCACTAAAAGGCCGAAAACCAGCGCAACGACCCTACCTCACGCACCTCGGTTAGGTTTGGTTAGAGATTGACGCGACACTAGAAGCTATCAGTGCGGCATATTTTGTGTTAACTGTAGGGAAAAACGCAAGAAAAGGAGAATCTGGATGAAAGATTATTGGAAGAAACGGGACAATACAATATTGAAAGATTTAGAGCTGAAAAATGACATTATTTTTAAAAAATTCACACGAATGACTAAAGGCACTTTCTACAAGCTTTTGAAAATAATGGAGTCAAAAATTACGAAACATAATACTCATTATCTAACTTGTTGTTTTATAGCGCATGCGCTATGGTTGCTCAGGTATGCGTTAGAGGAAGACGCAAGATGAACAGGAAAGCGCACTGGTGTAGACATAGCTAATAACATCAAAAGTTTCCACATTGGCAGCGCTATTCTTAATCGAGGATAGATGTGGTTGAAAACCGGGCAAGTGGGTATAGGACACGCGACCTATGGGTTTCGTAGAGTCTTAATCATTTTTGTAAATATATTTTTTAATAAAAGAGGGGCCAAACGAGTTCGTTTATCACAGGAATCGAGCCTAGATGCCGGATTGAAGGAGAGACTTAACTTTGCAAAAAAAAAATTTCTTCCATACATCGGTCTACATCACGTGATATATAATACTAGTTATCGATTCTCGGGTTTTTCATTTTTTTGTGCTGACCTTGGTTTCCGCCAAATTTTATTATTCTAGGCCAACGGTGAGGACCGTACAGATTTTGATGAGTTTTCGAGTGTCAAAATATGCGACATAAATGTACCTTTGGAAAGATTTAGAAGCTTAATATTTTTACAATTCCAAGGGATCGTAGTATATTAACTTGACACTTGTACTTAATTCTGAGAAAATGATTCTAGATAAAGGGACAGATGAACTGACGGGTGGATGGATATCATAGTGTTATCAAAGTTCACTGCTGAACATAGGCCTCCCCTCTAGGTTGACTTACAGGGGGGATATTTGCGATAGTTCTGTCGCCTCTTACCGCGCCCACCGGATGATATGGGGTAGTGGGTATTCTTACACCGCCACTACACAGTATCCGTTTTAGTAACGAACCCCTTAAAATATGTCATTGTTAATGTTATTAAAAATTGTATTGCCATTATAAAGTAATAAAATGCACAAAATATATAATTAGTTCAATGAGCTAATAAACTGATTACTGTGCAAATTTAATTTGACCGTAATAGCAAAGTCAAGTAATGTTGCATAAATGCTAATGCATGCTAAATAATCGTTGTCGGTGTCTATTGTTTATATTTCTTTATAGAGTAAGGGTGACAAACGAGCATACAGTCTACCTAATGGTAAGCGGATGCTGTAGCCCATACACATATCTACATCTATCCTAGAATTAGAATCAAAATTCAGATGCGTCGTCACCCCTGAGGACAAAGCTTTCATGAATGATGTTTACAATCACACACAAGTTATATGATGTTGTGTTATGCTTTTACGGATGGCTTTAATGCCATTTGTTGGCTACTAGAGCCCGGTTACTTAATTAGCAGTGTGCACCACATGCAGGCCAGGTTAATATTCGGAGGATAGGTTCTCAGACAGTTTTTCATCCTACCGTTACAGCCTATCCATTGCTGAAATAGGTCTCATAAGGGGGGGGGGGCACACACTTTACCATAGTTGCCACACTTGGAAAACAGCGTACCCCCTAAACCCCGCACTCCCTAAAACCATTTAAAAATTAAAATATAGTATGTTTTAATTTTTAAATTGTTTTTAGGAAGACACTGCTGCCCATTTTCTGGTTTGTTTCCCTCTGTCTCCACTTACGACTCCCACGGGATGATATGGAATTAGTAGTTATTACCTATTACATCATCTCTGCACCCTAAACACATTATATTATCTAAGTAAGAAGTAAAATCGCTATAAGCTTTTGACTTTATCTATATTATCAACGTGTAAATAGTTCACTGGTGGGCCTCTTTTATGGCAGGAATAACTGGACGTTATCATCACGTGTTTAAACAACTACTTTCGATATTTTGCCGGCCTTAGTATAAAAGTCGGCTCGATGGTGTAGTAAATAAGGGTTGAGTTGCAGCGCTGAGGACTGCGGGTTCTAATACTGCGCACATTAAATAATTGTGTGGTCTAAAATAATTGTTCTCAGTCTTGACTGGATTGTTCTACTGCAAATTACATATGTAAAACGCTTCCCCGATACCGGAGAAAATCTTAGTTATAGTTTTGCTTCGCTAAGATAATGTGATTTACAACCTCAAACTTTATCACCGCCTGCCACGAGATGGGAGTGTAGTCAAGAACTGGCTTAAAATAAGGAAAAATTAAGGCGTACAGAAGAAAAAACGCCCCAAATTCAGTAGCTATTATGCGGAAATTGTTTTATATTTACTAGTTCTTTGAAGTCGGCTTTTAAAAAAAATGTTTAAGTTGTGATCGTTTAGAGTGGAATATCATAAAAATGTCGTTTAAACTATTTTTCTAACCTTTGAGGTGGAATATATCTCTATGGATCTGGATATCTATATGGATTTACTCTTGAAGTATATAGTATTTAATAAAAAAAATCATTAAAATCTGTAGACAACTGACCAAGATATCACGTAACATACATACCAAAACAGAAGATATTGCGTATCGAAATTGGTTATGAGCTTCGCGTGCTTAGAATCCTTGACATTTTAATGCTTCATATTAAATTCTATGTCCCTTCGGCTTTACTCAATATTAAGCTAGCGGAATCACAAATTGTACCCAAACCCCAGCTTTATTAACATAATGTACTTGTATGATGAGAGCGGGGCATAAGAATGGTTCACTCCATCTCAACGTATATTCTCAGAGACGACAACGAATTGATTAAAATGTTGGTAGAATGGCTGATTTAGTAACAATAGCGTGTAGGTCACGTATGTGAATGGGATGTATTAGCTGGTCTGCCTGCATGACATTGGTGTACGCATTTAAACGGCTATATCTACTAAACGCATCAAAGAATCATGTCAGTTTCATACTGTAAGTTAGCTACTGTGTATATTCTGTCTAATTACACAGTAGCTAACAATACAAATAAGTAAAGAACAATTCTGTCGGCCTACAAGGAAATATAGTTCTTGTGATATCGGGATACCATTGTGGTAACTGACCGATGATGGCCTAGCTGGACTTTTTTTTCAAAGCAACAATAAACAATTTAAAAGTTAAGTAACAATTAACAATATCTGTGTTTTGCCTTTCCATCCGATTATATTGTGGGTCTTCAAGGCAAGAGTGAATAGGCTTTTGCTAAGCGAAGTCATTGCGCTGTGATCTTCGGCTACATTAAAAATAAAAATAAAAAGAAAATACTGCTTTGGTATTGTGTGTCCTTTAGTTAAGAGAAAAGAACTGGAATCCCATTTTATAGATAACGAGGCATTCCATCGTTTTTTTATTGGATATGCCCAATAGACTCATAGACATCTACATCTATCCTCGTTTGCGAATCAAAATGCAGATGTGTTGTCACCCGCGAGGACTTTCCAGTAAAAAGGGTCTCCGGTTCTCTACACTCACCATACGAAACACAGCAGTGTTAAGCTGCTATTTTACACTGGTATAATGTGAGAGCGTGATCCTTCCCCAGTCGAGCCGACCCATTCGTGCTACAACTATACTACTAATATAGCTGCGGCATGGCTCTACCACGTATAATGATTCTCGAGATAATAGTTGAAGACTTATTAAGAATTTAAATGGTGATTGATAAGTTGCCATTTGTTTTTATAGCGTTCACACAATAAATTGCAGCTAGTTTTGTAATGTTAAAATTTGTTTTGTTATGTAGCACTTGATACTTCCAAATTCGAAATGATACGAGAAGCATCGATCTCTAAATAAGAAATTAGGTAATGAGATTTGTGTTTAGGTGAGATTATTACACATCTGGGATTCGCGTAGGTGAGGTAACCAGTTGTGTCAGATCATATGCCAAAGCAAAGTCATAAACAGATCTACCTCCATGATTGGTTTAACGAGAACCAAGCCATTCAGCGTAGTGGGCGTTAAAATCACCAAGCATCACGATCTTTGCGAATGGGACCTGTTGTAGTACCGAGTCTGCAGCCATTTGGACGTGATCGATGAGTCAGTCTATGTCGGCATTGCCGCTGTGGGACCTATAGAGGCACCCGTAGACGCAGGGATGGTCATCGCTGTCTACGCGCAGCCATAAGATGGACAGGTCCGTTCTTTCAAAGCTGCCGAGGCGTCGAAAACAGATGTCCTCTCTGAAGTCTGACGTCTGACGTCCACGCAAACTCCAACCCGGGGTTACAAGCAAGTGTTTTAATCTGTACTCTGTGTAGGAGAGATACGAAGTATAAGCCGGAGAGGACACCTGTGTCTCGGATAGAAAGAGCTAGGCCGGCTTCGCCGTTTCCAGATGGTAGTGGACGGCGTTAAGGTTTGAATGAAGTTCCCTGATGTTGCAGAAATTCACGGATAGCGTAACAGGCAGGGGGCGCCTTTGACTTACCGCTCCGTTTGCCCCGAGCAGGTTTAGTCTCGAGCGGAATTTCGTCCACCCCAGAATACGCGGGGTAGCTTGAGCACCCACGCTCAGGAAGAGTAGGGTAGCTTGAGCGTGGATGCTCATCGAGGGATTCTCCGTCACCGGGGTCTGGTATCCTCCTGGGGTAGTATATTATTTAACTCCGCTACTTTACTACGCCGCTTTAATACGCTGTTAGGGGGGGAGGGAGGAGTTGGGCCTCCGGCCACTTGCACTGACCAGACAAAATGCAGAGCTTTTACTTCATGCTGGTCTTCTGTGAGGTCGTCGTACCACCCCGGTTCGAGCCGACGTGCAACAGCAAAGGCTGTCGCGTGGCTCTAACATTGTTAAACTTTGCGTCCAACTCGACTCTAGATAACGGGGGGAACACACCGCTGACTATACCGCGGTATGAGGGCTCCATGCCAGATGTGCGGTTTATGCAGCGCTCGGTTCGCATAGCAATGTTTATTCCCTGGACGTCAGCAAGTGGAGTGGGCCAGATGGCGTCTCTCCCATTGTGCTGAAGACGTGTGCTCCGGAGTTGGCATGATTCTAGAAGACTTAATCACACATTTATATTAAAACAATGGTACGTTAGTCAGCTACCAGCACATCTTGCAAAAGTACACGCTTGCAAAACGTGGCAGCTTTTCATAACCGCACGTGAGTTGGCAAGGAGAAAATATTTACGCTATACAAAAACAATATATTTGTATGAAAATTACTCGGGAACTAATGGTAAGTATACAACAGTATCGGATATCGATTTCATTTTCATGACTAAACTAATTACGAAATGACAAAATACATAATTTCAACAGAATACATATGTATTTAACGGTATAAAAGCATAGACATAAGTAGCAATCGTTAGTTAGTCGAACATCAAACCACGATGTCTACATACTCCTATTTGGGTCTATTGGTGTGCTTCTATGCATGCGTCATGCAGGTAAAAAATAAATATAAGCAACGGATTCTCCATAAAAAAATTATATTTGAGATTATGATTTAATTAACTTATTAACAATATTTTCGTGAATTTTTAGGAAGTATTCAGCCAGTGTCATCAACAATGTCACGCGATTGGATATGGGCCAGGTAATTGGGTGCGAATGTGGAGGAGGAAATGGACTTGGTATCATGAATAACTTGGGCAACGGCTACGGGTGTCGGAGCCTACGGTGGAGCCGGTACAGGTGACTTGAATGTCGCTGGTGAGCTGCCAGTCGCGGGCGTCACCACAATCGCTGGACACGTACCGATACTAGGTGCTGTGCAATTCGGAGGCGGACTGCCGGCGGCTGGAACCGTCTCTATTTCCGGAAAATGTGGCTGCGACTGCAACGGGCTGCCATAGTTTTGAAGTAATTTTCCAACGTCTTTTCCAAATAAAAAATATCACTACCGAAAATATAACTTGTGAGGCATAATTATTTTGCTTTTTTTAATAGCGACCCAAAAAGTGTCATCTATTTTATGTGATGTCAATGCTGTTAGCCAGTTAGCTTTTACAGTTTTCTTTTAATGAATACTGGTGACAAACGAGCACATAGTCTAAAATAATGGTAAGTAAATGCTATGGCCATAAACCTATATCTGATATTGATTACGATTCAAAATGTACACGCATTTTTCAGTCAAATTGTTACTATTAAAAAGCGTATGTAAGCGTACCGTTGTAAGTCGGCGAGATGATCACTCTACCAACGAAGCAGAGTTTTAATATATTACGATCGTGAAAAGAACATTTCGAAGAAAATTTCAAGAAAGACTTTTCTTAATCTGTTAATAAGACGTAATTATTTCTAGTGGCTTTTATACTTATGCTATATTTATATATGTTAAAATACGTTATGATAAAAGAAATATATTTAAGCCAACTTTAAGTTTGTTTGTAGTCGTCTTAGTTTGAAACCAAGAAATTTCAGTCGATGTGCACACTTGTCACCAGGTGGACCGTAAGTTTTGTCACTTCAGTTGTTAAAAAACATGTCCCAGGATTTTTTTAAATAATAAGATAAAAGAGCACATAGTACACCTGACATAGTAATAAGTGATAATAACTGGTTGCCTTGGCCCTGCACTGTGATATAATGCCTCGTTTTGAAATAACGAAATGGATAACCATATCCTTCATTCGCTTACCTCAATCTCAGGAAAATCATTTCATCACAATATTTCTTTTGCAATTAAAGCTAAGTCGTAAAAGTTTAAAATTTCCGTTTACTATTGAAAAATCAAACACATTTTCTCTTAGTAAATGTATTTACTTATGCGAAGAATTTACCCTCATTACCTATTTACCATCTTGAGGGATGATAATTTATGCTTTTGCGATAGAACTCGGGGAATCTGACTCTACAAGTATATTAAGACATTTTGTCTGCTTCCCGCGAATTTTTTTATCTTGAAGGAAATTGGTCAAATAGCGAAAAAATAGTTATCGGTTGTGCCTAGGTCTGGAAAGTACGGAGTATGACTTATGAATTATAACTACAGCTCTTGTAATGTTAAAACTGTTTGCCGAGTACAAAAGGGCTTTGCGTTATCGTGAAGCAATAATTGCAACGATCATGCAATTGTTTTGTGATTATAGTATGTGTTACGGCCCCCAGCTGCCCCTGCAAGGGTCGCCTTGGCTACGGCCCATAGTAGTCTCCTCGACGGGCAGCCGAGGGTTCGGGCCCAAATGGCCATATGGACAGTTGACCTATCATACTACACAATAGAGAGAAGGCTAGGTAAATAAATAGTACATACCTGGATCCTAAGTTAAGACCGCACCCAAGGCTCGGTCGGGCCGTAGGTAGCGTAGGTGCATGTAAAGTGGTATTTAGTGGTGGGTATATGTATTTGACCTGGCCCAGCTGAGGTGACCGGGCAGCGGCCGATTTCAATGCTGCCCCACAATGCTGCGTCACTCCAGCAGGCGTCACCAATGGACCATTTCTTTCTTCATGTCGCTATTTCAGTCTATCAACTTTATTATACATTTAACTAACTTCAACTCAACTAATTCAACGTTCATCGTAGAATCAAACACCCGCCACAAGTCACGAACAGTAGATCAAAGTTCAACATTCAATGTTCCGGATTCATTTATCACCAAATTACAAATAGGGAACTAACGCGATCTCTTCACGAGTCACAAAATTCAGCGTTACAAACAACAACTAAACTCCTTCGTTCGATATTAAATACTACACCGCAATAAGAATTCAAAATCAACCTAGCTGACAAGCAAACTAGCTATAGATTCAACACACAAAAGGCTCTTAACGCGACGGCACAGTTAAACAATGATTTCCAAAACAATCAACCGGTTGATGGCCTTGAAATGGAATGCGCGGTTCAAATTCCAGACCGTATCTCTACACGGCGCGTGCGCAAAATTCCACGTCACACAAGCAAGTTAAATATTGCAAAATGCACTTCAACACGCAATCACTATATAATTGGTGCAATTACTTTCAAACGAAATTACTTTAATCAGTCAAATACAATACAAGCCTCTTGTCACTAACTTACAACTTAGACAAACTAAACCGAGGCGGTTTTCATGAAACTAAATTTCAGTAGCGAGGTAACGTGCACAAATTCTAAAAATCTAGACCAACGGTCACCGAAATACGCTAATTGACTGCACCGCTGCCTGCGAGCTACTGCCTCTCTTAGCCCAGCGCCGGAATCATCGGAGCTGGCACACTCGCCCCCCCCCCCCCCCCCGCCGGCCGTTTACCTCACCTTGACACCATCGGGTGATTCGCTAAGTCCAACGTGATTGGGTGGCGTCTCAAATGACCATTTTTGGGCCTAAACAGTATGTGTTAGTTGTTTTGTAATTAAAAACTTACATTATCATGCAGTCCTACTCCTCGCGGTAACGTGCCATTGAGCGAGAAGAGATCAACAGCAGCGAATATCAGTCGTGGATACATTTCTTTTACAAAATTCATCGCACGTTGGTTCCACGAACCGATAATCTCTACAGCAAATGGCACAAATGTGTAGTCATCCCTCATAGTCTGCCTATGATACCGCCCCGGCTCTAAACGAAGTAAGAGTTGAGGGGCTGCCAAAGTGTCTACGCAAGTAGCAGTCCAAACTAGGACTTTATTTCTCTCCCAAGGGACCAAAGGTTTACCGTCAGGTCTCCTGCCATCGTCTCTAAATATTCCACAAGGCTCTACAACCGAGGGAGCATTTATAGAGTTAAGAGCTCTTTGGATAACGTGACGGGAAAACCTAATAAGTTTCGCCATCGTTATTAACACAGTTGATGTAAAAAAGATGAGACCGTAGATGAAGTTGAAACCTGTGAAGTACTATTTTTTAGGTATATAAAATCCCTAATTAAATAAAAAATAGTTCCCACAGTAGATATATGCTATTATTGATACATAGGATCTCAAAAAGCTATAGCAAATTACACCATAGTGTAGCCACCAAACATTTATCAGTCCTTTTCTATGAGTGAGCTTCGCTTTAAGGCATTGTTGCGGTATTTTACCTGGCTTCAGCCATTATGTTCGCTTGCCATTATTGTAAAGAACGCACTTATCATCACATCATAATATCATATCCCTTAATTTCTGTTCCTTCTGTAACGTTCCCCTCCCCCTTTTACTATATACAAAAGGTCATTTGATAACATATTAAAGGTGACGTGACCAGAAAAATAAATAGGTATATTAATCCTTCCCAAAGATTTTTCTTGAGGTTTTCTTATAGGCCAGAGTTTTTATGACATGATCGTCTTAGCTAGGACCCTTGTTAACGTTGTGTTTGTTTATTTTAGGTGCTTCTTGGAAGAATAAATATTCACTAGAGCAACCGAAAGCTGTTGGTAGTGCCTTATAATTATTTTAAGCTAAGAACCGCGTTCACGAATAAATGGCTTAAAAAGATTAAAACTATTAATTCGTGCCTATTCCTCTTGTATCGGGTTTATATTAATCAATTTCTTTAAATTAATCACAGTTTAGGCTCACGTTGAAATAATAACCATACTAGCCATATAAAGTCTTGCTTGAGCGCCACAAGACAGGCTGTATTGCTACTGTAGTCCTAGGGGATCATCATCATTACACCCCTTCACAAGTCCACTGCTGAACATAGGCCTCCCCCAAGGAATGCCAAAAATCACAGTCCTGAGCCACCTGCATCCATCGACTTCCTGCATGTCTTACCAGGTCGTCACTCCATCTAGTGGCCCTACGCCCTACACTTCGTTCACCGGTACGAGGCCGCCACTCGAGAACCTTTTTTCCCCATCGGTTGTCGGTTCTTCGAGCTATATGGCTGGCCCATTGCCTCTTCAGCTTATTAGTCGGATGGGCTATGTCATTTACTCTGATTCTACTGCGAATATCCTCATTTCTAAGTTTATCACGCAGAGAAACTTCGAGCACAGCCCTCTCCATAACTCGCTGAGCGATCTTCAGCTTTCTCATCCGAACAGCAATGAAGGACCACGTCGCAGTTCCACAGATCATCACTGTTAACACGTACAGGTTGTTCAATCTCGTTTTCAAGCTTTGAGGTATACTCGACGAGGAGATTTGCTGTAATTTCCCGAACGCTGCTCAGCCGAGTTAAATCCGTCGATTGACCTCTCGGTCGAAGTTGGAAGGAAGTTGGTTGGAAGTGGTTTACCTAGTCGGACTATTTGTCCCAGGTAAATATACTCGTCAACAACTTCGAGCTTAGTCTTCCCAACAACTACCGGCATAGTTGTGACATGGATGTTATACATGATCTTTGTTTTGTCCATCTTCATCTTAAGACCTATCCGTTGGGAGGCACTATTGAGGTTATTGAGCATAGTGCTTAAGTTCTGTAGCGATTCCGCCATCAAGACTATATCGTCGGCAAATCGAAGGTGAGTGATGTACTCGCTGTTGATGTAAATACCATATCCTTTCCAGACCAGAAAATTGAAAACGTCTTCCAATGCAGTGGTGAAGATTTTTGGGGATTTAACGTTACCCTGTCTTACAGCTCTCTGCTGTTAGAAAGGTTTCGTACTCTGGTTCTATACTCGGATAGCCATTGTAGCCATACTGTACTAACATTTCAGCACTTCGATATATCGACAATCAACTTGGTACCGCTGGAGGGACTGTAACACCGCCCAAATTTCGATGGAAACAAAGATATTCTCATATTCCACATACTTCAGACATAGTTTGAAATTGTACTCCTCGGACTTCTATTCAATTTGCCAAAGGGTATGTATGTGGTCTATGGTGACGATTGTGGAGACGATTTGTAATGACTCTCGAAAACAGCACGTAGACGCGGCTCAGAAGGGAAATCGGTCTGTAGTTCTTCAAGAGAGTGTTGTTACCTTTCTTGAAGAACAAGACCACCGCACTTCTGCTCCATGCCTCCGGAGTAGTGCCACCATGGAGGACAGAATTAAAGAGCCTCTGAAGGACTTAAAGTGCCGGTTTTCCAGCCGCTTTTAGAAGGTAATTTGTCCGCTGTAATTCCATCCTCGCCCGGGGACTTGCCGTTTTTAAGGTGCTGGGGAGCTGTTCTAATCTCGTTTAGACTGACGTCCGGAATATCTTCGGAATATTCTCAGATAAGACTCGCTCTTGGATCGTTATTCACACTTTCGTGTGGCTGCAACGATGACTTGTACAGCTGCCCATAGAACCTCTCAATCTCACTCATAATCTCAGGTGTCCCAAACCCGGACCACACCCGGTTTTCAGCTACGACAGAAGGCACTTTCTGGCAGAAAGATCTCTACTAGTTTTCACTCTCGCGATCACTGAGACATCACTGAACAGTTCCCGTCTAGTCATCATAATGAATTCAATTTCATTTTTGTCGAACCGTCGGGGTTCGCACAGGTCCACTTCCTGTCTGGTCGCTTTCAGAAGAAAGAGTTCATAATTAAAAGTCCCTCTTTTTCCATAAAGTCGGTCAGCTGCTAGCTCCTTGGGTTCCGTTGCCCTATTCCATATATCCCTACCATCAGCTCACCATTCTCTTATGTGCCTAGTTATACGTTGAAGTTTCCCATTAACACAGTATAGTGGTTTTTGAAGAAATGCATGACTCTAGAGATATCCTTATACATTTCATCCACCTCCTCATCTGGATGTACCGAGGTTGGTGCGTAAACTTGTATGATCTTCATCGAATATCGTTTGATGATTCTGAGTATACGATATGCAACTTTCATCGTCGACACACTCCTAATCTTTACAACGTTGTTAACGAGAGACTTGTGGGCGATAAATCCGACACCTCCATGGGACAGATGGTCTTCATCATGGTGATAGAACAAATTACATGATTGGAGGACTACCATGTCCTCCTTCTCTCTTCAGACCTCAGATAATCTTATAATATTCCAGCGCAGTTGGTCTATCTCTTCTGCCAGCTTTCAGATCTTCTCGTCAGTCTTCAGGTTGCGTGTGTTGTATGTTGCCAGGTCGAGTCGTCTTAGGTCGCAACTGAACCTCCACCGGAGATTCATAGCACCCCCTGCCCCGTCGTTACCATGGTCTCCAACGTAGCCTGGAATAGCGGGGCCACCAGGGCATTGGGGCCGTCTCTTCATAACTGTAATCATGGGGTGTATATTGCCATAGTTGCCACGTTTGGCGAGCGGGTTGTCAAACGCAGTTTTTTTGTTGTTTTGCTGTTATCAGAAAGTTGCTGCTGCCCATCTTCTGCCTCAGTTTTTCTCTGTCGACTCTTACGACACGCACGGGATGATATGGATTAGCGGGTATTCTTACCCACCACTACACGGGCCACTCGCGTTACCGCGTGGTATTTATTACCTTGTGATTTCTACCATTTAAATTAATAGCTTTCCAAGTGGCAACTATGGCAAATATTCTCCCTATGAGGCAATCTATGGGTGAGGTCTCAAGATGGTGCCTTTAAAAATTGATACTAGTAATAACAAATAAATAGTTATTATAATTTTTAAGTACCTAATTCCCTTTAGCATGACACTCTCACTAATTTAATATATGAAGTGAGGTAAAAATAAAACATAAAAGAACTGAACGGGGAACCAAGGTCACTGACATAACCATCCGTTTTTGCTAACTGTCACATCTGTCGCAAAAATGATAATCGTTGGAGTAGACCTATGGTAAGTAGTTATTATTTATAGTTATATTATTTTATACGTGGTAGAGCCATGCTGCAGCTATATGAATAGTATACATGTAGCACGAATGGGTCGGCTCGATCGGGGAAGGACCACGCTCTCACAGAATACCAGCGTAAAATAGCAGCATAACAATGCTGTGTTTCGTATGGTGAGTGTAGAGATTCGGAGACCCTTTTTACTGGAAACGAGGCATTCCATCTTATTCCTCACGAGTGACAACGCATCTATATTTTGATTCGTAATCGAGGATAGATGTAGATGTCTATGGGCCACACACAGTTAGGTTATTTGGACAAGTGTTGTAAATTATTAGGTATTGTGGTATGGCCCGCTAGCTGCGGGCCGTGCGAATTCGGCATTCGCGCGTACAGTGACCCTTAGTCAGCTGATTCTTATTCAGTAATTCCACTGCTGGTTTTATGTTTAAGTATTTTCATGATTTTTTTTATGAAATTATTGTTTCGTTTAGCTGTAATAACATGATAGAGAATGAATAAAGCTAATAAAACGTTGTGAAACGATGATTTTTTTTCATCAGGATCGATTTTATATTACACCCATCATCAAAAGTATAGAATAGAATAGAATAGAATAGAATAGAATAATTTTTTATTCAATATAGATCACATGTGTAATTCTTATTGAAAGTCATTTTTTACTTTACTATAGTTTGTATTTACTTTAGTATAGTTGGTACTGTCGTCTGTCTTCGTTTTCGGGAGCGTTCATAAACTACCCTGTATATTTTTAGAAACTAGTCAGTTTTTAAAATACATAGATTACACTTACTGATATTAGAAATAATTTAAAAAATATTTATATAAAAGAACCCTATTCTACTACATATATTCGATGTAAACTGTAACACTTATTAACACGGTAAAGCTAAACATTTATTTTTGTACATAGTTTAAACATTTCGAACTTTAAATCGTAGTGCATGTAAATCATATCGCATGAACTATCAATTACAACAAAACTCTAACAACTAAATTTTTCACTCAATGCAAAACTAATACTCAGAAAGGTGCCTTAAATATTTCCTTCAACATTTGTTAACATATTTGGGTACGTTAAGAAACAATGAAAGTACTCGCGGGTAATAAAAAGATTTAACTTTTGGTTTAAAACATTTCACTTTATACTTTTATTTTACACTTTAAGGGAACGTCAATGTCGTAAATAGGACAGCAACTTTCTATTACGATATTTAACATAAACGTAGAGGAGACCTCTTTGTGACGCGAGGCACATCATAGTGTTTCACCAATGTAATAACGCTCTCACTATTCGATGAATTTATGTCGACGGTAACGGGGACTTTATCTTAATTCTGATTTAGATACTGTTACACTTACTGATGTTAGAAATTATTCCAAAAGTATTTAAATAAAAGAACACTACCCAGTAACAAACCCTGCTTACTATCAAGACCCCAATTACATCATAACACCAAAGGTTGCAAACCAACAGCATCACTACCCATCTCAATGTAACACAGGGCATACTCTCAGCAACACGACCTTCCTTGCCTTTTTTTTTTATAGGATAAGGGTGACAAACGAGCACACAGTCCACCTGATGGTAAGTGGGTGCTGAGGCCCATAGACATCTACATCTATCCTCGTTTGCGAATCAAAATGCAGATGCGTTGTCACCCGTGAGGTCTAAGATGGAATGCCTCATTTCCAGTAAAGAGGGCCTCCGGCCACCTGCACTCACCAAGCGAAACGCAGAGGTAAACCTCTACTTCACGCTGGTATTCTGTGAGGTCGTGGTACCACCCCGGTTCGAGCCGGCCCATCCGTGTGACAGCAAAAGCTACCGCGTGGCTCTACCACTGTTTAATTACCTACACTACACTAGTATAATACCCCACCTGGCATAGTATCGACAGTGGGACTCTTAGAATTACAGACTGATCTTCTTAGTGGCTTGCACGATATTTTATACTGCTAAAACGAGTGGAAGATTAACGTTCTGTCTTCATTTGTTCGTAATTCCTTTTATTTTTTTGCCTTCATTCCGGACAATATTATATAGACATCTAAATTTATCCTCAATGAAGAATACAAATGCAGATGCATTGACACCCCTGAGGATTGAAATGGAATGTCTCGTTCTCAGTAAAAAGGAACTCCGTTTCTCTACACTCACCATACGAAACATAGCATCAGAGTCGACACATTTGTGCTATAACCATAATATAGCTGTAGCGTGGATCTATCATGTAAAATCTTTATGTTCTTCTTCTGAAAGCATAAGGGTCATATTTAACTAAGGAAATTATTAACTAAAAATTATTAATTAATAATTATTCAACTAAGGAAAATATTTTCGAATTTTCATTCGTAGTTTGCATGCTGAAACCAGAATTGTTGCATGATTAGGTGGTTGTTTTAAATAATTATGAGAACCTCTACGAACCTCTACCACAAATGTGTAAACTTTTTGTAAGATAACTCAATACATAGATAGAACAACTAAATTTTAAACGAACAGCGCAGTACTTTTCTTAGAAGTCGGTTTTCGTAGGTCATCTATCTCATACGCATCCCAGCATACACTTGGTTATTTCTCTTCATATTCATACTGTTATCTAAGTTTTGAAAATTTCAATATTTTTTTTGTGTTAAATAGTGTAAAGTAATGTTATTTTTATAATATCCTAAAGAATAATTATTATAACATTTTCCTCTAATGTACCTTGTTTTAATAAATTAACCATATTTTATAAATTACTAGCTGGCCAGGCAGACGTTGTTCTGCCCTTTTCGACGACCCTTCATATAAAACATCCTTAAATTCGTAATAAAAAATATTGAGTGTCACTTATCAGGATAAAAACTATGCTATCCCTCAAGTTGGTCCGAACTACACAGAGTGTGCAAAATTTCATTGAAATCAGTTCAGTAGTTTAGAGGTTTATCGCGGATAAACAACGTGACACGTAATTTTTATATATAAAGATTATCCATTATTAGTTATTGCGTAATGTACCCATAATATATAGTAATAAGTTTGCCTTGCCATAATTTACGTACAGTTTGATTAGTAACTATATTTTGCAAGTTCATCATTTTGCAAGGTGTTTAGTTGGCTGATAAATATAGCACTTTGTTTGCATTTAAGTGTCTTAAAGTAGACATCTAGAATCATTCCGTCTAGCTACTTCATCCCAAGCTACAAACGGGAAGTGTACAGCATGACCGCTAGTATTTTATTTTTCTCTTGTGTTCTCGGTTTTCTGGCACAGGTAAGTTTATAATAAAAACATACTCTTTTTTACACTAGCTCGTTAGTCCAGTGGTCAAAAACTCGACTGCTGACCCATATGATCCCGGCTTCGAATCCCTGGTTGAAAAATCAGTTATTGAGCTTTTCTGTAAATAAATTCTCAGTAGCAACTCGAAGTCAGTGAGTTGTCGGTGTTTGTCCTGCTTCAGATCTGAATGATTCAGGGGATAGAGAGTGCAATTGTACGAGTACTTACGCACACAATCGTACAGTATAATTCTGTCCTATGCAGATAGCTAGTCTCCGTTGAGACTGGCTGCCGTGACAGTAGTAATCCAGTCTATAGGGTCACCACTATCAGTTTTATAATCCGTATAAACATGACTAGATTTCCCTGTATAAATCGTTCATTTTTTATTTCAGAATATTTATGGACAATGCCTTCCGCGAAATACAAACAATTTTGACATCTACAGCCATGGCCTAGCTTACAATGATTGTCAGCTAGCTGTTGCTCCTACAACTGGTGCGCTGACTTTCGCCGACGGTGATGGTTTTACTGTAATCAGCAGCTGACCCATGGCTCTCTGTGGTGTATCCGCAGCATCCGATAATGAATATTTGGGCATTTTGTCGGTCACCGGTCAGCTGCCATTCTTAGGTACTGCAAACCTTGAAAGTGCAGTGCTTACTGTTGGCGCTGGTTCTGTAAAGTACGGCTGTGGCTATGGTGATATAGGCATTGTTAGTGAAGGCTTCGGTGGCGACACCGTCGGCCTAGGATATGGCAACGGTGTACTCATAGGAGAGAGTTCCAACGGTTGGTGCGGATGTAATTGAGGAACACTTATTTGAATTGTATTTGTTACTGCGAAACTATATTGCAAAAACTTTTTTATTTTTATTTTGTTACAATATTTTATGTACGTAGTTACGTGTTTACGTGGTGGCCATGCTGCAGCTATATTAATAGTATAGTTGTAGCACGAATGGGTCGGCTCGACCGGGAAAGGACCACGCTCTCACAGAATACCACTGTAAAAATAAATAGCAGCGTAACAATATTGTGTTTCGTATGGTGAGTGTAGAGAACCGGAGACCGTTTTTACTGGAAAAGAGGCATCCCATCTTAGTCCTCACGGGTGACAACGCATCTGTATTTTGATTCGCAAACGAGGATAAATGTAGATGTATATGGGCCACAGCAACCACTTACCATCAGGTGGACTGTGTGCTCTTTTGTCACGCTATCCTATAAAAAAAAACTTAAAATTATAAATAAATAACACATAAAATATAATTTCTTAGTATATCATCTTATTCATTTGTAATTATTTCCACCGCAGTTCTCTATTTTTGTAAACACTTTAAAAGATTTAATGTTCACTATTTTGGTCAACACTTTAAAAGAGATAATGTTTGCTGATAATCTCTAGTACGTGGCAGAAAGTCCAAATGATCTGAAAGAGCATAATAAGACTAATCTTGCCTCATTCGTTTGGATTGAATATTAGCGTCACTATAAGCGAAGTGATGGCAATAGGCCGCACAAATGAATTATGTACTAAAAGCAGTTAGAGAAATTTAAATACCTCGAGCATATATATAAGCATCATAACTTCTAAGGAAACTTTGATCCTGAAACAAGCAGTAGAATAAGTGCTGCTGCTTTCGGTGAATTACGGAAAAAGCTGTTTCCATCTCATGACCTTTCATTTATATGTACGAAAAACATATGTTGGTCATGTCGCGTGAGGAACACGGAAATTTAGAGTAGATCAAATGTTGGTACTGTAAAAGCTTATCTCAAACACTGTTAGTTGCGATGGTGTGGCTAATTCACTTGATTAGTTCTCGAGAATGCATTATGGGAGTGTAACGAAGCGCATCCCCTATTTTTAGCTCAAAGATGATAAGCAGAAAAGAGAGAAATATGAGAAGTTGCAAGATCGACCCCTCATTGGGAAACGATAGCTCAATATCGCATGTAGTTTGTTGTTTGGTGTTTGGTGCAATATTTACACTTATGAGGAAGATAGGAGGCAAACACTAGACCAAAAACGAGAGGAGCTTAAAACAGTTCGCCTTCAAACATCATTATTATATAATATTGTCAACGGTAAACAAGTTGAGCAACACGAAGGCACAGGAACGTAGCCTTTCTAAGCCATCACAAAAAAACTGATTCAATGGCCATCGTGGCAAAAATCGTCAAGAACTTATATTGCACAAGAAAAGTATTGCTGTTAACATTTTAAATGATTAATAACTTTTACCGTCCCGATACCGCTACCGTTACAGCCTATTAAAGACCACTGCTGAAGATAAGCCTCCCCCATATGTTGCCTCATAGGGGGGATATTAGCCGTATATTTGCTACGCTTGGCAAGCGGTTTGGTAAACGCAGATTTTTGTTTTTAGTCGTTACTAGGAAGACGCTGTTGTCATTTGTTTCCCTCGGCACGATCCTGAGGCATCTGCAATCATTGACTTCCTGCATGTCTTACTAGGTCGTCACTCCATCAATGGGGCCACCCCATACTTCGCCTACATTTTCGCCTAAATTTTCATATTGTAGCCTATAATATTCTCCCATTACATTTTCGTATATTGTCAGAAAACATGTTAGTTTTTATTAATGAATTTTGAAACTTTAGTTTGGTAAAAAATAACAAACTTTTTTGCTAAAAATTATCAAATCTTCAAATTAAAAACAAATTCATAAATGTGGACTAATTTAAATGCCATCATAATAACTTGAAAATATCAAAGGTTAAACCCGTTGAGAAATTCTCGAGACATGTTGACATTTTCAATTAAAAACTTTGGTTAAACTGTCATTTCGCTTAACTTTATCGTAATCAAAGTTTTCTGTATTTTGAAATTATTATATTATGTATATCTGTTGCAAAGCACTGGATTACGTCCGACCTGATAAGACATGTAGGAAATTCAATGGATGCAGGTATCGTTATTTGTAGATTGTATGATTGAATGTGTGATTGTATGACCACTAGTGGATGTCTGAAGACATGTAATCATGTTGATATAGATGATGTTGCAAAGCATTTACCATTGTTTAAACAGAAATAAAAAATCATATATAAACTCCCACGCCTCCCACCCAGATGGGTAGGTAGAGACCATGGAATTCCATTTGACACCATTCTCACACACCTCTTAATTTTGTACATCCATATATCTACATATCGAACGTTTTTAATATATATACTCATACAGACAGTTAAATATATTATTAGTATTAATCTACTTAAGCGACGGCTAGGTAACAGAGTGCATAAGCATTTGGCTACCGTAAGCCCGCGAGTTCGATTCCCGCACAGAACGAATATTTGTAAGGCCTACATATAATTGTTTCAGATTTGCATCACTGTGCAATATCCATGTGCAAGTTATATACGAGGGTGGATTGAAAAGTAGGTACTCGGCCTAACACAGATCCATTCAATTCTAAAAATCAAATCTACCCACATTATTTAGTTCAGTTCAGACTAGTTCATTGTGTGAAGTTCGAAACGTGTGCGATAATTAGTTGTGATTTTATAAATTTATTAACAAAGTAATCGGACATAATTTCCGCGAATGGAGCAAATCGAGCAGCGTGCCGTCATTAAGTACCTCCATAAGAAGGGGCCATCATCAAAAGCCATCCATGATGGCATGGTCAGTACATTAGGCGATTGTGTTCTGTCATATTCATCCGTCAAAAAATGGATAGCAGAATTTAAGCGTGGTAGAGAGAGTGTGAAAGATGAACCCCGCTCTGGAAGGCCTTCGACGTCAACTACTGACGAAAATATTAAAAAAGTACTTAATTTAATAATGGGAGACCGCAGATTAAAAATTAGAGAGATAGCCGAGATTATAGGCATCTCTTATGAATGAACTCAAAACATCATTGTCAACGAGTTGGGTTTCCACAAGGTGTCTGCGAGGTGGGTTCCGCGACTGCTTTCAGTTGAACAAAAAAGGACGCGATTGACTATTTCACGCGACTGTTTGGAGTTATTTGAAGCCGATGCAGATGATTTTTTGAATCGTTTTGTTACTATAGACGAAACATGGGTTCATTACTGTACACCGGAAACAAAACAACAATCAAAACAGTGGAGAAGACCTGGTTCACCACCCCCTAAAAAGGCTAAGTCGATTTTGTCGGCAAATAAGGTGATGGCTTCAGTATTCTGGGACTCGAAAGGTGTGATTATGATTGATTATCTTGAAAGGGGTCAGACTATAAACTCTGATTACTACTGCACCTTACTACGTCGTTTACGAGAGGAAATAAAAGAAAAACGTCGAGGAATGCTCAGAAGAAAAGTCCTGTTTCATCAAGACAACGCCCGTGTTAACACGTCAGTACAGTCAATGGCTGAAATTCACAACTGTGGCTTTGAACTGTTACCGCATCCGCCGTATTCACCTGATCTGGCACCATCAGACTTCTTTCTGTTCCCTAACCTAAAAAAGCACTTGGGAGGTCAAAGATTTTCGACAAACGAAGAGGTCAAAGCAGCTGTAGACGCATATTTTGACTCTAAGGAAGAATCATTTTTTTTCAACGGTTAGACCGAAATGCTTGGAAGGGGAGGTGGCAAAAGTGTATTGAACTTGATGGTGATTATGTAGAAAAATAAAAATATAACTGATATAGTATGTGTTCATTTTCTTGGTTAGGCCGAGTACTTTTCAATCCACCCTCGTACGTAATAATGCCTTCTACATGAGAAGTAACCTACATGAGCTTATTTCCGTAAATAAAATATCTGTGGAAATTATATTCCCCTTTTACTATTTTTCCTCGAAAGAGAATGAAAGTGGAACTAGATTGTGCAAAAACATTTTGGATTTTATTGAAGTGGCAAGAAAACACCACACGACCGTGTTATGTTTGCCCCCACACTGCATTCACAGACTTCACCCACTGATGGGACCTGCGAACAAGTATTATATTCGTGCAGTTGAGAAGTATCTTCGCAATAATCGAGGAAGACCAATAACTGCATTTTAATTCAGGAAGCTCTTTGGCGAAGCCTATAGCGTGGCAGCACAACAATCTATTGCAGTCAACGGTTTTCGTAAATGTGGAATAGAGCCAGTAGCTTGCCACGTCTTCGAAGATCATTATTTTTGGCTGCAGACACAACAGATGTGGCTCTTGGTGAGCCGGAAACACAACTAGAGGAGACCAACAAAGAAAATGAGACACCTGAAAGAGAAGACTTTCCATCAGTTCTGCAAGTTACCTTGGAGGAAACGCCAGCAGTAACGCCGCCAATGTTGGATGCACCAGCAAGCACATTAACGCCGCCAATGTTAGATCCACAACCAAGCACATCATTCGCAGTTACGCCTAAAGACTTGTATCCGATTCCCAAATCAATGCCTACAACAAAAAAATTAAACAGAAAGAGGGGTCGTACAGCAATCTTAACTAGCAGTCCATATAAAAAAGATTTGCAAGACGAAAAGAAACAACGGGAACAAAATAAAGCACCAATGAGGATATTTGAAACTGCCACTGTTCCAACAAAACCTGCTAAAAAAATTAAAACTAAAATTAAAAAACACGCCAAAACTGATGATGATATGGATGACGACCCTAAATGATTTTACTACGGGGAAGTTTAGTGTAAGTCAAAACATGAAGATGGCTGGATACAGTGTTCTATGTGTAAACGACGGGCTCATGAAGCATGCTCGGGTTTTAATAATAACTTTCTTTGCGAATTTTTTTCTTAAGAATATTTGTGTGTGTGATTAATGAACAATGAAAAATAATTAATAATTAAGAAGCTTTGAGTCTCTTTGTCGCATTTGATTATGTCCTGAGTCAAATTTAAATAAAATTTGCATTAATCTAAGAATAATTGCATTTTATTGAGACCATGTCACTTTACCCGTTTTGTGGGTTTATGTAGGCCACTTTACCCAACCTGGGTAGGTAAAGTGGTCAATTTCCCATTTCGGCTTTAAACTTAAAAATTCTATCAAATGTCTTGATATAAGTCAAAATATGAATGTGATGTCAAAACTAGATTAGTTTGACAGAATACATTAATAAAGTAACGTATTTTTTTTGATATTTGTCTAATAGTCAGTCATTTAATCGTTAGGGTGACCACTTTAACCGACCTTCCCCTATTTATAGAATAAGGGTGACAAACGAGAAAACAATCTACCTGATTTTTAGTTGAACCATAAACATCTAGATCTATCGTCGACTAAGAATCAAAGTGCAGAGGTATTCGATGATATTGGCTAAGATGGAATGCCTTGTTTCCTGGGAGCGTCATCCTACCACCGTCGTGGCGACCTATTTTTGCTGCACCTAGATATAGCTGCAGCGTGGCTTTACGACTTAAAGTTACACTATTGCATACTTAAATAGAAGTATAAAATTACTTAACCGTTGGACGAAGAAATTTGATTTTAAAATTATTAATAATTTGTATGTATTTATTTTATTTTATTGATATTTATGTATGTTTACAATTTTCATTTACAATTATATATTTATACCCCACAATAATAATAATATCCTCCAAACCGAATTTTGGTCACGGCGGCCAGTTTCAACGGAGACTAGCCATCGGCAAAGGATAGGATTTTAGTGTCCAAGTGTATACCCAAGCACATGTGCACTCTCTATTCCCTCACTCTCGTAGTCCGATGGGACAGTAAACTGACACGACTGGAGAGAGATCAGCCGCAGGACCAAAGGCTTTACGTGCTTTCCGGGGCACGGGGGTGAGACACCGCCAACTTCCTGACTCCGGTTAGCTATTGAAAATTTCTTGATGGAAAAACTCAATAACTGATTTTTTTGGCTCGACCCGTTTCGAACCTGAGTCCTCATGATCGCACTACTGCAATAAATGTTTTATGATTAATGACGCAGTCGATTTTTAAAATTATATTTATCTCCAGCAGTAAAATTTTATGAGCTTATGAAAAACAAATTATGGTGCTTAAAACAGATAGGTCAGAGTTCATTATCGTTTTGATGCGGATGGTCCCTTGTTATCTTATTATTTTGTTAATTTGAATATAAGAACATGTAATAATTATTTTGGAAAGGGAATTGCTGTTTTAGATTATTACCAAATTTCGCCATATTCGTTTCCTTCAGTAGTATTATTTGCGTCTATTGAATACAATTAGCAGTGTTAACAAACCGCTTTGTACGAAACACGTGTATGAATCTGTTCAATATTATGAGTAGGAGTATATCAAACGTATGTTAATCCATGTATCTAAAGTTTGGCCTTTGTGTTGCTTATCAAACGTTAATTAAATTTGATACATTTAAGACGTACTCGTATTTCAAACATCGGATGAATCGCTTTTCGTGTAATATCAAGTTTGCATCTGTGAAATTGTTATTTTTAGCCGACTTATAAACAAGGTGGAGGCTTACAAAGCATTTTGTACGTATTTTACGCGATATGTTCATTCTTCAACTATTGTGGACCGATTTTAATGATTCTTGTTTATTATATAGGTTACACGGGTGGTCTTTTAATTTATACAAATAAATAAAATTGAAGTGTCTGTTTGTATTGTCAAAATAACAGCTTTTTAGTAAAAGCTATCACATTCAGTATTTACGGTACTTATAACAAAAACGTATTTGTCTGTCTGTCTGTCTGTCTGTTTGTTCCAGCTAATATTCGAAATGGTTGGACCGATTTCGACGGGACTTTTACTGGCAGATGTTATAAGGAGTAACTTAGGCTACTTTTATTTTAGAAAAAGTATTATTATTTCGCATAAAAAATCCGTGAAATCCATTCCTAATCAATTTATAATATAATAACTTTTTTCAACGCGGAGGAAGTCGCGGGGGAGAGCTATTAAAAATAAAAACCGAGCGTTGTCCTTCTCTGGTCGAGCCGACCCGTTTATGCTACAACTATAATACCTGCAGCGTGGCTCTACCACGTACCTACCGGTACCTACCGGTAATAGTTAATATGTACCGGAGTACAGAAAATATATGTAGATAGTAAAGTAAAATATAGAGACTAAGTTATACCTTGCTTACATTTTTATCGTGTTAATAGAAAATGAAAATGAAAATGAAGAATTTCGGGGTAATAAGAAAGAATTTAACTTAAACGTTTATAAAGAATATATCTTAAGAAAGCAGCCTGAGAAAACTTCAATGCTGCGTGGGTTGATCACAATTGCTAGAATATAATACATGTTTGATTAAGCCTAGGACGACTTTATAACATGCTTATGATTTTTCTATATAACGCAGTAGAAACACCGAAGACAACTTATAACGAGATTTAAATTAGTACGAATGTAAAAATATTCTTTGACATCTGAATGATGATTGATTTTTGGAGCTAATTATATTAAATGAAAATATTTTGTTATCGCGTTTAATTTTAACTTTTTAATTCATAGACATATCAAAAAGATCTATAAAAGCCCGCGTTAACGAAAATTCAGCTGTTAACATCTTCGAGGTCCCCTAACATTACATTAGATTTGGTAGACCACAATTCCTCGCAGAAGAACACCGTCTACATAGAATGATTCGCAAGGCTATTTAAATTACGAAACATACTAATTTCAATAGAAAAGATGGATAAGTGCTACCATCAGATTGGGATCCTAAAATGAATAAAATTAAATCCAAACACAAGCATACCACCGCAAGACTTCAAGATACTGTCATCTCAATCTATGTAGATCGGACCAAAAATTAATATTCAAAAACTGAAGGTATCTGGGCTAACTATGACATCCGGACGTCAAATACTACAGTCCCATTCGTGACCGTGAATTGAAAAGTTAAAATTAAAGGCCATAAAATTCGTAAAATCAGTTTCATTTAATCTTAAGCATTCCTACTTAACATTGATGGTACATTGGTGAAATATTGGCATTATCATTAAAACTTTGAACACACCTTCCGGCGGGGGAGCTTGGTATACATTTGTGCATAGAGATGGCGTCGTTTACAACCGGCGAACTTGCCGACTTTTTTAGTCGAGCCTGCCCCGATATTTAGGCTGCGTTTATTGCACAGCACAACGCGCATCCCGCATCCTAGCTCTCGCCTCTGGCCGGCCCCTTTACCCGGCGTGACTGGTCCACCACCGATCGTCCGTTCGTGCGGATGGACGACACTATGTCGCCAAACACTAGATTCACGATCCCCGTGTCCATTGACACAATATAATAATAATAAATCATGTTATTTCCTTTTTACAGAAATATAAAATTAGACATAATTTTTGCACGCGTATCCCGTCCAAACGCGAAAACGAAGGCTTTACCCTTGTCCAGGGCAAATTAACGCAAGCGCGCAGCCCCAAAAACGGCAGCTGAGCCTAACTCGGCCCCCTTGTACTCCACCGTCACTACGGCAAAAAAGTCTGCCCCCGTGGCGCGTGTTCAACCCCCTAAGGTTGCTGCCAAGCCCGCAGCGAAAGGGTCCCCTGTTGAACTTAGGGAAATGCCGCCGCCAAACATCATCGTCCAAGAAAAATTCAAATGGAACAACCTATCAAACTGGTTGGACTCCAAAAAGATTTACTGCCCAAAGGTACAAATCGCCGGTCAGGGTCAGTCGTTAACTCGAAGGAGGAATTCCGCAGTGTGAATATCACCTGTACGCCCAACAGATAAGCTTCGACACTGACGCCACTTTCTCATAGTCGTCCGCGGGCTACCTAAGGCGCTCGAGACTGAATACATTCTTAAAGATCTTAAAGGTCAAAATCTCCCAGTCCGAGAGATGCAAAAAATGTACCATCAGACAAACAAAAAATGCTTTCTGGATTTGTGGCTTGTAAGTCTGGACCTGTGTACGGAAGGCAAGAATATTTTAAAGTTCAGCGCATCTGCAACCTAACGGGGATTGCATTTGAAACCCTCTGAAATAGGGGTCGTCGGCTGTTGGCCAGTGCCACCGATGCTAACTTTACGACCGAAGAAACTGTTATGCCAGGCCTAGGTGTGTCAAATGCCGAGGTGATCACGGCATCACTGACTGCTCCCGCACGCTGACGACGGTTGAACTTTCGAGCTGTCGATTGTCATGAAGACGGACACCCAGCGAATTATCGTGGGTGCTCCAAAGCGCCGCGAAGGAAGCAGGGCTGAGGTAAAAGCCGTCCCGGGCCAAGCCAGTGTATCTTGTTCTCGGCTGCCTGCCCCCTAACCGCACCATCTTCGGTGCCCACTTCCTCGCCTTAAATTGCCACAAAGCCCGTCCCCGTCACCGGGGTTTCCGAGAAAGGTGCAAGCCTTCCCACGCCTCCCGCGCCGGAACCCAACGCTTGGGTGAAACTCGGGTGGGTGTAGCCTCACGAACAGTGTCGTCTTCCGAGGCCCAAAACATAATCCAGTTCCACAAAGCTCGTCTTCCTTCACCTTCACCACTTGACTTTTGTCTAGTCTGCGGCTTTATCAGCAACATTAACGTTGCTGAATTACCCTCTTTGGCCCGCAAACTCCGCGGAGCCACCTCACCTCAGGACAATCTCAACGCTACGATTGAGCACATATTGAATTATTGACGCAATCTGCGCCTAATCACCTCTTCTAAGTATCAGAATGGCAGTACTACAGTTAAGTAAAACTAAGCCACGCTCTTTGACCGTCGCATTCTTCAACGCGAACAGCCTCAAAGACCAAAAAGACGAGATCGCGGTCGATGTAGACGTTATGTTAGTGCAAGAGACTATTTTGAAACTCAGTCATCGCCATCCTCAGATCGCAAACTACACCTTAGTTAGAAATGATAAGTTGACCAGCCCTGCAGGCGGCATCTTGATCTACTACAAAGATAGATGCATGCAAGCATGCGGCTCACCTGATGGTAAGTGACCATCAGGTGAGTCGCATGCTAATATTAAAAAAAAACGGCCGCACAGCTAGGCAAAAAGAGATTAGTATAAACAAATCATTGCAATCGCAAAAGGCGAAAGATTTAATAATAACAAGATAATAAAAAATTGCACTTCTAAACTTGCCTGCCAGGTGTGGCAACTATGGAAAATATAAATTAAGTGGAAAATGTTCAAAGTACATTTTCCAAAAGTAGACACCACACCGGCCGTAGGCACTTTTCTCCTGAACTGTACGGTACCCATTATCACCATTTGTTCTGTCAAGTAACTATGAAAGAATTCGAAAATAAGTCACATAAATTTTATTTTCGTCAGTAACTAATTTGTACCCACTGTAAATTTATTTAAAATACATAGCAGACCTCCATTGCAGTCGCAGCCACATTTCCCAAATATAGAGACGGTTCCAGCTGTCGGCGTTTCTCATCTGAATTGCACAGCGCCAAGTATCGATACCTGCCCGACGACCTTAATGATGCCTGTTACCGGCAGCTGTCCAGCGATATGTAAATCACTAGTACCGGCTCTACCGTAAGTTCCAACAGTTTCGACAGCATTCCAACCGTAAACGTTGCCTTGGTCATTCAAGATGTCGAAACCATTTCCACTCCTACAACCTCACTCATTTATACCTGTCCCGTATGTGTAACTATTGAAAAGTCATTGGCCATGTATATTCTAAAAATTAGAAAAGTTTTAACAAATATGGATTATATATTTCAAAAACTCAAATTACTTATTTCTAATTTCGGCTTTACCTTTACAATTCATGATGGAAAGCCACCAATAAACCAAAGACGGTGAAGGGAGACATCTCTATTGATTGTTTGCTTTTCTATTGAATGAGGAATTCGACTCAAAGTAAGAATATTTTACACTAAATTGCGAAAATATATGAGTTTTATTCTTAATTGGAGGCTATGTGAGGTTTAGTCACTCACGCAGTTTAAAATATCGTACATTAATTTTAGGTTTTTTTTTTAGTATGGGAGATGGAGCAAATGGGCATGCGACTTACTTGACTATATATATATATATATATATATATATATATATATATATATATATATATATATATATAACAACAATATACAGTGAACAATATACTATATATATATATATATATATATATATATATATATATATATATATATATAGTATATTGTTCACGTGACTATGTACAGGCGAAAATTATTTTCTTAAAGGTCCCTAAGTCGTATCTCTAGTCATACTCTGATGGTAGCCAATGTCACAAAGAAGTTGTGTGAAGAAGAAAACTTCTGGGAAATTGCACAGTGGTGGAACGCCAAACATCTAGATGATGTAGATGATATCGCTAATTCTACCGCGATGTGCGATGGTGGAATTAGTCAGCTGGAGTTATTCCGAACAATGAAATTCCGAGCACTCCCCGTTGTAAGTGCAAAGAATTCGGTCGTGGACGATTTGATGCGCTCTTCGCTGGATACGGTCAAATGGAAAGACCTAGCACTGGGGTGCACCGATCCAAAGATAAAAACAGTAGTAAAGTATGTTTTTATAGAATAAGTACCCCCAAATACACCTCGCCCAAAGCCTATTCACTCTTGCCTTGAAGACCTATATTATAAACGGATGGAAAGGCAGAATACAGATATTGTTTATTACTACTTAACTTTTAAATGGTTTACTGTTACTCTAAAAAAATGTCTCGCTGGGGCCATTATCTGTCAGTTACCACAAAGGTATTCCGATGTCACAAGAACTACATTTACTTTGTAGGCCGACAGAATGGTCACCTTTGTCAGTCTTTTAGCGGGAACATGCTGCCTGCTCAACTCCTGGCTAGTTGACACTTAGCTTTGTCGACTAGTAAGATATGCTTACTAGTATTAAGAGGCGAAGACGGATTCCGGACGGATGGAGCCGATCTGCCTGCATGACTTTGTACCTGTACACGGTGCGTTTGTAGGTACCTACAGCCGTTGCAACACAGGTCAAGGTTTAGTAAACTAAACGATCATCAGGATGGTTGATTTAATAGTAAAATGATAATATATACAGTAGCTATACGCACAGTATAAAACTGGCACGATTTTTGTAGATATAACCGTTCAAATGCATGCACCAACATCATGCAGGCAGACTGGCTCCATCCTATTCACATACGTGATCTACACGCTAATGTTACTAAAACAGCCATCCTAACAACATTTTAGTCGATTCGTTGTCGTCTCAGATAATATACGTTGAGATGAAGTGAACCATTCTCATGCCCCTCTTTCATACAAGTACGTCATGTTAATAAAACTGGGGTTTGTGTATAATTTGTGATTCCGCTCGCTTAATATTGAACAAAGCCGATGGAATTAAGGGATATAGAATTTAATATCAAGCATTAAAATGTCAAGGATTCTAAGCATGCGAAGCTCATAACCAATTTCGATACGCAATATCTTATGTTTTGACATGTATGTTACGTGATATCTTTTCAGTTGTCTACAGATTTTAATGATTCTTTTTTTTATTAAATATTATACACTTCAAGAGTAAATCCGTATAACTTTAGAGTAATATTCCAACTCAAAGGTTCGAAAAATAGTTTAAACGACATTTTTATGATATTCCACTCTAAACGATCACCATTTTTTTTAAAGCCGTCTTCAAAGAAGTAAAAAGAATAAAATAATTTCCACATAATAGCTACTGAAGTCGGGGCGTTTATTCTCCTGTATAACTTTAATTTTTACTTATTTTAAGCCAGTTCTTGACTACATTAGTTCTTGAATACATCTGTCGGAGGCGGTGATGAAGCTCGAGATTATTAATCGCATTATCTTAGCAAAGCGAAATTATTTTACATAACGCTAAAATTTTCTCCCTTTTTTTTTTATAGGATAAGGGTGAAAAACGAGCACACAGTCCACCTGATGGTAAGTGGTTGCTGCGGCCCATAGACATCTACATCTATCCTCTGTTACAGATCAAAATGCAGATGCGTTTTCACCCGTGAGGACTAGGATGGAATGCCTCATTTCCAGTAAAAAGGGCCTCCGACCACCTGCACTCACCAAGCGAAACGCAGAGGTAAACCTCTACTTCACGCTGGTATTCTGTGAGGTCGTGGTACCACCCCGGTTCGTGCCGGCCCATCCATGCGACAGCAAAAGCTGCCGCCTGGCTCTACCACTGTTAAAACTCTACTCTACTCCCTTATCGGGTATGAACTTTACATACATAATATGCATCAAAATAAACGTCCAAACCCGTAAAAATAATTATTTGTAGACCACACCAATACTTGTTCTATGCAGGATTAGAACCAGCAGCCCTTAGCGCTGCAACTCAGCGCTTAGTTACTAAATCAATCCATCTGCTAAGCGTGATGATTATGGCTAGTTATTCTTCACATGAGAGAAGCCCCCCAGTGAGCTATTTACAGGTCGATGGGTAGAAGAGCAAACACTTTTAGCAACTTTACTTTTTAGTAAGGTAATATAATGTATGAAGAAGATGATGAATCTGAAAGAAGCGAAAGAGGTATGTAAGGATCGTGACACTTGGCGATCTGTTCTCTCTGGCTACCCCGTCAGGGATTGTGCGTGACGATAAGTAAGTAAGTAATATAATGTGTTTAGGGTGTAGTGATGATGTAATAAGATCTACTAATTACATACCGTCCCGTGGGAATCGTAAGTGGAGACAGAGGGAAGCAAACCAGGAATTGGGCAGCAGTGTCTTCCTAAAAACAATTAAAAAATTAAAACGTACCGTTGCCAACCCGTTTTCCAAGTGTAGCAACTATGGCAAAGTGTGTGTGTGTGTGTGTTTTTGTGTGTGTGTGAGTGTGTGCGTGCGTGTGTTCGTGCGTGTGTGCGTGCGTGTGTGCGTGCGTGTGTAGGTGCGTGTGTGCGTGCGCGTGTGCGTGCGTGCGTGCGTGCAAGTGTGCGTGCGTGTGTGTGTGCGTGTGTGCGTGCGTGTGTGCGTTCGTGTGTGTTTGCGTATATGCGTGCGTGTGTGCGTGCGTGTGTGCGTGCGTGTGTGCGTGCGTGTGTGTGTGTGCGTGTGTACGTTCGTGTGTGCTTGCGTGTATGCGTACGTATGTGCGTGCGTGTGTGCGTGCGTGTGTGCGTGCGTGCGTGCGTGTGTGCGTGCGTGTATGCGTTCGTGTGTGCGTATGTGTGTTCGTGCGTGTGTGCGTGCGTGTGTGCGTGTGTGTGTGTGTGTGTGTGTGCGCGTGTGTGTGCGTGCGTGCGTGCGTTCGTGTGTGTGTGTGCGTGTGTGTGTGCGCGTGCGTGTGTATGTGCGTGTGTGTGCGTGCGTGTGTGTGTGCGTGTGTGTGTGTGTGTGTGCGTGTGTGTGTGCGTGTGTGTGCGTGCGTGCGTGCGTGATTGCGTGCGTGCCTGTGTGTGTGTGTGTGTATTTCAGCAATGGACTTTTGATAGAGCTATTTACATGTCGATAGGTAGAAGAGCAAACACTTTTAGCATCTTTACTTTTTAGTTAGATAATAGGGATTCTACCATAAGGACTATATCGTCGGTCATTGAGCATAGTGCTTAGGTCCTCCAGCGATTCTTCCATAAGGACTATATCGTCGGAAAATCGATGGTGAGTGATGTACCCGCCATTGATGTTAATACCGCATCCTATCCAGTCCAGAAGCTTGAAAACGTCTTCAAATGCGGCGGTGCAGTTTCGGGGATATAACGTCACCCTGTCTTACACCTCTCTGCAATTGGATAGGTTTTGTACTCTGGTTCTGTACTCGGATAGCCATCGTAGCCCTACTGTACAAGCACTTCAGCACTTCGATATACAGACAGTCAACTTGGCACCGCTGAACGAACTGCAGCACCGCCCAAATTTCGACGGAATCAGTCTTTCTCATAGTCCACATACGCAAGGCATAGTGGCAATTTGTAATCCTCGGACTTATGTACAATTTGCCGAAAGGTATGTATGTGGTCTATGGTGCTGTAGTGTATGTGCCTCCACCCTACTAGTACTTAAGTTTATTAATCAGTATAATTAAAGAATAAGTCTCAGCAACACGTCTTCTCTTTCATTAACACCTGCCGACATCACATGGCGACCCTGCCAGGCGGTGCGCTGCGACAATGCATGCGCACCGCCGGGGCCTACTACATAAAAAAAGAGATAAATAAAAATATTATAAGAAATTTAAATTAAATAATGAAATGAAATGACAGATAAAAGAAATATTATAACGGAATGGACGCAATACCGGATGTGACGAAAAATTAATAAATATGAATACAAGAAGAGGCCACAATAATAATTGACTGAAAATTTAAAAACTATAACGTATATGAAGTAATATAATATATTTATCTCTAATATAACTATGAAGGCAACTAAGAAATAATAATGGGAATAAAAAGTGATTTCTTAAATAATGACCAAAGACCAAAACTCAAGAACAGCAAATTAATTTAATAAGGAAAGGAGCAGTTGTACTTTAGCGAGCTTTGTCCAGTAAGATATGAAAATTAAACCGAAAAGGAAAAAGAAGATATAAGAGGTAACATCGCATCAGCGTAATTTTTAACATTTGATTTTAATAATTTTTTATTATGTTTTATATTAAATAAATAAGTAATGCATTAAATATTAAATGTATGGTATTTACAAGTAACTTGTATTTAACATTTTATAATATTTATAATATTTTAGTAGGTATTGTAAAAAAAAATACATTATATTAAGTTACATTTTACAATGACAAGATTCGTATTAAAGTAAATATATTTTTAAATTCAGCCCAATTTTTTTCCGTGATAAATTTTATTAAAATGTAAGTATACAATTTTGAAAAGGGCTTTATATAAAAAAAAATCGCTATTATTATAAGTCATAATTATTTTTGTTCTTTTCTAAAGGCATTAAAACCTTAAAGTAACTATATAAATAAATACATAACCTTAATAAATGACCTTAATGTTAATATAAACTGCTTAAAAATCAAAAATTGGAAATAAATTAATGTTTTGTTTAATATAAACTTAGTTGTATGTTCTTTTGCGATTACCAATTATTTTCTGTAGGTTATACGGTTTCTTAAATTTATAGCAATCCTAAATTTTTATAATTAAATGAATAACTAATGCTAATTCAATTATAATTATAATATTATAATTAATATTTTTCGATATAATTAAAAGTAATAGCGATGCGATGTAATTATACTATAAACTTCTGTGTCAGTTAGAAAATATTTAAAAGTATCATTTTAATGTGATAAGGAAAATAATAATTAAAAGAAGTTTTAATAATAATATTTCTTAACAAAGTTAAACACGGACATGAAAAGTTGACATATATTACCAATTTTTTTTGTACAATATTAAAAAGTATATATTTAAAAGGCGTGAGGAATGAGAGAAGGAATGTTCAAATGTGTGGATACGAATGATGGAATTGCAAAGTTTCGTCAATATTGGACTGATCACCCAAATATTTGATGATGCTTAAAATCCTGGTATTGAAACCATTATGAGCGAGAATTATGAAAGTTAGTAATGGAAATGGAGTATGAAAGTATATAAAAGTTACCAATACAGTCAAGTAGATAACAGCAGGTACTATAAAGATAAAGAAAGAAATAAAAATTTACGAAGAGAATCAAAATAAAATAAAAGATGACCTTGATAAATAAATCATGGAGAGATACGGGAACGTCCGTCACTGGTAAAGCATATAGTCCTCGAGCAGGGAATGTTTCTATGATTGGATGATAAAATCGGAAGTAACGGGTACTAGGGAACAATACCTTCAGTACAAACGAGATGTGAACGAGTTTACTCATATTAGTACTGTTGGGGACCAGAGAAGTCTTAAATTTGTTACCCTTAATAATGGTACATAGAGGTCACAGCCTTCATTGGATCAAAGTGTGAACTTAGTTTTCCTCCGTGACAATTGTTGGAGTCCTTTTAAAATGACTTAAAAGTTGACCTCAAGGTTGTGCGCACAACCCAAGGTACAGTTTTACCTTGATATAATATGATAAAAAAAACCAATACCAAGTACCAATAAAATGAAATGAATGTTATGAAAAAGTAATATAATACTCAAGTGTAGTGTATGCAAATACACTAACTTGTCTCGAGCGCATACGTCACAAGGTGCGGGTAACGAAAGGGCAGGCTCTGCTCTCGGTCGGACAGCCGGCCCGGTGACACGTGTGGTGGTGTGTTGGCGAGCCAAGATAAGTTAATAAACAGCAAACAATACATGTGGCGACGAGGAAAACAGTAAGTACTTTTGTTGAAATAAAAAGGAAAATAAAAATAAGTCTCTGGAAAGATTTATTATCAGTAACTTATTAATATTTTTAATAATTATGACCAGAAGTTTTGTATACAATACATAATTATAAGATGGTTTAAGATGTAATTTTGTGACATTACTGTATTATTTACATTGTACTGTAGTTTACATGATAATTACATTAAATGTTTGAACCTTGTTGATGTATTCATATGGGGGGGTAAAAGGTTAATTAAAGTACTTAATTTTATTTTTGTACCTTATATAGTATTCTGGTACTCAAGTGAAGTGAGATGAGCTTAGAGGTTATGCTAATATTCAGACGACCCTATAAGATTACCAAGGAATCTAATATTAACAAACGATATTGAACGCATTTTAGACTGTGTATGTGATTAGAGATTAACTAACCGGATGGATGTTTGAAAAATAAAGGCATATTCGCACTACAAATACATATAATTGCATATTACCGATCTTAAAATTAAATGTATATAAATTATACATAATATCTATATTTATTTAAATTTTTATATTATGCAATCGTAATATGATAACTTAATTTCAAATTGAGTCGAGTGTAAATACCTAGAAAAATATTTGTGCCTAGATTATTATATTGAGCAGTAAGGTCACCCACCCATACGTATTGTGCGGTGCCGGGTTCGATTCTCCGTCGGATCGATTTTGACAAATGTTTAACAAATTAAATTTATGATGTTTAACAAATGCTTTCATGGATCCAATCCATGATAGGCGTGTTATATAAACTTCAACTACAATTATTTTGTTAAAAATGGTAAACAATATTACAGCAGGTAACACCTGGCCATTAAATTGGCATAAATCAAACCAATACTTATAAAATAATAGCAGCGTAGCTGGTCATTAAATTGACATTGATTACAATATTTAGCAGCATAGCTGGTCATTAAATTGACACTGATCATAATATATTAGCAGCATAGCTGGTCATTTAATTGGCACTGATCACAATATATTAGCAGCATAGCTGGTCATTAAATTGACACTGATCACAATATATTAGCAGCATAGCTGGTCATTAAATTGATACTGATCACAATATATTAGCAGCATAGCTGGTCATTTAATTGGCACTGATCACAATATATTAGCAGCATAGCTGGTCATTTAATTGACATTGTAGTGGTGTATTCTAACAGAATACCCCTATGGATAAGTACAAGCAAAGTGCTTGAATTTTGAATCGTTTGGTTTCAGGTAGTCCCAGTAGTAAATAATTTAGTATATCGAAATTTCAACATGTCGCAACTCATACTGGAGAAATTTGATTGTGATGGGGAACCTACATCTGTAGGTACTAGATGGGAGCGCTGGAAACGTGCACTCTTTATTTACCTTGAGGCATCTGGTATAGAGAAGAGTGAGAAAAAGCGAGCATGTTTGTTACATTTTGGCGGACTTGAATTGCAAGAAATCTTTTATAATATCCCTGACGCCGCTGTAATACCCGCTGAAGGAGTTGATGTTTTTCATATAGCTATAGAAAAACTGGATGCATTCTTTGCACCAAAACAGAGTAAGGTGTATGAACGCCATCTATTCCGATTGATTAAACAAGAACAAAATGAAAAATTCGATAAATTCTTAATACGATTAAGACAACAAGCAAATAAATGTGAATTTAAAGATAAGGATGATCAAATCATTGACCAAATAACAGATAAATGTTCCTCTAGAGAACTTAGAAAGAAAATACTACAAACAGGAGATTCAATAACTTTAAGCAATATAGTGGTAGAAGCAAATGTTCTGGAAGCAGTTAATCGACAGATGGAAGAATTTGGAAGTAGTGGAGTAAATCAAGACATCAATAAAGTGGATGTAAGTCAGAAAGAGGGAGCCAACAACAAAAAGCAAACAATTGAATGCGGTAGGTGTGGGAGTTCAAGACATGCTTCCCACGATAACAAGTGCCCAGCGAAAGATAAAGACTGTTTGAAATGTGGATTAAGAGGACATTTTAGACAATATTGTAAAACAAGACAACCATTGAAAAGGAAACACCAAGCAAGTAAAAACAACAATAATGACAATTACCGAAAAAAATATAACACGAATCATCAAAGAGAAGGTGCTTATCAAGTGGATCAAAAAGAAAAAGATGATATACATTACGTTTTTCGGATCGATGAGGATAGCGAGTTGGAATGCAACATTGGTGGAGCAAAAGTCAAAATGCTTGTAGATTCTGGGTGTAAATGTAATTTGATTACAGGTCAAACATGGCAAAAAATGAAATACGATAAAGTACTGGTACGTAAACAAAATCAAAATCCTAATAAAACTTTTTTCGGGTACGGAAGTATCAAACCACTACATGTGATAGGATCTTTCGAGGCAAATTTAGAAATAGAAGACAGATCGGAAATCGCTACTTTTTACATTATTGCTGACGGCACAAGGAATTTACTGGGTAAAGATACAGCTATTTCTATGAGTGTACTAAAAATTAGATTACCAGTAAACCAAATGGAAACAATAACATCGTTCCCGAGGTTTAAATACGTGTTAATCGAAATTCCGATAGATAACAAAGTTCAACCAGTTTCTCAACCCTATAGGAGAATTCCTATACCACTAGAAGAAAAAATAAATAATAAAATAGAAGAACTAATTGAAAGAGATATTATTGAAGAAGTTCAGAGCTCTTCAAAGTGGGTCTCTCCAATAGTCCCTGTATTAAAAGACAATGGAGAGGTCCGTCTCTGTGTAGATATGAGACGAGCAAATATGGCTATCCTAAGAGAAAACCACCCATTACCAACTATGGACAAGTTATTGCCTAAAATAAAAAATGCAAGATTTTTCAGCAAGCTTGATATTAAAGATGCATTTCACCAGATTGAGATACATCCAGAGTCCAGGTATATTACCACTTTTATTACCAGCAAAGGTCTTTTCAGGTATAAGCGGTTAATGTTTGGAATTACATGTGCTCCCGAAATATTTCAGAAAACTTTAGAACGTATATTACTAGGATGTGAGGGACAAATCAATTTCATAGATGACATATTAGTTTATGGAAAAGATGCACAAGAGCATGATCGAAGATTAAAAAGTGTGTTAAAAACTTTACAGGAAAACAATGTGGTCCTAAAGAAAGACAAATGTCAGTTTAAAGTAAGAAAAGTGCAGTTTCTAGGACATGAACTATCAGACGAAGGTATCAAGCCATTAGCAAAATACGTATCAACTATCCAAGAATTTCGATCTCCTACGAATATAGGTGAACTTCAGAGTTTTTTGGGACTAATAAACTTCATTGGGAAATGGATACCGAATTTAGCAACTGTAACGGAACCGCTAAAAGAATTATTAAGAAATAAGCAGGGGAAAGTATCAGAGTTAAAAGAACTATGGGGAATAAGGCAGGAGACCGCCTTTAACAAACTAAAAACTGCACTTTCTACAATTTCTACTCTAGGATATTACGACGTTAAGGATCGCACTATGGTTATAGCAGATGCAAGCCCAGTAGGGTTAGGGGGCGTATTGGTTCAAATAGACAGTAAAGGACCACGAATCATCGCTTATGGTCATAAGACGTTAACCACTTGCGAAAGGCGATACTGCCAAACAGAAAAAGAGGCTTTAGCTCTTGTTTGGGCAGTAGAACATTTCAATATCTTTCTGTACGGCAAGGAGTTTGAGTTGGTTACGGATCACAAACCACTTGAGATCATATTTGGACCCAAGTCCAAACCATGTGCTAGAATTGAGAGGTGGATATTACGTCTTCAAGCTTACAAGTTTAAAGTCATTTACAAACCCGGGAAAGACAACATCGCAGACTGTTTATCAAGACTGTGCAAATTGGAAAACTTGTCAAGGGATATACCGGAATCTGACATACACCAAATTGTAGATGGTACAAGACCTGTAGCTGTTACATTGAAGGATATTATAGAGTATTCAAAAGAAGATCAAGAAATACTAAAGGTGAGAGAAGGCTTGTACAATAATAAATGGGATGAAGGTGTAAGAAAGTACAAAATTTTTCAAAATGAGCTATGTTTTTATGAGGGAATTTTATTAAGAGGGTCCAAGATAGTAATCCCTAAGAAACTACGCAACCAGGTTCTAACAGCAGCTCATGAAGGACATCCTGGGATAGTATTAATGAAGGCCAGGCTAAGAACCAAAGTATGGTAGCCAAGGTACGATAAGGACGCTGAGAACTTGGTGAAGTCTTGTAAAGGCTGCACCCTTGTGTCGGCACCAAATCCTCCGAATCCCCTAAAACGAAGAGAATTACCTTATGAGCCGTGGGTGGACATAGCTATCGACCTGATGGATCCTCTACCAAGCGGTGATTATATATTAGTTGTTGTGGACTACTTCAGTCGGTATAAAGAAGTGAAGATATGTCGCAAGGTCACCAGTGCAGAGATCATACAAAATCTCAAGGAAATTTTCAGTCGACTGGGTAACCCGATGACAATAACTGCTGATAATGGAAGGCAGTTCTGCAGTGAAGAATTCAAATCATTCTGCACGGAAAGAAATATTATTTTGCATAATACAATACCCTACTGGCCTCAGCAAAATGGGGAAGTTGAGCGTCAGAATCGCGACATTTTAAAACGCCTTAAAATATGTCAAGTCGAGAAAAACAACTGGCAGGAGGGTTTATTGGATTATATGACTATGTACAATAGTACACCTCATAATGTGACCGGAAAAACCCCAGCAGAACTATTCTTTAAAAGACAGTTCCGTGATAAAATTCCCATGGCTACAGATATTACTCATGAACTCGAAGACTCTGAGGTCAGGGACAGGGATCATGAAAAGAAAGAAGCGGGAAAGGAATATACAGATAAGAGGAGCAAGGCCAAAGAGTGTGATTTAGTACCAGGAGATAAGGTATACACCAAAAACTTTAATAAGAATAATAAATTAAGCTTAAATTACGATCCAGTTCCTCACACGGTGCATCGGAGTGTAGGTGGGGATGTGGATGTTCGTAACGACGAAACGGGACAAGTCTATAGAAGGAATATAGTACACTTAAAGAAAGTTGAAGGAAGATGGGCAGTTCTTGGTGATCAGAATAAGAAAGTAAATATTGAAGAGAATGACGAAAGACTAGAAAGTGATGTAGAGGAAAGTATAGATTAGGATTGTACAAATAAATGATAGTTAAAATGATTAAGATGCTGTTAAAGAAAACAACTTACAAAATATTAATAATTCTTTAATTTAATAGGACTATGTTTACGATGAGTGATTTTCAATAAATTAAACAGTGAAAGTTAAAAAAGATTTTTATTAAAAATAACTTTATAAACAACCAGACATACTTCGAAAAAATAGTAAATTAAAACAAGGAAGGGATGTAGTGTATGCAAATACACTAACTTGTCTCGAGCGCATACGTCACAAGGTGCGGGTAACGAAAGGGCAGGCTCTGCTCTCGGTCGGACAGCCGGCCCGGTGACACGTGTGGTGGTGTGTTGGCGAGCCAAGATAAGTTAATAAACAGCAAACAATACATGTTAATAAACAGCAAACAATACACTCAAGTAAATGGGGGGCCCATATTTATAAAGTACCCGCGTGATAAATATCACGAAATAAAATATGAATGAAGTGAATTAATACTCCGATTCCCGGTATCTAATTAATAAATTTTTAACAGTGGTAGAGCCATGCGGCAGCTTTTGCTGTCGCACGGATGGGCCGGCTCAAACCGGGGTGGTACCACGACCTCACAGAATACCAGCGTGAAGTAGAGGTTTACCTCTGCGTTTCGCTCGGTGAGTGCAGGTGGCCGGAGGCCCTTTTTACTGGAAATGAGGCATTCCATCTTAGTCCTCACGGGTGACAACGCATCTGCATTTTGATTCGCAAACGAGGATAGATGTAGATGTCTATGGGCCGCAGTAACCACTTATCATCAGGTGGACTGTGTGCTTGTTTGTCACCCTTATCCTATAAAAAAAAATATTAAGAAGAGAAAATACTAAAAGAAATAAAGTTAGCTAAAGGTCAAAAATATAAGAAAGAAATAAAGTACGTACAACAATTATGAAATAAAAATAGGCCTGACAATCAAAAAGGAATGTAATAAGGTGTGTTAGTATGAAAATAATTAAGATGCGGGGACATGAGAACAATTAAAATGAGGTAATCACCGCCTAAAGCAAAAAACAACCACACTAAAAAAAAATATGATAAATATGTTTTCGCTTAGATATATTATATACGAATTTGCAAAACTTTTTCATATTTTCAATAACTCTACCCTAAATTTCTCTTTTATGTTTTTTTTTTGTTAATGTAAAATTTGTACAATTTTAAACAAAATTTTGTATATTAGTTACTAAAAACAAGTCCAAAATGTATTTTACTCTATTATTATAAGTTTCATAACACAATAGTATTTTTATTATGGACAACGAATCATAAAATTATGTTTATCTGCTTTAAAAAAAATTGTCTCTTTTAATGTTAATAAATATTTTGTTTAAACAAATTTAGGGGTGTAATAGTGTATATTTTAAAGTTCTGTCTCAATTAAGGTAAACATATTCCATAAAAGTCATAAAATAAAAAAGTAGTCATGTGTTTTCGACTATTATAAATAACTTAAATAATGAATACTCAATAATGTATGTTAACCTATTATCACAATGAAATGTAACTACATAAACTGTGTAAATTAAGAGAAAATGTATTGTATTATTATATTATATTTATATTATATATATATATATATATATATATATATATATATATATATATATATATATATATATATATATATATATATATATATATATATTGTGTGTGTATGAGAAAATGTCTATTAGGACAGGTAAATTATTTTATTCACGGTATCATTTTATTGTATTGTTGAAAGTAGGTACCATCATACGATGTAATCTCAAACGTTTCCATATACGTGTACTTTGGAATTTAAAACAAAGGTGTCATAAATCGCTTACGCAGATGGGATCACAATACATGTATTTTGATCTGTCTGTTGTTATGTTAACAAAATTGATTAGGTACGTTGCTTTGCATTGACTTCTTTGTTCGGGATATCTAAATACGAAATGTAATCAATTATTTTCGGTATAATATTGATTGAACTTTCAAATCATAAACTTTTATCTATTACAATTTATTATTTTCTGAGAAAATAGTAGTGATGCCAACTTAGTTGTATGGATTATGAAAATAATTACTTGATTTAATACGATTATGAAACTCATTATACTATATTTGCGATTAATTAATTTAATTTTTTTTGTGTCCAGAACATTGTGAGCCTCAATCCCTGACTGACAACGATATATCTAAATATTATACGAGATTATATGATATAAATTTGTAATGCCTGTAAATAGTAAAAAAGAATATATTTTATATTTATTATATTGACTAATTGAGTAAATTGAAATATTAACTTATTTCAGCAATGAAAAAATGTTGGAATGTTAATAGGTAAAGCACAAGATCTGGTAGATAATTAGTTATTTCAGTGATAGTGGGGTGCACAAACGAGTATGATGGAAATGCTAAAAAGTCAATGAGAACTTTTCGTAGACATCAGGGTTTTAGAAAGGATAAAAAGTATATATTATATAATATGATGTCAAGTTAATGAGGGCTAATAATCTTCCACTCACCAGATGTCGCTACTAGCGACTGAGGTAAAGTTTTTTGTTACACAGTGTCGTTTAATTGAGAAATTAGTTTTAAATAATAGTTTATTATTATCTAGAGTATTATATTAATACACAACACAATGCGTCAGTGGTTTGATTTTTAATTTTTTGCACATTATAACTCTTTTTTTCTAAAAGTCGTCTTTTAGTTATATTTATAGTTTGGTTTATTCATTTCTAATGTAATTAATATAAAATATAACTAATAATACAGAAAGAAACCTTAAAGATTACATTTTCCTAAGAAATTATCGTCCCCGCTATGAAATCTGTCAAATATTTTACCTCACTCGAAAGTGGCGCCGCCCTGGTGGCAGAAAAAGTCGTGGATGCCCTCATTGCAAAACGCATTATTATTGTTGCCCACCTATATACCTACTTGATCATGTTAACATGTTGTTGTAACGTTGGTTAGTACCAAAAATACGACAGGTTTTAATGACGTGCGAAATAAAATCGCATGCGTATCCTGGATTGACTCAATAGTATTATGTATAACCTGACCTGATCATGATCATGGGATTATAATCTTTTTTTAAATTATTTTATATTTCATTTAACTGTTTTATTTTACTCAATTTAGAAATTATATAAATTTAATGGCTAAGTAACATTGTATTTTATTTTAATCTTCAATATTAAATTTATTTTTATGTAATAAGATTCAGGGTTCATGTCATATTATAATTAAATATTTCAATTCACAATGTAATTAACATGTAACCATAAATCATTTTTTATTATTATATCTATCAAGAAAAAAAATATGTCAAAAAAAAGTAAATAGAGAAAATTTCTTTTTTTTTTTCTTAAATATCGGGGGAGGTGTAGTGTATGTGCCTCCACCCTACTAGTACTTAAGTTTATTAATCAGTATAATTAAAGAATAAGTCTCAGCAACACGTCTTCTCTTTCATTAACACCTGCCGACATCACAGTGCTAAAGCTTTTTCGGAAACCGGCTTGTTCGGAAAGCTGGAAGTCGTCAAGTCTGTGTCACCCGTGTAGTGGCGGGTAAGAATGCACACTACCTCATACCTTCCCGTGGGTGTTGTAGGCGAAGCGACAGAGGGAAACTGAGGCAGAGGATGGGCAGCATCATCTTTCTGATAACAGCAAAACAACAATAAAAACTACGGTTGCCAACCGGTCGCCAAGCTTGACAACTATGGCAATATACCCTCCATGAGTAATGACATTAATAAACGGCCCCAGTCCCCGGTAACCCCGCTATTCCTGGCTACGGTGGCGACCATGGCGGGGCAAGGGGTGTTATGAATCTCCGGTGGAGGTTCTGTTGCCACCTACGACGACTCGACCTGGCAACTTATAATGCACGCACCCTGAGGACTGACGAGAAGATCCTGGAGCTGGAAGAAGAGATAGACAAGTTGCGCTGAAATATCATAGGATTATCCGAGGTCGGAAGAGAGGGGGAGAACACGGTAATCCTCAAATCCGGCAACTTGTTCTATCACCGGGAGGGCGATCATCTGTCCTAAGGAGGTGTTGGATTTATCGTCCACAAGTCTCTCGTTAACACCGTTGTAAATATTGGGTGTGTCGACGAGGGTTGCGTACCTTATACTCAGAATCACCAAACGGTATTCGCTGAAGGTCATACAGGTTTACGAACCAACCTCGGCACACTCCGATGAGGAGGCGGACAAAATGTATGAGGATATCTCTAGAGCCATGTATTCCTCCAAAACCCACTATACGGTGTTAATGGGAGTCTTCAACGCGAAACTAGACACAAGAGAGAACGGTGAGCTGAAAGTAGGGAAATTCGCAATAGGGCAACGGAACCGAAGGGGCCAGCAGCTGGCCGACTTCATGGAGATAGTGGGACTCTTTATGATGAACGCTTTCTTCCAGAAGCGGCCCCATAGGAAGTGGACCTGGTCAAGCCCCGACCGTTCGACAAAAAATGAGATTGACTTCATTATGACGAGCAGACGACAACTGTTCAGTGATGTCTCAGTGGCCGCGAGGGTGAAAACCAGCAGCGATTACAGAATGGTGAGAGGCACACTGAACCTAAACGTTAAGTTGGAGAGGTCACGTCTAAAGAAGTCAACACTCCGTCCCCCTCGTGCTCTAATCCAAAGCCAGAAAACCTTTCAGCTCGATGCTGTCCAGCGATGGGCAGCAGTATTAAAGGTGCAGGTTCTTTGGCACTACGAAAACCGCGAAGGATTAATTAACTGTCTGACAAACGTGACGATGAAAACTTATTCCTTTCTATAACGGGATAGGTCAATATCTAGCGCTGGACTCGTGCGGATTGATGAGAAAAGAAGCTATAAGCAATGTAAGTTTGAATTACAGCTACGATGGACTTTTAGGTGAATATACGAGTAGATTATTTTGAGTCAGGCATATTATACTTACTATTTTACATATTATCATTGATATGATTGGACTAACGATTATTTGTATTTATGTTCGGAAGCTACGAGGTAGAAGGTAGGGAGGAGGTAGAGAGGTAGTTTTTATCTGATTTTTAATCCATACATCAAACTGACGTGATGTCATCTACACAGTTCGGTCAGTTAAATGGTGATAATATATGAGAAATATAGTTTACGAAATAAAACCATACTAGAGTAACCGTGCTCAAATGATTTTAACGCCCGCCACGTCGAATGTCTCGGTTCAAGTTCAACCGATCATGCGGAGAGATCTATTTGTTACTTCGCCTACGCGGATTGCAGAAATGAAGTATCATGCACCTTCCCTGTTAGACCTTCTGCTGACCTCTCATCCGGACGGATATCAGGTTTTTGTCCGGAGTGTGGTGCCACTCACACTAAAATCGCGATTGCATTCTACAGGCTGCAGCCGTGTTTGGCAATATAGGTCGGCTGATTGGGATAGGATGTGGTCTTTTCTTGCATCCTACTCTTGGGGGCGGGTTTGCTTCTCGCCGGAATATCACAGTGCTTTTGCTGATTCTGTTGCTGATAAGATACTTCAGGGTATGGAACTTTTATTTCATCCTCTGTGGTGCCCATCGGAGGCAGTTCCCAGCCATGGTTTGTTTGCTCCTGTAAAATAGCATCTCGATATAAGCAGGAGTGCTACCGGGCATGGGCTGACGCATCAACGTCTCGGGATGTTAACACTAGCGCTCTTAAAAAGAAGTATAATTCCGCCTCCAGGTCCTTTAAAAGAGTCATTGCCAAGGCACGGTTTGAGCACATTGACATAATTGGCGAGAAGCTAGTTCACCTTCCTTCGGGAACACGTGAATTGTGGTCTCTGGCCAAGGCTGTCCAAGGGAAGTTCTGTCAGCCATCTCTACCATTTCTGCACAGAGATTACGACTCACTGGCCTATGCCACAAAGAAGAAAACTGATTTGTTTAGCATGGAGCATCAAGGTCGTAATAGGCGGTGCATGCTCTGATTACAAGCCTACTAACGCTGGTGTTCCAGAAAGCTACATGCTATCACCAACGCTGTTTCTTTTGCATATCAATGACATGTTGCAAACTGGTAACATTCATTGCTATTCAGACGACAGCACTGGTGAAGCCTTATACACCGGCCTTGCCAATATTTCTCGGGAGAACGTCGCGGAGTACTGGGACAAACTTGTGTCTAAAGTCGAGTCTTTGCTGAACAAAGTCTCGGATTGGGGACGACTAAATCTAGTCTAGTTCAATCCCCAGAAGACATAATTTACCGCTAAAAAGAAATACATTGTCGTATCTTCTCAGTTTCAAAGTACTCCCCTTTTCGCCTCAGCTAGAATCGGAATCCTCGACGTCGACATATCGAATAGTGTGATGTTTCGTGGTACACTTCGAAGGCAAGGCCAAATTGGCCTCTAAAACGCTTTTCGTGCAGCAGAACGGGACAGTATTTCATGCCGGCACACCACCTGCAACTTTACAACGCGCAGGTTCGGCCTCACATGGAATACTGCTCCCATCTCTGGGTAGGGGCTTCCCAGTGCCAGCTACTTTCACTTGATCGCATCAAGCGCAGAGCGTCTCGAATCATAGTCGTAGTCATAGTCATAGTCATTTATTCCAAAAACATTATACATTGTGTGGGAAAACTTAATTATAACATAAAATATTAAATGTAATTAATTAACATTAATCGTGTTTGGAAGATGTAAAGTCTGCGCGCGAAACGATTCGTAATGGCTCTCGAAAACAGCACGTAGAGGCTGCTCAGAAGGGAAATTGGTCTGTAGTTCTTCAAGAGAGCATTGTCACATTTCTTGAAGAACAATACCACCGCACTTCTGCTCTCCTCTGAAGAAGCCTCTGAAGGACTTCAAGTACCGGTTTTCCACCCACTTTCAGAAGCTCCGCTGTAATTCCATAGAACAGCTGCCCATAGAACCTCTCAATCTCACTCAAATTCTCAAGTGTCCCAGAAACGACGCTGCCACACTCGGTCTTCAACTTCGACAGTTGGCTCTTTCTGACATATTGATATCTAGCAAAGACTTTGAAGCCCTGGTTCCGCCCGATCGCTTTTTCAATACGAGCTATATTGAAGTTGCGCAAGTCCCGCCGCATGCATTTGGAAATCTGTCTGTTCAGTTGCCTGAATGCTGTCAAATGTACTGAAAACTGCAGCTTCACATCCAGTCTAACAGCCATGAGATTAAGAGTGTGATCGAAGAGTTTTTGTAGTCATTCTGCGGCGGATCTTGTAAAACTTAGCTCCGACCGTATGGACAGTTTCCACGAATTTGTCATTCATATCGTCCACTGCATTGCAATTTTCTAGGCACTGAAAACGGTTTCGTAGCTCGAGCTGAAAGATTTTCTGACTTTGGATTAGAGCACGAGGGGGACGGAGTGTTGACTTCTTTAGACGTGACCTCTCCAACTTAACGTTTAGGTTCAGTGTGATCATAAAGAATCCCTCAATCTCCATGAAGTCGGCCAGCTGCTGGCTTCTTCGGTTCCGTTGCCCTATTCCAAATTTCCCTATTTTCACCTCACCGTTCTCTCTTGTGCCTTGTTTCGCGTTGAAGACTCCCATTAACATCGTATAGTGGGTTTTGGAGGAATGCATGGCTCTAGAGATATCCTCATACATTTCGTCTGCCTCCTCATGGGAGTGTGATGAGGTTGGTGCGTAAACCTGTATGACCTTCAGCGAATACCGTTTGGTGATTCTGAGTATAAGGTACGCAATTCTCGTCGAAACACCCAATCTTTACAACGTTGTTAACGAGAGATTTGTAGACGATAAATCCGACACCTCCTTAGGACAGATGATCGCCCTCCCGGTGATAGAACAAGCTGCCGGATTTGAGGATTACCGTGTCTTCCCCCTCTCTTCGGACCTCGGATAATCCTATGATATTCCAGCGCAACTTGTCTATCTCTTCTTCCAGCTCTAGGACCTTCTCGTCAGTTTTCAGGGTGCGTGCTTTATATGTTGCCAGTCGGTAGCAACAACCGCCGTAGGTGGCAACAAAACCTCCACCGGAGATTCTTAGCACCCCTTGCCCCGCCATGGTCGCCACTCATGGTCATGACATTGATAAGTCATACCTTTATATAAATCTGGTAGTACATTAGACCCCGCCAATTTTAGACCAATTTCTGTACTACCAACATTTTGTAAAATTTTTGAAAAAATAATTTTAGATCAGATGTTAAGTTTCTTTAATATTAATAAATCGCTACATAGAAATCAATTCGGTTTTACAAGGGGTCGCTCAACAACTGACGCTGGAGTTGAGCTTATTAAACATATTTTTTGTGCATGGGAGAATTCAGAGGATGCTTTGGGTATATTTTGTGACCTTTCCAAGGCCTTCGACTGCGTTCACCATGAGACATTAATCAGGAAGCTACAGTACTATGGTGTCAAGAACACAGCGCTTAAACTTATAATTTCATATTTAAGTAATAGAATGCAGAAAGTTATTATCAATGGTAAAAGTTCTTCCGGCTCACCTGTACTAATGGGTGTCCCTCAGGGCTTAATTCTCGGCCCATTCCTATTTCTAGTGTATATTAATTACTTACCTTCTATTGTAGAGGATAATCATGATATAGTATTATTTGCTGATGATACTTCTTTGATTTTTAAACTTAAACGTCAATCATTTAAATGTGACGAAGTGAATAATGCTATATCAAAATTAGTGCATTGGTTTAACGTTAATAATTTACATTTAAACGGAAATAAAACTAAATGTATTAAATTTACAACAACGAATGTTAAAAATCTGAGAACCAATGTGTTTTTAAATGGGAAAGAACTGAGCCCTGTTGAATCCGCTGTTTTTCTTGGCATCACTCTCGACGCAAAGCTTCAGTGGGGCCCCCATATATCCAAACTAGCAAGCAGACTAAGTTCTGCAGCCTATGCTGTAAAAAAGATAAGAGGTCTCACTAGTGTCGAGACAGCTAGATTAGTTTATTTCAGTTATTTCCATAGCATAATGTCTTATGGGATTTTGCTATGGGGAAATGCGGCTGATTCAGAAACTATTTTTGTTTTACAGAAGAGGGCCATTAGAGCTATTTACAACCTAAAACTGAGAGAGTCTCTTAGAGATAAATTTAAAGAAATAAATATATTAACTTTGGCCTCTCAGTATATTTACGAAAATTTAATGTATGTTCACAAAAACAAAGGTAGTTTTAGTAAAAAAAGTGATGTGCATTCTGTAAACACTAGGAACAAACACAAGCTAATGATACCAGTTTCTCGACTCCACAGAGTCAGTAATTCATTCTTGGGGCAATGTATACGCTATTACAACAAGGTCCCGGAAAGTGTACAGGCTCTCTCTATTAGCAAGTTTAAATGTTTTGTTAAGTTGAAACTGTATAAAAAGGGTTATTATAGTATAAATGAATACATGGTTGATAATAACCCCTGGGAATGAGGTGATCGCTTCCAAGCTCTTTCTAAAATAAATTTTGCACTTATATAGTTGTATAACCATTATTGTAAAATTTGCTTTAAAAAAAAAGTCCCGCTGGGTTTCTTGCTGGTTCTTCCCAGGACGGAGGTTTTTTTTTTCAAACCAGTGGTAAAGTAAAAAATGACTTTCAATAAGAATTACACATGTGATCTATATTGAATAAAAAATTATTCTATTCTATTCTATTCTATTCTATTCTATTCTATTCTATTCTATTCTATTCTATGGTCGCACACACACACGCACACATTGTCTTTTTTTTATTGATTTTTCCACCAAATATTACACCATCCCTAGTAGCCGTTTATTAACTAATGTTACACATTTTTAATATAGTTTTGTAAACAAGTGCAAGATTATTATACAAAGACGGCTAATTACAAACAGCACTACGATTTGATACAGTGGTGTTGCTTTGACATTTTTGCACACATGGTCACACACACACACACACACACAAATCTTCAAATTAAAAACAAATTCATAAATGTGGACCAAATTAAATAACATCCTCATAACTTGAAAATATCAAAGTTGAACCCGTTGAGAAATTCTCTAATTGGGTTTGTTTGTAATTTGGTTAAACTACCATTTCGCTTAACTTTATCGTAATCAAAGTTTTCTGTATTTTCAAATTAATATATTATGTATATCTGTTGCAAAGCACTGGATTACGTCCGACCTGATAAGACATGCAGGAAATTCAATGGATGCAGGTGCCGTTATTTGTAGCATTTCTTTTGCTATGATCACTAGTGGATGTCTGAAGAGATGTAATCATTTATTTATTTATTTTTTATTTATTTATTTATTTATTTATTTATTCTTTATTGCATTCCTTAAAACAAAAGAATACAAAGGGCGGACTTAATGCCTTGAGGCATTCTCTACCAGTCAACCCATGGAGTGGTGAGAATTTGACGTAGGTGCGGCAATATAGAATAAAATAACACTACACAAAATTATAATTAACTACATAATACATACATTTTACTGATAAATAAACTATACACATATGATGGATACATACATATATATATATATATACATACATACATACATACACACATACATCTACATACATATGCACATACACATACACATATATATACATACAAATGGAGATATAAATACATGCATATATACATATTTATACATACAAATATACATATTAAAATACATTTAATATATATAATTATTTACATACACATATATATATATATATATATATATATATATATATATATATATATATATATATATATATAATTAGTACATACAAATACCTATGAATATATGCGTGTGTTTAGCAATACACATTAAATGGATGATTCATGTAAAATGCGTTGTCTTCAATAGATGATTACGGATCAATTTTTTAAAAGCGTACTTATTGGGTGCTTTTCTAATGTCATCGGGCAAGGAGTTCCAAAGGCTGTTGATAATGATGATGTTGCAAAGCATTTACCATTGTTTAAACTGAAATAAAAATTCATATATATAAACTCCCACGTCTCCTATCCAGATGGGTAGGTAGAGACCATGGAATTTCATTTGACACCATTCTCACACACCTCTTAATTTTGTACATCCATATATCTACATACGATATTGTTCATCTTCAATATATCATTAATTCAGTCGGCAAACTTTCGCCTATGTCATTTTTTGTTAACTCGGCCACTCACTTCTGCAGCATAAATATACTTTTCTCTGTTTCCTCAATCATTTTTTCTACATGTTTAACCACCGAAGCATTTTTTTAATTATTCCACAAAATTTTATTCCAAAAAAAATCGAGCGTTTTGAAAATATATACTCATACAGACAGTGAAGTATTAGAGATAATATTAGATTATATTAGAAATTACTAGTATTAATCTACTTAAGCGACGGCTAGGTAACACAGTGCATAAGCATTTGGCTACCGTAAGCCCGCGAGTTCGATTCCCGCACAGAACGAATATTTGTAAGGCCTACAAATAATTGTTTCAGATTTGGGTCACTGTGCAATATCCATGTGCAAGTTATATACGTAATAACGCCTTCTACATGAGAAGTAACCTACATGAGCAGATCCTAATGTGCTTATTTTTGTAAATAAAATATCTGTGGAAATTATATTCCCCTTTTACTATTTTTCCTCGAAAGAGAATGAAAGTGGAACTAGATTGTGCAAAAAAAATTTGGATTTTATTGAATTGGCAAGAAAACACCACACGAACGTGTTATGTTTGCCCCCACACTGCAGTCACACACTTCAACCACTGGATGTGTCTTTCATGGGACCTGTGAACAAGTATTATATTCGTGCAGTTGAGAAGTATCTTCGCAATAATCGAGGAAGAGCAATAACTGTATTTCAATTCAGCAAGCTCTTTGGCGAAGCCTATAGCGTGGCAGCACAACAATCTATTGCAGTCAACGGTTTTCGTAAATGTGGAATAGAGCCAGTAGCTTGCCACGTCTTCGAAGATCATGATTTTTGGCTGCAGACACAACAGATGTGGCTCTTGGTGAGCCGGAAATACAACTAGAAGAGACCAAAAAAGAAAATGAGACACCTGAAAGAGAAGAGTTTCCATCAGTTCTGTAAGATACCTTGGAGGAAACGCCAGCAGTAACGCCGCCAATGTTGGATGCACCAGCAAGCACATTAACGCCACCAATGTTAGATCCACAACCAAGCACATCATTCGCAGTTACGCCTAAAGACTTGTATCCGATTCCCAAATGATTGCCTACAACAAAAAAATTAAACAGAAAAAGTGGTCGTACAACAATCTTAACTAGTAGTCCATATAAAAAATATTTGCAAGATGAAAAGAAACAACGGGAACAAAATAAAGCACCAATGAGGATATTTAAAACTGCTACTGTTCCAACAAAACCTGCTAAAAATTTAAAACTAAAATTAAAAAAACACGCCAAAACTGATGATGATGTGGATGACGACCCTGTATGATTTTACTGCGGGGAAGTTTGGTCTAAGTCAAAACATGAAGATGGCTGGATACAGCATTTTATTGAGACTATGTCACTTTACCCGCTTTGTGGGTTTATGTAGGTTACTTTACCCAACCTGGGTAGGTAAAGTGGTCAATTTCCCATTTCGGCTTTAAACTTAAAAATACTATAAAATGTCTTGATATAAGTCAAAATATGAATGTGATGTCAAAACTACATTAGTTTTAGGGAATACATTAATAAAGTAACGTAATTTTTTTCATATTTATCTAATAGGCAGTCATTCAAGCTTTAAGGTGGCCACTTTACCCGACTTTCCCCTATTTATAGAATAAGGGTGACAAACGAGTAAACAGTCTACCTGATGTTTAGTTGAACCATAGACATCTAGATCTATCATCGACTAAGAATCAAAGTGCAGAGGTATTGTTGTGAGCGATGACGTTGGCTAAGATGGAATGCCTTGTTCCTGGGAGCGTCATCCTACCACCGTCGGTGCGACCTATTTTTGCTAAATCTAGATATAGCTGCAGCGTGGCTTTACGACGTAAAGTTACACTATTGCATACTTAAATAGAAGTATAAAATTACTTAACGGTTGGACGAAGAAATGTTATTTTACAATTAATAATAATAATCATATTTTTTATGTATTTATTTTATTTTATTGATATTTATGTATGTTTACCATTTTAATTTAAAATTATATATTTATATGGCCAAACAGATGAGAAAATTTTATAGATACCTCACAATAATAATAATGTCCTTCAGACCGAATTTCGGTCACTTCAGCCAGTTTCAACGGAGAATAGCCAACGGCGCAGGACAGGATTATAGTGCCCAAGTGTATATATGCCCAAGCACAGGTGCACTTTCTATTCCCTCACTCTCGTAGTCCGATGGGGCGGTAAACTGACACGACCGGAGAGAGATCAGCCGCAGGACCAACGGCTTTACGTGTTTTCCGAGGCACTAGGGTGAGACACCTCCAACTTCCTGATTCCGGGTAGCTATTGAGAATTTCTTGATGAAAAAACTCAATAACTGATTTTTTCGGCCCGATCTTTGATGTTTTCGATTTTTCGAACCTGAATTTTGAACCTGATTCGATGTTTCGAACCTGAGCCCTCATGATCGCACTACGAGTACTGCAACATCTGGACTAATGACGCAGTCGATTTTTAAAATTATAGTTATCTTCAGCAGTAAACTTATATGAGCTTATGAAAAATAAATTATGATGCTTAAAACAGATAGGTCAGAGTTCATTATCGTTTTGATGCGGATGATCCCTTGTTATCTTATTATTTTGTTAATTTGAATATAAGAATATATAATTATTTTGGAAAGAGAATTGCTGCTATTGATTACTACCAAATTTCGCCATATCCGTTTTCTTCAGTAGTATTATTTGCGTCTATTGAATACAATGAGGGCTAATAATCTTCCACTCACCATGTCGCTAGTTGTGACTGAGGTAAAGTTTTTTGTTACACAGTGTCAGTTAATTGAGAAATTAGTTTTGAATAATTGTTTATCATTATCTAGAGTATTATATTAATATACAACACAATGCGTCAGTGGTTTGATTTTTAATTTCTTGCACTTTATAACTCTTTTTTTAAATTTTTCTACTTTAAGTTATATTTATAGTTTGGTTTATTCATTTCTAATGTAATTAATATAAAATATAACTAACAATAAGGAAATAAACCTTAAATATTCCATTTTCCTAAAAAATTATCGTCCCTCGCTATGAAATATGTCAAATATTTTACCTCACTGTAAAGTGGCGCCGCCCTGGTGGCAGAAAAAGTTGTGGATGCCCTCATTAGCAGTGTTAACAAACCGCTTTGTACGAAACACGTGTATGAATTGTTCAATATTATGAGTAGGAGTATTATCAAACGTATGTTAATCCTTTGTGTTGCTTATCAAACGTTAATTAAATTTGATACATTTAAGACGTACTCGTATTTCAAGCATTGGATGGATCGCTTTTGGTGTAATATCAAGTTTGCATCTGTGAAATTTTTATTTTTAGCCGACTTATAAACAAGGTGGAGGCTTACAAAGCATTTTGTACGTATTTTACGCGATATCTTCATTCTTCAACTATTGTGGACCAATTTTAATGATTATTTTTTATTAAATAGGTTACACGGGTGGTGTTTTAATTTATACAAATAAATAAAATTGAAGTGTCTGTTTGTATTGTCAAAATTACAGCTTTTTAGTAAAAGCTAGCACTTTCAGTATTTACGGTACTTATAATAATAAAAATATATTCGTCTGTTTGTTCCAGTTAATATTCGAAATGGCTGGACCGATTTCGACGGGACTTTCACTAGCAGATATTATAAGGGGTAACTTAGGCTACATTTATTTTAGAAAAAGAACTAGGATTTCGGACAAACAAAATCCAAGAAATCCACTCCTAACAAATTTATAATATAATAATTTTTACGCGGACGAAGTCGCGGGGAATAGCTATTAAAAATAAAAACCGATCGTTGTCCTTCCCCGGTCGAGCTGACCCATTCATCCTACAACTATAATATTATAGCTGCAGCGTCGCTCTACCACGTACCTACCGGTAATAGTTAATATATACCGGAGTATAGAAAATATAGATAGTAAAGTAAAATATAGTGACTAAGTTATACCTTGCTTAGGTACATTTTTTATCGTATTAATAGAAAACGAAAAATAATGTTTTGCTTACAAATTTCGAGGTAATAAGAAAGAATTTAACTTAAACATTTATAAAGAATATATCTTAAGAAAGCAGTCTGAGAAAATCCTAATGCAACGTGGGTTGATCAAAATTGCTAGAATACGAGTATAATACATATTTGATTAATCCCAGGATGACTTTATGCCTATGATTTTTCTTTAGAGCGCAGTAGAAACATCGAAAACAACTAAGACCGATATTTAAATTAGTACGAATGTAAAAATATTCTTTGACCTCTGAATGATTGAGTTTTTGGCCTAATATTATTATGTGAAACTAATTTTTTATCGCGTTTAATTTGAACTTTTTAATTCTCTCGTACATAGGATAAAAAAAAATCTATAAAAGCCCGCGTAAAAGAACAGTCAGTCTGTGAACATCTTCGAGTTCATACCCCGCCATTACATTAGCCTTGGTGGACCACAAATCCTCGCAAATGAACACCGTCTACCAAGGATGATTCACGAGGCTATTGAAATTACAGAACATCCTAATTTCAACAGAGAAGACGGATGGGTGCTATCATCTGCTTGGGATCTTATAATGAATAAAATTATATCCAAATCCAAGCATACCACTGCAAGACTCAAGATACTGTCATCTCAATCAGCGTAGATCGGACCAAAAATTAATATTCAAAAACTGAAGGTATCCGGACAACCGGCACCCGCACGCTTAAGACGGTTGATCCTTCGAGCTGCGTCAATTGCGAAGAGGGACACCCAGCGAATTATCGTGGGTGCTCCAAAGCGCCGCGAAGGAAGCAGCGCGGAGGTAAAAGCCTTCCCACGCCTCCCGCGCCGAAACCCAACGCTTGGGTGAAACCGCCGGCACTTGTCGCCTCACGACCGGTGCCGCCTCCCAAGGTCCCAAAACTGAATCCCGTCCCACAAGACTTATCTTCCTTCGCCGCTGACTTTTTTCCAGTCTTCGGCTTTATCAGCAACATTAACGTGCTGAATTATCCTCTTTGGTCCGCAAACTCCGCGGAACCACCTCACCTCAGGACAAGTTCAACGCTACGATGGAGCACATATTGACTTATCGTTGCAATCTGTGCCTAATCACCACTCTTAAGTATCAGAATGGCCAGTAAACAGTTAGGTAAAACTAAACCACGGTGTCTGACCGTCGCATTCTTCAACACGATCAGCCTCAAAGACCAAAAAGATGAAATCTCGCTCTTCCTGCGCAACCACGATGTAGACGTTATGTTAGTGCAAGAGATTTTTTTGAAACCCAGCCATCGCGGTCCTAAGATCGCAAACTACACCTTAGTTAGAAATGATAAGTTGACCAGCCGTGCAGGCGGCCTTCTTGATCTACTACAAAAGTAGATACATGCAAGCATGCGGTTAAACAGGGGTAAACGAGCATGCAGCTCACCTGATGGTAAGTGACCATCAGGTGAGCTGCATGCTCGTTTACCCCTCTCATATAAAAAAATACGGCGCCACAGCTAGGCAAAAAGAGATTAGTATAATTAAATACTGTAATCGCAAAAGGCGACAGATTTAATAATAAAAAGATAATAAAAAATTGGAGTTCCAAACTCGCCTGCCAGGGGTGGCAACTATGGAAAATATAAATGAAATGCAATTAAATTAGCATTACAAAAATTTGATAAGAATCATCGACCAATAGTATACTTATTTCGATAAATATTCAGAGAAGACCAACCAGTAGCACCTATCAAAAAAGAGCAAACCGAACCATTTCAAACAACATTTTCCAAAAATAGACACCACACCGGCCGGAGGCACTTTTCTCCTGAACTGTACGGTACCCATTGTCACCATTTGTTCTGTCAAGTAACTATGAAATAATTCGGATTAAAAGCGTGTAATAAATTTAATGCCATCAAAAACATAACGTAAAAAAAACCAAGTCTCGCAACTCAGTTCTTCTACCGTAATAAGTTGTGACATCCATGAATAGAATAGAATAGAATAATTTTTATTCAATATTGATTATTACATAATACTTATTGAAAGTCATTTTTTATTTTTTATATTTCTGCCTAGCATTTACAACAAATTCTGTTGTCTCTTCCCAGATTTGAGGTCTTTGTCCACAAGTAAAGTCAAACACAAAATAACAACCTGGTTGCTACATGCTTCTTATCAGGAAACGGAAAAATTACTTTCCTTTCATAGTTGACCCTATACATGCACACGCGTAGACTTACACTCACTCACACACACGCGCAAGCACGAACCCCCCCCCCCCACACAAACACACTCACACAGTCACACACACCACACACACACACGCACGCACACACACGTACGCACCCACGCAAGCACTCCTAGAGTAAATTAGCTATTTTTTTCTTTCTTTCAGGCATTAATACAAGCCTAGAGCTTAGTGCAGAAACCAGTGTATTGCTTAATTATGTAATGTTTTTTGGTTAAATAAATATATTTTCTATTTCTATTTCTATTTCTATTTACCACTGGTTCGGAAAATACCTCAGTCCTGGGAAGAACCAGCAAGAAACCCAGCGAGACTTTTTTTTTAAACATAATTTCACTTTACAATAATTTTGTTTATACAATTTTTAGACGATATTTTCATAGAACCAGCATGGTGGCGATCACCCTATTCCCAGGGGTTATTTTCATTTATGTATTCCTTGATATTATAATAACCCTTCTTGTACAGTTTTTCTTTAATAAAACTTTTAAACTTGTTTATTGACAAACTTTGAATATGTTCTGGGATTTTGTTGTAAAAGCGTATACATTGCCCCATAAATGAATTACTGATTCTGTGGAGTCTAGTAACTGGCATTACAAGCTTATGTTTGTTCCTAGTATTTAAAGTATGCACATCCTTATTCTTATTAAAGCTATTTATGTTTTTATGCACATACATTACATTCTCATAAATATATTGCGATACAAAAGTTAATATGTTTATTTCTTTAAATTTTTCTCTGAGGGACTCTTTACAATTTAGGTTATAAATCGCCCGTACGGCTCTCTTTTGCAAAACAAATATAGCTTCAATATCAGTCGCATTACCCCATAGCAAAATTCCATAAGACATTACGCTATGAAAGTAACTAAAATACACTAATCTAGCTGTCTCAACGTCTGTGAGACTTCTAATCTTTCTTACAGCATATGCTGCAGAACTAAATCTGCTTGCTAATTTAGATATATGAGGGCCCCATTGAAGTTTTGCGTCAATAGTAATACCAAGAAAAACAGTGGTATCCACAAGTAATACCAAGTAATAAATACACATGTAATACCAAGTCGGTTAATTTATTCAGTCCGTACTTAAGGATCCTTCTGTCTTAAGTTATTACGTAATTAGCTAACCTAAGAACATCTTATAGTACCACATCAATACTAAAAATCTTTTATATTTTAAATAAATAATACAACAAGTAATACATATTACATTAAATTACATTGTTTAGTGCGATTGCCAAGTCAATTTATTTATTTAAAACATAAAAGATTCTTAATATTGATATGGTCACTATAAGATGTTGTTAAGTTAGCTAATTACGTAATAACTTAACACAGGAGGACCCTTAAATAGGGACTGAATATATTAACCGTGCCGTGTAGTGGCGGTCAAGAATATCCACTACCCCATATCCTCCCGTGGGTGTCGTAAAAGGCGACAAAGGGAAACAGGCGGGAGATGGGCAGCAGCATCTTCCTGATAATAGCCGAAAGTACAATAAAAAAACTGCGGTTGCCAACCCGCTCGCCAAGCGTGGCAACTATGGCAAATACCCCCCAATGATGAGAGTGACAAAGAAACGGCCCCCAGTCCCCGGCGGCCCCGCTATTCCTGGCTACGGTGGCGACCATGGTAACGGCGGGGCAGGGGGTGCTAAGAATCTCCGGTGGAGGTTCGGTTGCCACCTACGACGACTCGACCTGGCAACGTACAACGCACGCACCCTGAGGACTGACGAGAAGAAGCTGGAAGAAGAGATGGACAAGTTGCGCTGGCATATTATAGGATTATCCGAAGTCCGAAGAGAGGGGGAGGACACGGTAATCCTCGAATCCGGCAACTTGCTCTATCACCGGGAGGGCGACCATCTGTCCCAAGGAGGTGTCGGATTTATCGTCCACAAGTCTCTCGTTAACAACGTTGTAAAGATCGGGAGTGTGTCGACGAGGGTTGCGTACCTTATACTCAGAATCACCAAACGGTATTCGCTGAAGGTCATACAGGTTTACGCACCAACCTCGACACACCCCGATGAGGAGGTGGAGGAAATGTATGAGGATATCTCTAGAGCCATGCATTCCTCCAAAACCCAATATACGGTGTTAATGGGAGACTTCAATGCAAAACTAGGCACAAGAGAGAACGGTGAGCTGAAAGTAGGGAAATTTGGAATAGGGCAACGGAACCCAAGGGGCCAGCAGCTGGCCGACTTCATGGAGAAAGAGGGACTCTTTATGATGAACTCTTTCTTCAAGAAGCGGCCCCACAGGAAGTGGACCTGGTCGAGCCCCGACGGTTCGACAAAAAATGAGATTGACTTCATTATGACGACCAGGCGACAACTGTTCAGTGATGTCTCAGTGATCGCGAGGGTGAAAACCGGCAGCGATCACCGAATGGTTAGAGGCACACTGAACCTAAATGTTAAGTTGGAGAGGTCTCGTCTGATGAAGTCAACGCTCCGTCCCCCTCGTGCTCTAATCCAAAGTCCCGAAACCTTTCAGCTCGAGTTACAAAACCGTTTTCAGTGCCTAGTAGACTGCAATGAGGTGGACGATATGAATGACAAGCTCGTGGAAACTGTCCATGCGGTCGGAGCTAAGTTCTGCAAGACCCGCCGCAGAAGAACACAAAAACTCTCCGATCACACTCTTAATCTCATGGCTGTTAGACGGGAGATGAGGCTACATTCTTCAACAGATTTGACAGCATACAGGCAACTGAACAGACAGATCTCTAAATGCATGCGGCGAGACTTACGCAACTTCAATACAGCTCGTATTGAAGAAGCGATCGAGCGGAACCAAGGCTCCAAAGTCTTTGCCAGAGATCTGTCTGCCAGAAAGAGCCAACTGTCAAGGCTGAAGACCGAATGTGGCAGCATCGTTTCCGGGGCACCTGAGATGTTGAGTGAGATTGAGAGGTTCTATGGGCAGCTGTACACGTCATCGTTGGAGCCACACGCAAGTGGGAGTAACGATCCAAGAGCGAGTCTTATTCGACACTATTCCGAAGATATCCCGGACGTCAGTCTGAGCGAGATTAGAATGGCTCTCCAGGACCTTAAAAACGGCAAGGCCCCAGGCGAGGATGGAATTACAGCGGAGCTTCTGAAAGCGGGTGGAAGACCGGTACTTGAAGTCCTTCAGAGGCTCTTTAATTCCGTCCTCCATGGTGGCATTACACCGGAGGCGTGGAGCAGAAGTGCGGTGGTCTTGTTCTTCAAGAAAGGTGACAACGCTCTCTTGAAGAACTACAGACCGATTTCCCTTCTGAGCCGCGTCTACGTGCTGTTTTCGAGAGTCATTACGAATCGTCTCGCGCGCAGACTTGACGACTTCCAGCCTCCCGAACAAGCCGGTTTCCGAAAGGGCTTTAGCACCATAGACCACATACATACCCTACGGCAAATTGTACAGAAGTCCGAAGAGTACAATTTGCCACTATGTCTGGCGTATGTGGACTATGAGAAAGCCTTTGATTCCGTCGAAATTTGGGCGGTGCTGCAGTCCCTTCAGCGGTGCCAAGTTGACTGTCGGTATATCAAAGTGCTGAAGTGTTTGTACAGTAGAGCTACGATGGCTATCCGAGTACAGAACCAGAGTACGAAACCTATCCAATTGCAGAGAGGTGTAAGACAGGGTGACGTTATATCCCCGAAACTCTTCACCGCTGCATTGGAAGACGTTTTCAAGCTTCTGGACTGGAAAGGATACGGAATTAACATCAATGGCGAGTACATCACTCACCTTCGATTTGCCGACGATATAGTCCTCATGGCAGAATCGCTGGAGGAACTAAGCACTATGCTCAATGACCTCAATAGTGTCTCCCAACGGATAGGTCTTAAGATGAACATGGACAAAACAAAGATTATGTTTAATGTCCATGTCACACCTATGCCGGTAGTTGTTGGGAGCACTAAGCTCGAAGTTGTTGACGAGTATGTTTACCTGGGACAAATAGTCCGACTAGGTAAGTCCAACTTCGACCGAGAGGTCAATCGACGGATTCAACTCGGCTGGGCAGTGTTCGGGAAGCTACGACACATCTTCTCGTCAGAAATACCTCAAAACCTTAAAACAAAATTGTACAACCAGTGCGTGTTGCCAGTGATGACTTACGGAACTGAGACGTGGTCCTTCACTGCTGGCCGTATGAGGAAGCTCAAGGTCGCTCAGCGAGCTATGGAGAGGGCTATGCTCGGAGTTTCACTGCGTGATAAACTTAGGAATGAGGATATCCGCAGTAGAACCAGAGTAACCGACATAGCCCAACGGATTAGTAAGCTGAAGTGGCAGTGGGCCGGCCATATAGCTCGAAGAACCGACAACCGATGGGGAAGAAAGGTTCTCGAGTGGCAGCCTCGTACCGGTAGGCGAAGTGTAGGGCGTCCCCCCACAAGATGGAGTGACGACCTGGTAAGACATGCAGGAAGTCGATGGATGCAGGTGGCTCAGGACCGTGGTTTGTGGCATTCTTTGGGGGAGGCCTATGTTCAGCAGTGGACTTGTGAAGGGCTGTAATGATATTAACCGACTTGGTATTACATGGATCTCACAACTTATTACGGTAGAAGAACTGAGTTGCGAGACTTCTTTTTTTTACAAGTTATGTTTTTGATGGCATCTTGTTTCTTTTTGTAGATAGTTATATCTACGTACCTATATACACCTATTATTTCGTTATATTATACATATATAGGTAGACTGATTCATTCAATGCAAATATAACTTTGTAATCCTATATATTTATATGGGATTACAAAGGTATTTATGCAGTTGATGTATCTCGAAAACAGGACCGAAATTGCAAAATATTTTAATTTTTTCTTGATTAATATACTAAACCATAATTGTATTCCAAATTTGAAGCTTCTATGTCTGATAGAAGTGCCTTAGAGGTTTGATGATCGGTCAGTCAGTGAGTGACAAAATTAAGAAACTTTGACTAGTTATTATTCTTAAACTACTAAATCAAATTTAATGAAATTTAAAATTTACCGAGTTTATACAACGACCACTTGGTTACTGAAAATTCAGGCATCTAGTTTAATCCACAACGAAGTTATAGGGTTTCTAAAATGGCCTGAACTGCTTCGAGTAAAGGATGGTACGGCCGTGCCGCTTTTTTGCTCGACTTGGCGGGGGCACTGCCGTGCCCCCAGAGTAAAACGCAGAAATAAGTCACATAAATTTTATATTCGCCAGTAAGTAATTTGTACCCGCAGAATTTAAAATAGTAGACCTCTATTGCAGTCGCAGCCACATTTTCCATATATAGAGACGGTTCCAGCTGTCGGAATTTCTCCTCTGAATTGCACAGCGCCAAGTATCGATACCTGCCCGAAGACCATGGTGATGCCTGTTACCGGCAGCTGCCCAGCGATATCCAAATGACCAGTACCGGTTCCACCGTAAACGTTGCCTTGGCCATCCAAGATGCCGAATCCGTTTCCACTCCTATAGCCGCACTCATTAATACCTGTCCCGTATCCTAATGTGTAACCATTGAAAATCGTAAGAACCTATCGTCCGCCTGCATATTATTAACCTAGCCTGCATGTGATGCACACTGCTAATTAACCCATTCGCTGGCTCGTGTATTACATATACTCGTAATTCATTTCTATTTTCTTGTTTTGTGTATGAAAACCGGACAGTCAAAGTGTTAACCAACCGGGCTCTGGTATCCAAAGGATGGTGTTGAACCCATTAGTAAAAGCATAACCTAAACCTCATCACATTACGTATGCGAGTAACTTGTGTTTGATTGTAACCATCATTCATTCGATTTTAGGTAGGTGTGACAACGCATTTTGATATTTAATCGAGGATAGATGTGTATGTCTATGGGTCACAGTATCCACTTACCATTAGGTGGACCATATGCTCGTTTGTCACCCTTATTCTATCAAAAAAATGTAAATCTTAGACACTGACAACGCTTATTTATTATAATGTAACGTGATAGGTATGCAAACCTACAATAATTTTAATGCAACATTACGTGACTTCGCTATTACGGTCAAATGAACTATGTCAATGAGCCAACCTGATTAGGTTGGCTCATTGACATAGTGATATATTTGCGTGTTTTATTTCTTTATAATGGCAATACAATTTTTAATAAGATTAACAATAACATATTTTAAAGGTTCCGTTACTAAAACGGATACTGTGTAGTGGCGGTGTAAGAATAATATCCATTACCCCATATAATCCGGTGGGCGTGGTAAGAGGCGACAGAGGGAAACAAATCAATCGTGGCAACTATCGCAAATATACCCTCAGTGAGGCAACCTATAGGGGAGGCCTGTGTTCAGCAGTGAACTTTGAGAACACTATGGTATCCATCCACCCATCAGTTCATCTGTCCCTTTATCAAGAATCTTTTTCTCAGGATTACGTACAAGTATCAAGTTAATGTGGATTAAATTCTACAATCCCTTGGAAGTGTATTAAATTCTATGTGTATTCTTCTAAATCCAAAGGTAAGTAAATTTATGTCGCATATTTTGACACTCTCAAACTCATCAAAATCTGTGCGATACTTACCGTTGGCCTAGAATAATAAAATTTGGCGGGAACAAAGTTCAGCACAAAAAAATGAAAAAACCCGAGAATCTATGTTACACCTAAAAATATTTTTCTGCGCTATTACAATCTTACATCGACCGTGATGTAGACCGATGTAAGGAAGAATTTTTTTTTGCTCTGCAACTTTCAGTTTGTCCTTCAATCCATCGTCGAGGCTTGATTCCCGGATTCCAGTGATATACGAACTTGTTTGCCCCCTCTTATATAAAAAATATCTATCTACAAACATAATTAAGATTCTACGAAACCCATAGGTCGCGAGTCCTATCTAATACGCACTTGCCCGATTTTCAAGCATACCTATCCTCGATTAAGTATAATGCAGCAGATGTGGAAACTTTTGCTGTTAATAAGGTTTTACACCTTAGTCCTTAGAGGTGATAACACTGTGGGCTTCTTTGTTTGAAGTTGTTCGCAGTATCCATGGACTACAATAGCTCCCTTATCATCCAGTAGTATGTTATCTCGTTTGTTACCTCTCTATTAGAAAAAAGTTGGAATTACCAAATAAAGATTAAGTTTCACTAAATGGCAATGATCGCAAGTATAAATTATATAGTCACATTTTTTTTATAGAAGAGGATAACGAGCATGCGGCTCACCTGATGGTGAGTGTCTATCACCGCCCATGAACAACCGCAACACCAGGGGAATTGCAGGTGCGTTGCCAGCATTTTAGAAAGGTGTAAGCTCTTTTCTTGAAGGTCCCTAAGTCGTATCGGACCGGAAAAATCGCCGGTGGTAAACAATTCCAAAGAGAAGTTGTACGAGGAAGAAAACTCCCAGTAAAACGAACAGTGGTTGACCGCCAAGCATCCAAATGGTGAGGATGGTATCTGAATTTCGACGTGATGTGCGTTCGTGAAATTAGGCCGCTGGAATTAATCCGAACAATTCCTCAGAGCACTCCCGTGGTTGATTCGATAGAAAATGCAAGGGGATGCAACATCCCTATGCAGTGCCAGTGTATCGAGCAGATCAGAAAGAACTCGGTCGTCGACGATTAAAGGTTGAAGGTTAAAATCTTTTTATTGGAAAAATGTTTTTATTCAGTGAATGAATATATTGAGTTTGGTAAAAATTAATATTGCATGCATTATTTAATTAATATTTAATTTATAGACATTTTTAAGTAAACACTAATATTGTTAATTAATTACATTTAATATTTTATGTTACAATTAAGTTGTGTGTGGGCAACACAATGTCTATTATTTTTGGAATGAATGACTGTGACTATGATTCGAGACGCTCTGCGCTGGATGCGGTCAAGTGGAAGGAACTGGCACTGGGGTGCCTCGGCCCAGAGATGAGAACAGTATTCTATGTGAGGCCGAACTTGCTCTTTATAAAGTTGCAAGCGATGTGCCGGCATGAAATACTGTCTCGCTCTGCTGAGCAAGGTAAGCGTTTTAGAGGCCAATTTGGCCTTCACTTCCAAGTGACCACGAAACTGCACAGTATTTGATATGTCGACGTCGAGGATTCCGATGCTAGCTGAGGTAGCAAGGGGAGTACTTGAAACTGAGAAGATACGACAGTGGGTTTCTTCTTAGCGGTAAACGTAAAAAGTAAAAGTAAAAAGATTTAGTCGTCCCCAATCCGAAACTTTGTTCACCAAAGATTTGACTTTAGACACAAGTTTGTCCCGGTACTCCGCGACGTTTTCCCAAAAAATATAGGCACGGCCGGTGCTGTCGTCTGAATAGTAATGAATGTTAACAGTTTTCAACATGTCATTGATATGCAAAAGAAACAGCGTTGGTGATAACACGTAGCTTTCTGGAACACCAGCGTTAGTACAACTACAAATACAAATTCTTTATTTGCAAGAAACACAGTTCTTAATTTAAATCTAGTGTACATGTGTTTAGTCTGCTCTCAGACGTGCCAATATTTAGGTACTTAGTACAAAAAAAAAAACAATCTGTAAGTGTATCACATATATCATTGAACTAATTTTTCCATTCTAAATATTCTTTTAGGCTATAGAAACAATTTTGCAATAACCATTTTGTTAAATTATTTTTAAAAGAGACTCCTTCTTGTTCTTTTAAATTCTTAGGTAATGTGTTATACAATAATATACTCATGTTATATATATTTCTCTTATACATATTTTCATGACAGGGAGGTTGATATATTAGGTCTGCATATTTACTTCTTAAACGCCTTGTTGTAGTATCTTGGCGGATTTTAAAATACTTAGGGAATGATTTGACAAAAAGACAGGCTTCTTTGATATATAAACAAGGTAATGGAAGAATATTATATTTTTTAAAATAAGGTTTACAACTATCTAAATCTAGTAGGCTTGTAATCAGAGCATGCACTGCCTATTACGACCTTGATGCTCCATGCTGAACAAATCGGTTTTCTCCTTTGTGGCATAGGCCAGTGAGTCGTACTCTCTATGCAGAAATGGAAGAGATGACTACAGAACTTCCGTTGGACAGCCTTGACCAGAAACCACAATGCACGGGTTCCCGTAGGAAGGTAAACTAGCTTCTCACCAATTCTGCCAATGTGCTCAAACCTTGCCTTGGCAATGACTCTTTTAAAGGACCTGGAGACGGAATTATACTTCTTTTTGAGAGCGCTAGTGTTTACATCCCGAGACGTTGATGCGTCAGCCCAGGCCCGGCAGCACTGCTGCTTATAGCGAGATGCTATTTTACAGGAGCGACCAAGCCATGGTTGGGAACTGACTCCGATGGGCACCACAGAAGATGGGATAAAAGTTCCGTACCCTGAAGTACCATATCAGCAACAGAATCAGCAACAACGCTGGGATATTCCGGCGAGAAGCAAACCCAAGAATAGGATGCAAGAAAAGACAGCATCCTATCCCAATCGACCGACCTATTGTGCCAAACACGGCGGCAGCCTGCAGAATGCAATCGCGATTTTAGTGTGAGTGGCACCACACGCCGGACAACAATGGTCCGTCGAGCCTAAAAGAGCGTTGACAGAAACCTGATATCCGTCCGGATGAGAAGTCAGCAGAAGGTCTTACAGGGAAGGTGCATGATACTCCATATCTGGAATCCACGTAGGAGAATTAACAAATAGATATCCCCGCATGATCGGTTGAACTTGAACCGAGCCATTCGACGTGGTGGGCGTTAAAACTATTTGAACACGGTTACTCTAGTATGGTTTTATTTCGTAAACTATATTTCTCATATATTATCACCACTTAACTGACCGAACTGAGTAGATGACATCACATCAGTTTGATGTATAGATTAAAGATCAGATTAAAAATCTACCTCGTACCTTCCGAACATCAATACAAATAATCGTTAGTCCAATCCTTGCCCGACTCAAAATAATCTACTCGTAAATTCACCTAATTAGCCATCGTAGCTGTAATTCAAACCAACATTGCTTATAGCTTCTTTTCCCATCAATCCGCACGAGTCCAGCGCTGGATATGCGCTGGATATCCCGTTATAGAAAGGAAGAAGTCTTCATCGTCACGTTTGTCAGACAGTTAATTAATCCGTCATGGTTATCGCAGTACCAAAGAACCCGCACCTTTAATACTACTGCACATTGCCGTACTGAGCGTTGTACGTATGACAACGGCTTCTCTCTCCCACATTTTAAAAAATTAGCGGAGGCACACGGCTCCACACGAGCCTTGTGAGGTGAGCGCCAATCGACTAACGCTCCTCCCCCGGAAGGGGACGTTAACTTGGGATCCGGACTGTAGTCTACAGCAAAATAACTGCTGTGCCAGTAAAAGGAGGCTAGGCCCCTTGGCGTAAGCACAAACACCGACCAAAATCGCGCATGTCAATGCGTGTAAATACCATACAGAACACAATCAAATTCATCCAGTGACTGTACGTTACACGGTTTAGGCAACACGTCGAATAATAAGCTCACTGGCCATAGAAAGCAATCCGTGAGTGCCACCATCTGCCAGACCGCCGTTCCTGCAGACATAATGTAAGTGTAAGGTATCACCACTAATTGCATCATCAGTACGGCTACTAGCCGCAGAGCGTGTCATGAGTGTACCGCTCACCTCAAGGGAATAGGGTCCACGTTTCTCGGCTTTCGGCCGCATCCTGGCGATTCTCCTCAGATTCTCCCTCCAGCCTTTTTTATACCTTTTTTATAAGATAAGGGTGACAAACGAGCACACAGTCCACCTGATGGTAAGTGGTTGCTGTTGCCCATAAACATCTACATCTATCTTCGATTACGAATCAAAATTCAGATGCGTTATCACCTGTGAGGACTAAGATGGAATGCCTCTTTTTCCAGTAAAAAGGGTCTCCGGTTCTCTACACTCACTACGAATACTCTCTTTACGAAATACAGCAGCGTATGAGACCTGTATGAGGTCAACCCATATGCTCCATCAACCAATACAACGGCAGATATAGCTGAAAGTCAGTTATGAGATAATAATAATAATTCGCCATCAGAAAGGGTTTGTGTCAATGACGATAAGTATATGCATTTATCGATCATGTTTGTCTCACCCACCAACAAGTTGGCTTCAATCATTTAAAGGTGGAAAATTTATACAGATATATTATTATGTTGTTATATCATGGAGGTCAGACAGTCTGCAATCCCGTAAGGAAGGGACCCGACTTGGGTAATGCTATTGCACTAAGACATGGAGTTGAGTATACTTGCCGCACTTAAAAGTACTACCAAACACTCTCACCCTAATCCGAAAGAGAACCGACTTATCATAACGCTATGCGCTAAGCCGCTGCCCATTAACGGTATGGGTGTGTGATGTCCCGTGGACAAGTCGTACTTCTACAACAAATCCTCTTACCATCGGCACTAAGATGATATGTCTAGGACACATCGGTTAGCGAGTCCAAGTTTACCTCGGTCTCCGACGCTGTGAAGCAATCTACACGCCACTATAATAATACTTTTTAGTCCCATTTCTTTCAATATAATGCTTTTACATATTTGAGACTTTCCACATATTTGCTTAATTTCATAGACCTTACTATTATACCTATGTTTTTTACAAATGGGATTCCAAGTCATAACTCTGCTATCATAATGCTTAAGCATCATAGAGACCTTCTATATTAATGCGTTTGTATCATTTCTTCTTTTGACTTTTATATTTATATCATAAGTCTATGGTATAATACAGAATGGGCATCATAAGTTTCTAATATAGGATTGTTCATTGTGCAACAGTACTATTAGCAGTCAGTCACCCGACCACCGTATATATGTACATCCAGGTATATGCGTCTTCGGTAACTCCCTCATATAAGCAATTATTACATGAACACCAATACAAGAATTATATATATATATATATATATATATATATATATATATATATATATATATATATATATAATAGCGGAGATTTTTTTAAACTACGTGAATGTCAAAGTGCATGAATGGGATTTGGCATAGTTACCTTCACGTATTTTAAAAAAATATCCTATTTCTTTCTCCACTATTATATATTTGATAGTAGAACATGTCTAAGTTATTTTTCACAAATAAAAATTATAAAAAAAAAAATTCCCCCACTCCGTGTGGTTCATAGTAAAGAGCTGTGCGTAAGTGCTCACTGCCCTGATACAATTAACCGTCCCAAAGCTTGCGCGTTACGACAATGACAATTTATTTAATTTTTTATTTTAATATTAAGTTAAACTGACCAAATATTTATATAAGCTGACCAATTATCAGCGAATGCTTCTCGATCGCGCATAGGTGGAATTTTTTATTTTTTTCGCGAATGAGGTGCTAAAATTACTCAATGACCTAGAAAAACTTTAAACCTTAATAAAAAAATTCTAACGCTGACCAATTAATAAGACCAACTGACCTTTTATGACCAATTTCTGACCTTTCAGATGGTATAATTGTTCAATCGAAATTCCGCACATGAGGTGCTAAGATCGCGGAACTATGAAGTTCCGGGATTGAATTCCGAGTCCAAAATTAGTTGCTGGGTTTTCAAGAAATTCTCAGGAGCAGCCCGGTGTCAGTAAGTTAGCGTTGTTTCACCCCCGTGCCTCGAAAACCACGTAAAGTCGTTGGTCCTGCGCCTGATCTCCCTCTGGTCGTATCGGATTGCCGTCTCATTGGAAGAGAGTGAGGAATAGAGAGTGCACCTGTGCTAGTGCATACACTGGGGTACTATAGAACCACTGTCATATGTTTCAAAATTTTTAGTTAATGTGTTTATCAAACACCAATAATTTAAGTTATTTTCAATAAGGTTATTTTCTACCGACATCAAAAAGGAGACGCTACTCAATTCAACTGTATGTTTTTTATGTGTATTACTTCATAACTTTCTTCTGGGTGAACCAATTTCGATAATTTTTCGAAATTCAAATTTCGAAAGCTAGTGCTGCTCATGAGGTCCCATGTAAATTTGATCAAGGTCTCTGATCAATAGTTTTTGAGTTATTCTTAATAGTTATTTGTAACAGTGGTAGAGCCACGCGGCAGCTTTTGCTGTCGCACGGATGGGCCGGCTCGAACCGGGGTGGTACCACGACCTCACAGAATACCAGCGTGAAGTAGAGGTTTACCTCTGCGTTTCGCTTGGTGAGTGCAGGTGACCGGAGGCCCTTTTTACTGGAAATGAGGCATTCCATCTTAGTCCTCACTCAGATGTCTATGGGCCGCAGCAACCACTTACCATCAGGTGGACTGTGTGCTCGTTTGTCATCCTTATCCTATATAAAAAAAAAGTTTATAATGGAGTCGGTGGTCCAAAATTTTTAATTTTAAATTATTATTTCAACTGTGTCATTAAGCACTACACACACTATATGAAAGACACAATTATTAGGCTTTTTAATTAAATTTAAATTGCTTTGTTAAACTACCACATAGTTCAGCTATTTATGAGTTTTTTACTTAGATAGCTTGATCGAACTGGCAATTTGACGGCTCCGTGGTGCAGTGGCTTAGCAATCAGTTGTTGCGCTGGGGGCCGCGGATTCGAATCCCGCATGGAACAAGTATTTGTATGGCCTACAAATAATTGTTCCGGGTCTGGATGTTTGTCCTTGTGCAATTTATGTTTGTAAACTGCCTCCACGACACAGGAGAAAATCCTAGTGAGGGGGTGACGTTTTTTAAAAAAACAAAACAAAACAGAATGGATAACTTTCGATAATATTCGGCCCGAATCTGATGACGATTTAACGAAATTTTAACGCGATAGAAAATGGCTACAGCTTTATAATGTTTCTAGCATGAATGGGTTGGCTCGACCGGGGAAGTATCACGTTCATTAGGAATATAGGCGTAAAATAGTAGTTTTATTGTCTATGTTTATAGTTTATAGTCTATGTTTCGTATGGAGATTGTAGGTATACGGAAACCACGGTATTTTGAACAGTGGTAGAGCCAGGCGGCAGCTCTTGCTGTAGCACGGATGAGCCAGCTCAGACCGGGGTAATACCACGACCTCACAGAATACCAGCGTGAAGTAGAGGCTTACCTCTGCGTCTCGCTTGGTGAGTGCAGGTGCTAGAGGCCCTTTTTACTGAAAATGAGGCATTCCATCCTAGTCCTCACGGGTGAAAACGCATCTGCATTTTGATTTGTAATAGAGGATAGAGGACATCTACATCTGTAGATGTCTATGGGCCGTAGCAACCACTTACCATCAGGTGGACTGTGTGCTCGTTTTTCACCCTTATCCTAAAAAAAAACCATTTTTACTGGTAACGACGCAAGTTGCCTGGAAACGCGTGTATATTTCTTTTAATTTATGGGTATATATTCATGAGCCAAAGTATTAACTTACCATCAGGTAGACTGTGTGCTCGTCTGTTACCATTATTCTATAAAAAAGCAGTAAAAGCTAACTGGCTAACAGCAATACAGCAATAAAATCCTTGTAGTAAATAGACGATACTATTCGGGTGGCTTTAAAAAAAACGCAAAAAAATTATGCCTTATAAGTTCTATTTTCACAAGTTCTGAAAATTGACAAATTATTTCAAAACCATGACAGCCCGTTGCAGTCACAGCCACATTATCCAAAAATAGAGACGGTTCCAGCCGCCGGCTGTCCGCCTCCGAATTGCACAGCACCTAGTATCGGTACGTGTCCAGCGACTGTGGTGACGCCTGCGACCGGCAGCTCGCCAGCGATATCCAAGTCACCTGTACCGGCTCCACCGTAGGCCCCGACTACTTCGGTACCACTCCACCCGTAGCCGTTGCCCAAGTTATTGATGATGCCAAATCTATTTCATCCATCACACACGCACCCAATATTGTCAGACCCATATGCCACCGCGTGACCGTGTTGATGGTATCGGCCTAATACTTCCTAAAATTTAACAAACAATATTGATATTGAGTATTTTAAATCATTATGTAATTTTTAAATAAAGAATCTGTTGCTTATTAAACTATTTATTACTTGCACGACGCATGCATAGAAGCACACCAATAGCACAAAATAGGAGAATGTAGACATGTTGGTTTGATGTTCCACTGACTAACGATTGCTACATACGAGTATGTATATACTTTTATTCGAGTGTTTTATAATTTCGTAATTATTTATTTATGAAAATAAAATTAGTATCCTATATTATTGCATAGTTACCGTATGTTTACAAATAACTTTTATACAAAGATATTGTTTTAGTATTGCGAACATTTTTTTTTCTTTGCCAGCTCACGTGCGGTTATGATAAACTGCCACGCTTTGCAAGTCTATACTTTTGCAATGTGTGCTGGTAGCTGATTAACGTACCATTGTTTGAATATAAAAGTGTAATGAAGTCTTCTAGAATCATTGCGTCTTGCTGCTTCGCTTGTAGTGTTATAGGAAAGCAAACATGATGTCCGCTACAATTTTAGTACTTTCTAGTGTTTTCAGTTTGTTGGCCCCGGTGAGTTCAAGCCTTAATTGATTCTAACTTGTGCTGATGCCGTTGTTTTTAACCTTACCATAGTTTTTACCAATATAAGCATTTCTTATAAAACATCAGAGCATCTACGGGCAATGTGTGTCGCGGTATGCAAACAACTTCGGCATTTACGGCAATGGACTAGCTTACAATGATTGTTCGCTGCCTGCTGCTAACGCAGCTGCTGCGCTGACTGCCGCCGATGGTGGAGGTTTTACTGTGACCAGCAGCTCACCAATAGCTCCCTACGGTGTATCCGTAGCATCGGATAATGAATATTTGGGCAGTTTGTGGGTCATCGGTCAGCAGCCATTCTTAGGCACGGCACTTCTGGATGGTGCGATAGCACTACACTGCTCTCGGCCACGGGTATGGCAACGGTTTCACCGAAGGTGGTGACAACCTCTGGAGTCAATGTGATTGTGGAACACTACTTTGAAAACTGTTAAGCTGTAAGCTCACGTTTTTCTTTGATATATATAAATAATTAATATAAAGATAAGCATGTGTTTTATATTCAAAGGTCATTTACCTTTTAAAAAGATATTTAGTATCTAATGATTTCACTTTTAAAGTTGCGCACGACAGAGGGAAACCAAACAGTCGATTTGCAGCAACATCTTTCTTAAAAAAACTTATAATAATGTCACATGTTTTTATAGTATATGTTTTATGTAAACAATGTACATGAATATATCGGAATCGGACCATTAATATTATTATTTATCCATGTGGAAAGGGTTTAAATAATTAGCAATTTTTGTCTCTAATAATTTCTCCTACACAATATGATGGGGTATTTTTTTTAAATCCCGCTTGGTTTCTTGTTAGATCTTTCCAGGACTGAGTACATTTCACACCATCGGTAAATTAATCCTAAAAATGACTTTTTAGGTAAGTTTTTTTTCTCGGATTAGGGTGACAAACGAGCACATAGACCACCTGATGGTAAGTGGTTGCTGTGGCCCATAGACATATACATCTATCTTCGATTACGAATCAAAATGCAGATGCGTTGTCACCCATGAGGACTAAGATGGAATGCCTCATTTCCAGTAAAAAGGGTTTCTAATATATACACACACACACACACATATATATATATATATATATATATATATATATATATATATATATATTTAGGATTTAAAAGCTGCTTCTTGCATCTACGTTCATTTTGAGACCTGCCTTCAGTTGTTTTGTTGAGTCGTTGGATTGCGAGATCGAAATAATTAGGCACTGCGCTATTATTTTGCGTTACAATTAATAGATCATGAAGGAATGCATTTGTTTTTGAGCTTACACTGGGGCTGCGATAATTTATAAAATTAACGTCGTTTTTTAGTAATCGTATGTACTGATAATCAGAACATTTTTACAACTTCATCGTACTAGTAGTGAAAACTATGATAAATATTCAGAAGTGTTTATTTGTTTATTTATAAATCACTTAAATAATATTAATAGTGTCGTGAATATGAAAAAGTAATAATAATAAGTTGTCATTCGAAATCCTAACAACACCATAAGTCACACTGTGTATAGAAAAAAGAGCCATACAGATAGATATTTAAACGGTGAATCCCACCAACATCCTTCACAGTCAGCTACCGTGGGCAAATCTTTGTTACAGAAAGCACGAGGGATCTGTGATAGCAAACAACTGGCCGCCGAGCTTCAGCACGTCAAGCAGGTTCTACACGACAACAAGCTTCGGGTCCCTCGCCTACGTCACAGTGAACGAGTGAAGCCGGCTACAGCCAAGCGTGTGCCTGCTGTACTACCATCTGTCAGAGGTGTCACAGACAAGATTGGCTACATCTTGAAGCGAGCTTCTATTAGAACATTCTTCAAGCCGCTGAAGAAGATTAGTCAGTTCTTACCATCCGTCAAGTGCAATATTCCTCTACAAGATGCACGAGTGTACAAGCTGGATTGTGAATGTGGTCTCTCATATATAGGACATACAAAACGATCAATAAACCCCCGCGTAAAAGAACACATAGCTGACGTGAAACACCAACGTTCTGGGAAATCTGCAGTTTGTGATCATATCCTAGACGGTCCCCATCATTACATTAGATTTGTAAAACCATAAATTTTCGCGAAAGAACATCGATTCCTGCCAAGGATGATACGTGATGCTATTGAAATTAAAAGACATCCTAATTTCAACAAAGAGAGAGGCTGGGTACCTGCTTGGGATCCTGTAATTATTGAAATTAAAACTAAACCCAAGCATACCACTGCAAAACTTCAAGACACAGTAAGTTCATTCTGCGTAGATCAGACCAAAATTAATAATTAAAAAAGCTGAAAGTACTCCGGGTTAACTCTGATATCGGGAAGTCAATCAACTCCGTCCCCCGTGACCATGGGTGCTGTAAAGTACCCGAAACATTGGGATTCACTATAAAACAAGATAATTAAACGCAATGGAATCCGTAAAAGTAGTTTTATTCAATGTGTAGTGTTCGCGTAAATATAAGAATAAGCTTAACTAATATTAAAATAAGTAATCAAATGATAATTTAACAAATATACAAAAACAAAAAAAAAAAACATGTTTTCTTATCAAGTTAGTAAAAGTAATAGATGTCAAAAATACTTTTACGAAAAAAAATATAATATTATATTCTTAGATGAGAGTGTGGTTTAAATAATCTAGTCTAGGATTACCAAAAAATTGCTAGTTTATTGAGAAAAGAGTAATAAAGCAAATTTAAAGTGCAGAAGCGATTGGCAAAGTTGGCAAGGGACGCCATAGAAGAAAGTTTATCGACCAAATTCGTGATATATTGAAGACGGAACAAATTCGGGTACATTTAACTGACGAGCATATATTCGGAGATATATGGATGGGAAAGAAGTGAGAGATGCGTGAGAAATTAATGTCCGTAATTTTCTGCCTACCAATCAGTGTGACAGGCGTATGATTGTTTCGCTAGAACTAATAATATGCTTAACTTATATAGTATTAGTACAGGAATTAAATATTCATATGTTGTTATGTTCACCTGACTAATTTCAACTATGGCGACAACTTTTGAATATTACTGAAAGCTATTCATTTTAATACCGAAATATTTCAAAACGCCAATTTATCCCCATTCCACGTTTCAGAGTCACATGAGTAAATTGCTTATTTGACCCTTTTCCCCTTCTAAAGACATTACAATAATTATTATAAAATTATGATATATTCATGTAAATTGTATATGCAAATATATGTTATAAAAAATATTAATTTTTTTGTTATTTTTAAATTTACGTGACCACTAAAATTAAAAAAAGATTATATTTTTTTATCAGCAGACAAAAACGTAATGTTATTCATTTAATTTTATTTTTTTATTAATTATTAATTTTATTTAATCATTTTATTGTTAATATATTATAATATTTATAATATTTTATTTAATATTTAATAATTAATTTCATTTAATTAAACGTATAGTTAGTTATTCTTTTATTCAATATAGATTAATACAACATAAACTTAAATAAAATATAACTTATAAACAAATTAAATTAAAACATAAATACTTCTGATTAACAATAAAAATATTAAAGAAAAAAGTGTTTTACAAAATTATGCAGTAAGTATGTAAAACTTAACCTTACTAAAAATACTTGCTAAATCGCCGCCGTCTCTTGGCTGAGTTGCCTTACTGTATTGTAAGACTGACCCGCTGAGAAAACATCTGCCAGCTGTTGGGTCACCAGAGACATTGACAAGGCGTGATGAGATATCTCTGTACAAACGCTTCTCTTCAGGACTCCACGGACACACCAAACGGTACAAACATGTAACTCTCTCCAAGGACTGAATATTTGCGCCGCTTGTTAGACTCGGCAACAGCAGCAGCCATCTCTGCCTTCTGTGCAGTCGCCGCGAGATGTGATGGCGCTAATGTGTCAACACAAGTCGCATTTCGTACTAATGAGCGCCCATGTTTCCCTGGAATGAGCGTCATTCCATCAGGTTTCTTGCCATCGTCCCGCAATATACCGATTGGCTCTAAAATTGCAGGTACGTTGACACTGGTTAAGGCCCGTCGAATGGCGTCGTTAATGGCTGCATGGCGATTGATGCAACCAGCGCTCCGTTGGCACGCGAGGTCACGGTGGCCGAGAATGTCAACCTCTTTACCACAGCGGCAGCGATGGAGCTCATTGGTTTTAAGCCTAATATCAGACTGATAGCAAGAGAGGAAGAGGTAATGTTCAAGAGTGTTCCGATATTTGATGAGGGCAGTGCATTGAACCAGTAGACAGTTTTCTTACATCCTAAATTTATTGACATTATACTGTTATATTAAAATTTGATATATTAAAGTTGGTAAAAAATTACTTCGCGTACATCCGCTCGATAAAATAAAATGATGTGTCTTACTTAGTTTGAAGAGCACCTCCCCGCCCTCCCTCAATTGCGTGCACCCCAGCACCACTACTCCCAATACCACTATACTACGAAAGACATACCACTGACAACAATACGACACGTGTTTCGTCTCTACATGAGGCATCTCCAGGTAATCTAGACTCTGCGGTGGCTGACCGCTAAGTGAGCGACGAGCCAAAACAACTCCTATTTATACAGACCGCTGACGCAACCGCTCCCTACTTAAGGAGCGAGCGACGAGCGATACTTGTGGGATGTCACGTGCGGACTTTTCTATCCAGAGCGTTCAGCTCTACCACGTATGAAAGAGCTAGTCTTCCTAAAGAGCGCGATACTTCCTTGGTTGAGCCGACCCATTCGTGCTACAAACATAATGTTGTAGATTGGCTCTACTACATTAAATTTCGTTAAACCTTCAACAGATTCAGGCCGAATATTATCGAAAGTTATCCGTTGCCAGTTCGATGAAGCTGTCTAACTGAAGAATTATTAAATAGCTGAATAACTATTAAAGCAAAATATTATTTTGGAATTTAAATAAATATTCTTAGGTATGGTATAATCAAATGTTTATTAATAATCTATAATATTGTTGCGCGCCACGATTAATACATGGTACATGGCGGCACTAATTACCACTAGCGCCCTCTATTATCATGTAGCAGAACTAGGAGAGTCAAGAACATTCTAGAAATTTCCATGGAAGAACTTTCTGGAACTATCGACACCTAGTCAATCGGGACCGATATGTACTCGAACATTGTAAAAGTTTTTATAGTAGAAGGTTCTGGAAACTACCTGAGGCCCTATATAAGGCCGGTATAGACCCCGACCGAAGCAGTATTGAATTGGCTACGATGACTATCCGAGTACAGACCCAGAGCACGAAACCTATTCATCTGCAGAGAGATGTAAGAGAGAGTTGCGTTATAGACTGGAAAAGATACGGTATTAAAATCAATGGCGAGTACATCACTGACCTTTGATTTGCCGATGATATAGTTCCTATGGCAGAATCACTGGAGGAAGTAAGCACGACCTCAATAGTGCCTCCCAACGGACAGGTCTTAAAGATGAACATGGACAAATCAAAGATCATGTGTAGCGTCTATGTCACACTTATGCCGGTTGTTGTTGGGAGTACTAAACTCAAAGCTTTGGACGAGTATATTTACCTGGGACAAATAGTCCAACTAGGTAAGTCCAACTTGGACTGAGAGGTCAATTGAGGAATTCAACTGGGCTGTGCAGCGGTTGGAAAATTAAGACACATCTTCTCGTAAGGCATACTTCATGCCTCAAAACAAGATTGCTCAACCAGGGCGTGTTGCCAGTGATGACCTATATATCTGAGACGTGCTCCTTCACTGTTGGCCGTATGAGAAAGGTCAAGGTCGCTAAGCGAGCTATGAAGTGTATGGAGGATTTCTCTGCATGATAAACTAAGAAATGAGGATATCTGCAGTTGAGCCAGGGTGACCGACATAACCCATTGGATTAGAAAGCTTAAGTGGCAATGGGCCGGCCATATAGCTCGAAGAACCGACAAACGATTGGTAAAAAAGGTTCTCGAGTGGCAGCTTTGTACCGGTAGGTGAAATGTAGGGCTACCTCATACTAGACGGAGTGACGACCTGGTAAGACATGCAGGAAGTCGATGGATACAGGTGGCTCAGGACCGTGGTTTTTGGCATTCATTGAGGGAGGCCTATCTTAAGCAGTGGTCTTGTAAAGGGATTTAATGATGATGATGATTTATTTATGAATAAAAAGTTCAAAAACAATAATAAATATAAATATTTGGTAATTTTGTAGTCTTTGTACTATAGTCAATTAAAAATCTGAGGTAATTATAATTAATTTTCTTTATTCAGAGATTTAGAGTATTATATGAATTTAGTTTAGGATCACTAATTGTCCTAATTTTTCTTACTAAAGTACTGCTACTACTACTTACAAGAATGAAATAAATATGAAATAATAAGTCACTTGTCTTTTTGGAAATATGATTTTAAAAAACAAATAGCATCAATAGTTTTATGTCCCAATCTATTTCTTACGAGGAGCGTTCAATATATTTCCGGTATTAGGATGAATTGCTAATTGAATATGGGTAATTAAAAAAATTGTTATCTAATGACACTGCCTGAGGGTATAAATATGAAATTTCGTCTTGATAACTTCATTACCTCTTATGTAACCTTCAGTCATAGACGACGGGAATGACTGACTCGACAATGTTAAAAAGATTAAACTCCTTACTAAACAAGGAAAAACTAAAAAGAAACAACCCTTACGAAACGATGACCATTTACCAAGAATCTGTCTCCTTCAATGACAACCATACAGAAGTGGTCAAGTGAATTCAAAAGAGGGAGGGAAAGCATCGACGATGACCGCTGCCCGAGTGGGCCAATCACAGCAGCTACAGAAGAAAATGGGAAAATTATTGAAAAACTTGTATCAGAATATGAACGAGTAAGAATTAAGATATTAACAGAAGTGACTGACCTATTCGTTGGTACCATACAAACCATATGGCATGACAATCTCGACCTCACAAAAGTTAGTGCAAGATGGATGCCACGAATGCTCACTGTGGTTCAGAAACAGGCGCGAGTAGACTATTGTAGGGAGTTATAAAGCTGTGTGGTGACGAGTGTTTTCGATAGGATAGTTACGGGAGGTGAGTTCACCACTATGATCCTGAGAGTAAACAGGAGTCTATCATCATCATCATCATCATTACAGCCCTTCACAAGTCCACTGCTGAACATAGGCCTCCTCCAAAGAATGCCACAAAGCACGGTCCTGAGCCACCTGCATCCATCGACAGGAGTCTATGCAATGACTTAAAAAGAATCAGACCCTAAAAGAAGTTCAAAGTCACTCCATCGGCCGGTAAAATAATGGCTACAGTATTTAGGGATTCCAAAGGAATATTATTTATTGAGTACATAATAAGATGAAACCAATAATGCAGGCAAATACTCAGCCAGTTTAAGCCATTTGAGAGAAGTAATAAAAGAAAAGAGAAGAGGAAAGCTGACCAAGGGAGTACTGCTATACCAATTCATAACAATTATACCGGGTCTAATTGTTAATATAAATCATCCAGGGACTCAAACGCACACAAAAAAAAACTCATCAAAATCGTCCGAGCGGTTTTTGAGTTTTAGTGAGACTAACAGACAGCAGTTGATTTATATACATATAGAGATAAGCCAATAAATAATAAGTAAATAAATGAAAACCCAACCAAATAGAAGCCCTTGGCCAGGGAGACAAAACATTTGAGAGTTAGGAAGAAAAGGAAAGAAACCGGCGGACAATGCAGGTGGTACCGAGGAGCACCGCCTTTTACATTTGAGTCTGGAGCGGTCCTCAGGTGACCCGAGAGGTTGACTAGGGTAAGCATTCGCAGAAACGACTACAGAAATAATTTCGGTTGGCAGACCATCCCACTTGTCGGTGACCTTGTGAGCCAGGTCCAGATATTTTGTTCATTTCTCTGTTACGGTCTTTACGAGGTTCTCGTCATACGAAATGGTAACGTCGACCGAAAATATTCTTGAATGTGCGCTATCGCTCGGTAAAGCCTGGCGTGGTCACTTTCGAGTGCGGCTTCCGGCAAGTACTTACAATAAAACAGTGCCCGATCCACTAGACCGTATTTCAGAGCGAGCTCCTGGTGTTGAATCCTGACTACTAGGTGGTGTCTGTGCAAATATTCAAAGTTAGAAAGCTCCGATAGTTGTTGGTCTTAATAAAGTAATCCTGTATCGCACAGAAGAAGCCCTTGGTTTACCCAAATAGTTCACCATAACGAAGCCATTGAAGGGAGGCAACTGTGTCTACGAAAGGCGCTGTAACCAGCCGTGTAGAATTTCCTATAGAGATCCTGCTCCTTCCGTACGGTCTCCCGGTCGGAAATGCTTTGTACTGCCAGATCTTAATAGAAGGGTAAGGCTAAGAATAGAGAGGGTAAACATGAAACGAAGTTTGCAGATCTAGTCAGGAAGTAATTGCGAAGGCTCCACACATGCCATCATGCATGGTGACAGAGCTTAAAAGCCGCCCAACCATGATTCCGTGACAAGTACAGCCTTGCTAATGACAATCTCGTAGATGAATACTATGGGGCGTCATATTCATCATCATCATCAGAGTCATCGTCATATAAACTGAACTTAACACCCTGGATATTTTTTCTATCCAGGGTGTTAAGTTCAGTTTGAGTCCACCTAAGCATGCTATATGTATACACGAGTACAGGCAAGCCGCAACCATTAGCTGATGTGATAGCACGCAGTCTTGTGGAACACCAGCGTTAATGGGCTTGTAATTGGAGCATGCACCATAATACAATAATGACGCTCAGATCTGCAAGAAAATTGGTGATCCAATTGCACAGTTTCTCGGGAAGCCCATAGGAAGGAAGCTTCGAAAGAATCGCTTTGTGCAAACCCGATCGAAGGACTTCGATAAGTTCAAACTAAAGACCAACACCTCCCCCTTGGACTCTACCGTTCCTCCGACTTTATGAATTAGTTAACCTAGCAGATCACCAGACGAGCGACTCAGACAAAAATCGTACTGGCGGTCACTTATCACCTAGTGATCCTCATGAGCTGGCAGTAAATACTTCTACTGATACTATTTACTATGATGTGATACTGCTCTTTGAATTATCATTATTGTTTTCTAATATTATAAATACTATTTCAGATGAGATAATTCATTACCTTTATAGTATTCATTGACATAGATATATTAATTTTTAGTACTTTTTGCAACTTTGCATATATAAAATTCATGTTTCTGTTCTACTACGCTAATGTAATTGGTGATGTATCTTTACTAAGCAAATTTTGATTATTAATAAATGTACACAAAACTTGTTACAAATAATTATTTAAAAATCACAAGTTATACATTAAATGGCGTAGCGAAGTTTCTGTTTCGTTGTACGTACTGAAACGTAGAACAATTTACTTCAGTATGTAAATATTAATCTAAACCTTTTACATCATAATTTCGTAAACCCAAGTTTTGCTTTTAAATTATTTTGAATATGACTTATGTATCTAAATTTGGAAGGTGACTTTATAACAGATTCCTAAATTCTATGTAATATTTTATTGCGTATCATGTAAGTATGTCACGCTGAGAAACTTCGAGCATTTAATCCTCTCCATAGGTTGCTGAGCGGCCTTAAGTTTCTTCATGTAACCAGCATTAAAGGAAGTCGTTTCAGATCCATAGGTCATCACTGTCAACACACCTTGGTTGAACACTCGTGTTTTCAAGTTTTGATGAATACATGACTAAAAGATGTATCGTAATTACAAAAACACTGTCCAACCGAATTAGATCCACTGATTGACTATGGTTCGAAGTTGGACTTAATTAGTCGGAATATTTGTCCCTGGTAAATCATATTCGTCAATAAATCCGAGCGTAGTTTTCCTAACAACTACCGGTATAGGTAACATAAACATGATACATAATCTTCATCTTGTCCATGCTCATCTTATCCATTGCGATACACTATTAAGGTCATTGAGCACATTGCCAAGGTTCCCCAGCAAGTCTGTCATAAGGACTATATCGTCGGCATATTGAAGGTGACGGATGTATTCGCCATTAATGTTGTTACCGTATTCCTTCCAGTTCAGTAGCTTGAAATCCCTTTCGCGTTACTGAACTATATTAATTATTTGATTTGAAGTAAATATTTCATAGCTACTGGATTATGAATGATACGGTATTAACATTAATGACGAGTACATCACACACCCAGATTTGCCTGCTATCTACAATATAATCATTATGACAGATCTCTGGACGATCACAGCACTATATTCAATGACCTCAATAGTATCTTCCAACGGACGGTCTTAAAATTAACATGTAAAAGGCAAAAGGTTGTAACGTCCGTATCACACTTACATACATCGCTAATTGTTGGAAACACTAAGCTCAAACATGTTGACGAGAATGATTAACTAGAAAAATTGTTCCACTAAGTAAGTCCTACTTCGAGAGGTCAATCGACGGATCCAACTTAGCTGGGCAGCTCCCTTTAGGAGATTACGACAAATCTTCTCGATACATATTCTTTAAAACCTGTAAGCAAGAGTGTGACAACCAGTGCGTATTGAAAGTGATAACATATGTGTTGATGTCTGAGATATGGTGCTTTACTGCTGGCCAAATGAGAAAGCTCAAGGTCGTTTAGCGAGCTATGATGAGGGTTATACTTGCAGTTGCTCAGCGTGATATTCTTCAAAATGTTGTCCACAGTAATATATGTAATCCGCAATAACCCAACCGATCAATAAGCTGAAGTAGCATCGGATCGGGTATTTCGCTCTAAGAATCGATAATTAATGGAGAAGAATGTTTTAGAGTGGCAGCCTAATAACGGTAATTAGGGTGTAGGGCGGCTCCCACTTAATGACTAGTAGCTCCAATGAAGACCTGGTAAGAGATACAGGAAGTGGATGGAAGTTGGTGGCGATCCTTGACGGAGGCCTATGTTAAGCAGTGGACTTGTAATGGGCTGTAATGATGATGACGCGGGAATAGACGTCTGGCTAAGAAAAGCTAACTTACGAGTATATTAACGTGATTTAACTTCTGCTTAAGTTAATTTATAGTTTCGTGTTCTCGTCTGCCTCAATATCAAAGCAGGTAGGTTATTAACTTTTTCTGATGTATGTCGTTATCAGGGCGTGATAAGAAGGAATATTACAAGTATATTGGGTCTGCAAATAATGTTTACTTTGCTATTTTGCTTTTAAATTTTTTAAAAAACGGCGTAACTCGGAAATACGGCATTGGATTGCAGAGTTTTTGAGTGGCAGAGCGGCGCCTACTCTGAACTGAAGTGGACCTGACATAAATTGGGGGGGTTCTGTATATCACTGAACTGTTATTTCCCTTGTAATAACGTAAGAAAATCCATTACGTGATTATGGTAAGAGGGACTTTGAGAAATGATCGGAAGTATGTGCGATGTTTCGGCACGACTACTTTGTGAAATATGCTATCACCAACGATTTTTAGGTGACTTTAAAAAAAACGGAAGAGGTTATGAATTCACATCTACGCTCCTTTTTTGTTTTTACACAGACAGTTAACTTGGCACCGCTGAACGGACTGCAGCACCGCCCAGATTTCGACGGAGTCAAAGGCTTTCTCATAGTTCACATACGCCAGACATAGTGGCAAATTGTACTCCTCGGACTTCTGTACAACTTGCCGAAGGGTATGTATGTGGTCTATGGTGCTAAAGCCTTTTCCAAAAAAGAGCTTGTTCGGGAGGCTGGAAGTCGTCAAGTCTGCGCGCGAGACGATTCGTAATGACTCTCGAAAACAGCACGTAAACGCGGCTCAGAAGGGAAATCGGTCTGTAGTTCTTCAAGAGAGCGTTGTCACCTTTCTTGAAGAACAAGACCACCGCACTTCTGCTCCACGCCTCCGGTTTAATGCCGCCATGGAGGACGGAATTAAAGAGCTTCTGAAGGACTTCAAGTACCGGTTTTACACCCGCTTTCAGAAGCTCCGCTGTAATTCCATCCTCGCCTGGGGCCTTGCCATTTTTAAGGTGCTGGAGAGCCATTCTAATCTCGCTCAGACTGACGTCCGGGATATCTTCGGAATAGTGTAGGATAAGACTCGCTCTTGGATCGTTACTCACACTTGCATGTGGCTTCAACGATGACGTGTACAGCTGCCCATAGAACCTCTCAATCTCACTCAAAATCTCAGGTGCCCTGGAAACGATGCTGCCACACTCGGCTTCAGCTTTGACAGTTGACTCTTTCTGGCAGACAGATCTCTGGCAAAGACTTTGGAGCTTTGGTTCCGCTCGATCGCTTCTTCAATAAAAGCTGTAGCTTCATCGATAGCTTCATCTCCCGTCTAACAGCCATGAGATTTAGAGTGTAATCGGAGAGTTTTTGTGTTCTTCTGTGGCGGGTCTTGCAGAATTTAGCTCCGACCACATGGACAGTTTCCACGAGCTTGTCATTCATATCTTCCACTGCATTGCAAACTTCTAGGTACTGAAAACGGTTTTGTAACTCGAGCTGAAAGGTTTCGGGACTTTGGAACAGAGCACGAGGGGGACGGACCGTTGACTTCATTAGACGAGACCTCTCCAACTTAACGTTTAGGTTCAGTGTGCCTCTGACCATTCGGTGATCGCTACCAATTTTCACCCTCGCAATCACGGAGATATCAGTGAACAGTTGTCGTCTGGTAGTCATAATGAAGTCAATCTCATTTTTTGTCGAACTGTGGGGCCGCTTCTGGAAGAAAGAGTTCATCATAAAGAGTCCCTCTTTCTCCATAAAGTAAGCCAGCTGCTGGCCCCTTGGGTTCCGTTACCCTATTCAAAATTTCCCTATCTTCAGCTCACCGTTCTCTCTTGTGCCTAGTTTTGCATTGAAGTCTCCCATTAACACCGTATATTGGGTTTTGGAGGAATGCATGGCTTCAGAGATATCCTCATACATTTCCTCCACCTCCTCGTCGGAGTGTGCCGAGGTTGGTGCGTAAACCTGTATGACCTTCAGCGAATACCGTTTGGTGATTCTGAGTATAAGGTAGTAAGTAACCCTCGTCGACATACTCTCGATCTTTACAACGTTGTTAACGAGAGACTTGTGGACGATAAATCCGACACCTCCTTGGGATAGATGGTCGCCCTCCCGGTGATAGAGCAAGTTGCCGGATTCGAGGATTACCATGTCCTCCCCCTCTCTTCGGACTTCGGATAATCCTATAATATTCCAGCGTAACTTCCACAATCTACTCGTCAGTCCTCAGGGTGCGTGCGTTGTATGTTGCCAGGTTGAGTCGTCTTAGGTGGCAACCGAACCTCCACCGTAGATTCTCAGCACACCCTGCCCCGCTGTTACCATTGTTGCCACCGTAGCCAAGAATAGCGGGGCCGGCGGGGACTGGTGGCCGTCTCTTCGTAACTCTCATCATGGGGGGTATATTGCCATAGTTGCCGCGCTTGGCGAGCGGGTTGACAACCGCAGTGTTTTTATTGTATTTTTGCCGTTACCAGGAAGATGCTGCTGCCCATCCCCTGGCTGTTTCCCTTTGTCGCCTTTTACGACACCCACGGGAAGATATGGGGTAGTGGATATTCTTAACCGCCACTACACGGCAAATATCACATCAAAGTAATCATTAGTGTTTAGTATACGCTTGTCTTTCTGAAGTACAAAGAACACATTCGGCGATTTTTACAATGAGTGAAACTATTCAACAAATAAGTTCCATTAAATTTTGTGTGCGGAATTAAATTTCTGGTGCCGAAACGTTCAGAATGTTGCATTAGAGCTTCGGTGATAATTGTATGTCACGAGCAAGTGTTTTTGATTGGTAAAAATTATTGAAAGAGGGTCGAAAACGCGTTGACAACGAACCACGTCCAGGACGGCCATCAACATCAACTGATACACGTCAATAAAATCAAGGAATTCGTGCTCGAGAATCGACGATTAACAGTCAGAGATCTTACTCATATCGTTGGAATATCGGAAGGATCACTGAAAACCATTTTAAAAGATCATTTGGGCCTAAGAAAAGTGAATACACGAAAATCCAAATCACTCAATTTTCTTGAAATCAGCGTCGCGTTGACGTCTGTGAAACAATGTCAATGTCAATGTCATTTGCGCGAAGCTATTCGTAAAAAGAGGCCGGAATTATGGGCCGACAACTCTTGGTTTTTGCACCACGATAATGCACCGTCGCATACTACATTGATTCTTCGTGAGTTTTTCGACAAAAATCCAATCAATATCGTTCCACAACCACCGTATTCGCCTGATTAAGCTCCATGGGACTATTGGCTCTTCAGCAAACTCAAGCGACCGCTCCGGGGAAACCGTTTTGAGTCAACTGAAGACATTAAACGTGAATCGCTACGCGCATTGAAGGCTATTCCGGAAATTGACTTTAACAACTGTTACGAGGATTGCAAAAAACGTTGCACAAGTGTATTGCGGCCGGGGAAGATTACTTTGAGAGGGACAAAATAGATTTGACAGAATAAATAAAGAATTTTAAAATTATGAACAGTCTTACTATTTTTTGCCCACAGTATTATGCCACTTGACATCTTTTTCAATAATTTAGAACCCAATTTCAATGATTATTTTTTTCTTAATTAGCTTATACTTCCGGCGTGTTTCCATATAAATAGATAGAAAAAATTCCTCCCCGGGAGAAACCCGGTGTAGAAAAACAGGGGGTGAAGTTTTTAATCTAACTATTTAGACGACATTCGAGTTTGGCATTTTCCTAAGTTCACTCAAAAGAGTAAAAATTTAGATCCTTTGTGAAAAGAATATATATTATAAAAGTAATAAATAAAATATGTAAAGTCGGTGGTAAGACCAACGTGAGTAGAATCAAAACCTTAACTTCTGTAACTATTGAAAGTGGAGTGGAAGTTCTTTTTAGTTCTTTTATTTCGTCTTTTACTTTTTACTAAGATTCACATATTCATTCATTTACTAAGCCTATCAATGGTCTGCTGAACAGAGTCCTCCCCTACAAATTCCTCAATAAACACTTCATACCACTGTTGTCTCAATTCGCTAGCGGGTTGGAAGCACAGTTTTTTTTTTATAATGTTCACGTTTTATCGGGAAGATGCGGTTGCCCACCACTACACACAAATCAATATCTCAATCTTAATATATTAACCAATATTTTATTAATATTAATCAGAATTATATTAAATTATATCTAATATACTATTGTATCTATCTCTATATATAATATCATATACATCAATTCTACTATCACATATCAAATCCACTATCTCAATATGCCATTATATATTCGTATATAATTTTACCACTTATCAACTTATGTAATATCTAATGCGAAAAAATTAAAATAAAGACATAAACTTTTTTAATAATACAGGAATTTGTACTTTACTCTTCTTGGACATTAATTAAGGAAACAACTGCCTTTAAACGCTGAGGCATTACGAAGGTTCAGTCCAATTAGTAGCGCTAACAAGTTAAAAAGTCGGAATATTTTTATCCACCCTAATATCTGAGGAATAAGATGGAATCAGTGAACGTAACTGGCGTTCACAAGATGGAATATTTTATAAAATTGTTTTCTTTCGTGCGAAATATTCCAAAAATGTACTAAAGTAAATTGTTTACCAAAAATTTATGAGTAAATAAACAAACAAAAAGTTTCAATCCAGCGGAACCATTCAAAATCACGCAATGAAAAGCATCAACAGCTGTATCCAAGGACAGAACCAGTAATATACTATATTTTGTTGGAAAATTTACATTTTGCGGAAGATATATATATATATATATATATATATATATATATATATATATATATATCTTCCGCAAAATGTATATATATGTATATATATATATATATATATATATATATATATATATATATATATAGCTTTTTACCCGCGGCTTCGCTCGCGTGCGCTTGAATTTAGGAACATCATTAAATGCTGTTCCGTGCCAAATTTAGAAAAAATTGATCACTTTTAGAGTCACCTCGGTGTCTGTGTCTCTGTCTGTCAAAGATTTTTTTTTCATTCTAAAATACTATTAGACGTAGATAATGCTAGAACATGCATATTTTTATATCGGGCGTGTCTTCTGATGTATCCATAAGAAAGGTAAATAGTCTTTAAATCAAAATGTATTATTACATACATTTTACTCTTTACACTTAATCATAGTTAAAGTTAATTTAATTTTAACAAAGTAATATAATGTTTATTTGAGACATTTTATTCATAACATTGGTCCGATTTAATATTAATTGGCACCATAAAATCTTAGAATATTCAATAATACTCTAAGCATAAAATAGAGGTAGATATATTTTTTTACTTCGAGTAATACAGTTCTATAATAATGGAAACTACACATTGATTAAAACGAATGTTACGGGGTCTTTTACGCATCTTGGATGAAAGTTCCGAGTGAAAGGACATATCGTTGATGTGAAGCACCGAAGCTCCAAGAAGTCTAAAGTATGTCAGCATGTTTAGTATCATCCCAACTATTATATCGGATCTGATAGACAACAAATCCTTGCAATAGAACACCGAAACCTACCAATGATGATTCACGAGGCTATTGAAATTAAAAATATCCCAATTTTTAATCAGGAAGATGGCTGAGTGCTACCATCTGCTAAGGACCCCATAATTAATAAAAATAAATTCAAACTACTACTGCATTTATTCTATTCTATTTTATTTATGACATCAGGTCGTCAAACACCTCAGTTCTCCCGTCCTTCACGTGACCATAGGTGCTGTAAAGTGGCCAAATCATCGGGAATTTAAAAAGTTATAATTAAACGTGATAAAATCTTTAAAATTAGTTTTATTCCTTATAATTTTATTCACAGTGAATGTGAGGAGTACTACACTCATGAACGGGAGTAGAAAAATGTTAGCCCTGTTGTGGCGGTGAAAGAAAATCCACCACCTCATATCGTCCGTCGTAAGAGGCGACATAGGAAAACAAACAGGAGATGAGATGGGCTGCATCATCTTCTTGACAACAGATCAAAATAATAATAGCTGCGGTTGCCAACCCGCCTACCAAGCGTGGCAGCTGTAGAAAATATCCAGCTACTTGACATTTTATGGGGGAGGCCTATGTTCATTTCACTGGACTTTTGATAGGCTGATGAAAATGACTTCTACTCATCTTTGCGAGCCTTAATATTTACGGAAGAGTGAAAACAAAAAGTAATATACCCAAAAACACGAATGAAATAAAAACTGCATATATTGCCCCATGAAAAGTAAAAAGTAGCAGCTAACATACATGTTACTACTGGGCACAGGCCGCAGAGTTTTTGGCCAAAAAAATGTTCGCTGCGCTGATTCCAACGCGGGATGAATGTAATGTAAATGATTCAATTATTTACATCGTATATTCAGTAGCATTGTATTATTTCATTTCATCAATGAGTTGCCATTTTAGTTTATTTAGAAGTAAGTAGGTGGCGCTAATATTAGACGAAATAATGAAAGCCAAACTATACCATCTAGTAATATCAGAAATAGAAGCGAACATTTATTTATTATGTCAATAAGGGATAAAGTGATGTAAATTCTCTTCAAAGTTCTGTTTCTTGAATAAATTGAATAATCAATGTGTAGTGTTCGCGTAAATATAAGAAATCATTAGTTCTGTTTCTGTTAAAAAATAGGCTATCAGCGCTGCTAGCGGTGAAAAACGATTTAATGATATCGTCATACGACCATAATATTATGAAATAGCAACATTGTGTTTATTTATTAATATCTTCAAACAATTTCTATTCATTGATTTGGTAAAGCTATGTGTAAATGACCACACCATTTCACGAAATGATAGACTACTTTATGATAATATGATCAATTCTACCATCTGGCCACGAAATACATAAAAATCTCTTTAATAAAACTATAAAGATAATGAATATTTTGAAAAAATTGCAGACAGACGACTTTTAATCACGTTACACATTAGTAATTGATATAAATACCTTATCAAATTTTATATTTTTGATAGACGTCACGTATCATCTATTGAAATTATTATACATTTAAAATAAATTAACAAAAATACTTAAAAAACTAAACGTTAGAATTTTTTAATAATTTTAAAAATCTAATCATTTAATCATATAAAAGTAGGTAAGTTATTATTTTATTATTTCATTTATTACTAACTGAAGGCAAAATATACTACTTTTTTCATTTGATGATAGATGGCGCTGTTTTGAATACCAAATCAGTGTAGTTTCAAATTATTTTACCAATGTTATAACTTTATTTAAAACTTTATTTACAAATATCGTTTTTATTTGAAAAACACCCGACATCCCGGCTATAACTAAGATGTAATAGAAAATTAAGACCTAAAGGAAATAAAATACTTAACCTTCCTTTTTTGAAGTTTCGTAATCGGATAAAAAGTAGCCTATAAGTTGCCCTGGCTTACTGACTACCAACATACAAAATTTCATGTAAATCGGTTCTGTAGTTTTTGCGTGAATCCGGAATACACAGACAGACATACAGACAGACAGACGGACAGACAGACATACAAAAATTCTAAAAACCACTAATTTGGCTTCAGAACCCTTTATTTAGTCCCCTGGATTTGTTTTTTCAAGAATATATTAGAATTACAGACACCACTTTTCTACAGATTCATTATATGTATAGATATACTAGATCGATGTCAAATTTCTTTTCGCATTTCAGATATACTTAGTCGGGTCATAAGTTCTGTCAAAACTTTGTTATTTAAAATTTTTGAATACTGGCTAGATGAACTTCGCCAATTTTAAAAATATAACGTTTGTGCTCGCCGAAAATAAAAAAGACATTAATTTTCATTCATTTTCAAATATGGAGTGGTCGAAGAAAGAAGACAGAGTAGCGGCTATCGCGTTGCACCGCTGTGGTAACGCACCAAAAGAGATTTCCAAAATTCTACATAAATTGAAAATAACCCTACGATTTGTTTATCGCAATATCAAACGATTCACTGAAGATTCAAGCTTCGAAGATCGTAAGAAGACCGGCCGACCTCATACAGTTAGGACGCCCGCGATCATCAAAGCAGTGAAGGCGCGAATCCAACGAAATCCTGATCTTAAACAAAAAATCTTAGCTGATCAGATGAGCGTAAGCGGAACCACGGTCAAAAGAGTGAGTAAAAGTGAGAGTGAGACCTAGGACTACGAGCTCATCGTAAAAAGACCGGACATTTTTTGAACGAGCATTTGAAAAAAATTAGGCTGGATAGATCCCGCGCTATGTTACGGCGGTACGCGGGAAAAAAATGCCGCAAATATTTGTTTTCGGATAAAAAAAAATTTAACATCGAAGAAAGTTATAGTAAACAAAATGATAAGGTGTATGCCCACAGCAGTGAAAAAGCCATCACGGGTATTCCGAAGGTTCAACGAGGACAGTATCCTTCGTCACTCATGATTTGGCTTGGAGTCTCATATTCAGGCTTAACTGAGGTGTTTTTCTGTGAAAAAGATGTAAAAACGAGTGCTAAGGTGTACCAAAATACCGTCCTAACAAACATAGTGGAACCTCTTTCTCAAACAATGTTCAAAAACAGACATTGGATATTCCAACAGGACTCTGCACCAGCTCATATGACACGAAGCATGCAAAACTGGTTGACCGCCCGTGGAATTGACTTTATCGGACATGAAGACTGGCCCTCTTCTAGTCCAGATTTAAACCCACTAGATTACAAGGTATGGCAACATTTGGAGGAGAAAGTCTGCGCTAAACCTCATCAGAATTTGGAATCTCTCCGAGCATCTTTGGCTAAAGCAGCGGCAGAAATAGATATGAATGTGGTGCGTGCAGCAATTGATGATTGGCCGCATCGATTAAGGCAAGTATTCAAAATAGGGGAGGGCATTTTGATTAATGTAAATAAAATTGTATTATAAATTAAATTACCTTTCATTTTATATATAAATTCTATATAATTATTAAAAAGTGTATCATTATTTTTATAAAAAGTTTTTGACAGAACTTATGACCTGACTAAGTATATCTGTAATGCGTAAAAGAAATTTGACGTCGATCTAGTAATACATAACAAATAGTTGCGTCTTGCAATTGCACATTTGTTAAAAATGTTTCGATTGTTTTCATCGTGATTACACAAGGTTTCATAATGTAAAATGTATTTGTTTAGGATAAGGCGTAATCTCCATGTCACATTTATGTCGGTAGATATTAGAGACACTACGCTCGAAGTTATTAACGAGTTACGTAGGACAAACTGTCCAACTAAGTACGGCTAAATTTGACTCAAAGACCAATCGAGAGAGCCAACTTTTAAGTTACAGTTACGATACGATACGATTTCGTTACGGTTACAATAAATCAATATAAATAAAATAATCAATTCTTCCTATATATACAATATGCCTCAGCACTGATTTCAGAATGTGAACTGATTGTATTACTTTTAGTTGTTTGAAATCGACTTTTACTTTCTATTAAAAGTTTTTCTTAGTCGTGGCGAAAGGGGCGAAGGGCGAAACTCTTATTTCAAATTTGTATGTGACCACCCCTGAGGTATACCCAACTTAATAATTGGTTTATATGTGGTAGAAATTCACAGCAGCTATATTATGGTTGTAGTACGAATGGGTAAGCTCAACCTGGGAGTTACCACGCTCTCACAGGATACCAGCGTGAAATAACAGCTGCTGTGTTTCGTGTGGTGAATGTAGATAACCGCAAAACGTTTAACTGAAAACGAATTATTCCATCTTAGTCCTCAGGGATAACATCACATCTGCAGATGGTCCGTGTACTTGTTTAGTCACCCTGATTCTATAAAAAGTCCATGGGTCACAACATCCACTTACCATGTATTGTATTCTTGTTTCTCACTTAATTACCTTTTATATTCTTAGGTGTTCATAAAATTTACTATTTTTCTTGATTTATTTGTGATTAGCGATCCAACCCGATTTTGCACGGGTGATTTCTGGACCTCGCCAACAGCGCCACCTATCGGGTCCATTTGAGCTTTAAAACCATCCAACGACCCACTCAAACACACACAAGAAATTTATCAAAATTAGTGGAGCCATTTTCGAGTTTTTGCGAGACTAACGGAGAGATATTGATTTTTTTATAGGATAGGGTGACTAACGAGCACACAGTCCACCTGATGGTAAGTGGTTGCTGAGATCCATAGACATCTACATCTATCCTCGTTTGCGAATCAAAATGCAGATGCGTTGTCACCCGTGAGGTCTAAGATGGAATGCCTCTTTTCCAGTAAAAAGGGTCTCCGTTTTCAACAAAGAGGGTCTCCGGTTCTCTACGCTCACCATACGAAATACAGCAGCGTTAAGCCGCTATTTTATGCTGGTATTCAGTGAGAGCGTAGTCCTTCCCCGGTCGAGCCAACTCATTCGTGCTACAACTATACTACTAATATAGCTGCAGCATGGCTCTACCACGTATAAAATTATATATTATTTTATATAGACATAATACAGAAAAAGTAGAGAAGTATATGTACACAATATTCAAATTATGTTTCTGTCTTGAAAATACTAAGAGAAATTAGCTTTTGAATCAGTATTCATAAAATGAAAGGAGCTCAGAAACAAAGGAAATATACCTGTTTTAATTTTTCATCTTTATTCATAGTTCAGGGATGAACAATTGAGGCCGTAGTTTCTTGTCACAGGTCATAATATTTTCTATAATAAAGGTCAGTTCTTTGTTCTGTTGTTGAAAATACAATGGAGTTTGTGCAGGTGGTATTGTTTGTTGGATTAATTCTTGCTTAACATTGTAAGCAAATCCTAATAAAAAAAATGCTTTCGGTCATCTATTATAAGCTATAAAATTTACTGATGCACATAGGCCACCCCATTGATTGCATCTTAAGAAGGATTTTTTGATAGTTGCCACTCTTGACTGGCGGTTTGCCAAACGCAATTTTTTTTTTTAATTTTGAGTGGTTATCAGGAACGTACTGCTGCCCATCTCCTGTTTTAGCTTGCCTCTATGACCTTTCGGGACTAAATGGGATAGTGGATATTCTTACACCGCCACTACACGGTTACACAATATTACTTACTCGTCGATTAATCGTTGTGAAATGATGGTAACGTTTACCTGAATGTTAAGTGCAAACAATTTTTTTGCCAATTTGAGGATACCAAAGAGGTTTGGACTACAGCTATCGTGTTGGAAGTTCAATCCTCAATACTACCTTAATTAAATACTTCTATCGTCTTTAATTGCCGAATGGTGGCGGCATAAGAGAATCCATCACCCCGTTTTTCCCCAATGGCAACTGTGGCAAATTGCAAATAGATCTCACGGCCTCCAGATAAATGATGGTATAACCATCTCGTTTCTGCTAGACTTAAAACAGACTGGCGGCTAGGAGCAGAGTCAAAGATGTGAGATATTTGGTAAAGTATGGCGATTAAGATAATGTACTAACCCTATCCCTATTTAGTCTCTTACCGAATATTCAGATATTGGTTTAGTTAAATTATGACACCTGTCTAGGTAAACTTGGAAAGTAAAAACTTGTAAAATTAATCACGGCAATCATTTCATATTCACAATTTGCTTTAAAATACGCAATAAATTTAACGAAGTAGTCGTGTTTGACGGAAATACAGAGTTATGTGAATAATTCATTTTGATTAATTAAAATATACATTTTAGTCAGTAACAAAACCAATCTATATTTTTCATTAAACTGTAGGCACATAATCATTCATATTATATTTTAACAGGGGGGCTGTTCTACACTTCATTTCGCTTACCAGTACGACTGTTCTTTGTGATATATGGCTGGTCCATTGCCACTTCAGCTTACTTATAATAATAATAACAATCTTTATTAAAACTGATAAAGCTTACAAACAGATTGCTGCATTGATTCCTAAACTAGGATTAATCCTGTGATATCGGTAACATTCCATATAATTTTACAATATTAAATTTTAAGGCAGATTTTTTACAAAACATTTTTTTAAATATGTAAAATTATAAGTTACTTAAATACTTACTGATGTGGCAATGCATAGTGAAGACATAAGCTTATGTCTTTATTACGAACTTTATCACGCGGAGAAACTTCTAATATAGCCCCCTCCATAGTTTAAATGTGCTACCTGAGCATGCTTTAAAAAAAGTAAACTGAACTCAACTTAATTATTTCATACAATATCTCTTAGCACTGACTTCAAAATGTGAAATGATTTAACAATTTTTAATTGTTTGTTGTCGGCTTTTAGTTAGCATTTAAGATAAATGTTTTCCGGATTGAAGTGACAGGTCATAAGTCTATTCTATCGCAAAGGCCGGCAACGTTTCTGTGATTCTTTTAGTATTGCAGTTGTTGAATGAGGATAGTAGTCACTTTTCATCAGGTGAGCCGCAAGTTCGTTTGCCTCTTCTTCTATAAAAGCTGTTTGACACAGTATCATTGAATTGACACATGAAAATATATTGGAGTTCATAGAACAAAATTACGCAGTGAATACAATTTTCAAATTTTTAAGCTGCATTCCAATTTTTAATTATACCACGTATTCCAATTGTATTAAACATTTGAGATTACCTTAAAATGGGTAAGAATTAAAAGTAGCAAAAGCGGGTCTGCTACGGTAGAAAATATAAAAAATTATACTCGTTTAAAAAGGCTTATTTTTTTATAGGATCAGGGTGACAAACGAGCACACAGTCCACCTGATGGTAAGTGGTTGCTGCGGCCCATAGACATCTACATCAATCCTCTATTACAAATCAAAATGTAGATGCGTTGTCACCCGTGAGGACTAAGATGGAATGCCTCATTTCCAGTAAAAAGGGCCTATTTAGACTAGGACTATTTCTTCTCCATCGCTTTCGGTTCTTAAAGCGATATGGTTGGTCCATTGAAACTTCAGCTAACTGATCTGTTAGGCAATCTCCGGTTTTACTGCAGATGATGTTTTTCTTGCAGATGCAAACGAGGATGTTTGCTACTTACTGTGTAACATTAAAAAGCTGTATTTCATAAAGGCCGAATTACACTTCGACAAGTACAGTAGCGAGTTTAGTTACAGGGCAGTTGACAGTAAACGGTTAAGTGGGCAGTAGCGTTCTAATGTTTTCCTGGTGAGTTTAATTAAAAAAGTACAATATTATATTTTGAGGATCGAACGCGAATACGTTACGCCCTGTCAAGTTATGCACTGAACTAAATAGCGTCGTGTTTAGTCAGCGGGCGCGGGAGGATAACACTTCGAACTTGACTCGCCGAAAAATAGAGCAGCCGGCTATCCTGTTTAACTTAATTATTAATTTGCTACTAAACTCGCTGATTGCCGTTCAAACGAGATTTTCTACTTAACTCGCAAGGTTCGCAAAATTACTCGCTACTGTACTTGTCGAAGTGTAAATCGGCATCAATACAAATATAGAAAAAGAAATCATCGCAAAGGTACCTGCATGTCTCAGATGTAAAATAAATCTTAAAAAATGTAAACTGGTAATTAGGCAACACGATTTACTCTTTTTTGTTCCATAAAATCTCTCTTAAACATTAGAGAAGGCCTGACTCTAGCTTTAAGACTAATTTAGGCTGTTATTTAAGCATCAAACGATTCGACGAACTATCTCATCGACTGTATCTCTTAGTTCACTTAGACTTCCATTGCCTACATGAGATAACTAACTTAATAGTATTGATTCTTTTTCTTCTCTGCCTTTGAAAAGCTCACTGCTTTACATGGACCTCTCCATGTAGGGAAGGTTTGCCTTAATCGTCACTCTGATGCACGTAGTATAAGATGGCTCACATCTTTGTCGATGCCGCTTGTCACAGGTCCTCACTGAGCACAGTGGGCACAGTCCTCTCTAGACAATCAGTGTCCTCTGAAAACATGGTGCCTCCAATTTCGTACGAGAAAAATTCCGACGTCATCTAGCCATGCTTCAACAGGGTTGGGCCTGTGCCCCGTTAGGAACCCGGAGTATATATTAACTACGACCCGTGTGTACAAGCATTGTATTGGTAATATCACCATAAAATATACCAAATAATAAATATATACCGTTACATAGCACCGGGTTCGATCCCCGCCAGCACCAATGAAATTGTTAATTGCAATTTTAAGTGATGATTTACCACGTTCTCGACAGTGAAGGAAAACATCGTGAGGAAACCTGCATGTCGGAGAAATAAGAAAAAAAATATTACGAAGACATGCGAAGTTCGCCAACACGCATAAGGGCAGCGCGGCGAACATTTCCATGCCGTAATACCCTCTCAGAAATGAGAAGAGGCCTGTGCCCAGCAGTGGGACATAAATAGGCTGCAAATTTACATAGCACGGTGACATTCTCTACATTTTGCTACAATACATTTGTTTCTGCGCCGCTGAAAACATTATAACACGTTATATAAAATCAAACATTTTGTAACCAATAGCTCGGATCTGAGTTTTAAAGAGCTGGCCTTCTCATTACTCATAATTACTTTTAATTTTTTCTTCACTATATTTATAACTACTGTTTTATATATATATATATATATATATATATATATATATATATATATATATATATATATATATATATATATATATATACTTTTCGTTTATTGACAGTAGTTATAAACATAACAATATATTTATAACTACTGTCAATAAACGGAAAATGTTGTTGTTGTTTTTATTATTCGCTCGAGAGAGCAGGCAAAGGAACTATGCCATACAGCCTTGTCTTTATGTATAATTATCCTTCATAGTTCACTGCTTCACAATATGTTGATGCGTCAAATTGTGCAGCCCTTGGGAGATTTTGACGACAACTTGAGCCAGCATGCAGCTGACAGTTGGCGATGGTATCTAAAGGCGCCTATGCAAACAAACAGCTTATCTTGAGAATCCATCACGATCAGAGCACTTGTTTACCATTTCCACTAATAGTTCACATGCGGAGACAGTTAATACATAAAATCGCACCACTTTTACATATCAAAATCCACTTCAAACTATTATATTTAACTATAATACAGGAGCAGCAAACCGCCGCCGATCAAGTTTTCGCCAAAAATCTAAACGGAAAATGCAAATGACATCTCAAAAACTGTCAAACCCTTTAGACTACACGAGGTCACAAGATAATAGACAAACATGTACATTTATAAACATCTATACGAAAAACAAAACCTTGCTTCCAAGTATTGGGAATAAAAATGTCATAGCAATTCAAGCCTCACAAACTATAAATGTCAATTTTCTTTGTTATTCTCTGAGGTTATTCTATAAATGACAAAAGAACTTTCCTTTCTTTAACTTCACAATGAGGTTAGCGTATAAAAGCGTCATTTGACTATTTGTATGAAAATCGATTAAAAATGTAACGTGGTAACAATTTATCTTCGTGCCCACCAGTAGTATTAAAAGTTAACGTCAATTAATAATGGTTCCCCATATTTGATCATCTTGGTGTATGGTATCTTAGTCGCAAGGTGCAGACGTGATCATATTGTGATACGTCGTTGCTATTATTCATCTGATACGTCCCATTCCGCACGAAATATACCGCATACATATTTCGTGATCGTCAGTATGGACGTATACTGTATCACGAAACAATATAATACGATATATAAGTACGACGACGAGAAAGTTTATATCTCCTACATATTTTTAAAGAATCTTATGCTGATACGCTGACATACGATATGGTTAAGTGTGGACGCGCTTTTGATACAATACGGCTTATGATACGATATGATCGATATAGATGTCCATACTTAAGGTACAACTCGATACGATACTATACGCCTGATCAAGATCCGTCGATATGATCAAATGAGGATCCTGCCTTAGAATTAGTAACACGTCTCTTATTGTATAATTATATATGCAAGCTACTGTTGAAAGTTTTTTAAGGCACACTCCATTAGCAGTGACTACGTTTAGGATCCGATATGCCATTTTTTAATTATAGTTTTGCAAATTGGACGTGACTTTTTTTAAAAACCTTATCCCCGAACTACAATTTTTTCTTAGATGCGTTTTACATGCATAAATTTCCCGGAAAAGTTATGTGTAGGCCATACAAATATTAGTTCTAGCCCGGCGCCGCAACTCATTGCTAAGAAAATGCGCCACGGAGCCGTCAAGTTATGTATAATGAACTTATCGAACATAGCGAGTATGCCCCTTATGCCTGGAAATGTGATGTGAAACATTTTCAGACTAAAGTGTTCGGTCATAATATACATGGAAAGACAGCGAGCGGAGGTTAATTTTAATATGATTCCATTACATCTTTCCATGAAGGAATAACACAAAGGCAAGAATAGCAAAACCATGACGTTGTTAAGACAGAGATGTACAATTGTAAAAAAATATATAATGGTAAAACATATTCAATATTAACTTTTATAGAAATGGAGGTATTCCATTGCGGGGAATTTAAATGCTGACTGAACTCATATAGCCGTTCCTAAAAAAGGTCATTGACAGATGGAGAGACGGACAGACAGACTGACAAACAAGGAACTGATTCTATAAAGGTTCCGCTTTTATTCCTAAAAACTATCACAAAGTATAATAAAAGCAACGACTAAAAATGTTCTGTTGATGTATTTAAAAATATGTATAGATCATTATAATATCTATCGTTTCGAAGCCTCTATTGTAAATGTTCATCATCATCATTCATCATTACAGCCTTTCATAAGTCCACTGTTGAACATAGGCCTCCCCCAAGGAATGACACAAAGCACGGTCCTGAGCTACCTGCATCCATCGATTTCCTGCATATCTTACCAGGTCGTCACTACATCTAGTGGGGGGTCGTCCTACCCCCCATGATGAGAGTAACAAAAAGACGGCCCCCATTGTAAAGGTTAATGTAATGAAAATGACCATTCCCTTTATTAAACCCATAATTTTAATTGTTAATTATCCATACTTAATTATTTCCAGTAATAAAATATATACGTGTACATAATTTAATAAATATTTATTATTTTAGGGTGCTAAGAATCTCCGGTGGAGGTTCGGTTGCCACCTTAGACGACTCGACCTGGCAACGTACAACGCACGCACCCTGAGGACTGACGAGAAGATCGTGGAGCTGGAAGAAGAGATAGACAAGTTGCGCTGGCATATTATAGGATTATCCGAAGTCCGAAGAGAGGGGGAGGACACGGTAATCCTCGAATCCGGCAACTTGCTCTATCACCGGGAGGGCGACCATCTGTCCCAAGGAGGTGTCGGATTTATCGTCCACAAGTCTCTCGTTAACAACGTTGTAAAGATCGGGAGTGTGTCGACGAGGGTTGCGTACCTTATACTCAGAATCACCAAACGGTATTCGCTGAAGGTCATACAGGTTTACGCACCAACCTCGGCACACCCCGATGAGGAGGTGGAGGAAATGTATGAGGATATCTCTAGAGCCATGCATTCCTCCAAAACCAAATATACGGTGTTAATGGGAGACTTCAATGCAAAACTAGGCACAAGAGAGAACGGTGAGCTGAAAGTAGGGAAATTTGGAATAGGGCAACGGAACCCAAGGGGCCAGCAGCTGGCCGACTTCATGGAGAAAGAGGGACTCTTTATGCTGAACTCTTTCTTCAAGAAGCGGCCCCACAGGAAGTGGACCTGGTTGAGCCCCGACGGTTCGACAAAAAATGAGATTGACTTCATTATGACGACCAGACGACAACTGTTCAGTGATGTCTCAGTGATCGCGAGGGTGAAAACCGGCAGCGATCACCGAATGGTTAGAGGCACACTGAACCTAAATGTTAAGTTGGAGAGGTCTCGTCTGATGAAGTCAACGCTCCGTCCCCCTCGTGCTCTAATCCAAAGTCCCGAAACCTTTCAGCTCCAGTTACAAAACCGTTTTCAGTGCCTAGAAGACTGCAATGAAGTGGACGATATGAATGACAAGCTCGTGGAAACTGTCCATGCGGTCGGAGCTAAGTTCTGCAAGACCCACCGCAGAAGAACACAAAAACTCTCCGATCACACTCTTAATCTTATGGCTGTTAGACGGGAGATGAGGCTACATTCTTCAACAGATTTGACAGCATACAGGCAACTGAACAGACAGATCTCCAAATGCATGCGGCGAGACTTACGCAACTTCAATACAGCTCGTGTTGAAGAAGCGATCGAGCGGAACCAAGGCTCCAAAGTCTTTGCCAGAGATCTGTCTACCAGAAAGAGCCAACTGTCAAGGCTGAAGACCGAGTGTGGCAGCATCGTTTCCGGGGCACCTGAGATTTTAAATGAGATTGAGAGGTTCTATGGGCAGCTGTACACGTCATCGTTGGAGCCACACGCAAGTGTGAGTAACGATCCAAGAGCGAGTCTTATTCGACACTATTCCGAAGATATCCCGGACGTCAGTCTGAGCGAGATTAGAATGGCTCTCCAGCACCTTAAAAACGGCAAGGCCCCAGGCGAGGATGGAATTACAGCGGAGCTTCTGAAAGCGGGTGGAAGACCGGTACTTGAAGTCCTTCAGAAGCTCTTTAATTCCGTCCTCCATTGTGGCATTACACCGGAGGCGTGGAGCAGAAGTGCGGTGGTCTTGTTCTTCAAGAAAGGTGACAACGCTCTCTTGAAGAACTACAGACCGATTTCCCTTCTGAGCCGCGTCTACGTGCTGTTTTCGAGAGTCATTACGAATCGTCTCGCGCGCAGACTTGACGACTTCCAGCCTCCCGAACAAGCCGGTTTCCGAAAGGGCTTTAGCACCATAGACTACATACATACCCTAAGGCAAATTGTACAGAAGTCCGAAGAGTACAATTTGCCACTATGTCTGGCGTATGTGGACTATGAGAAAGCCTTTGATTCCGTCGAAATTTGGGCGGTGCTGCAGTCCCTTCAGCGGTGCCAAGTTGACTGTCGGTATATCGAAGTGCTGAAGTGTTTGTACAGTAGAGCTACGATGGCTATCCGAGTACAGAACCAGAATACGAAACCTATCCAATTGCAGAGAGGTGTAAGACAGGGTGATGTTATATCCCCGACACTCTTCACCGCTGCATTGGAAGACGTTTTCAAGCTTCTGGACTGGAAAGGATACGGAATAAACATCAATGGCGAGTACATCACTCACCTTCGATTTGCCGACGATATAGTCCTCATGGCAGAATCGCTGGAGGAGCTAAGCACTATGCTCAATGACCTCAATAGTGTCTCCCAACGGATAGGTCTTAAGATGAACATGGACAAAACAAAGATTATGTTTAATGTCCATGTCACACCTATGCCGGTAGTTGTTGGGAGCACTAAGCTCGAAGTTGTTGACGAGTATGTTTACCTGGGACAAATAGTCCGACTAGGTAAGTCCAACTTCGACCGAGAGGTCAATCGACGGATTCAACTCGGCTGGGCAGCGTTCGGGAAGCTACGACACATCTTCTCGTCAGAAATACCTCAAAACCTTAAAACAAAATTGTACAACCAGTGCGTGTTGCCAGTGATGACTTACGGAACTGAGACGTGGTCCTTCACTGCTGGTCGTATGAGGAAGCTCAAGGTCGCTCAGCGAGCTATGGAGAGGGCTATGCTCGGAGTTTCTATGCGTGTTAAACTTAGGAATAAGGATATCCGCAGTAGAACCAGAGTAACCGACATAGCCCAACGGATTAGTAAGCTGAAGTGGCAGTGGGCCGGCCATATAGCTCGAAGAACCGACAACCGATGGGGAAGAAAGGTTCTCGAGTGGTAGCCTCGTACCGGTAGGCGAAGTGTAGGGCGTCCCCCCACAAGATGGAGTGACGACCTGGTAAGACATGCAGGAAGTCGATGGATGCAGGTGGCTCGGGACCGTGCTTTGTGGCATTCCTTGGGGGAGGCCTTTGTTCAGCAGTGGACTTGTGAAGGGCTGTAATGATGATGATGATGATTTTGCCGGACAATGTACTATCACAGAACAACAGCGGTACTTGAAGTTAATCACATAAATAACTCTTTTGATTTTTTTACGCCAAATATTAATAGTTTCTAGTAAATATTTTCTTTTCTACAGTAATCAATCAGTGAGCGATAAAACGCCCTAATAAGTCGTCGACTGACTTATCAATAATCTAAGTAAAAAGCTATTTAAGAGGGTATTATTTGACATGCAAAATGACAAGAACTATGTAGATCAAACAGTTTTTGAGTAACGGCAGGTCGAAAGTAGCTCAAAATGTTACACTTACTGTTCGTTGCCCTTTTCTTTTCCAAACTTGGCTGACATACTGCCGCATGTTTTCATTTACTTTTGTTTTTTATTTGGGGTTTTAGAAATCATATCGAAATTAATCTCCTCTCCTTCTTCGTATTTCTATGTACAATGTCAAATATTGTTTAATGATAAACATTATAAGATGCGTTGTCTGTGAAGTGCGATTTGGACTCATGCATGAAGGGTTCCGTACCATTATACAGGTGTCTAGTAGGGGAGCCCCCTTTCAATTTTAAATTAATCTTTATTTTTATTATTTGTTGTTTTAACGGCAACAGACACATTCTGTGAACATTTCAACTGTCTGCCTATTACGGATTATAAGTATTATTTTGTTAGAGCGTGGTCCTTCCCCGGTCAAGATGGCTTCATTCGTGCTACAATTACAAATAGCTGCTGCATTTTTTATAGGATAGGGTGACAATCAAGCACACAGTCCATCTGATGGTATATGGTTGCTGTGGCCCATGAACAAATACATTTATCCTCGTTTGCGAATTAAAATGCAGATGCGTTTTCACCCGTGAGGATTAAGATGGAATGCCTCTTTTCCAGTAAAAAGGGTCTCCGGTTCTCTCCACTCACCATACGAAATACAGCAGCGTTAAGCCGCTATTTTACGCTGGCATTCTGTGCGAGCGTGGTCCTTCCCAGGTCGAGGCAACCCATTCGGTCTACTAGTATACCACTAATATAGCTGCAGCATGGCGCTACCACGTTTAAAATTATATATTATTTTATATAGAGATAATACAGAAAAGGTAGTAAAGTATATGTACACAATATTCAAAATATGTTTCTGTCTTGAAAATACTAAGAGAAATTAGCTTTTGAGCTCAGAAACAAAGGAAATGTCATCAAAAACATAACTTGTAAAAAAAGCCAAGTCTCGCAACTCAGTTCTTCTACCGTAAAAAGTTGTGAGATCCATGTAATACCAAGTCGGTTAATTTATTCAGTCCATAGATTGATACATAGATTGACTTGGCAATCGCATGAAAACACAATATATCTCACAAGTAATACATATTATATTAAATTAGATTGTTTAGTGCGATTGCCAAGTCAATCTATGTATCAATCTATGGACTGAATAAATTAACCGACTTGGTATTACATGGATCTCACAGCTTTTTACGGTAGAAGAACTGAGTTGCGAGACTTGGCTTTTTTTACAAGTTATGTTTTTGATGGCATCTCATTTCTTTTTGTAGATAGTTATATCTAGGTAGCTATTTACACCTATTATTCCATTATACATAATATGTAGGTACACTGATTCATTCACTGCAAATGTAACTTTGTAATACTATATGTTTATATGGGATTACAAAGTTATTTATGCAGTTGGTGTATGTCGAAAACTGGACCGAAATTGTAAAATATTTTAATTTTTCCTTGATTTATATATTAAACAATAATTGTATTCCAAATTTGAAGTTTCTATGTCTACTAGAAGTGCCTTAGAGTTTTGATGATCGGTCAGTCAGTGAGTGACAAAATTAAGAAACTTTGAATAGTTATAATTTTTAAACTACTGGTTCAAATTCAATAAAATTTTAAATATACTAAGTTTATACAATGCTTACTTGGTTAGTAAACATGCAGGCTTCTAGTTTTATCCATAACAAAGTTATAGGGTTTCAGAAATGGCCTGAAGTGCTTCGAGAAAAGGATGGTACGGCCGTGCCGCTTTTTTGCTCGACTTGGCGAGGGCACTACAATACAATACAATACAATAACTTTATTTCAGGCATCAAGGACTTAAAAATTAAGAACATTGGCCCATAGCAATATATACCTTAACCTAAAAATATATATAAAATATAGACATAACTTAACACTATTTAGGGAACTTTTTTCTTTGGCGCGTCCCTGTATCGGCGAAACACTACCCCAGAGGGCCAGAAATCGGGAGCGAGGAATGTCTCTTTATGTTTTGCAGGAACCTGGAGTACGTAGGAATTGAAGTTCGTTGACCTATTAGACTCCAGACGCTGCAAATGTAAAGAGATCGGATCCTCAATGCGGCATCGGCTTCGTTCTTCCACGAAACGCAAGACGTCTTCTCCCGACGTACTTTTGTCCAAACGGGAGATGTAGAGTACTGCCGTGCCCCCAGATATACCTGTTTTAATTTTTCATCTTTATTCATAGTTCAGGGATGAACAATTAAGGCCGTAGTTTCTTGTCACAGGTCATAATATTTTCTATAATAAAGGTCAGTTCTTTGTTCTGTTGTTGAAAATACAATGGAGTTTGTGCAGGTGGTATTATTTGTTGGATTTATTCTTGCTTAACATTGTAAGCAAATCCTAATTTAAAAAAATGCTTTCGGTCATCTATTATAACCTATAAAATTTACTGATGAACATGGGCCACCCCATTGATTGCATCTTAGGAAGGATTTTGTGATAGTTGCCACTCTTGACTGGCGGTTTGCCAAACGTAATATTTTTTTTTAATTTTGAGTGGTTATCAGGAACGTACTGCTGCCCATCTCCTGTTTTAGCTTCCCTCTATGACCTTTCGGGACTAAATGGGATAGTGGATATTCTTACACCGCCACTACACGGTTACACAATATTACTTACTCGTCGATTAATCGTTGTGAAATGATGGTAATGTTTACCTGAATGTTAAGTGCAAACAATTTTACGCTAGTTTGAGGGAACCAAAGAGGTTTGAACTACAGCTATCGTATTGGAAGTTCAATCCTCAATACTACCTTAATTAAATACTTCTATCGTCTTTAATTGCAGAGTGGTGGCGGCTAAAGCGAATCCATCACCCCATTTTGCTCCAATAGCAACTGTGGCAAAATCCAAATAGATCTCAAGACCTCAGATAAATGATGGTAAAGCCATCTCGTTAATGCTAGACTTAAAACAGACTGGCGACAAGGAGCAGAGTCAAAGATGCGAGATATTTGGTAAAGTGTGGCGATTAAGATAATGTAATAACCCTATCCCTATTTAGTCTCTTATCGAATATTCAGATATTGGTTAAGTTAAATTATGACACCTGTCTAGGTAAACTCGCAAAGTAAAAACTTGTCAAAATTAATCACGATAATCATTTCATATTCACAATTTACTTTAAAATACGCAATAAATTTAACGAAGTAGTCGTGTTTGACGGGAATACCGAGTTATGTGAATAATTCATTTTGATTAATTAAAATATACATTTTAGTCAGTAACAAAACCAATCAATATTTTTCATTATACTGTAGGCACATAATCATTCATATATTTCAACAGGGGGGTTCTCCACTTATTTATTTTTGTCGCAATAGCATACAAATAACCCCCTGAGATTAATAGAAGACGGTTGTATTATTACAGAAAGACACTTTAATTTTATTTAAATAGATAACTTAACCGTAACATAATATTTGATAAAATACACCGAAAATTACTTTGAAAATGTTTCTTTATGTTATTAGTTTACGTGCTATATTTGTGATTCGATAAATAAATGAAATAAATGAAATACGATACGATTATGCTCATTATTTTGTAAGCTAAAACCAACTCGTATACCTTTATGTTAGAGGGGTCCTATTGTACTATAGCTATAGTCATAAAGAAAGAAAACATAAATTGAGCTTAATAAAATAAAAGGAAAAGTATCCTCCGATACTAAACTTTTCTAGCTTTCATGCATGACTAAATAAAAAGTGACCTTCTTTTTGCTGCTTCATCATCATTGTTACAGTCCATCACACAGGCCTCCCAGAAGGATTGCTACAAAGCTCGGTCTTTAGCCACCTGCATCCATCGATGTCCTGCATCTGTTACCAGGTCTTCAATCCATCTTGTAGGGGGCTGCCCTACAATTGTGCTTGCCAGTACGAGGCTGCTAGTCAAGACTATTTCTTCTCCATCGCTTTTCGGTACTTAAAGCGATATGGTTGGTCCATTGAAACTTCAGCTAACTGAACTGTTAGGCAATCTCCGGTTTTACTGCAGATGATGTTTTACTTGCAGATCCAAACGAGGATATTTGCTACTTACAGTGTAACATTAAAAAGCTGTATTTCATAAAGGCCGATTTACACTTTGACAAGTACAGTAGTGAGTTTAGTTACAGGTCAGTTGACAGTGGACGGTTAAGTGGGCAGTAGCGTTATATTGTTTTCCCGGTGAGTTTAATTAAAAGAAAGTACAATATTATATTTTGAGGATCGAAAGCGAAAACGTTACGCCCTGTCAAGTTATACACTGAACTAAATAGCGTCGTGTTTAGTCAGCAGGCGCGGGAGGGTAACACTTCGAACTTGACTTGCCGAAAAATAGACCAGCCGGCTATCCTGTTTAACTTAATTATTAATTTGCTACTAAACTCACTGATTGCCGTTCAAACGAGATTTTCTACTTAACTCGCAAGATTCGCAAAATTACTCGCTACTGTACTTGTCGAAGTGTAAATCGGCATAGGTATCAATACAAATATAGTAAAAGAAATCATCGCAATGATACCCGCATGTCTCAGATGTAAAATAAATCTTAAAAAAAGTAAACTGGCAATTAGGTAACACGATTTACTCTTTCTTGGCCCATAAAATCTCTCTTAGATATAAGAGAAGGCCTGATTCTAGCATTAACACTAATTTAGGCTGTTATTTAAGCATCAAACTATTCGACGAACTATCCCATCGACTGTATCTCTTAGTGCACTTAGGCTTCCATTGCCTACATGAGATAACTAACTAGTATTTATTTTTTTATATTTATTCTTTTTCTTCTCTGCCTTTGAAAAGCTCACTGCTTTACATGGACCTCTCCATGTAGGGAAGGTTTGCCTTAATCGTCACTCTGATGCACGTAGTATAAGATGGCTCACATCTTTGTCTATGCCGCTTGTCACAGGTCGTCACTGAGCACAGTGGGCACAGTCCTCTCTAGACAATCAGTGTCCTCTCAAAACATGGTGCCTCCAATTTCGTACGAGAAAAATCCCGACGTCATCTAGCCTTGCTTCGACAGGGTTGGGCCTGTGCCCCGTTAGGAACCCGGAGTATACATTAACTACGACCCGTGTGTACAAGCATGGTATTGGTAATATCACCATAAAATATACCAAATAATAAATATATACCGTTACATAGCACCGGGTTCGATCCCCGCCAGCACCAATGAAATTGTTAATTGCAATTTTAAGTGCTGATTTACCACGTTCTCGGCGGTGAAGGAAAACATCGTGAGGAAACCTGCATGTCGGAGAAATAAGAAAAAAAATATTTCGAAGACATGTAAAGTTCGCCAACACGCATAAGGGCAGCGCGGCGGACATTTCCATGCCCTAATACCCTCTCAGAAATAAGAAGAGGCCTGTGCCCAGCAGTGGGACATAAATAGGCTGCAAATTTACATAGCACGGTGACATTCTCTACATTTTGCTACAATACATTTGTTTCTGCACCGCTGAAAACATTATAACACGTTATATAAAATCAAGCATTTTGTAACCAATAGCTCGGATCTGAGTTTGAAAGAGCTGGCCTTCTCATTACTCATTATCATTTTAATTTTTTTCTTCACTATATTTATAACTACTGTTTTATATATATACATATACATATATATATATATATATATATATATATATATATATATATATATATATATATATATATATATGTATGTATTTTATATATATATATATATATATATATATATATATATATATATATATATATATATATATATATATATATATATATATACTTTTCGTTTATTGACAGTAGTTATAAATATAACACTTTATTTATAGCTACTGTCAATAAACGGAAAATGTTGTAGTTGTTTTTATTATTCGCTCGAGAGAGCAGGCAAAGAAACTATGCCATACAGCCTTGTCTTTATGTATAATTATCCTTCATAGTTCACTGCTTCACAATATGTTGATGCGTCAAATTGTGCCGCCCTTGGGAGATTTTGACGGCAACTTGAGCCAGCAGGCAGCTGACAGTTGGCGATGGTATCTAAAGGCGCCTATGCAAACAAACAGCTTATCTTGAGAATCCATCACGATCAGAGCACTTGTTTCACCATTTCCACTAATAGTTCACATGCGTAGACAGTTAATACATAAAATGGCACCACTTTTACATATCAAAATACACTTTAAACTATTATTTAAACTATAATACAGGAGCAGCAAACCGCCGCCGATCAAGTTCCCGCCAAAAATCTATCCGGAAAATGCAAATGACATCTCAAAAACTGTCAAACCCTTTAGACTACACGAGGTCACAAGATAATAGACAAACATGTACATTTATATACATCTATACGAAAAACAAAACCTTGCTTCCAAGTATTGGGAATAAAAATGTCATAGCAATTCAAGCCTCACAAACTATAAATGTCAATTTTCTTTGTTATTCTCTGAGGTTATTCTATAAATGACAAAAGAACTTTCCTTTCTTTAACTTCACAATGAGGTTAGCGTATAAAAGCGTCATTTGACTATTTGTATGAAAATCGATTAAAAATGTAACGTGGTAACAATTTATCTTCGTGCCCACCAGTAGTATTAAAAGTTAACGTCAATTAATAATGGTTCCACATTTTTCATCATCTTGGTGTATGGTATCTTAGTCGCAAGGTGCAGACGTGATCATATTGTGATACGTCGTTGCTATTCTTCATCTGATACGTCCCATTCCGCACGAAACCTACGTCCGTATCTGAGTCAATGCGTATCGAATACATATTTCGTGATCGTCAGTATGGACGTATACTGTATCACGAAACAATATAATACGATATATAAGTACGACGACGAGAAAGTTTATATCTCCTACATATTTTTAAAGAATCTTATGCTGATACGCTGACATACGATATGGTTAAGTGTGGACGCGCTTTTGATACAATATGGCTTATGATACGATATGATCGATATAGATGTCCATACTTAAGGTACAACTCGATACGATACTATACGCCTGATCAAGATCCGTCGATATGATCAAATGAGGATCCTGCCTTAGAATTAGTAACACGTCTCTTATTGTATAATTATATATGCAAGCTACTGTTGAAAGTTTTTTAAGGCACACTCCATTAGCAGTGACTACGTTTAGGATCCGATATGCCATTTTTTAATTATAGTTTTGCAAATTGGACGTGACATAAACACTTTTTTTAAAAACCTTATCCCCGAACTACAATTTTTTCTTAGATGCGTTTTACATGCATAAATTTCCCGGAAAAGTTATGTGTAGGCCATACAAATATTAGTTCTATCCCGGCGCCGCAACTCATTGCTAAGACAATGCGCCACGGAGCCGTCAAGTTATGTATAATGAACTTATCGAACATAGCGAGTATGCTCCTTAGGCCTGGAAATGTGATGTGAAACATTTTCAGACTAGTGTTCGGTCATAACATAGATCGTAATAGGTAGTGCAATTTAGGGTGAATGACCTTAAACGTTGTATTTATACGGATAAGCCTTGTGGGAAGCCGGATTTTATTATTTGTTTGTGTCAAATGTTTTTGTTCTGAGAAAAATAAATATTTACTTAATTGCTATATATTTTGAAATTCTTTATTGTTTCTCTATTCTTCGTTATAAAAATAATTTTGCGGCTGTATCAAGTAATACTTTGTATTATTGTAAAGTATTTAGAATAATACTTCTTAATACTTTTTTATAAAGCAGCAACAGTATTTTTTTTATAAATTGAAATATTCTAGTAGTTTTTCAAGGGGTGTGCTCGGGATTTGCACAATTGTTACTGTATGATACTCACTACTAAACTATCGCATTTTGAGTTAATAGAAAGTTCCCTGATTAATTATTGCTTGCTTATGCGTTACGTGGATTGACAAAAATGGCTTTGTTACTATATATTATATTAACCTTGGTAAGTTACAAGTGTTAATAAAACTTAGATTTCATTTTTAAATATTTGTTTTCAAAAATATTACTTATATAAATAAAAACAATATCAACTAATCATCTTCATTTTTAACATTAATTGTGCTTTCTATAGAATTGAAATATATTACAGTTATTTTCTCTAAATATTCAATCTTCGGTATATTTTTACATCAAAAATATATTTATATGTGGAAAATGATCATTCAACTTCTACTGATGTCAGTGAAGCAAATTTGTAAAACATCATGTCATCGGTAGCAGTTTTGTAACTAATTTGTTCTGAATACGTCCTGATGACTGCTTCAAATTTTTCTTTAATCTGCGAACGCGAACTCCAAACTACAACTACCATACCATATCGAAAATTTCCCAACTTTCTATAAAGATAATTCGCGCTTTTGTATTTGGGTCAGAGCTAATTCGATTACATTAAAATTGGTATCAATAAAATCAAGGGCATTTTTGATGCTTTGTTTTCATGTAATATTTTTTGTTGTTTCGCTGTGTATAAATTGTATAAGTGTTGGAAGAATTAGTCCAGATAAACTTTTCTAAGGACTGACTTACATGGTATTGTAAGGCAATTAGCGCAGGGACAGCAAATGTACTCCTCGAAAAAGTTTTTGAATGCTGGGTTTTCCATTTGAGACGACGGAATGTTACAGATAATAAAAAACTTGATGAACTTAATATAAAAAATTTCTTGGGGCTTCGGAAGAGTTCCTTTATGTTTAGCTCCATTGACGTGTTTACAATGGTACTTTTTCGACACTCAACGTTGCATTCACATTTACTACTGTTAATAGTGTGGTTTGTTGATTCGAAGAATAGTACAGTATAAAGTTCAATACATCGATGGACAGTTTCCTCTGGAGACTGCCACGTCATATCTGCATCCAAAAAAATTACTTGTCCGTATATTTTTTACCAGAATAATAAAGAACAATAAAATTTAACAAAGTTATTTCTAAAAAATCAGCCCTAATGTATTGCTAAGCAAGCTGCTAATCGCGACTTCGTCCACTAGGAATTTATCAAACAAATGGGTTTTAATTTTTCTGTCCGAAACCCTTATTTTTTTTTTAATAAAAGTAGCCTAAGTTACACCCTAGCTTATTGGAAAAATAAAATAAAACTTACCGGGATCTTTGTGCAAACAAAACCAATCCAAATCGTCACAGTAACTTAAAGTCCGTTTACATTAGGCAAAATAGTCGTGAACAGAAGACAGATCAGTCCGTAAATCAAGCAGAAGGATCGTCAAAATAAACTAGTCGCCACAAAATTACCACTTGCATACTCAACGAACCAAAGAACGTAGGTCATACGAAATCCCAATTGTATAGGGGCCAACAGAAAAGAAAGTGACAACGTTTACCAAATATCATTTTGTCTCTTTCTCCCGCACATAGTAACAATGACTTTTACGCTCTAATCAATCATCACATAATAAACAATGTGTTTACCAGGTAGTTTAGTGCTTTACATTTTAAGAATTAAACTGATCGTATTAAATTCCAAGTAAGTGGGATTTGAAAGCATATCCATATTAGGATAACGTAACGAAATTCCTCAAAATTGCACTACCTATTCCGATCACTAGCTCATAATATACATGGAAAGACAGAGAGCGGAGGTTAATTTTAATATGATTCCAATACATCTTTCCACGTAGGAATAACACAAAGCCAAGAATAGCAAAACCATGACGTTGTTAAGACGGAGAGGTTGAATAGTAAAAAATATGTAATGGTAAAACATATTCAATATTAACTTTTATAGAAATGGAGGTATTCCATTGCGGGGAATTTAAATGCTGACCGAACTCATATAGCGGTTCCTAAAATAGGTAGTTGACAGTGGGAGAGACGGACAGACAGACTGACAAACAAGGAACTGATTCTATAAAGGTTCCGCTTTTATTCCTAAAAACTATCACAAAGTATAATAAAAGCAACGACTAAAAATGTTCTGTTGTATTTAAAAATATGTATAGATCATTATAATATCTATCGTTTCGAAGCCTCTATTGTAAATGTTCATCATCATCATTCATCATTACAGCCCTTCATAAGTCCACTGTTGAACATAGGCCTCCCCCAAGGAATGACACAAAGCACGGTCCTGAGCTACCTGCATCCATCGATTTCCTGCATATCTTACCAGGTCGTCACTCCATCTAGTGGGGGGTCGCCCTACCCCCCATGATGAGAGTAACAAAAAGACGGCCCCCATTGTAAAGTTTAATTAATGAAAATGACCATTCCCTTTATTAAACCCATAATTTTAATTGTTAATTATCCATACTTAATTATTTCCAGTAATAAAATAAATACGTGTACATAATTTAATAAATATTTATTATTTTGTCGGACAATGTATTATCACAGAACAACAGCGGTACTTGAAGTTAATCACATAAATAACACTTTTGAATTTTTTACGCCTAATATTAATAGTTTCTAGTAAATAATTTCCTTTCTACAGTAATCAATCAGTGAGCGATAAAAAGCCTTAATAGTCGTCGACTGACTTATCAATAATCTAAGTAAAAAGCTATTTAAGAGGGTATTATTTGACATGCAAAATGACAAGAACTATGTAGATCAAACAGTTTTTGAGTAATGGCAGGTCGAAAGTAGCTCAAAATGTTACACTTAATGTTCGTTGCCCTTTTCTTTTCCAAACTTGGCTGACATACTGCCGCATGTTTTCATTTTCTTTTGTTTTTTTCTTTGGGGTTTTAGAAATCATATCGAAATTAATCTCCTCTCCTTCTTCGTATTTCTATGTACAATGTCAAATATTGTTTAATGATAAACATTATAAGATGCGTTGTCTGTGAAGTGCGATTTGGACTCATGCATGAAGGGTTCCGTACCATTATACAGGTGTTAGTAGGGGTGCCCCCTTTCAATTTTAAATTAATCTTTATTTTTATTATTTGTTGTTATAACGGCAACAGACACATTCTGTGAACATTTCAACTGTCTGCCTATTACGGATTATAAGTATTATTTTGTAAGAGCGTGGTCCTTCCCCGGTCAAGATGGCTTCATTCGTGCTACAATTACAAATAGCTGCTGCATTTTTTTATAGGATAGGGTGACAAACAAGCAGACAGTCCATCTGATGGTATATGGTTGCTGTGGCCCATGAACAAATACATTTATCCTCGTTTGCGAATCAAAATGCAGATGCGTTTTCACCCGTGAGGACTAAGATGGAATGCCTCTTTTTCAGTAAAAAGGGTCTCCGGTTCTCTCCACTCACCATACGAAATACAGCAGCGTTAAACCGCTATTTTACGCTGGTATTCTGTGCGAGCGTAGTCCCTCCCCGGTCGAGGCAACCCATTCGGTCTACTAGTATACCACTAATATAGCTGCAGCATGGCGCTACCACGTATAAAATTATATATTATTTTATGTAGAGATAATTTAGAGAAAGTAGTAAAGTATATGTACACAATATTCAAAATATGATTCTGTCTTGAAAATACTAAGAGAAATTAGCTTTTGAATCAGTATTCATAAAATGAAAGGAGCTCAGAAACAAAGGAAATATACCTGTTTTAATTTTTCATCTTAATTCATAGTTCAGGGATGAACAATTGAGGCCGTAGTTTCTTGTCACAGGTCATAATATTTTCTATAATAAAGGTCAGTTCTTTGTTCTGTTGTTGAAAATACAATGGAGATTGTGCAGGTGGTATTGTTTGTTGGATTTATTCTTGCTTAACATTGTAAGCAAATCCTAATTAAAAAAAATACTTTCGGTCATCTATTATAACTGATGAACATAGGCCACCCCATTGATTGCATCTTAGGAAGGATTTTGTGATAGTTGCTACTCTTGACTGGCGGTTTGCCAAACGCAATATTTTTTTTTAATTTTGAGTGGTTATCAGGAACGTACTGCTTGCCATCTCCTGTTTTAGCTTCCCTCTATGACCTTTCGGGACCATATGGGATAGTGGATATTCTTACACCGCCACTACATGGTTACACAATATTACTTACTCGTCGATTAATCGTTGTGAAATGATGGTAATGTTTACCTGAATGTTAAGTGCAAACAATTTTTTTGCCAATTTGAGGATACCAAAGAGGTTTGGACTACAGCTATCGTGTTGGAAGTTCAATCCTCAATACTACCTTAATTAAATACTTCTATCGTCTTTAATTGCCGAATGGTGGCGGCATAAGAGAATCCATCACCCCGTTTTTCCCCAATGGCAACTGTGGCAAATTGCAAATAGATCTCACGGCCTCCAGATAAATGATGGTATAACCATCTCGTTTCTGCTAGACTTAAAACAGACTGGCGGCTAGGAGCAGAGTCAAAGATGTGAGATATTTGGTAAAGTATGGCGATTAAGATAATGTACTAACCCTATCCCTATTTAGTCTCTTACCGAATATTCAGATATTGGTTTAGTTAAATTATGACACCTGTCTAGGTAAACTTACAAAGTAAAAACTTGTCAAAATTAATCACGACAATCATTTCATATTCACAATTTACTTTTTAAATATGTAAAATTATAAGTTATTTTTTTTTAAATATGTAAAATTATAAGTTACTTAAATACTTACTGATGTGGCAATGCATTGTGTGAAGACATAAGCTTATGTCTTTATTACGAACTTTATCACGTGGAGAAACTTCTAATATAGCCCCCTCCATAGTTTAATGAGCTACCTGAGCATGCTTTAAAAAAAGTAAACTGAACTCAACTTAATTATTTCATACAATATCTCTTAGCACTGACTTCAAAATGTGAAATTATTTAACTATTTTTAATTGTTTGTTGTCGGCTTTTAGTTTGCATTTAAGATAAATGTTTTCCGGATTGAAGTGACAGGTCATAAGTCTATTCTATCGCAAAGGCCGGCAACGTTTCTGTGATTCCTTTAGTATTGCAGTTGTTGAATGAGGATAGTAGTCACTTTTCATCAGGTGAGCCGCAAGTTTTTTTTTATTTTTTTTTTTTGAGCCGCAAGTTTGTTTGCCTCTTCTTCTATAAAAACTGTTTGACACAGCATCATTGAATTGACACATGACAATATATTGGAGTTCATAGAACAAAATTACGCAGTGAATACTATTTTCAAATATTTAAGCTTTATTCCAATTTTTAATTATACCACATATTCCAATTGTATTAAAAATTTGAGATTACCTTAAAATGGGTAAGAATTAAAAGTAGCTAAAGCGGGTCTGCTACGGTAGAAAATATAAAAAATTATACTCGTTTAAAAAGGCTTATTATAGGAATCCTATCAATAAAATTACAACTTCTGTGAAATCGGGAGTTGGGATAATTGTCCACAATATTCTTTTTTTTCTTCTTTTAAGTTCGTACTTCGAAAAGGAAAATTGAAATCCTTATAAGATCACTTTGTTGTCCGTCCATCCGCCCGCAAAAACTATGACCATCTTTTAATTCCATGTGGCCATTTACGTCACATAGTTTTATCTGATTCACCGGAATTATCGACTGAACTGCACACCATACAATATTTTATCGGTCGCTAATGTAGCCAAGTGCATTACTAATTACAGAACACGAAGTTTGTGTAACGTTATCTCGTCGCGAATATACTTAGGTGCGAGTAGTGATCTGCCCCGGCTTCGTTTGGACAGGATCTTTACTGTCAATTTTTCGGATAAAATACCCGCCTACAGCCCTCCTTGCATTACTCTCAATCTGTTCTAAAGTCTTATTCACATTTGATTCAGCCATTCTGTAGTCCGGAGAGACAAACATACAAATAGACAAAAAAAATTAAAAATGGTTATTTATGTCGCAATAGCATACAAATAACCCCCTGAGATTAATAGAAGACGGTTGTATTATTACAGAAAGACACTTTAATTTTATTTAAATATATTTGTATACTTGTATATATTTTTATAGTTTATTTATTGTATATATTAGTAAAATTTATATATAACGTAATTAATTATAAATTTCTATTTTGTTTTAATTCTATATTGCTACACCTACTTCAAATTCTCACCACTGCATAGGTTGACTGGTAGAGAATGCCACAAGGCATTAAGTCCGCCCTTTGTATTCTTTTAGATTAAGGAATGCAATAAAGAATAAATAAATAAATAAATAACTTAACCGTAACATAATATTTGATAAAATATACCGAAAATTACTTTGAAAATGTTTCTTTATGTTATTAGTTTCCGTGCTATATTTGTGATTCGATAAATAAAGAAATAAATGAAATACGATACGATTATGCTCATTATTTTGTAAGGTTAAACCAACTCGTATACCTTTATGTTAGAGGGGTCCTATTGTACTATAGCTATAGCCATAAAGAAAGAAAATATAAATTGAGCTTAATAAAATAGAATATATTGGTAAATCCAATTGGGCATACCTTAAGCGCATTAAAACAATTACGTATAACATGATTATATGGAATTTTAAAGTGGTTTACATACATTTCGACAGCACTATCGGCTTGAACACCCTCGAAAACCATGAAAATGACACCCAAGATGAAAAAATTGATACCTATTGCAGCCGCCATCTTGGATTTACATTTCGACAGCACTATCGGCTTCAACACCCTCGAAAACCATGAAAATGACACCCATGATGACAAAATTTATACCTATTGCAGCCGCCATCTTCGATTTACATTTCGACAGCACTATCGGCTTGAACACCCTCGAAAACCATGAAAATGACACCCAAGATGAAAAAATTGATACCTATTGCAGCCGCCATCTTGGATTTACATTTCGACAGCACTATCGGCTTCAACTCTCTCGAAAACCATGAAAATGACACCCAAGATGAAAAAATTGGTACCTACTTCAGCTGCCATCTTGGATTTACATTTCGACAGCACTATCGGCTTCAAAACCCTCGAAAACCATGAAAATGACACCCATGATGAAAAAATTTATACCTATTGCAGCAGCCATCTTCGATTTACATTTCGACAGCACTATCGGCTTTATCACCCTCGAAAACCATGAAAATGTCACCCAAGATGAAAAATTTATACCTACTGCAGCCGCCATCTTGGATTTACATTTCGACAGCACTATCGGCTTCAAATCTCTCGAAAACCATGAAAATGACACCCAAGATGAAAAAATTGGTACCTACTTCAGCTGCCATCTTGGATTTACATTTCGACAGCACTATCGGCTTCAACACCCTCGAAAACCATGAAAATGACACCCATGATGAAAAAATTTATACCTATTGCAGCCGCCATCTTCGATTTACATTTCGACAGCACTATCGGCTTGAACACCCTCGAAAACCATGAAAATGACACCCAAGATGAAAAAATTGATACCTATTGCAGCCGCCATCTTGGATTTACATTTCGACAGCACTATCGGCTTCAACTCTCTCGAAAACCATGAAAATGACACCCAAGATGAAAAAATTGGTACCTACTTCAGCTGCCATCTTGGATTTACATTTCGACAGCACTATCGGCTTCAAAACCCTCGAAAACCATGAAAATGACACCCATGATGAAAAAATTTATACCAATTGCAGCCGCCATCTTCGATTTACATTTCGACAGCACTATCGGCTTCAACACCCTAGAAAACCATGAAAATGACACCCAAGATGAAAAAATTGATATATTTTGCAGCCGCCATCTTGGATTTACATTTCGACAGCACGATCAGCTTCAACACCCTCGAAAACCATGAAAATGACACCCATGATAAAAAAAATTATACCTATTGCAGCCACCACCTTGGATTTACATTTCGACAGCACTATCGGCTTCAGCACCCTCGAAAACTATAAAAATGACACCCATGATGAAAAAAATTGATACCTATTGCGGCCGCCATCTTGGATTTACATTTCGACAACCCTATCTCTTTATATTATGACCCTATCGGTTTCAACACCATCGAAAACCATGAAAATGTCACCCATGACAAACAAAAATTATACTACTTGCTTTTAGTACGTACTACTGTTATTTATTCTGTGCTTTTAAATATTGTAATAAAAAAATGTCTTAATATTATTATAATTAAGTATTTAAGAAATTTGGTTATTCGAATATTGTGTATTTGTACAGCGATCTTTTTGAGCCGCTGCAAACAACCGAAACAATGACCACTCACGAAGGCGACTGATATCCTATATACTATATAGTATATCATCTATGGCGACTGAAGCCAAACCAGTGGCATAGCAGTCCATACTATAATTTTTCTTAGAGGTATTATTATGTCATGACAGTTTGTCCATGTTGCAGTAGAAGTCGCTTTTTTAAATTTAGCCATGCTAGGCCAAAAGAATCAAAAAAAAAAATGAATAGTTTAAAATACAATCGAACCTTGCTATTTTGTTACAAAACAAATTTGTAATTAAATTTTTACTATAATTTATTTTACATTATTCCCAATATATAATATACTCTGTGAGCCAAACTAAACTACTCATTACTACTCTGTGGCTGTAGCTCCCCATTTACAGAAATAATTTATATATACGAGGCTACCAAATCAACGAAAATTTCGCCATTTTGGAGCCGGAAAAAATTAATTATAGCTAAACAAAACAAAATTACACTGCCATTTACATTCAGTGGCTTCCCACATGATAGATGAAGAGATTAAAAAATAGATTGAGTTAAACAATTGATATTTTCAAAAGTTATTGTGTTTACAAGCCACAGGGACATGATAAATCCACACCATAAGCCACTAAAACCCTTTTTTTATTTAAAAATAGCAATTAATCGATTTAAAAAAATTATTAATAAGTTCAACAATCATTTATCTTTCTAACAGTATGCTTTTTATATCACTTGTATGTATAATATGATTGCTAGATACGATTTTATTAGATAAAATGTTGGAATCTTAATTTTTAGGCGATAGTAGAACATACCTTGCGCTTTCGTTTAAGGTATGCAATAAAGGGAAAAGTATCCTCCGATTACTAAACTTTTCTAGCTTTCATGCATGACTAAATAAAAAGTGACCTTCTTTTTGCTGCTTCATCATCATCGTTACAGTCCATCACACAGGCCTCCCAGAAACATTGCTACAAAGCTCGGTCTTTAGCCACCTGCATCCATCGATGTCCTGCATCTGTTACCAGGTCTTTAATCCATCTTGTAGGGGGCTGTCCTACAATTGTGCTTGCCAGTACGAGGCTGCCAGTCAAGACTATTTCTTCTCCATCGCTTTTCAGTTCTTAAAGCGATATAGTTGGTCCATTGAAACTTCAGCTAACTGATCTGTTAGGCAATCTCCGGTTTTACTGCAGATATCCTCATTTGCTACTTACAGTGTAACATTAAAAAGCTGTATTTCATAAAGGCCGATTTACACTTAGACAAGTACAGTAGCGAGTTTAGTTACAGGGCAGTTGACAGTAAACGATTAAGTGGGCAGTAGCGTTCTGTCTTCCTGGTGTGTTTAATTAAAAAAAGTACAATATTATATTTTGAGGGTCGAACGCGAATACGTTACGCCCTGTCAAGTTATGCACTGAACTAAATAGCGGCGAGTTTAGTCAGCAGGCGCGAGAGGGTAACACTTCGAACTTGACTTGCCGAGAAATAAGAAAAAAAAATATTTCGAAGACATGTGAAGTTCGCCAACACGCATAAAGCGCGGCGGACATTTCCTTGCCCTAATATCCTCTCAGAAATAAGAAGAGGCCTGTGCCCAGCAGTGGGACATAAATAGGCTGCAAATTTACATAGCACGGTGACATTATCTACATTTTGCTACAATACATTAGTATCTGCACCGCTGAAAACATTATAACACGTTATATAAAATCAAACATTTTGTAACCAATAGCTCGGATCTGAGTTTGAAAGAGCTGGCCTTCTCATTACTCATTATCATTTTAATTTTTTCTTCACTATATTTATAACTACTGTTTTTTATATATATATATATATATATATATATATATATATATATATATATATATATATATATATATATAAATATATAAAACAGTAATTATAATTAATATATATATATATATATATATATATATATATATATATATATATATACTTTTCATTTATTGACAGTAGTTATAAATATAACACTATATTTATAAATACTGTCAATAAACGGAAAAGGTTGTTGTTGTTTTTATTATTCGCTCGAGAGAGCAGGCAAAGGAACTATGCCATACAGCCTTGTTTTTATGTATAATTATCCTTCATAGTTCACTGCTTCACAATATAATGATGCGTCAAATTGTGCAGCCCTTGGGAGATTTTGACAACAACTTGAGCCACCAGGCAGCTGACAGTTGGCGATGGTATCTAAAGGCGCCTGTGCAAACAAACAGCTTATCTTGAGAATCCATCACGATCAGAGCACTTGTTTCACCATTTCCACTAATAGTTCACATGCGTAGACAGTTAATACATAAAATGGCACCACTTTTACATATCAACATACACTTTAAACTATTATTTAAACTATAATACAGGAGCAGCAAACCGCCGCCGATCAAGTTCCCGCCAAAAATCTAAACGGAAAATGCAAATGACATCTCAAAAACTGTCAAACCCTTTAGACTACACGAGGTCACAAGATAATAGACAAACATGTACATTTATATACATCTATACGAAAAACAAAACCTTGCTTCCAAGTATTGGGAATAAAAATTTAGTAGCAATTCAAGCCTCACAAACTATAAATGTCAATTTTCTTTGTTATTCTCTGAGGTTATTCTATAAATGACAAAAGAACTTTGCTTTCTTTAACTTCACAATGAGGTTAGCGTATAAAAGCGTCATTTGACTATTTGTATGAAAATCGATTAAAAATGTAACGTGGTAACAATTTATCTTTGTGCCCACCAGTAGTATTAAAAGTTAACGTCAATTAATAATGGTTCCACATTTTTGATCATCTTGGTGTATGGTATCTTAGTCGCAAGGTGCAGACGTGATCATATTGTGATACGTCGTTGCTATTTTTTATCTGATACGTCCCATTCCGCACGAAACCTGCGTCCGTATCTGAATCAATGCGTATCGAATACATATTTCGTGATCGTCAGTATGGACGTATACTGTATCACGAAACAATATAATACGATATAAAAGTACGACAACGAGAAAGTTCATATCTCCTACATATTTTTATAGAATCTTATGCTGATACGCTGAAATACGATATGGTTAAGTGTGGACGCGCTTTTGATACAATACGGCTTATGATACGATATGATCGATATAGATGTCCATACTTAAGATACAACTCGATACAATACTATTCGCCTGATCAAGATCCGTCGATATGACCAAATGCGGATCCTGCCTTAGAATTAGTAACACGTCTCTTATTGTATAATTATATATGCAAGCTACTGTTGAAAGTTTTTTATGGCACACTCAATTAGCAGTGACTAGGTTTTGAATCCGATATGCCATTTTTTAATTATAGTTTTGCAAATTGGACGTGACATAAACACTTTTTTTAAAAACCTTATCCCCGAACTACAATTTTTTCTTAGATGCGTTTTACATGCATAAATTTCCCGGAAAAGTTATGTGTAGGCCATACAAATATTAGTTCTAGCCCAGCGCCGCAACTCATTGCTAAGACAATGCGCCACGGAGCCGTCAAGTTATGTATAATGAACTTATCGAACGTAGCGAGTATGCCCCTTAGGCCTGGAAATGTGATGTGAAACATTTTCAGACTAAAGTGCTCGGTCATAATATACATGGAAAGACAGCGAGCGGAGGTTAATTTTAATATGATTCCAATACATCTTTCCATGGAGGAATAACACAAAGCCAAGAATAGCAAAACCATGACGTTGTTAATACGGAGATGTTGAATAGTATAAAATATGTAATGGTAAAACATATTCAATATTAACTTTTATAGAAATGGAGGTATTCGATTGCGGGGAATTTAAATGCTGACCGAACTCATATAGCCGTTCCTAAAAAGGTCATTGACAGAGGGACAGACGGACAGACAGACTGACAAACAAGGAACTGATTCTATAAAGGTTCCGCTTTTATTCCTAAAAACTATCACAAAGTATAATAAAAGCAACGACTAAAAATGTTCTGTTGATGTATTTAAAAATATGTATAGATCATTATAATATCTATCGTTTCGAAGCCTCTATTGTAAATGTTCATCATCATCATTCATCATTACAGCCTTTCATAAGTCCACTGTTGAACATAGGCCTCCCCCAAGGAATGACACAAAGCACGGTCCTGAGCTACCTGCATCCATCTATTTCCTGCATATCTTACCAGGTCGTCACTCCATCTAGTGGGAGGTTGCCCTACCCCCCATGATGAGAGTAACAAAAAGACGGCCCCCATTGTAAAGGTTAATGTAATGAAAATGACCATTCCCTTTATTAAACCCATAATTTTAATTGTTAATTATCCATACTTAATTATTTCTAGTAATAAAATATATACGTGTACATAATTTAATAAATATTTATTATTTTGCCGGACAATGTACTATCACAGAACAACAGCGGTACTTGAAGTTAATCACATAAATAACTCTGTTGAATTTTTTACGCCAAATATTAATAGTTTCTAGTAAATAATTTCCTTTCTACAGTAATCAATCAGTGAGCGATAAAAAGCCTCAATAGTTGTCGACTGACTTATCATTAATCTAAGTAAAAAGCTATTTAAGAGGGTATTATTTGACATGCAAAATGACAAGAACTATGTAGATCAAACAGTTTTTGAGTAATGGCAGGTCGAAGTAGCTCAAAATGTTACACTTACTGTTCGTCACCCTTTTCTTTTCCAAACTTGGCTGACATACTGCCGCATGTTTTCATTTTCTTTTGTTTTTTTCTTTGGGGTTTTAGAAATCATATCGAAATTAATCTCATCTCCTTCTTCGTATTTCTATGTACAATGTCAAATATTATTTAATGATAAACATTATAAGATGCGTTGTCTGTGAAGTGCGATTTGGACTCATGCATGAAGGTTCCGTACCATTACACAGGTGTCTAGTAGGGGAGCCCCCTTTCATTTTAAATTAATCTTTATTTTTATTATTTGTTGTTATAACGGCAACAGACACATTCTGTGAACATTTCAACTGTCTGCCTATTACGGATTATGAGATACAGACCGCTGACAGACAAACCGACGAACAGCGGAGACATAGTAATACGGTCCCGTTGGTTGCCCTTTGGGTACGGAACCCTAAGAAGGGTTGTCTACACTCACCATGCGAAACACAGCGGCATTAATCTGCTCTTTTACGCTAGTATTTTGTAAGAGCGTGGTCCTTTCCCGGTCGAGATGGCTTCATTAGTGCAACAATTGCAAATAGCTGCTGCATTTTCTTATAGAATAGGGTGACAAACAAGCACACAGTCCACCTGATGGTATTAGGTTGCTGTGGCCCATGAACATCTACATTAATCCTCGTTTGCGAATCAAAATGCAGATGCGTTGTCACCCGTGAGGACTAAGATGGAATGCCTCCTTTCCAGTAAAAAGGGTCTCCGGTTCTCCACACTCACCATACGAAATACAGCAGTGTTAAGCTGCTATTTTACGCTGGTATTATGTGCGAGCGTGGTCCTTCCCCGGTCGAGCCGACCCATTCGTGCTACAAGTATACCACTAATATAGCTGCAGCATGGCGCTACCACGTATAAAATTATATATTATTTTATATAGACATAATACAGAAAAAGTTGAGAAGTATATGTACACAATATTCAAAATATGTTTCTGTCTTGAAAATACTAAGAGAAATTAGCTTTTGAATCAGTATTCATAAAATGAAAGGAGCTCAGAAACAAATGAAATATACCTGTTTTAATTTTTCATCTTTATTCATAGTTCAGGGATGAACAATTGAGGCCGTAGTTTCTTGTCACAGGTCATAATATTTTCTATAATAAAGGTCAGTTCTTTGTTCTGTTTTTGAAAATACAATGGAGTTTGTGCAAGTGGTATTATTTGTTGGATTTATTCTTGCTTAACATTGTAAGCAAATCCTAATTAAAAAAAAATGCTTTCGGTCATCTATTATAACCTATAAAATTTACTGATGAACATAGGCCACCCCATTGATTGCATCTTAGGAAGGATTTTGTGATAGTTGCCACTCTGACTGGCGGTTTGCCAAACGCTATATTTTTTTTTAATTTTGAGTGGTTATCAAGAACGTACTGCTGCCCACCTCCTGCTTTAGCTTCCCACTATGACCTTTCGGGACTAAATGGGATAGTGGATATTCTTACACTGCCACTACACGATTACACAATATTACTTACTCGTCGATTAATCGTTGTGAAATGATGGTAACGTTTACCTGAATGTTAAATGCAAACAATTTTACGCCAATTTGAGGGAACCAAAGAGGTTTGAACTACAGCTATCGTGTTGGAAGTTCAATCCTCAATACTACCTTAATTAAATATTTCTATTGTTTTTAATTGCAGAGTGGTGGCGGCATAAGCGAATCCATTTCCCCATTTTGCTCCAATAGGAACTGTGGCAAAATCCAAATAGATCTCAAGGCCTCAGATAAATGATGGTAAAGCCTTCTCGTTTATGCTAGACTTAAAACAGACTGGCGACAAGGAGCAGAGTCAAAGATGCGAGATATTTGGTAAAGTGTGGCGATTAAGATAACGTAATAACCCTATCCCTATTTAGTCTTACCGAATATTCAGATATTGGTTAAGTTAAATTATGACACCTGTCTAGGTAAACTTGCAAAGTAAAAACTTGTCAAAATTAATCACGACAACCATTTCATATTCACAATTTGCTTTAAAATACGCAATAAATTTAACGAAGTAGTCGCGTTTGACGGGAATACCGAGTTATGTGAATAATTCATTTTGATTAATTAAAATATACATTTTAGTCAGTCATCATCATTACAGCCCTTCACAAGTCCACTGCTGAACATAGGCCTCCCCCAAAGAATGCCACAAAGCACGGTCCTGAGCCACCTGCATCCATCGACTTCCTGCATATCTTACCAGGTCGTCACTCCATCTAGTGGGGAGACGCCCTACACTTCGCCTGCCGGTACGAGGCTGCCACTCGAGAACCTTTCTCCCCCATCGGTTGTCGGTTCTTCGAGCTATATGGCCGGCCCATTGCCACTTCAGCTTACTAATCCGTTGGGCTATGTCGGTCACTCTGGTTCTACTGCGGATATCCTCATTTCTGAGTTTATCACGCAGAGAAACTCCGAGCATAGCCCTCTCCATAGCTCGCTAAGCGACCTTGAGCTTCCTCATCCGGCCATCAGTGATGGACCACGTCTCAGTTCCATATGTCATCACTGGCAACACGCACTGGGTGTACAGTCTCGTTTTCAAGTTTTGAGGTAAACCTGACGAGAAGATGTGCCGTAATTTCTCGAACGCTGCCCAACCGAGTTGAATCCGTCGATTGACCTCTCGGTCGAAGTTGGACTTACCTAATCGGACTATTTGTCCCAGGTAAACATACTCGTCAACAACTTCGAGCTTAGTGTTCCCAACAACTACCGGCATAGGTGTGACATGGACATTAAACATGATCTTTGTTTTGTCCATGTTCATCTTAAGACCTATCCGTTGGGAAACACTATTGAGGTCATTGAGCATAGTGCTTAGGTCCTCCAGCGATTCTGCCATAAGGACTATATCGTCGGCAAATCGAAGGTGAGTGATGTACTCGCCATTGATGTTGATACCGTATCCTTTCCAGTCCAGAAGCTTGAAAACGTCTTCCAATGCAGCGGTGAAGAGTTTCGGGGATATGAGGTCACCCTGTCTTACACCTCTCTGCAGTTGGATAGGTTTCGTACTCTGGTTCTGTACTCGGATAGCCATCGTAGCTCTACTGTACAAACACTTCTGCACTTCGATATACCGACAGTCAACTTGGCACCGCTGAAGGGACTGCAGCACCGCCCAAATTTTGACGGAATCAAAGGCTTTCTCATAGTCCACATACGCCAGACATAGTGGCAAATTGTACTCTTCGGACTTCTGTACAATTTGCCGTACATACCGTATGTGGTCTATGGTGCTAAAGCCCTTTCGGAAACCGGCTTGTTCGGGAGGCTGGAAGTCCTCAAGTCTGCGCGCGAGACGATTCATAATGACTCTCGAAAACAGCACGTAGACGCGGCTCAGAAGGGAAATCGGTCTGTAGTTCTTCAAGAGAGCGTTGTCACCTTTCTTGAAGAACAAGACCACCGCACTTCTGCTCCACGCCTCCGGTGTAATGCCACCATGGAGGACGGTATTAAAGAGCTTCTGAAGGACTTCAAGTACCGGTCTTCCACCCGCTTTCAGAAGCTCCGCTGTAATTCCATCCCCCCCTGGGGCCTTTGCGTTTTTAAGGTGCTGGAGAGCCATTCTAATCTCGCTCAGACTGACGTCCGGGATATCTTCGGAATAGTGTCGGATAAGACTCGCTCTTGGATCGTTACTCACACTTGCGTGTGGCTCCAACGATGACGTGTACAGCTGCCCATAGAACCTCTCAATCTCACTTAAAATCTCAGGTGTCCCAGAAACGATGCTGCCACACTCTGTCTTCAGCTTTGACAGTTGGCTCTTTCTGGCAGACAGATCTCTGGCAAAGACTTTGGAGCTATGGTTCCGCTCGATCGCTTTTTCAATACGAGCTGTATTGAAGTTGCGTAAGTCCCGCCGCATGCATTTGGAGATCTGTCTGTTTAGTTGCCTGTATGCTGTCAAGTCTGTTGAAGAATGTAGCCTCATCTCCCGTCTAACAGCCATGAGATTAAGAGTGTGATCGGAAAGTTTTTGTGTTCTTCTGCGGCGGGTCTTGCAGAAACTCCGACCGCATGGACAGTTTCCACGAGCTTGTCATTCATATCGTCCACGTCATTGCAGTCTTCTAGGCACTGAAAACGGTTTTGCAACTCGAGCTGAAAGGTTTCGGAAATTTGGAACAGAGCACGAGGGGGACGGAGCGTTGACTTCATCAGACGAGACCTCTCCAACTTAACATTTAGGTTCAGTGTGCCTCTAACCATTCGGTGATCGCTGCCGGTTTTCACCCTCGCGATCACTGAGACATCACTGAACAGTTGTCGTCTGGTCGTCATAATGAAGTCAATCTAATTTTTTGTCGAACCGTCGGGGCTCGACCAGGTCCACTTCCAGTGGGGCCGCTTCTTGAAAAAAGAGTTCATCATAAAGAGTCCCTCTTTCTCCATGAAGTCGGCCAGCTGCTGGCCCCTTGGGTTCCGTTGCCCTATTCCAAATTTCCCTACTTTCAGCTCACCGTTCTCTCTTGTGCCTAGTTTTGCATTGAAGTCTCCCATTAACACCGTATATTGGGTTTTGGAGGAATGTATGGCTCTAGAGATATCCTCATACATTTCCTCCACCTCCTCATCGGGGTGTGCCGAGGTTGGTGCGTAAACCTGTATGACCTTCAGCGAATACCGTTTGGTGATTCTGAGTATAAGGTACGCAACCCTCGTCGACACACTCCCGATCTTTACAACGTTGTTAACGAGAGACTTGTGGACGATAAATCCGACACCTCCTTGGGACAGATAGTCGCCCTCCCGGTGATAGAGCAAGTTGCCGGATTCGAGGATTACCGTGTCCTCCCCCTCTCTTCGGACTTCGGATAATCCTATAATATGCCAGCGCAACTTGTCTATCTCTTCTTCCAGCTCCACGATCATCTCGTCAGTCCTCAGGGTACGTGCGTTGTACGTTGCCAGGTCGAGTCGTCTAAGGTGGCAACCGAACCTCCACCGGAGATTCTTAGCACCCCCTGCCCCGCCGTTACCATGCTCGCCACCGTAGCCAGGAATAGCGGGGCCACCGGGGACTGGGGGCCGTTTCTTTGTTACTCTCATCATAGGGGGGGTATTTGCCATAGTTGCCACGCTTGGCGAGCGGGTTGGCAACCGCAGTTTTTTATTGAAATTTTGGTTATTATCAGGAAGATGCTGCTGCCCATCTCCTGCATGTTTCCCTTTGTCGCCTTTTACGACACCCACGGGAGGATATGGGGTAGTGGATATTCTTGACCGCCACTACACGGCAATTTTTATTTTAGTCAGTAACAAAACCAATCAATATTTTTCATTATACTGTAGGCACGTAATCATTCATATATTTCAACAGGGGGGCCGTTCTACACTTCATTTCGCTTACCAGTACGACCGCTCTTTGTGATATATGGCTGGTCCATTGCCATTTCAGCTTACTTATAATAATAATAAAAATCTTTATTAAAACTGATAAAGCTTACAAACAGATTGCTACATTGATTCCTAAACTAGGATTAATCCTGTGATATCGGTAACATTCCATACAATTTTACAATATTAAATTTTAAGGCAGATTTTTTAAAAAACATTTTTTTTTAAATATGTAAAATTATAAGTTACTTAAATACTTACTGATGTGGCAATGAATAGTGAAGACATAAGCTTATATCTTTATTACGAACTTTATCACGCGGAGAAACTTCTAATATAGCCCCCTCCATAGTTTAATGTGCTACCTGAGCATGCTTTAAAAAAAGTAAACTGAACTCAACTTAATTATTTCATACAGTTTCTCTTAGCACTGACTTCAAAATGTGAAATTATTTAACTATTTTTAATTGTTTGTAGTCGGCTTTTAGTTTGCATTTAAGATAAATGTTTTCCGGATTGAAGTGACAGGTCATAAGTCTATTCTATCGCAAAGGCCGGCAACGTTTCTGTGATTCCTTTAGTATTGCAGTTGTTGAATGAGGATAGTAGTCACTTTTCATCAGGTGAGCCGCAATTTCGTTTGCCTCTTCTTCTTTTGTTTGACACAGTATCATTGAATTGACACATGAAAATATATTGGAGTTTATAGAACAAAATTACGCAGTGAATACTATTTTCAAATTTTTAAGTTGTATTCCAATTTTAATTATACCACATATTCCAATTGTATTAAAAATTTGAGATTACTTTAAAATGGGTAAGAATTAAAAGTAGCTAAAGCGGGTCTGCTACGGTACAAAATATAAAAAATTATACTCGTTTAAAAAGGCTTATTATAGGAATCCTATCAATAAAATTAAAACTTCTGTGAAATCGGGAGTTGGGATAATTGTCCACAATATTCTTTTCTTTTTCTTCTTTTAAGTTCCGTACTTCGAAAAGGAAAATTGAAATCCTTATAGGATCACTTTGTTGGCTGTCCATCCGCCCGCAAAAACTATGACCATCTTTTAATTCCATGTGGCCATTTACGTCACATAGTTTTACTTGATTCACCGGAATTATCGACCGAACTGCACACCATACAATATTTTATCGGTCGCTAATGTAGCCAAGTGCATTAGTAATAACAGAACACGAAGTTTCTGTAACGTTATCTCGTCACGAATATACTTAGGTGCGACTAGTTATCTGCCCCGGCTTCGTTTTGACACGATTTTTACTGTCAATTTTTCGGATAAAATACCCGCCTACAGCCCTCCTTGCATTACTCTCAATCTGTCCTAAAGTCTTATTCACATTCGATTCAGCCATTCTGTAGATTAGCCCGGAGAGACAAAAATACAATTAGACAAAAATTTTAAAAATGATTATTTATGTCGCAATAGCGTACAAATTACCCCCTGAGATTAATAGAAGACAGTTGTATTATTACAGAAAGACACTTTAATTTTATTTAAATAGATAACTTAACCGTAACATAATATTTGATTAAATACACCAAAAATTACTTTGAAAATGTTTCTTTATGTTATTAGTTTACGTGCTATATTTGTGATTCGATAAATAAAGAAATAAATGAAATACGATACGATTATGCTCACTATTTTGTAAGGTTAAACCAACTCGTATACCTTTATGTTAGAGGGGTCCTATTGTACTATAGCAATAGCCATAAAGAAAGAAAACATAAATTTAGCTTAATAAAATAAAAGGAAAAGTATCCTCCGATTACTAAACTTTTCTAGCTTTCATGCATGACTAAATAAAAGTGACCTTCTTTTTGCTGCTTCATCATCATCGTTACAGTCCATCACACAGGCCTCCCAGAAGGATTGCTACAAAGCTCGGTCTTTAGCCACCTACATCCATCGATGTCGTGCATCTGTTACCAGGTCTTCAATCCATCTTGTAGGGGGCTGCCCTACAATTGTGCTTGCTAGTACGAGGCTGCGACTCAAGACTATTTCTTCTCCATCGCTTTTCGGTTCTTAAAGCGATATGTTTGGTCCACTGAAACTTCAGCTAACTGATCTGTTAGGCAATCTCCGGTTTTACTGCAGATATCCTCATTTGCTACTTACAGTGCAACATTAAAAAAGCTGTATTTCATAAAGGCCGATTTACACTTCGACAAGTACAGTAGCGAGGTTAGTTACAGGGCAGTTGACAGTAAACGATTAAGTGGGCAGTAGCGTTCTGTCTTCCTGGTGTGTTTAATTAAAAGAAAGTACAATATTATATTTTGAGGGTCGAACGCGAATACGTTACGCCCTGTCAAGTTATGCACTGAACTAAATAGCGGCGATTTTAGTCAGCAGGCGCGGGAGGGTAACACTTCGAACTTGACTCGCCGAAAAATAGACCAGCCGGCTATCCTGTTTAACTTAATTATTAATTTGCTACTAAACTCACTGATTGCCGTTCAAACGAGATTTTCTACTTAACTCGCAAGGTTCGCAAAATTACTCGCTACTGTACTTGTCGAAGTGTAAATCGGCATCAATACAAATATAGTAAAAGAAATCATCGCAATGATACCTGCATGTCTTAGATGTGAAATAAATCTTAAAAAATGTAAACTGGTTATTAGGCAACACGATTTACTCTTTCTTGCCCCATAAACTCTCTCTTAGACATTAAAGAAGGCCTGATTCTAGCTTTAAGACTAATTTAGGCTGTTATTTAAGCATCAAACGATTCGACGAACTATCTCATCGACTGTATCTCTTAGTGCACTTAGACTTCCATTGCCTACATGAGATAACTAACTTAATAGTATTTATTCTTTTTCTTCTCTGCCTTTGAAAAGCTCACTGCTTTACATGGACCTCTCCATGTAGGGAAGGTTTGCCTAAATCGTCACTCTTATGCACGTAGTATAAGATGGCTCACACCTTTGTCGATGCCGCTTGTCACAGATCCTCACTGAGCAGTGGGCACAGTCCTCTGTAGACAATCAGTGTCCTCTGAAAACACGGTGCCTCCAATTTCGTACGAGAAAAAGCCCGACGTCATCTAGCCATACTTGAACAGGGTTGGGCCTGTGCCCCGTTAGGAACCCGGAGTATATGCTAACTACTCCCCGTAAATTCGAGCATTGTATTGGTAATATCACTATAAAATATACCACATAATAATTGTATAACATTACATAACACGATGCTCTGCATTTTGCTACAATACATATAATGTTCCCGCACAACTGAAAACTTTATAACACGTTTTATAAAATCAAACATTTTGTAACCATTAGCTCGGATCTGAGATTTAAGGAGCTGCCTTCTCATTACATTGGTTTTAAATTTTTTTGTTCTTTAATGATTTCACTAGATCTGGATGTGTCATAAAATAAAAGCAGAAGAAATGTAAGGCTAACTCCACTAGGCTCCACTAGGCTCGCCGAGCTGAGTCGAATCGCATTGCAGAAAGTCGCCTCCTGTATATTTACTATGAAACTGCGTCCATTAGCGACGAGCCGCGGCGCGCCGAATAGAATCGGCCGCGCGAATTGCTTGACAGGCGAATTTCTTCGCCGGTGCGATTCGATTCGAATGTATTTTTATTTATTTCTATTTCGTTTTCGTAAGAATCTTTTTATTTAAATAAAAATGAATGAAGAACTATTGATATCACTGGTCCAACAATATCCAGAATTGTTTAATCATGAAGATACACTTTATCACGATTTGCGTCATGGACAGCTCGTCAATTACGTAAAAACGACCTATTTTGATGAAGTATTTGCGATGAATGAACAATTCGATTCCATTCTTCAGAGATGGACGCACTAGGAATAAATGCGACTCGCTTTGATTCGACGCATTTCTGCTGTAGTCGACGCCAGGCTTTACAGTGCGAAATGCGAATTTGGATATTGATACCTAAATAAATGTTATCAATATATATAATATTCAAAGTTATATTTTTCTGTTGAACGAACTCTAAAAACAATATACTTCGTTAATATTTGTCGAATAATATTTTATATGATATTTTAAATTTTAACGATTCATCATTGAAATTGATACGTGCAAGGAATATCTTTTTAAGGCCGCGAACTCTCTTACTATTTTAATACAGAACATTCGTAGTATAAATAAAAACATGGATAATTTCTATATACTCCTTCGAAGATTGGACACTGAATGCGACGTTATCATATTAACAGAATGCTGGCTATCTAAAAGCCAAAACTACCTGCCATCACTGCCAGGATATAATACTTTTAGTAGTAAAACTATATATAACCAAAATGACGGCGTAGTAGTCTTTGCGAAAAAAAATATAAACATATCAGTCGAAGAACCTGATATGCTAGATTGTAGTAGGTTATTGGTGAAAGTGGGCCATGAAACTGTTATCCTTGCTGTTTACAGACCTTGTGGCTTTAAACAAATAGATAATTTTATCACGTCATTATGCAATACACTTAGACAACTGTCGCCATTCAAAAATATAGTGTTAACGGGTGATATGAATATAGATCTCAACCCTGAAGGCAGTCATGGCGGAGCAACAGACTACCTTAATATATGTGCATGCTAGGACCTGCTTCCAGCACATTTGCTCCCTACTCATCTAAGTGGTTCCTATTTAGACCACACTTTACTAAAAACTAAGTTACCATCTATAACCCTTGTCACCAATCCTATAGTAACCGATCATAGTGCTGTCATTCTTAGCTTAAGCCTTAAAATACCTAAACCGAAGTGTAAATACTCCATTCCTAAAACTAATATGAAAAACCTTGAACATGCAATTCAAAAAATTGACCCAGTTTATAAAACCGATGACGTAAACATTTCTTTGCCTTACTTAATAAATAACGTACGAAATGCCATCGTTAGCAACACTTCGTATACCACAGTAGTTAAAAATAATAATAACTTAAAGCCTTGGATTACACCTGGTCTAATTAGGTGCATAAAACATAGAGACAAGTTACACCTGATGGCAAAATCTTCTTCAGATAATTCCGTCTTACAAATTTCATATAAAAGATATAGGAACATTTGTAACAATTTATTAAAAAAGTTGAAGTATAATTATCTTACAAACTTACTGGAAGAGTCTGGTAGAGATAATAAAAAGCTTTGGCGACATGTAAAAGATATTGCATTTATATCCAAACAACATGAATCTTCAGCAGAATTATTACATAATATATCCTCGCCGCTTATGTCAGCCTATAAAAATATATAAAGCAAAAAAATAATAAAGCAAATAATTACTTTGTGAATGTCGGTAAAAATCTTGCTGAACAGATAATTAACAATTCTAACAATAATCATGAATACAGGGCCACTTTTTCAACTTAAAGAAACTGCCAATTAAGCTCGTTCGCATTATTAGATACGGACGCTACTGAGGTAGAAAGTATTATAATGGGACTTAAAGAAACCAGCACGGTTGGTTGGGATGGCGTACCCACTAGTATATTAAGAAAATTTAGACAAATTCTAGTACTACCATTAACTCATATTTTTCGAATTTGTCTCTCTGAAGGTATTTTCCCAGATTGTTTAAAAAAAGCCATTGTAGTACCAATACATAAATCGGGGCACAAAAAAAACGTTTCCAATTATCGGCCTATCTCAATACTCTCATCTACGTCTAAAATATTAGAAAAAATAATTAACAATAGATTAATGAATTATTTACAAAGTAAATGTATATTATCGAATATGCAATATGGTATCAGACTAAAACTGTCCACTGCTGATGCTGTGCAGGCAATGACTGATTACGTCTCTCAAGAATTAGATAAAGGCAACCAATCAATTGACATTTTCCTTGACCTAGCCAAAGCTTTTCATACAGTTTCTATTTCCATCCTACTAAATAAGCTGGAGAGCATAGGCATTCGAGGTAAACAGCTTCAACTTTTTGCGAACTATTTAGAAAATCGATATCAATGCATAAACATTGAAAAGGTTATTAGCTCTGAACAAAAAAATACTCATTTTGGCGTGCCCCAAGGAAGTGTATTAGGACCAACCTAATTTTTGATATATATTTAAATGACCTTTGCAATCTTGAACTTAACTCGGGTAAAATAATATCTTACGCAGATGATACCGTGCTCCTTTTTTCCGCAAATACAGTAGACAAGGTTTATTTATGTGCACAACAAAGTTTTGACAGGGTTAATAAATGGCTCCAACAAAACATATTAACATTGAATACGGACAAAACCAAATATATTCATCTTTCTATGCGCAGCTCAACACAGTATATAACCATTCCAGATATTTATGCACATAAATGTTGCTCAGTCGCAGAGTCTAATTGTAACTGCCCAGTTATTTTTAATACAAGAACTATTAAATACCTTGGAATAATTATAGATACCACTCTTACATTTAAAAATCACATAGACCACCTCTGCAATAGAGTCCGTAAACTAATGTTTGTTTTTAAAAGATTCGGTCTTTTGTTGATATTAAGGTAGTAAAGCAAGTATATTTCGCATTATGTCAATCGATTCTCACCTATTGTATAACCTCATGGGGAGGAGCAGCTAAAACTACACTGCTACCACTGGAACGCGCTCAAAGAGCTGTATTAAAAGTCGCAACATTTCGCCCTATCCTATTCCCATCCCATCTCTTATATAAATCCTATAACGTCTTCTCAGTGCGCAAGTTATTCGTTATGAGTACGTTACTAAAACAGCACTTAAAATTGCCCTACAGAAGAGAGGTCACTGATAAAAGACGCAAAAATAAAGTCACTGAAACTAACATTAGAATAAGGCATTTTTTCATGCATAGATTTTTTACATTTCTTGGCCCTTTTCTGTATAATCAAGTCAATGCAGTTTTGTACATGTATCCATTAAAAATGGCAGATTGTAAAAATGTAATTCGTACATGGTTACAAAGTTTATCATACGATGATACTGAAAAATTGCTGATTGTTTTAAGCTAATTAAAATCTTAAGTAAATTAATGATAATATATTTTACTGAATTAACCGTAATTAGTTGGTAAGTTATTCATTTTATATAAGAAACAGAAAATATTTGTAAATGTATCTATTAGCACATACACCTGAGATACAGGTTTATCCTAGTTCAGGTGCCTGTTATTGTAGATTATTTTAAATTAAGACATTATTTGAATTAATTGTACAGTTTGTTGAAATAAATTAAAACTGAAATTCAAATTTCATTATTTTGTGATAAAATGTTATATAACAAAAATGTTATCAACACTATATTTATAAGTGCTGTGAATAATCGGAAAATGCAAATGATATCTCAAAAACTGTCAAACCCTTTAGACTACACGAGGTCATAAGAGAAAAGACAAACATGAACATTAATTTATATACATCTATACGAAAAACAAAACCTTACTTCTAAGTATTGGGGGTAAAAAAATCATAGCAATTCAAGCCTCATAAACTATGAATGTCAATTTTCTTTGTTATTCTCTGAGGTTATTCTATAGATGACAAAATAACTTTTCTTTCTTTAACTTCACAATGAGTTTAGCGTATAAAAGCGTTATTTGACTATTTGTATGAAAATCGATTGAAAATGTAACGTGGTAGCAACTTATATTCGTGCCTACCAGTAGTATTACAAAGTTAACGTCAATTAAGATATGTTCCACATTTGATCACCTTGGTGTATCGTATTTTAGTCGTATGAGGAGTGCCCGTTTATACACAAAATAATACCTGATCATGTTGTGATACGTTGTTGTTATTCTTTATCTGATACGTTCCATTTCACACGAAACCTGTGTCCGTATTTGATACCATGCGTATCGGATACATATTTCGTGGTCGTTAGTATGTACGTATACTGTATCACGATACAATATATTACGATATATACGAGGACCGGAGGAAAATTTATAGCTCTTACATATTTTTAAAGAACCTTATGCCGATACGCTGACATACGATATGGTTGTGTGGATGCGCTTTTGATACAATACGGCTTATGATACGGTATGATCGATATAGATGTCCATAATTAAGATACAAGTACTAGATACGATACTATACGCCTGATCAAGATCCGTCGATATGACCAAATGCGGATCCTGCCTTAGAATTAGTAACACGTCTCTTATTGTATAATTATATATGCAAGCTACTGTTGAAAGTTTTTATAGTACACTCAATTAGCAGTGACTAGGTTTAGGATCTTTGGCTGGATTTTTCGCCATCAGACAATGGACAGTCAACTGAGTGTGTCGCTTGCATGTAATATTTAGAACCATCTGGATTCGATATGCCACTTTTTAGGGTTCCGTACCTTAAAAGGAAAAAACGGAACCCTTATAGGATCATTTTGTTGTCCGTCTATCTGCCTGTCTGTCTGTCTGTCGGTCTGTCTGTCTGTCTGTCTGTTAAGATCCTTTTTCTCAGGAACGCGTGGAGGTATCAAGCTAAAATTCATATCAAATACTCAATTCTACTGTCCCTTGGAGCTGTGAAAAAATCACACTATTATGCCAAAGCAATCAAAAGATACAGCCGTTTATGCCGCAAGGGAATCAAAACCTACTGTTAAAAATTAAGTCAATTTGTGACATCTCATTATCATGTCTTTAGAAAAAATGTAGAGATAAGCATAAAGGTTTCATATAAGTTGTCAATGTTTAATATGCTCACAGCATCAATAGATGGCACAACAATATAATTGTATTACGCTATAATTGTTATATTCCCTAAGCTTTATAGGTGTTGGATGATTTCGAATAAATGAGTAAAAATTAAGATAAAAGTGCAGTGTTTAATTTAATAGTGTAGAAGTATAGTGAATTGAGTTAGTCGACATTTGGTGCCGAAACCCGGGACTGGACATAACCGTGAGTAGAGTGTGTAAACAGTGACAAGTGTTATATAGCAGTGAACTCTGGACTTCATTATCGACGGTGGTGATATTCAAGATCTAAGCTTAGTTCGACATAAAATTTTTCAATTTATTGAACGGATAAACTTGGTGAGACAGCATTATAACAAAATGGAATCACTTATTTTAAATCAGGAAGACAACTTGGATCATCTTAAAAGAGGTTTTGCAAATTATAAAAAATCACCTAAAGAAAGAGTAACGCTGGATTATATTGAACAATATTGAAGCAAGTTTAGAAAATCTAGAGAGCTTAAATACCAACTTTTTAAATGTACATGCACAAATATTACAGACAGTTAAAAGGGAGGAAAAGGACAACATTGACTATTTCAAGAACGACATATATATACAGTTTGAAGAGAGGTATATAGAGTATAAAACAAAACTAAAAGACAATTTACGAGCAAACGCTCTACGAGAAAAGTGTTCTTTCACAGAAATACCTCAACAACCATTGCCATGTGAAGTAAAATTACCTGTGTTTTCTGGTGGCTATGACGAATGGCAAACATTTTATGATTTATTTCGTTCACTGATCCATAATAACGCCAACTTAACGCCCGTTCAAAAGCTCCATTACCTCAAAAGTAGCTTATCTGCTGAACCGGAGAGTTTACTTAAGACTTAGGCCACGACTGATTCTAATTATGAAGAAGCCTGGATACAATTGACACGCCGTTATCAAAACAAAAGATATATTTGCAATGAAATTATGAAGCGACTATTTACGCAAAGGTCATTAACACATGAATCGGAATTATTATATTAATAAATCGAATTCTCGTATTATTTCACCGTGAATATCGTGCCGATATTCACGGTGAAATAATACGAGAAGTGTTAATCAAACACCCATCTAAACACGGACCCATCGCTCAGAATACTCACTTAGGATGGGTTTTGTCAGGTCGAACTCATCAAAGGCCTCAATCAAATCCTCAATTTATAAGTCTACATATCCAAATAAAGGATGATGAAATCCTTAAGCAGTTTTGGGAGATAGAACGAGAGCCGGATGAAATTAAGAAGAAACAAACAAAGGACGAAATAAAGTGCGAAGAATTTGCGTAAAGTAGAGGTTTACCTCTGCGTTTCGCTTGGTGAGTGCAGGTGGCCGGAGGCCCTTTTTACTGGAAATGAGGCATTCCATCTTAGTCCTCACGGGTGACAACGCATCTGCATTTTGATACGCAAACGAGGATAGATGTAGATGTCTATGGGCTGCAGCAACCACTTACCATCAGGTGGACTGTGTGCTCGTTTGTCACCCTTATCCTATAAAAAAAAATTCCATCTTAGTCCTCATGGGTGACAACGCATCTACATTTTGATTTGTAATAGAGGATAGATGTAGATGTCTATGGGCCTTAGCAACCACTTACCATCAGGTGGACTGTGTGCTCGTTTGTCACCTTTATCCTATAAAAAAAAATTCCATCTTAGTCCTCATGGGTGACAACGCATCTGCATTTTGATTTGTAATAGAGGATAGATGTAGATGTCTATGAGCCTTAGCAACCACTTACCATCAGGTGGACTGTGTGCTCGTTTGTCACCCCTATCCTATAAAAAAATCCGCTAGCGGCTAAAATAACATTATATGATTATTATGTGGATGATTTACTTACCAGTTGCGAATCTATCGATGAAGCTAAAGAAATTAATGAGCAAATGGTTAAATTAATGAGCGTTGGCGGTTTTATACTGCAGAAATGGAACACGAACTCTCAAGCTTTATTAGAATATATTGAAGAAGAAAGTAAAGGATCAGAAGCACTAGTTTTCAAAACTAATAACGATATGATAAAGGTGCTCAGCATAAGATGGAATCGGACAACGGACTGTTTTGAATGCATCTTAAAATTATCAGATTTACCTGAATCAATGACTAAGAGACATGTTCTATCAAAAATAGCAAGATTATATGATCCCCTATGATGGATAGCGCCAATTATTGTGACGGCAAAAATTTATATTCAAAAATTATGGAAATCTGGTTTAAGTTGGGATGAAGCACTAACAGAAAGCCTAAGGAAGGAATGGTTAGAATTTGAAAACGATCTGGCTAATGTAGAGAGAATTGTTATACCCAGATGGGTAAATACTAGAAAGGAAGATAAAATAGAGTTGCATGTATTTGCTGACGCATCACAAGCAGCCTATGCAGCGGCAGTTTATTTGAAGTCAGTTGACAATAATGGTCAAGTGTGTGTTAATTTAGTTTCAGCCAAAACTAAAGTTTCTCCAATTGGCAAGGAAGTATCAATTCCTCGACTAGAGCTGTGTGCTGCATTGCTAGGTACTAAATTGATATACGAAATATCATAGATAATGAAAATTCCTAAAGAAAATTTATATGCCTGGTCTGATTCTACTGTGGTGTTGGCATGGATTAACGGTGAACCTAGCAGATGGACAACATTTGTAAGCTACCGAGTCTCAGAAATTTTGACTATGATAGATAAAGATCAGTGGGGTCATGTCAATACAAACGATAATCCAGCAGACGGTGCGTCAAGAGGTATGTCCGTAAGCTGCATTCTTGGCAATAACTTGTGATGGCATGGCCCGTTGTGGCTGCAAGAAAAGATGACTCAATATAGGCAGACTAAAGGAACATTTATAACTAAAGAAGAAGAAAGACCAATCAAACATTTTTTCTCATTAAACGCAAGCCGTGAAGAAGATCCATTATTTACGAAGTTTTCGAACTTAACTAAAACTATAAAAGTACTAGCTGTATGTAAAAGAGTTTTAAGGTGGAAACTACCCAGAGATCAGAGAAAGTTTCCTAAATTTGTTTGCAAAAGAAATGGACGAAACTCTTCAGTGTTGTATCAAACATAGTCAGAACATTTTTTTTGAAAAAGAACTTGAAATGATAATAAAACAAGGTCACGTTGCCAAAAATAACCACCTTCACTCTCTTAGTCCAATTCTAGATGAAAATGGGGTGTTAAGAGTTGGTGGTCGCATTCACCGTGCTCAAATGGACTATGATAATAGGCACCCGATAATTATGCCTAGTGAAAGTCATATTACTAAATTAATAATATTGGATGCTCATATGAAGACATTGCATGGTGGGCCACAAATCATGTTAAATTTTATACGATCTATACTGGATAATCCGTGCAAGAGTACTGGTTAAGAAGTGCTACAGAAAATGTATGAAATGTTTGAGATACTCCAGGCAAGACAATAACCAGTTTATGGGTCAGCTTCCTGAAGTCAGATTAAAGCCATCTCGACTGTTTCAATCAGCAGGTGTTGACTTTACGGGATACATAAATATACGGATGTCTCCCGGTCCCTCGACCTTCTTCTTCTTCTTCGATCCTTTATATGCTGTGGCTCCTCAGCCACAGCATATAAAGGATATATTTGTGTCTTTGTATGTATGATATCTAAAGCCGTGCACTTAGAAGCTGTCTCGGACTTAACAGCTAAGGGCTTTATCGCAGCCTTTCGCCGTTTCGTGTCTCGTCGTTGTCACTGTACAGACTTATATAGTGATAACGGTGCCAATTTTGTCGGCGCCGATAAAGAGTTGCGTGAAATGCTGAATAGTGTCAAGTCTAAGCTACCCGATGAAATCAATAAACTGCTTGCTATTATATATAAGGAACAACGTGGCACACTCTCCCAATTTTGAAGGCCTGTGTGAAGCAGGAGTTCGATGCATGAAGTCAAATCTAAAACGAGTGATAGGTGATTCAAAGCTAACCTTCGAAGAACTTTCTACAGTTCTAGCACAAATCGAGGCGTGCTTAAATTCACGTCCACTTTCCTATATAAGTGTCAATCCTGAGGATCCATTACCACTAACCCCAGGTCACTTTTTTGGTGGGTGAACCCTTGATAGTAGTACCAGAAGAAAATTACTCAAACATACTGCTAAACGGACTACAAAGATGGAAATCCGGTCAAAGGATGGTAAACGACTTTTGGAAAAGATGGTCAGAAGAGTATTTAGTCACGCTAAACCAAAGATATAAATGGAATACAAAGAATATTGAGCCTGAGATCGATGATGTGGTAATAATAAAGGACCATAATCTTCCTCCAGCCAAATGGTTGCTTGGAAAAGTCATTGAAAAACATCCTGGAGCAGATAACATCACAAGAGTTGTGTCTATAAAAACTAAGAATGGTATTTGTAAGCGCCCTTGTAACAAATTGTGTTATTTACCTAAGAAATAGAATGCTTCTTAGTCTCATAGAGATTAATTTATTTAAATAAATGGCTTTAGTAAATCTATAGACTATTTTTGTTAATATTTTGCCTCATGGTGGGCGGTTTTATTTTGAGTATTGTATAAGAGTTGAAATAATTTGAAATTTTGTTACATTTGAAAAAGAACGAGTCTTTTGGTGGGCGGTATGTTAAAAATTAAGTCAATTTGTGACATCTCATTATCATGTCTTTAGAAAAAATGTAGAGATAAGCATAAAGGTTTCATATAAGTTGTCAATGTTTAATATGCTTACAGCATCAATAGATGGCACAACAATATAACTGTATTATGCTATAATTGTTATATTCCCTAAGCTTTATAGGTGTTGGATGATTTCGAATAAATGAGTCAAAATTAAGATAAAAGTGCACTGTTTAATTTAATAGTGTAGAAGTATAGTGAATTGAGTTAGTCGACACCTATACGGTACTTCCCGTGAACTCAGAATCTTCAAATTTGGTACGAAGCAACGTATTATAGCACAGATAAAGGAAAAATTGCGAAACGCATAAATTTTTAGTTACATCATATAATAAAAATATTTTTAGTAATTTTAACCTACGGATTTGTTCGGAACCCTTAGTGCGCGAGTCCGACTCGCACTTGGCCGGTTTTTTATTATAGGTTTGCAAATTGGACGTTACATAAACACTTTTTTTTAAAACCTCATCTCCAAATTACAATTTTCTCTCAAAGACGGTTTACATGCATAAATTTTACAAGGATAAACATCCAGACCCGGAAAAGTTATGTGTAGGCCTAAATATTAGTTCCGTGCGGGATTCGAACTTGCAGCCCCCAGCGCCGCAACTCATTGCTAAGCCACTGCGTCACGGAGCCGTCAACTTATATAACGAACTTATCGAACATAGCTAGTATGCTCCTTAGGCCTGGAAATGTGATGTAAAACATTGTCAGAGTAAAGTGTTCGGTCATCATATACATGGAAAGACAGAGAGCGGAGGTTAATTTTGATATGATTCCAATACGTATTTTCATGGAGGAATAAAACAAAAGCAAAACCATGACGTTGGTAAGACGGAGATTTTGAATTTTATAAACCATGTAACGGTAAAACATATTCAATGTTAACTTTTATAGAAATGGAGGTATTTGATTGCGGTGCATTGAAATGCTGACCAAACTCCTCCGTCCTTGACAGAGGAAGAGACGGACAGACGGATAGACAGACTGACGGACAAGGAACTGATTTTATAAAGGTTCCGTTTTTATCCCTATAAACTATCACAAAGTAAAGTGTTCTGCTCTTTCCGAACGACCATTTGCATTCCCAAAAAAATCCCTTGAAATTATTAATAAATAAATTGAGGGTCACTTATCGGGATAAAGGCTGTCCTATCTCTCAAGTTGGACCAAGCTGCACACAGTGTGCAAAATTTCATTGAAATCAGTTCAGTAGTTTAGGAGTTCATCGCGGACAAACAATGTGACACGTAATTTTTATATGTAAATATGTATAGATAATTTTAATATCTATCGTTTCGAAGCCTCTATTGTAAAGGTTAACGTAAAGAAAATGAATATTGCCTTTATTAAGCCCATAATTTTGTTTGTTAATCATCTATACGTAATTATTTCCAGTAATAAAATATAAACGCGTACATAATTTAATAAATATTCATTATTTTGCCGGACAATGTACTATCACAGAAGCACAGCAGTAATTGAATTTAACCACATAAATAACTCTTTTAATTTTTTTACACCAAGTATTAATAGTTTCTAGTAAATAATTTCCTTTCTAAAGTAATCAATCTGTGAGTGATAAAAAGTTATTTAAGAGGGTATTATTTGACACGCAAAATAACAAGAACTATGTAGATCAAAAAGTTAGTCACAGTTCGTCGCCCTTTTCTTTGCCAAACTTGGCTGACATACTGCCGCATGTTTACATTTTCTTTTGTTTTTTTTTTCTATAGGGATTTAGAAATCGTATAGCAATTAATCTCCTATCGTTCTTCGTATTTCTATGTATAATACCAATTATTTTTAATGATAAAGATTATAAGTTGCGTTGTCTGTCAATCCAGAAGACTAAGATGGATTAACTTGTTTCCAGTAAAACTGCCCAAGTGCGATTTGGACTCACGCATGAAGAGTTCCGTACCATTACACAGGTGTCTAGTAGGGGAGCAACCTTTAGTTTTAAATTTATTTTTATTTTTATTATTTGTTGTTATTTCGGCAACAGACACATTCTGTGAAAATTTCAATTGTCTACTTATTACGGATCATGAGATACAGACCGCTGACAGACAGACGGACGAACAGCGAAGGCTTAATAATAGGGTCCCGTTGATTATCCTTTGGGTACGGAACCCTAAAAAGGGTCTCCTGTTGTCTACATTCACCACGCGAAACATAGCGGCATAAATCTGCTATTTTACGCTAGTATTTTGTAAAAGCGTGGTCCCTCCCCGGTCGAGCCGGCCCCATTCGTGCTACAATTATAACATAGCTGCTGCATGGCTCGTCATACTCTTCTATGTTCTTCATTTGGACTATAAATATAGTAATATATTGTTTATAGTCCAAGTGAAGAACATAATTTATTCCTATCTTCACTTTAGTATATTTTTTTCAATAACAACAACCATATCCACTACCTATAACATCCCGTGGATGTTGTAAGAGGCGACAGACGGAAATTAATCAGGTGATGGGTACGAAGATCTTCCTTATATTAACTAAAGATAATAAAAACTGTGGTTGTCTACACGCCAGCCAAACGTGGCCACTATTGAAAATATCCCACCTGTGAGACAATCTATGAGGGAGGCCATTGTTCAGTTCTGAACTATTGACAGGCTGTATTAAATGAATAAATAAACTGGCCAAGTGCGAGTCGGACTCGCGCACCGAGGGTTCCGAACAAATCCGTAGGTTAAAATTATTAAAAATATTTTTATTATATGATGTAATTAAAAATTTATGCGTTTCGCAATTTTTCCTTTATCTGTGCTATAATATGTTGCTTCATACCAAATTTTAAGATTCTGAGTTCACGGGAAGTACCCTGTAGGTTTTGATTCCCTTGCGGCATAAACGGCTTTATCTTTTGATTGCTTTGGCTTAGAAGTTTGATTTTTTCACAGCTCCAAGGGACAGTAGAATTTCAGCTTGATACCTCCACGCGTTTCTGAGAAAAAGGGTCTTGACAGACAGACAGACAAACAGACAGACAGACAGACAGACATACAGACAGACAGACAGACAGACGGACAACAAAGCGATCCTATAAGGGTTCCGTTTTTTCCTTTTGAGGTACGGAACCCTAAAAACACTCCTTAAGTCCACTGCTGGATGTAAGTAAGAGTTGAATGGAAGAGCTCTTCTAAAAGAGCATCAGCTGGTATGCATTAATTTTAAAAATTTGCTCATATCGACCATATTCTAGTTACATGTTATATTTACCGTTAGCGGTGTAAGAATATCCCCTACCTCATATCGTCTTGATATTAAGAGGGAATAAAGGGAAACAAACCAGGTTAGGGCGTCTGCCTAGTAACAACTGAAAAATAAAATAAATTGTGGTTGCTAACCTGCCTTTCAAGCGTAGCAACTGTGGAAATTATCCACAATAGGAGACAATCTGTGTGGTAGGTATATTCAACAGTGAACCTTTGTTAGGTTGTAACAGTAACGGTTGTTTAAAAGTTGAAGAAGTAGATGTATTATATAATTGTGTTGAGCGACTCCCACTAAATGAAGGTAGTCGATAGATGCAGGAAGCTTAGGATCGTACTTTATGACAAACTACAGGGGAGGTCTATGTTCAGCTGTGGACTTCTGGTGATGATGATGAAATGTATATGTTGGCGATAAAATTTATGTTATGTAGTGTATATTGTGTTCTTCATTGTGCAGTTCGCAATTTAAATAGCTCTGTAATTCGAATATTTCTGGTGATCTTCTGGTCTACCTGACCCATAGATGGGCGGAGGCAGTTGAGTCCAAGGGGGAGGCGTTGGCCGTTAGTCTGGACATTGCGAAGGCCTTCGATCGGGTTTGGCACAAAGCGCTTCTCTCGAAGCTCCCTTCCTATGGGCTTCCCGAGAAATTGTGCAATTGGATCACCAGCTTCCTTGCAGATCGGAGCATCAAGGTTGTTGTAGACGGTGCATGTTCTGACTACAAGCCTATTAACGCTGGTGTTCCACAAGGCTGTGTGCTATCACCAACGCTGTTTCTTCTGCATATCAATGATATGTTGCTAACTGGTAACATTCATTGCTATGCGGATGACAGCACTGGTGATGCTCTATACACCGGCCGTGCTAATATTTCTCGGGAAAACGTCTCCGAGTACCGGAACAAACTTGTGTCTGAAGTCGAGTCTTTGCTGGACAAAGTCTCGAACTGGGGGCGACTAAATCTAGTCCAGTTTAATCCTCAGAAGACACAAGTTTGCGCGTTTACCGCTAAAAAGAACCCCTTTGTCGTATCTCCTCAGTTTCAAGGCACTCCCCTGATTGCCTCAGCCAGTATCGGAATCCTCGGCGTCGACATATCGAGTGACGTGCAGTTTCGTGGTCATTTGGAAGAGAAGGCCAAATTGGCCTCTAAAAAGCTTGGCGTGCTCAGCAGAGCGGGACAGTATTTCATGCCGGCACACCGCCTGCAACTTTACAAGGCGCAGGTTCGGCCTCACATGGAATACTGTTCCCATCTCTGGGCAGGGGCTCCCCAGTGCCAGCTCCTTCCACTTGACCGCATCCAGCACAGAGCGGCTCGAATCGTCGACGACCGAGTTCTTTCCGATCGGCTCGACTCATTGGCGCTGCGAAGAGATGTTGCATCTCTTTGCATTTTCTTTCGCATCTACCATGGGGAGTGCTCTGAGGAATTGTTCGGATTAATCCCAGCCGCCAAATTTCACGAACGCACATCGCGGCAGAACTCCCGATACCATCCACACCATCTGGATGATTGGCGGTCCACCACTGTGCGATTTAGAAGATGTTTTCTTCCTCGCACGACTTCCTTGTGGAATCGATTACCATCAGCGATTTTTCCGGACCGATACGACTTAGGGACCTTCAAGAAAAGAGCGTACTCCTTTTTAAAAGGCCGGCAACGCATCTGCAATTCCCTCCCTGGTGTTGCAGTTGTTCATGGGCGGCGGTAGTCACTTACCATCAGGTGAGCCGCATGCTCGTTTGCCCCCTCTACTATAAAAAAAAAAAAAAAATATTTCACGTCACTCACTTGTTTTTCTACCGACTTCAAAAAGGACACGATACTCAATTCGACTGTATGTTATTTTTAATTTTTTTTTATGTGTGGTTACCTCATAACTTTTTTCTCGATAAACTGATTTAGACGATTATATTTTTTTATTTGAAAAGCTGGTGCTTCTCATGTGGTCTCATATAAATTTGATCAAGTTCTAACCAATAGTTTTTGAGTTATTTTTAATAATTTATATTGAAGTCGCTTGTACAAAGTTTTTTATTTTTAATTTTTATTGACATATATCAAAAGGCACTACATAAATATATACCCAGACAGTAATTTGTTTTTTTTTGTAAAAGTAATAAATGGATTTGTATTCTGACTATATAAAATATATTTATATATACATTTTTTTAGAATTAGGGTGACAAACAATCACACTTGATGGTAAGTGGATGCTATGGCATAGACTTATACATCATCATCATCATTACAGCCTTTCATAAGTCCACTGCTGAACATAAGCCTCCCCCAAGGAATGCCACAAAGCACGGTCCCGAGCCACCTGCATCCATCGACTTCCTGCATGTCTTACCAGGTCGTCACTCCATCTAGTGGGGGGACGCCCTACACTTCACCTACCGGTACGAAGCTGCCACTCGAGAACCTTTCCTCCCCATCGGTTGTCGGTTCTTCGAGCTATATGGCCGGCCCACTGCCGCTTCAGCTTACTAATCCGTTGGGCTATGTCGGTTACTCTGGTTCTACTGCGGATATCCTCATTTCTAAGTTTATCACGCAGAGAAACCCCAAGCATAGCCCTCTTCATAGCTCGCTGAGCGATCTTGAGCTTCCTCATACGGCCAGCAGTGAAGGACCACGTCTCAGATCCGTAAGTCATTACTGGCAACACGCACTGGTTGTACAGTTTCGTTTTCAGGTTTTGAGGTATGTCTAACGAGAAGATGTGTCTTAGTTTCCCGAACGCTGCCCAGCCGAGTTGAATTCATCATACTATATACTATCATAGTATATAATAGACTAATACATTTATCCATAATTAAGAAATAAAATTCATATGCGTGGTCACCCCTGAAGACTAAGATGGAAGGCGCCGTTTCCAGTTAAAAGGAGCTTTGGTTCTCTACACTCACCACAAGAAACTCTTATTTTACGCTGGTATTCTGTAAGAGCGTGGTCCTAACTAGGTCGAGCCGACCTATTCGTGCTTCAACTATAATATAGTTGCAACGTCTCTTACCACGTATAAAATATTCAAAAACAAAATAAAGAAAACTTTCAACCGAAAATACACTTAAAATGTTGCATATTTGTTATTTTCGAAAGTGTATCCAGCTTTTCCCAAAGCGACCACAAATCAGTTATTATGAAGTCAAGAAAACCCTAAATTACGTTAACAAAATGTTAAATTGTACCCAGGAGTACAATACGAAATCTGTAGGTACTAATTTTCTATTCATACAATGCAGCAAATTGTACCAATTTTGAGATGTAATCATTCGTAATATACGAGTATAGGTACTGTAATGAGTACGATGTGGCCTATTAATGAATGATGAATGTTGACCTAACGATCATACTACCTGGTTATACATTGCTGGTTCTGGATTCAAATCTAACCGAAATTTGTTTTCTATTTCAAAATATTTTCTGAATGGATTCTTTTGAAAGTAAAGATCAATTTTCAATTGATAAAAGTTCAATTTAAAGTTACAGCCTATATACGTCCTACTGCTGGGCACAGGCCTCCTGTCATTTCTGAGAGGGTTTTAGGGCAAGGAAATATCCCCAGCGCTGGCGCAATGCTTGTTGGTGAATTTCTCATGTCTTCGAAATATTTTTTTCTTAATTCTCAGACATTCATGTTTTCTCAGGATATTTTCCTTCACCGTCGAGCACGTGGTAAATCAGCACTTATAGGTGCAATTATCAATTTCATTGGTGCCGACAGGGATCGAACCTGGGTTGCTCGCGTACTGTGAAATTTACAGCGAGCGTTTATCCTCTGAGCTACCACAGCTCTATCAATTGCTACATACGATACATTTTACAGTTCGCAAAAGCAATCACCTGTTTCCATTTAACTTGAAGCCTCAGTGACTTTTATAATCCTCTTATCGGTCTAGTGCCACGTCCTCTGACCATACGAAACTAGTGACAGGCAACGACGCAAATTGACTCAAAAATATAACCTTCCCAAATTCATATGTCTTTTATAGGATAACGGTGACAAACAAGCAAACCTGATGGTAAGTGGTTGCTGCGGCCCATAGAAATCTACATCTATCCTCGTTTGCGAATCAAAATGCAGATGCGTTGTCACCCGTGAGGACTAAGATGGAATGCCTCATTTCCAGTAAAAAGGGCCTCCGGCCACCTGCACTCACCAAGCGAAACGCAGAGGTAAACCTCTACTTCACGCTGGTATTCTGTGAGGTCGTGGTACCACCCCGGTTCGAGCCGGCCCATCCGCGCGACAGCAAAAGCTGCCGCGTGGCTCTACCGCTGTTAATAATATACGTCCTTGTGAATATATATATATTGTCCTTGTGAAATCACTAAAATCCTAGTGTAGAGATATCGTTTTAAAAATATAACAGAAGAACATAATATGTGAGAGCTATTTAAGTGCAATGGCTTTATAAGATAATAAAGCAAACCTTGTAGTGGCAGTTTAAGAATATTTACTTTCCCATAAAGTTGGCGATGTAAGAAAATCTACTATTACATATGTTTCAGTTGCTGTCGTGAGAGGCGACGGAGGGTAACAAAGCAGGAGAAGAACAGCAACGGCGAATTCTTAATAACAAATACAAAATTTAAAAAAAAAACTAAATTAAACTGCTTGCCGGACGTGGCAACTACGGCAAAGATCTCCCTTATGAGGCAATCTACGGGGAGGCCTATGTTCAGCTGTGGAATTTCGATAGACTGTGATGGATTGGAAGCATTATAAGATAAGATATGAATTTAGAGTGATGCTATCACCGTTAAATCATTTTTTATCAGTGTTACATAAATTAACCAGGACTTTCTATTGTGGTAAAAAGGCGGTGTAATTTCTATTAATCTTTCTGTGAGCGCCTTATGAGGCCTCTATGGGAAATGTAAGAGAGGTTTCCGATGGATGGTGATACAACCATCTCTTTTACGCCAGATGTAAAATGCCCAGGCCGGTGATGAGAAACACCATCAAAGCTACAAAACATGTAATCTGTATTTAATAAGATTTTGTTTGTCAAGTTGTAGAAGAGCGGAGACTACTACTACATCGCTCTGTGCTTAAAGGGAGGCTCTAGCCACTTATTTATGTTACAATACCTTGTGAATTAAATAAAGAATTTATTTATTTATTATTAGTATCTGGTACTGTACTCCTCGCTCCGCCTACCAAACGATATATTTATTTATTTATTTTATTTAAACTTTTATGCACAAAAGAAAAATCGTACATATGGCGGACTTAATGCCTTAAGGCATTCTCCCAGTCAACCATTAGGCCTTAGATTATTAATAAGTCATCGCGCGGTCAGAGCGAGCGATGACTATATATAGAAGATATTCTATAGATGTATCATAAAATGTAAATATATTAATACAGAAGTACACATAGGTAATATACACATAGATATAGGTAAATCGTCAAACGGGAGAAGCCCAGGCGTATGATCAGTCTATCAGTGGTAGAACCACGCGGCAGCTTTTGCTGTCGCACGGATGGACCGGCTCGAACCGGGGTGGTATCACGACCTTACAGAATACCAGCGTGAAGTAGAGATTTACCTCTGAGTTTCGCTTGGTGAGTGCAGATGGCCGGACGCCCTCTTTACTGGAAATGAGGCATTCCATCTTAGTCCTCACGGGTGACAACGCATCTGCATTTTGATTTGTAATAGAGAATAGATGTAGATGTCTATGGGTCGCAGCAACCACTTACCATCAGGTGGACTGTGTGCTCGTTTGTCACCCTTATCCTATAAAAAAAATATGATAAAGACGAAGAAGGTTTTATCTTATACCATTTTTCATTCAAACTGTAAAGTAATTAAAGCTGTTTATATTTTAAAACTAAATATATACAAACACCTGAATTAATGAGGGAAAAGTTAATATGTAGATTAATGTTACGTCATTGTCAATTTACTTCGGTAAATCACTGTAAACTGAATAAAGGACGAGCTGTTCTCGGCACTCGGAGATAAGTCCGTGAATTAAATTTATCTGAGGTGAGGTGGCGCACCCCGGGGTCTTGCGTACTTGCCAATCGCATCCGGCCTTGACCGCGAAGTATATTTTCATTTGATCAACGCAGAAATGGCAGTTATTTGCTTAAGCTTCGTAAGTTAATCAAAAAGTTTAGGTAAACGTTTGAAAGTTTAGAAAAATGATTTTTTTTTATCGTAAAATCTTATCCATAACTGCCAGTCTCACAGACTGGTGATAGGGACTAGCATTACTAATACGAGTCTTCTCTTAGTAACCCATGTGCCTAGTGTTGTTCTTATTGTATGGGACCTATCTGGAAATATATAGCCGGTGCCTTCTTTCAAAAGCCTACGTACAGCAGTTGACTTTAAAAAGGACGTAACATGATATCTGTGTTATATCTTTTAGATATATAAAGTCCTTCACAACTGTGTACAAGCAGGTAAGCCGTCTGTAAAATTGGGATCAAAGTTGCTGGATAGATTTTCTAATATCAGTCGAAGAATAATGATGAGAACCTCGCAAAAACTGAAACAGAATAAAGGACAAAATATTTAGATCTGGTTCACAAGGAGAAAGTATAGGTATGGTATAATAATGAGTGAGAAATAAACTTATAATCTACCTGATCATAAGTGTTTGCTGCGGTTCATGGACACCTACAGCCAACTTCGAACACAAAAGGTTACAGGTGCGTTGTTGTATCTAAGGAATAAGATGAAATGCCTCACAGCCTGTCGTTGCACTGGTTCTGCTCTGTTCAAACCGGAACACAGCAGTGCAAGCACCACTATTTGACGACAGAAATTGGTAAGGGCATTTTACCTACACAGGTAAATTCATAAGCAGAAAAAAGTCCTAGGAAAATTCGTCTCTACGAAGGGATAATTCCTGGTCTGCCTCTCAAATCGTCTCGGGCTCAAATGCAGAAAGCAGTGCTCCTAAATACTGCCCGCATCGTTTCATAGTTTCTTTGGCTTACGCCCTCTCGACTGACCTCGGTCACGGTCAGATCAAACGGTCTCCTCTGATGGGGGTTTCCGTGTGGTTTATTTTTTTTATATGATAGGGTGACAAACGAACACACAGTCCACCTGATGGTAAGTGGTTCCTGTGATCCATAGATATCTACATTTATCCTCAATAAAGAATCAAAATGCAGATGCACCCGTGAGGACTAAGATGAAATGTCTCTTTTCCAGTAAAATGGGTCTCCGGTTCTCTAAACTCACCATACGAAACACAGCAGTATTTTACGCTGGTATTCTGTGAGAGCGTGGTCCTTCCCCGGTCGAGCTGACCCATTCGTGCTACAAATATACTACTAATATAGCTGCAGCATGGCTCTACCACGAAATAAATTTATTTTTTATTATTATTTCCATATTATGATTTATTTATTTATTTATTTAACCATATTTTATTGAAATAAAACGAAATGAAACTTTTTATATATTTTTATTTGTATATTTATTCATCCCAATCTAACGAAAACACTTTATAAATACTTTAATTCCAATTTACTAAGTAGGTTTAACTTTTTCCTATAGAAATTTAAAGAAAAAATCCATCCTTAAGAATGGAATAAGTGTGGGCTTTACTCGTAATTATTCAGTACACTATGTCTATGTTAGCACCGACTTCAAAAGAATATATAATGTGAGAATCGTTTTATTTTATTTTTCTTTTGAAGGCAGTTCTTCTTTTTATTGAAAGTATATTTACATTTTAGATAACAATCATCCTTAATATTACAAACAAAATTAATGACAATAGCATTTTAAACTGGAAATAAAATTTACCTTTATCTCTCTTACAAAGCAATAAGGACCGTGGCCGAGCTCACTTGACTACTCTAGCGCCATCTATTATCTATCTACGGAAGCGGTTGCAATGTATATCGATATGAAAATTTGGCCCGCTAAATACATCGTTCTTTATTTAATACATTTCCATAGATGTCGCTACATGGTACCGCTAAGTAGGATTGACGAAGTCATGGGGCTCTAGTTATATTACAAAACAGTTAAACTATGCGCTTGCTAGTGCTTTGTTTCATCAATAGACATTCAGTTATGAAGCGCTAGCAAACAGTTACAGATAACAATTTCAACCCTATTACATCATTAGATATAATATGTCGTCACTAGTACCAAAAATAGACTATGACATTCAGACCTCCTACAATGGCGCTGTTTAGAAGGCGAAGAATTCAAATTAATACATGGTAGAGCCTTGCTGCAGCTATATTTTATATTTTATTACTATATTTGTAGCACGAATGGGTCGGCTCGACCGGGGAAGGATCACGCTCTCACAGAATACCAGCGTAAAATAGCAGCTTAACGCTGCTGTGTTTCGTATGGTGATTGTAGAGAACTGGAGACCCATTTTAGTGGAAACAAGGCATTCCATCTTAGTCCTCACGGGTGGCGACGCATCTGCATTTTGATTTGTAATCGAGGATAGATGTAGATGTCTATGGGCCGCAGCAACCACTTACCATCAGATGGACTGTGTGCTCGTTTGTCACCCATTCCTATAAAAAAAATCAGTTATGTCACTTCGATTTATGGTTTATCACGTCACAAAAATTTGCGCACGTTAGCCAGTTTATTGCAACCTACTAATAAGTGGAATGTTCTGATCGTGCATATTATGAGTTTGCGACTAGACAGCCGAAGTCAAGCTGAATGGAAGGAGTGGCGTGACATGCTCGATGATGTCCCTAACTTGCAACAATTTCATAAATCAACAGCCCTGGATGTATTTTACCCTTGACACTGCTGCCTGTTCCTGGTACGGGTATTCCACGCGTGGCGTAAACGAGGTGAGTTACTGCCATTTATCGAAAACCATAAGACGAATCTTACTAACCCTTTTTCTACCGACTTCAAAAAGGAGACGGTACTCAATTGGACTGTATATTTTTTTATGTGTGTTACCTCATAACTTTTTACTGGGTGAACCGATTTAGATGATTATTTTTTATTTAAAGCTAGTGCTTTACGCGTGGTGCCATATAAATTTGATCAAGGTCTGACCGATTATTTTTTGAGTTATTCTTAATAATTATGTTGAAGTCGGTTCTACAAAATTTTATATTTTAAATTATTCTATATGAAATCATCCTGATTCTACTTCTTCTTTCTTAACTTCCACTTTCGGTATTCACCTCATGACCGTGAACCTCGTTCTTCTTACGTCTTTAAGATTCATATACCTCAGCAAAGAATTGGTTTCTTTAATTCTTCATTTACAGTTCAGGCATTACTTCTCCGGAACGCCCTGCCCATTGATTTAAGAAAAGCACCGAATAAGCATACGTTTAAAAAACTGGTCCGAGAATATTATCATAAGGAAAACTCTATTTGACCTTCTATTTATATTTTTATTTATTTTATATATTATTTATGCAATAAGTTTATATTTATAATATACTAGCTGTGCGGTTTCACCCGCGTCATCACGTGTCCGAGGTACGCGACATGACCTAGTTCAAGCATTTTATAACGGCTAGGGTTTAAGCGACGTTCGCGCGCCCAGCCAAGTATTGAATTATTTTAACTTTACATTATCTCTTAAACTATGCGTTCAAATAACATGGTATAAGGAACAAAGTTTATCTTCATAAAATTGTCGTGATGATAAAGTAACTTTCGTTCGTAAGGATAAATAGGTCATGCCTAATAATAACGCTCATATATCACTTTTAAATTTTCAATATTTTCTTGTCACAAAATACCAAATTATGGCTTATGTATAAGAAATAGACATATGATATCGCGGACTTTTTTTTATACGGAGTATAGGTCTATATTTTTCTAAAACATTGTATTTACGTATCCCTAACGATAACACCAGCGTACGCGGATAAATCATTTCGGGGGTGCTTTTTCTTTTGACTTGCTTAACAAATATCAATATTTAAGGCTAGCTGAGTAATATAGCTTAATGCTAGATAGCCTATACTATTCCACATGAATTTTGCTATAATATACAAAAATAATTTTTCAAATCGGACTGGTAGTTTCAGAGATTAGCGCGTTTAAACAATCAAAAAAGCAAAAAAACTCTTCCGCTTTATTATATTAGTATAGATTAGTATAGATAAATATTGAATACATTGTATTATTATTCATTATTTATTTATGTTTTCTATATGTATATTAAAATATACATAATAGAAAATAATAAAAATCAATAAATAAATAACCACAGCCGCCTCCTAATCAACCGTTATTTGCTTTTCTTTAACTGAATTCAAACGACGAGACGACGAACGTTTTTACCATCATCATTACCCTTCACATACCACAAAGTAATGCCACAAAGCACGGTTCTGCATCCATCGATTTCGTGCATCTACTGACAGGTCTTTATTCCATCTAGTAGTGGACCGACCTACTCTTTAATACCCCTAGTACCTTTTATGAACAATAAAAAATAATTTTAATAAATAAATTATTGTTATTATTATAATATTTGATACTAGTATAAAGAATATTTTCCAATTTGCGTGCGCTTACTTTCAGACAAAAACATCGTAAGGATATTTTTCACCGTTTACCTTTCGTCGGGCTGGCGTTGACATAATTGAAATTGAATACCTTTGGAGCGGAGCGGCAACACGGTCAACGAACACTTTAATTAAAATATTAACATATGACAAGCATTGAAACAAAACCAACTTTACGGATTTTAACGCGTTCATATTGAATTATTTTTCAATCGTAGTTTCTAGGAACTGAGGTGTTTGACCTCCTGTTGTCACACTTCACCCAGACTACCTTCAGCTTTATTTTTTTCTGATATACGCAGAATGAGCTTTTCTTGAAAATTTGTAGATTTCTTGGTAAAACAGCCGAAACGTAGTAAATAAAAAATTATGATTTATATTAAACGCGATAAAATTCGTAAAGTTGGTTTAATTCAATGTGTAGTATACAAAACTCATGTAAATATAATAAATCATTATAAGATAGGCAAATGATGACATGTATGACACACGGTTTTTTATTACAATATATAATATCCGCCTATTAGCAAGTGTACCGTCCCAACCAAAGGTGCAACAAGTGACTAATGTTCCAATATAGAGTGGTAAATATTGGGTTGTTTAATTGCAGTACATTACAATGAAAAAGAAAATTTACTATTTTAATAGCTTCTTAAGGCGGTATCAAATTAAGTTTGTACATGAACTCAACCAGTGCATGTTGCCAGTGATGACTTACGGATCTGAGACGTGGTCCTTCACTGCTGGCCGTATGAGGAAGCTCAAGGTCGCTCTGCGAGCTATGGAGAGGGCTATGCTCGGAGTTTCTCTGCGTGATAAACTTAGGAATGAGTATATCCGCAGTAGAACCAGAGTAACCGACATAGCCCAACGGATTAGTAAGCCGAAGTGGCAGTGTGCCGGCCAGCTTCTTCTCGTACAGAGTGTAGTCCTATTTTGAATAAACTGTTATAATGACTTTTATATTCCGCATGAACAACTACATACATTGTTGCTTACTTTACAAGAATAATCTAATCAAAATTATTTGTAATATTTATGCATATAGTGAAATTTTTAGCAGGTGATCAAATTTATTAATATCTAAATAATAATATTTAAGAATATCATTTATTAACCAATAATTAGAATTAAAATTTAAGGTATAATGTAAAAATTTAATTATGTAATGGATCAGTGTTGTCTGTATCAAATAAATTATTATTATTATTATATTATTTACGATTCCCATTCTGTTAATAAGCGTAGTGTAAGATGCACGCGACAGCGTACGATTGGTTTGAAAAATTTAAACAGGGGACTTACAAGCTCGAAGACGAACCTCAGTGCGTTCCTGCCTAGGTATTAGAATTTTTTATAAAACCTAACTTATTTTATAAAGCAGTCAACGAAAAGAAAGCTACTAATGCGTTTTCAGCCCTGAGGACTAAGTTGGAATGTCCCACAGCATGTAATTAAATGTAAGAAAATGTACTTGCTTTCTATACTTGCACAAGCACTACTATTTAAGTGCACAAATAGTTAAGAGTGCGGTACTCACCAGGACGAAATTTTAGACAGAAATCAGATCCTGCCGCTTGACAGTACATTGCTTTAGATTGTTTAAGAGAGTATATACCACCATAGTTTGACATCTAGCTATTAGCTGTTTTAGGAAAAGTATGGAAGTTAAGTTACGTACACAATATCGGAACAGCACCGACACTAATGCGTTTATAAAATAATTGCTCTCTTGCCGCAATACTACAAGCTGGCTGGACAACTTAGTTGCGTGCAATGAGAAGTTGGTCTTTTTTTATAGGATAAGGGTGACAAACGAGCACACAGTCCACCTGATAGTAAGTGGTTGCTGCGGCCCATAGGTATCTACATCTATCCTCTATTTTAAATCAAAATGTAGATGCGTTGTCACCCGTGAGGACTAAGATGGAATGCCTCATTTCCAGTAAAAAGGGCCTCCGGCCACCTGCACTCACCAAGCGAAACGCAGAGGTGAACCTCTACTTCCCGCTGGTTTTCTGTGAGGTCGTGGTACCACCCCGGTTCGAGCCGGCCCATCCGTGCGACAGCAAAAGCTGCCGCGTGGCTCTACCACTGTTAAAATATCATATGGTTACATGCAAGATACGGAAACCTGACGGTCACAACCTAACTGTATATTAAACAATTACAGGACTTACAGGCTGAAATAGTTAATTAAAAGCGTCCATTTTTATTATTTTCATGACAATATGGCAAAAATTACACGTAGCGAGTTATTAACTGGAAAATACTTCTTTACATTCCCTTAACTCACCGGATCTTACGCCGACAGGTTTTGACCTTTTCCGGTCTCTATAGAATTATTTGTATGACAAAGAATTTCAATCCATAGATATTAAAGTGAATTTGAACGTATTCATCCAGTTAAAGTGTGATTACTTTTATTGTCAGGGAATGCATGCTCTGCCGAATCGATAGAGGGTGGACGTGTATTCAAAAGGAGATTACGTTACTGAATGGTACGCTAAATTACGAAAAATTAATACTTATAAAAGTAATGTCCACTTTTTGCAAAGACTTAAGGAATAACCCAATATAATTTAGAAACCTTTTTGATCCCTTCTGTTATTGAAATAACAGTTACGGTAGCCTAAATTTTTAATAGGAACAGTTTTTAACAATATCGTAATATTTTACTGAGCTTATACCTATATTGCATTAGTTTTATTTTGATAGTTTTTTAATGTTTTCCAATTAAATAGCAAATTAGAATATTTATGCGGCCGAATGTGGAAATATGCATTTAAAAGAAATTGTTATATTTTTTTCTCTATTAATTATAAGAGCTAACTCCAAATTGTTTTAGTAATAATGATCATAATATCTCAATGGTTCAGTCATGTTTTCGAACAATAGACGCTCGTGAAACAGGCACAGTTGTTTAGGTAGACACAACACATACAATCTCATCTTGTTTCGACATTCTCGTATGCGACTCGCTCCTAAATGCAGCCGCGTGTTTTCATCTTGGCTGACATTTAATCACAGTAACTAAACTAGCTTTCCGAACCCTTCAAAACAGAATATTGTAGTGGAAGCACCGTTTGTCGAAGAATTTGGTAAGAAGATAGTAAACTTATTGGTTGCAATTTCTTAGTGTTAATAAAAAATTAGAAAATTAAAATTGACGTAGGGAAAGAGAGAGAAATAGAGAAGGAGAGAAGACTTTAATCCATCAAGATTAATACGACTGGGATAAATTACGTTTATAGCAAAACGAGCGTTGCTATCCCGATTAAAACATACATTTTGTATTATTATCTAAGAAAATATACTGAGAGAAGAACGTTAGTATTTAGTAAATAAGCATGAGATTCATAAGGACATGTTAATCTCAAGTCTGACAAACAGAAGAGTAGACAAAAAGTACGGACTTTCATTTGGCACGCTCCTTACTCGTACACTTATATTTAATTTGGTTTACCTTCAATATATCGCACACCTAGATCTAAAGAGAGCTAACTCAAAAATTTCAATTTTTGAGTTATGTATACCATCGAATTCCTTAAGTCACTACCTAGCGACCAATAAAACAAGTTCAAAAATAGTTCTACAACTCAAAGCTAGGCGACCGTAGAAGTCCCTTTAGTTGAACGAGCAAGGCCCACTCCTTTCCCATCAAAACAGGGACAAATATACATACATTTGTTAAACAATACGGAAATAACTACAAAAATCCAATTTTCAGCCACAACAAATGATTAAAACACAAGATTTGTATAACATATATCTTCTATCTGCATTTAAAAAGCTGATCAATACAGAAAACTCCTGCAGTGCACAGGAATACGGTAATCAGTTTTTCGCCTTTTCTGAAAAGACTGTTTTTTTGAGTTAACTCTGTTTAGATCTAGGTTTGCGATATCTTCAATTTGGTCTACAAATTTATATCTTGGGCGTTCCTTGCTGATTCTTGCATTCATTCTTTCCTCAGTCATTGTTCTTACGTGTCCAAACCACAGAAACATTTCTTTCTTAATCCTGGTCATAACATAAATGAAAGAAAGAAATAAGTCTTTAAGAAAATACTATTCAATAACTAGTTATAAAAGTATACGTTATAATTGGTTTGTAAAATAATTTTAAAACTAACTAAGATATTTTACATACCAATAAATAAATTAAACATTTGTTACTAAATTAAATATTTGTTTAATTCTATACGACCGAATTTCATCAGCCTATGTTCATGCCTACGATGAGCTGTCATCAGTCCCGAGTAACTGTTTTCTTATTTTCACTTGATGAAGAGAATTAAATTGTCAAAATGGCACGTAAGTTTTTATGTTTGAGTATTTATTGCCTAATTGTAAATTAACAAATTATTAATAGGCATTAATTAATTGAGAAATAAATAACGGAAGATAAAATATCCCTCTATTCATTCATATCTTCTCATTTTGGAGCAGATTCCTTTTTTGAGTTTCGAGGACGATGAGAGATGCTCTCAAGTATGATGCCATGGGTCATACTAGAGAACATTCTTGATAACATTTTGCACTAATTAGCTCCGAACTTTTACACGCCATTTTATACATCATACCTACTTTCATTTTCATTTCCTCGATATTTTTATTAAGTACATAAACTACATTACATTTTGATGATTAAAAATGACGGAGTGTATCTGTGAAGTTTCTTTCGCCGTATCATTTCCAGTCAAAGCAACCTTGTTTACAATTTTTTTTATAGTATAGGGGTGACAAACGAGCACACAGTCCACCTGATGGTAAGTGGTTGCTGCGGCCCATAGACATCTACATCTATCCTCTATTCCAAATCAAAATTTAGATGCGTTGTCACCCGTGAGGACTAAGATGGAATGCCTCATTTCCAGTAAAAAGGGCCTCCGGCCACCTGCACTCACCAAGCGAAATGCAGAGGTAAACCTCACTTCACGCTGATTTCCTGTGACGTCATGGTACCACCCCGGTTCGAGCCGGCCCATCCGTGCGACAGCAAAAGCTGCCGAGTGGCTCTACCACTATTGAAACTGATTGAAGTATATCTAATTAACACTTTATTGACATGAAAGCATATTTAAATAAAACTTTATTAACATGTACCTAATGATCACAAGCTGTGACGATCCTGATGAGAAAACTAGGTTAAAGTAATGAAATTATTCTTTGCAAATTTTTAGATCATTCCAACGATTGTAAATGGGTGGGAACTGAATTATAAAACTCCATTACATTCATACTTAGACATATAAACACATCAACAGAATCTGGGGATATTTTGTATTTTATGAAATATCTAAAAATCTATGGAAAATTTTCTCATATAGTAAATCGAAGAATGATAGGTTATTTAAGGTCTTTAATAAATAATAAAATAAAATCGATTTTTTTTGTATTAAAAAATGTTAATTTTTTAATCGCCGTAGAATTTCTTCTTATAAAACTATTTTTTTTTTAAGAATAAGGGTGACAAACGAGCACGCAGTCCACCTGATGGTAAGTGGTTGCTGTGGCCCATAGACATCTACTATCTATCTTCGTTTGCGATTTAAAATACAGATGCGTTGTCAGCCGTGAGGACTAAAATAGAATGCCTCTTTTCCAGTAAAATGGGTCTCCGGTTCTCTACACTCAGCATACGAAATACAGCAGCATTAAGCTGCTATTTTACGCTGGTATTCTATGAGAGCGTGGTTCTTCCCCAGTCGACCTGACCCATTCGTGCTACAACTATACTATTAATATAGTTGCAGCATGGTTCTACTACGTAAAACTATTAATTTTTAGTAATCAGTGTTGCCACCTCTTACATTAAATACACATACATTTTAAGTATGAACAATCGATGTCAATCGATTGTTCATACTTAAAATTAAATTGTCAATATCTTGCTGCGGTATGAGGTCCCATATTCTTTACAAGTGTTCGTGAAGTTGTTGTTCCGTCTTTAAATTTGGCGGGAAATCTGTCAAAGCTTTTCGTTCTAACATGTCCCAAGTATGCTCGATAGAATATAAGTCGGGCGACTGATTGACCTGCAATCCAAAACTTGAATATCGTGGTCTCGGAGTGCGGGCGACACCAGCCGCGCCATATGGGAAGAAGCATTATTTATTTATTTTATTTATTTAACTTTTTTGAACCTTATAAAATATATAAGTACAAAAGGCGGACATAATGCTTAAAGCATTCTCTGCCTGTCAACCTTGAGGAGTGGAAAAACATCGAAGGCGGTTATTATAATACATAACAGTAAAGAATAAGAAATAAAATGAATTTAGAAATTATAGCATATAAACATAAAGGTAAAAAAAATACATGTACCATACATACATATATATATATATATATATATATATATATATATATATATATATATATATATATATATATATATATATATACATATATACATATATATATATATATATATATATATATATATATATATATATATATATATATATATATATTTATATATACATACCACATACACACATATATACATACAGACATACACACATAAATACATATATACACACAAATATACATATATACGTAAAAAACATATGATGTTGAAATTAGCTACTAACACAGATTAACTAAGATGATGACGCCAACTTAGGAATTCTTTACGACTTTCAAAAAATGTTCTTTAACATACTTTTTAAATATTACTTTGTTGGAGCGTTGTTTCAAAGTTTCAGGCAGTGCATTCCAAAGTCGCGCAGCTCGTACAGCAAACGAGGAAGAAGAGAAACCGGAGCGGTGAAGTGGAATGGAGAGCGTAAGAGTCTCCGAAGAACGTAGAGGTCTTTTATGCGTATCAGATAGAAATTGAAACTTACGTTTCAAATAGTCAGGACAACGATTGTCGAATAAAATAGAAAAAAGTGTGAGAAGTGTCCTGACTTGCCTCCGTTGGCGAATGGGAAGCCAATTTAGCTGAAATCTAAAGGAGGAAACATGGTCAAACTTGCGAAGACAGAAGATGAATCGGACACAGTTATTTACGAGACGATCCAGCTTGTCTAGAAGGTTCTCATTAAGATTAGTACAACACACATCAGCATAATCAATAATGGGCAAAATAAGAGACTGCACCAGAGTTATCTTTACCTTGACCGGAAGGAAGTTTCTAAGGCGATTTAGGGCTCTCAACTTAGCAATAACTGAAGAACTTATTGTTTGAATGTGAGTGGACCAATTGAGAGTTGAGTCCATACAGAGGCCTAGGTTTTTCACAGTGCTGGAATAAGGGATGCATGATCCATCAAACATGACAGGAGCGACAGAACAAATATCAAGTTTAGATAACTGACGAGCACTTCCTATTAAAATTGCTTGGCATTTGTTAGGATTCACTTGGATGCCAAATTTGCTAGCCCAATTGCTTAAATTTAATAAATCTGTATTAATATTGATAACAGCATTATTAATGTGATCAACATCAGTCTGAGTATAAATTTGCAAATCGTCGGCGTAGAAGTGGTAAGAAGAGCAAAGATGAGAGAAAAGGAAGTTAATGAAAATAGAGAACAATAAAGGAGATAATATTCCACCATGTGGCACGCCAGATACAAGTTGACACCAGTCAGACAAATGATTACCAACTCGAACAGCTTGTTGGCGACCACAAAGGTAGGAAGAGAACCAATTTAAAGCAATGGAGGAGAAGTTTAGATTACCGAGCATAGCGAGGAGAATATCATGGTCAACCATGTTGAAGGCATTAGAAAAGTCCACTAGAACAAGCACAGTGACCTTTCTATTCTCCAAGCCTTCCCGAATGTCCTCTGTAACTTTAAGAAGTGTAGTGGTAGTGCTATGTCCGGGACGAAAGCCCGACTGAAATTGAGTGAGCAAGTTATTATTATATATAAAACCTGATACTTGCCGGTGAACTATAGACTCCAGGATCTTTGATAAGAATGGAAGAATAGAAATAGGTCTATAATTATTGAGTTGCAAGGGGTTTGAAATTTTAGGAAGCGGAATTATATAGGCTTTACACCACAAAGAAGGAAATACCCCTGACAAAAGAGAAAAATTAATGATGTAAGTAATGACTGGAAGAAAGAGTTCGAGAACTAAAGAGATCATAGCACGACTCACATTATCACAACCCACTGCTTTTGATTAAATAGAAGCAAATGTTTTACGAACATCGTTAACAGAGACAAGCGAGAATAAGAAGGGTATTTGTAAAGGTTTGGCCTTGGAATTAATTTCTAAGATTGACTGGGACTTAATAACTGGAGAGAGTGAAGAACCTGTTGAAAAATAGGAATTTATGTCATTTAGAGGGAACGGGATATTATGTTTCATAGTGGAGGATTTACATAGACCAAGAGAATTAAGAAATTTCCAAGTATCTGCCGAAGAAGCGCTAGATATATTGTCAAAGAAGTAACGACGCTTTACCGCCCTTACCATTTGGTTGCAACGATTGCGAGCAATTTTGTACAAGTCCCAATTCTCATTGCTCCTGTCACGCTTAAACCTTCTGAAAGCTCGGTTACGTCGAGTCATCGCCATGCGCACTCCCTTCGTTATCCACGGAGCTGGAGGCCGCTTAGCCCTAATAGATCTCACCGGTGCATGCGCTTCAAACAGTTTCAGTGTTAATTTAGTGAAAATAGATACTTTATCGTCAACTGATGACGCACAATACACAGGTGAGAAGTCGATGGCCTTTGCATCAATCAGAAGCTTCGTTGGGTTAACTTTATTGTAACAACGAACCAAAAGTATCTCGGGTGCAACTTTTGCAAACTTCAACCTATATGCAAGGTAAAGCAAATCATGACGCGAAAAACCGGAAGCTGACAACTGACCATATTTATTGACTAGATCAGGACAGGACGTGATTATTAGATCTAGCCAGGTATCCGGGGAGTCAAGGTTATGGTGAGTAGGAGAGCAGGGAAGGATGGATAAATTTACTGAAGACAAGATATTTATGAGCTTACTTGATTGCAAAGAAGTTTTGAGGAGGTCAGTATTGAAGTCGCCCATAATAATGTGATGTGCATAGTCTGCACATACAGATTCTAAGACCGCTTCTAGGCTGGAGAAATAATCAACAGAAGGAGGACAGTAAACAACCCCAAGTGCTAATTTGGAACGCCCCCACCTGAATTTCCAAGAATAAATATTCAGCCGAAGCAGAGTATTGTGAAGGTGAGGATGCAATTACAGAATAACGTAAGTCGGACCGTAGATAAATTGCAACACCTCCCCCACCCTTGCCTAATCTATCATTTCTAATTAAGACAAAGCCTGGTAAGCTGTAAGAAACATTTGAAAGAGAGGGCTTCAGCCAGCTTTCAGAAATTAGAATGGCCTGCACATTTGAAGAGGCAGAAGTGAAAGTATCTAAAAGGTCGGAGTAATGAGAGGGTATGCTCTGTGCATTCAAATGGCAGACTTTAAAAGAAGAGGGGAGATGTTCCAAAGATTTATCAAGCACGTTGCGAAGAGTTTCCGGCTCATCGAAAGAGTCAAAGCTTGTTGAAGAATCGTTAGCAGAATAGAATGATTCATCATCGGACATTATAAACAAATATATATAAATAAGTACAAAATAAAATATAAGTAAATATCAAAATAACACGTATATATTATAATAAAAAAATAAAAAATAAAAAAGGCAATATTATGTCTACTACCAATCCCGCCGGTTAACCATAACAGAATATTTAAACAACATTATTTTATTTTCAATTAGTGCAAAAAAAAGAAAGCAATCTGGACATCATTAATCACACATAACAAATGAACAACATAAGTATTAAAAACTGAGATAGTGAAATCAAGCAAGCGATTATTACAAATTAGTAATTATTTAGTGAAACTTTAGTACGATATCCTAAACATAAATAACTTATTACTTACTAAATAAAAACTTAGGAGAAACACAATGCATGAGTAGAAATTTCTGGCCTATTTAGATTCTATGTGAGAGAATAACAGGCTCTACCACCTCCTCGAGGTATTTTTGTGCTGTCCTGCTACCTTGGATCCAAACGATCTGGGTTCGTCCGCCAAGACGAATTCCTGCCTACACCACGATTGTCCCGCCTTGGTATGAATGGACCTCCAGAGGGTGCCGTAGACGGATAACTCTTCCTGGAGTTCTCCAAACGCGTGTTCTTCATGAATCCGGATAAACCCAAGCCGGGACTCATCGGTGAACAGCACCAAAGCCGCGATGCTGGAACACGTAACGGTCTTCGAGCATGAAGACAAAGTTTATGCAACCTCTTTCGCACGGTTTGGTCGCTTGCCAGCAGCTGGTGGTCCTCCTGGAGCCTTTGTAGTAGTTGCATCGCTGTGATGTTATTGAGTTGTCTTCTGGCGGTCATTTGGAGAAATCGATCCTGTCTCTGCGTAGTAATACGATATCTACCCATGTGCCGTTCAGCCACATCCCAGTACTGCGATAACTTGACCACAATCTTGATATCCCGTTTTGGCTGGTGTGTAGGGCCTCAGCAACGACGCGAATGAATAGCACCATTTTCTAATATGCTCACAGCTGGTAACATTTCATCTCGGCTCAAATGACGACGTGACATGACACTTAAAGCTCAGACGCAAAGAGTATAATAAGTATATAAAGGAAAAGAGAGCCCTCTGACGATATTTTATTGCAGACAAAATTGAACCACTAGCGTCTCCTACAAATTGAATCCGAACTAATTCGCTATATATAGCTATATTATATACATCATATTTAAAGTATTATGTTCTTTAATTCGTAAACTTACTGAAACAGTTCCTACTTTTTGTAATACTAATTTATACTTTTAACATTAAAAGTAGGTAAATAGTTTCAATAAGTACACTTGTATTTCTGAGATAATAATATATAAAAAGGGTATTTGCAATGAAACAAGAATGACAATTTTGGTATGACAAGTAGGTATTTAATTTATTAATTTAATTTTTTATTATAATTTTATGCTGGTTGCCAGTATCATAATTATCTATTTACCGATTGATTCGATAATTATTACGTATTTTTATGTTAAAATGATAATTTGTTATTAATAACATCATCAATAATTTTTTGGTGCACTTATTATTATTTTGTAAGTAAATTTCATTTTATTTTTCCAACGTAGCGACATCTGTGAAGCCATAAGACCAACTATAAACAAATTTTGTTTGGAAACAAATTATCGATGGCGCAACCATTCATTGAATGTTTGTGGTTCAAGGCAACTGTCCTACGCCTGCTCAGACGGCAATGAATTAAAAAAGAAAAGCTATCTAATTCCTTTTCATTCATTAATAACAATAGAACAATTTTAATTTTTCTTGACATAAAGAATTACTAACAATTTTGCCCCCGTATTTTGTTTTTTTTTTATTTACATTTTAAAATTTTGAAAATAGAATAAAAGAGGTTTTAATCCGTATATAAACTTTTTATAGAAACTTTCATCAGGTGGACAGTGTGCTCGTTTGTCACCCTATCCTATATATAAAAAAAATTTAAACTATAAATCGTAAATAATTTAGGAATAAGGTATCCCTAGATTCTGTCGCTGTGTGTATTTTGGTTACTTATTATAAGTCAGTACTTATATACATGTAGGTTATAAGTATTTGCGCTGTAAGTTCGTTACTCTTACCTATTATCATGTTGTGTGCACATGTTTTGAAATACCATCCAGATCGTAATTTTGCACTTATTATGTTCATGTTGTTCATATTTTGATGTTATTCTGTTTTGTGTACCTAAATAAATAAGTACTTGACCGCAATCACACCTAATGGTAAGTGGTGATGAAGCCCTAGTGGTGAATCGTACGTTTTAATCTAACAAAAGCCTTATCACTCTTATAGTATAAAAACAGATTAAGCTTATGTGCATCTATTACAGCCTATAAAAGTCCACGGCTGAACATATGCCTCTCCCATAGATTACCTCATAGAGAGGATTTTGTCATAGTTGTAATGTTACTGTTGATTTAATAACTTCACATCTCAGTGGGTCATGTGCTCCTGGTAGATTATCTTCTATACATACATCCATTACAGCCTATAAAAGTCCACCGCTGAACATAAGTCTCTCCCATAGATTGCCTCATAGGAAGGATTTTGTCATAGTTGCCACGCTTGGCAGGCAGGTTGGCAAGCGCAGTCTTTTATTAATTTGAGTTATAATAAGAAGGATGCTGCTTTCTATCTGGATGGAAGCCCATCTTCTGTTTTTTTCTAGTTTCTGTCACCTCCTATGATACCATATGGGGTAGTGGATATTCTCATACCGCCATTACAAGGTTTATATGGAGCGTGTGAAAATGACGTGTAACAAACTAAATGTTATTAAAAACATTTCATTTTATTTGATCCCTTAATCGTTGGAAATCCCATAAGACACGACGTAAGAACGAAATAAGATATTATTAGATGATGTTATTATTTGTTTATACCTCTATACTTTTATTAGTCTAAGATCGCGCTCCCATGTATTAGGTCATATCCCTTTGAACACAATAGACAGAGCTTAAAACGGAAAGCCCAATATAATTGATATTTTGATGAAACTTGACAAGGTTAATTGTCAAGGCGCGGGTTCAACGAAGTAATGAAACAGACTTTTTATACAATGATTTTATATTTTATGAATGATTCACAGATGATTTCTTATGATTTATGATTTAATTGTCTTAAAAATTAAAAAGTTATCCGCGCTTAGTTTCAGATAAAATATCCATATCTATTAGTAATTTATAATCTAAAGACCTAATGCTAAGGTGGCGGGGGGGGGGGGGGTAATATGGTCACCTTAAGCTTTGTCGCCCTATAAAACCAAATCAAGGAGGAGGACAGAGACAATTATTAGGAATACTTCGAAAAATCATATTAAAAAAAAATAACTATGCTACACAATACTAAAATCGACTAAAATATTTACAGTAATTTCAACTGACAAAATGGTGTTGATAAAGCAGCGCCCTTTTGACCCTTTATTCTTTGATTGGCTCATGAAGAGCAATCGTATCACAAAGCCATATATGCAAACAAGGTTTTTGAGTTAGAAGAAAATGACCAGATTTATCGGATGACCACATTACCCTAACGTACTATAGTAGTTACGTTAAATAAAATTAAAATGAAATAAAAATATAAATACAGTATATTTTATATACATAAGATGATATATAGCGTAGTAGTGTTAATTTACTTCAATTGCAGTCAACTAAGCGCCAGAGATAACAAAGAGACCACAACTGAATTGGCATCGCGATCAGTTGCAGAGGCGTGTTGCGGTCATAACGCAGTACCCGTTAAAAATTATATTTTGTCGGGACAATTAAAAATCGATCCGTGGAAGTTAAGGGGCTAAGCACCCGTTTGCACATTTTGCAGTACGCAATCTCGGATTCTATCCCCGCCAGCGCCAAAGATATTGCTAACTGCGATTTGTAAAACACTCGGCGGTCTGTTGTGCAGCAGCGCACAAAGTCAAGTTTTCAGTAACTGGTACTCTGTTCCGTCTAGAAACCCGTGTGGGCAGGTATCACTTACCTACCACTAAAGTTATCTTTTTTCATTTTCATATTCCAAATAACACTTAACTGCTGAGTTCTAGTCTGGAGGGTTTAGAGAGAGTATCTATAGTTACAGGCTGTGAAGCATTCCAGCTAAGTCCTTAAAGATCACAACGCATCTGTATCGTTATTTATTTAAAGATAGGTGAATGTCCAGTGCAGGCACTTACTATTAGGTGAACTGTCAGCTCGTTTGTCACTTCAGTTTTAGATAATAAAAAGGTCAGCATGGCATAGGGCTGAAGCAAAGAGTATAGTAACTATATCAAAGCAAATGTGTGAGTTCGCAACAGACAGACTTCGGCGTCGTCGACGGCTGTCTCATATAGTCATCATGTCGAAATTTTTAAACGCGTTGTGTACACCTTTATTTCAGCTCGCAAACTTATCTTAAGTTGATGTGCTTTTTTTTATAGGATAGGGTGACAAACGAGCACACAGTCCACCTGATGGTAAGTGGTTGCTGTGGCCCATAGACATCTACATCTATCCTCGTTTGAGAATCAAAATTCAGATGCGTTGTCACCCGTGAGGACTAAGATGGAATGCTTCTTTTCCAGTAAAAAGGGTCTCCGGATCACTACACTCACTATAAGTGTTACAGCCGTGTTAAGCTGCCATTTTACGCTGGTATTCTGTGAGAACATGGTCCTTCCCCGGTCGAGCCGACCCATTCGTGCTACAACTATATTACTAATATAGCTGCAGCATGGCTCTACCACGTCAAGATGTCATATTATTCAGAAACCTTTCACCAAAACAACGGCACCTAACTCTCTAATGTAATAGAAGCGTAGTTCCTAATGGGGTGCGGTACCGGGAAATATGTTAAGTCTCTTCCTCGAATTCCACTCATATGATATGAGTCATACCCAACAATTTTCTTTCATTCGGCCTCTGCTTTGCAATAACATTTCAATAAAGCATTAAAATAACATTGCACGCAGCATGTGTGGCTCTTACCACTATCTGTAGCCACAGTCGGTTGCTTTATCGCGAGTGAGCGATGACGATTTTTTTTTGTAGTATAAGCATAACAAACAAGCACAAAATCCAAGTGTTAATCCTATGGCCTATAGACATCTATATCTATCCTCGATTAAAAATCAAAATACAGATGCGTTGTCACCCCTGATGACCAAGATGAAATGCTGCGTTTCTATTAAAAACGGTTTTCGATTCGCTACGCTCAACATAGCATTAAGTTTTTCTTTCATATGCTGCTATTTTACGCTAGTATTCTGTGAGAGTGTGTTCCTTCTCAAATCAAGTCACTTGAAGACCCATTCGTGCGAGTACTGGTACTATAATATAGCTGCAGCATGAATCGTATGTGGTACGTATAAATTAAATGTATACCTACACTCCAAGGAAACTTATGTAGAAGCTTTATAAAGCAGTTGATAAAAATAAGTAGAAATAATAACAAGATATTTACTATTTGTTAGGTCTTTAACCGTAACCGGTAACCCACAAATTGCCTTTTTGTAGCGGAAAATTCAAATATAAATTTTTCCCAAAAAAAATTAAATTAACTAAAATATTTGCATAAACTACAAAAACATATTCTTGACATTTTATGGACAGATTAATGCCTTTGCTATATAAGTCTGTTACACGAGAATCGATGAAATTTTATAAGATGTTCTTTATTGCTTTTTTTCGTTTTTTTATTTAAGCCGTTTCGTTTTAAATAAAAATTATTTAATATTAATTAATATTTCGTTTCGTTAATAGTTTCTTTTTTTATTTAAGCCTTCAAAATAAGTGGAATATTGCTAGAACAAGGTCTTGAGAATATTGGGAATGCGGAAGAGTATTTTTCATTGACGTATGTATAAGCTAGGAAGTCAAATCTTTATATTTTTTAAAGTACGGTTTGCAACTATCAATAGATATAAGCACGAATATCGATCTAGTACATTTTTTCTAAGTTTTAAATATAATATAAATATTTTAAGGATTTTAATGCGGCGGTGCGTACTGCTAGTTCGAATCTTTTTTTTTATGTAGAATAGAAACGTAAAAGAATTCATTTCTTCCCGTGGGTGTCGTAAAAGTCGACTATGGGAAATTTGAGATCTCATGGATCTCTCATAAATAGGCGAAAAACTATATATATATATATATATATATATATATATATATATATATATATATATATATATATATATATATACGTTTAAGCGATGAGGAGTTGTGACAAACAGTAACGTACAGCGAAAAAGTTGAGAGCATCCGCTTTAAATTATGCCAAAATGAAACTCAAAATATTAGCAGTAGCGACTTGAAAATAAGCGTCTACCTCATCCCATGGACACCATATTATTTTCTTGCAATCCTGTCCATTCAAAAGGTTGTCTGGAAGAGATCGCTCTTTGCTATAAGACTGCCCGTTGTACCACATTTATTTTCCTCATTTTTTGTTAATATTTATGTTATTTTTTGGCGTACTATAAAGTGTTATCTATCTATCTACCTGCAGCCAACTTCAAATAAACAAGGCTACAGATATGCTGTCACCTCTGAAAAATAAGATGGAATGACTGACATCCTGTAATTATACTGGTTCCCTGCACTCTTCAGATCGGAACACAGCGGAGCACGCACTGCCATGAAGGACGTCTAGGTAGAAAAGGAGTTGTACCATCTACCATCATACCTGGATAATTTTGATTATATTATTATAACAAACTGTAGCATTGATAGATCTGAAAAGAGCGATATTCCGCTCACAAATTTAAAAAATAATAAAATATATATAAATCTATTAAATTAAAATAAAACGAGCACACAGTCCACCAGATAGTAAGTGGTTACTGTGACCCATAGACATCTACATCTATCCTCAATAAAGACTCAAGATGCAGATGCGTTGTCACCCGTGAGGACTAAGATGGAATGCCTCTTTGCCAGTAAAAAGGGTCTCCGGTTCTCTACACTCACCATACGAAACACAGCAGCGTTAAGCTGTTATTTTACGCTGGTTTTCTGTGAGAGCGTGGTCCTTCCCCGGTCGAGCCGACCCATTCGTGCTACAACCATAATATAGCTGCAGCATGGCTCATTTATTTCTTTCTCAAGGCATACTAAAAGTTAAAACTTACAGCCTATATACGTCCCATTACCGGGCTCAGGTCTCCTCTCATTTCTGAGAGGCTTGTAGGGTAAGGAAAAATCTGCCACGCTGCCCCAATGCGTGTTGGCGAACTTCACACGTCTTCGAATTTTCTTTTCTTATTTCTCAGTTATGCAGGTTTCCTTCACTGCCGAGCACGTGGTAAGTCAGCACTTAAAATTGCAATTAACAATTTCATTGGTGCCGGCGGGGATCGGACCCGGGTCGCTCGCGTACTGTGAAAATTAAAGCGAGCGCTAACCATCTGAGCTACCACGGCTCGTAGGTATACTAATTAATAAAGTAATTGGAGCCTCCTAGTAAGTATAAAAGAACACCTGTGTCAGAAGGCACCGCTCTGCCTAATAATATTTAATATTGAGATAAGCTTCTATTATTATTCTCTCCTATTATAGAACAATTTAACCGTTTTTATACTCTAAGATATCTTAGGTAGTGGCTCTGGGCGACAGCAACCCACGCTACGAGTACGCCGTGCCGCTGCTACCGAGCGTAGCGATTATGGCAAATCCTTTAGGGACTAAAGGAGAGACCCATACTTAGCAGAGAGCTTTATTGAAAAGGTGCTTCAATGAGTTTAATGAAATAATATTTTGTGGAATCATCGCATTTAAGAAATTAAATTAAAAAAAATAAACTTCTAAAAAGTAAATACCGAGACGAATAATTCGATTTTCGAAAATTGCAACCGCAAGGAACAACAAAAATGTTTTACTTGAATTTAAAAGGGCCGCTCTTCAGGTATGGCTTATCTGTTTGAAAAAAATCATTAAAATCGGTTCACTATTGGCGAAGATATCGCGTAGCAAATACCCAAAAAAATAGAGTCGATTTGAGGAACTCAGCCCTTTTTGAAGTTAGCTATAAATAAAATGTAGCTGTTTACTCGTCGGAAAGCATCTGCTAAAAAGCGATATCTCGTTTTCATTAACTACGATTCTAGTAACTTGGAAATTAAGCTGAAGAGTCGCTAATGGATGCTCCGGTTCGACCACAATTAGGCTGAAAAGGATTCGCTTTCCCTCGCGTCTCTCAATCTCCCATAATAATATCCTATAATTCCCCAGTCGACCCGAGACCTCGCGGCGTGTGGACGTCTCGCTAGTCGTTCCTTAATTTTTTTAATACAGTGAATTTAATTTAGCTTTCTTGTGTAAAAATAATCCTATAAAATTCGGTAAAGGTGTATTTAAAAGTTTTCGTGTTGTATTATATATAATTTATTTAAGGTAAGTAATTTTTTTTTGCAAGTTTACGTTATTTTGATCGTTTACCTGTTGCTGGAATAAATTTGAGATGATAGAAAACAGTGAGACTTAATTGAGTGCTGTCTAAATATTATTGAATTGATGATTAATGATTCTTGGAACATATAATATTTTATGTTGCATTTATAAATTACACAAAGCTATTGATACAGATAACACGTGTCGAGATAGTTCAGTTGGGATGCAGAGACGTTATCATATTGATCCATAGTATTTTTTTCCAATGTACCTTAATAATCTCTGTGGGATATCAATTTAGTGATATACTTGTTATTGGCTTGTGGTTTGGCAAATAAACTTGGCTACGAACTAGAACTGTGTATACTAATTGGAGTCGTTTCGGATTACTATTATTTTTACAAATTTATACTTATTTAGAAAAGTAACAATAATTTATTTATAAAACGGAAGTCTTATTTTAGTTTTATAGTATTTTTTTATAGAATAAGTGTGACAAACGAGCACACAGTCGTTTGAATAAGTGGTTGCTGCGGCCCATAGACATCTACATCTATCCTCGTTTGCGAATCAAAATGCAGATGCGTTGTCACCCGTGAGGATTAAGATGGAATGCCTCATTTCCAGTAAAAAGGGCCTCCGGCCACCTGCACTCACCAAGCGAAACGCAGAGGTAAACCTTCTACTTCACGCTGGTATTCTATGAGGTCGTGGTACCACCCCGGTTCGAGCCGGCCCATCCGTGCAACAGCAAAAGCTGCCGCGTGGCTCTACCACTGTTAATTATTTTATTCTAAAGCCTTTTTGCAAAGAAATTCACTATTTATTAAATTCAAAATATATAGTAGTGATCCATCCATTCATTTTAGATAATTCAATGTATAAATGTTACATTTAGTAAATAAATAGAAAGGAAAAACATGGATACTGATTAATTACAGGTAGGAAACAAACGTACGGCCGTTGAACTTTCCTGATATTTTTTTATAGAATAAGGGTTACAAACGAGCACACAGTCCACCTAAAGGTAAGTGGTTGCTGCGGCCCATAGACATCTACATCTATCCTCTATTACAAATCAAAATGCAGATGCGTTGTCACCCCTGAGGACTAAGTAAATAGGGTCTACGGTTCTCTACACTTGCCATACGAAACACAGCAGTCTTAAGCTGCTATTTTACGCTGGTATTCTGTTGAAGCGTGTTTCTTCCCCGGTCGAGCCGACCCATTCGTGCTACAACTATACTACTAAGCTGCAGCATTGCTATACCACGTTATTAAAATCGGAGGTTGGCTTGGATGCAGTGCCAGAGAAACAAGTAATAAATCTAATTGTTCCATCCATCTATTAGAGCCAATAGTCCACTGAAAAACATAGGTCTCTCCCATATATTGCCTCACATGGAGGATTTTGCCATATTTACCACGCTTGGCAGGCGAGTTGGCACACACAGTGTTTTATTATTTGGAGCTGTTACCAGGAAGATGCTGCTGCCCATTTCCTACCGACTTCAAAAAGGAGACTGTACTCAATTCGACTGTATGTTATTTTTATGTGTGTTACCTCATAACTTTGTACTGGGCGAACCGATTTCGATGATTCTTGAAGTTGATAGATAGTTCTCGTGTGGTCCCATATGAATTTGATCGGGGTCAGACCAATGGTTATTGAGTTATTCTTAAATAACCTATATTGAAGTCGCTTATATTGAAGTCGGCTGTACAAAATTTTTAATTTTTAATTATTATTATTTATTTATTAATGTTGTCGCCTCTTACGACACAGACGGGACGGTATGGAGTAGTGAATATTCTTACACCACCAATACGTGGTTAAAATCTAACTGGTATTCACCATCAAATTTTCATCTCGCTAAATTGTTGGGGTTGATATTCGAACCCGGAGTTTGCGACATAGTAACCGGGTACCCTGCGGTGGCATTGCGTGTGATAGTCGTTTGCCGATGAGAATCATTCCGCAACTGCGATAGTTATTTGTCACAAAATCATCTAAAATAAAATATAAAAAAAAAACACTTTATAACAGATAACGGCTTATAATCGATACTGATTTTGTTCACTGTTGAGCATTAGCCTCTTACCACATATGAGATATATTTACTTTAGTTGCCAGTTATATTTATTTTTAACAGTGGTAGAGCCACGCGGCAGCGTTTGCTGTCGCACGGATGGGCCGGCTCGAACCGGGGTGGTACCACGACCTCACAGAATACCAGCGTGAAGTAGAGGTTTACCTCTTTGTGTCGCTTGGTGAGTGCAGGTGGCCGGAGGCCCTTTTTACTGGAAATGAGGCATTTCATCTTAGTCCTCACGGGTGACAACGCCTCTGCATTTTGATTTGTAATAGAGGATAGATGTAGATGTCTATGGGCCGCAGCAACCACTTACCATCAGGTGGACTGTGTGCTCGTTTGTCACCCTTATCCTATAAAAAAAAAGCAGGTAGATTGGTAAACACAGTTTTACTATTATTTTGGTTATTATCAGAAAATACAGTTGCCCATCTCCTAATTCATTTTCTACCGACTTCAAAAAGGAGGAGGTTCTTTATTCGACTGTATGTTTTTTTATCTGTGTTACCTCACAACTTTTTTCTAGGTGAACCGATTTCAAAAATTCTTTTTTTATTTGAAAGCTGGTGCTCCTCCTGTGGTCATATATAAGTTTGATCAAAGTTTAACCAGTAGTTTTTGAGTTATTCTTAATAATTTGTATTGAATTCGGTTGTACAAAATTTTTAATTATCTACTGTCGCCTCTTGCGACCACGGGTTGATTTAGATTAGTGGATTCTCTAACGCCACCATGCCACTAGACAACTCTACTATAATCACATTTGCACCAAACGACAATAATTTAAAATTAAAAATTTTGTACAACTGACTTCAATATAAATTATTAAGAATAACTCAAAAACTATTAGTCAGACCTTGATGAAATTTATAGGGGACCACATGAGAAGCACCAGCTTTCAAACACAGATAAAATTATGAGGTATCACACGTAAAAAAAGAACCTACAGTCGAATTGAGGTGGGTAGAAAAACCAATCGTCAATAGTCAATACGAACTCGATCCAAGATTCCCACCATATTAACGCAATCGCATAATCGTGATTGTCTTCGTTCATTGTGTATAGTGAAAAAAGACGGACCTGTAGTGTCCTTTGTCTGAAGCTGTTACAGGCGTCCACAAGGTATAGTAGCCGATTACCATCACGTGGACGTAGTTTGTTGTGACGGTGTAAGAATTTCCACTGCCCCATATCAACCCGTGTGTGTCGTAAGAGGCGACGGAGGGAAACAAATCAAGAGATGGGCGGCAGCTTCTTCCTAATCTATACAAATAAATAAAATTGAAGTGTCTACTTGTAATGTCAAAATTACAGCGTTTTACTAAATCCATATGAAAGTATACGATACTTTTAACAAAAATACACTTTTTTTAATTTTTGTCTGTCTGTCTTTTTTTTTATAGGATAAGCGTGACAAACGAGCACACAGTCCACTTGATGGTAAGTGGTTTCTGCGGCCCATAGACATCTACATCTATCCTCTATTACAAATCAAAATGCAGATGCGTTGTCACCCGTGAGGACTAAGATGAAATGCCTCATTTCCAGTAAAAAGGGCCTCCGGCCACCTGCACTCACCAAGCGAAACGCAGAGGTGAACCTCTACTTCACGCTGGTTTTCTGTGAGGTCGTGGTACCACCCCGGTTCAAGCCGGCCCATCCGTGCGACAGCAAAAGCTGCCTCGTGGCTCTACCACTGATTATGATGTCTTTCTGTTTGTTCCGGCAACACTCCGAAACGGCTGGACCGATTTTGATGGGATTTTCACTGACAGATAGCTGATGTCATAAGGAGTAACTTAGGCTACTTTTGTTTTAGAAAAATAATTAGGGTTGCAAAAAAAATTTAAACTCTAAATTACACACAGCTAGTAACAACTAAAAATAAAAAAATTGCGGTTGCCAACCCGCTTGCCAATCGTGGCAAATATGGCAAATTAAAAAAAATATGTTCAGCGATGGACTTAAATAGGCTTTAACGGTAACGGTAAAGGATTGATAGCTTGTTATCAATTAGTGATAACAAGCTATCAACCTCTTACTCATTCGAGACCTAAAAAAATTAAACTAAGCCTCCAAGATCAATTGCCGGATTCAACAAAATATTATAATAAAAATAAAGGATACAAAAATATTCCTCCATTCCTTCTTCTATCTTTTACCTAAGTGGATATCGCTATAATTTCTGCCCACATGGGTTTTTGAATTTCATAAATATATTGTTGAATAAACAGCTACAAATATAACTGAGATAGCTAATAATAATCCATGGCAGTTTATAGTATGCGACCCAACAGAATTCAATCCCCGTCGGCACCAAGGTATTTGTTTTACGCGCTCGATGCTGTAAAACAAAAGCCTGATTTTCCGCCTGTGTCTTCAACATGTTAAAGAAATTAAAAAACTTTTCGAGTACATGAACCTGCAAACACAAATTGCCATAAAATCCTCTCAGGTTACATAATATATAGTACATAATATTATTATTTAAGTATTCTTTATTATTTAAGTATGTATCTTGAAATATGTATAAAAGTAATTTAAAGTGAGATGTTACTTTAATTTACTTTTACTAAATTATGAGAATCGTGAAAGACTTGATAGTTTTTTTCGTGATGATGATGATGAAAGGATAGAAAGTTACTGGATATTTTATAAGTTAATTTTTTTAATAAGATAGAATCGCGCTGCAGCTATGTTATGGTCATAAAACGCATAGATAGAATCGATCGGGGAAGGACCATGTTCTCACAGAATACCAGCGTACGGATGGTGAGTTTAGAGAATTGGAGACTTTCTATTTCTGAAAACGAGGCGTTCAATATTTGACCTCAGGGGTGACAACGCATTTGCATTTATATTCTTAATCGAGGAGGGATGTAGTTGTCTATGGGTCACAGCATTTACTTACCGCCAGGTGGAATGTGTTCGCGTACACGCTTATTTAAAAAAAAAAGTATTTTATTTTCATAAAGGTGGCCTAACACTAACACACAGTTATCACAGATTCGGATATTCTTTATATCAAAAGTATTCCAACATCCATGGGCATATTTTTGACATAAAATATATTCTTAATCAGATAAATGGAATTCGGCAGTAAGATAGCAACTACGTTACTTGCGGAGAATCCCTCGCAAATCATTTTTAGCGACATTACAAAGCAAGACCTTTCGTTACATCATAAAGCTATTACTCAATATCTTACGATGATCGCGTTAAAGGATGACTTGACTAAATCACCAAGTGCAGAATTAGAAGCCACGCAAAGTCTCAAAAGTATATATTGTGACGATGTACGTAACGGATTGTGTATTTATTTATCAGACCTATTTTTTTCTTATTTGCAAATTTCATATTTTTAAGAATTACTATAACTGTTACTATCCGATTTAAGGATATATTACAGTCGTCTATTAAGTTTGATCTTTTGTCTACTTATGAGTGTTTCAATTAACACTATGAAGAAAGAAAGAAGAAACACTATTAACCAAAAAAAAAAGAACTTCTTTTCTTACGTCAATTAACTAAAATATTATCGTAATATTAAATCTTTATATTTAACAAACATTGTTAATTTCAATAATGATTGTTTCTAAATAATCATTTTTACCGAAGTGTTTACATTATTTTAGTCTATTTTTTAAGAAACTCAATATTCTCTTGGTAGTAGGTGTGAAAATTATCAGTAGTGTTATCCTAATTAATTAAATAATAAATATAATAATTATACATAATAAAAATTATAATAATTTTTTTAAATTTAATATAATTACTATCATCATCATCATTATCTTTAATATTAAACTTGTTCACAGTCGGACATTAGGCATAGGCAATCATCATATTTGGTTCGCCATGCGTAACAAATAGATTTACAATGACATTAGATTAAGTTGAGACCCTCGTACATATTAAAAAGTCGGGACAGACGAATTTACCAAAATATTTTTTGCTATCATATAATAAAGTATTAATCCAGTCAAAAAAGGTTAAAAACTTTGACAACAAATATCATTAAAAATACATTATATCAAAAATGCAAAGTTAATTGCACAAATTTTGGTTTCAGACTTATTTGACTGGATTATATGTAATTATAACTTTTTATCATTTTTGTTTACATTTTAATGGATTTCCCTTGAATTAAAGGAGGTTGTATCAGCCCACATAATTAGCAAGGAAACAAGTGCTCCTATCTATTTTTATTTTATTTATATATGCTGTGGCCCATAGATATCTACATCTAAAATGCAGATTAGTTGTCACCCTAAAGAAATAAGGTGGAATCGTTGCCAGTAAAATAAAGTAAAGTCTCCGGTTCGTGCTGGTACTATACGAAAGAGTGGTACGTCGTTGGCAGTACCACCCTGGCAGGGCCGACCCATTCACGCTACATCTCTTTGTCTTATGTATTAGATAAACGAAACGCACGAAATACCAGTAAGAAATACGGAATTACTAATAAATAAAAAATTTCAAACATGCACCTTGTTCAGGTCATTGAGTCCAGAGCCTAAGTAGCTGTATGGAAGTTCGATATTTTTTACAAGATGCGACAGACCTTCACGCCAGACAGTTGCTAACTTTGCATTAAGCGCATATCCGATCGTGTATATGGTAGGTGCTGCAAAATGTCAGTTTGCAGCTTAGGACTCAAGGAATAGACGTGAAATTAAGCCTAATTGACTGTGACTTGAATCTAGTTCAGGAAAATTTTACCAGTCCCGAACAGGTGCAAAGAAGCTAGTCTTTCGGTTTTTAACAGGATACATTTCGGAGAGTGTGAGCAAGAATTACATAACTTAATCGCTCCCCCTCCCTTCACCACCTGAAAACCAAATCCTTGGCCAGTCTCCACCTTTCCGTTGTCGACTTGCCATGTGGTTGTACTAAATGGTTTGCTTCGTCGTTACGCATGCAAAAAGTAGAATAATTTGCCGGCGTCTGTCTTTCTGTCCAATTACAATATGTCTTCAAGGCAAGAATAGATAGGGTTTTTCAAGTTAAGTTAGTGCGGATTACCATTTTCAGCTGCATCACCGGTGTAGATTGATGAGCTTTAAACAAGCCAAGATTAATTAAAAAGTTTTGAAAAAAAAAAGAGTGATAACGCATCTGCTTTAAATTCTTAATCGAGAATAGATGTAAGTGTTTATTGGCCGTATCATATATATCACTTACGATTACCATTAGGTTGACTCTTTGCTCGTTTTGTCTTCCTTTTCTATAAAAAGAAAATTGTGTTTATCATTAGAATCAACAAAAAAATCTTTTAAAATATTATTAGTAAATTATCAATGGACAAAGAGTAAAATATAATATAATTTAAAATTAAAAATTTTGTACAGCCGACTTCAATAAATCAAATAAGTTATTAAGAATAACTCAATAACTACTGGTCTGACCTTGACAAAATTCATATGGGACCACACGAGAAGTATCAGCTTTCAAATAAAAAAATCATCGAAATCGGTTCACCCAGCAAAAAGTTATGAGGTAACACACATAAAAAAAAACATACAGTCGAATTGAGTACCGTTTCCTTTTTGGAAATCGACAGAAAATAAGGGTAAATACCAATACCAACGTGGTATTTCAAGAATTAAAAGCACGCTAAAAGATTTTACACTACATTTGCAATCAGAGTTCGATTCCCTCTAGTACCACTAAAATTGGGCAGCATTGTCATCCTAACAACATCAAGAAAATTAAAAACTGTGGTTACCAACACGTCTGCTATGGGTGGCGACTGTGGCAAATATCCCCCTTAGGAGGCAATTTATGGGGGAGGCATAAGTTCAGCAGTAATGGATAATGAAATACTACCGTATTAATTCTATAAATGTCAGACGATGCATTTATTTTAAAGGTTTCTAGAAAACATAATAACAACTTTTAAAACAAATGCAGAATTTCATGTTTGCTTATGAACGTAGCATACATTTTCATACAGTGCATGAAAATTAAATAATGCCAAAGTGTTGCAAACCAGATAATACGCATCCTCATTACACACGTGTGTACAACATGACAAAAACACAGTGTATGCTTCTGACACTTATCCGCTCATACCGGCATTTGCCGTAGACAAAGTCCATTTAATTTACTAGGTTATATAAACTTTACGGCAAGAATGGATGAAACAGAAGTGTTTTCTTGATTGCTTTCCTAATCGGTTGCCGAGTTATTTTCATGAGAATGAAAATGCTTTGCGATAAAAGAACATAAATCACGTTGGCAGTTTCGATTATTCTGCGTAACTTACCAACAGGAATTAGTTTCTTTTAGCGTCTTGTAAAGATACATGCTGTATTCCTAAAACCAGGTACTTCATCTTATTAGCATTGTCATTATTTTAATAAAAAAAAACTTTGTAGACGGTTATCTTTCCAGTTACTGTAAAGAAAATATATATTTCTTTTTTCGCTTTCGTACTCTGTTTTGAGCCAGTGTGTGGCTACTATCCAAACTGACGTTCAGTGGTGCTGTTACTCGAGACGGTAAAGTGCACTGAGTTAGCTTAACACAAGCATTTTTACTCTTGCCTTGAATATAGTGTATTTAATGCTTCTTTATTCCTACGAGGCTGGCGCGTTTCTGCCATAGAAGAAATAATTTTAGAAATACCGTTTTAAATTTGGAAGAGTTATATTATTTAATAGGAATGATAATATACATTCATTGAAGTTAAATGATATTATATAATTTTCAAATAAATGTGTGGGTGCGATACGCACGCCAAGTTAATTGTATTGTCTATAAACATCGCACAAGTGCAATGTGATGGTATAGCCGGGCATAAATAACGTACAAAATAAATACATTTTTATGTATTAGATTTATTTATTTCGATTTTTTCTTTCTCTTATTTTTTGTTTTGGTGTGTGCAATAGAAAATTATCTATGTACACCGACCTTGTAATTGGATGGAAAGACAGACGTTGGTAGATGTTGTCACACACGTTTGCTTTGTTCATTATAAATAACGAAGCAAACTGTTTAATTTAAATACAATAAAGTGGTCAAGACTCGCCGAGCATCTGGTTGTAAAGTGATTGAAGTGAGAGGGCAGAATTAAGTACTGCGAAATTTTCGCACACTTTCCAAAATATGCCCTGTAGAATACCGAGAGTTTATGTTGTTGTTGTTAATTTTGGTAAAGTAACCCCTACGCTTCTAAAGAAATCTTTTTAATCTTCTTGAGAAAAAAAAATGCAGATGTATTATTACTACTGTAAATAAAGGTGTACAAAAATGCTCTGTTACCTGTGAAAAAGGTTTTTGGTTTTCTTAAATCACTATATGAACCACAGCTGCATTATGCTGCTATTTTACACTCGTAGTCCAGTATCCGTGGCCAAACCATCCATTTATTTTTACATTCCTACCAAAATACAGACATTTTTTCATAGGATAAGAGTGACAAACGAGCACACAGTCCACCTGATGGTAAGTGGTTGCTGTGACACATAGACATTTACAGCTATCTTCAATAAAGGATCAAAATGCATATGCGTTGTCACCCGTGACGACTAATATGGAATGCCTCTTTTCCAGTTAAAAGGGTCTCCAGTTCTCTACACTCACGATACGAAACACTGCAGTATTAAGCTGCTATTTTACGCTGGTATTCTGTGAGAGTGTAGTCCTTCCCCGGTCGAGCCGACCCATTCGTGTTACAACTATACCACTAATATAGCTACAGCATGGCTCTACCACGTTAAAAAACCCGAATGTTTACTACTGCCTGTTGCTTGACCAGATATAAATTCTGCTAACATCATGACAGTTATGGGATTGGTAAAAATAGCTTGCCAAATATTATATTGTAATATTATTTAAGATCAGATGCTTTAAATTTGATTCCGTGCAGTTTGAACCAGATGGTCTGTAAACGCATAAGAAGAATCAAAAATATTAATATGGTCTGTAAACCCTCACAAAGCCTATGGGGAATAAAAAATATTATCGTGTGAAATGAAGATTCATTCTTATTACTACCCATTAAAATCCAATGCTGACCATAATATATAGTTGTCACGCTTGGCAGGCAGTTTAGCTACCGTAGTTTTTTTACTGTTGTCCATGTCTTATGCCCATACTATGATATGAAGCAAGAAGATGAAGAATCAAGAAGATGCTACTATCTCCTGTTTCATTACCCTGTTTCGCCTCTGACGACACACATGGGATGTCATGGATTCTCTTAAAACGCCAAAATAAAACATTATTATTTAATGTCCTTCTACTACTACTATTACCTGTCACAAGTCCACTGCTGAACATAGGTAACCCGTATTGTTTGTCACAAAGTACGATCCCGAACCACCCTCATCCTCGACTGTCATCAACTGTCTACGTGTTTCATTTAGTCGTCACTCCAACTTGTGGGAGGTCGTACAACTCTGAGGTTGCCACTCCAGCACTTCATCCCCAACGGTTGTCGGTTCTTCGAGCTATATGGCCGGCCTATTACAACTAACTTACTGATCCGCTGAGGTATCTTAATCGCTTACACATAAATAGATAATGTGTACACATAATTTGTAATATTATATATATAACACTGTTTTTAAAAATATACATTTTGAGGTATAACACAACTTATCTATATATATCTATATATCCAATTTTCTCTTATCTCTAACAGTCTCTTACATACAATGAAAAAGGCCCCGCATTGAAGGAATATTTTCTTTATCTATATAAATAAGGGTGACAAGCGAGCACACAGTCCACCTGATGGTAAGTGGTTGCTGTGGCCCATAGACATCTACATTTATCTTCGTTTATGAATTAAAATGCAGTTTCGTTGTCATCCGTGAGGACTAAGATAGAATGCCTCTTTTCCATTAAAATGGGTCTCCGGTTCTCTACACTCACCATATGAAAGACAGCAGCGTTAAGCTGCTATTTTACACTGGTATTCTGTGAGAGCGTGGTTTTTCCCCGGTCGAGCCGACCCATTCGTGCTACAACTACACTATTAATATAGCTGCAGCATGACTCTACCACGTAAAGAATATTGTCAAAGAAGCTTAACTATATCAAGTTTATTATCATGAACTTAATAGCACTCCCTACATCTGTAGAGCTAGTTATTTAGCTACTGATGTTAGTACGATGTTTATGGATTCTATTTACGCTTACAAGATGTTGGCACTCCAACTGTGAAGTGACGCAACTGTCGACTTACCCCAAGAGAGGTTTATTTCTTTTTTATTATCACATAAACGCCCGTCAGGTGTTCTTGTAATTAAAATTATATCGTTATTAAAGTCTCTATTATTATTATGTAGTCTCATCAACTTCATAATGAAATAATTAAATTGAAAAACTTATGATGTTTAGAATCGCATTAAAAGAGATGACATCCGTGGTAGATGTTAAATTCTTTGCTCGCCTTATAAATCTTATTAGTCAAACAATCCGAATGCGATTCTAGGCACGAGCAACACTAAAGTTTGCAATTTTCCGTGCAATTAATCACGTATTCGACGGTTACGAAAAACTAGGAACAAACAGAATGAGTGAACAAAAAAAATATTTTGAAGATTTACGAGAGTAAAATTTATTTGCAATGGAGCAAAAATATAATTAGACCACTTTTCTTACCCTCACTGTAATAAACACATTTCTTTTAGAAGTCTTTAAAATTTTTATGTAGTATAAAAATCTGCAGCTATATTATGGTTGTGCCATGAATTAGTCGAACCGACCGGGGAAGACGACGCGCTCGCAGAATGCAGACTTAAAAGAGCAGCTATTGCATTTCGTATGATGTGTGTAAAGACCGGCAGATCCTTTTTAACTGAAAATGAGGCATACCATCAACATACATCTTTTTTACGTGGTAGAGCCACGCTACAGCTATATTAGTAGTATAGTTGTAGCAAGAATGGGTCGGCTCGACCGGGAAAGGACCACGCTCTTACAGAATACCAGCGTCAAATAGCAGCTTCATGCTGCTGTGTTTCGTATGGTGAGTGCAGAGAACCGGAGACCCTTTTTACTGGAAAAGAGGCATTCTATCTTAGTCCTCACGGGTGACAACGCATCTGTATTTTGATTCGTAAACGAGGATAAATGTAGATGTCTATGGGCCACAGCAACAACTTACCATCAGGTGGACTGTGTGCTCGTTTGTCACCCTATCCTATAAAAAAAATACAATTGCTTGAAATTCGCATCTGGACAGTAGCAAAAGCGTACCATCTCAATTACCTCACTGCGGTACCTCTATGTCAGAGGTCCGTATCACCAACAAGAAGATTCTTAAAACCTTGCGAAATCTAGACCATAGATACATCCAGGTGGGATTGTGGTCAAGCACTGGCTTATAATAAGTAAAAAAAAATACATTCTTAGTCCTTAGAGGTGATAACGCATTTGCATTGTGGTCGCTAACCGAGGATAGACGTGGATGGGCCACAGCGTCCACTAGCCATCAGGTGGATTGTATGCTCGCTAGTCGTCTCCCTTATTCTTATAAAAATGTAACGAAGAAATTTTGTTCGCTTTTTGATAAGCAAAAATTTTGTGCTTAAACATTTTAAATTTAACTTTTAACAAGTTAATTGCCAATCACGCGGCGTCCCCGCTTCTATTCAATTTGTCCCTGCGTCGCGCCGCGAAAAGAGCTCATAACATTTTGTAAGAAGTGTACTTTGTGAACCGTAACGTAATGATGACAATTTAATTTCTTAAGAGCATCTGGGGAAAGGATGGAACTATTGGAAAAGAAGATGGCCACTTGACTCATGTATTTAAACGAGAACACAGTCTACCTGATGGTAAGTGGTTGCTGTGACCCATAGACATCTACATCTATTCTCAATAAAGAATCAAAATGCAGATGCGTCGTCACCCGTGAGGACTAAGATGGAATGCCTCTTTTCCAATAAAAAGGGTCTCCGGTTCTCTACACTCACCATACGAAACACAGCAGTGTTGAGCTGCTATTTTGCGCTAGTTTTCTGTGAGAGCATGGAGCTTCCCCGGTCGAGCCGACCCATTCGTGCTACAACTATACTACTAATATAGCTGCAGCATGGCTCTACCATGTATAAACTGTTACAGCCTATTAGTTGTTATCAAATAATCATTTCTGTTTGGCCTCAACCATAGATTGTCTCATAGGGTGGGTATTTGCGATAGTTGCAATGCTTGGTATGCGGGTTGGCAACTACATTTTTTTTATTTTGTAGTCGTTATTAAGAAGACGCTGCTGCCCATCTCCTAGTTTGTTTCCCTCTGTCGCCTCTTACGACACACGGTAAAAAGTACCCGATTTGTACTTGAAAGAAAATAAACTTTGTTTTGTTAATAAAAGTAATCCGCTGTTAAGTTCGGCGTAAGAGAATCCACTACCCTATGTCATCCCGTGGGTATCGTAAGAGATGACAGAAGAAACTAAAACGGGAGATTAATTGATTAATTATTTAGAGCCGATCAAAAGTCCTTTTGAACATTTGCTTCCCTAGTAGATTGCCTCATATATGTAGGAATTCATATTATAGGATTTTGTCATAGTTGTCACGCTTGGCAGGCATGTTGGCAACTGTAATTTTTTATTGCTTTCGGTCGTTATTAGGAAGATGGTGTTGCCCTTTTCCAATGCCTAGTGATACTGTCACTATGCCAAATGATACGATGCAATTCTAGAATTATGTTCAACAATGGACTTTTGTCAGGCTAAAATGAACAAAAAAAAAATAGTAAATTAACTCCTTAGAGTTTTATTCATATGAATTAGTCGTATTTAGGTCTTCTAGCGCTCAATTCACGTAACACTGTCACCTTGAGAGTCGAGTCAACCAATTTGTTCGATAAAATGATCTATAAAATGAAATAGATGGCGCCATTACTTTACACGCGTTCAGTGTAACATGCGCGAATGTGTTGCGCGTAGGGCACAAAACTACTTTTAGGTTTACTCTCGATTCGCTCCCCATCTAAGTATGTGCAGCGCGGGCGTTATATGAAAATCGATTCTTAAGAAGTAAGCTCAAATAAACTTTAAATAATACTAATAATACTAACCACAAAAACACATATTCTTGGTTAAGCAATACATGTTAGCCGTATCAGCTTAAGAGCTAAACGCTCGCTGTAAATTTCACAGTACGCGAGCAACCTGGGTTCGGTCTCCGCTGGCACCAATGAAATTGTTAATTGCAATTTAAGTGCTGATATACCACGTTTTTGGCGGTGGAAAAAAACTTCGTGTGGAAACCTGCAAGTCTGAGAAATAAGAAAAAAAAATATTTCGGTAACATGCGAAGTTCGCCAACACGCAATGGGGCAGCGTGGCGAAAAATTCCTTGCCAGTAAAACCCTTTTAGAAATGAAAGGAGGCCTGTGCCCAGCAGTGGGACGTATATAGACTGTGACTTTAATATATGTTTAGCAATTGAATGAAACTCAAGCCGAAGCCTACATTTGTGTGAACGCACAAATTCAATGTTATTTCCTTGTCTGGGTCACTATGTCTTAGCCGGTGTTTGTGTTTGCAATTACTCTTGCGGTAGTATATCTCCTATATTCATACCAACAAAGAAAGATAGAAAGAACAATAAACGTACATTTTAATTAACTATATTATGGTTGTAGTACGAATAAGATGGCCCAACCGGAGAGGAACATGCTCTCACAGAGTACCAGCGTAAACTATTACCATAACATCCTATTGAAGTCCATCCTTGAACATAGGCCTCCCCTATATAATATTGTCTATGAGGAAAAACGGCAGAATATATCTCCGTAGAGGAGGCAGAACCTCCGCAGTGGAATTTTAATAGACTGTAATAAATTTTACATAATATAATATGACGTATAATATCATTTACGTTCAATCAAGCTCACATTGGGTCATGTAGAAAGAATGAATAAGGAAAGAGTGACAAAGGAAATTTATGTTGCAGAGGTGAACGGCAGTGTCGGGAAGGGACGCCCTAGACGAAAGTTTATCGACCAAATTGGCAGTACACAGTAGTTATACAGTAGTTAATAGTACAAATTAAGAGTATCTTTAAGTGACGAGCGTGTATGCGTAGGTATATAGATGTGGAGAAAGCGAGAGAGGTGTATCAGGATCGTGCCTAATGGAAGTCCATAGTCTCTGCCTACCCCCTGGGTGACAGGCGTGAGTTTTTATGTATGATATCATTAACGTTCAATCAAGTTCACATTGGATGCTGTGGCTAATAGACTCCTATATCTATTCTCGATTAAGAATCAAAATTCATTGTCTCCTCTGTGGACTTAAATACCTCATTCTTAGGTTTCATCGATCAACATATTTTTTTTTATTTAAGATAGGGTGACAAACGAGCACACAGTCCACCTAATGGTAAGTGGTTGCTGTGGCCTATAGAAATGTACATTTATCCTCGTATGCGAATCTAAATGCAGATGCGTTGTCACCCGTGAGGACTAAGATGGAATGCCTCTTTTCCAGTAAAAAGGGTCGCCAGTTCTCTACAGTCACCATACGAAACACAGCAGTGTTAAGCCACTATTTTACGCTCGTATTCTGTGAGAGCGTGATCCTTCCCCGGTCGAGCCGACCCATTCGTGCTACAAATACACTACTAATATAGCTGCAGCATGGCTCTACCACGTATAAAAAAATGACAACAGTATTGTGCTAGTACGCTAATCATTAATGAGAGTGTTTTTTTTCTCCGATTGAGCTAACCTATTCGTGTTGGAGCTATACAGCTAAAGCGTAGCTTTACCACGAAGATAGTAGGAATCCATTTCTTCCCCGGAGTCAGCCTTGGGTAGACAACATCCTTTTACTTAGTTCCGCTGCAAGTCAGAGAGCATGCACTGCTGTGTTCGAAAGGGTGAAATTTTTACAGGATTTGAGACATCTTAGTCCTCAGAGGTAACACCGTATCTAAGCCTTTTTTTTCTAAGTTTGAATTTTTTACAACTACAGCGGAAAGTGGAAAGAGCCGTGGTAGTTCAAATGGGTAGTGCTCGCTGTAAGTTTCATAGTACGCGAGAAACCGGGGTTCGAGCCCCGCCGGCACCAATGAAATTGTTAATTGTAATTTTAAGTGATGATTTACCACGTGCTCGGCGATGAAAGAAAACATCGTGAGGAAACCTGCATGTCTGTTTATCATGTCTGTCATGTCTCAAATAAGAAAAAAAATATATTTCGAAGACATATGAAGTTCTCCAACACGCATTGGGGAAGCGCGTCGGACCTTCACTTGCCCTAAAATCCTCTCAGAAATGAGAGGAGACCTGTGCCCAGCAGTGGAGCGTATATAGGCTGTAACTTTAACGTTAAACTTTAACAGAGGAAAGTATATTTGACATTAATTTCTTCTTGACAACTTTCCGTTCTCGAGAAATGGGGACAGCAAAGTGTTATTGTGATATATAAGAGTTATTTTTTCCTATTAAGGTACGGAACCCTAAAAAATACTTGATTAATAAATATAGCGCTATAAGATAACTAAGTTGAAAGGCAGCGAGATTATTAATTAATAACAAATTTAGCTCTTGTTTAAAACATCAGTATTTATTTTTAAGTGATTTTAAATCTCAGACATGAAAGTTATAAAGTAATCAGACTAAGACTTTAGTATGAATTTATTAATTAATATAAAATATTTAAAGATTGCAAAAATTTTCACTGATGTTTCTTAAGTTGGGGCGCTTTCCAGTCTTAATTGACTTTAGAGATCAAAGGTCTATGATTTAAATCAAAGCCTTAACTAAAACTATTAAGTTTCAGAAACGAGTACATACTAAGACTTACATTAGCAAATTTTACTGTTTACTTTCTCAAAGATCTATCTTATTTGGCGTAATAGCAAATTTGGCATAATTACAAATTAAAATAAATATACTGCTCTTGATGTGGTAAAGAGTGACTATATAATGACATTACATAATAAAATACTTTTATTATGTAATTTCATTATATTTTTATAGAATTAAAATCACAAACGAGCACATAGTCCACCTCCTGATTTGTTGTTGCGGCCCATAGACATCTATATCTACCCTCGATTAAGAATCAAAATGCAGATGCGTTGCCACCCTTGACGAATAAGATAGAATGCCTCGTTTCTAGTAAAAATGGTCTTCGGTTCTCTACACTTACCATAAGCAACCAACTCAACGCAAATCCCGGTCACACCAACCCATTCGTGCTACAACCATAACATATATTTTCGTATTTATTTTCATTACTTAAATTTTATAATTTAAGTAATGAAAATAAATACGCATACTTTTTTAAGTAGTAAGGATTACCAACGTGAAATCAGTAGACACCTACATACATCACCGAATAACAATAAAAACGAGAATGCGTAGTCATAGTAATTAGTAATTTAGAATGACTCGTTACTAGTAAAAAGGAATCTTCTTTTCACAAACTCGCCATACGAAACGTAGCAGTATTATGCGACTATTTCACGTTGGCATTACAGTATAGCAGACCTAGTCACGCTTCAGCCACAGCGTGGCTCTTACCATGTACGTTCATAGACATATTTATAAAAAAATCTACTCTAGATATTGTATGACATAACTAATTGTAAGGTAGGCGGTAGATATGGGAGTGGAAATTGTAAATATATTTCATAATCGCCTCGCTTCACAAATACATTAGTACTTAGGGACCTTAAAGAAAAGAGCCTAATACTTTTTAAAAGGCCGGCAACGCATCTGCAATTCTCCTGGTGTTGCAGTTGTTCATGGGCGGCGGTAGTCACTTACCATCAGGTGAGCCGCATTCTCGTTTGTCCCCTCTCCTATAAAATAAATAAAAAAAAATCTAAGCAACAGACCTGATACACCCTACAGACTAGAACATAGCAGTGTATGCACTGCTATTTGATAGCAGAAATAGGCCTAAACCAACTCATAGGGAAATATATATTTAGAATACCACCTAGATTTCTTAGTCCTATTAGAATCCAAACAATAATATGTGCACGTAAGGAATTAGGAGTGATGAGTTTTTTTTTCATCATTTAAGTCTTTAAAAAAACATAAGTATTTATTAAATAAGATAAAATGCATGCAACTTACAAAGCGCCTGTTCTGCTATGCAAAACGACTCTGATCAAACGTTCCTTCCATTTGACTGAGTCCTATCAGAGCACCTAGATTCGTCGACGACCGAGTTCTTTCTTATCGACTTGATCCACTGACCTTGCGAAGAGATGTTGCATTTATTTCTATTTTCAATTGTATATACCGTATGGAGTGCTCTAAGAAATTGTTCGGAATTATTCTTACCGCTAAGTTGAAAAAATAACTTTTAATAAAAGGTGAAAGCCGACTTCAAGGAACGAAAAATAATAAAATTATTTCATTATTATTATAACTTTTTTATTCCTTTTGAGTCCGTTTTAACTTTTTAATTAAAGTTAATTATTTTACTCTCTTGAGTGGATTAATGAATCTCAATATCGTCTAAATAGTGACAATAAAAACTTCATTCCCTATTTTATTACACTTATACGTGTATATTAGTAGTATAGTTGTAGCACGGATGGGTCGGCTCGAACGAGGAAGGACCATGCTCTCACAGAATACCAACGTAAAATGGCAGCTGAACACTGATGCTGTTTCGTATGGTGAGTGTAGAGAACCGAAGACACTTTTTTCTGGAAAAGAGGCAATCCATCTTAGTTCTCACGGCTGACAACGCATATGCATTTTATTCTTTATTGAGGATGGATGGTAGATGTCTATGGGTCACTGCAACCACTTACTATCAGATGGACTGTGTGCTCGTTTGTCGCCCTATGCTATAAAAAAACACTTCAAGATGAAATTTATGTCTCCGTATTTATATGGACCCACTCCTGAAGTAGAAGCTATTTATTAAAAAAAAGAATCATAAAATCGATTCTTATGTAATGAAGATATCGCGCACAAAAACAAATACAGTGGTGTTGAAAACTTCCTCCATTTTTCGAAATCTGCTAAAATTATCGTACCTTTTGATACAATTTGAAATATTAATTTCTAATAATCTTAATGTGACATATGACCACTGTCAAAGAAAATTTACACTACGCGAACCACTGTACTATTTGTAAGCTAGTTCTAGTAAGCTTTCTTGACACACGTGCACATATAAGGTATCTGCTTACGATATGTGACATATTGATCTTCAACAAAAAAGGCCTACTTCTTTCAAAAAAGCCACCAACGCACATGCAAATCCTTCATTGTTGCAGAAATTCACAGGCAGCTGGGATGATTTAGCAAAACAAAAAAAATAATTTTGTTTTACATAATATAAACTTCACATGGTTTTCGACATTAAAACTTTCGTTTCAGTAATTATGTTTTACCTGTAAGCCACGTCAATAAATCAAAATCAATAAAATAATTTTACAATATCCGATATTAATCGGAGCAATGTTATTTATGTACTAAACGTCTTGATCAGACTTTCCATTCGATATAACAAAATAAACATTGATGACGTTCGTAGTACTTCCTGTATACGTAGGTAGGTGATAGGAAAAGACATTAGGAAACATCAATGACTAAAAATACACACAAACTGATCACAATGTTGTTCGTTTAGATTAAAAATATATTAATAACCATAAATCCATAGTTGAGTAATACTTCACTCCATCCAGGACGCGGTTGGTACAAAACAAAGTAACACTAAAACCTTTTCTCTCAATCGCTTATCGATTCCGCAAACTATAAACTTATACAGCGTGTTTATTTTAAAAGAGTATGTAAATTGAGTCCGTATTAAATTTGCTGTTTGGTTTTTATCCTTGTCAATAAAAAAAAACTAACATGAAATCAAGTAATATAATTTTTGTTGATTTAATAACTTTATCAGAGTCACAATTTTTTTTTATAGACTTAGGGTGACAAACGAGCTCACAGTCAACCTTATGGTAAGTGAATACTGTATATATAGTGAATGAATGCAATACTACCATACAGGAATACGAGCCCATTGTAATATTTTATACTACCCAAATTCGATCAGTTTCGCAACCACTGAAATTAATCATTATCACCATCATTTCAGCCCATTAAAAATCCACTGCTGAACATATTCTATCCCATAGTCTATCCCATAGATTGTTTCGTAGTGGGATATTTGCCATAGCTACGCGGTGGAACCATGCTGCAGCTATATTAGTGGTATAGTTGTAACACGAATGGGTCGGCTCAACCGGAAAAGGCCCACGATCTCACAGAATACCAGCGTAAAATAGCAGCTGAACACTACTGTGTTTCGTATGGTTAGTGTAGAGAACCGGATACCCTTTTAACTGGAAAGAAGAGGAATTGAAGAGGCATTACATCTTAGTCCTCACGGGTGACAACACATCTGCATTTTGATTTGTAATAGAGGATAGATGTAGAGATGTCTATGGGCCACAGCAACCACTTACCATCAGGTGGACTGTGTGCTCGTTTGTCACCCTATCCTATAAAAAAGCCGATACATTCCATCTTAGTCTTCACGGGTGACGACGTATTTGCATTTTGATTTGTAATCAAGGACAGATGTAAATGTCTATGGGTTACAGCAACCACCTACCATCAGTTTGACTATATGCTCATTTGTCACCCATATCCTATAAAAAAAAGCTGTAAGTGTGTTGGAAACCACAGTTTTTTATTATTTTGAGTGGATATTAGAAAGCTGCTGCTGCCTATCTGCTGTTTCAGTTGGCCCTATGTTGCCCCTTACAACAGCCACGGGATACATTGGAGCACGAGATTTTCTTACACCGCCACTACACAGTTCACCGAGCTAGTGTGTTTGTTACGTGCAATTTAAACGCTGATTTATTTGCTGCTAGTGTTAAAGGTAGACGGCGCTAGTAGTAGAAAACTTTTTTTTCTTTTATTTTTTTTATGATTTTTGTCAAAATGACATGCCAATCCCATCATACCTTATACTAATTACTGCTAACACTAGAACAAAATTAAAAATGTATAATTGTGAGTACTACTTAAATTACTAACCTAAAAAGAAACTTATGCTGAAGAAGAGAAGATAATTATTAAGTCCTAGAAGCAAGCCGGAATAACCCTCCAAGCCAACAAGTCGGAATGACATCTTTGATTTGGGGTTTGATAAAACCATTTGCACTAGATTGACATCCAAAATATTTGCGTTAAATTCTTTCAACACACCTGTCTATCTTTTTCATTCTTGACACACTCCATCAAAAAATGGTAAACATCTTCGATTTTGTGGCATACATCACAATTCGGTGAAGGTTTTTTTCCCATTAAAAAAGCTAACTTTGCTGATAGAATATGACCAGAACGAAGCCTTAAGGCTAACTTAACAAAATTTCTGCTGGGATCACAATCATTTAACCAAGGTTAAGGCTCGCTTTGTATAGTTCTGTACCAGATGCCTTTCGATTTAGATTTCTCTTCAAAATAGCTTTTCCAAATTTGGTAACAAACACTTTTAAATTTTGAGACTAGTAGAAAACTTGCATAACTAAAAAAAATATGTTTCTAGGCCGTTTGAAGTCCGTGTACACGCTTCAATTGAGAGGATGCCTAATAGAGAAGTGAAATTAGTAAGTCTAGCAATCTTGACGTATACTATAGACTTTTTTAATAAAAACATACAGAAAAGACCTACTGGTATCGGTGAATATTAAAGTACTGGATGATGGCAAGTCAGAATTTTTCCCCATTAGTAAATTTAAAAGAAACACCCTGAAAATACTTTTCATTATTATATACGTATAATACAGCCATCTGTGGAGTAACAAGTCTTGATTCTTTAGATCATTCATAGTAACACTTTCTGATTTCATACTATTACTAGGCTTGAAATATAAGTTAACAACCGGAGTGTAAGATACACGAGCCGTGGTTGGTCAACGGTTAAGCGTTCGCTGTAAATTTCACAGTACGCGCAACCCGCGTTCGATCCCTGAAATCGTTAATCGCAATATTAAATGATGTTTTACCACGTGTTCCGCAGTGAAGGAAAACATCATGAAGGAACCTGCATGTATGATAAATAACAAAAAAATATTTGGAAACATGTGAAATTTCCTAACACGCATTGGGGCAGCATGGTGGACATTTCTTTGCCCTAAATTCCTCACAGAAATGAGGGGAAGCATGTGCTCAGCTTTGGACTGTATTTAGACTTTAAATTTTAACTTTTACCCGGTATATTCATGAAGGTCGTCGGAATCTTCCACACAGTCACTTTTGTCCTCATCAAGTTCTATTTCATAATGTAACTGATTCTTCAGCGGGACTTTAACATACCCACATGAGTTTTGGCACAAGGAAATAAGGCCTTAAATGCTTTTACGTCACCACCAAAGATAATATTATTTTCATCGTATTCTTTATTAACCTGTTTAGTCCACTTCTAGGCTTCTCCCTTGTTCCCTATGCAGGATATATATATATAAAAAAAGAAGAGACGACGACCCACGTGTTCCTGGTGTGTCCATAGGTTGCCGCATACAGGTCTAAACATCTCGGCACGCCGAGTTCACTCGCCGAGGTTATTGGCAACATCAAAGGACTGCTGAACTTCTTCGAGGAGATTTTATGGCCCGAATAATCACAATATTCCCGCCCACACGCAAAATACGCATTAGACGTAGAGTTGCGGAGAATAGCCCGTCGTAAACTGAAGTAACTAAACTAATGGGCTTCCTTCCATTGTAAGAAGGAATTATGACCATTATGAAAAAATTATGACCGCAGTACCAAACGCTTCGCACCTATGATACTTATCCCCGTCGGTGGTTAGGACACTTAAATATTGTGCTAAGTTGTTAACAATTCAAAGTTACTTATCATATATCATAAAAAAAAACTTATATACAGTCAAGGTTAGCAAAAATCGGGTTACTCGAGGTTTTTATTTTTTTACTAGTTTTTTTAGTATGATACTAACAAGTATTGTACCATTTTACAATTCTGATTAAATGCGCGAACTTTTAATGGCACTTTAAAAGTTGACAAATTTTGAAAATTTTAAATTCATAGTTTATCAAATAGTCTTAATTCTAGAAAACATGGGGCAGTTGTGTAATTATTTTTGACTGTGGTTCTAGAAATATTATTTAGGGTTACGGTACCAAAGTTTAAATGAACAAAAATACTAAAAATTAACCACAATAACCGAAAAATGGTTACAGTTTGACCAAATTTCTAGGTTTTTGTTAAATGCCCATAATTTCCAAACTGCATGGGATATTTTTTTTCTGAGTTTTCTCATGATGTTTACTATCAATCCTGACACCCCGTTTCGGCTTGATGTTGAGTTCTGGGACAGCCTGTATAAACAACAAAATTGACAGCCAGTAATGTGTTGCAGAATCGAAAAACGGTGAAGTGTAGTTAGTTCTTTCGGCCTGACTTGCTGGCACTGTGTAGAAATGTTGCATCTCTTTCATAATCTATCACGGGGAGTGCTCTGAGGAGTTGTTCGACTAATTCCAGCTCTCAGTTTCACCGTCGCACATTGCGACAAAACCCGCGATAACATCTATACCATTTGGATGATTGGCGGTCCACCACAGTGTGATTTAGAACAAGTTTTCTTCTTCGCACAACTTCCTTGTGTAACCGATTGCCACCAGCGATTTTTCTGGTCCGAAACGACTTGGGAACCTTCAAGAAAAGAGCCCACTTCTTTTTAATAGGCCGGCAACATATCTGCAATTTCCCTGGTGTAGCAGTTATTCATGGGCGGCGGTAGTCACTTTCCATCAGGTGAGCCGTATGCTCGTTTGCCCCCTCTCCTATAAAAAAATGACATTTAACTTTTTTTAATTACACCACTACCGCGTGTTTGTAAAGCATAATCCTAATAGTCTAATAAAATTCTTTATTTCCCTCGTTAATTACGCGCATATCGACAGGCATACATTTAGGTATATTTGTATGCTCTTGAACGATAAAGATGTCGAACGGCATTGTTAAAATACGAGTAGCTTGTAACGAATTTAGAACATTGTGTTCCATACTGGTTTCGAGTTATTTTCATGTGTTCTCATACAATTCCCTTGAACGTAATAAATCAATTTTAATCATTCTCTTTAAATAAGTCTCAACACTTGTAAGTAAACAATAAATTCTCATTATTGCTACTAAATCAAACGTAAATGAAATGATGGATGATGAAATAATTCCTAAAATTACAGAATTTTCAAAATGACACGTTTCGCAGTAGCATAATATTATATTCGATTCTCTATCCATCCATTATAGTTGCTATTGCTTTTTTTAAACTGTTAGAGCTGTGAAAGCTCAGGGGTCACTCACTGTAAATTTTACTGTACGTGAGCATCCTCGATTCGATCCCCGTAGGCAAAAATCAAATTGTTGATTTCAATTTTAATTGCTGATTTACCACGTGCTCGGCGATGAAGGTAAACATCGTGAGGAAACCTGCATATCTGAGGAAAAAATATTTTGTAGACAAGTGATCTCCACCAACACGCATTGAGGCAGCACGGTGGACATTTCATTGCCCTTAAACCCTCTCAGAAGTGAGAGGTAGTTAATGCCTAGTAGCGGAACTACTAATTAACTCCAATGCTGAAGATAGGCCCATTCTAAAAATTTGCTTCATGTTTGCCATTATTAAAAAATTCAAAGTGTCTTATTTATTGTGTTATTAAAATATTCAAAGTGATTTATTTGCTTCATATTTGCCACAATTTTCACGACAGGCGAGATGGCAGCCACTGTTTTTTATTATTTTGAGTTATTATAAGAAAGCTGCTGCTGTCTACCTCCTGTGTCAGTTTCCCCCTGTCATCTCTTTCTATACTCACGGGATTATAAGGGGTGACCGATTTTCTATCGACTTCAAAAAGAAGGAGGTGCTCAATTCGACTGTATGTTTTTTTATGTATATTACCTCATAATTTTTTTCTGGGATAACCGATTTTGATAATTCTTTTTTTTATTTGAAAGCTGGTGCTTCTCATGTGGTCCCATATAAATTTGATCAAGTTCTGATCAATAGTTTTTCAGTTATTCTTAATAATTTAATTTGAAGTCAGTTGTACAAAATGTATTGTTTTAAATTATTTCATTATGTCTAGCGGATTGACGTGCGCATTGCAAGAAGTCTCGCATTTCCGACGCTGCTCCTATCATGGGTTAGGGTATTTGCATTATCATCAAGTTACAGCCTATCAAGTTCCACCATTTAAAATGGCATACTCTTGCCATAGATTTCATATTTGCTATAGTTGTCACGCTTGCCAGGCGGAGTGGAAATCGCAGTTTTTTATTGTTTTGAGCTGTTATCAGAAAGTTGCTGCCGCCCATTCTCTGTTTAATTTCCCTCTGTTGACTTTAACAATACTCACGGGATGTCATGTAGCAGTGAATTATTTTACTCGGCCACTACTTTATTTCATCATTATCATCATCATTACAGCCTTTCATAAGTCCACTGCTGAACATAGGCCTCCCCCAAGGAATGCCACAAAACACGGTCCCGAGCCACCTGCATCCATCGACTTCCTGCATGTCTTACCAGGTCGTCACTTCATCTAATGGGGGTCGCCCTACAATTCGCCTACCGGTACGAGGCTGCCACTCGAGAATCTTTCTTCCCCATCGATTGTCGGTTCTTCGAGCTATATGGCCGGCCCATTGCCACTTCAGCTTACTAATCCATTGGGCTATGTCGGTTACTCTGGTTCTACTGCGGATATCCTCATTTCTAAGTTTATCACGCAGAGAAATCCCGAGCATAGGCCTCTCCATAGCTCGCTGAGCGACCTTGAGCTTCCTCTTACGGCCAGCAGTGAAGGACCACGTCTCAGATCCGTAAGTCATCATTGGCAACACGCACTGGTTGTTTTTTTATAGGAGAGGGGGCAAACGAGCATGCGGCTCACCTTATGGTAAGTGACTACCGCCGCCCATGAACAACTGCAACACCAGGGAGGGAATTGCAGATACGTTGCCGGCCTTTTAAAAAGGAGTACGCTCTTTTCTTGAAAGTTCCTAAGTCGTATCGGTCCGGAAAAATCGCTCATGGTAATCGATTCCACAAGGAAGTCATGCGAGGATGAAAACATCTTCTAAATCGCACAGTGGTGGACCGCCAATCATCCAGATGGTGTGGATGGTATCGGGAGTTCTGCCGCGATGTGCGTTCGTGAAATTTGGCGGCTGGGATTAATCCGAACAATTCCTCAGAGCACGCCCTATGGTTGATGCGAAAGAAAATGCAAAGGGATGCAACATCTCTTCGCAGTACCAATGGATCGAGCCGATCGGAAAGGGCTCGGTCGTCGACGATTCGAGCCGCTCTGCGCTGGATGCGGTCAAGTGGAAGGAGCTGGCACTGGGGAGCCCCTGCCCAGAGATGGGAATAGTATTCCATGTGAGGCCGAACCTGCGCCTTTTAAAGTTGCAGGCGGTGTGCCGGCATGAAATACTGTCCCGCTCTGCTGAGCACGCCAAGCTTTTTAGAGGCCAATTTAGCCTTCTCTTCTAAGTGACCACGAAACTGCACGTCACTCGATATGTCGACGCCGAGGATTCCGATACTGGCTGAGGCAACTAGGGGAGTGCCTTGAAACTGAGGAGATACGACAAAGGGGTTCTTTTTAGCGGTAAACGCGCAAACTTGTGTCTTCTGAGGATTAAACTGGACTAGATTTAGTCGCCCTCAGTCCGAGGCTTTGTCCAGCAAAGACTCGACTTCAGACACAAGTTTGTTCCGGTACTCAGCGACGTTTTCCCGAGAAATATTGGCACGGCCGGTGTATAGAGCATCACCAGTGCTGTCATCCGCATAGCAATGAAAGTTACCAGTTAGCAACATATCATTGATATGCAGAAGAAACAGCGTTGGTGATAGCACACAGCCTTGTGGAACACCAGCGTTAATAGGCTTGTAGTCAGAACATGGACCGTCTACAACGACCTTGATGCTCCGATCTGAAAAGGAAGCTGGTGATCCAATTGCACAATTTCTCGGGAAGCCCATAGGAAGGGAGCTTCGAAAGAAGCGCTTTGTGCCAAACCCGATCGATGGCCTTCGCAATGTTCAGACTAACGGCCAACGCCTCCCCCTTGGACTCTACTGCCTCCGCCCATCTATGGGTCAGGTAGACCAGAAGATCACCAGCTGATCGACCCCGACGAAAACCGTATTGGCGGTCACTAATCAGCTGGTGATCTTCAAGGTACCGGTAAGGTTGTACAATTCCGTTTTGAGGTTTTGAGGTATGTCTAACGAGAAGATGTGTCGTACTACTTTATTTACAAGCCTAAAATCGATGAAAGGCATTGTCGCTGAAAACCAACCCAAACATCAGTCAATATCTTAAAAGTATGTTTTGTGGTTTGGATATTTCTCTTATCAATGTTTGTAGCCCCACACTAGGATTTTGTTCTGTATCGTGAAGGTAGTTTACATTCATAAAATTCACGAGAATAATCATCCAGAACCGGAGCAACTATTTATAGGCCATACAAATACTTGTTCCGTGTGGGATTCGAACCAGCGGCTCCCTGCGCCGCAACTCATTACTAATCTGACGCCACGGAGCCGACAATACTTCCTTCCTTATTTATTGTATATCAGCTCATACAGCCTATACTTGCTGTTAATCGAATGTTGAATGACAAGAGCCGGAGACCTTTTTACTGATAGCAAGGCATTCCAACCTTGTCCTTAGGGGTGACAACGCGTCTGCATTTGTCTGTGTTGTTTTCAACTCTGCGAATGATTACTACACGGCGAATTTGGTATGTGGTATTTTTAAATACGATAATATGTCGTAGTCAAAGTTGGGACGTCGATAAATGCGTCGCAAATTTTGACTTTCATTTTTAGACTGATAAAAATAGCGCCATCTTGCTTTAAATAGAAATTAATAAGATTTTTTTCGTTTAATTCTCTTAATCTATTTATTATTATTATACTAAAGTATTGTTATTACAGCAATTTGCAAGACCGCTGCTGAAATAGGCCTCCCGCAATGAATGCCACAAAACACGGTTCTATGCCACCTGCATCCATCAACTTCCTGCATGTCTTACTGCGGATATCCGCATTTCTATATATTTCACACAGATATTCTCCAAGCATAGCCCTCTCCATAGCTCGCTAAGCAACTTTGAACTTCCTAATACAGCCTGCATTAAATTTAATTTACTAGGGTTCGGTTGTAATAAATAATTATAAATCGTTTTGTTTCTAAATCAAACATTTATAACAGACTTTAGACTCTTTTATAAACATCGTTTTCGCACAAAAATCATTTCAACAAAAAGTATAATGAACAGCAACGGACAGTCATGCAAATCCATAGTTTTGACGCCTTTTTTAAGATGGGAAAATGCCTACGCATACCCGCCTCGCTGAAGCAAGGACGGGTTATGTCGGACTCGCAACGACTAAAACCCCATGGTGTTCCATCTTCGCCGCATATTGGCAGGGCCACGGGAACGCTTTTGCACACATCCGCGGCCCCACCAGCGCCGGCCGCCCCATGGCAGCCCCTTCTCGGGGGAGGACTTCTCCTCCCTACTCTCCCTCTCAGGCAAGGCGCACCAGGAACACAAGGCACGCCCCCCCTCCTCGGCCTCCAACTTCATCTGCGTATCGGACCCGCCCGAGTTCGATACGCGGAGGCCATGGGGTCAAGAAAATCGAGCGCTTAGTAGCACCCGCTTTCCCTACCCCAGCGGAGGATCTGGTCTCTGGCTCCGCCGCCAACCAAGTTTTGGCCGTGGAGGGTAGGCAGAGCGGTGCCTCGCAATATCGACACTGCTCTCCCCCCGCGGCCCCACCACCACCGCATCAACGGTGCGGCCCCGTCTGAGTCGCGGAGGATAGGGCGAGTGGCGCATCGCCATACCAACACTCCTCTTCCTCCGTGACTCCACCTCGGCTGCAGTGGTAGGGGGAGAGAACACCCCTCTCACCGCAAGCCCACCGACACACATCCGAAGTGGGCTCGCCAAGCCCACTCAGATTGGCCACCTCTGGTCGGCCCTACACTTCGGGACAGCCAAGGGGTTCCTCTTTGTTCACCACGCGTGACTAAACCACGGCTACTTTCACCACCACCGCAAATTTCAAAACAGTATGAGCACTGCGAGTTCGACTCCAGGTGTCAACATAACGTCCTCAAACCGAACTGCGGGTTTTACTTTTTTTATAGGATAGGGTGACCAACGAGCACACAGCCCACCTTATGATAAGTATTTGCTGTGACCCATAGACATCTAAATTTATCCTCAATAAATAATCAAAATGCGAAAGCGTCGTCACCCGTGAGGACTAGGATGGAATCTTTTCCAGTAAAATGGGTCTCCGGTTCTCTACACTCACCATACGAAACACAGCAGTCTCAAGATGCCATTTTACGCTGCTGTTCTGTGAGAGCGTGGTCCTTCCCCGGTCGATCTGACCCATTCCTGCTACAACTACACTACTAATATAGCTGCAAGTACAATACGGGTACGGGTACGGCAGCCAGTCGCAACGGAAGCTAGCCATCTACGCAGAACAGGATTATAGTGTATAAATCTATGCACAAGCTCATGTGCAATCTCTATTCCTTCACTCTCATAGCCGATGGAACCATAATCCGACACGACCAAAGAGATATCAAGCGCAGGACCAACGGCTTTACGTGTTTTCCGAGATATGGGAGTGAAAAACCGCCAACTTGCTGACGCCGAGTTGCTACGTAAACCTAATAACTGATTTTAAACTAGTGTTGCCCAAATTCAAGAACAAGACGAGACTTAGCAAGTCTTGGTCTTGCGCCAATACATCTGGTCTTGGTCTTGGTATTGCGCTTCCAGCCTTGGTCTTGGTCTTGCAGCAAGAGTCTCGTAAGTCTCGCAATGACCTAGTAGCTTATTACTTACGAGCTGGCGGCTCTGGATTTACTTAGGTACTCCTCCAACTCGTTAATAACTAAGCCTTGAAGACAAGATCCAGATCCATTTTTACACATTTCAAGTGTTTTGAAAGTGTCTACAATATTTATCAAATATTATAGCACTTTGTGTTTTAAAAACACACACTTCCAAAAGTCGAGATTTGCAGTGAATTTATTGAACATGTTTATCTATTAGGTAATAAAATAATAATAAGTTATTATTATAAACCCATATAGTTAATATTATAATAATAACTTACTAGAATAAATTATTATGATATCTATCTATCGTTACATCCCTTACATCATCCTTACATCTAACTACAATATTCCTTGCCAGATCAGCATAATGTATTTGTGTCCATTCTGAGCACCCGGAAACTTATTTTATTCTTTGGAACATTTACACTGTGGCGGCAATAAAACAGTGTCAAATGTAGTGCGTGCGGCGTGGCGGCGACGATTGTATGCGATATCAATAGTAGCCGCCGGCACGTATATCTTGACCTTGTACTTTCGAATAGCTGCACATTTTTTTTGACAGGTTAGTATTCGACCTTTGATGACGCCGACAACAAGACGCCGCGCGCTATCAAAGTGCCGTTGGTCAAAACTAGGGATGCACTCTTTTTTCTTTTACTGGATATTTTCATTCGCTATGTATGTTTATGGTATTGTTCGTAATGCGCATAAGTCCAATATTCCATTTTTTTATTACATTTTTTTGCGTCTCATAGAGTCTCTAAGCGTATACCCGAACTGCTATACTCCCTGAAACGATACTCAGTCCTAACTGCAAGACGCAAGAGTCTCGCAAGCTTAGTCTTATTCTTGCGCAAATCTTGCTCGGTCAGTCTTGGTCTTGATCTTGCTAAAAATTGGCGGTCTTGTTCTTGGTCTTGGTCTTGCAAAAATGCACGAACAAGACCAAGACTGCAAGACCAAGACCGATTTTGGGCAACACTATTTTAAGCCGACCCTCGACTCCGATTTTAGGACCACCAGGCCAACGAGTCAGTAAACATAACTAACACTATTACTGAAATTTTAAATGCAAATTTACTTTGTACTCCGCGTTATGTTGCAAGTGAGAACGTTAGGGTCAGTTCACACAGAGACACGATGTGACGCGACGATGCTTGAAGAGGCCGTATCGCAATGCATCGCTGGCAGCGCAGCGCTTTTGTTTTCTACGCCTGCCGACGAAGCACCGCTGCGTAGCACCACTGCGTCGGTCTCGAATTAGTCGCACTCGAGATGCCTCACATCGCGCTACGTCGAGCATCTCGAGGCATCTCGAGGTGTAGCACGACGCCACGGGGCATTCGATAAAATTTGTATATATTTGTGTAGTAAATAAAGTTATATTTTGTATCACTATCTTAAAAATAGCGCGCCGCATCTTGTCGCGTTACTTCTCGGTGTGAACTGACCCTTATGTTGTTACAAGAACAATTTTATGGAGTCGTCAAGTCGGCAATTGTAATGCAAAATATTTTACTATCACTTAAACCAATGCCCTCCCTCGACCATTTCTTTTCTTTGCAGTCGTGTATATTTAATTAATGTTTTAACCTCGCTCGTTGGCTTGTTTTTGAATCGTAATACAAAAATTATTCTAGCAAATAAATTATAACCTCACTGAATATAAAAAGTGAAACATTTTGTTCATACAACTGTAATTTTAAATTTGTTTATGCAGTATTTTATAATTATCAATTATTCTAGCAAATAAATTATAACCTGACTGAGTATAAAAGTGAAACAATTGAACATTTTTGTTCACACATCGGTAACTCTAAATTTGTTTATGCAGTATTTTATCACATGGAGTAAGAACATCTACTACCCCATAGAGGGAAACTGAAACAGGAGATGGGCAGCATCTTCCTAATAACAAATCAAAATAATAAAACTCCACTTGCCTATCCGCCTGCCAAGCGTGGCAACTGTGGCAAAATCCTGCCTATGAGGCCACCTATGGGGGAGGCTGATGTTAAACAGTGGACTTTTATATATAAAAGTTATCTATCAAATAAACGATATAGGTACTCACTAAATATAAAAGTGATAACTTTAAATTTGTTAATTATTAATAAACAGTGGTAGAGCCAGGCGGCAGCTTTTGCTGTCGCATGGATGGGCCGGCTCGAACCGGGGTGAAGTAGAGGTTTACCGCTGCGTTTCGCTTGGTGAGTGCAGGTGGCCGGAGGCCCTTTTTACTGGAAATGAGGCATTCCATCCTAGTCCTCACGGGTGAAAACGCATCTGCATTTTGATCTGTAACAGAGGATAGATGTAGATGTCTATGGGCTGCAGCAACCATTTACCATCAGGTGGACTGTGTGCTCGTTTTTCACCCTTATCCTATGAAAAAAAAACAATTATAATTTATTATGAACTAGCAATCTCGGCTTCGCACTGGTGATTTCAGGATATTGACAACAGCGCCACCTACCGGGTCCAATTGTAAATCTACACCATCCAGGGTCCTACTCAAACACACACAAAAAATTTGCAAAACTAACGGACACCAATTGATTTTTATCTATGGAGATAATTGTTAACTGAATCGTGGAAAAATTGGCCCTTTAGGTAGTAAAATTTTTGGTGCTCTGGGTTATGTTGCATATGTGAGAGATAATAAGTAGAATTTTAGGGGAGTAGTCAAGTCGGTTAGTTGTTATTTACGATATTTTACTATCACGAAAACCAATGCCCTCCACCGACCATTACCAACCAATAATCAATATTTTTTATCTCTAGCTGATTGTAACTGACGTCAATAATATAGGTAGTATTTTTACGAAACTTTTTTTTAGGCCAGATTTCAGATAAATATAATATATCTTTCTTTTTATATAAATTATACCGCTACATATAGGCCTCCCCAAAGTTTGCTTTAAAGGGGAAATATTTGGCTAAGTTGCCACGCTTGGCATGCGGGTTGGCTACTGAAGTTTTTTAGCTATTACTAGCTGTTCCCCGCGATATCGCCCGCGTGAAATTTTTTCGATTGGATTTCATGGGTTGAAATTTTTTTACGCAGAACCCTAATTATTTTTCAAAAACAAAAATAGCTCAAGTTAATCCTTATAAAATCAGCTATCTATTAGTGAAAGTCACGTCAAAATCGGTTTAGCCGTTTCGACGATTAGCCGGAACAAACAGACAGACAGACAGACAAAATTTTTAAAAATTGTTTATTGTTATAAGTACCGTTTATACTTTCATATTCATTTGGTAAAAAGCTGTTATTTTGACATTACAAACAGACACTTAAATTTTATTTATTTGTATAGATAAGGAATTCCCAACATAAGGAGCAGCCCATCTCATGGTTTGTTTCCCTCTGTCGTCTTTTACGACACACCCGGGACGATATGGGGTAGTGGATATTCTTACACCCCTACTACACGGTTAATTTTTTTATATCTTAAGCCAAATTTTTATACGTACTTAATATTGCAGAATTAGGATTATTATATTCAGCACGGACGTTCCATCATAGTGCTTAAGGTTGATAACGCATCTATATTGTTCTTAATCTATCTATATATTATATGAGCGAAATACCCTTACACCTACCACGTTCACCTAAAGTCCGTATGCGAGGAGGTGGTGTGGGATTTTATACTAGGCTTGGTATCACTGCTCGTAGAATTTTAATAGGTAACAACGACTCTGTTGAGCAGATGTGGATAGGGCTCAATGTTAATGGTATCAAGGTAGCCATTGGTACAGCATACAGACCCCCTTGGCTTAATGTAGACAAATTTATTGACGCACTTACAGATTCGATTTCCTCTATAGCTAATTATGAGCATACCATCTTCCTTGGAGATTTCAATATTGACTTGTTACGTACGCATAAACCTAATGCGCAAAAGATACAAAATTTCTTTAACTACATGAAACTTACTCAGTATGTGAATCAGCCGACCCATTTCACAGGAAATAGTGAGACTTTAATTGATTTAATATGTGCCAATACGAATGTATATTGTGTATCTATTAATCATATTCCCGATCTTGGCAGTCACGCGCTATTGACATGCCAGTTAAATATTAAAAATATTAGAGGACCTCCTAAATTAATTACTTACAGACCATTAAGAGAAATTGACATTAACAGTTTTAATCTGGACCTGGAATGTATAGAATGGGAAAATATAATGAATGATGATTTAAATAAAATGGTGGAAAATTTTACAAAAATAACACTTCAACTTTTTAATATACATGCTCCTATGAGAACTTGTTTAGTAAGAAATAAATCACATCCATGGATAACCTTTACTATTAAAGAAATGATGAAGTTACGCGATAGGGCACACGCTAAAAGTAAAACTACTAAATTAGATATACACATAAAATTCTATAAAGATCTGAAGAACGTTGTAAATTCGGCAATACGTAGCGAAAAAATAGCATATTTCAATAAATATATCAATTTTACTAACAAGCCAAAACTCTTATGGAAAAATATCAAACAAAGTGTTGTCAACTTTAAGAAAGAGGACTGTAATATGGCATCCCATTTATGTAATCCTGAAGATATTAATACATACTTTCTTAAACTTCCCGACATCAGTGAAGACCCCATTAGATTGTCAGTTTTAACTCGCTTTGAATTTGATAGATTTGGCATTAATCCTTTCAAATTAGAGACAGTTGATGAAACAATGGTATTAAATGTAATAAAATCATTTAAAACAAATGAACGGGGTGATGATGGCATTACTTTAAATATGATATTGCTTACTTTACCAAAAACTCTGCAACTAATTACGAGATTAGTTAACGAATCTATTAGAACAAGCGTTTTTCCCGAAAAATGGAAAGTAGCGTCTGTGAAACCGATTCCAAAGAAACCAAACCCAAGTAACTATGGGGAGCTTCGTCCAATTAGTATTCTACCATTCATGTCCAAGATCTTAGAAAGAATTGTCTGTACACAGATGACAAAATACCTAGAAGAAAATAAAATTCTACCTGAAAAACAATCCGGCTTCAGAAGGTCTCGTAGTACTACTACGGCATTGTTAGATGTCGTGGACGAAGTTTTAACAGCACGGGACAGTGGGCTAGGTACTTTATTGGTTAAGACCTGGTCTTGCTTGATTTTTCCCGTGCATTTGATACGATAAACATAACGCTTCTTCTCTCTAAATTAGCCTACTATGGTTTCGACATTTCCACTATAAAGTGGTTTACAAGTTACCTTTCCAATCGTCTGCAGTACGTTAAAATATCCGGTGATAACGGCTCTGATATGGTATCGTCAACAATGCCTGTTGTTAGAGGTGTACCACAGGGCTCTATTTTAGGGCCACTACTTTTTATATTATACATATCAGATATCGTTACTACAATCAAGTTTAGTAAGTATCACTTATACGCTGACGACCTCCAATTATTTATATCCTTTAAACCTTGCGATACAGAGTTGGCAATTAGTAAAATTCAAGCTGATTTGAAATGTATTTCAAAATGGTGCAGTGACAACAGTTTGGTAATTAACCCTTCCAAATCAAAGTACATGTTGCTCGGAACACGTAAACAAATCGAGAACATCCTAGCTTGGAATCCCCAAATTTCTGTTGACAGTTGTCCCATTGATCGCGTATCGGAAGCTCGGAACCTGGGTTTGATTATGGATGACAGGTTGCGCTTTGAGGAACATGTTATAGAGATAATGCGTAACTGTTTCTATAGACTTAAAGTCTTATACAAAATTCGCGAGTACTTGACTGTGGACACGCGCATTAAGTTGTGTGAAACTCTCATCTTGTCAAAGTTGTCGTATGGTGACGCAGTTTTTGGTGAATGCTTAATGGCAAGAACTAAAAAACTGAGCAGCACCGCGACTTAATTACACACCGTATAACACTCCTGCTTTCCGTGGTAGTTTTCGTTTTTCCGCTACTAAGTGCTGGAATGATATTCCCCCCCCCCCCCCCCCCCGATAAGAAACTCGAAAACCATAAATTCATTCAAGTTAAAATTTAAAATGTTTTTGCTCTCCTTACAAAAGTCTAGCACTTAGTTGTCACTCATCATTTTCTATCCACTCGCACACGCACACACACACACACATATACCTTTGTTGGTTTTTATTATGATTTTTTATAACCTTGTTGTTTTCGTTTTTACTATCATTATTTCATAGTTTTAAGATCTGTTACTTGGTTTTTAAGATATTTGGGCTGACGGTATCGCCATCTACCTTCTTATATACAACATGTCCCAAAATTCAACGATAAGCCAACACCGAAGGATAGACCTGCCCCGGACTAATCGGGGAAAAAAAGAAAAAAATATATATCCCAATTATATTTTAAGTTATATAAAAAAAATGAAATTCTTAAGAAATTGAGACCGTTTATGATATTTTTCACTACCATGACCACAATTTTTTAAATATTTTTTTCTTTTTTTTTATAGGCAACCTGAATAGTACTGCTATCTACTACAATTCTTAAAAACTCCAGAATAACTCTTGTTTTATCACGAAAATTAATGAAACTTATTTTATTCCCTAAATTTTTTGAAGACTTTTACTTTTAACCAAATTTATGTTATCGTGGTGTAAAAAAAAGTATGAACACTAGTATGGCAAGTTTTTTTAAAAATTGACGCAACTAATCAACATTCCAAAATGGTGTAATATTTTAGGAAAACAAGTTATAAAAAAATATGGGCCTATTATTTCTTAACAGGGGCCAAATGACGGTCGGGTGTAATGAAAGTATTAGTTCTTGAAAAATGTTTAATATTTCAAATCAAATGGTAGAAACAGTTTCACGTGTAATTTATTAAGTTATTAACATTATAGCAAATGTTCGAACTGTTTGCCACCAGCATTAATACATGCACGACATCGCCTTAAAAATGATCGTTTTATTTGTCTTGCATATCTTCTGCTATTAATGTAATCAGCAGCCTGAGTGATATTTCGACGAAACTCGTCCAATGTCACAATGGGTTTTGAGTAGACCCTGTTTTTAAGACAACCCCAATAGAAGAAGTCCAGGGGGTCCAAATCGGGTGAACGGGGTGGCCATAAGATAGGACCAAGTCCCTCGATCCAACGCCCTGGATACTCTTGATATAAATATTCTCGCACAGGACGGGCATAATGTGCTGGGCAACCATCATTTTGGAACCACATGTTTTGAAGATCACTTAAGGGCACGTCGTTTAACAATTCTTGCAAGTCATTTTGCAAAAAGTTTAAATAACTATTGCCATCTAAGTTTCCTTGTCACTCAAAGGGCCCAATTACTTTTCCATTTAATATGCCGGTCCATAGGTTAACCTTGAGTTGATATTAGGATTTGTTTTGTCTCATCAAGTGTGGATTTTCATTACTCCAACTATGTAGGTTGTGAAGATTTAAATACCCATCTTTCTTGCACGTTGTTTCATCCGACCATAGAATTTTGTCTAGGAAGTGGGGATCTTCACTGTGCCTTTGCAGCATTACACGACAGAATGTGACCCGTAGCGGATAGTCCCGCGGTAATAACGTCTGCACACGCCTATAGTGATATGGGTGAAGCTTGTGACGTTTTAATATTTGATGTGCAGAACTTTTCGGGGTTCCTGTAGCTTCTTCTATGGCACGTACCGAGTCATTTTCTATCTCATTGAGAACTTCTTCATCACGATCCGATCTACGTCTTCCAGCGCTTCTCCTATTGGATGGCATACGACCCTCCGAAAACGCTTGATGCACATTAATAAACACTCGATAATCAGGATATTTTTGAGCATTTGGGTATCTTTCTCGATACAGTCTGCTAGCAGCGTTAGCATTACATCGGCATTCTCCATAGATTAAATGCATATTAGCGTATTCTTGTGGTGTGTACGGTTGCGGCATGTTAAACGCCAAACAGTCCAAAATGCGCCAGAACTCTAAATCACAAAACACAGAATCGTAGTCCAAGATAATGCCAGGTCAGTTCAGTTTGCAGATCACTTCCAGTCCAAATAATGCCAGGTCAGTTAAGTTTGCAGGTCGATTCCAGTCCAAAAAGCCAAACCAAAAGTCGATAGTATGTACGAGGGCCACGTAAGTTGAATTGGGAACGGTGCGCAGTAAACAAAGGAGCAGAGCGTACTGAACCGACATGCTGAGAATAATAACAGCTTCTCTACCTGCCCTGTTGTTGTCTCTTTTTAACGTAAATATATCTATCTATCTATCTCTCTCTAACATCTAAGGTATTAATGCCCCATTCGAATTCCGAGAAATTGTAACAGGAACCCATTTTGGGCATGTAGTAAAAGTGATTACTGACAATTACAATTTAAGGAATTTGGCCCCTGTTTATAAATAATAGGCCCATATTTTTTATAACTTGTTTTCCAAGAGTATTATACCATTTTGGAATGTTGGTTAGTTGCGTCAATTTTTAAAAAAACTTGCCATACTAGTGTTCATACTTTTTTTTTTCACCACTATAACTTAAATTTGGTTAAAAGTAAAAGTCTTCAAAAAATTTAGGGAATAAAATAAGTTTCATTAATTTTCGTGATAAAACAAGAGTTATTCTGGAGTTTTTAAGAATTGTAGTAGATAGCAGTACTATTCAGGTTGCCTATAAAAAAAAAGAAAAAAATATTTAAAAAATTGTGGTCATGGTAGTGAAAAATATCATAAACGGTCTCAATTTCTGAAGAATTTCATTTTTTTTATATAACTTAAAATATAATTGGGATATATTTTTTTTCTTTTTTTCCCTGATTAGTCCGGGGCAGGTCTATCCTCCGGTGTTGGCTTATCGTTGAATTTTGGGACACGTTGTATAGGTTCCACTGAAAATCAGCTTTCATGAAGTTTTTTATTATTAAACTTCGTGAATTTAACGCTGAGTGGAAACCTTTTGTAACTAAATTACTGTGTTTACTTATGTCTCTTATGTGTTTTTTACGTTTGTGTACCAAATAAATTTTTCTTTCTTTCTTTCTTTCTTTCCTTAACTGACTGACTCATCACGAGATCTCTTAAACTATACACCCAATTGACATGAAAGTTAGAATAGTTACACATTTCGCAATTTAGACGCTCACCAAGAACGGATTTTACGATAGTCCAATAAAAAAATCTTATATTTTAGATGTAGGTTCCGCAGTAAAATATTATCGTGCGCCCAGCGAAGCGAGCAGCTATCAGCTAGTCGATAATAAATGAAGGTGCCTTTATGCCACAACGTCCACTTATTATCATATCTAATTAAACCTCAGAATTATAAACTGTTATTTAGCGATCCATTATATGATTAACTTAAATGAAACATTTTGAAAACACCCGAAGGACGAAAGCTGATGATCTTCAAACGGCTGAACAGATTTTCTTGAAATATACCTGAAAACACTCTCGATTAAGACACCTTTCAAACAAAAACAAACAATCAAAATTGGTTCATTCGTTCAGGAGCTACGATGCCACATACAGACACACATACACACAGATACACAGACACAGAGACACACAGATACACAGACACAGAGACACACAGATACACAGACACAGAGACACACAGATACACAGACACACAGACACATACACACAGATACACAGACACAGAGACACAAGATACACAGACACAGATACACAGACACAGACACAGAGACACACGGATACACAGACACAGAGACACACAGATACACATAGATACACAGACACAGAGACACACAGATACACAGACACAGAGACACACAGATACACAGACACAGAGACACACAGATACACAGACACAGAGATACACTGATAGAATGTTACATACTAAAAACTTATAACACCCCTCTGGTTTCAGTCAGGGGTTAAAAACAATATTATTTTATAAAAATGAAGTAATAAACCAAATTTTCAGTCCATCTGATATTAAGTGGTTACTGCATTCCAAAACCGTCTTTCTTTTCATGGGGTCTTGTGGGGGCAAGGACGGGTTATGTCGGACTCGCACCGAATAAAACCGATTTTCCACCTTCGCCGCCTATTAGCAGCATCACGGGAACGCTTTCGCACTCATCCGCGGCCCCATCAGCGCCGGCGGCCACATGGTAGCTCCTCCTTGGGTGGGACTTATCCCCCCCCCCCCCCTTCCTACGCAGGTAAGGCGCACTGGGAACACAAAGCGCGCCTTCCTTCACGGCCTTTTACTGCACCTGAGAAACTGACTCCACTGAGTCCGATACGCGGAGGCTATGGGGCCAATAAAAACGAGCACTTGGAAACACTAGCTTTCCCGAACCTAGCGGCGTATCTGGTCCTATGGCTCTGCCACCAACCAAGATTCGGCTGCGGAGGGTAGCGAGAGCGGCGCCTCGCAATACCGACACCCTAACTAATACCCCCCGCAGCCCCACCACCACCGCATCAATGGTGTGGCCCCGTCAGAGTCGCGGAGGATTAGGTAGGTCGAGTGGTGCATCGCCATACCAACACATACAGAGCTTCCTCCGCGACTCCACCTCGGTTGCAGCAATAGAGGCAGAGGATATCCCTTTCACCGCAGTCCACCAACACGCATTCGAAGTGGGCTCGCCACGCCCATTCGGAGTTGCCTCCTCGGGCCGGTCCCACACCACTGGCCAGCCATGTAAGTTACACTTTGTTCACCGCGGGTGATCAAGCCACGGCTACTAAACCCCCGCCACGGCAGGGCGGGAACCTGTTCGGGGGGAATTCCAAAGGCGCCTGCAGCCAGCTTCAAACAAAGGCTGATACGTTTCATATATAAGTACTAAGATAAACTTCCTCATAGATTTAATTATACCAGCTATATATACCATTCACACCTGATCACAGCAGTTCAAGGACTGCTATTTGACGGCAGAAATATTCAAGAGGGTGGTATCTACACATACCTACTTCTAAGCCACTGCCACCTATTAATATACTTAAATTAGTTATAATTAAAAATTGGCTAATCTTAAATCGTAATTCACAATTTTAAAAGAATATAAATTGATGAAAGACTAATAAATTTTTATAGCATTTACGCTTTAGAAAGATAATAAAGCCATAATTAATAAAGGTTAAAGACCGCACCTTTAGTTTTAATATTATTTTTAATAACGCCACTAATTGAAGCATTTGCAGAGTGCTACATCATTTACCTTATATATAAAAAATAATATTTGTTTGTTCGTATTTCATGCGCTACCATACCGCTCATCAGATTTTGCTTGCGCTTGCACATATAGTGTGCACAAATCTACTTACACAATAACTGCTCAATCAATTAATGGTATTATACACCGCATGTTTTAAGTTACTGAAAAGTTACATAGTAATTTTAATTACATTAAATAAAAAAAAAACATAAGATGCACCAAAATAATATTACGAGTAAAACAATGTTTTAGGCACACCTAGTTACTTAAATAATGTATCGTTTACTGTGACCTTAAACTTGGCTAGAGACATAACATGTATATCGCACATCTACTGACCCACCGCACTTATTAAATGGCGAAGCTTGCGAAGTCACTTATTGATTTCACGATGTCTCTCCGTCTGTCCGTCTGTCCGTCTGTCCGTCTGTCCGTCTGTCCGTCCGTCTGTCCGTCTGTCCCACGATTATCTCGAGAACGGTTTCGTATTTTCAAATTCTGTTTTCAGCAATCGATTACTGATCACCCAGGCATCTGAACCTCCTATTTTGAAACTGATTGCTCAACGGCAACCGTTAGAAACCACTACAAAGCTGATTGCTTCGCCACTTTGCTATGCTGTTAGCTTGCTAGGTTTATTAGTTTTAAGTACCTACTAGTTAGCACGTGCTCAGCGGTTAATGAAAATATAATGAGAATAGTTGCATGTCTGGGCAATAAAATACTTCGAGAGTATCATATGAAGACCACCAACACGCCAAGATATAACAATAAAAAATTCGTAACGAAAATAAATAATATTAATATTGCCTCTGCGTTTGTATACTATGTATTGTATATATGTTTGTATACACGAAAGAGGCATCAACTTCATTTAATTTTGATCGAAAAATACTTACAAGTTACTTTGATCAATTAATTATTACTAAGTTTTACTTCTCTGCGCGTAAAAGAAAGCCCATATTTTTAATACAAGCTAGTTCTTAACTTTCCACCGCGTATATTTATTATTTACGCAAAGAATAAACATAAACATTTCGTATCCCTCCGTGACCATGAGTGTCGAAAAGCACTCAAAACATCGAGAATATATGTACATATATGTATATGAAAATAAGTAAGTTAAACGCAATAAAAAGTTGTCGGGATGAAATCGCTTTAAGCGATAAGACCGCCCATTTTATCCTTTTTCTTCTTTTTCGTTTTTGTTTTTTAACTGATTTTTCCTTCTTTTGTTTTTGTTGTTGGTGAATAATAAACAATTAACATCTGTAAAATCAGCAGCTGTAGATGTATCTGATGTAGCCAAATATGATAAAGCGTACCGGCTTAGCAAGACAATGCCTATTTACTCTTTTGCCTTGGAGATTCGCATATTGTAATTGATTTTTATAAACCAATAATATAAGAGGATTCGTGTATAAATATACAAATAAATGTATCTTTGTAATACAGTATATTACAGGCTTTCATTTTTTTTCCTAATGTCCTCAGAAATAAAATAAGAAAGCATAAAATAGTCCAATGAACTTATGTGGTAACATTATTAAGTGGCGAAGCTTGCGAAGACACTTATTGATTTCACGATGTCTGTCCGTCTGTCCGTCTATCCCACGATTATCTCGAGAACGGTTTCGAATTTTCAAATTCTGTTTTCAGCAATCAATTACTGATCACCCAGGCATCTGAACCTCCTATTTTGAAACTGATTGCTCAACGGCAACCGTTAGAAACCGCTACAAAGCTGATTGCTTCGCCACTTTGCTATGCTGTTAAAATAGGAGGTTCAGATGCCTGGGTGATCAGTAATCGATTGCTGAAAACAGAATTTGAAAATTCGAAACCATTCTCGAGATAATCGTGGGACAGACGGACAGACGGACAGACATCGTGAAATTAATAAGTGTCTTCGCAAGCTTCGCCACTTAATAAGTATATTAAATAACCATAACGAAACTAGCCTATGAACAGCTTCGGGTATTCTGAGAACAATTAATGTTTTTATATACAACGTGTCCCAAAATTCAACGATAAGCCAACACCGGAGGATAGACCTTCCCCGGACTAATCGGGGTTATATAAAAAAAATGAAATTCTTCAGAAATTGAGACCGTTTATGATATTTTTCACTACCATGACCACAATTTTTTAAATATTTTTTTCTTTTTTTTTTATAGGTATCCTGAATAGTACTGCTATCTACCACAATTCTTAAAAACTCAATAACTTGTTTTATCACGAAAATTAATGAAACTTATTTTATTCCCTAAATTTTTTGAAGACTTTTACTTTTAACCAAATTTAAGTTATAGTGGTGAAAAAAAAAAGTATGAACACTAGTATGGCAAGTTTTTTTAAAAATTGACGCAACTAACCAACATTCCAAAATGGTATAATACTCTTGGAAAACAAGTTATAAAAAATATGGGCCTATTATTTATAAACAGGGGCCAAATTCCTTAAATTGTAATTGTCAGTAATCACTTTTACTACATGCCCAAAATGGGTTCCTGTTACAATTTCTCGGAATTCGAATGGGGCATTAATACCTTAGATGTTAGAGAGAGATAGATAGATAGATATATTTACGTTAAAAAGAGACAACAACAGGGCAGGTAGAGAAGCTGTTATTATTCTCAGCATGTCGGTTCAGTACGCTCTGCTCCTTTGTTTACTGCGCACCGTTCCCAATTCAACTTACGTGGCCCTCGTACATACTATCGACTTTTGGTTTGGCTTTTTGGACTGGAATCGACCTGCAAACTTAACTGACCTGGCATTATTTGGACTGGAAGTGATCTGCAAACTGAACTGACCTGGCATTATCTTGGACTACGATTCTGTGTTTTGTGATTTAGAGTTCTGGCGCATTTTGGACTGTTTGGCGTTTAACATGCCGCAACCGTACACACCACAAGAATACGCTAATATGCATTTAATCTATGGAGAATGCCGATGTAATGCTAACGCTGCTAGCAGACTGTATCGAGAAAGATACCCAAATGCTCAAAAATATCCTGATTATCGAGTGTTTATTAATGTGCATCAAGCGTTTTCGGAGGGTCGTATGCCATCCAATAGGAGAAGCGCTGGAAGACGTAGATCGGATCGTGATGAAGAAGTTCTCAATGAGATAGAAAATGACTCGGTACGTGCCATAGAAGAAGCTACAGGAATCCCGAAAAGTTCTGCACATCGAATATTAAAGCGTCACAAGCTTCACCCATATCACTACAGGCGTGTGCAGACGTTATTACCGCGGGACTATCCGCTACGGGTCACATTTTGCCGTGTAATGCTACAAAGGCACAGTGGAGATCCCCACTTCCTAGACAAAATTCTATGGTCGGATGAAACAACGTGCAAGAAAGATGGGTATTTAAATCTTCACAACCTACATAGTAGGAGTAATGAAAATCCACACTTATAGAGACAAGACAAATCCCAATATCAATTCAAGGTTAACCTTTGGACCGGCATATTAAATGGAAAAGTAATTGGGCCCTTTGAGTTACATGGAAACTTAGATGGCAATAGTTATTTAAACTATTTACAAAATGACTTGCAAGAATTGTTAAACGACGTGCCCTTAAGTGATCTTCAAAACATGTGGTTCCAAAATGATGGTTGCCCAGCACATTATGCCCGTCCTGTGCGAGAATATTTAAATCAAGAGTATCCAGGGCGTTGGATCGGGCGACTTGGTCCTATCTTATGGCCACCCCGTTCACCCGATTTGAACCCCCTGGACTTCTTCTATTGGGGTTGTCTTAAAAACAGGATCCACTCAAAACCCATTGTGACATTGGACGAGCTTCGTCGAAATATCACTCAGGCTGCTGATTACATTAATAGCAGAAGATATGCAAGACAAATAAAACGATCATTTTTAAGGCGATGTCGTGCATGTATTAATGCTGGTGGCAAACAGTTCGAACATTTGCTATAATGTTAATAACTTAATAAATTACACGTGAAACTGTTTGTACCATTTGTTTTGAAATATTAAACATTTTTCAAGAACTAATACTTTTATTACACCCGACCGTCATTTGGCCCCTGTTAAGAAATAATAGGCCCATATTTTTTATAACTTGTTTTCCTAGAGTATTATACCATTTTGGAATGTTGATTAGTTGCGTCAATTTTTAAAAAAACTTGCCATACTAGTGTTCATACTTTTTTTTTACACCACGATAAGTTAAATTTGGTTAAAAGTAAAAGTCTTCAAAAAATTTAGGGAATAAAATAAGTTTCATTAATTTTCGTGATAAAACAAGTTATTGAGTTTTTAAGAATTGTGGTAGATAGCAGTACTATTCAGGATACCTATAAAAAAAAAAGAAAAAAATATTTAAAAAATTGTGGTCATGGTAGTGAAAAATATCATAAACGGTCTCAATTTCTGAAGAATTTCATTTTTTTTATATAACCCCGATTAGTTCGGGGAAGGTCTATCCTCCGGTGTTGGCTTATCGTTGAATTTTGGGACACGTTGTATATAAAAAACATTAATTGTTCTCAGAATACCCGAAGCTGTTCATAGGCTAGTTTCGTTATGGTTATTTAATATACTTATTAAGTGGCGAAGCAACACTAGGTTCATACTTTTTTTTTACACCACGATAAGTTAAATTTGGTTAACACGTTAGCTGCCAAAGAGAATTTGGAAAAATTTCGAAGAAACGTCACTCACTTTTTATTATATTACGTTGAGTTAAGGTATAATTATAAGCCTACGGTGTTATTACATAGTGTTAGCTTGTATATAAAGCTTATATACTACCGACGGACACATTAGTCCGACGTGGCCTGAACGGAATAATTATTTCAATTGCGCCACTCGGGTCACTCTGTCGGACTACAAAAAATTTCGAAATATTTTATTGTAAAAGGGATCTTCAAAAAATAAAACCAAGGATAATTCTGGACTTTATTGAAGCAAAATAGGCAGTGGATTTGTCGGACCAGATGTCTGCATACTGGACTCTGTTTAGGAAGACAGTAAAATGGTATCTTCTTCTCTTCTTTCGATTCTTTTTTCGATTTTTAATTATTTTTTCGATTTTTAATTATTTTTAGTGTCTATAGTCAATATCCATTTTAAAAAAACTATTGAAAATTGACCTCATATTCAAATAAACAAATGATTAGATAAGAGATGTTATTATTTTGCAAATATTTTTCTTTTTTCGTCTCTAGCATTCCAAATATTAAAAAAAAATAGGGTGATACATTATTTTTAATACTCTACAGTGCCGCGCGGGTCACTTAGTATGCGCAAATCTAATGAAAAAGTGACCGCCGGCCTGTAAACGTAAGTCAAAGTAAGGTGTGCTCTGTCGGTCACCATTGTCCGACACGGCCTGAATGAAACATTTACTGGCGGTCAACATTGTCCGAGATGGCGACCAACGTGTTAAAAGTAAAAGTCTTCAAAAAATTTAGGGAATAAAATAAGTTTCATTAATTTTCGTGATAAAACAAGAGTTATTCTGGAGTTTTTAAGAATTGTGGTAGATAGCAGTACTATTCAGGTTGCCTATAAAAAAAAAGAAAAAAATATTTAAAGAATTGTGGTCATGGTAGTGAAAAATATCATAAACGGTCTCAATTTATGAAGAATTTAAATTTTTTTTATATAACTTAAAATATAATTGGGATATATATTTTTTTCTTTTTTTCCCCGGTTAGTCTGGGGCAGGTCTATCCTCCGGTGTTGGCTTATCGTTGAATTTTGGGACACGTTGTATATATGCATGCTCTTACTTTTCTCAGCCTAATTTTTATTTGTTGAAAATTAAAAAGAACTAATCCACATTCTAAATATATACAAAATGATTGACAAGACGATTTGTTGCTTATATTTAAATCTAACTCTGGACATGTATCAAAGAGATTTTATTTACACATCTTAGTAGCCAATGAAATATAGGGAATGTCTGGCTCATTTCGTTGCTCTCAAACGCCCTAAAATGTTGCAATGCAAAGAAAAAAAACAGATCCCTCCGTCCCTTTAATGTCACGACAAATTGTTTAATTTGCGTTTGACATGTGGACTTTCTATTTCTTTCAAAGAATAATATTTAAACCACACGATTCTTTTTTTTATTTAGGAGAGCGGGGGAAAACGAGCACGCGGCTCACCTGATGGTAAGTGACCACCGCCGCCCATGAACAACCGCAACACCAGGGGAATTGCAGATACGTTGCTGGCCTTTTAAAAAGGAGTAGGCTCTTTTCTTGAAGGTCCCTATGTCGTATCGGTCCGGAAAAATCGCTGGTGGTAAACTATTCCACAAGGAAATTGTGCGAGGAAGAAAACATCTTATAAATCGCACAGTAGTGGACCGCCAATCATCCAGATGGTGTGGGTGGTATCGGGAGTTCTGCCGCGATGTGAGTTCATGAAATTTGGCGGCTGGGATTAATCCGAACAATTCCTCAGAGCACTCCCCGTGGTAAATGCGAACTCAAACAGTGGTAGAGCCAGACGGCAGCTTTTGCTGTCGCATAGATGGGCCGGCTCGAACCGGGGTGGTACCACGACCTCACAGAATACCAGCGTGAAGTAGAGGTTTACCTCTGCGTTTCGCTTGGTGAGTGCAGGTGGCCGGAGGCCCTTTTTACTGGAAATGAGGCATTCCATCTTAGTCCTCACGGGTTAAAACGGATCTGCATTTTGATCTGTAACAGAGGATAGATGTAGATGTCTATGGGCCGCTGGACTGTGTGCTCGTTTTTCACCCTTATCCCATAAAAAAAATGCAAATAGATGCAACATGTCTCCGCAGCGCCAATGAGTCGAACCGATCGGAAAGGACTCGGTCGTCGACGAATCAAGCCGCTCTGCGCTGGATGCGGTTAAGTGGAAGGAGCTGGCACTGGGGAGCCCCAGCTCAGAGATGGGAACAGTATTCCATGTGAGGCCGAACCTGCGCTTCGTAAAGTTGCAGGCGTTGTGCCGGCATGAAATACTGTCCCGTATTGCTGAACACGCCAATCTTTTTAGGGGCCAATTTGGCCTTCTCTTCCAAGTGACCACGAAACCGTACGTCACTCAATATGTCGACGCCGAGGATTCCGATACTGCAACAAGGAGAGTACTTTGACACTGAGGAGATATGTCAAAGGGGTTCTTTTTAGCGGTAAACGCGCAAACTTGTGTCTTCTGAGGATTAAACTGGACTAAATTTAGTCGCTCCCAGTCCGAGAATTTGTCCAGCAAATACTCGAATTCAGACACAAGTTTGTTCCGGTACTCAGCGACGTTTTCCGAGAAATATTGGCACGGCCGGTGTACAGAGCATCACCAGTGCTATCATCTGCATAGCATTGAATGCTACCGGTTTGCAACATATCATTGATATGCAGAAGAAACAGCGTTGGTGATAGCACGCAGCCTTGTGGAACACCAGCGTTAATAGGCTTGTAGTCGGAGCATGTACCGTCTACAACGACCTTGATGCTCCGATCTGCAAGAAAGCTGGTGATCCAATTGCACAATTTCTCAGGAAGCTCATATGAAGGGAGCTTCGAAAGAAGCGCTTTGTGCCAAACCCGATCGAATGCTTCTGCAATGTCTAAACTAACGGCCAATGCCTTCCCCTTGGACTCTACTGCCTCCGCCCATCTATGAGTCAAGTAGACCAGAAGATCACCAGCTAATCGACCCCGACAAAATCGGTATTGACGGTCACTAATCAGTTGGTGATCCTCAAGGTACCGCATGAGGTGGCAGTTTATAACGAATTCCATTATTTTGGAGAACAAGGGGGTGATGGCGATAGGCCTGTAGTTGGATGGGTCTGAGCGGTCGCCTTTTTTAGGGATTGGGTGGACAAAAGCTGTCTTTCATGATTTTGGGACTACTCCTAGGGAGTAGGAGTACCAGAAAAGACCCGTTAAAACCGGTGCCAACTCCGGAGCATACGTCTTCAGTACAATTGGGGGGATTCCGTCAGGCCTACTCGACTTGTGGATGTCCAGGGAGAGGAGTGCTCTGCGAACCGAGTGCTGTAAGAACCGCACATCCGGCATGGAGCACCCACACCGCGGGATGGTCGGCGGTGTGTCCCCCCGTCATCAAGAGTTGAGTTGGACGCAAAAAGGGAGCCTAATAGGTCGGCTTTCTCTTTTTCGGCATGGGCCAGTGAGTTGTCCTCCCTGTGCAGAGATGGTAGTGATGGCTTACAGAAATTCCCTTGGACAGCCTTGGCGAGAGACCAGAATGCACGGGTTCCCGAAGGAAGGCGAACTAGTTTCTCGCCAATTCTGGCTATGTGTTCTGACTTTGCCTTGGCAATAACTCTTTTGAAGGACCTGGAGGCGAAGTTATATTTCTTTTTAAGTATGCTGGTGTTTACATCCCGAGTTGCCGAAGCCGCAGCCCAGGCTTGATAATACTCCTGCATACTGCGTAATGCAGTCTTACCGGAGCAACCAAACCAAGGCTGAGATCTGCCTTCGATGGGTACCACAGATGATGAAATACATAGTTCCATTCCCTGTAGCACTACATCAGTGACAGAGTCAGCAACAGCGCTGGGATCATCCAGCGAGAAGCAAACTCGCCCCCATGGGTAGGAAGCAAAGAAAAACTGCATTCCGTCCCAATCCGCCGACCTGTAATGCCAAACACGGCGGCAACCTGCAGAACACAACCGCGAGGGGAGCGTGAGTGGCACCACACTCCGGATCAGACAATGATCCGAATAACTAAGAGGGGCATCGATGAAAACCTGATATCCGTCCGGATGCGAGGTCAGCAGAAGGTCCAACAGGGAAAGTGTATTATCCTCAACATCTGGAATCCGCGTAGGCGATGTAACCAGTTGTGTCAGACAATATGCCAAGGCAAAGTCGTAAACAGATCTCCCCGCATGATCAGTTAAACGTGAACCGAGCCATTCGGCGTGGTGGGCGTTAAAATCGCCAAGGATCACATCTCTGCGGATGAGACATGTTGTAGCAAGGAATCTGTAGCCATTTGGACGTGGTTGATGAGTCGGTCTGTTTCGGCATTGCCGCTATGGGACCTATAGAGGCACCCGTAGACGCGCGGATGGTCGTCGCTGTCTACGCGTAGCCAAAGTATGAACAGTTCCGAACCTTCAATTATATTCTATTATATTATTTAACTAAATATTGATAGAAATGTGTATCAAAACAAAAACCCAAAGAGAGGGTAGCAATAATTAGGGTACGCGTGTTTTCGTAACTACAAACAAAGAAGGTTACAGATATGTTGTCTCTGAACACTGAGATGGAATGCCTAAGAGCCTGTGATTATAATGGCTCTCTAAATTCAGACTGGAACAAAATAGTTCAAGTACTGTTATTAGGCGGTAGAAACGAACTACTAATCTTTAATATCATTAACAATCCTATTAATGGATCTCCGCAAACGCCTGATTCTATTAATTACATTTAATATCATATAATATACGATAATGTAATCTCTATATAATTAATAGAATCAGGCGTTACTTTTCGGAAGTCCATTACATTAAAGTTGGCCAAAAATTACTTCGCGTACATCCGCTCGATAAAATAAAATTGTGTCTTACCTAGTTTGAAGAGCACCACCCGCCCTCCCTCAATTGCGTGCACTAGCACCGTCTCCACTAATCCCAGCACCACTACTCCCAACACCCACTACACTAGGAAACACACACCACTGAATACAATACGACACGTGTTTCGCCTCTACACGAGGCATCTTCAGGTAATCTAGACTCTGCGGTGGCTGACCGCTAAGTGAGCGGCTAGTTGTTTTGGCTCGCCGCTCACTTAGCGTTCAGTGCGCGAAGTATTTTTTTGCCAACTTTAATAATCTCTATATATATAAAAATGTATTGCTGTCCGTTAATTTTTTTATAGAATAAAAGTGACAAACGAGCACACAGTCCACGCGGTGGAAAGTGGATGCTGTGACCTATAGACATATACATTTATCTTCAATTGGGAATTAAATTACAGATGCGTTCTCACGTCTGAGGAGTAAAATGGATCCTCAAACGCAGCAGCATCTGTATCTTACTCCGTTATAACTTAGTTGGGTGCCACTTACCTTCAATAAGCGAATTTATCACCAGCTAGTCATTCTATAATAATAATAATATATATAAACACTCACGCCTGTCACCCAGAGTGGCAGGCAGAAACTATTGACTTTCATTTGGCACGATCCTGACACACCTCTCTCGCTTCCTCCACATCCATATACCTACGCATACACGCTCGTCGGTTAAAAGTACTCTTGATTTGGCCCATTTTCAATATATCGCAAATTTGGTCGATAAACTTTCGCCTAGTCATTCTAATATAAAAAAATAGAACAAAATTATCGGTACAGCTAGCTTAGTTAGCTTGGATTAAACTAAAGTTATCTTCCATATATAGGGCAAAAGTTATACCATTATCTGTTATCAATTGTTCCATGTTGCTATAGATAAGTATAGGGATCCGTTTTCCATGATATGTACATAACTCCGAACATTCTCAAATACAAATCTATGATATAAAAGGTTTTCTTTCAACAACATTACACTGAGTGTATTTCTCTCCGAGTCGTTTTTATACTTCGACCCTTTTACCATCTAGCTAAAGATAAAATCGAGACTCATCTGTAAATAGTAGTTTTTCCCCAAGTATCATAATCCCGTTTTAAAGTGAGCGAACAAACGGTACGTAAGTGGTATGAGCTACTCGATAACTTCTGGTAAGAATAGGGAATTTTGCAGACTTGACTTATTCCAGCAGCCATAACTATAAAAATACCTTATTTCTTTTATTATGGTTTGTTGCCAATTTTTTTTTACTTTTATGGCTTGCTGGGGTTTATTTCTGTAGTGGTCATAGTTACTCAGCACATTGCCCACGATAAATATCACGTTACTATTTGTTATTACTCTTTTGCGACTTTGCCCTTTACGACGAGTATACTCTCCAGTCTTCACTTTATAGTTTAACATTGTTAAAAGTGTCAACTAAGAAACTCACATTTTTAAATCACCTAAAATGTATTGTTATAATTTTCAAATCAAGTTAGAACTCTAGACATTTTAGTACTAAAAAAATTTGAGAAGCAATGGTTTGGAAAATCCGAAAGTGTACGCCTCATGAGCGTTTCATTTAATTTTGATGAAAAAAATAAATTGTAGCCCTGATTTTTAAAATATATTATTTCCGTATATTAAATTTAGCGCTTTATTATTTTAACAGTAGTGTTACCTACAGGGGAAAAAATAATAATGTTTACCAAACTAAATCAATTACATTTTAAACAAAATATAATTTTATTTAAATTAAGTTTTAGCCGTGGTAGCTCAGATGGTTAGCGCTCGATGTAAATTTCACCGTACGCGAGCAACCCGGGTTCATTCCCGTCAGCACCAATTAAATTGTTAATAGCTATTTTAAGTGCTGATTTACCACGTGCTCGGCGGTGGAGAGAAACATCGTGAGGAAACCTGCACGTCTGATAAATAAGAAAAAAAAGTATTTCGAAGACATGTGAAGTTTGTCAACACGAATTGGGGCAGCGCGGCGGACATTTCCTTGACCTAAAACCCTCTTAGAAATGAGAGGCTGCTGCCCAGCAGTGGGGCATATATAGGCTGTAACTTTAACTTTAATGTTTTAAACACAATTTATTAACATTAATTAACTAAAAGTAAAATATTGAGTCGATGTTGATAGTATCTAAGTCCTCGAGACTCAATCGTCATCGCGCTCATCACCGTCGGAACCCGTGTTTACTTCACAAAATTGCACCACGTTAACGCATCAAAATCAGCTTCCAACAATTATTTAAACGATGGTACAGGAGCAGCAATTCGCCGCCAAGTCCGCAACATAATTTCAAAACCGTATTATTGCATATTCATTAAGCCTCAATCTAGCATCAGGTTTATGTCGTTAACAGCGTTTCAAATTAAATGTTTATAAGAGGGTAGTGCGAAATGAAAACGAAATGAGAATATCTTATTATTTAGAATTCTTCTACCCGTATGTATGTGATTGAACTCCACTTAAACGGCTGGACCGATTTTGTGAAATTTTGTGTGTATGATTAAGTTGATTCGAGAATGGCTTAGATTCACAATTGGACCGGTAGGTGGCGCTGTTGTCGAGATCCAGATCACTTGTGCGAAGCCGGGAAAAATCGCTAGTTTATATAAAATAGTTCAACAATTCTCATTTATTACTTATCTAGCCTTTGTGTATTTTATATGAATTTAAGTAATTTAAGTAATTTAAGTAATCATCCGAAGGGCTCTTGTCTCTATAAATGTTCCCTCGGTTTTAGAGCCTTGTGGAATATTTAGAGACGATGGCAGGAGACCCGACGGTATGACATTGGTCCCTTGGGAGAGAGGTAAAGCCCTAGTGTGGGATGCTACTTGCGTAGACATTGTGGCGGTCTCTCATCTCAGGGGTACCTCGTTTAGAGCCGGGGCGGCATCAGAGGCAGCTGAACTGAGTAAGTGGCGCAGGTACGAGTCTCTGAGAGATGACTACATATTTGTGCCATTTGCTGTAGAGACTATCGGTCCGTGGGGTCCACGTGCGGTGAATTTCCTAAAGGAACTCCATCCGCGGCTGGTCGTTGCTGCTGGTGATAAGAGGGCTGGTTCTTTCCTCGCTCAAAGGCTAAGTATAGCCATCCAGCGGGGAAACGCAGCCAGCGTTCTTGGCACGATACCGCGGGGAGTAGGACTATATGATATTTAAGTTTCTAGTTTTAGTTTTTTTTTTGTATTGTTTTTAGTATTGTAGATAATTAACATAAAATTTTATCGTAGTATTTTATTCTTGTTAGACATAAATAATAGAAATATTTATTAAATATAATATAATAAAAAATTGTAATAATAATTTAGTTTTAATGAAATATTTTTTTATGTAATTCATATAAAATTGACATCGTTACTTAGATTTAATATTTCAATTTCGATGTGTATTTATGAAGTGTGATATGGACTAGTTCCGAAATAAATGATTTTTAATTGTTTTTTTTATTTTAGTGTATATTTTTTATTTATACACTGAAGTAAACTATAATTTTAAAAAAATGGTTGGTATAGTATAATATTTTTTTTATTAAGAATAACTTCGACTGGTTGCCATAACAAAATATATTATGTCTTATACGAGTCCACCTTAGTTTTCAAATTTTATTTATTAATAGCAAAAGTATATGTTAAAGTGATTGCACACTTTTGAATATATTCGTTAATTTTATTTCACTAATAATGTTTCATTCAAAAAGATAAAAACACATCTTTTTACTATCTTCATAACTTTTCAAAAAAAATCATGTATATATTTTAATTACTTTTTTCTATGGTTAAAACTTAAAACTATTGAAATAGATATGTCAGTTTGGAAAAGAAATGTAAACCATTTTATGCTAAAGCTAATAAAATAACTATGCCTGTTTTCTTTTCTTTTCAGATTGAAAACGGGAGATGCCTTGTCTACTATTACGCTAAGGTGAAATTTTAATAATGGCCCTAAACAGTCCAGGCGGTTATCCTCCAATATCACCAAAACCCTTAACTCCTAAAAGCCCTCGACACTTCATTTTTCCACAAAAGAGTCCTTCAATTACTTCCAGCACTTCATCTTCCGGATACTTCACACCACAATCTGGTTGCAGCTATGATAAGCACAACGCTCCGCCAAAATCACCGATCGCTCATGGCCACAGAAGTCCTATAAGTCCAAGACATTTTAATTTTCCTCAAAAGTCGCCATCAGGTCGCTCGAGTCCATGTAACTTTGAAAGAATACCTCACGGTCTACATTACTCGACATCATTGAAGCATGGAAGACGCGAAAAATCCCGGTCACCTAAACCACCACCAGTACATATTCACACTAACCCAGGCTATGTATCTCCAAATAGAACGAGAAAATTGTATGGTTCCACTTCTACTGTCAGCTCACCTCGCCTCGTAACATCGCCAAGTATTGTATCTAGTCACACTGATGATTCAACAGACGCAATGCCCGGTACTCCATCAGCAATAATTCATGATGCAGATGATGAAGCTACAACTACATCTTCGAGGATTTGTCGAAAATCAACTTCAGATTTGACTGATCTAACCGATGATACACCTTGCACTCGATCTACAAGTATCAGTAGGCCATGTTCGCCGATGCGTAGAGGTTCCATGAAAGGTGGATTAGCATACCTAGCAAGCAGACGTGGATCGAGAGAGTCAACAATGTCGAATTGTGATTCAGTTGAGGACATCGGGCCGCTGAATTTTCAGAACACAATGCGTGGTCGGCAACGTCGGACTTCGAACTTCTTGGAATTACCAGGTAGATTAAAATAAAATTTTCTATTTTTAAAAATTATAAATACCTATAGTAATTGTATAAGATGTACTATTTGAGGGAAAATTGGATCTTAATGGATTGGATTCTAATTCCAATGTTTTTCGTCAGCACTTAGACACAAGAATATTTTATAGAAAGTTATATATTTACTTATAAAAAAAGAGTTCAGTTCAGTTATTATTGAATCTCTATCGGAAAATAAAAATTAGTCTAATCAGTTGATCGACAATTGAGATGCCGTATTACAACCATAAATTTAAAAAAACATTAAATATTTTTTGTATTTTAATACCATATCAAATATGAAAATAAATTGAACATAGTTTACTTCGTACTCTTACGTCTTCTTCTTTTTTTTCTTCACATCATCATCATCTTTATAGACCTTCACAAGTCCACTGTTGAACGTAGGCCTCCCCCGAGGAATGCCACAAAGCACGGTCTTGAGCCACCTGCATCCATCCTGCATATCTTACCAGGTCGTCACTCCATCTAGTGGGGGGACGCCCTACACTTCACCTGTCAGTACGAGGCTGCCACTCGAGAACCATTTTTCCCCATCGGTTGTCGGTTCTTCGAGCTATATATCCGGCCCATTGCCACTTCAGCTTACTAATCCGTTGGGCTATGTCGGTCACTGTGCTTCTACTGCTGATATCCTCATTTCTAAGTTTATCACGCAGAGAAACTCCGAGCATAGCCCTCTCCTTACCTTGAGCTTCCTCATCCGGCGAGCAGTGAAGGACCACACTTCTTCACAAGCCCATGTAAATTCACTGCTGGATATGGGCCTCTTCCGTTGTAGAAAAGATGCCTTAATCGTCACACTTAACAGGCTTTGTAGGATGCAGGATAGATTGTGGTTGTGACTGGCGACGTATAAAAATCCCTATCCTCTACTTATTATTTTTTTTTACTTTTGTCCTAGAAGTAAATATTATAATTTCTTTCTGTAAATCTAGCCTATGTTGTGTCACAGAACAATATTCTGTAGCTTTTTTTCTACCGAATTAGATGTAAATTTCAGAATAATAATACGAAAATTATATTTTAATGAGGTTTATTAAACCATTTTAGTATGTTTTTATTAATTAAGTCACTTTCTTGTATGTCTGTCGTTCCGGGTGGAATTTAGTAATTGATTTTAAAGAAACTTCACGATGAGCTGGAAACTTGAAACTTCGAATATAGTTCAAATTCGCATAACAATGTAAAAATGTAATAAAATGCGTGGTAAAAAAATCAAGGATTTAAAAAAATCACTTGTTTAGCTTAACTTTCATAATAAAACCCTTCTGAGCAGCCCGCAATATGTACAACACCTAACTTTTTAAATAATACAAATACAATTAAAATAAAAAAACTACATATCTTTAACAACGTTCTTTAGAAAAAAAATGACGAACATTATATATGAGAGATTATCAACACAGCGGAACTAGCACTTACACTTGTTTGAACGTGCTATTATCTAATTTTAACTATAAAAGTTGATTGTTTCCCTTTTTGATTCCTATATATACTTCAAATACAAAATAAGCAACCGATTCGAGTATGATTGAAATTATTTAATAAACATTTTTTTTATAGAATAAGCACATAGTCCACCAGATGATGAGTAGATGCCATCTCTGAGGTCTAAGATGTTATTTTTTTCACTGTTTTATAAGAAAAAGATGTTATGCCTCTTTTCCAGTAGAAAGTGACTCCTGTTCTCTACACTCGCCATAGGAAATACAGCAGGATTAAGCTGCTATTTCACGCTGAATATTTTATTATGGCGTGGTTCTTTCCCGGTTGTCACTCGTTATACAAGCATGATATAGCTGCAGAGTGGCTCTACCACGTATAAATAATATTTAATAATATCCAATTAACGAAATATTAAAATTAAACCATATAAATTTTCTAATAACTTAATCCTTTAATACAAATGCTTATTGTATAAACATAGCCACGCCAAAGCGGGCTGTTATTCCACATCCCAATGTAAATATACTTTGATCCTATTATCTCGTCCGTGGTGTTAGAAACAACATAATCCTAAAACAACAAGCTTAAACTTAAGTGCAACGGCGAAAATTTACCGATGATAACAACAAAACAGAAGTGCCCAGATAATGTCAACGTCAATTTTATGATATGCTAGAAACCAGAGTTTAATCATCACCTTCTTCGTCGTCTTCATCAGCCCGTAAATGTCCACAGCTGGACATGGCTTAATCATTGAGCATTTACTTCAACTTTTTTCCTATACCCAGTCTGGGTATTTTACTCCTACTGTTAACACGTACGCCATCAATTGGAAGCTATAAGATGTTCTTGGTATATCCTATAATTGCCTCTTACGAGACCCGAGGAATGAAATAGAGTGATAGATTCCCCTACGTCACCACCACACGGCAATCTCCACCTGCACCAATGAAATTTTATGTATTTAAAAATTTATGGCTGAATTACCACATGCATGCATGCATATACATGACAGAGCCACGCTGCAGCAATATTATGCTTGTAGCACGAAAGGGTCGGCTCGACCGGGGTAGGCCCACCTTCTCACGGAATATCAGCGTAAAACAGCAGCTTAATACTGTTCGTATGGTGAGTGTAAAGAACTGGAGACCCTTTTTACTAGAAATGAAGCATTCTATCTAGTGCTCAGGAGTAACAATGCATGTGCATTACGATTATTAATCGAAGACAAATGTAGATAGATCTATGGGTCACAGTAACGCATCCACTTACCATCAGGTGGGCTGTGTGCTCGTTTGTCACTCTTATTATTTAAAAATAAATGTTCGACAGTGAAGGAAAACATCGTGAGATAACTTGCATGTCTAAGAAATAAATAAAATGTTTAATATGAAGTCTGCCAACACACTTCAGTGTTTAAGTAAAATGTTTAAACACTGGATAAATGTTTCATTACTCACTTTTAGAAAATGGGAAAAGGCGCGTGAGACGTTTAACGTAATTAAACGTAACGTTAACTTCACTTTTAATGTAGTCATATAAATTTAGGTATTATTATTCCTTGTTTGTGATCATATGTATATTATAGGGCTATTTTTAATTATTGTGTGTATTTAAGTCATTAAATAGTTTTCCATTACTATCACCGACTTCTTTATTACAACGACTGTCAAGTCTAGAATTTTTTAAATGATAATACAATAAAAATACCATAAAAATGCAAAGAAAATCATAATGAAATCATTAATCTATAATTTTATATTAAAAAATGTGTTTACGTCACAGTGGTTGCACACGCACGACCGCGGGTGTGCTCCTTACCTGAGAAGCCGTACAACCCTCGGCTGTCGGATGACCTATACAGATTAAGAACATTCTCTATCACCACGAAGGGAGGAGTTGTTAATTGCGGCGACTCCATTTGCAATCGTCGAAGCCGTTCTAACACTTCAGTCAATTCCACCAATAGCAGGTAGGTAGCAGGTACCTCTAATTACCATTTCTATATTCTCTTATGCCCAAATACACAAACGCCAGTAAATTGTAAGACGCCGTTAAGTCTCATGCTGTTTCTATCACTTCTCAAAGTGACTGTAAATCAATTAGACTGCACGAAACCTCAAAATTGAGCAGCGTTTGGGTATTTGGCCAATAAACTATTATTAATGTATTATTTTATCAATAGTGACACGTGCAATGGTGGCGTAAGACAGCCTATTACCCCATGCCATTCCGTTCGTTTCGTAAGAGGCGATAAAAGGGAACGTAACATGAATTGGGCATGATCCCGATAACAACTAGAGACCCATTTTACTGGAAAAGAGGCATTCCATCTTAGTCCTCACGGCTGACAACGCGTCTGCATTTTAATTCGCAAACGAAGATAGATGTAGATGTCTATGGGCCACATCAACAACTTACCATCAGGTGGACTGTGTGCTAGTTTGTCACCCTTATTCTATAAATAAAAATAACTAAAACAAATGCAATCTGCAATTCCAGTTTTTTTATTGCCCGTCTGCCAAACGTGGCAACTATCACAAATTATATGATGTGCATTTGAAAATTGTCGGAGGAAACATTTTAAGTTTGAAATTTAGTAAAGACCACAAGGTTTTGCGACATTCACGAGTATATTTTATACCATATACACAAAAAAACCATAAAGGTTAATATTTTTTAAAACCAAATCTTTTGTTTGCAGGGCATCTGATAGATCACCATTTGATGGCTCATGCTGCTCTGGATACCGCCCTGTTGATTCAGCAAGTTTGACAACCCCAGATGAAGATGACTTAGATCCGGTAATATAATTAAATTATAAGCAAAATGTTTACAAAATCACTAGTAGTATAACAATAGACAAAAACAAAATTAAATATTAAATTTAATAATTTTAATAAATATGCAATTTAAAGTAATAATTAATTTATAAGCAAAATGTTTACAAAATCACTAGTAGTATAACAATAGACAAAAACAAAATTAAATATTAAATTTAATAATTTTAATAAATATGCAATTTAAATCAATAATTAAATTATAAGCAAAATGTTTACAAAATCACTAGTAGTATAACAATAGACAAAAACAAAATTAAATATTAAATTTAATAATTTTAATAAATATACAATTTAAAGTAATAATTAAATTATAAGCAAAATGTTTACAAAATCACTAGTAGTATAACAATAGACAAAAACAAAATTAAATATTAAATTTAATAATTTTAATAAATATGCAATTTAAAGTAATAATTAATTCATCCAAGCATTTATTTTTCAATTGTAAGACAAAAGTTATTCATTAAATTAATCATAACCTGACAGAATATAAAACTGTAACAATCAATTGTTACAGTTTTATATTTTGTTATTCAGTTATATAAACAACTGCAAGTAATAATTTTAACTATTAAGTTATTTACTAAGGATATAATCCTATTAATAACTTTTATGTGATGATTGAGATATCAGAGATAAAAATAATAAAGCGGAATAACAATTCTAATAGAGAAGGTAGGCAATAAATTTTAAGAATGGATTTCAAATAGTAACAAATTTTCATCATCTACATCAACACTACAGCCCATAACAAGACACTCCTGAACGTGGGCCTCTCCCAGGAATGTCACAAAGAATAATATTCTTTTTATTCATAGCTAAAGGGCTTTGACGCTGATGTGATTATGCCGCCCTGGTAGTTACAAAAAAAATCTTAAATTACTAACACAACTTATTAACTTACAAGTTACTTATTCTCTTATTAACTAACAAATACAGTTTTTTGGCATTATCTGATAACGGGTCCGACAAAATACTATTACTACTAACAATTAAGGACAAATGTAAATAATAAAATGCTCCTTCTCTTGAGTTCTGGGCTCATTCTATCAAAATGTGATAAACATCATTGATTGTTGATTACAAATGAACAATTTGGTGAGGTAATTTTTCGCATCAAGTATAAAAAGAAATTATAAATTTTATCACCCTATTATTATCTATTAAGCACGAAGTATACTTTACCACATAATAAATAACTTTACTCTCAGCTTTTTAACTTGTTTTGACTATAATAATTACGGGTTTGCGTTAAGTAAGTGCTATGGTATTTGTAAGATTGTGTATAATGAAGTTCCATCATATTTATATATCCATTAAATTTATTTTTTTATATCGGTTTGTTATAATAAGATTTAAAGGGATCTCGATATTATGGAAAGTTATATTGTAGGTAATTGAGAATTCTCTGGTGGAGAGAGCTTATGGTGCTACTAGTGTAATTTTCATGTTTCCAAATGCCTATCATCGTCTTGTTATGTTCATATTTCAGCTATACATTTTTTTTTAATTTTTCATCAGTTGTCTTCTACATATGTGTATTAAGACAATATTACAGTTTAATTTCTTCTTCAGCGTTTGCTGTCGCACGGAAGGGCCGGCTCGAACCGGGGTGGTACCACGACCTCACAGAATACCAGCGTGAAGTAGAGATTTACCTCTGCGTTTCGCTTGGTGAGTGCAGGTGGCCGGAGGCCCTTTTTACTGGAAAGGAGGCATTCCATCTTAGACCTCACGGGTGACAACGCATCTACATTTTGAATTGTAATAGAGGATAGATGTAGATGTCTATGGGCCGCAGCAACCACTTACCATCAGGTGGACTGTGTGCTCGTTTGTCACCCTTATCCTATAAAAAAAAATATTCATAAATTCAGGAAATAATTTCAAATGACAGCAGTGTGAATAGTTTAAATTATTCGCTCATCTTTCATCGGTATTGCGCTTTTCCGATGGCAGTGTTTTAGTGGATAACTTATATCCACATCGCCCAACATTCTACGAAAAATGAACATTGTAAATACAAAAAATATCAATGATTGGATCTTGATTGCTTTTCATTGTTTTTTTTCGTTAAAGATATTTATTTTATTCTCCCACAGTTATTGTGGATTGGAAAGATTCTGATAGTGTTAGTGTAATATTAAATCTCTTAGTATTTCTCATACAGTCTATTGTATAGTCTAGCTAGATCAGGACGACATAATTATCTACCTTTGTGACTATTCCATTGTAAGGTTTTCGTTTTAAGGTACTACAAATACAATGCATAAATTCCTATTGTATTATTGATTATAAAATTATTTATTTAAATGTATACAATGAATGATGAAAAGATGGTTTTTCTTTTGCTTTTCTAGAAAAGTAGCTAAACGAGCATGTGGTTCATCTGATGGCAAGTGTCGTTCGACACCTATGAGTGTAAATACATGCAAATTTTCATCGGCTTACACGAACGAACATTTATAAAAAATGATTCACTGAGAATCGTCTAATATCTTTAAAGACTGCTGTCTTTCTATAAGGAAGGATTTATTAATATTGTGATTTTTATAGTTTTTTTTTTTCTATAAAATCATTCTCTCTATATGTGACACGTGTATTACTTAAAATCACAATAAATATACAATCAGTTATAACTTTCATATAGAGTAGTGATGGCTCAGAGTAGGTCGATTATATTAAGTTTCATAGTCGACATACACGAATTTAATCACTTGTCCAGTGCCTATTAATAAAATGTTTTGTATCGTTGCTAATTACCTTTATGACATCTCTAAAAATGAAGAAACTGAAGAATCTAAACTGTGGTTTATAGAACTTGCTTTAGTTTTAGAATTTATTAAAAAGGACAGGTGACCGTATACTTATAAAGTTTTCGTTTCAGATACCAAAGTACCGAGTAGTGTTACTAGGTGACGCGGGCGTCGGGAAAACAGCTCTAGTTTCTCAATTCATGACATCTGAGTACATGAACACCTACGATGCGAGTTTGGGTAAGCGTGTCATTATTTATAAAGAAATATTTGTAGTTAGGATATCTTTAGTGGTTATGTATTGGTAGTGTACTGAGTAGAGTCACCAAATTCAGGTCTGGGACTGTTTAGAATTTAAACGAAAACGTGTAATATAGTTTTCCGCGGGTTTGCTAGGTGTACGAATGAATTTAAGGTAACATTATTCAAAAATTACTGTCAGTCATTCTGTACCACGAATGTCATGCACGAAATGTACTCGTTGAACTTTTAATGTACTACGTATTCAGTACAACAATGGATTCAGGGTGTTGTTGGTGCTGCCACATGCTTGCAGCGTATCAGGTATTTTTACCGAGACACGCGTGGACAGCTTTGAAGTAACGTTACGTAAAAGAATATGGTTCTAATTTCCATATCTGTAAGGCAAGTTTGCCCTATGTTGAGGCACTGAAACACAGTGCATATGGGTTCCAGGTCCAGTATGTATAGTAATATATAATAATCTCTGTTGGTTCACTAATCCCTGAATTATGAATAAATAAATAAAATAAATAAATGTGACAATCTATTTTGGTGATCAATGTTGACAACGCATCAGCAGTTTTATTCTTAACCCTTTCGCTGTCCCGTGCACTACATAAAAGGTCACTGCTATTGTCTTACTATTGTGTTTGAAAACCGGACAGTGCTAAGCCCCGCATGTGTTGCAATACCTTTATTATCAGAAGCAATTCCGAGCGCGCGATAAGCAACCTACCAATAATTCATCGTAATCAGATCAATGTTATAGGAATGCAAAGAAAACGAACAAACACATTTTCAGTTTAACGTGATCATATTGTATAAGAACGCATACGCGACCAATCAATAAAACATTTAATTTTATAATAATTGTGAAAATATTATTTTAAATTTGGAAAGGTTATATTGTTTAACTAGCTATTCCCCGCGACTTCATCCGCATTCAATTTAGGATTTTAGTCATTTTGCGCGGAAGCCTAATTCTTTTTCTAAAATAAAAGTAGCCTAAGTTACTCATTATAACATCAGCTATCTGCCAGTGATAATCGTCTTGTCAAAATCGGTCCAGCCATTTTGGGGATTAGCCGGAACAAACAGACAGACAGACAGACGAACAAAATTTTTAAAAATTGTGTTTTTGTTATAAGTACCGTATACACTTTCATATGTGTTTAATAAAAATCTGTTATTTTGATATTACAAACAGATAGTTCAATTTTATTTATTTCTATATTTATAGATCAGGAATGATAATACATTTTAAAATTGAATGATATATGACTTTCAAATAAAGTTGTAGGTACGATACGCGCGCCACCTTCTGTAAGTTAATTGTACTATGCCTATGACCTTTGCGCAAGTGCCTGCAATAAGCTGACAATGTTTTAGCGCAATCTGATGAACGGTATGGCAGCACATAAAATACGAACAAACAAACATATTTTTATACATATCAGACTAACTGGTATATTATGGCGCATTGCTGCCGCAGAAAAAATAATTGTGGAAATATCGTTTTAAATTTAGAAGAGTCATATTGATGTCAATTGAATGATCTAAATAGGACAAAAAGAACTGAAAAAATAGTTAATTTAATATTCTTCTTTCTATCTTTTAGGACAAAATTGTACATATTATAATCTGATTTTTGTTATGACATTTGTATATTTGTTCGTGGTGTACAATAAAAGTATATTCATTCATTCATTCATTCATGTATAAATACTTAACCTGTCCTATCGTTCCTATCTTCAGTGGCTATCTTAAGTCAGCGACGGAGTATGCACGCACTCACAACTCTGTACTCCATTCTGATATCTTCTACTCCAACCTCTTACTCAACTCTACACTTACAGTAGTTTTGCTCCAGATATGACAGAAATATGTGTTCTTCGAATAACCTTTTACTTAAGTGTTTCTCTCATAGATCTGCCTTTCTGAATTTATCCTTCCCTGTACAGTCTGTTTTTCTCGTAACGCCCTCTTTCTTGAAATTAGAACGGCTAATAATCGTTATACATTCTAGAAGAAAGTACGCAAACATAATTTGAATAAACTGAGAGAATCATTTCATTAGTAGCTCAATTGTATTTAAATAAATATGTAATTCATGTAATTTATTTATTCTTATATGTGCGTAATTTAATTAAAATAATATTATGTATCTAGTTATTAATTTTTGATATGCAAGTTTTATGTGTGTATATGTGTTATTTTGTTTTATTCTTTTTAATTTAATTTATGTTTCTATCTTTTAACATCTTACAACCCTGCTTTCACTTCTACTTTGTATTTCAAGTCTGCCTATACATTAATATTATGGTGTATGAAGTTTAATAAATAAAATAAATTTAATGTACTTAATAAACTAAAACTTAGAATATTTTATATCAAAGGTTTATAAAATAACAACAATAAGACACAAATAATAACATAAATATTATATCGCAGTGCTACCTGCAGTCTAAAGTGCCTGCTTGTGATTTAATGACCTCCTTTTGGTACAGAATCTCATATCCCGCAACGATATCAACCTAACAATTCTTTCTATTACGTAGTCTTTGTTAAGAATGTATGACTCGTGTTCTGTTTCGTATTTCTAAAGCAAACGCTTAAAAAGACGCTATTGCAATTTTATGAAACATAATTTACAAAAATAATATTATATCTTTCTTTATTTATCTGACAGTCGAAGTGGGAATGACAATGAAACTATATTATATGTTAGGTCACAGAAACAAGAAACAATCTTGGAAATACTTTCTGCTTAAATAGTTATAAGTGCCAATATTTATCGAAAACACGTTATCGAGTGTCGGAAACTTGGGTCCGGAGTCGAAACTTTTTAAAACAAAGTCTTAAATCGGACAGTTTAAATCTGGTGCCTTGGTAGAGACAGGTTTGCGCATATTTCGATAAAAAGAACCCCCTTGTCGTATATCCTCAACTTCAGGGCACTCTGTTTACTGCCTCAGCCAGAGTCAGACTAAAATTAAGTTTACTTGGAATGGAAGGCTAATTGGCCTCTAAGAAGCTTGTCGTTCTTAATAGAGTGAGGCAGTATTTTATGTCACTCACAAGGTGCAAGGTGGTCTCACATGGAATACTATTCTAATCTCTGGGCTGGAAACCCCAGTGCAAGTTCCTTCCACTTGACCGCATCCAGTACAGAGCGGCCGATATCATCGATGACTGACTTCTTTCTGATCGACTCGATTCACTGGCATTGTGAACAGATGTTTTATGCTTTTGTATTTTCTATCATATTCAACACGGGGAGTGCTATGAGCAATTGTTTAGATAAATTCCAGCTGCCAAATCCTACCATCGCACATTGCGTCAGAATTTGCGACACCATCCACACCATCTGGATGTTAGGCGATCCGCCTTTGTGCGATGTACCAGAAGTTTTCTTCCTTCGCATAATTTCTTTGTGTAATCTTTTACCACCGGTGATATGACCACCGGATTGATACGACTTAGTTACCTTCAAGAAACAACTTTACTCCTTTTTAAAGGGCAGGTCAATGCACCTGCCATTCCCTTGGTGTTGCAGATGTTCATGAGCGGCGGTAGTCACTTACGATCAGGTCAGCCGTATGCCAACGTTTGCCCCCTCCGCAAAAAAATATAAATTTTAAATAGATAAACTAAGAATGATACATTAAATGAAACTAATATTTACGTATTTTTGCAAACTTATTAAGTGCTTATTTTATTTCTACACAATATTATGAATACCTGGGAGGGAGATTGACCATGGGTCAAAGAACTTAAAACGTCGGTAATATTTAAAATATTAAAATCAAACGTGATGCAATCCTTTTAACATAATATCATACAACATACCTATAAATAAACGCAAAAGTTGTCTGGAAGAGATCTCTTTCAGAGTCGTAAGATCGCCTGTTGTTCATATACTTAAAATTGTACACTATTCGAATTCCGTATTTCGGTACACAATAAAAAAAATGTTTTGTGATTTTATTCCTTTAATATAGGAACGTGTCATGTGAAAAATATTAGGTTAATTCCATTCTTAATAAATATAATTTCAATGATACAATGTTGAATATTTAACTAAACGTCATAATCATCATCATTACACCCCATCACAAGACAACTGCTGAATATAGGTCTCACCCAAGGAATGCCACAACGCACGGTTCTGAGCCACCTCCATCCATCGACTTCCTGCATGTCTTACCAGGTCGTCACTCCATCTAGTGGGAGGACGCCCTACACTTCCTCCGCCGGTACGAGGCCGCCACTTGAGAACCTTTTTCCCCCATCGGTTCTCGGTTCTTTGAGCTATATAGCTGGCCCATTGCCACTTCAGCTTACTAATACTTTGGACTATGTCGGTCACTCTTGTTCTACTGCGGATATCCACATTTCTAAGTTTATCACGCAGAGCAAATCCCGCGCATAGCCCTCTCCATAGCTTGCTGAGCGATCTTGAGCTTCCTCATATGGCCAGCACCGAAAGACCACGTCTCAGTTCCATAGGTCATTATTGGTAGCACGCACTGGTTGTACAGTCTAGTTTTCAAGTTTTGAGGTATACCTGACGAGAAGACGTGCCGTAATTTCCCGAACGCTAACCAGCCGAGTTGAATACGTCGATTTCGATCCGTCGATTCAATACAAGCAGTATGAAAGTTGCGTAAGTCCCGCCGCATGCTTTTGGAGATCTGTTTGTTCAGTTGCCTGCATGCTATCAAATCTACTGCAGCTTCATTTCCCGTCTAACAGCCATAAGATTAAAAGTGTGATTGGAGAGTTTTTGTGTTCTTCTGCGGCGGGTCTTGCAAAACTTAGCTTCGACCGCATGGACAGTTTCCACGAGCTTGTCATTCATATCGTCCACTGAATTGTAATCTTCTAGGCACTGAAAACGGTTTTGTACTAGAGCTGAAGAGTTTCGGGACTTTGGATTAGAGCACGAGGGGAACGAAGCGTTGACTTTATTAGACGACACCTCTCCAACTTAACGTTTAGGTTCAGTGTGCCTCTAACCATTCTGTGATCGCTACAAGTTTTCATCCTCGCAATCACTGAGACATCCCTGAACAATTGTCGTCTGGTCGTCATAATGAAGTCAATCTCTTTTTTGTCGAACCGTCAGGGCTCGACCAGGTTCACTTACTGTGGGGCCACTTCTGGAATAAAGAGTCCATCATAAAGAGTCCCTCTTTCTCCATGAGGTCGGCGAGCTGCTGGCCCCTTGGGTTCCGTCGCGCTATTCCAAATTTGCCTATTTTCATCTCACCGTTCTTTCTTGTGCCTAGTTTTGCGTTGAAGTCACCCATTAACACCGTATAGTTGGTTTTGGAGGAATGCATGGCTCTAGAGATATCCTCATACATTACGTACTTACACCTCCTCATCCTGGTGTGCCGAGGTTGATGCGTAAACCTGTATGACCTTTAGCGAATACCGTTTGGTGATTATGAGTATAAGGTACGCAACCCTCGTCGACACACTCCCATCCTTACAAAGTTGTTAACGAGAGACTTGTGGACGATTAATTCGACACCTCCTTGGGACAGATGTTCGCTCTCCAGGTGATAGAACGAGTTGCCGGATTCGAGGATTACCGTGTCTTCCCCCTATCTTCGGACCTCGGATAATCCTATAATATGCCAGCATAACTTGTCTATCTCTTCTTCCAGCTCCAGTATCTTCTCGTCAGTCCTCAGGGTGCGTGCGTTATAACTTTCCAGGTCAAGTCATCGTAGGTGGCAACCGAACCTCCACCGGATATTCTTATCACCCCCTGCCCCACCGTTACCACAGTCGCCACCTTTTCTAGGAATAGCGAGACCGCCGGGGACCAGGGGCCGTCTCTTCGTAACTTTATTCTTTGGGGGTATATTGCCATAGTTGCTACGCTTGGCGAGCAGGTTGGAACCGCAGATTTTTTTGTTGTTTTACTGTTATCAGAAAGATGCTGATACCCATCTTCTGCCTCAGTTACCTTCTGTCGCCTCTTACGTCACCCACGTGAAGTAATGGGGTAGTTATTATTCATACCCGCCACTACACGGGGCAAATAAATCTAAGAACCTCAAAATATATTTCCATTATGTTTAAATTAAGACGATACTTATACACGTGCCATCGTAACTGTTTCCTAAATAACATATAAAAATAAATCACGACGTTTTTATGGGCGAGCGGTGAATGGAAACAGAAGCGGCAAGACCTTTCTCGCACTGACACAAGTATTTACGAGGTCCCTTTACCCCTGAGACATAAAACGACAAATTGCTACTGGAACGAGACAATGCGTTTCGTAACGAGCGTCAAATTTACTCTTACATGCCCGTGTGTAATTATTCTCGTGTAATCTCGGCAAGGATAGTAATTACGCCTATTATTTTGAAATCTGATTCTTTGTTCACTTCTTTATTTGCTGTATGATCTTTTTAAAGTTTTCAGTGTGATAAATGAGGGTGGGGATTATTTGCTCAATCACTTTGCACAATGTCTTATGATTTGGACTTTTAAAGTAGATTTATTAATATTTTGCTAACTTTAGACTGGCGTGTTGTGACGAAAATCAAATCCTTCACTTTTATCCCATGGGTGTCGTAAGAGGCGACAGCAAAAAACACCAGAGAATCTCTTATCTTCCAATATAATTAATACAATGTTTGATATAGATAAACATTATTGTTGACTATTTCTTATTACAAAATAATGTATTATAATGAAAAACAGTTTGTTGGTACTTTATAATACTTTGTATATTTATTTTAATATTACAGACATATATTTCAATAATATTTTAAAATTAAATGTAGAAAGAGGCGTTGAGCCTCCAATTGTATTGTCAAAAGTCAAAAAACAAAAACGAGAAAAAGAGACTACTATTTTACGTTCTTAATTTAAATTTAATATTAAACATTAATATATACATATTTGATATGATATTTAATATTTAAATATAATATAATAACTGGCAGAGCAGTGATAGCTCAGGGGCTAAGCGCTTTTCACAGTACGCGAGCAACCCGGGTTCGATCCCCACCGGCACCAATTGTTAATTGCATTTTTAAGTTCTGGATTCCCACGTGCACTGCGGTGAAGGAAAACATCGTGAGGAAAACTGCATATCTGAGAAATAAGAAAAAAATATTTTGAAGACATGTGATACTCGCCAACACTGGGGCAGCGCGGCGGACATTTTATCATCATCATCATCATTACAGCCCTTCACAAGTCCACTGTTGAACATAGGCCTCCCCCAAGGAATGCCACAAAGCACGGTCCTGAGCCACCTGCATCCATCGACTTCCCGCACGTCTCACCAAGTCGTCACTCCATCTAGTGGGGGTCGCCCTACACTTTGCATACCGGTACGAGGCTGCCACTCGAGAACCTTTCTTCCCCATCGGTTGTCGATTCTATGAGCTATATGGCCGGCCCACTGCCAATTCAGCTTACTAATCCGTTTCGATTAGTTTAATTACTACAGTAGTAAAAGGCCATCTACAATTGTCCTAGTGTTGCAGTTTTTCGTGGACAGTGGTCGACACTTACAATCATGTGAGCGTATGCTCGTTTGCCGAATCTTCTATAAAAAAAGTCTAGCAGTGTCAGTAGACGTACCTTTAACACTACTCCCTGTTAAGGTTCTGTATATTTTACGCCTTACGAAAACATATGGTTATGCTGCCATCGGAAGCCATAAGCTCTTTATGGCATTTCTCGTAATTAAAAAAAATTAACAAAAAATGCAAATGGGTTGATGAGTGCAGTATCCTTTTGCGTTCTGAATTATCACCAGGGTTGAAATCAACTCATAGAACATCATCATCATAATACTATGGACTATCTTCTTCAATCAGTCATTAAAATCATACCAATTATCCCTTCCCGAAGGCCCTTCTTACCGGTTAACCAGGCAATTACTTCTCAATAGATAATTGATCCACTAGCATGAATCACTACACCAACATTTTTTTTTGCTTTTTCTTCTGGACTGGCTTAAAAGACCAAGCAAAAGTCGGGCTCGCGGAGCTTACTAGCATATTTGTAACGCCTAGCGTAAAATTATCCCAAACTAGTCTCAAAAAAATTCCACGATTAGAAGCCACATACCGGTAAAAGAATTGCAGGATATCCCCCTGCTAGATGGAGTGACGACCTGGTAGGCGATACAGGAAGTCGATGGATACAAGTGGATCAACCGTGATTTTATGACACTCCTTGGGAGAGTCCTTTTTAATGTTGTTAATTATAATGTTTATCTCTTATATAAATTAAATTGTACTATAAAATGCAATTTTAAAATAAACATATTTGAACAATATATTTCTAAAGAGTATACAACCTATACGTTACGTGAGCGTCCTCAACGACCCCCACGGTCCTTGCCGGGACCTACGAAATTGTTAATTACAATTTAACTGCTGATTTACGAAGTGCTCGGTGGCAAAGGAAAACGTGAGTCCGCCAACATGCATTGGGGTAGTGCGGCGGACATTTCCTTGCCCTAATACCCTCTTAGAAATCATAAGAGACCTGTGTCCCAACAGTGGGTCGTATATAAACAGTAACTTTAACTTCTATTATGCACCTTTATCTATAAAATATTTCGGCATTATTTTCGATCATCAACTTCCAACACTCCACACACTTTTTTACGTGGTAGAGCCATGCTGCAGCTATATTAGTAGTATAGTTGTAGCACGAATGGGTCGGCTCGACCAGTGAAGGATTACGCTCTCACAAAATACCAGCGTAAAATAGCAGCTTAACGCTGCTGTGCTTCGTATGGTGAGTGAAGAAAACCGGAGACCCTTTTTACTGGAAAAGAGGCATTCTATCTTAGTCCTCACGGCTGACAACGCATCTGCATTTTAATTCGCAAACTAAGATAGATGTAGGATGTCTATGGGCCACAACAACCACTTACCATCAAGAGGACTGTGTGCTCGTTTGTCACCCTAATTCTATAAAAAAAATTCCGCACCTCCACCAGACATAGTCGTCCCTCGCCGTTATCTTTCGTTTAGGCTGGGAAACTTTTGAAATGTTTATTCAAGCCACTATCTAGTTTATTTCACAAAGATTTTACTGTCATTAATCTTATAACATATTTTCAAATTTATACGCTGACACCTATATTCACAAATACCTTATTTTTAAATTCCGCTTACATTTTCGTTACAATTATTTGTTTTTATTGTTTTTATTTATATCAATAAAATATATCTTTCATGAGCTTTAATTAAAAATAGGAAAATAGTTCAGAACAAAGGGACAATGAGCACGGGGAGTAATCACGATAAAACAAAACTTTCAATGTTCATTCGCTATAAATTCTAAATCCACAATATATTATCGTATTAAATTATCACGGTCGCTCTTTAAATCGAATCCAAACCGCTTTCGCCTTTGTCATAAATCGAATTACAATACCTGAAGGGATTCTATAATTGGTTTCCTTGTCTCAAAATTATACAGCTTCATTAACTTAACCAAATACTACAATTTAATACACATTTACTTGTAGACGTGTTTTTATTAAAAAGGCTAATTATATGAATATATTAATAATAATAATAGATTAGTTAATAATGCGATGTTAAGAATGTTTGGATTCACTCCTGTAACTTCATGGTTTTCTGGTTGCTTGATACTCTTCTGCATGTTATTCTCTCCACGCTTACTTTAGTAACAAGCTAATACATAATAGATATTGTACGTATACATTTGGCTGCCTAACGCTAACTCTTTTGTAAATAACTTTACTTCTTTTTACTTGCTCTCTTTTGGCGAAGCAAAACGAGGTAAGTTCAGTACACTTCCATAACCGTTTTCAATGTATATTTGTTTTTAATTTTGTTTTCAAACATTTTCTATCACTTTGTTTACAAGATTCCATTTTCATTCATCCATTACAGCCTATAAAAGTCCACTGCTGAACATAGGCCTCCCACAGTGTCATAGGGGGGATATTCCCATAGTTTCCACGCTTGGCAAGCGAAATCCAACCGCAATTTTTTATAATTTTGCGAAGACGCTGCTGCCCATCTCCTTGTTTGTTTGTCTTTATTGCCTCTTATGATACCCACGGGATGATACGGCAGTTGATATTCTTACAAAGCCACTTTACGGGTTTACTATATTATTAAAGTCTATTTAAGTTTTTTTGTTTCATTTTCATTAATCGATATTCTAATTATTAATAAAGTTCTTGTTTAGTTAATTTTAACGTTGACTTATATTGCTTGTTTAGATGTGTTTGTCTATATAATCTTGTCCTATAAGATTCCATAACTAGACATGCTAATTAAAAACTAATTAAATAATTCAAACGACAAAAATCTTTATAAATCGGTAGGTATAAAGGCTTGCTCTTATTTGTTTCTAACGCTCTTATTTCCTTTTTTCGTTTGCGAATTTTACTGGAATTGTTTTTATTTATTTAATTGTGACTTGAGTTGGGATCGAGTCCTTTTTGCGTAACTACTTTTTACTGCAGTGTACATACTATGCACGTTTAGTAGTTTTCACGCAAAATGATGATTAGTGGTTAAACCTACGTCATCCCTGCTTATAGTTTTATGTTGATATGATATGGCCAGATTTGTTTTCTTTGATTTTCTGGAAGTTTTATAAAGGAAACGGTGACATAAAAGTAGTCTTTGCAGGATACACATAGTACGTCTTATTTATTGCCCACGGGTACTTGACTACACTTGAAAATAATCGCTCAATGTCGTTTTAATAGAGTTAAAGTTGGGTTGGGTATATTTTTTTCTAATAATTAAAAATTAAAAATTTTGTACAACCGACTTCAATATAAATTATTAAGAATAACTCAAAAACGATTGCTCAGATCTTGATCAAATTTCAGCTTTCAAATAAAAAAAGAATCATCGAAATCGGTTCACCCAGTAAAAAGTTATGAGGTAACACACATAAAAAACATACAGTCGAATTGAATACCGTCTCCTTTTTGAAGTCGGTAGAAAACTAAAGTGACAAATAAACTTACAGTTTACCTGATGGTAAGTGGCTAACGCAGCAGATACCTGCAGCCAAATTTAGACAAAGGAGACTACAAATGCGTTGTCACCTCTGAGGACAAAGGTGCATTAATGCACAGCATGTTATAATACGGTTATAAAACTGCCTCATTGGTCTAGTGTTTGTAGTAGTGAGACTGCTGATCATGAGGTCCCGGGTTCGAATCCCGGGTCGGGCCAAAAAATCAGTTATTGAGTTTTTCCATCAAGAAATTCTCAGTATCTGCCCGGAGTCAGGAAGTTGGCGATGTTTCACCCCCGTGCCTCGGAAAGCACGTAAAGCCGTTGGTTCTGCGCCTGATCTCTCTCCGGTCGTGTCGGTTTACCGTCCCATCGGGCTATGAGAGTGAGGGAATAGAGAGTGCACCGAGTTTTGGCGGGAAATTGACCGCCGGTGGTTTGCTGCTGCTGTATTATTGTTTCAATAATAGTTTGAAGTAGACTTTGATATGTAAAAGTGGTGCGATTTTGTGTATTAAGTGTCTGCGCATGTGAACTATTAGTGGAAACGGTGAAGCAAGTGCTCTGATGGTGATGTGATTCTCAAAATAAGGCGTCTGTCTGCTTAGGCGCCTTGAGATACCATCGCCAACCGTCAGCTGTCTGCTGGCTTAAGTTGCCGTCAAAATCTTCTAAGGGCTTCACAATGTGACGCATCAACATATTGTGAAGCAGTATACTATGAAGGATAATTATTATAATATATAGTAACTTCAGGCTCAGAAGGGCTAGATCCCAGCACCGTAAAGCCAGTTATTAAGAAGAAGATTACTTATTTGACTTACTTCCTACTCCCTTCAGACCGGCAAACAGTCGTAATAGTGTACATACTGGTGTTTGACGGCAGAAATATTTAAGATAGCGATAGGTACCGAGCAAGCAAAGTCTTAGGCCGAAAAAGAGTCCAAACATTCCGCGATATTTTACATTCGCTGTCAAAATCCATACATTTTAGTTCACATGTTTGTATTGTGTGCATGAGGATGTTACTATTTCACTTCATTAGATACATCGGATAAAATCTTTTATCGAAATATTTGTTACACATTTTACATTTGGAAATAAATTATATTAAGAGAGGTATTAATTATATTACTTGTAAATTAATTCAAAATGGCCTTTAAATAAAATTCAAGATACTCACTGCAAATAATGTATATATTTAATTAAAAAAGTAGTGTCGGAAACACGCCGAGACAAGCCAGCTTCAAATTTAGTTATAATGTCACGGTTTAATTTCGTGGACATACTTCTGAACAACGGTTGCATGGCACTCAAACGCGAAACTATTCTCCTCACGCGAAGATTTTCATAATAAATCCCGTGATCGCTTCCTGATCCAATCTGCAATATGTATTGAATATTTTCATTCGTAATTGCTTTTCAATTCCCTTTTTTCACTGCTAGCAAGCTTCCTGCAGTTAATTAAAAAAAATCGTTATACTATTTTTAAACCATTTAAAGTCTGTCAAACGATTCGTCTGGTTTAACGTGACATTTAAACATTCGCCGCGCGAGAATGTTCTCGAAAATTGATTTTTCAATAAAACACATTCTGTGTATATTTATAACATAATTATGGTATTCGTTCATAATATCTCAATGATGAAACACTATTTTAATTTAACCCGTAAAATATGAAGAGGGAAAGTTTAATTTGGAACACTTGGAAATAATCGTATTTATAATTGTCCAAGACCTCGTACAAAAACTTTCTGCGTGGCTTGTCTTATCTATATTATTTTATTTGATACTTTGTCATCGATTTTTTCATTATCATTCTATTCGACTGTTCAGTATAAGCATTTAAGAAAAAACTTATAAAATAGTGTATATATATACTATTTTATAATATATATATATATATATTATAAAATTATGTTGTTCGATGTCTTTTTATTTTGTAAAAATGTAGACGTGCTATAGTGTAACTCGTGCAGAAAAACTCGTGCTTACTTTATACGCTATGAAATTGATAAGCCAGTGAAAACATTTCCACTCTGAAATTACACCAAATCTTTGAAATAGCAAAGTTGTTTCTTTATACAGCATATTTAAGATTTTTTTTGCTATTTCAAATAAACAAAATTAATTCAAAAAGTGTTTACACTACACAACCGAGTTGCTTTTTTACACTATTATGAATTGTTTCAGATGATGAGTTTGGTGAAAAATCTGTATCCGTATTGCTTGATGGCGAGGAATCCGAACTTATATTTATTGATCACCCCAGCACCGAAATGTCGGTAAGTAACATGCAACGTATAATATATGCAAACATACTAAAACAATACATTCATTCTATATAATAAAAATATAAATCATTTTTATACGATCTAAAATCAATAAATGAAATAATAACATCCTTCTTTTATTTTTTTTTAAACACTACCCTCACATTTGGATTTTCTCCAGTATCGTGGAGGCAGCTCATGAACATATATTTCACAAAAACAAACATCCAGACCCGGAACAATTACTTGTAGGCCATACAACAAATACGTGTTTCGTGCGGTATTCGAACCCGCAGCCCTCAGCGTCGCAGATTATTGCTAAGCCACTGCGCGACAGAGCCATAAAATGTATATAAGTGCACGCAACATAATATTATAATCATAAAATTATATTAGTTAACTATTCATTATGTTTATATATCTGCGCGATAGATTTCTCAATGAGGATATCCGCAGTAGAACCAGAGTAACTGACATAGCACAACGGATCAGTAAGCTGAAATGGCAATGGACCGGCCATATAGCTCGACAAACCGACAACCTCCTGGTATGGTAAGCGAAGTCTAGGGCGGCCCTACACTAGATAGAGTGTCAACGTTTTTATGACATTCCTTGAGGGAAACCTATATTCAGCAGTGAACTTGTGATGGGCCGTAATAATGATGATAATGATGATTCAGTATATGAACGACATTTTTTTTATAGGGGAGGGGGCAAACGAACATACGGCTCACCTGATGGTAAGTGACTACCGCCGCCCATGAACAACCGCAACACCAGGGGAAAAAGACACATACATGTACATGGACCATATACCGATTGGTTCAGATACTGACATTTGAATCTATTAGTGAAAGTGCAAAGGATGCGGCTAGGGTTGGCCCCAGACCCTGCGTACCAGGGATTTACACCGCTTTGGTATTGTCCATTGACTTAGATATTACTAGCGTAGTCTAGTCATAAAGAAGCAGTCGATCCAAAAATACTAGATTCTGAGAACGGGGTAGCCATGCTGATGGCAGCACCCTAAATGCATCATTAGAAATACGAGTACAGCCCTGTACCGTCACGCATAATCGACCCTCACGATGTTACTTTGACATTATACTGGTAGAACCAGTGAACCTAAAATCATTAAGTCCGCCCTTTGTAATCCTTTTATTAAGGTATACAATAAAGTATAAATAAATAGGCGATATATCCACCCACACATTGTCTCTTTAACATTACTGGAAGAACGGGCGAACATATAAACTATAGGTGATCATATATAAAAATAAAGATAAATTTACGTATTCCCTTTCGAGTTTGTGTGCAACTTTGAGTTCTTTGCTCATGCATTATTAAGACATATGAAATCACGTCGAATTATTTGGTCAGCTACTCTGGTTGAGAGAGTGTGGGGGCACACTCATACTCCTCATAAAGTAATTTTTTTCAAGTTATTTGAACTTGTTTGGATTATATTCATGCATTACTTTAAAAGTTTAATTCATGTGTTAATGCATATTAAAAGTCTAATGCTAGCTATACCAGCCAATAATGGGAATAGCATTGTTGGGATAATAAGAGTTAGTCGCCTTGCTTGGCAAGGAGGTTGCCAACCAAAGTTTAGTTTCCATTTGTCGCCTTTTACGACACTTTACGACTGGGGTAGTGGATTCTCTTACATCGCCAGTATACAGCAAGTAGAATTAATTAATCTTAATGGTTATCACATTTTCTGGAATTAAATACGCTATGGTGATATTATACGTAAGAAAATATTATCGACCCATCACGTCTTGTAAATATACTAAAAGTCTACCAGTTAGGACCTGTTAGTTGAATTTTAAAATCACTACTGCTAATTGGGGTGGCGAGCTAGCTCGGACAATGGGTAACTGATGTAAAAGAAAGGATCTCGACGTTATATGACTAAATATAGAGATGTAGAAGAGCCTTATGTTCAACAGTGGCTTTCTAATGGCTATTTATATCAGTATCACAAAAACTATGATGACAAGCGAAGAAAAAACAAATTTTATTCTGAGAAATATAACACTTTTTTACAAAAACCTAAACTCTATTTTTGTTACAGATAGAGAACTGCCTTTCGACATACGAACCCCATGCGTGCGTTGTAGTTTATTCCGTGGTCGCTAGAAGCTCGTTCACTCGGGCCGCAGAGTTGCTTCAATATTTGGCTAGGGAACAGTTTACAGTAGAAAGAACTGTGGTGTTAGTCGGCAACAAAGCTGATTTGGCTAGAGCGAGACAGGTTTCTACAAACGGTATGTATCCATAATATAATGGTTTTTTTTTAATTTAAAAATGAAGTAACAAACGAACTTACAGTTCACCTGGTAAGTGGCTGAAATCTATACTTGCAGCCAACTTCAAACAAAGAAGGCCAAAGATGAGTTCCCACCTCTAGAGGTTAAGATAGAATGCCTCACAGGGAGTTTTGGCGGGAACTTGTTCGGCGGCGGTTTGCTGCTCCTGTATTATTATTTAAATAATGGTTTGAAGTGGACTTTGATATGTAAAAATGGTGCGATTTTGTGTATTAAGTGTCTGCGCATGTGAACTATTAGTGGAAACTGTGAAACAAGTGCTCTGATGGTGATGTGATTCTCAAAATAAGGTGTCTGTCTGCTTAAGTGCCTTGAGATACTATCGCCAACCGTCAGCTGTCTGCTGGCTCAAGTTGCCGTCAAAATCTCCCAAGGGCTGCACAATGTGACGCATCAACATATTGTGAAGCAGTATACTATGAAGGATAATTATTATAATATATTGTAACTTCAGGTTCAGAAGGGCTAGATCCCAGAGCCGTAAAGCCAGTTATTAAGAAGAAGAAAGCCTCACAGCCTGTGATTAATCTCTCTCTCTATACTCTTCAAACCAGTGCTGGAACGGCCATTTTAATTAAATAACTTGTATATATGTATATATAGAATAGCTTCGAACTACAACTTGGAGCGTTCATCGCTCCCCGTGCCCTTTATACCACGGCCAAAGTGTGAACATAATCTTACTTTTTTTTTAAAAAAACGTTACCTCCACACTTAGATTTTCTCCTGTATCATGGAGGCAGTTTACAAACACAAATTGCACAAGGACAAACATCCAGACCCGGAACAATTATTTGTAGGCCATACAAATACTTGTTCCGTGCGGGATTCGAACCCCCCCCCCCCCCCCCAGCGCAGCAACTCATTGCTAACCCACTGCGCCACGGAGCCGTCACTTACTAATTACATAACTCTAAAGAATACTCGTCGCAGCTGTTTCTTCTCGTGGTTCTTTTTTATAGCATTTTTTTATTCCTTCTTTAGCTCATTACAGATTATCAGAATTCTACAGCCGAACAGCCTTCTCTATAGGTTGGCTTTTTCGGGGGGAAATTTTCATAGGTGCGACCATAGAATAGTATTGAGTATGTATTATAGTATTGGTGCTACGTTTTTTAGGCGTGTTGTCAACCGCAGTTTTTTTATTATTTTCGGTAGTTATCAAGATTTAAGATTCGGTATTTTCCCTCTATGGACTCTTACTACATCCACGGAATTACGAGTATATGGGTTAGTGGATATTCTTAAGTCGCCATTCTGTAGTGTGCTTGACTTTATACAACATGTAACAAAAACCCTGTGGTTCCCGTTAAGTACGTTATCAGGATCAGTATTCAAACCTATAGAAATAACTTTCTTTTTTAAATCTCGACCATATATTTTTATTTTACTAAAACATTTTTTTAACTTTATGTGGTTTTATTACCTCTTACTAACACTAGCCGATGCTAAAGCTAATTACAGCGGGGTCTTTGACAATCCTCTTACTCCCAGACAATGCAGAGGTAATAAAATCACATACAATTTACATACAATATTTTTTTTATATAAAATAAAAATAAAAACTATTGTTCGAGTTTTAAAAAAAAAGTTATTTTTATACCTTTGAATAATGATCCTGGTGACGTGCTTAATGGGAACCACAGGGTTTTTGTTACATATCTTTTTATATAAAAAGTACGTGTCACGTTGTTTGTCCGCGATAGACTCCTAAACTACTGAACTGATTTCAATGAAATTTTGCACACTGTGTGCATGTTGGTCCAGCTTGAGAGATAGGATAGTTTTTATCCCGATAAATGACCCTCAAAATTTTTTATTGCGAATTTTAAGATTTTTTAATAGGACAGAGGGTCGTCGGTATGGGCAGAACAACGTCTGCCTGGCGAGCTAGTTGTATATTCATCTCAAGAAAACGTTTAGTAACTACTTGCAGAATTATTTAAATGTTAAGATGCTTTTAAGTAGATGATAATGAAACTAGTTATGATACAGGATTGTCAGCCAATTTTGATTGTGAATTGGTAATATCATAATCTCACTTCGGGCATGGGTCCTACATTATTCGATAAAAATTTTAACGTACATCCATCCATCCCTTACAGTCTATTAAAGTCCATTGCTGAACATAGGTCTCGCTCATAGATTGCCCCATGGGGGATTTCACTATAGTTGCCAAGCTTGGCAAGCGGGTTGGCAACTGCAGATCTTCATTATTTTGAGTTGTTATCAGGAAGATGCTGCTGCCCATCTCCTGTTCTATTATCCTTAGGACGATAAGGGGTAGTGGATATTTCTACACCGCCACTCCTCGAAAAAAATATTTGGTGATAGGATTAGCAACACATTTTTCACATTCACATTTCACAGTTCATTTGCATGTACATTTTTAAAGTTTTACTTCTCTCAATGTTACCATATCTTAGCTCATCCTGGCAGTTCTTTTTGGATAATTCCTCCATCAACAGGCTCAGTCGTTGAGAAGCTTAACATTAAAATTGAATGAACACACAATTTTTACAGAGTTTGTTAGTTAAAAAATATAATTTTCCAAATACCTGTAAACACCTAAATCATGTGTGAGTTACGTAGGTCACTCAATAAGTTTTGAGATACACAAAAAGTATTCTAGATACTATTAATATTTATTTTACATCTTTTCAAAATATTCTCCATCATACTCTATACAAAGTTCCATTCGACTAAATCAACTCTGAAAACGCTTTTGCCAGTCTTGATCTGACAGGTCGAAAATAGCTTCTTCGTAGGCAGCCACGGCTTCTTCGGCGCTTGAAAAAACTTGCCTTTTATTTTTAATCACAAGAAGCTAAGTCAGGGCTGCAGGGTGGCTGACTTAGAGTTTCAATACCAGATTCCTCAATAAATGCTTTTGTTCTAAGAGAGGTATGTGAAGAGGCGTTATCGTGATGCAGCATGATTTCCCGAAGCTCGGTCTTTGGCCTTCTCCCCCGCACAGCTTGAAAAGCTTTAGGTAATGCAACTGACTTAAAACTTTCCAGCATTGACGTCGACAAATGTCCGTTCCGCGAAAAAAAACTAGCCACCTTTTTTTTGGCGACGCTGCGAGATCTTTGCAATTTTGTCCTTCTCAGTAGACCCATACCGATGATTGCCTTTTATTTTCCGGATCATATTGATAGATCCATGTCTCGTCACCAGTAACGATTTCTGAAACACGCCTAGATGCCTCGTTTTCAAAACGTAGTCACATTTCATGGCACCAATCCACACGTTACTTGTAGTTGATTTATTATCGACGCGTCCCATGCATTTAAATAAAATACGGCTGGACTCCCACGTACCTACTTTAACCATAAAATATATTATTAATTCTTTATATTTTTGGCGGGTGGGTTTGTAAACCATTTTTTTTTCTTATATTTATTATTTATATTATACTTATAGTTTGATATTTATGATTTTCAATAATGATAATTTAGACGACAGCTTTTTTTCCCTCGGTGATTCAGATGGATTGAGCAGTAATGACAGTTATCACAGCATCCCTTCTTTAAGTGAAACTCTTGATTCTCATTTCTCAGATACTCTGAAAAACTTTAATGTTGTTCATATAAATGCCCAGAGTATTCCCGCACATTATTCTGACATGTTGTCCTCATTTTATAACGAAAATATACATGCGATATTAGTTTCTGAATCTTGGCTAAAACCATGTTTGCCTTCAATATCTTACTCTCTTCCCGGATTCCACTTGATTCGCAACGATCGCATTGGGCGCGCTGGCGGTGGCGTGGCGATTTATTTAAGATCACACATTCCTTACACAGTTTTAAATACTTCGCAGCCATTGTCTAGTGCCGGCCCTGAACACCTATTCATCGAAATATTGTTTGGACATTTAAAGCTTCTACTCGGTGTCTATTACAGTCCAAATGTTACAATTGATTATTTTACATCATTTGAAATTCTTTTAGAACAATACTCCTCTCTTTATAATCACACTATTGTCATGGGAGATTTCAATACTTGTCTTCTCAAAAATGATGCTAGAGCATCCCGTCTCAAATCTCTCGTTAATGGCATTAACTTACATATTCTCCCACTTTCTGCGACTCATGCTTTTCCGAATTGTGTGCCTTCTCTTCTTGATTTAATACTTGTTTCTTCCATTGACCACGTTGCAAAGCATGGCCAATGCAATGCATCCGCTTTTTCTTACCACGATCTACTTTACCTGTGCTATAAATTAAAACCTCCTAAAGCTAAGCGAAGGATCCTTCTCCGGCGCAATTTTAGTAGAATGGATCTGGATAAGTTACGAGAAGATACTGCTAAGGTTGACTGGTCAGTAGTTGCGAATGCTAGTTCGGTTGATGAGCAAACATCAATTTTTAACAGCATATTTACACAACTGTATGACATCCACGCTCCAATTCGTCCAGTCCGAATGAAGCATCTTCCGGCCCCCTGGCTCACTGCCGACATAAAAAAACTTCAAGAAAAAAAGAACACAGCGAAAACTAAATATCGTATGAATCCTAATGATTCCAACCGAGAGAAATATAACAGGGCACGAAATCGCTGCAATATGGTGTGTAGAGATAGTCAACGACGCCATATCTATAAATCTGTTGTTGAAGAAGATAACTCAACTAAAGTTTGGAATTTTCTCAAATCTTTAGGGGTTGGAAAAGCAAAGCGTAATGTAGAATCTCTAAATTTGAATTTAAATAAGCTTAATGCTCATTTCCTATCTAGCGCCACTATAGACAGTGCTACGAAGAAAAATACACTTGCTCAACTTTCTGCTATATCAACTCCCAATTTTTCCTCTTTTGTCTTTAGCCAAGTTACTGTCAGTGATGTTAAGAAGAATATATTAGCCATTACTTCCGACGCAGTTGGTTCTGACAGCATTAGTCGTAAGATGATTATCCCATTACTCGATCTTTTAGCTCCTATCCTCACACTTATTTTAAATCGTTCCCTTGACACCAGTGTTTTTCCTTCATCCTGGAAAGACGGCCTAGTAACTCCACTCCCTAAAAAATCTAATCCGACATATAAGGATTACCGTCCTATATCCATCCTTTCCTTTCTCTCTAAAGTACTCGAGCGCCTAATATACCAACAGCTGAGCAATTTCCTGTCCAATCATAACCTTTTGAATTCATTCCAATCTGGTTTCCGTCCCGGTCATAGTACGACTACGGCTTTGGTTAGAATCACTGATGATATTCGCCTAGGCATGGATAATCAGCAGGTTACAGTATTGACATTGCTTGACTTTAGTAATGCCTTCAATACTGTAGACTTTGATGTTTTACTCGCTGTCCTAAGTTCTCTTAACATATCTCCTGAAGTAATTGGTTGGTTTCATAGTTACTTGCAAGGGCGCCGGCAACGTGTACAAATTCAAGACACGTTTTCTGATTGGTCTGCTGTCAAAGCTGGCGTCCCACAAGGTGGCGTGTTGTCTCCTCTATTGTTCTCTATTTTCATCAATTCGATCTGTTCCCACATTACTTCTCTTTACCACCTATATGCAGACGATTTACAAATCTACTCTCAATGTAAGATTGCGGATCTCCCCAATACAATTAGGATAATTAATGAAGATCTTATTAGTATTTCTCATTGGTGTAATTCATTTGGGCTTAAAATTAATCCATTGAAGACTCAAGCCATTATTATTGGGAGTTCAAAATTAATCTCTCGGTTAACTTTGTCGCTGCTCCCGCCAGTCATATTCGAAGGGACACTTATCCCATACAGTGACAAAGTTAAGAATTTAGGTATTATGTTCGATCAGACTTTGTCTTGGGGACCGCAAGTGAGTGAAGTAAGTCGAAGAATGTTTGCCGCAGTTGGTTCACTTCGAAGATTACGCAATGTTCTCCCCATTCCTACTAAAGTTGCGCTGGCTCAGTCTCTTCTTTTACCGATCCTTGACTACGCGGACACTTGTTATCTTGACCTAACAGTCGAGCAACTTAATAAACTTGAGCGGCTTCAAAATTATTGCATAAGGTTTATATTTGGGTTACGAAAGTATGACCACATATCCGAATTTCGCCATAAGCTCAAGTGGTTACCGATTCGCCTTCGCAGGAATACTCACATTCTTCATCTTCTTTACTGCATTCTGTTCAATCCGACCACTCCTTCTTATTTGAAAGACCGATTTATATATTTAAGTAGTTTACACTCCTTACCTCTACGATCTCAAAATAATCTTCTTCTAAGTACTCCTAGACATTCCTCTTCCTTCTATTCTAATTCTTTTACGGCTACCGCTATACGACTATGGAATTCTCTCCCCTTACATATTAAAGAATCTAAATCTCTTCCTATATTTAAAAATAAATTAAAACTTTATTACCTTTCCTCTTAAGTTACTACCTGTCGTCATTCACTTCTTTTTCTTTCTTTTTTTTCCTTTAATCTCGTATGTTCTTCTATTTATCTTTCTAAATTATATTCTGTGCACCCCTTCCGCTATCTTTTAAAAATAGTATCCTCTGCCCTAAGGTTGCCTGGAAGAGATCGCTGTTTTAGCGATAAGGCCGCCTGTTGTACCAATGTCCCTTTAACTATATAAATACTGTAATATGTTTCTTGGTGTACAATAAAGTATATTTTACTTTACTTTACTTTTACTTTAACTCTCACACGTTTCATAATTTAGATATAAGAACCCAAATTTATATTTTTTGGAACCAATCTCCTTATCGCACGGTACGAATTTGGCGTATGGGGGCTAGGCGAGAAAAGTGTAAGATTTTTCCGTCACGACCCCCTTTCTATAGTGTGAGCGAGATGTATGCGAGAAAATAATATCCATCTCCCTCGCACTTTTTGTTATTTTGCCATAAAAGAAATATTATATTTAAATGACACTTCATTTTAATAGACGCTATTAATTAATTTATTTGTATTTGTTAATCAATAATATAATACGTTCATCAATAATTATATACTACGAAAGGAACTTCGTTCCAACGGAGAGATCCACGATACACGTATGTTTTGAAGTTATACTAACGCATATATTAACACCCCAAATCGTTTGGGCAAAATGATGAGAATGAATTTATATAATTCACGCGCACACCGACACCTAATAACAACACCATGAAGTTGTTACGATGCACGCGCACACTGTCAACTAAAAGCAACAACTTCAGTGGGTAATTGTCTCTCAAGTTTTTTGTTTTGTTACGTTAAAGAAGTATAACTTCCCACGTGCGTACATAAGTATACACACACTTCTTTTATTAACAGAAGGAAAAGCGCTGGCAACCTCAAGAGACTGCAAATTTATTGAAACATCTTCAGGAATCCAACATAACGTTGATGAATTGTTGGTTGGAATTCTTAAGCAGATTCGCCTTAAAGAGAACAGAGATAAAAAACAAGCGAAAAAAGTCAATAAACAGGTAAGATTATTTTTTTTGTTTTGCTGTATGCTGTTTTATTTTATTATGGATTTTAGTCTAATTAAAAACAAGAACAGTTGGCGTAACGGTGATAGAGTCACGCGGCAGCTTTTGCTGTTGTACGTATGGGCTAGGTCGAGCCGGGTTGGTACCACGACCTTACAGAATACCGGCGTGAAGTGGAAGCTCTCCTTCTTCATTTCGTCTGGTGAGTGCATTTAGCCGGAGGTAGCTATATAGCTATAGAGGTTCTTTCACATTTACTACGGGGAGTGCTCTGAGAAATTGTTCGGATTAATCCCAGCCGCCAAATTTCACGAACGTACATTGCGGCATAATTGGATATCGTCCACACTATCTGGACTCTTGGCGGTCCACCACTGTACGCTTCACTAGAAGTTTTCTTCCGCGTGCGACCTCTCTGTGGAATAATTTACCACCGGCGTTTTTTCTGGACCGATACGACTTAGGGACCTTCAAAAAAAGAGCTTACTCCTTTTTAAAATGCCGGCAAATCACCTGCAATTCCCTTGGTGTTGCAGTTGTTAATGGGCGGCGGTAGTCACTTATCATCAGGTGAGCCGTATGTTCGTTTACTTTTATAATTACACAAGATGTCCTGGCAGACGTTGTTGTACCCTTTACGGTAGGTGACGCGATGAGTTTCATTCCAAATTCACTTCAGACTTTGGACACTGTCAAATATAATAATATACGTGGCCACTGCGCCACTTTTTTAAAATGTATATATATATATATATATATATATATATATATATATATATATATATATATAAATTAACTTGTTTAGAAGTACACACACACACACATATATATATATATATATATATATATATATATATATGTGTGTGTGTACTTCTAAACAAGTTAACCGATTGAAGTTAATATTCACGACTCACCTGATGGTAAGTGACCTCCGCCGCCCATGAACAACTGCAACACTATATATGAGGCTCTAGCAGACGAATACAAATGAATTAAACAAAGTTAGAATAAAATATTTGAATCAATATTAAAATTTGTTTTTCAGGAATCAAAATCTTCAAAACTTGCTAGCTCTCGCACACATATATCTCTCAGCATCGCCAGAGATTTGCTCCAAAAAATTTGCATCAACGATATTTCAAAGTCTAAATCCTGCGAAAATTTACATGTCCTGTAACCGATTATGAGCCTCCGATTGCCAAATCGTTCTAACGAAAATTATATTGAATATTTCGAGACATCTCTTTGATTTTAGAAATGTGTTATAACAAATCTCACGAATACTTATTTACTTTTTTTTTATCAACTGTTAATTAATGTTCATTCAATTTAAATTTACTATAACAAGTAAAAAATATTTATAAAAGAGCAAATAAATTACAAACCTAATATTAAAATAAATATTTAATATTTGTTTTGTGAAGTCCTCCCTAATAATACAGTAATCAATATGGATTTTTAGATTGAAAGAGCTACGATTATTAATAGCTAGTAACCCTTTAGTTTACGAAGCATGAAAGACAATTTTCATTTCACTTAAACAATAAAACACAAGTCTTTCAGGTAACATCACAACTGTTATCGATTGGTTTTTAAACGACTTTAAAACAGGACGATCTATTTGAAACGTATTTTTCCAAGAATATAAAAAATTGCGTAAAATTAAATACATATTTTATGATGTGATTGTAGTTTTTCTGGTTATTACTGTTATCTTATAAATTAAAAAAGAACTTGTAATCATAAATTAAGTGTTATTATCATCATCACCATCATCATCACAGCCCTTAGTGTTATTATGGTTAAAGTAATTTAGTAACTACTCTATCTTTTTACTCTGGTTGTGTAAATTCTTCCTTTCGAACTTTAATCTATTCGAATTCGCCTTCGATTACGTAATTAAGACTCATTAACTTTTTTGACACATTTCTATTACAATTTGTAAATAATAATATAATTTTAGTCGGATGGTTTACTGTTTAGTGCAATGATTACTTTAGGAGACTAAAGTTCTTCTGTAATAATATGAAGCTGTTCTTTTTGACAGAAATTCCAACATTTTATTTAAATTCAATTTATAAATTTTTGGCTAAGGCCGCATTGCGAAATCTCAACGCGCGATTTTTATTAACGAGTATAAAATCCCGTACAATTTTTGTCAGCGATCCGAGACGTATGTCTAAAATAAACAAAATAAATTATGATATGCTTGCTACGCCGTAGTACATAGTAGTACGTAATAATAGACTACGACGACTATAATGGCCTCAAGATCTATGAAAGGATTTTTCTACATTAGATATCGATACCTGTTAAAACACACTGAACAAATCTACACATACTCCCACTGGGGAGGTCTCCTATCCATTCATTCCAATTAAATCAATATTACAGCTTTCGAAGTCTCTTACTAGGGCTTCATAGGGCTGCCACACTTGTAGATGGGTTGATTATCGTAGATTTTTTTTATTTCATTTAAGTAAGTTACTGTAACCTTATTACCCTCTGTTTTATTCCTCTATAATGCCTCTTCTGACAACCACGGGATAACAGGGATAGTGAATTCTCTTAAGACGCCACTATTTGGCCATGAGCGTTATAAATAGTTCTCTGTAAATCTGTACTGCCACTGCCAGAGCAAAGATTCGCGTAATATTCTAGTATGATATCGGTCGGTGCACGACTCGACTTTTACACCAACACCAAGTTTATTTCTCGATGCGGTGAGCAACGCCAAATCCATACTTCCATCATCATCATCATCATTACAGACTTTCATTAGTCCACTGCTGAACATAGGCCTCCCCCAAGGAATGCCACAAAGCACGGTCCTGAGCCACCTGCATCCATCGACTTCCTGCATGTCTTACCAAGTCGTCACTCCATCTAGTGTCGGTCGCCCTACACTTCGCCTACCGGTACGAGGCTGCCACTCGAGAACCTTGCTTCCCCATTGGTTTTGGTTCTTCGAGCTATATGGCCGGCCCACTGCCACTTCAGCTTACTAATCCGTTGGGTTATGTCGGTTACTCTGGTTCTACTGCGGATATCCTCATTTTTAAGTTTATCACGCAGAGAAACCCCGAGCATAGCCCTCTGCATAGCTCGCTGAGCGACCTTGAGCTTCCTCATACGGCCAGTAGTGAAGGACCTCGTTTAAGATCCGTAAGTCATCACTGGCAACACGCACTGGCTGTACAATTTCGTTTTTTAGTTTTGAGGTATGTCTACTTACATGGAAGTACTAATTTACTATATACTTCCATGTATGCAGTAAATACTAAAAATTACAAAAATAATATTAAACTACTACATATAATATTGCACAGATATTTGCCGACGATTAGCTTGGAAATTCGACCGCCGATTTTTTCTAAATCACCAATGCGTGCACCAAGAATTTATATAAGATTTCATGTGGTACAAAACTACAGTATCAAAATTGCACGGTTTTTTATTTGCAGTGCGGCCTAAACCATATGCATGTTTTGGAACTATAAATTGGAATTATATTAATGGTTTCTTATATTTACGCGAATACTACACATTGAATAAAACTGTTTTTTACGGATTTTATCGCGTTTTTTTTCTTATTTTTATCCCGACGTTTCGAGTGCTTTTCAGCAACCCATGGTCACGGGGGGGACTGAGATGTTTGACGTCCCGATGTCACAGTTAGCCCGGCTACCTTCAGTTTTTTAATATTAATTTTTGGTTCAATTTACGCAGAATGAACTAACAGTATCCTGAAGTCTAAGTCTGAAAAAGCACTCGAAACGTCGGGAATAAAAATAAGAAAATAAACGCGATAAAATCCGTAAAAAACAGTTTTATTCAATTGGAATTATATTTTAAAATTTTGCGGTGTGCGATTTAATTTTAAATGTATAATTCCAGAAGACACTATGCCAAATAATCTGATATTTATATTATAGGATCCACATTATGATACTTAATTTTTGGCCCTTGCGATCACCTATAAATGACCTTTATTACGGTCACCGATTAAGACCCGTAAGAGAAACCATAAAATTTCTCCATAACTTTCTTTTATATCTTAAGTATCTATGGTTACTTTATAGCCGGAACTTATGAATTTTGTCTAAACGACTATTTTCCCTATCTACTAAATTAGTATTGAACGGTCTATTAATAACTTTCATGAGATTAGAATTATTTCCATTAATGTAAGAATACAATTTATATCTCTTACATGAGATCTAAGGCAGTCATTTAAATAATTTACTTAGTACGGGAGATACACACAAACCGAGATCTTTTGAGAATTTGCAAGAACAAAAGTACGGCGTAAGGGTTCTTAAACCGATAATTAATAGGATTACTTGAAACGATGCACAATGTAGAATCGTCAGGTAAAAATATTTAATTAAGAAAAGCCCAACGCTACACACACTAATTAAATTAAATTGGTTTGTTAATAAAACATAAAAGTATATGAGTAAATTATTTGAAACGTGAGAATTTATGAAAAAAAAAATAAACGTATTAAATGTCAGTATTAGGATAGAAATCAAATTATATACTTGAAGTGTACCTTGATGTGAACATGAATATACTGATTATATTTTTCTAAATGAGAATCTTTATAAGACTTATTATATTATGTATAAGCTAATTAATATTCGTACCACGAGAGTTGTCATTTGTGTTAAAACATAAATTGAAACACGTATTGCCTTTTATAAATAATTATTTATTAAAACATAATTATTTATTTTATTTTTAATTTACCCTTAATTTTTGGCTCAATTCGAACCCTTCCTTAGTACGAATAAAATTTCAACAACCTTGGTATCGACGATTAAATTTAAAAATATAAAAATAATCTTTCAGAAGTCAATATCTGGGCAATTATACGGTCATGATAAACTTTTTATGGCATATATTCTTAGTTCATTTTCACGTTGAACCTACCTAATTTTAAAAAAAAAACGTCGGGAATATAAAATAAGTTATATACGCGATAAAATCCGTAAAACTAATTTTATTTAAATCTACCTAATTATCTCCAATCACTATCTCCAAACCCATATTTTATTCCCTTGGCGTTTTCTTCATTCGGATAAGGGTACGACCCCTAAAGGTAGCTAGTAAATAAATAACTTCCTTTTTAGCAATTTTAGGTTGGCTTTTAATTTTGTTTAAACTCTTATATAATTTTATTTATAGGTATTCTTCAAACTCTCGTAATACGAAAATTCCTATTAAGGTGTTTATGACACAATTTATCCTAGTAATTCTTAATTTATTTTCGCTTTGAAACAAAGTAGTTTTATATAAACATAGTTTTGTGTGATCTAAACTGCTGGCACGGTACATTTAAATTGGTTTTGACTATTGTTAATCATTAGCATTTTAATATAAAAATGAGTTAATGTAATGTTAAACTGTAAGTGATTTCAGGGTTTATGCAAACAGTTTAATCGTTACCGTATTATATTATGTTTACCATGTAATAAAATATATTTTAAGTTTCATTTTACATATCAGATCAAGATTTTTTTTATAGGATAAGGGTGACAAACGAGCACACAGTCCACCTGATGGTAAGTGGTTGCTGCGGCCCATAGACATCTACATCTATCCTCGTTTGCGAATCAAAATGCAGATGCGTTGTCACCCGTGAGGACTAAGATGGAATGCCTCATTTCCAGTAAAAAGGGCCTCCGGCCACCTGCACTCACCAAGCGAAACGCAGAGGTAAACCTCTACTTCACGGTGGTTTTCTGTGAGGTCGTGGTACCACCCCGGTTCGAGCCGGCCCATCCGTGCGACAGCAAAAGCTGCTGCGTGGCTCTACCACTGTTGATAAACCCACACAACGATTAATTTAACTAATTACAAATGGCTAACAAGCAAGCATATATTTTCCTAATAGTAAGTGGAAGTTGTGGCCCGTACACACTTATATGTATCGCCGACTAAGAATTAAAATATAGATACGCCTATGTTACCTCACTTACGAGGTAGAGTCATGCTGGAGCAAATAATATGATCGTAGAGTAGCTCGACCTGGAAAAAACCACGAAGCTTAATTTTTGTTTAGTGAATATTGAGAACAGGAGACCTTTTTTACTAGAAATGATCAATCTTATTCCTTATGGGTTACGACTATATTTGTAGCTATCTATGGGTAACAGCATCCAACAAAAACACAGCAGTATTATACTGCTATTTCATGTTAATATTTGTTGTTTTTTCATACTAACCCATTCGTGTTTAAATCATGATAAACGTGACTGTACCACGTTAGTAAAAACATTTAAGAAAAAAGCATTTATTTTAGACGGAATCTTCATAGCATACCTGATGTGTGAAATGAAAGAAAGAGTAAAAATATTTTATCAGTTCTCACGATCAGAACATATTGTCAGAAATCTAAATACATTCTTAAGTACCATGCAAAATCGATATTATATTTTATATATGTTTTAGAGTTTATACGCTACAAATTTAATTTATGCCTCTAAAAAATATTACTCTGCACTGACCTCTTATCCTTTAAATCTTGTTAAATTTATAAATTGTTTGTAAAAACCCTTACTACCCTTAAAAGGGAAATTGAGCTTTAACGTATTCTATAAATATATCACTAGTAGGACTTGGTGTGACTAAATTAATCTATAAACTATTTTTATTAAATCTGTCTTTCAGTGTAACTGGTCATTATTGATATCTCTATTCATCAATATCTCACACCCTACATATAAAAAACAAAAGGCCTATAACTATTGCTTCTAGAGAATAGCAAATGATGTGTTTCAGTAAACAACCTGGTCATTTATAATGTTCTGTTGTCTTATTAAAACTAGCTCTATTTATAATTTAATGTAGAAAAGTTAAGAAGTGTCTTATAAATTGTTATAAAATAACTATTATTTAATTTTTACATCACGTTTTGGATGAAGGAAGAGATTATTTTACGCTTAGCTTAGACTGACTGACTTTTATACTAAATATTTAAAAAAAAACTGGAGGTGAAACTCCTTACGAAACCGATTTTTTTTTAATATAAAAAATATCATTGTGTTATTAAGTCTTTATTTGGAATACTTCGATTAATGCAACCAAATTCCTTAAAAAATTACAATTAAACAGATATTTGATATTGCACATAATAATTTTAAATTATTGTTTCTATTCACCAGTAATATAAGATGCAAAACTATTATGTTATTGTGTCGTGTTTCTACATATTTTAGTCCTTTTTCTAGTATATATTAATATTTGTAAATTATAGTATTTCCTTAATTACATTGACTTCATTAATTTTATCATATCCACGATCGTTTTCAATTACGTATATTATATTAAATTTCCTTAAAAACAAACAATGAAAGAAATTCCAGTTATATTTCATTGATTTTCCTCTGTAGCTCTGTAATATTTCATTACTTTACTGTTACTATTTTTATATAAACTAATTTGAAATCAAAGCCTTCTTTAATGTTAAGAAATTTTAGTATTTTAAGATAAGCTAATCGTTTATAATTACCTTCCTTTAATTTACGACATCTTAGTTTCTATGTTAATGTTTTAATAACCATGAAATATTTGAATATAGTTGGGAATAAATTGCTCTTGGTGTTTTATTTTTAATACAGTTTACACGCTCTAATAAATACTGTCCTCCAGACCTTATTTCCGTCACCGCGGTAAGTCTTAACGGATACTAGCCATCTACGCAGAAGAGTATTATAGTGCACGAGTTGGCAAGTACAAAAACTAACCTACTGTTTATTTTTTCTAACTGGATGGCCTCTGATACAAGAAAATATTGTGATCGTCAATCCACCTATCAAATGTGGTAGATTTGGCGAACCCTTTCTAAATGGAAGAGATCCGTATCCAGCAGAAGGGAAGCGGGAGAGGGAGGAAAAGAATACTAATAAATTGGTAAGTAGCGCCAGAAATCATTAGAAATTCTGCAGTAATATCTATATTATATTTATCTGTCTTCCTTATTTGGATTCGGTTTTCCAATAGACTGATTCATGAGAGCTTCTATGGGGTAAAGTAAAAGTAAAGTTACAGGCCTATATACGTCCTATTGCTATGCACGGGCCTCCTCTCATGTCTGAGAGGGTTTTAGAACAGTGAAGCGTCGAAATCCGTAAAAGACGCTGCTCGAGGGATTCGTAATACAAGCGCGTGCAGGGCGGTACGGTGTTGTGCTGTGTGTGTGTGTGTGTTCATTTCGTTTCGACTCATACGATAATAAAATGATTTTTTTCTCATTTATTGATTTAACAAATGTATGCAAGAACAGTCAGTTAAACAATGTTCAAGAAAAGCCCAAACTAGGAAAATTCCTGTATCTTGGAATCCAAAAAACTATCGTGAAGTACTCACGCTCACACTCAGTTTTCGAATTTGTAAATTTATATGGAAAGGAATCAGTTGTATTGCAATCGAGTACATCGACCTGTCATGGTGATACTGTGCAGTGGGTTCAAGACGTGCCGCGGCACGTTCATGGGAACGGGTAGCGCGGGCTCGCTTGTAGCTCGTGCTTGCTTGTAAAAGTTGGTTCGATGCAACGCAGCTTACAATTCACGTGCAGTGAGAAGCCAGCATAGATAACTCGTATTATTTACTACGAACTATCTATGCTGTCTATATGTAGTTAAAGTTAAGTTTGTGCGAGTCGTTTGTATAAAAGTGTACAAATCTTTTTTTTTAATTAACTATAGTCCTCGCTTTATGAATTTTATTAAAATTAAAACAGTCTCTTACAACTAGAAAATTTTTCGTACTGAAAATTACCTTGGGGTGTCCCCCGCTGAGATGATACACTGAAACTTGATGTGAATTGCTGGTGATAGCCGGGAGTTCAAGGTCACCTGATCTTATCCCTATCAGCGAGATAGGGACAAGATTAAGTACACATGCGTTCTAGGATATCCGTTATGGTGACGAGCAGTTTAATATAAATTGTTGTCACGCTACGATCCTTTGGTGGTTACATTTTTTTAAGAATGAATAAACCAGCTTTTAATTGTATGCATTTATGGTGTATGTATAACTGTGTAGTCGCGGTGTAAGGCTGAAGAAGAAGAAGTGTCCCGTGAGTGTCGTATGAGGCAACGGAGGGAAACAAACCAGGATATGGGCAGTAGCGTATTCCTATTAACAAACATAAAACAAATAAAAAGCGGCGAAGTGCGTGTCGAGCCATGCTTAATATAGGGTTCCGTAGTTGCCAGTTACAATACGTGAGTTTAGAAGGGGGCTGCTTGATACTATGAAAACATTAAGTGTAATAATAACGATTAAAATGGGCCCAAATAAGACGATGGTAACTAAAGGACTTATTTTCCAAGCAGAAATATAGAGGGTGGTATTCAATAAAGATTAAAAAATCTTTTAGATTTTACAAATAAAACAAATTACAAAAGCATGCGAAGTTATTACAAATATGGTCATAGTTCCCTATATATCTATTAGTTCCCGGCAGTGCAACCCTAAGATATACATGATCGTAATGAACCTTTTCTTTAATCATCACTGTCCTAAACTACCGCGAGGGTCGCCCCGCGTAAACCAACATTACCACTAATAAAACTATAGACCTATATATATATATATATATATATATATATATATATATATATATATATATATATTTCAGGTTCGGTCTCTTGGTGATTCATCTTCTCTGCCTACCACGCCTTGTAATATTATTTCAAACTGGAATAAATATTTTATTCCAGTTTAAAATAATATTACAAAGTTATATCGTAGCAAGTTTTAGGTCATTTTCTATGGAATTGTAACGAAATTTTTAGTAATCCAAGTGCATTTTATAAGTTGGTCAATTTATTTAATAGTATTAAAATACCATTAACGTAAATAGGTTTCAAGTGGATTTTGTCTTGAAAATCTATAGTATTAATGAATAAGTCGTATTCATCAAAAACAAAATATTTATTCCAGTTTAAAATAATATTACAAAGTTATATTGTAGCAAGTTTTAGGTCATTTTCTATGGAATTGTAACGAAATTTTTAGTAATTCAAGTGCATTTTATAAGTTGGTCAATTTATTTCATAGCATTAAAATACCATTAACGTAAATAGGTTTTAAGTGGACTTTGTCTTTTACGTCGAACCCGATCCTCGAAGTCTCTAACTTTATTCTAAATAGCGAGTGTAGTTAAAGTATGTAAATGATTATATGATAGCTAACAACCCCTGGGAATGAGGTGATCGCTTCCAAGCTGTTTTTAAATGATATTAGTAAGCAATCTATTTTATATTAAACGAACAGCCCGGATAATTGTTGAACCCGGCGTTTCCCGGGTTGAACAATTATCATAATAATTAATTTTAAAATTTTTTGGCAAAAAATTGACCGTGCGCTGGGCTCCATTAACGTTACCAGACGTTCGAAAGAAAGCAAAAGTTGACATTTCAAAACTAAATTTAGCAATAATTGAAGAGGGTCCGGATTATTTTTCCGCTTGTTTCGTAATCATTGATGAAAGGTGGATGGATACCGGGGTAAACCATTTTAATCCGGAGACAATTAATTGGATGACATGAAAAAGGAATAATTCAATCCGTATCCAGAATGTCAGCAGTCGGCAAAAGAACTGACATAGCTTAACGAATTAGTAGTCAGTGTCAGTGGCACCATAGCTCCAAGAACTGACAAACAATGAGGGGAAGGTAAGGTTCTCCCTTATGTAGTCCTAAATTTTGCAATACCTTCGTTGTTTTCTTTTAAGTAGACTACAAAAAGGAAAAGGTTCTAAGAGAGGAACAAAACAAGAAACTCCTTCGATTTTCATTATTTTCATAACATGTGTTTTACATATTATGTAAAACACATCTTATGTTAACGTGTGTCGTATGTTGTTGTGTTTATGTTCACGTGGTTGAATGAAAAAGCAGCCGATGTGTGTAATATTAAACTGTAAATGTACAAAGATATCTGAAACGGTTATGAATACAACAAGTTTAGATCCAATAATAGTAGCGACAAGAATTATATTATTTAAGGTCATGATTAAAGAAAAATATTAAGTAATAGAATAAATATTGCAAAAAGTATTGAATAAATACATATTGAACTTCTGTTTGAAAATAATCAATATTTGATACAAGATATTTTTAAACAAACGTGTTTAGTTTGTATTTGTATATTGTACATATTGAAAAAAGAAATTATTTTGTGTGTTTATTTTATTAAATCTAATATTTTATTAATACAAATCATAACGCACTAAATGAAACTAAAATTAAAAGTTTTTTTTTATGAAATAAGTTAAAGTGAATGCTTTAGCCTATATACATCTTCATCTCTATACTTATTTAAAAATCAATATGCAGATGTGGTGTCACCCCTGAGGATTAAGAAGGAATGCTTATTTACCAGTAAAAAGGGTCTCCGATTCTCTACACTCGCCATGTGAAACACTACATTATTCTGCTGTTTCACGCTGGTAATCTGTGAGAGCATTATCTTATACTGTTCTAGTTTACTCATTCATGCTGCAACCTTAATATAGATGAAGCGTGGCACTACCAGTAATTAAAAAACCGACTTCAATAACTAAGAATAATAAAATAATATTCATATCCTTTAATAGCTTCTGAAATGGTAGTTGTTAAGAATTTAATAACATTTTACAAAGAAAAAAAAGTCGAAAATAATTCGTCTATAATCTTTCTGTTTACTCAGTTTTAACACCGACTTCTATAGCTGTGAAAATATAATGGGATATTAATTTACTCCTTTTAGTTTGTATAAATTGATTTTTACATTTCCATAATTTAATTATTTGACTATTTTGAGTGTACAAAACAATATCTATGTTTTTGGGTGTTTTCTATGTAACAATATGTATGTTATATGGAGAAAAAAAATACAACTTCTGAATACTAGCATAAAATATTCAGCCATGGAAGTAAATAAATACAGAGAAGAAATATATTGTACCCATATTATACTAGCGTATAGACAACCTGACAGCCCGAAAATGTATAACCAATTTGGATTTGTCATTGTGTGCGTTAGCTAGTGATGTACCTACATTTTACTTGCTATCTAAAAATTATTGTTAAGGGAGCGGTAAAAGGATAAAAAAAAATGGTTTAGTGCACGAAACTGAATAACTTCAAAAATTTACTGAATTTTTATCGCGATATTTCTAAAATAATTAAAAAATATACAAATAACATGTTCCCGGGAATAAGCTGCACCTCCCTGACTTTTATTGGATTTTAATTCAGAATGCACAGTCCCAATAATCTCTGAAGAGGTGAGTCTACCGATAAACTTAAACAATTTACCCCAAGAATTAGATCGTAAAGTTGTATTTTCGAGCTATGACAGTTTCTCCGGAATTTCTGGTGGTGGTAATCGATTCCACAAGGAAGTTGTGCGAGGGAGAAAACTTCTTCTAAATCGTACAGTGGTGGACCGCCAATCATCCAGATGATATAGATGGTATCGCGAGTTTTGTCGCGATGTGCGATGGTGAAATTGAGCGGCTGGAATTAGTCCGAACAATTCCTCAGAGCACTATCCGTGGTAGATGCGATAAAATACGCAAAGAGATACAATATCTCTACGCAGTGCCAGTGAGTCAAGCCGAACGGAAAGAACTCGGTCGTCGATGATTCGAACCGCTCTGCGCTGGATGCGATCAAGTGGAAAGAGCTGGCACTGGGGAGCACCTGCTCAGAGATGGGAACAGTATTCCATGTGAGACCGAACCTGCGCCTTGTAAAGTTGCAAGCAGTGTGCCCGCATGAAACACTCTTCCGCTCTGCTGAGCACGCCAAGCTTTTTAGAGGCCAATTTGGCCTTCTCTTCCAAGTGACCACGAAACTGCACGTCACTCGATATGTCGACGCCGAGGATTCCGTTAATGGCTGAGGCAACAAGGGGAGTGTCTTGAAACTGAGGAGATACGACAAAGGGATTCTTTTTAGCGGTGAACGCGCAAACTTGTGTCTTCTGGGGATTGAACTGGACTAGATTTAGTCGGCCCCATTCTGAGACTTTGTTCAACAAAGTCTCGACTTCAGACAAAAGTTTGTTCCGGTACTCGGCGACGTTTTCCCGAGAAATATTGGCGCGGCCGGTGTATAAAGCATCACCAGTGCTGTCGTCTCCATAGCAATGAATGTTACTGGTTTGCAACATATCATGCATAAGAAACAGCGTCGGTGACATCACGCAGCCTTGTGGAACACCAGCATTAATGGGCTTATAATCAGAGCAGGTACTGTCTACTACGACCTTGATACTCCGATCTGCAAGAAAGATGGTGATCCAATTGCACAATTTCTCGGGAAGCCCATAGGAAGGCAGCTTCGAAAGAAGCGCTTTGTGCCAAACACGATCGAAAGCCTTCGCTATGTCCAAACTAACGGCCAACACCTCCCCCTTGGGCTCCACTGCCTCCGCCCGTCTATGAGTAAGGTAACCTAGAAGATCACCAGCTGAGCAACCTCGACGGAAACTGTACTTGCGGTCACTAATCAGCTGGTGATCCTCAAAGTACCGCATGAGCTGGCTGTTAATAATGGTTTCCATTATTTTGGAGAACAAGGAGGCGATAGCGATAGGCCTGTAGTTGGACGGATCTGAGCGGTAGCCTTTTTTAGGGATCGGGTGCACCAAGGCTGTCTTCCATGACTTCGGGACTACGCCTAGGGAGTAGGGAGTACCGAAAAAGACGCGTTAAAACCGGTGCCAACTCCGGAGCACACGTCTTCAGCACAATGGGAGGGACTCCATCAGGCCCAATCGACTTCTTGACGTCCAGGGATAGGAGCGCTTTACGCACCAACGCTGTGTAAAAAGCACTTCCCGCATGGAGCACTCACACCGCGGGATGGTCGGCGGTGTGCGCTTCCCCTGTCATCTAGAGTCGAGTTGGAAGCAAAAAGAGAGCCTAGCAGATCGGCTTTCTCCTTTGCGGCATGGGCCAGTGAGTCGTCCACCCTGTGCAGAGATGGCAGGGATGGCTGACAGAAGTTCCCTTGGACAGCCTTGGCGAGAGACCAGAATGCACGTGTTTCCGAAGGAAGGCGAACTAGTTTCTCGCCAATTCTGCCGATGTGCTCTGACTTTGCCTTGGCAATGACACTTTTGAAGGACCTGGAGGCGGAATAACACTTTTTTTTAAGAGCGCTGGTGTTTACATCCCGGGACGTTGAAGCGTCAGCCCAGACCTGGTAGCACTCCTGCTTATAGCGTAATGCTATTTTACAGTAGCGACCAAACCATGGCTGAGATCTGCCTCCGATGGGCACCACAGAGGATGGAATAAAAAGTTCCATACCCTGAAGTACCACATCAGCAACAAAATCGGCAACAACGCTGGGATCTTCCGGCGAGAAGCAAACCCAAGCAAGGGTAGGATACAAAAAAAACCGCATCCCGTCCCAATCGGCTGATCTACAGTGCCAAACACGGCGGCAAGCTGCAGATCGCAACTGCGATGGGAGCGTGAGTGGCACCGTACTCCGGATCAGACAATGGTCCGAAGAGCCCAGAGAGGCATCGACGGATACCTGATATCCGTCCGGATGAGAGGTCAGCAGAAGGTCCAACAGGGAAGGTAGATGGGCTTCCACATATGGGATCCGCGTAGGCGAAGTAACCAGTTGTGTTAGACCATATGCCAAGGCAAAGTCATACACAGATCTACCCGCATGATCGGTTAAACGGGAACCAAGCCATTCAGTGTGGTGGGCGTTAAAATCACCGAGTATCACGATCTCTGCGGATGGGACCTGTTGTAGCACGGAGTCTGCATCCATTTGGACGTGGTCTATGAGTCGGTCTGTGTCGTCATTACCGCTATGGGACCTATAGTAGCAACCGTAGATGCGGGGATGGTCGTCGCTGTCTACGCGCATAGGTCCGTATCTTCAAGACTGCCGAGGCGTCGAAAACAGATGTCCTCTCTGACGTATACGCAAACTCCAGTCCGGGGCACAAAGGAGTGTTCAAATTTGTACCCCGGGTAGAAGAGATATGAAGTATCAGCCGGAGAGGACACCTGAGTCTCGGTTAAAAATTCTCAAAAAAAATTTGTTGCTCCGCTTGCCTCGAGCAGTATTACTCGCAAGCGCAATTTGCCCCCCCCCCCCCCCCCCCCCGAATACCCGGGGCAGCCTGAGCACCCACGTCCAGGAGTGGACTTAATTAAGTATACACCTATTTATACATTATATGTGGTATAGGTGATGAACCACGCTATCAAGCCCTCGGCACACTTTCGTCAGGCATCAAACATAAAACGGGCGCCGGGTGTTGTGAGTATCAAAAACTATGGAATTTATACTAACCTGGCATAGTAAACTAACTGGCAACTCATGCGCGGCGGTTTAGCGGCGCTTCAGGAGCATAATTACATATCTATACCCTAACTACACTAACATTATTCATTCATGAGATATATATATATATATATATATATATATATATATATATATATATATATATATATATATATATATATACTAGCTGGCCAGGCAGACGTTGTTCTGCCCTTTCCGAACGACCATTTGCTTTCCCAAAAAAACTCCTGAAATTAGCAATAAAAAAATTGAGGGTCACTAAACTTATCGGGATAAAAACTATCCTATCTCTCAAGTTGGACCAAACTGCACACAGTCTGCAAAATTTTTTTGAAATCGGTCTTATTTTTACTTATCTGTTGATACTTACAGCAACACGTGGTCGTTATACTACTAAATTGTAGCTTATATTAAACGTTTGTATTTTTAACATAGCGCCATCTATTAAATATTTACTCACTCCAGTCAACAGATATCGTCATCTGACAGAATCGTTTGAAACTAACAGATAATTGTGACTGTCAAATAGTAGAGAAATAATTTTCAATAAAATAATATTGTATTGCGACTATAAATTGAGATGTAAGCTATCCTATCTTTTAAGTTGGACCAAACTCCACATTGACCAAAAATTTCATTGAAGTCAGTTCAGTAGTTTAGGAGTCCATCGCGGACAAACAACGTGACACGTACTTTTTATATATAAAAGATATATATATATATATATATATATATATATATATATATATATATATATATATATATTTCTAAACCGGTACTTGAAGTCCTTCAGAAGCTCTTTAATTCCGTCCTCCATGGTAGCATTACACCGGAGGCGTGGAGCAGAAGTGCAGTGGTCTTGTTCTTCAAGAAAGTCGACAACGCTCTCTAGAAAAACTACAGACCGATTTCCCTTCTGAGCCGCGTCTATGTGCTCCTTCGAGAGTCATTACGAATCGTCTTGCACGTAGACTTGACGGCTTCCCGCCTCCCGAACAAGCCGGTTTCCGAAAAGGCTTTAGTACCATAGACCACATACACACCCGACGGCAGATTTTACAGAAGACCGAGGAGTACAATTTGTCACTATATCTTGCGTATGTGGACTATGAGAAAGCCTATGATTCCGTCGAAATTTCGGCAGTGCTGCTGTCCCTTCAGCGGTGTCAAATTGACTGTCAGTATATCGAAGTGCTGAAATGTTTGTACAGTAAGGCTACGATGGCTATCCGAGTACAGAACCAGGGTACGAAACTTATCCAACTGCAGAGAGGTGTAAAACAGGATAACGTTATCCTATATATCCCCGAAATCCCGAAATCTCACCGCTGCATGGAAGATGTTTTTTAGCTTCTGGACTGGAAAGGATACGGTATTAACATACATCACTCACCTTCAATTTGCCGACAATAAAGTCCTTATAGCAGAATCGCTGAAGGACCTAAGCACTATGCTCAATGACCTCAATAGTGTTTCCCAACGGATAGGTCTTAAGATGAACATGGACAAAACAGATTATATTTAATGTCCATGTCCACCTATGCCGGTAGTTGTTGGGAGCACTATGCTCGATGATTTTGGACGAGTATGTTTACCTGGGACAAATAGTCCCGACTAGGTAAGTCCAACTTCGACCGAGAGGTCAATCGACGGATTCAACTCGGCTGGGCAGCGTTCGGGAAACTACGACACATCTTCTCGTCAGACATACCTCAAAACCTTAAAACGAAATTGTACAACCAGTACGTGTTGCCAGTGATGACTTACGCATCTGAGACGTGGTCCTTCACTACTGGCCGTATGAGGAAGCTCAAGGTCACTCAGCGAGCTATGGAGAGGGCTATGCTCGGAGTTTCTCTGCGTGATAAACTTAGAAATGAGGATATCCGCAGTAGAACCAGAGTGACCGACATAGCCTAATGGATTAGTAAGCTTAAGTTTTTTTTTTATTGGAGAGGGGGCAAACGAGCGTGCGGCTCACCTGATGGTAAGTGACTACCGCCGCCCATGAACAACTGCAACACCAGCGAGGGAATTGCAGATGCGTTGCCGGCCAAAAGTGGCAATGGGCCCGCCATATAGCTCGAAGAACCGACAACCGATGGGAAAGAAAGGTTCTCGAGTGGCAGCCTCATATCGGTGGGCGAAATGTAGGGCAACCCCCCACTAGATGGAGTAACGATCTGGTAAGACATGCAGGAAGTCGATGGATGCAGGTGGCTCAGGACCGTGCTTTATGGCATTTCATGGGGGGAGGCCTATTTTCAGCAGTGGACTTGTGAAGGGCTATAATGATGATGATGAACTACACTAAAACTTTTTTTGTTCTACAATAATTTAAGGGTCATTTACCGCTTAGCGTATGTCAGTCTCATCATACCCTAACATACGTCACTTACTGATACAACGTTAGTATTACTTATTAAACTACGTGGGCCATGGATTCTAACAGAACTTTCGCATCGTCGCCATTTGGTTGGGATAAAATATTATGAATTGTGCCTACGTTAGTTCTGTTCAAAATCAAGACCCTTGTTAAATTACTTTTAACAGACTATAGAATAGAATAGAATAATTTTTTATTCAATATTGATTATTACATAATTCTATTGAAAGTCATTTTTTTATTTACCACTGGTTCGGAAAATACCTCTGTCCTAGGAAGAACCAGCAAGAAACCCAGCGGATTTTCTTTTTCAAACATCACTTAACAATAATTTCGTTTATACAATTTTAAATGATTTTTCATAGAACCAGCATGGTGGCGATCACCTTATTCAGACTCAAATCGAAAACATTCCATCAATATATGGTATGGGTCTTCTATAACTCCACGAAGTTGTTTTTCTCATCAGGAATATAAATTCTTTACATGGAACGTATCCAGATCTGAAAACTAAAAGTTTTATCATTTTGACTGGGGAATATAATCCGAAGCGCTGCTCAACTCCTTGGGGAAAATTGTGTGATGTTATAAATATTGTACTAGTGTGACCGTGAGTTGCGGGTGATAAAGTAAGGTAATAATTTAAATATTCATAAATGGGTTCTGTCGTGAAGCGACAATTAAAAAAAATAACCTAACCAAAGAACAACAAAACAACAAAAGTAGAACAAGAAAATAATATATTTAAAATTTTAAAAAGGTATTTACAATTTTTATATAAAAAAATGTAATATGAAGATGATGGATGAAGTGAGATTACAATTAGATTAGAAAAATAAAGATAGGAGAATAGGAGAATATAGTATTGTAGTGGAACCTAAAGGTCGAAGTGACACACGCAGCGCTTGTAGAAGTAGGCACACGCGGAGCTTGAGGTTTCTTGGCGGCGAAGTCACGCAGCGCCTGGACTGGGCACACGCAGCGTCCGGAGCCGGCGCACGTAGCGTCTGGAGTAGGTGCGCTCAGCGATAGGAGCAAGCAGTCGCAACGCTTAAAGGTAGCGCGGGCAGTAGGTGCACTCGGCGCTTGGAGCAAGCAGCCGCAGCGCCCAAAGGTAGCGCGGGCAGTAGGTGCACTCAGCGCCTGGAGCAAGCAGTCGTAGCGCCCAGAGTAGTGTGGCCCCGCGCTTTAAGTAACCTACGCCGACGACTTCAAATGTAGATGGAGGCTTGCAGGATCCCGTAGTAGTGTGGCTCCGCGCTTGAAGAAGACTACGCCGACGACTTCAAATGTAGATGGAGGCTTGCAAGATCCCGGGGCAATGCGGCCCCGGGATAAGGCCTTTAGTAGATGCTTCTCGTTTAAGCGAGACTTGCTCTATTCTCCTATTGTTCGGCTTTTATACCTTTTTAGGGAGAACGAGAAATTATTTAAATTAAAAGAAAATTTATTGTAAATAACCTAGAGAAAGAGTATTTATGTGGAAATATTAAACTAAGAACATCAGACCAGTGACGAATTTGAATAAAAGTTACCATAACAACCATATAAATAATGGTTGTCAAATCTAACAATTTTTGATTTCAGGCTTATAATTGAAAAACCATTACATTTAAGTAAGAAATGAGATATTATTCATATAGGAAAAACTAATGCGCGGCAGCGCGCACGAAGCCTGAAATTGCAGAGTTACGGAGGACTCAATAAAAGATAGAAAAGGGTAAGACTCCATTGACAGCGATTTAAAAGATGCTGATAGCGTGAAAATGATTTGTTATTGTGTAAAAACGTTACAGGATCCTATGGAAATAAAGGTGATGCAAAATATAAATGCAGAAAATCAAAAACAGAATGGAAAAAAAGTGTAAAATGATATGTTAGTAGTATAACTAATAGCGTGAAAAGTGATGCAGAAAATCAAAAACAGAATGGAAAAATTAATAAAATGATATGTAAGTAGCATAACACTACAGTTCATAATTGCTTAAATGGTATAATCTCAAGATTTTTTATTGTTCATATACTACAGTTTTATAATGTATAAAAATCTATCTCTATTTTTACCTTAAATAATTGAAGTAAATTTTTTGAAATCTTACAGTAACAATATTATACTTATGGGTATAAATAATATAGGAATGGCTCCTTTTAATAAAATTGTTTTTATTCTGTATACCTTGATTCTGCCATAATGATTATATTATCTATAGCAACATTTACAGAAATAAAATCATATTATTGGATAGACCCACTTTTTCCGGTATAGCTACGACGAGTTGCAGCGTTTTCTCGTTGAATGACATACTATTTAGACACTGTGTGAGAAAAGTCGTCCACGACCAGTCTTTAATACAATTTCTTTTAAAATTTAGCCGTGGATGCTACAAAGTGTTAATATCTATGGTAAATATTAAAAATACCCAGAAATGTCATCCATATTCATATCCGCACCAGTAAAAGAGTTAATGATATGAGATCTCGCTAAATTGTCTACAAAAAAGTAAATACTTGAAAAATTATCATACGCTTATTTTGAGTTGTCACTGTAGCCACTTACGTTTGTGGCAGTTTAGGGAGGGTTGGTGTGAAAGGAAACGAAGACATCTTTCTACATTACTTTTATTTTCTAACTCAACTACTGTGACAATATGTGTTTAGAAAAATAATGTACTACCTAACTCACAAGCTAACTTAACTACTGTGATAATGTGTGTTCACAGGAATAATGGACAATCTAAACAATTAAACCTTGATTTTTATACTACGTTGAATATTCTTAAGTCACATAAGTAAATTTAGTCACGTATTTAAAGACGTGCTGCTATTTGCTTAGCAGGCGGTGCTCTATGGTAGGTATCGTGGTGGCATGCAAGATCTCAGTATACATATATAACGAGGTTACCACCTCGTTATATATGTATACTGAGTCATATGTAACCAGCCCATAGTCATTTCAAATTATATATGATAAATTGCACAGATTCGTTATCAAAGGCCTTCCCATAGAATTCCTTGTAGGAAGGATTTGTAAAATCCATAAATGAATCACCAAAAGTAAAAGAATATCCACTGTACCAAGTTATTCCGTGGGAGTCATAAGTAGTGACAGGGGGAAACAGCTCAGAAGAAAATATCCCAGCAGCAAGAATGAGGCAATCTATAGGAAATGTCTATGTTCAAGTGTGGACTTTTGATAGGCTGTAATGGTAATGGCTATGTCATATTGAATTATGCCGACTTATATAAGTCGTTATTTTTGAAATAGTTTAATCACGGTGGTATACCTGAGATTTTTCATTCTGTTTTTATTCATTCGAAATGTTCGTTGTAATGTAAAGCCAAAAATACGTTGTGTAATATCACCTTTACTGGTGAAAGTAATGCATTATTTTTGTTATCTTTATCTCATTTCATATCACTAATGTCGCCTGTGTTATTTAAATATTAATCTTTACAATTTTTAACGTTATGTACAAAGTATTCCAACGTTCAATTCAACTGTATAGCCCTTCAATCAGGAATACTTGATGCCGTATCTACTTTAAATTCATGAAACCTGTCATATCGTCACACGAATGAGCATAGATTATAATTTATTAATTTATTATAACGTAAAAATGGGTGAATATACTGGCGTATAGACTGACATAGTGCGCAAGGGAGAAGAAAATTTGTTATGACAAAAATGCAAGATAGAAAAGGAAGAGAAGAAAATCTCATGACTCTGTAATCGATTTTGAAGGACAGGTCAGCACAAGTCGGCACGCAAGAAATAAGCTCCTAGATATTTTGTGATTTTTAGATTATAATGGTTTTCATGCTATAATTCATAGCTTTTCAAAATGGTAACATCTCGCGAGACTGACTGTCGTGTCAATAATATAAATAATCCTGATGGTTGCACATTTCACAGATAAATTCGCAAGACATCGTTACTCGCTTTGACGCGTATGTTTTTGGTTAAAATTTATGTTATAAACTGTTTAAAATATAGAATATTTTCAATTATTTTATTAATTTTGATATTTTGCAAAGAAAAAAGTCACGTTGTTGATAATTTGTATGATTTTGCTGAATTCATTTTTAAACAACATATTTTAGATGTACGCTGGGGATTGACTCAACGATATCAAAATTAATGTTGATATTTATCTTGAATATTTATAATGAATCGATAGACTTGCCGACACAATAAGGAGAGGAATGAAAATAAACGCTCAATTTGCATTCTAAGAACGTAATTTAATTGTGTCGTATGTCAAACAGGCGGATAGAATAAAAAATTGAATGAAAAAATTGATATAACCTTATAACCCCGATAAAACTTTTAGTTTTCAGATCTGGACACGTTCCATGTAAAGAATTTGTATTCCTGATGAGAAAAACAACTTCGCCCAATTGTGAAGACTGTGGAGTTATAGACGACCTATACCATATATTGATGGAATGTGTTCGATTTGAGTCTGAATAAGGTGATCGCCACCATGCTGGTTCTATGAACTATCATTTAAAATTGTATAAACGAAATTATTGTTAAGTGATGTTTGAAAAAAAATCCCGCTGGGTTTCTTGCTGGTTCTTCCTAGGACAGAGGTATTTTCCGATTCAGTGGTAAATAAAAAAATGACTTTCAATAAGAATTATGTAATAATCAATATTGAATAAAAAATTATTCTATTCTATTCTATTCTATTCTATAGTCTGTTAGAAGTAATTTAACAAGGGTCTTGATTTTGAACAGAACTAACGTAGGCACAATTCATAATATTTTATCCCAACCAAATGGCGACGATGCGAAAGTTCTGTTAGAATCCATGGCCCACGTAGTTTAATAAGTAATACTAACGTTGTATCAGTAAGTGACGTATGTTAGGGTATGATGAGACTGACATACGCTAAGCGGTAAATGTCCCTTAAATTATTGTAGAACAAAAAAAACTTTTAGTGTAGTTCATCATAATCATTATAGCCCTTCACAAGTCCACTGCTGAAAATAGGCCTCCCCCATGAAATGCCATAAAGCACGGTCCTGAGCCACCTGCATCCATCGACTTCCTGCATGTCTTACCAGATCGTTACTCCATCTAGTGGGGGGTTGCCCTACATTTCGCCTACCGATATGAGGCTGCCACTCGAGAACCTTTCTTCCCCATCGGTTGTCGGTTCTTCGAGCTATATGGCGGGCCCATTGCCACTTAAGCTTACTAATCCATTAGGCTATGTCGGTCACTCTGGTTCTACTGCGGATATCCTCATTTCTAAGTTTATCACGCAGAGAAACTCCGAGCATAGCCCTCTTCATAGCTTTCGCAAGTACATAATTCTCGCAAGTACATAAACACCATAGAAGATGGCCTACGAAAAGATGTTAAGAAATTTTGGCAATACATTCATAATCGTAAAGATAGCAATAGTATTCCAGATAATATCAAATACAAACAGGAAGCAACTAACTTACCAGACGAAGCATGTAATCTGTTTTCATGCTTCTTTAAATCCGTATTTGAACCATCTAACTTAGATTCAGAGAAGTTTACACTTGATAGTATTTTTTTAACAGAACCAAACAATTCTAGTCATCCATTTATTTCTACTATAAATTTCACTGTTGATATGGTAAAAAAAGAACTTGAAAATTTAGATGTTTGCAAGGGATCTGGACCGGATGGTATTCCTCCTTTCTTCCTTAAATATACAGCGGACGCAATCTGTGTTCCTCTGACGATTCTTTACAATAAGTGCATTCAAGATGGTGTCTTTCCTGCTATTTGGAAAACAGCGAATATCACGCCTATTCATAAAGAGGGATCCAAGAACAACGTAGAGAATTATCGGCCAATCTCATTACTATCCGTATTGTCAAAGGTGTTTGAAAGATTAGTACATAATGTTATTTATCCTGTCCTTCACAATATAATCATACCCGAACAACACGGATTTGTTAAAAAGCGATCCACAATAAGTAATCTCCTCGTTTATACTACATACTTATTTGAACATATGGATAAGGGAATACAGGTCGATTCTGTGTATACTGACTTCCGTAAGGCCTTCGATAAAGTAGATCAGTATATAATACTCAAGAAAATCGCTTTTAATGGGATTCGTGGTGATTTGCTCAGATGGTTTCATTCTTATATTACAAAAAGGACTCAGAGAGTTGTCGTTAACGGCCATTCATCTAAATTAGTTACTGTCACATCAGGTGTACCACAAGGCTCTATTCTCGGTCCCTTGCTGTTTATCTTATTTATCAATGACATCAACAATTGCTTTCATCACAGCCATTTCCTACTTTATGCTGACGACCTAAAGGTATACCTGCCAATCTTAAGCGCTGATGACAACTTTAAGTTACAAAGTGATCTTTATCGCTTATCTTTGTACTGTACTAAAAATAAATTACAGCTTAATGTTGATAAATGTAAATCAATAACATTTACAAAGAAGCGTAATCTTATAAATAATACATATACTATTAATAATACAGAGTTATGTAAGGTGGATCTAATTAAAGATCTAGGAGTTATACTAGACGCAAAACTTGATTTTAACAATCACATTAACTATATTACCAACAAAGCATTTTGTATATTTGGTTTTATTATTCGCTCTTGTAGTGAATTCGTTCGACCCATTTCATATATCTACTTGTTTGTTTCTCTGATCGCGTATCTGAGTACGCGTCTATCATTTGCAACCCATTCTATGAGAAATACAATCTTCAGTTAGAGCGTATCCAACGTAAATTCTTAAAAACCGTTAACTATAGATGCTATCACAGTTCGTATTCAAGTTATATTAATTTATTAGATAAATTTTCGCTCCTACCTCTTTACAAAAGAAGGATACTTATAAATAATTTATATTTGTATAAACTATGTCACAATGATATCGATTGTATTCAACTCACTAATCAAATATTCTATCGCGTTCCAAGTGGTTCACAACGTATTCGTGAGAAATACTCACATAAACTATGTATGACAAAAATCTGTCGTACTAACGCTGGTCTTCGTTCCCCATTAAGACGCATAGTGCAATCATATAATGATTACTTTAGCGATATTGATATTTTTACTGCCTCAAATATGTGCTTTAAAAAGTATATTAAGAATAAACTACAGGTACTAAAAATTTAAAATTTTATTTGTGCAAGAGTCTTTTATACTGTTTAATACTTATATTTTTTTTGTGAGAGTAATTTTTTCTCTTCAACTCGTTACTTATTACTTATTGTTTATACTAATATGTGGTATACGGTGTTGAATGTACATATATTATACTCTTTTTTGATAATACTTTTATAAATACCTTTGTACATTTGTTTGTATATCTTAATAAATAAAATAAAATAAAATAGCTCGCTGAGTGACCTTGAGATTCCTCATACGGGCAGTAGTGAAGGACCACGTCTCAGATGCGTAACTCATCACTGGCAACACGCACTGGTTGTACAATTTCGTTTTAAGGTTTTGAGGTATGTCTGACGAGAAGATGTGTCGTAGTTTCCCGAACGCTGCCCAGCCGAGTTGAATCCGTCGATTGACCTCTCGGTCGAAGTTGGACTTACCTAGTCGGACTATTTGTCCCAGGTAAACATACTCGTCAACAACTTCCAGCTTAGTGCTCCTAACAACTACCGGCATAGGTGTGACATGGACATTTAACATGATATTTGTTTTGTCCATGTTCATCTTAAGACCTATCCGTTGGGAAACACTATTGAGCTCATTGAGCGTAGTGCTTAGGTCCTTCAGCGATTCTGCTATAAGGACTTTATTGTCGGCAAGTCGAAGGTGAGTGATGTATGTTAATACCGTATCGTTTCCAGTCCAGAAGCTTAAAAACGTCTTCCATGCAGCGGTGAGATTTCGGGATATGTAGGATAACGTTATCCTATTTTACACCTCTCTGCAGTTGGATAAGTTTTGTTCCCTGGTTCTGTACTCGGATAGCCATCGTAGCCTCACTGTACAAACATTTCAGCACTTCGATATACCGACAGTCAATTTGGCACCACTGAAGGGACTGCAGCACTGTCGAAATTTCGACGGAATCATAGGCTTTCTCATAGTCCACATACGCAAGATTTAGTGACAAATTGTACTCCTCGGTCTTCTGTAAAATCTACCGTCGGGTGTGTATGTGGTCTATGGTGCTAAAGCCTTTTCAGAAACCGGCTTGTTCGGGAGGCGGGAAGCCGTCAAGTCTACGTGCAAGACGATTCGTAATGACTCTCGAAGGAGCACATAGACGCGGCTCAGAAGGGAAATCGGTCTGTAGTTTTTCTAGAAAGCGTTGTCGCCTTTGTTGAAGAACAAGACCACTGCACTTCTGCTCCACGCCTCCGGTGTAATGCTACCATGGAGGACGGAATTAAAGAGCTTCTGAAGGACTTCAAGTACCGGTTTATAAATATATATATATATATATATATATATATATATATATATATATATATATATATATATATATATATATATATATATTTATATCTCATGAAAGAATAATGTTAGTGTAGTTAGGTATAGATATGTAATTATGCACCTGACGCGCCGTTAAACGCCCGCGCATAAGTTTAAATTCATGCACCTAAAGTTATTATTTTCAAGGACAGACGAAAGAGTGAGTAGCCTCATAAACATAATATTGGCGTTTAAAGAGAGCAATCTTATTAAACTGATTCCTACAAATTTCCTTACTTAAATTATTAAGTTTAAATAAACATTTAAGTCGAATGTTAAAATTCATGTCTATAAAATATTTAATTAATAATTATCAAATGTTTATAATTATTAAAAGTAATAGTTAAATGAAAAATAAAGCAGGCATTATGTACTCCATGTCCGCGTTTTTATTCAAATTGCGCTCGCGACTAATACTGCTCGGGGCAAGCGGAGCCACAATACCAAGGCGACCCCTTTCACGCTATTCGTGAATTTTTGCAATATCAGGGGACTATTCCAACCTTAACGCTGTCCATTACCATCTAGAGACGGCGAAGCCAGCCTTGCTCTTTTTAACCGAGACTCAGGTGTCCTCTTCGGCTGATACTTCATATGTCTCCTATCCGGGGTACAAATTTGAACACTCCTTTGTGCCCCGGGCTGGAGTTTGCGTATACGTCAGAGAGGACATCTGTTTTCGACGCCTCGGCAGTCTTGAAGGTACGGACCTGTCCATCCTATGGCTGCGCGTAGACAGCGACGACCACCCCCGCATCCACGGGTGCCTATATAGGTCCCATAGCGGTAATGCCGACACAGACCGACTCATCGAACACGTCCAAATGGCTGCAGACTCCGTGCTACAACAGGTCCCATCCGCAGAGATTGTGATACTCGGTGATTTTAACGCCCACCACACTGAATGGCTTGGTTCCCGTTAAACCGATCATGCGGGTAGATCTGTGTATGACTTTGCCTTGGCATATGGTCTAACACAACTGGTTACTTCGCCTACGCGGATCCCATATGTGGAAGCCCATCTACCTTCCCTGTTGGACCTTCTGCTGACCTCTCATCCGGACGGATATCAGGTCTCCGTCGATGCCCCTCTGGGCTCTTCGGACCATTGTCTGATCTGGAGTACGGTGCCACTCACCCTCCCATCGCAGTTGCAATCTGCAGCTTGCCGCCGTGTTTGGCACTGTAGATCGGCCGATTAGGACGGGATGCGGTTTTTTTGTATCCTACCCTTGCTTGGGTTTGCTTCTCGCCGGAAGATCACAACGTTGTTGCCGATTCTGTTGCTGACGTGGAACTTCAGGGTATGGAACTTTTTATTCCATCTTATGTCGTGCCCATCGGAGGCAGATCCCAGCCATGGCTTGGTCGCTACTATAAAATAGCATTACGCTATAAGCAGGAGTGCTACCAGGTCTGGGCTGAAGCTTCAATGTCCCGGGATGTAAACACCAGCGCTCTTAAAAAGAAGTATTATTCCGCCTCCAGGTCCTTCAAAAGTGTCATTGCCAAGGCAAAGTCAGAGCACATCGGCAGAATTGGCGAGAAACTAGTTCGCCTTCCTTCGGGAACACGTGCATTTTGGTCTCCAAGGCTGTCCAAGGGAACTTCTGTCTGCCATCCCGGCGGGACTTACGCAACTTTTTTACACAGTGGTAGAGCCACGCGGCAGCTTTTGCTGTCGCACGGATGGGCGTGCTCGAAGCGTGGTGGTACCACGACCTCACAGAATACCAGCGTGAAGTAGAGGTTTACCTCTGCGTTTCGCTCGGTGGGTGCAGGTGACCGGAGGCCCTTTTTACTGGAAATGAGGCATTCCATCTTAGTCCTCACGGGTGACAACGCATCTGCAATTTGATCCGCAAACGAGGATAGATGTAGATGTCTATGGGCCGCAGCAACCACTTACCATCAGGTGGACTGTGTGCTCGTTTGTCACCCTTATCCTATAAAAAGAATAATAAAAAAAACTTCAATACAGCTTGTATTGAAGAAGCGATCGAGCGGAACCAAGGCTCCAAAGTCTTTGCCAGAGATCTGTCTGCCAGAAAAAGCCAACTGTCAAAACTGAAGTTTGAGTGTGGCAGCATCGTTTTCGGAGCACCTGATATTTTAAATGAGACTGAAAGGTTTTATGGACATCTGTACACGTCATCGTTGGAGCCACACGCAAGTGTGAGTAACAATCCAAGAGCGAGTCTTATCCGAAACTATTCCGAGGATAATAGAATATAAAATAAGAGATTAGAATGGCTCTCCAGCATCTTAAAAACGGCAAGGCCCCAGGCGAGGATGGAATTACAGCGGAGCTTCTGAAAGCGGGTGAAAACCGGTACTGGAAGTCCTTCAGAGGCTCTTTAATTCCGTCCTCAATGGTGGCATCACACCGGAGTCGTGAAGCAGAAGAGCGGTGGTCTTGCTCTTCAAGAAAGGTGACAATGCTCTCTTGAAGAACTAAAAACCGATTTCCCTTGTGAGCCGCGTCTACGTGCTGTTTTCGAGAGTCATTGCGAATCGTCTCGCACGCAGACTTGACGACTTCCAGCCTCCCGAATAAGCCGGTTTGCGAAAGGGCTTTAGCACCATAGACCACGTACATAACCTTCGGCAATTTGGGCGGTGCTGCAGTCCCTTTAGCAGTGCCAGTTGACTGTCGGTATATCGAAGTGCTGAAGTGCTTGTACAGTAGAGCTACGATGGCTATTCGAGTACAGAACCAGAGTACGAAACCTATCCATTTGCAGAGAGGTGTAAGACAGGGTGACGTTATATCCCCGAAACTCTTCACCGCTGCATTGGAAGACGTTTTTAAGCTTCTGGACTGGAAAGGATACGGTATTAACATCAATGGCGAGTACATCACTCACCTTCGATTTGCCGACGATGTAGTACTTATGGCAGAATCGCTGGAGGACCTAAGCACTCTGCTCATTGACCTCAATAGTGTCTCCCAACGGATAGGTCTTAAGATGAACATGGACAAAACAAAGATTATATTTAATGTCCATGTCACACCTATGCCGGTAGTTGTTGGGAGCACTATGCTCGATGTTTTTGACGAGTATGTTTACCTGGGACAAATAGTCCGACTAGGTAAGTCCAACTTCGACCGAGAGGTCAATCGACGGATTCAACTCGGCTGGGCAGCGTTGGGGAAGCTACGACACATCTTCTCGTCAGACATACCTCAAAACCTTAAAACGAAATTGTACAACCATTGCGTGTTTCCAGTAATGACTTACGGATTTGAGACGTGGTCTTTCACTGCTGGCCGTATGAGGAAGCTCAAGGTCGCTCAGCGAGCTATGGAGAGGGCTATGCTCGGAGTTTCTCTGCGTGATAAACTTATTTTTTTTTTAAATGTAACCCCCACACTAGGATTTTCTCCTGTATCGTGGAGGCAGTTTACAAACACAAATTGCACAAGGACAAACATCCAGACCCGGAACAATTATTTGTAGGCCGTACAAATACTTGTTCCGTGCGGGATTCGAACCCGCGGCCCCAAGCGTTGCAACTCATTGCTAAGCCACTACGCCACGGAGCACTTAGGATTGAGGATATCCGCAATAGAACCAGAGTAACCGACATAGCCCAACGGATTAGTAAGCTGAAGTGGCAGTAGGCCAGCTATATAGCTCGAAGAACCGACCACCGATGGGGAAACATTCTTGAGTGGGAGCCTCGTACCGGTAGGCGAAGTGTAGGGCGAACCCCACGAGATGGAGTGACGACCTGGTAAGACATGCAGGAAGTCGATGGATGCAGGTGGCTCAGGACCGTGCTTTGTGGCATTGCTTTGGGGAGGCCTATGTTCTGCAGTGGACTTGTGAAAGGCTGTAATGATGATGATGATATATATATATATATATATATATATATATATATGTGTGTGTGTGTGTGTGTGTGTGTGTGTGTGTGTGTATAGGTGTATGTATAGGTCTTACGATAAACATAAACATAACCAAGGTGATGGTAATGGCCATGTCTGTTCTGGTAATTGCTGGGAAGTTTACATTTTAGTTGTTGACTTACCTAAATTGTGCGACTAGGTAAGTCCAACCTCTACCAATAAGTTTCTTTTTCACTTTTCGCCAAAGTGGTGTACAACCAGGGGCTTATGGCAATTATGACACATTCGTCTGAGATGTGACCCTTCACTACTGGCCTTATGAAAAAATCTTAAGGTCGCTCAGCGAACTATATAGAAGGCTATGCCCAAAGTTTCGTTTATTGGCAGAACCCATAATGAACCAAAGTAACAGGTAGTTAGTGGCAGCACACCACCAAATGGAACGACGACTTGGTCAGACATGCTGCTAGTCTATGGATGTGGGTGGCTCGGGACCATGTTTAGTGGCATTTCTTAGGAGATGTCTATATTCAACAATACAATTGTGATGATTAGAAATGAAAAAAATGTATTTTGTTAAAATATACTGCTTTAATATATCTGTTATTCGATTAGAATTACTGACTCACAAACATATAGATGGCCTCTTTGCTAACCTCGACAAATGTTAATCAGATTAGAGGAGTCTGTGACTGATTACGATGTCGCGTGACCGCCAGCCGACCCACTTGCAAATGAAACCCCTACTTGATGAATGAATGTAGCTAAGTTAAAAGAAATTGGGTGCGTAATTTGTGTTTCGCTAATACTGTTTATTGAATATAGGGTTGGAGATTGGAGTTGAAGTAGTTTTATGTTGAGTGAAACAAATAAATAATGATCAATAATGATCATTTTATATTTAACCTTCGACAACCACATGGCCTTGAGATGTGCACCATTACCGTTACAGCCTGGTATAGTCCACAGCTCAACATAAGCCTCCCCATAGATTGTTTCATAGGGTTCATTTGCCATAGTTGCCACGCTTGACAAGCGAGTTGGCAACCAGAGTTTAATTTTATTTTTAGTCCTTATTAGAAAGACGCTGCTGCCCATATTCTGATTTGTTTCACTCTGCGCCTCTTACGACACCCAGAGTGATATGGGGTTGTCGATATTCTTACACCGCCACTACACTGTTATGAGGTGTAGTATGTTTGGCTATTTCGAGTCCTACGTTCGAATCGTAAAACCAAAATTAATGCCACTATTTGGTTTTTTTTTGAAATTATAATGGTACATCTCATCATATGCAGCACATAAGGTAACAAAAATTGCGCACTATGAAGTTGGCTACCAAAGATAATTAAACGTGACTATATAACTTTATTCGTGTCAACTAGTGCGTGTTGTCAGTATCCATCCATATGTTATTAAAGATCAGAGACATAGTCCTTCAATGTTGTCCGTATCAAAGGAAGCTCAAGGACACTCAGCGAGCTATACTAGGGATATGCTTTTTTTGCACCCATAGCAAGGCTACCCTCCGGAAGCGGGGAGGGAGGTGGTGAATGCTCATAGTATACCACGCAGCCGGCTGCGTGGTTATGTGGGACTCACTATGGAATGCCTACCCACTAACATCACCTTTGGGACTGGCTTTGGCCTGTATGGCCTTTCTGCCGAATCGCACGCGACCTCCTTTAGGGAAAGGGGGCGCAGATAGGGCTATGCTCGGAGTTTCCCTGTTTTATAGACTTCCTAATGCGGATATATAATCGGGGTGGATTATATAAGAGTGAGAAAATAAAGAATGAGGTATTTTATATAACTTTTCGAGGATATACTGTTATTAACTTGAGCTATTGATATTCATTAATTTAAGAGGGTCATAAAATTTAACTTTAAATAATAAGTAAAAGCCGACTCCAAACAACCAAAAGGAATTATTTCTACATTACAGCTTCTGAAGTCGGGGTTTTAATTCAAACTTAATTCTATAGACTATGTCTTAGCACCTACTTCTGAAGCTGTTACATACAAATTATTAAATTCCTTTTAATTATTGGAAGTGACTAATACTTTTTAATAAAAGTTTAGTTTTATAAATCGTTTTCTATAGTGTAGTGCAGCCGTGGACAAGACCTAATGCTGTTTTAACGTGATAATAAGGCAGTATCTATAAAGTAGAATGATGGGCTGTCTACTGCTGGTGATTGGACGTCTCCATGGCCCAGTGGCTTAGCATTGAGTTGTGGCACTACACACACTAACAAGTATTTACCAAGCCTACAAATAATTGTTTCGATAGGTAGTAACTAAAATTTTAGTATAAAAAATATATGTATAAATATTGTGTATTTTCCCCAAAATGTACTACTGATGGTTGACCCAGTCTATTTAAACAATTTTTTTAGTATGGATAACGGTTGACATAAAATCGATTTTGTTCACGTAGCGGATTAAATAATTATGGGAGACGTGTATGTTTAGATGAGTGTAACTACACTTAAAAGTAATTTTTTTACTCCATAGAAATTTGACGATTGGCGTGTTGCCAGACATAAAAAAAATACCACAAAGAAAAGCCTTACAACTTATAATAATTTTAATAATAAATATTTGTTAATGCGATTTCCATAATTAGTTTATTCTATTTGTTTATTTCTATTTTATCTGTTTTTGAAGTTAAGCCCTTTTGAAACATTTCAAAGTTATTTACGATCACATGCTCTTAATTAAATGATAAAATTTCAATATTATTAATCGTGATTATACAGATCGTGTTATTTACCTCTTGGAGGTTATCATTTAGATACTATATTTAACCCCAAAGCTACTTATTATCTATTTACAAATTGTAGTGAAATAAACCCTTTAAAATCATGTTTAAAAACGTTACACACACTACGGTTTTCTCTATTAATTGCACAGGCACATACATACATCTCTGGTTTTATGCCCTTATGCTTGCGTGTCAGGAACCTAGGTAGACCTTACAAATAAGCCATTAAAAACTCGTTCCGAGCGAGATTCGTTCTTTTATAAAATAATTAAAACTTTTGTAGTTACTATAAGTTATTTTAAGTTGTAACATAAAGTTGAACTTTGTTTAAAAATTCAATAGCAAGTGAGCGAGATTTTACCTTTTGTATGTATTACGGCCAACAGCTGCCCATCCCTGGAGTAGAATCCTTCGCGGCCCATAGACGAGGAAGCTACAGGCAGATGCTGGTCGGGCGTACTAACGCCAAGGGTTAAAAGTCTAATTACACTAAACAATCCGGGGGGAGCGTTACAAATATGGAACAGAGCTTACTTACCTCTATTCAAGGCGACTGGTCCCTCAGGATTCGGTCAGGTCTCGTGTGGATGTATTGTGCTAGGAAGTAAAGGTCAGTGATGTGTATTTGGGTGTGGCTGGTAGTGTTATTGACCTTATTTGACCGTTCCCCCTGCAGCAGTTCGGCCCTCAGCTCCTCTCCAAGCTAAGGTCTCCTTCAGCAGTCACTTTCTTCCTTTGTTACGATTGACTCGCGAAAATGAACACCGAACGTACGGATCAAAGGTCACCGTTATTTCTAGAATATTAACTACCGCACTAGTAACTAATACAGTCGAATCCACTTATACAGATTCTGCGTTAAACCTAAAGTCCCGGGTAAAACTCTCAACACGCGCTACCATTCCCAGTGGTATATTTACTATACGCGCCTAACATAAAATTAGATCTAAGAGCTCCCAATCAAAACGGACCGCCTTCTATATCGACGCGCAGAAGATTTCTAATCTTTTGCTCTCGACTCCCACCGTTCAGCAAGTTCGGACGTTCAACACGCACGAACGTCATCCCGGATAGGCCGAGCCGAGCACCATCTAACGTCGATGCCTGACACTAACGCTTTTGCGTGAACAAACCCCCGTCCCGGACATAAGGATTTAGGTCCGCGAGCAAACCGGTCAGCGTGACAGGGTCGCGACGGCAAGTTGCAAGATCGAATCTACAACCAAACTAGGCTACCTTACGCCCCCAATCAGATCTTGCAACCCTGACCAACGCCTCAAAATTACAGCCCCAACGTGGGCTAGCCGGAGAGTCGAACTGGATGCCCTTCCTGGACATCGCAGCACATAAATAAGTCCTATTCCTAGACAGAAGTCAGACGACCTCCTTCAAACACCTATCTGCGCTCCTATGATTAGTTCCGCAATTCGACCGGATCAGGTCTGCAAACAGCGACGCGACACGAAGCGGCCCAGAGGGACCTTCAAGCTTCAGTGCAGAGAGCACCCCCAAATTCCCCATGAACGTCGTCTGTGGAGAGCTGAACGAAACGCACAGATGGTCCCTAGCAGGTGATCCTATGTTCATATTTCAACTAATTTTTCAAAAGCATCAATGTTCAATTACAGAATTAATTAAAACAAGTAATCACCGATGCACATAGGTCAACTTGGCAAAGTAAACAAAACAATAAACGTAAGGGACAGCCCTATTTCTTATTTCAAATAAATATCTTAGACAGTGCCAACAAAATCTAAACCAAAAGAGAATTGACTCCTATTTCCTTCGGCAACCACAGGGTTATCTAATTTCAACCTTCCTTATCACAAAGCAAAATGATTAAACACTATCCCAAGCATTAAAAAAGGGCACACAATTTAATCTCAATTTTCCGTGCAACAATAAACGCAGTGATCAAATGTATTTACAAAAAATATGCAGCAGCATTTAAAGGAGTATTTTAAATTCAATTCTCTTAATCATAACCGCTACAATATGAATTTCGCGGAAAACCCAAAAGCATTTTAATTTAAATTTAAAGAATTTTTAGCTAAGTGCTCGACCAAACCAAATCTAATACCCCTTGAGAGCGTGATTCAACGCTCCAGGGGGCCCTAATCTTCCCACCACCAAGTGGAGGCCACACCGCGTGAACCCGATACTGACAGAGCGCAACCGCTAACGGTCGCCACTCGGGTTGTACGCCCTCACTGAGGCCGTCGGCAACAGAACATCTTGACAAGTGGACTGTTGACGGCTTAAGGCTCAGTAGAGGCAGCCATGGTGGGAGCTAAGGCGGCAGCTAGCTAGGGCCGCCTCCATCAAATGGGGTACAGTGGTACACCAGTCGCGGCCACTCAGCTAACGGGAGTGGGAAGGGTCCAGCGGACCGATGAGTGGCCGTGAAGTTCCTCTTCGCACGCTGAGGGGGGTGATGACACCCCCGCCCCTGGGGGAATTACCCCCCGACTGGTCGGGGGAGGGACCCCTTTCAAACCTAGGGGCCTGGTGGCTAGCCGGCGGGCGCCGAGCGTCGCCCGTCAGAGGGAGTGGCGGAGCGCCCCCGCCCGTGGGGGTCGAGGGCCTGGCAGCGCCCCGAGAGGAGACGCCGTTTGCACCCAGGCACAGTACGGCATGGTGATTTCCCTGGCAATGCAGACAGAGCTGCTGGTGCGGACAGTCTCGCTGAAGGTGCCCTTCCAAACAGGAGTAGCACCGGCGGCGCTCCTTGACGATAGTTCGCCTCGCCGGAACCGGCTTACTTAATAATTTTGGGCAAGACGTTACCCGGTGATCAGATGCTCAACAATAGGAGCAGGGGGGGGGGGGGGGTTGACGACGACTTGCCCGGCGGATTTCGCCTCTCACTGGGCACGGCTCGTAAGTCGTCGACGGTGCCCGCCGCGTGCTCGATCTGTCGGCACTGCTCCTCCAAAAACCGCAGCAGGTCATAGAAGGGCGGAATATAGGAGGCCTCGTCCCCGCCGTACCTCTCCTCAAAATGCATTTGAAGGTCGAGAGGTAGACGGGACAGCACGATGCGGAGCAACAAGAAGGCCCATTCGCCCACTGGTAAATCCAGCCACCTCAACATATTACAGGCCACCAAGACTGGATCCAACAGGTCCGGACGTAGTCTGGCCCGGTCACTCAGCAGCGGGAGGCTCAGAAGCTGCTTAACATGTTCGTCCGCAATTCGCCGGACGTTGGCGTATCTTCTGGCTTGGAGGTCCCGAGCAGTCTGGTAGGCGTCGTCCGACAAGCTCAAATGGCTGACAACGCCCAGGGCCTCCCCCTCCAGTGAGGCCAAGAAGTACGCCATTTTCTGGCTCGGAGTCAAGTCACTCCGGGCGTCCACTAGGCCGTCGAAAAGACCAACGAAGGTCAGCCACTCGGAAAGGACCCCGGCGAACTTTGGCAAGTCCAGAGTTGGGAGTCGTCCCAACAGCTCCGGCTGAGGCTGCTTCCGAACGGACTCGGGCAGGCCACTCGTCCGAGCTTCACGCGCCTCTTCGGCATACCTGCCTTCATCCTCGATCAACTCGTCCGTGAGCCACAAGAACTGCTCGTAGTCTGCGAAGCAGGAGTCCAGGACTCCCTTTTGCACATCCGAATCCTCGAGCTCAGCGTAAGCCTCCTCCACTGCAGCCCTTCGAGCATCGACCTGCTCGAACCGCTTCATCAAATTATGGACCCTATCCGGTCGACCTATCAAAGCATGGGCGCTGGTGGCCCAGCGGAACTCAGTCCGCAGGCAACGGATTAGCATCTTGGGCGAGGACATCACTACTAAATACAAATTACGACGCCGCTCGAGCACAATTACAAAAATAACAAATAAAAAATACAAAAAAATTAACAGCTAACCAATGCAGTTCCTATCAAATCGAGTTGAATAGAAATTACACAAATAAGAACCGCTATTTATTAAATCAAACACAAGTACTAACTTGTGACTTGTAACTTGAAGAAAAGGCAAATCAAATTAACAATAACAAATACTAGTGCGATCAAATCAAGTTAAATTCAAATTACCTAAATACAAATTACCACTCTTTAGTTCAAATACAAATTACAATACGAAAGATACATAACGAAGATACACATCAACAAAAAATACCTTGCTCGGAAATCGACCCTTCGATAAGTAATACACTACAACCATCCGACAACGATAATTAACCGATTACGTAAAAATAACCATCTACCTACATGACGCAATCTCCCGCTTGCGCGCGAACCGGGCGTGGTTTTTCAAATTTACCCGCAAACAACAAAGCAAGCTAACAAAGAAAGGAATTTTATTATTACGTATATAATAAAAAAAAAATTTTACGTATTACGGACGGGCGTGATTGTAGACACAAAATTAAACCAATCAACCCAACGCTCCCTGCCACCAAAATTATTTAATTTTTATCAAATACTATGGTCGGTGGATCGACCGGGAATCGATCCCAGCACCGCGTTCTGCTACCAAATATTACGGCCAACAGCTGCCCATCCCTGGAGTAGAATCCTTCGCGGCCCATAGACGAGGAAGCTACAGGCAGATGCTGGTCGGGCGTACTAACGCCAAGGGTTAAAAGTCTAATTACACTAAACAATCCGGGGGGAGCGTTACAAATATGGAACAGAGCTTACTTACCTGTATTCAAGGCGACTGGTCCCTCAGGATTCGGACAGGTCTCGTGTGGATGTATTGTGCTAGAAAGTAAAGGTCAGTGATGTGTATTTGGGTGTGGCTGGTAGTGTTATTGACCTTATTTGACCGTTCCCCCTGCAGCAGTTCGGCCCTCAGCTCCTCTCCAAGCTAAGGTCTCCTTCAGCAGTCACTTTCTTCCTTTGTTACGATTGACTCGCGAAAATGAACACCGAACGTACGGATCAAAGGTCACCGTTATTTCTAGAATATTAACTACCGCACTAGTAACTAATACAGTCGAATCCACTTATACAGATTCTGCGTTAAACCTAAAGTCCCGGGTAAAACTCTCAACACGCGCTACCATTCCCAGTGGTATATTTACTATACGCGCCTAACATAAAATTAGATCTAAGAGCTCCCAATCAAAACGGACCGCCTTCTATATCGACGCGCAGAAGATTTCTAATCTTTTGCTCTCGACTCCCACCGTTCAGCAAGTTCGGACGTTCAACACGCACGAACGTCATCCCGGATAGGCCGAGCCGAGCACCATCTAACGTCGATGCCTGACACTAACGCTTTTGCGTGAACAGTATGTAAATATTTAATAGCCTACGTTCGTACTAAAACCTTTTGCTTTGATATTCACAATTAAGTTCAGTTTTACTAAATTTGCATACCATGAGGTTTAATACAAAATCTATAAATATGTATAAGAATCAATTGCCGTGCATTAGTCTCGCAAAAACTAGAAAATGGCTTGACCTATTTTGATGAAATTTGTGTGTTTGAATGGTCCTTTTTTTTATAGGATAAGGGTGAGAAACGAGCAAACAGTCCACCTGATGGTAAGTGGTTGCTGCGGCCCATAGACATCTACATCTATCCTCGTTTGCGAATCAAAATGCAGATGCGTTGTCACCCGTGAGGACTAAGATGGAATGCCTCATTTCCAGTAAAAAGGGCCTCCGGCCACCTGCACTCACCAAGCGAAGCGCAGAGGTAAACCTCTTCTTCACGCTGGTATTCTGTGAGGTCGTGGTACCACCCCGGTTCGAGCCGGACCATCCGTGCCACAGCAAAAGCTGCCGCGTGGCTCTACCACTGTTAAAAGATCCCTGGATGGCTATTAGATTCACAATTGGACCCGGTTGCGTGATTGTCGAGATCCTGAAATCACCCGAGCGAAACCGGGGCGGATCACTAGTTGTACAATAAATTTCTTTACATGTTACACTTGAAATCGTAATATTTATTTATTAACATTGCTAAGTCGGGAAATGCTGGTATTTGAAAACGTTATCATCCGTCCTTAACTTTTTTCTTCTTATCAAGCAAAAGTAAAAAGATCAGCTAACAAAAAGTTTCGTGTCGGAAGTATAACAACACGTTGTTAGAAACTTTTTTTTGTAAAAATGAAATAATTTTTCTTATTACTTTTTAAAACTTTTACGAAAAACGAACGCTGATATAATTTATTGTACTTAATAACATATTTTGGAAATATTAACATATAAAAAATATATAAATATTGAACAAGAACAGGCAAATTGCGCACAAACGCAATAATAAAAGTATATGAGGTGTTTGGAAAATGTCCGCCGCACTAATCCAGCGCATGTTGGTGATCACACCAGCAACTAAAGTGCTATTTTACTGTGGTATTTTATGAGAGCATGGTCTTTCCCTGGTTGAGCAGACTCATTTGTTCTACAACCATGGTTGTCGAACAAATATATGTATAAATAATAGATATAATTTATGAAACATATTTTTACTAGGATTAAGACTTTTTTTATTGCAATTAAGACTAAGATGAAATGCCTCGTTATCAGTAAAAAACGTTTCCCGTCCTCTACACTCACTGTACGAAACACATCAGTATTAAGCCCCGGTCGAGCCGACTCATTCGTGTTATAACCACAGAATAATAGCTGCAGCGTGGCTCTACCACGTTCTAAACATGTAGCTACAATTCTACATTTTTGTTAATTTTTCACCATGACAATATGTGAATTTTATTATTTATTTTTTAAATTAATTTTTATTGAACAGAAATATGTACCATTGTAAAATGTAAATTACTAACACTTACAATTAATTTGGGCCTTAACAAAAAGAAATTATACTAAACAATTATCATAATTTTAATTTTGTTTACCAATTCGTTTATTATGTTTAAATTCTCAACAACTTCAAATATTCTTTAACTTTGTTGGAAATTGGTGTTTTGTTTATTTAGGTCCGAGGAATTTTTTTGAGATTCTAAATAAATTTGCAACATTATTTTAACAATCTTACAACAATATAGCCATAATTTGACTAACTTTTGTAGTCAATTGTGATTGTTTTGTTTTTTTTTTACATACTAAAAACAGATGTCTTTATTAGCATTTGTATTACATTTAAATTCATACATTATCAAGTATAAATTTTTATTGATTTTACCCGCGTAGTTTTGGTGTAAGAATATCCACAACCCATATCATTCCGTGCGAGTCGTAAAAGACGACAGAGGGAAATGTAAACAGGGATTGACAGCAACATCTTTGTGAAAATAACTCAAGATAATAAAAAAAAACTGTGATTTCCAACCCGCCTATCAAGCGTCACAATATTGGCAAATACGGCAAATACAGGGGATGTCACTATGACACAATCGATGGGGGAAGCTTTGTTCATCAGTGTGCTTTTGATAACCTGTAATGATCATGATGATAATGAAGTGATACGTACATACGTGGTAGAGCTATGCTTCAGCTATATTATTGTGGTTGTAGCACGAATGGGTCGGCGCGCCCGGGCTAGAACCACGCTCTCACAGAATACCAGCGTAAAACAGTATAGAAAACCGGAGACCCTTTTTACTGGAAACTAGTCATTCCATCTTAGTCCTCAGGGGTGACAAGACATCTGCATTTAATTCTTAATCGAGGATAGATGTAGATGTCTATGGGCCACTGTAATCACTTACCACCAGGTGGGGCTGTGTACTCGTTTGTCAACCCCATACTATAAAAAAATTAAGTAAATAATATAAGGATCTATGTATAACTTCTTGTCAAAAGTATATCTACAACATGATTGCAGAATCAGTGACGGTTGGAAACCTGATAAATTTTCTTTTTCATTAATCGAAAGGCGCATAAATTTCATTATATTTGAGACCATTAACACTTCAAAGGTAAAGTGCTTCAAGAACCAGATGTCTAACCGACGAAGACGATAAACCTAAATTATTAAAACCTTCGAAAGGGCTATCGTTCTATTTATTTACTTATAAAAATTGACGTCAAATAAGTGCTCAAAAGTTGCTCTCTCCCTTTTTAATTAAAACCTTTATTTAACTTCAGATGTATGTATTTCCTTGATTTTTTCAATCAATATTTCACCCAGTTCCATATATATAATGTGAATGAACAACTGCATACGAAGCATGAAGCTTTTCACTCCCATAGTGCAAATGAAAATTACTCCGAAAATTTATCAAGATACAGCCACATTAACACACGCGAGTTACCGTAAATACTGTTGTGGGAATGATAACGCCTCTGCTTATTTTCCTTTACAATTAAATTTATTTTTTATTTATATTATATACATATATTATTTATTTATTTTTTATAAAAATGTACAAGCAATGTTATTAAAACTACTAATATTACCATTAATTAGTCCCGGTAAGCTTATTTAAAAAAAAAAGCTCAAATGCTTGTACTAGGAGTGGTTCTTGAACAGTACTGTACAGTAGTCGGATGGCGGATTCAAACCCAACTGCCATTAGGCTACCGTCACTTTTATAGTCTCGCTTATTTATTTCTTTATTCACAGGACACCAGCAGCATACGCATTATTACACTTCATTGCCACGTTTTTATTAACTCGCTTGCTTGTCTGTTCGGTATAAATTTTAACAATGATTTTAAACTCACTTCCCGATGCGCTGGTAAATTTTAACAAATATAGCTCCGAGTTGGATGATAATGCAATATAAACTCACTTTCTTAATTGTCGTTTTGTTTTTTGGCTTTTCGGTAAAAAATTTGCAATCGGTTAAAATTTGTACGTGGTAGAGCCATGCTGCAGCTATATTAGTAGTATAGTTGTAGCATGAATGGGTCGGCTCAACCGAGGAAGGACCACGCTCTCAGAATACCAGCGTAAAATGGCAGCTTGATACTGCTGTGTTTCGTATGGTAAGTGTAGAGAACCGGAGACCCTTTTTACTGGAAAAGAGGCATTCCACTTTAGTCCTCACGGGTTACGACGCATCTGCATTTTGATTCTTTATTGAGGATAAATGTAGATGTCTATGGGTCACAGCAACCACTTACCATCAGGTGGACTGTATGCTCGTTTTTTACTTTAATTCTATAAAAAAAATCGATATGAACTAACTTGAATATGTGTACTACGAGTATGAAACATTAAATCTAGCTCAGGACAAGAAACGTGGTAGAAATGGTTGTCATTTAAAATATTTATAAATTATTGTAAGTGAGCTTAATATAGGGACACAGCATTTATTATTTAAATAGGGTACTGTCAAGTAAAAATCATCTAACCCTCAAACAGTTTGAAGGTATAATTCCTTATTTAGAGGAGTAGTGTAATGCTCTAATTATCCCGACATAAATGTTAATTATATAACTGTTTTATAGTTCCCTTTATACCTCATCATTTATGACGCTAAATATAACAATTGACTTGTACAGTAACTCTCATAGTTGTTCTCTTTCGCCATTTAATGACAATAGCAAGAGACAGCCACAGAGATAATAATTCTTACATTTACTAACTGTGTAGTGGCGGTGTAAGAAATTTTGTGGGTGTCGTACGAGGCGACAGCGGGAAACAAACCAGGAGATGAGCTACAGCGTCGTTAATAAGAACTAGAAAATAAAAAAAACTGTGGTTGCCACCACGCCTGTCAAGCGTAACTAGTATACTCCTTCTGATGCAATCTTTAGGGAGGCCCATGTTTAGCATTGCACTTTGATAAGACGTAATGAATGATGATGACGATAATTATTAGTAAATAAAAGTATTATTGTGTTGCTGCTTTATTTTCCGTTTAGTTTGGCATTAACATAATATTTCACCAAGCCCTGGGCTAACTGGGACAGACACATGTCAAAAAGCATTATATCTAAGTCAATAAATAAATCTCAAAAATAAGTAATGCCGTCGGCGGCAGCGTAAGATATTTTATCACTCCATTTCGTCCCACATGTCTTAAGAGACGATTATGAAAGAAATTTATGGCTTCCGACATAAGGTGGTATAACAATCTTGATTACGCTAGATGCAAGTAATCAGACTCTCAGGGTCAATCATTCGACACTTTAATTCGACTAACAAAGTTAACGGTTCTAACAAATCCTACTTACAAAGGGAGAAATACATGTCCAGTTGTGGACTTTTGAGGACTGATGAAGAACAAGAAAATTAAAAAATAAACATTTATCCAAATCACAAAAATAATTAGGTCTTTTACCAAATCGCTTCCAAAGGTCTAATTTTTACCTTGACGATTACCTTGTACATTTCGCAAGCTTGTGAATATTTAGTTTGTTAACAGAGTTATGGGCAAGGCAACTTTCACGTTTATGTCTTTATTTGCATCGATATTATTCACAAAGTTTGTAGAGGGTAACAAATAAAATTTCATAACATACCCTACTTATAATTATGAGGCTTGAAGGACATTTAAAACATACGCGTTGTTTTTACCTTTTAAAAATATTTATTAATATAAGTTTAGAGACGTAGTTATAGTAAGTATAACTTATTTTACATGTTTCCGATATTACAATACACAATACAATAACTTTATTTCAGGCATCAAGGACTTAAAAATTAAGAACATTGGTCCATAGCAATATATACCTTAACCTAAAAATATATATAAAATATAGACATAAATAACTTAACACTATTTAGGGAACTTTTTTCTTTGGCGCTTCCCTGTATTGGCGAAACACTACCCCAGAGGGCCAGAAATCGGGAGCGAGAAATGTCTCTTTATGTTTTGCAGGAACTTGGAGTACGTAGGATTTGAAGTTCGTTGACCTATTAGACTCCAGACGCTGCAAATGTAAAGAGATCGGATCCTCAATGCGGCATCGGCTTCGTTCTTCCACGAAACGCAGGACGTCTTCTTCCGACGTACTTTTGTCCAAACTGGAGATGTAGAGTTGTATGGTTGGCTCCACAACACGCAGAGTTGTACTCGCGTTTATCTTGGCGGTCCCACGCTGGTTACAGACGGGTCCCGACCGACGTCTCTTCTCAACAAGAGTTAACCCGTCCTTATCAATCTTGTCTTGGGTTACCACTGGAACTGATTTTATTTCCACATTCTACCGCTTTCGACTACAAGAGGGTGCCGGTTGTAAAGATTTTCGGGCAACATCCGCAAACGTCTTCCCTTGTTTTGAGGTTGGCTTCGGCGGAGGAGTACCAATGGGTTCAGTCAAGGGTTGAGGTGGTGATGCAATGACGACCGAGGTCGCCCTAGTTTCTCGGTCATCAACCCGCTGACAGACGGTATCGCGTGACGGAGTCGCAATCATCGGTGAAATATGACTACTATTCCGGTTACCGCGTGTCGTATATATATATTACTTATACGTGTCGTGTAGCGACGGTGTGAGAAAATCCACTAACCCATATTGCGCGTACAAAACCCATGGGCGTCGTAAGGGTGACAGCGGAAAATAAAACAGGAGATGGGCAGCTACATCTGTCTGATAATTACAACTAAAAATAATAAAAAACTGTGACTGCCAACCTGTGTCCCAAGCATGGCAACTGTGACGAACTTCCTCCTGAAACAATCTATGTTGAAGGCCTATGGGGTTGGATTCGGAATCGTTTGGCAGGGATTAAGGGAAGAAATGTGTTTTATTTGGTAGAGGTTTGGTCCTCCATTATAACAATACCATTCGCATCAAAAGGTAATATTTCCTCTTTTTCTTTCCAACAGAAACCTAACGCTTAAATAGCCGGAAACGCTTAGCTTAGCTAAATGATATTTTCAACAAATTGTATTTAAAATCTTCGAATAATACTGATTTGTCATTTTTGTCCCAACTGGCAAGTAGGGGCTACAATGAATGTACGTTGCATAGGTATATAGTTAGAAAAAATACCAATTTAATACATGTGAAATCTCATATTCAGCCTAAAAGTCCATTTAGGGTGGTAAAACCCCTGGACCTGTGTTGTGGACATTCCACGCATTCGAAATCTAGGGTTCACTTCATCGTTCGTAATGCATACAGCAATAGAGTAGAATAAATTACTCACATCTTTCTTGCGATGTTGGACTATGACTAGGACTATATTTTGGTGATGATCTATTGTGAATTGTGACAGGCGTAGACTTGCTATAAAAGGAGGTAGAGGTAATTAAGTATATCTCGACAAAGTACTCACGTAACAATATATTCGTTATATATGTATATTTATGTATATCTATAACAATATACATAAATACCCCTATATACATATAAATTAACAAAATTACAAAATGAAAAAAATATATTTTATGAATCATGTTTAATTTAGAGATGTGTTCTCAAATTAATATCTTGAATGAGCACTTTACAAGCAATTCCGGGGCATACACTTTGGGCAAGTAATTCTGGGTAGAGTAGCCTGAACAGTAATAATTTCATAGTGAAATTACTCGGAATACTAATTTCATAATAAACATGAATTATGATGTGTATGTGTGCTTGGTGGCGATCGCCTTCTTGTCAGGGTAGGTTTTATCACCCATAAATTTGCTGATATTTTAACAACCCTTCCCTTTTTTAATCTTTGTTTAATTTTTTTCTAAATATACGTGTCTTTAAGGCGAGAGTGAACTCTTCATCTAAAAAGAAAAGCAGTACTAAGCGTGGGGATTATGACAAGCAATAGACTGTGTACTGGCTGTATAATCTGATTGAGGATTCATCATTATCGTCATCGTCATTATCATCATACTTAAGTACAACATCTCCTCACGATTCCACTTCTGCCCAAAGACCTGCCATAAGGAATGACACAAAACACAATATTAAGCTACTAAGCTGACATCCCGCACCTCTTACTAGGCTTTCCAATGGAAATCGCCCTAAACTTTGCTGGCTATCACTCAAGAACCTTCCTCACTATTAGTCGGTTATTCGAGTCATTACCACTTCAATTTATTTCTATAAATTATGCGGCCACTGCATTATGTGATAAGGGTATTGAATTTTTTTGCAGTTGACCATTTCTTGATGGTATTCATTCAACAAGCTTTCAAGCTGCAGTGTACCCATTTTTGCCTACCGATCTAAAGAGTATGTAAACCAGTATAACCACAGTCTATGAAGTATTCTATATTAGTTCTCAGTTGTACTACCTTCCATGAAGCCATTTTTCTGAACTGACTTTGTATCTAACGTCCAACCTGTATACAGTTACCACGTTCGTAGTTTAAGTTTATTAAGTAAAATGGAATTAAATTAAAAAAAAATACATTGGTAGCTGCCAATATTTACGCTACAAACTAAATTGTATTTTATGTCTATATAGTTTACAAAGAAAAAGATAAATTTTCATCCCACCCGATATCCATGAGTTTTTCTTATAATTCAGCTTTAACAACGTTAAGGAAACGAGGTTAGATTTTTTCATCAGACGCAACACAAAGCGCTTCTATTTATATGAAACTAGCTGTTACCCGGCGCGTTGCTGCCGAAAAAGAAATAATTATAAATATCCTTTTTAATATAGTTTAATTAGGATAGAATTATACATTCATTAAAGTTGAATGATATATTGTAACGTTCAAAAAATTTTGTTGGTACGACACACGCGCTACCTACTGTTAAGGCGATATCCGACCAAAACCTTGCGATAGTGCGTTTTGCTTTGTTATTCAGAGACTATAATCTCATTAGTTATGAGAAATAAATTACATCTAAAAGCACACTATTAATGTTCAATATTCTACCATCACATTTCACGTTCTAATCTGTTTTTATGTGTTATAAATACATTTAAAATCTACTTTTATAAAATGACTAAATTTATTGATTATATGCATCTGTTGCTAAAGGTAACGCTCTAATCATTTGAGGATTACACTAATGGATAGATAATTTAAAATCTATATTATTCACGTTTTATTTAATTTCAGAAGTTTGCTTTTCTTTTTTAATTAAAATAAATTCCAAAAATTGTGTGAATTCTATGATAATGGGCGTACGTAGAGTGCGGGCGGCAGTGCACTGCATGGACAAGGTTATTTATTTGGTCAGGGAAACGCCTTAATTGTGCTATGCCTATAACCTTCGCGGAAGTGCAAGCAATAAATTGATGAAGTTTTAGCGCCATCTAATGAACAGTGGGGCAACGCATAAAATACGAATAAACAAAAATATTTTTTTATATATTAGATTGTGTTTGAAACATAAATATATATTTTTTATTTTGTATGATGGTACGAGTATAGTTTCAATTTATAAAGCTAAAAACATGTGGCGCGCTAAATAAAAAGAAACACGTTTATTATAATGTTTCCCACTAAAATGGAAGAACCACGCTGCAGCTAGCCATAATAAGAGTTGACTCGGAAAGGATTGTGTTCTCATAGAATACCAGCGTAAAGTAGTAGATTGATAATGTTGTTTAATATGGTGAGTGTAGATAACCGGAGATTCCTTTTGCTGGTAACGAGGCATTCTATCTTAGTCCTCAGGAGTGACAATGCATCCTTGGGAAGGATTATGTTCTCATAGAATACCAGCGTAAAGTAGTAGATTGATAATGTGATTTAACATGGTGAGTGTAGATAACCGGAGATTCCTTTTGCTGGTAACGAGGCATTCTATCTTAGTCCTCAGGAGTGACAATGCATCCTTGGGAAGGATTATGTTCTCATAGAATACCAGCGTAAAGTAGTAGATTGATAATGTTGTTTAACATGGTGAGTGTAGATAACCGGAGATTCCTTTTGCTGGTAACGAGGCATTCTATCTTAGTCCTCAGGAGTGACAATGCATCTAAATTTTGATACATAATCAAGGATAGGTGTACCAGTCTATAGGCCATGGCATCCATTTACCATCAGGTGGGGTGTATACTGGTTTGTCACTATATATCCTTAAAAAAATGTAATGCATTTATCAGAAGATGCTTAATGAGGTTATTTTAAAAAAAATATAATAATGATAGAGCCGATGTTCAACTTACTCACAACTTGCGGTAGATCTATAACAATTCGGCCATACCGTTTAACTTGCTGGTCACAATCACACATGTATTATAGCGTGAGGAAGATAATGTCCTGAAATCTATTCTGGTGTTATCTTGCATTTACATCTAACGGCTTTCTGCGTTCCATGAATATTTTACCCAATAATACCTACTGAGAAATTAGCACAGAGTAAAATTAGCGTGTTGCTTAGTGAGCCACCACGGCTTTGAATTTCTTCAAATATTCTTTTCAGAAACGAGTGGAGAAATATACCTCGCTGTGGGGCATAAAAAGGTTAACTTTACTTTTTCCTAAAATAAAACAAAATACGCGTTAAATAATAGAAAATGTTCTTACTTTGTGATGAGGGTCGAACAATGCGATTGTTTTCTGAATGTCTATTATCTTTCTGTTTACAATACTATTTTGTTACATGTACAATTTAATGCACAGTAAGAAAATTTTCACGATAGAAAATAAATTTACTTAAAAGAAAACATATTTGTTTTTGATAATGGCCTATTGAAAGAGGCAAAGTTAAGTTACACCATCATTGATTAATGACTACATCGTATAAAAACTTTCTACTTTGAAGCATGCCTAAACTTGGTCGGGTTATCTATGCAAAGTTAAATTGGATTTATATTAATATTTTTTTAAACATTATATTACTATTATTACTCATACGTTTAAAGATTAAATGAAAGTATGATAACATTTATTGTAATTCTCGTACAATTTCTGTAAAATTCAAGTATCAACTATCCTATTGTTAATATCTTTATAATATCGACGCTTGAAAGGCAATAATTACCAAGCGACATGTTGGCAACTTTGCACTAGAGCATTTTAAAGTTTTTATTTTGTGGAAAGAAAATCGTAAAAAGTCGTCTATTAGTCATAAATACTCGATTCCAATCAGATGCAGATTAAAGGCTTAGTAAACTGGCATTTATGATTATGAATTTTTATAATATTTTACGAACCAGTGTCGGTTAGTAATAATTTCATCAAAATCAGAAACAGGTAAAAGTTACTTACCGACATCAAAATTTTATTATAAAACAAGTAAAATTAACTAAAGCTCACATTACAATTGTGTTTGAAGAAAAATGACGCTTCCAGAAGTAACGCATGTTTGACAAATAGGCAAAATGATCTAAATAGAAATCAAAAAAAAAATTTCTGGCAGTCAATTTAATCATAGTACAAATGAAATAAAGTTAGTGTAGGTTTTTTTTTGAGAAAGTAGCAATGAATTAAGGTTTTACTACACAAAATCAAGGACTTTCGGGCAATGGTTTTCGACAGACATCGTCATCCTCATTATCATATATCATATATTACAGCCCTTATAGTAATCTACAATCACACAAAACTGAGTATGGGCCTCCATCTTATGAGGAATGAATTAGAGCATTATACACCATGTTGCTCTAGTGCGGGTTGATGGGCGTTTTAGGCTAGTGACTAACCCTTTGTTAATGAAGTCTATATTATAGAATACAAACAAATATTGCAGAAAAATCCCTCGCAAATTAGATAGCTGATCTTATAAAGAATGTTGGCTGTCGTTGAATATTTAAGACAGCATAAATCAACTGTTTGTTAAGCTGGTGCTTGTCTACTATCCTATCCGGTGATGCATCCAAAGATGATAAAGACAACTTTACAATGCGCAGGTTCGGCTTCACATGGACTACTGTTATCATTTCTGGGCCGGGGCACCCCAGCTTATTCCATTTAACCGCATCCAACTAAGAGCAGCTCGAATCGTCGACGACCGAGCTCATTCTGATTGGCGGTTCACGCGGATCACGGTTCACTGGCGCTGCAAACCACTGTTTTGCAGCACTGTGCGATTTTTCCAGACCGATGCGAATAATGGACTTTCAAAACACGGAATTAAAAAGTAAAGTTATAGCCGATATACATCCAACTGCTGGGCACAGGCTTCCTTTTATTTCTGAGTGGGTTTTAGTGTAAAGAACTGTCCTCACATTAAAACCCTGATGAAGACAAAATAACCTAACCAGAAAGGTCTCTGAGAAAGCTCAGTATAACACCATATCAGCGAAGGTTCAACGCTTATGCCGTAGAGACTACAACCAATATGAACTCGATATGTGAACATGTTGAGGACCATGCTAAGACGATGCACACCAAAGATCTGATTCTACGAGTGAAAAGCATCACAAGAGAGTTTAGATCCAAAACCTGGGCGATCCAAGACGGCAAGGGTACATTACTGACGGAGATTGACAAGGTCACAGAAAGATGATGGTTATATTGCCAAAGCCTGTACAAAGACCTGAAGAAGGATATTGATCGCGCATCGCTAGCGTACGGACGTGTGTGCATTTTTCATGCGCTTCGCTAATATAAAATGTCAAATATGTGTGGTTGCCGTTTAGTGGTAAACGAGCTACTTTGTTTTATTCAGTGTAAAATCGATGTGATTGATGAAGTCAGTTTACTGCAAATATGTGAATCTAATTTTACGGAGGAAGAAATTGATCTTGCAATGGCGCTCTGTTAGATTCTTCAATAACTTGACGAGTGACTCGTAAAGGGGAGGGGAAAAACAAAAGGCTTCTTCAGGATATCATAAAAATTCTTAAGGAAACGGAGCCTTCTAGCCTTCCAGTGTTTGTGGCGAAGAACCTCAATAGGCTCCCACCCGTAACATTTTATCACGTTGATGTAACCAGTTTTTTAAAGGACATAGTTCTGTTAAAACAAGAATTATTGAACAGTAAAAACGTATTGGCTACGCAATTAGATTTGGAGAACCTACGTAAAGATTTAGAACAACAACATACTCGTGATAATAAATTAGAAAAAGAAGGTCATCATCATCATCATTACAGCCCTTCACAAGTCCACTGCTGAACATAGGCCTCCCCCAAAGAATGCCACAAAGCACGGTCCTGAGCCACCTGCATCCATCGACTTCCTGCATATCTTACCAGGTCGTCACTCCATCTAGTGGGGGGACGCCCTACACTTCGTCTGCCGGTACGAGGCTGCCACTCGAGAACCTTTCTTCCCCATCGGTTGTCGGTTCTTCGAGCTATATGGCCGGCCCATTGCCACTTCAGCTTACTAATCCGTTGGGCCATGTCGGTCACTCTGGTTCTACTGCGGATATCCTCATTTCTGAGTTTATCACGCAGAGAAACTCCGAGCATAGCCCTCTCCATAGCTCGCTGAGCGACCTTGAGCTTCCTCATCCGGCCAGCAGTGAAGGACCACGTCTTAGTTCCGTATGTCATCACTGGCAACACGCACTGGGTGTACAGTCTCGTTTTCAAGTTTCGAGGTAAACCTGACGAGAAGATGTGCCGTAATTTCCCGAACGCTGCCCAACCGAGTTGAATCCGTCGATTGACCTCTCGGTCGAAGTTGGACTTACCTAATCGGATTATTTGTCCCAGGTAAACATACTCGTCAACAAATTCGAGCTTAGTGTTCCCAACAACTACCGACATAGGTGTGACATGGACATTAAACATGATCTTTGTTTTGTCCATGTTCATCTTAAGACCTATCCGTTGGGAAACACTATTGAGGTCATTGAGCATAGTGCTTACGTCCTCCAGCGATTCTGCCATAAGGACTATATCGTCGGAAAGAAAAGAAAAAGAAGGTAGTAAAGATAAAAATAGTAGCTTTGTTTCTATTGAAACTCAACTAAGAGACGTCCGATCACCAGTGTTACTACGCACTTTTGGAGGGGAGAGAGGGAGGAGCGCTGAGAGTGCATCGCAATCGCATCCACGCTCGACCTCGGCTTTTGTAGCAAAGAGAAGTATGTCGAGAGAGAACGTACGCGGGTGAATATTTGCAAATGTACATATTAGACAATTTTAAAGAATGAAAAAATAGTACCTTCAAAACTGTTCTTTAGATATTCAAAGCAAAGCTGATAGCATACATATACAAAAAAATGCGTGAGACCAAAAAATAAGCCTTTATATACGTCACAATTTGGATCTGAAATTATTGTGCAAACGGTAATGAGAAATTAAACAAATGGTAAAGAGAATTTTAGAATGGTAATTATATTATAGGAATGGTAATTAGTAAAACACAAATTGCAGTGATGTTATATACTCAATTATTTAAAAAAAACAATTTCCGACACAGTATCAAATTTAGAAAAGATATGCCTGCACGTGTGGTTGAATAAACTTTATCACTAGATGATAATTGAGATCTCCTTTGTATTTAAAAGACCAGTCACATCTATCAAATTAAAGTTAACTTTATGTGAAAAATATTAATAACTGTTTTTTTTTTGCAAAGTTTTATTAAATAAAACATAGTTTAAACGAATTCAAATTCAAATAAAATTAACTTCTTAAGAAATAACTTACACTATTAAAACGTCAGTCTTAGTATTAATGAACTTTGGCAAATAACAGTCTATAAAAATCACATAGGTAGGTAGTCTAACACTTTTTGATTATGATAATATAAGCAGTGTAATTTTTTTGGTATACTACACAACAAAATAAAAAAGTAAGTAGAAACTTGTGTTTTCCGATAAAACATATAACATAAAAGTAATTGCAATTTCTTTGGATATTAAACAATACCTACAATTTAATATGAAAACCTTAAATGTAGCTATTTTCTTGTACATAGTCAAAACAATTAAAAAATATTATAATCCGAAGTATCTGAATCAATATCATCATTACGACACTGGCACTTTTCAGACTCAGAAACACTCACCTGATGTTTCCGAGTCTGAAAAGTGTCAGTCTCATAACGATCTCTTATTGCTTCCAACTCTGAAGATTCAATAAACTCCTGGTATATACCAGAAAAGTTAGCCTCACTACCTGATATATTATATATATTTACCATTTCCTCAATTTTAATATTCGGGTCCAAATGCATCTTATTGTCTGGTTTTATGTGCGATAACATTGTAACATTGGTACTAATAGAATTGCCGATTGTCCTGTTTTTCCTGGGATTAAGCAGTACGTTACTTATTATTTTAACTTTCGCTTCGTTACTTGTATTTGTAGCTGCTCTCATTAGTTTAGTATCAGGATTGATTTGTCTATTATTATTTTCATTATTCTCTTTATCTGCAACATTAGGGTGATTTGGGTCTTTGTACAGTAATTTACCAATAAATGTTGTATGTTTACAGGTGCTTACGCAGGAAAAACAGCTGGTCTCTCTAAATATTAAACTATCAGTTTCTTTTTCCCACAATTACTGGTGGACTTTCATTGTACCTTTTAAGTTTAACAGTTTTTCTGAAGGTATCAAAAGATCTTTTTCTATTATATGATATTCATCAATAGTAGCCATGTTGATGTTTTGTGTATTTTCTTTGACTACTCTCAAAAAATCCTCTATTGTAGCAACATCATTGCCATGTGCTACAGCAGCATCAGCAGTACGCTTAACTACTGCTCCTACCCCATCAGCTGCACCTTTTCCATGAGCAGACTCAGTATAGTTCCAAGTAATGCGTTTCAATCCATCGAAATACCAATATAATTTACTGATGACATAAAACATAGTTTTATTTCTATATTGGCTACTTAGGGAATCAGATAAAAAGTGAAGAGTAGTAATATTGTTATTAGCCAATTTAACAAATTCTAGTAGCGGTATAAGATGACCCCATACCGCAGCAGAGTCATGACGTAGATTTTCACTTACTGTGCAAAATGATTTGTTAGTGAACTTACTTTCCTTATCTATGAAATAGACGACAGCAGTTTGTAGTGACAGCTCTTGCCTACTTCCCCCAAAATGAAAAGCCTGAAATTCAGACTCATATTTTAAAGCATAGTTTTCACTAAAATCTATGTGAATGATACCTTCGTTATCCTTAAGATTTTCGCTTAAACCCCTCATTGCACAAAATTGCCATCTGCGCAGTCCTTCATGTTTTAGAAACTTTGGAATCATCTGTTCTAACAGCTCAACAGCTTCTTTAGGGTTAGTTGTTAGTTTTCTTTTTGATATTATTCTTTTATTTTTCTTAATGCCTTTGGATTCATAAGTGCTTGTAGAATTTTGCCATTGTTTGAATGTTATTAGGTCCTTATTATCAAATTCTTCGTAGCAAATGGTTTTGTTTTCGCACAAGTTACAACGCTCAATAAGACATTTATTTTTTCTACATCAGAGAAAATTGATTACATCATTGATGCTCGCGTGTTTTATAATTCTTCTTTTGTACAGAGCCTGAATCAATAGTTCCATATTTGCATGCATTTTACAAACACATGTATCTCTTTGGTTTACACTTGGAATCAATACCCAGTATGGACGTTGTTTGCAAAAGTAAGAATAACTCACTGTTCGAAATTCGGATTCAAATACTTTATGCAGGTTCTTCATGTTATCTAACAAATACCTCTTCTGCTTTCTCTCCTTTTGTCGTGTTATAAACTCTTTCTTGCCTGCCGTAGCTCTAGAAACGTTGTCCCGTTCAAAAAATTCTTGTATATCTTGTTTTAACTTTTCGTATTCTACATTTTTTTGTTGGGGCTGTTTCTTTTCTCTCAGCAAGAAATTCTGTGCTTCTGACAAAACTTTATGCTTCTTTAAAATGTGTTTTTCACGCATAATTGTATTGTGGAATGCTCTTTTCTCAGTATTTGACCTTAAAGCTTTGTAGCTGCCTTTTTCATAGCCTCCCCAAAGAAAATCTGTTTTTTTCGCTTCTTCTATTTTTGTTTTATCCTGCAGTAGAGCTTTTGCTTTTGTGTTAGGACTCTGTAAGCGTTTTCTAAATCTCAGAATTATTTTTTTGTATTTGTTATTTTTTTTCATCAATAACTCTATTTCTATTTTATCTTTTTGTGCCTTATTCACCATATATTTCTTCAAATTTCTAATTTTTTTTTCAAGTTTTGGGTTACTGATTCTTTGTGGTCTATATCTAGTGATGTAGAAGGTTGTGGTGTGTTAAACGAGTGTCTAAGTTCAAAACTGTTTTTATCATCGACATTGCCCACATTCGTGTAAACTGGTATAAAAACTTCTACTGTTCTTTTCTTTTCTAAGAGTTTTCTCTGATACTGTCTTCTGAAATTTTCTCTCCATTTCTTCCTCTGTATGTTTCTAGCTCTTGGGGTCAATTCAGAAGCCCTTAATATTTTCTTTTCCTCTTTTCTTTTTATGTATCTCTTCTTTTCCTTCTCCCTCTCTTAGGCATATAAATCCGGATCTGCTTTTATTTTTGCATATCTGTTTCGCCGTGCAAGTCGGGCTTTTGCCAATGCCTCTTCGTGTGACTGCTTTTGCCGCGGCATTTTATCTGAAATATAAATTGATATCCTGTGGAATAGATCCTATAGGTTTCCTATAAGTGCTACTGTATCTCATTTTATTAAACTACTTCCATGCTAAAAATTTGGTAAGGATATATCCCACTGCTAATGATTCTCTAAATATTAAAGAAACGTGGTGTAACATATATGTGGGTCTAATGGTTTTGGAGTACATCATTATTATTATTATCCATTACTATCCCATAAGTCTCTTCTCAATTATTTTAAGATTTAGGAGTTATTAGGCCGTAATCCGCAATGAGAGCACTGGTAGCCCAGTGATTACGGCTTCAGACTTACAATTTGTAAGTTAAAGGTTTGAATACCACCCGACGTGCGTCTATTGTGGACATTTTATCGTCACCATTGCTACATAACGCCTCAGAAAAACATCGTGAGGTAACCAGCATATCCTAGAACTAATCATTCAAGGACATGTGATATGCACCAAATAGCATTGACCAGTCTGTGTGGAATACGGTTTTGGAGCTTACAACTCATACCTATAACTATTTATTGAATAAGTATAGATAGGAACCGAAAAAACAACGATAGAGATAATAGATATTTAATACAGCTGTACAAATATCAAACCACTACTGTAAGAGAAGATTAACAGTGACAGAAAAAAGCGCAGAAAGTGCTATTTTGCGCTTTTCTTGAATCTGAAATTTGTAGTGGTTTAGTAATTTACATGGCAGTTTTTAATTAGCATGTATTGAAACAATATTACATTTAAATAGAAAAAATACCTACTTACCATTCCAGCTTGCTCCTTACCATTCGGGTAAAATGTGAACGGGAAAAATGGTAAATAGTAAAATGGTAAGTAGATATTTGGAAACATTTGTGTACGTTGCATTATTTATTAGACTTATGAGACTAAATACGTTATCAGACGAGAAATAATCTTATGGCAAATATTTAGATCATTAATTAAATTAATCTGAACAAATAACTTACCTTTAGAAGACACGAACGGTAAGTAGATTTTATTTTGACCTGGACGATTTTTTGTAGATTATTAATTTTTCGTTGCCGCCAAATCGCTCTTTAAGACGTGTAATCTGCTCAAGTCACTAGCGGGCACTGAGTTCGTGGTGGGGAGTCATCTTGAGGATTACATTTACCATTGGGTACAATTCTATTTCACTGTAAATATTCGCCAACGGTAAGTAGTACGAAGGGTGGGACAATTTTTGAATTGGTATAAAATTAACTGAAACTGTTCTTTATATCATACATTTTATTTCAGTTTATACATTAACTATTATATTTACTAAATAATAAGAAATAATGTTATTCTTCGAAGGTTTCGTTTAATTTTTCTTATCATAATGGTTGAAAATTGGGAAAAGGGACACGAATGGTAATGAGGTTCTGGGAACTATTTTTTTTATAAAATGGCTTATGGTTTATAAAACACAATAAATTGAACTGCAATATGTACCCCACTTAATTAACTATGTATATAAAAAAAGTGATCATAATCGTAAATCGATGTAATGTGGTTTAATGTGTTATTCACAGCGAGACATCAAAAATGTACGTTTTCAAATATTCACCCACGCATGCGTATGGAACGTCCGTCTGCAACTACGAGTACGAGTACGGTAAAAGTGTTATGCGAGACTGACGATACGATAACTAACGACATAAATACGTCTGCACCATTACGTAGCTAAAAAGAGGTTAATCTGACAACAACAAATAAGGACGAAGGGTTTGTGCCCGTGTCTTATAAAAAGAAAAATAGGAATAGGCAGGGTAGTGCGGCCGTGGAACCACTAGGATATTCGCTTATCCGAGCTGCTCCGAGATCTCTTTGCTTATATGTATCACGTTTAGACGTTTCAACGACTGCTGATAAGCTTGAAGAGTATATTAAGTGTAAAGGTGAATAAGCGATAAGTGTTGAACGTATTGAACCTTTTAAAATTACTAACTTTGCTTCTCTTAAGGTAAGGATTAATTTTGAATGAGGACTTCTGGCCTGTAGGCATAGTGTTTAGACATTTCTGGCAAAGTAATTCCGTAATACATGAAGTTCGTTAGTTTTAATTGTCAGTCAATTAAGAGAAGTGTTGATCATGTTAGAGAACTGTGTAAAGAGTTTGATGTGGTGGCTCTTCAAGAGACCTGGCTGCTTCCCCATGAGCTATCTTTTTAGTCAACAATTCATACCGAGTTCTCTTCACATGGTACCTCTGCGGATGATTCTTCATCCGGAATATTAAAAGGGAGACCATATGGAGGTGTGGCCCTCTTGTAGAGAACGTTAATTAATAATGTTGACTTAGTAAATTGTAATTTTTTTTTTATAGAATAGGGGGCAAACGAGCATGCGGCTCACCTGTTGGTAAGTGATTACCGCCGCCCATGAACAACCGCAACACCAGGGGAATTGCAGATGCGTTGCCGACCTTTTAGAAAGGTGTAAGCTCTTTTCTTAAAGGTTCCTAAGTCGTATCGGTCCGGAAAATTCGCTGGTGGTAATTGATTCCACAAGGAAGTCGTGCGAGGGAGAAAACTTCTTCTAAATCGCACAGTCGTGGACCGCCAATCATCCAGATGGTATGGATGGTAACGCGAGTTTTGTCGCGATGTGCGATGGTGAAATTGAGCGGCTGGAATTAGTCCGAACAATTCCTCAGAGCACTCCCCGTGATAAATGCGATAAAATACGCAAAGAGATGCAACATCTCTACGCAGTGCCAGTGTATCGAGCCGATCAGAAATAACTCGGTCGTCGACGATTCGAACCGCTCTGCGCTGGATGCGGTCAAGTGAAAGGAGCTGGCACTGGGGTGCCCCGGCCCAGAGATGAGAACAGTATTCCATGTGGGGCCGAACTTGCGCTTTGTAAAGTTGCAAGCGATGTGCCGGCATGAAATACTGTCTCGCTCTGCTGAGCACGCCAAGCTTTTTAGAGGCCAATTTGGCCTTCCCTTCCAAGTGACTACGAAACTGCACACTATTCGATATGTCGACGCCAAGGATTCCGATACTGGCTGAGGCAGTAAGGGGAGTGCCTTGAAACTGAGGAGATACGACAAAGGGGTTCTTTTTAGCGGTAAACGCGCAAACTTGTGTCTTCTGGGGATTGAACTGGACTAGATTTAGTCGCCCCCAATCCGAGACTTTGTTAAGCAAAGACTCGACTTCAGACACAAGTTTGTCCCGGTACTCGGCGACGTTTTCCCGAGAAATATTGGCACGGCCGGTATATAAGGCATCACCAGTGCTGTCGTCCGCATAGCAATGAATGCTGCCAGTTAGCAACATATCATTGATATGCAGGAGAAACAGCGTTGGTGATAGCACGCAGCCTTGTGGAACACCAGCGTTGATAGGCTTGAAATCAGAGCATTCACCGTCTACTACGACCTTGATGCTCCGATCAGCAAGGAAACTGGTGATCCATTTGCACAATATCTCGGGAAGCCCATAGGAAGGAAGCTTCGAAAGAAGCGCTTTGTGCCAGACCCGATCAAAGGCCTTCGCTACGTCCAAACTAACGGCTAATGCCTCCCCCTTGGACTCTACTGCCTCCGCCCATCTATGAGTTAAGTAGACTAGAAGATCACCAGCCGATCGACCCCGACGAAAACCGTACTGGCGGTCACTAATCAGCTGGTGATCCTCAAGGTACCTCATGAGCTGGCAGTTTATAATGGCTTCCATTATTTTGGAGAACAAGGAGGTGATGGCGATAGGCCTGTAGTTGGACGGGTCTGAGCGGTCGCCTTTTTTAGGGATCGGGTGCACCAAAGCTGTCTTCCATGAGTTCGGGACTACGCCTTGGGAGTAGGAGTACCGGAAAAGACGCGTTAAAACCGGTGCCAACTCCGGAGCACACGTCTTCAGCACAATGGGAGGGACTCCATCGGGCCCACTCGACTTGTTGACGTCCAGGGAGAAGAGTGCTTTGCGGACCGAGCGCTGTGTAAATCGCGAATTCGGCATGGAGCACTCACATCGCGGGATGGTCGGCGGTGTGTTCCCCCCGTCATCTAGAGTCGAGTTGGACGCAAAAAGAGAGCTCAACAGATCGGCTTTCTCCTTTGCGGCATGGGCCAGTGAGTCGTCCTCTCTGTGCAGAGATGGAAGAGATGGCTGACAGAAGTTCCCTTGGACAGCCTTGGCGAGAGACCAGAATGCACGGGTTCCCAAAGGAAGGCGAACTAGCTTCTCGCCAATTCTGCCGATGTGCTTAGACCTTGCCTTGGCAATGACGATTTTGAAGGACCTGGAGGCGGAATTATACTTCTTTTTTAATGCGCTGGTGTTTACATCCCGAGACGTTGATGCGTCAGCCCAGGCCTGGTAGCACTCCTGCTTATAGCGTGATGCTATTTTACAGGAGCGACCAAACCATGGCTGGGATCTGCCTCCGATGGGCACCACAGAAGATGGAATAAAAAGTTCCATACCCTGAAGTACCACATCGGCAACAGAATCGGCAACAATGCTGGGATCTTCCGGCGAGAAGCAAACCCCCCCCCTAAGGGTAGGATGCAAAAAAAGACCGCATCCCGTCCCAATCAGCTGACCTATAGTGCCAAACACGGCGGCAAGCTGTAGATCGCAACTGCGATTGGAGCGTGAGTGGCACCGTACTCCGGATCAGACAATGGTCCGAAGAGCCCAGAGGGGCATCGACGGAGACCTGATATCCGTCCGGATGAGAGGTCAGCAGAAGGTCCAACAGGGAAGGTACATGGTCTTCCACATCTGGGATCCGCGTAGGCGAAGTAACCAGTTGTGTTAGACCATATGCCAAAGCAAAGTCATAGACAGATCTACCCGCATGATCGGTTAAACGAGAACCAAGCCATTCAGCGTGGTGGGCGTTGAAATCACCGAGTATCACGATCTCTGCGGATGGGACCTGTTGTAGCACGGAGTCTGCAGCCATTTGGACGTGGTCTATGAGTCGGTCTGTGTCGGCATTACCGCTATGGGACCTATAGAGGCACCCGTAGACGCGGGGATGGTCGTCGCTGTCTACGCGCAGCCATAGGATGGACAGTTCCGTACCTTCAAGGCTGCCGAGGCGTCGAAAACAGATGTCCTCTCTGACATACACGCAAACTCCAGCCCGGGGCACAAACGAGTGTTCTAATTTGTACCCCGGGTAGGAGAGATACGAAGTATCAGCCGGAGAGGACACCTGTGTCTCGGTAAGAAAGAGCAAGGCCGGCTTAGCTATCTCCAGATGGTAGTGGACGGCGTTAAGGTTTGAATGAAGTCCCCTGATATTGCATAAATCCACGGTAAGCATGGCAGGGGTTGCCTTTGTCTTCTTGCTCCACTTGCCCCGAGCAGGTTTCGTCTTGAGCGGAATTTCGCCCCCCCCCCAGAATACGCGGGGCAGCCTGAGCACCCACGCCCAGGAGTGGAGTAGTTTGGTCGTGGATGCTCAGCGAGGGATTCTCCAGGGGTGCTGGTACCCTCCTGGGGTAGTCTTTTATTTAATTCCACTACCATGTCGATGGGGGGGGGGAATTTGGCCTCCGGCCACCTGCACTCACCAAGCGCAACGCAGAGGTAAACCTCTACTTCACGCTGGTATTCTGTGAGGTCGTGGTACCACCCCGGTTCGAGCTGGCCCATCCGAGCGACAGCAAAAGCCACCGCTTATCTCTACCACTGTTAAAAATGTAATGATTCACGAATTTGTGCTATAAAATCATATATTAATGGGAATTGTCATATGTATTTTTCTGTTTATATGCCTCAAAACAATATTGAAAATTTACCTGAATTTACAAATATTTTATGTATAATCAAAAGTTGATTAGAAAATCATTTCGTAAATGTGGCTATTGCCTTAGGAGACTATAATGCGAATATTAACACGTTATTTAGCAACGAATTAATAAAATTTTGTTCAGAAAATGATTTGATTTGCGCAGACCTTAAATTTTTTATAGATTTTGATAATATTTTTACATACATTAGTTATGGTCATGGCACAAAGAGCTGGCTTGATCGTTGCTTCGTAACTCGGGTCGCGTGGTCGGCGTTATCAAGAGTATATGTAATAAATGATGTATTTTGGTCGGACCACTGGCCTCTCGCATTCGAATTTAATTTTAACATAATTGCTGTTGAGAGAATTGTGGTTAATCACGTTAAATTTAGGAACCTTATTTCTTGGGGTAAGAGAAGTGGGGATGAGATTAAAACGTATGAATGGTGGTGTATTTATCTCTTATCAGAATTTAATTGGGACTATCTGCGCTTAATTTCTTCTTGCGATGGCTGTACTTGCGACTCACACAAAAGTTTTCTCGTTAGAATTTATAAGAAATTTATCGAAAGTCTTCACAGTAGTCTTGACATCGCGTAAACATAAAAGCATGCCGGGCTGGACTGATGTAGTAAAATCAGCGCATATGGATGCTAAAGTAAACTTATCAAGGTGGATCGGGGCGTGGGCTCCCAGCTCTGGTTCTCTCTATGATATGATGAAGCAAAGTAGGTCTATATTTAAAGGTCGCTTAAAGTGGTGCCAGAAAAACGAAAATAAAATTTTATTGGAACGGATAAGTAACGCATGTATAGACAAAAACTTTTCTAAATTTTGGAAAGATACATCAAAACTATGCAACATAAGGGTTGGGTTTCCGGTTTGCGTGGATGGTGTTAGCGATAAAAAACAGATAGCTAATAATTTTAAACAGAACTTTTTGTTGAATGACTGCTATTCTAGTGGTGGCCCTTCTGCACTTGATATGCCTGTTTTATCATATACTCATATTGATGAGAGTATGGTGTGTAATGCCCTTAAAAAGATGCACCTTGGTAAAGCGTGTGGTCATGACCACATTTCGGTAGAACATTTACGTTGCTGTGGACCCTGGGTTGTGGTGTTTCTCTCGGTTTTCATTAACGCGTGTTTAAACACTCATTTTTGCCTCCTGACCTAATAAAATGCGTGGTTAGCCCTATTGTCAAAAGAAAAACCGTTAGCGATACGACCAGTTCCAATTATAGGCCTATCTCAATCGCTACAACCTGTGCGAAACTATTTGGTAAACTATAGCATCCTGTGGGATAAGTTAAAACTGGTGGGTGTTCCTTCCGACATAATTAGAATCCTTATTAATTGGTATAGTACGCAGGTTAATGTAGTGAACTGGGATGGCTCGCTTTCGGACGAGTTTGTACTGACTAGTGGGGTTAGGCAGGGTGGGCTGACTTCTCCTCTGCTGTTTAACCTTTACGTTAATGCTCTAATTGAGGAGCTCAATGAAACGGGTATCGGCTGTCATATAGGTGGGAAATGTGTAAACAACCTTACTTACGCAGACGATATGGTTTTATTGAGCCCCTCAATCGGAGCCTTAAAGAAGTTAATTTCTATTTGTGAGAGATACGCAGGAAGCCACGATTTAGTTTATAATGCAGACAAGTCTGTGGCAATGGTTTTTGGAGCGCATAGTAAAGATATTTGTTTACAATTATACCTGAACGGCAAAAATTTGAAGCTTGTGACGAGCTTTCGATATTTAGGACATATCGTATCGAGTGACATGAGGGATGATCAGGACATGGACAGAGAAATGCGGTCCCTTGCTGTACGTGCAAATATGATTGGCAGGAAATTTAATAAATGCGAGCGAGATGCTAAAATATTACTATTTAAAACCTATTGCCAATCGCTTTACACACCGCATCTCTGGACTAAATTTAAAAAGGAAAACTATAGAATTTTTAAGGTTCAATATAACGATTCGTTCCGATTATTATTTAGTTTTCCGAGGTACTGTAGTGCATCTGCAATGTTCGCTGAGGCATGCGTACCGACGCTTGATGCTTTGATAAGACATCGTGTGGCCAGATTTAGAAGTAATCTTCTCAAATCTGGAAACACGATTATACTAATTTTAACGCAAAATTGTAGTGAAATATTTAAATATTGGTCTAGTATGTTAAGATGTAAGTTTTAATTTGTTTGATGGCATTTATTTAATTTATATTTATTTTTGTATTACATTATTATTTCATTTTATTTCAATTTTTTTATGTTTGTTTGATTATAAGTAATTATGTTTTTTTACGGGCCTTTGTTGTCTGTCATTAAATGATTATTATTATTATTGGGGTTATCTTTAAAGTTTTCTCATCTGGTTGGGCTGTTACCCCAACAAACAACAAAGCTAAATATATAATTGTAAACGAAATATATAAACATACATAAATATCAATAAAATAGAATAAATACATAAAAATTACATAAATATATAAAAACCCAACCAGATGGAAGCCCTCGGCAGGGGAGACCAAACGGCCGAGGGTTAGGGGGAAAGGGAAAGAAACCGGCGGACGATGCGGGCGGTATCGAGGAGCACCGCCTTCTGCATTTGAGCTCGGAGCGGTCCGTCACGGTGTCCCAGTCGCTTCAGGTAACCCGAGAGGCTAACTGGGATTAACGCGTTTGCAGAAACGACCACAGGAATAATTTCGGCCGGCAGACCACCCCACATGTTGGTCACCTCGTGAGCCAGACCAGATATTTTGCCAGCTTATCTGTTTCGGCTTTCACGAGGTTTTCGTCATAAGGAATGGTAAAGTCGACCAAAAATATCCTTGACTGTGCCCGGTCCATCAGCACAATATCAGGCTTATTCGCAAGAATAGTCCTATCTGTGATGATGGCCCGGTCCCAGTAGAGCCTTCGAGCACGACTTCCGGCAAGTACTTATAATATGGCAGTTTCCGATCCACGAGACCGTATTTCAGAGCGAGCTCCTGGTGTAGAATCCTGGCTACTAGGTTGTGTCTTTGCAAATACTCAGAGTTAGAAAGCGCCGAACAACCGGAGATGACATGCCTAAGTGACTCACCGGGATGGCGACAAGCTCGACAGATGTCGACGGTGCCATCCTTTAGGATGTATCTCCGATAATTGTTGGTCTTAATAACCTGATCCTGTATTGCACAGACAAAACCCTCAGTTTCCCCAAAGAGGTCACCGAAACGTAGTCAGTGGAGGGAGGCGATTGTGTCTACGAAAGGCTCATGAAGGGCCTTGTAGAACCTCCCGTGGAGCTCTTTCTCCTTCCATACGGTCTCCCGGTTGGAAATGCTTTGTACTGCCGGGTCCTGCAGTACAAAGCATTTCCAGCAAGTCCTTTATCACAAGAAATAACGTCCCTATAGTATGGATCATCCGCTCTCGTCAGAAAATAATTAAGGAGGCTGCACACTCCGCGATTATGCATGGTAAGCGCGCTTAAAAAGCCGCGCCCACCATATTTCCGCGGCAAGTACAGCCTCATTACTGACGATCTCGGGTGATGCATCCTGTGGGACGTCATTATAGTGCGGACTTTTCTGTCCAGAGCGTTCAGTTCGGTCTGAGTCCACCTGAGTATGCCAAAGGTATACATGAGAACAGGCATGATCCAACCGTTATATGCGTGCATCTTATTCACACCGGACAAAAGGCTATTAAGCACTTTGGTCAAGCGTGCATAAAACACATCGCAAACTGACCGTTTCATACCCGCCTCATCTACACCGATGTTCTGTGACATACCCAGGTATCGGTATGTTTCAGCCTCGGAAAGGGTTCTTATGCTGATGGGCATAAATAAGTCTATGCCCTCAGAGTTAGCAACCCTTCCCCTTTCGACATGGAGGATCGCATACTTATCCGTCCACAGCTCCAATCCAATAGAATTGCTAAAATTACAAGTTATGTTTAGCAATTTCATAAGGTGGGAGCGACTGGAGGCGAATAATTTGAGATCATCCATATAGAAAAGGTGAGTCACTTTTGTACCTCCTCTCCGAAGCTGGAATCCCCTCTCGAAACCCTCCAGTAAGGTACTGAGAGTGTTCAGAGAGAGGCAGAACCAGATTGGACTCAAACAATCGCCCTGGAAGACACCCCTTCTTATCCTTATGTGGTTCTCCGCAGCCATCATCCGCTCACCTAGATGACAGGATCGTACTCCACTGCCCCATACACTGCCCGAGGAAGTCTCGAACTGTACAGTCAACCTTGTACAGCTCGAGGACCCTCTTAAGCCATGTATGAGGCACCGAGTCGAATGCCTTTTTGTAGTCTATCCAGGCAGCGGAGAGGTTCCGACGGTTGCGTTTAATCACCTTGCCAATGACCGCGTCAATGAGGAGTGGTTCCTTGGTTCCACGACCACCGCCCCTACATCCATTCTGAGCGCGCGACGTCACCTGATTTGAGTTCAGGTGACGAGTGATTCTCGCGCTCAAAATGGGTGTAAGTGTCTTGTATATGGTAGGTAGACACGTTATGGGGCGGTATTTGATCGGGTCTGTGGAATCCCGGTCTTTAGGAACCAAGTGAGTGATCCCAGTAGTGAAGAGGCTCGGGAGCGATTTTTCATCGAGAGCCTCTTGAAACTGTCGGGCGAGCACAGCGTGACACATCACGAACCCCTTCAGCCAGTAGTGATGCAGTCCGTCGAGTCCCAGACTTTTCCAGTTCGGGACCCTACGGACCGCCTCAGCTACGTCATCCGGCGTTATGATGACGGGGTCCATGGGCGTAACATTAGCACACTGACTCACCACAACTTCCGTCTAAGGGCCCTCGCTGTGGTTTACGGGCTCTGACCACAGGCCGCGCCAGAATGCGATAGTGTCGGCCTGATTAGGTGCTGGGCCCGTTCCACGTACCATTGGTCGCTCCAATGATTCATAGAGCCTCTTCTGATCACTCTGAAAGAGACGATTCTGGTTGAACCGTGTCGACCTCTCGGTATATCGCCGAATCCGCTTCCCTCAAGCAGCGATTCTCTGCTTCAGGTCGTCTATGCGCTCCGTCAGTTTTTGCGTTATGTCCGGCTGGGACAGACTGATATTTGTCCCAGCAAACGCCAACCTGACGGTGCGCACAATCCTCGGCCTATTATTGCCCGACCTGAAGCTTATCAGTCTGCCGATGAGGGCTCTTGCCTTTGCGATACGGTCCTCAATCCTTCTTCTCCAGGCTGGGATGGCGCTACTTTGTCTAGTAGCGCGTCCAGCCGTGGGAAGTTTGGCACCAATAATACGGCAACTGCCAGTGCGGGGCCAAAAAGAATTTAGTCCGTCTCGCAAAGGTCCCGGCTGGCTTCCAAATAGGTCACCAGCATTGGGTTGAGAGCCCTCACGACAGCCCGATTCCGCATGCTTAGGGGTATGCGCAGGAGTCGCGGTCGATTTTCGAGAGGCGTACTGCGCGTTTACACAATCGCCTCCTCCAATTTGCTCCTCATCTGCTCTAATTCTTGGGTGACCATTCCATCATCGCCTGAATCAACCAGAGCGGGAAGATCCATGGCGGCCTCTACATGTGGCTGCTGGTCTGTGGCCTGAGGAGCCGCATCCCCAGCTATAGCCGGTTCATTCGATGAGGGAATAGCCTCACGTCGTAATCGTTCGAGTTCGGCATCATCAAATATTTTCGAGCGCATGATGTACCGAACTCGGTCTGCCAGGTTTTGCTCCGTGACGGGATCAGACGGCTCCAACTCAGCAAAAAAGCGATGCATCCGAGCCCGATACGCTATCCCTCCAGTTTCTTCCCCCTTCGCCCTATAGTACGCCCGCAATGCGTTTGTGTTCATATTTTTATTCCAACGCATGCGGCGTACTCCACCAGCGGCAGGTGCCGCTTGCCGGGTCCGAGAGGACCCTGCCAATACCAAGCCATCTGGGATGCTAGGTGGTCGTGCAGCACCTCGCGCTCGGCTGGCGGCCCGCATGCTGTCGCGTCCAGCGCCAGCTCCAGACGCGCCCCGGCGATCGCCAGGCAGCGGCCCTATGCGCGTTTCTCGTTGTGCCATCATCCATTTTATGGGCGTCAGTTAACGGGAGACGCCCAAACCCGGCGCCGTTTCATGATGGAGCTATATGCACAAACGGGCCTTTGCACCCTCAATTTTGCCAAGGCACGGCGCTAACACCTCTTGGCAAGGTGCTGACTGACTGCGCCGACGTAGCGGTTTTGCCACTTAACTGCTACGTCAGCGGGCGATGGGGTCGTCACTTCCCTACGCCATTTATTATTATTATTATTATTAAAGACGGCAGGAGATCTTCTGGGCCATTGAGCCTGAGTGAATTCCTAGAGCCTGAAATACTGGAATCTGAAGTCAGGGAAGTTTTTAGAAATATTAAAACAAATAAATCAGCCGGAAGATAAAGTATGTTTGCTGAAGAACTGAAAAGCCTTGGAGAAACAGGTATCAAAATCTTGAAGGACCTATGTAATCAGATCTGGAGCTCAGGAAAATGACCTAAGGACTGGACGGAGTCTCTTTTGACACCACTGCACAAGAAAGGCTCGACAGAGATATGCGAAAACTATCGAACAGTGGCCCTCATATCACATGGTAGTAAGATCATGCTCCACATAATTAAGGGACGGCTACAACCTTACCTGCAGCGGCAAATACCTAATGAACAGGCTGGCTTCGTCAAGGATCGCGGGACTCGGGAGCAAATTGTTAAAGTTAGACAACTCATAGAGAAGAGCGGGAATTTAATATTCCGATAATGATGTGTTTTGTTGACTACTCCAAGGCGTTTGACTGCGTAAGGTGGGATTGTCTATGGAAAATCCTTATAGAAATGGGTGTTTCTTGCCATTTAATAGCACTGATCGCAACACTATATGAGAATGGGAAGTCAATGATAAGAGTGAATGACGTGGTATCAGCTCCTTTCAAACCACAAAAAGGAGTACGACAGGGATGCATCATATTATGAGGACAGCGCTAGAAGAGTGGCATGGAGGCATTTTCGTTGGAGGCAACAAAATCAGTAACCTCCGATACGCCGATGACACTACGCTATTGGCTTCCTCAGAACAAGAAATGGCTGAACTGCTGAGAAGAGTCGAGCGCGCAAGTGAGATGGTAGGCCTTTCCATTAATAGGACGAAAACTAAAGTCATGTTAGTAGATCGAGCTGGAACTTTTGCACGAACCGGAGAACTCGCAGACCTGGAGTTCGTAAATGAATTTGTGTACCTGGGATCACTTATAAGCAATCAGGGAGGCTGTGACAAAGAAATTCGGAGACGTATGCAGATGGCCAAAGCAGCTATGAGTAAGTTAATCAGAATATGGAAAAACAGGAAAGTGTCGAATACCACCAAGACCAGACTGGTGCGAGCTTTGGTATTCTCAATATTTCTGTACGGTGCCGAATCATGGTCAATCCGAGCAGCTGACCGAAAGAAACGAGACTTTCGAAATGTGGTGTTATACAAGAATGCTGCGTATACCGTGGACAGCAAAAAGAACCAACAAGTCTATTCTCGACCAACTAAAGATTACTACCAGGCTATCCACTATATGCTACCAATGAGTCCTAAGTTATTTTGGTCATATTGCCCGGAGACAACCATACAATCTGGATAAATTGGTTGAAGTAGGGAAGATCGAAGGAAAAAGATCACGTGGGCGATTACCTATCCGTTGGACCAACCAGATACAAAATATAACGGGACTTAATATTCCAACTACCCTGAGACAAGCCGAGGACAGTGTGGTATGGAGGAAGCACACGAATAAGAAGAAGAAGAAGAAGACAAAATGACTGTTGGCGGACTACACATGACGTCGAAATATTTTTATATATTCTCAGACATGTAGGTTTCCTTACGATCTTTATAAAATTGCAATTAACAGATTCACTGCTGCCGCTGGAGATCGAATTCGGGTAGCGAATTGAGTACAAAATTTACAGCAAAAACTTAGCCCCTAAGCTACTTCGCGTCTCACATCCTATTCATTCGCTTTCTATTATATTATAGTGAAAAATAACAAAATATATATATATATATTTTTTTTATAGGATGAGGGTGACAAACGAGCACACAGTCCACCTGATGGTAAGTGGTTGCTGTGGCCCATAGACATCTACATCTATCTTCTATTCCAAATCAAAATGCAGATGCGTTGACACCCGTGAGGACTAAGATGGAATGCCTCATTTCCAGTAAAAAGGTCCTCCGGCCACCTGCACTCACCAAGCGAAACGCAGAGGTAAACCTCTACTTCACGCTGGTATTCTGTGAGGTCGTGGTACCACCCCAGTTCGAGCCGGCCCATCCGTGCGACAGCAAAAGCTGCCGCGTGGCTCTACCACTTTTAAAATATATAATATTTATATTTTATATAATATATATAATATTAAGCCACAATAATATAATTTTGTTGCACATCTTAGTAAAATTATAATTCCCGAAATTAATCTTATTATTGACATGATATAAATACTAAACACCGTGTTTAATATGCTCATAAAATTCAATAGTTTTATATTAATAGTATTTGTAATAATTAATAATGACCCTCACAGTGTACTTAAAACTAATAGTCGCGTTGTTCACTGGCCAGCTGTCTGCAAACTAAACGATGTTCAGTTTTAAGTTGCCACTGTAATGTAGCGCGATGTAGCTGGTACGTTGGTTGAGTTCTTAAATGTTTAGGCGTAAATTAAAGGTATTGCGAATGGTGAAAATTTTCGCTTCTATGGAAGAGTATCCATGCCTGACTTTGGATTGTTATGAAGTACAAAGACTGATGAAGAAGCGAAGAATTTATCATAATCCACCACAATTTAGGAAAGATTGGAGGCATTTGTACACGCCACTTAAGCACTTCTATGCTCTCTGTTGTATTCAAAATATCTGAAGTGCATCAGTAAATTATTGTTGCACTAAATTCTTCTATTGAATAAATGGTGACAAACGAGCACTCAGTCCGCCTGATGGTAAGTCGATGATGTAGCACAAACACCTAACTAAACACCACCTAACCTCGATTAAGAGCCTAAATGCAGATGCCCTGTTGTCACCCCTGAGGACTAAGATGAAATGCATCGTCACCAGTAAAAAAGATATCTCGTTCTCGTCAGACATCATAGAAAACACAGCAGCATTACGCTGCTATTTCAAGATGGTATTCTGTGGGAGCGAGGTCCTTTCCTTGTCGAACCTTGTCGTACTGATAATTATGCTTTGGTTATCTCTTATATCGCCCCATTCACGTCGCAAGAGGCGACAGAGGGAAACAAACCAAGAGATCGTAAGCAGCGACTTTCCAATAACAACTAGAAATCAAAAAACTGCGGTTGCCAACTCACCTGTCAAACATGGCAACTATAGTAAACATTCCCTTTAAAAGACAATACATGTGGGGGTAATCAAACAGTGTAATGAATTTAATTATCTATTGGGAACTGCAACATTCAGCAGATGTTTTTAAGTCGATTCTATATGCAAAAGGCATAAGGATTAATAGGTAATCTCATCCCATTTGAAACACAGCGATTATTTCCAAAACTGATTAGATGTTGTCAATATGCTATAGTGCCGCAATAAGTGAAGAGGAACTCGCTCCATCGACTTACTCATTTCCGATATAAATATCTATTTGATGAAACTGAAGCGTAGGGTACGACAAGTAAAAGAATAATAAATACAAAAATGTATATTATGACCCACAGTTGCTTTCAGGGTTCTGAAACCTCCTCGTTGCCATAGACTCGATGATAAAAACAAAATATCCAGACCCAATAACAAACGTTTCGTGGTGCTGCGTCAAAATTTATCTGTTAAAGAATTTCATTGCACTTAGCTTTAACTTATTTTAAAATCCTGAACTTTCAAATTTGTTGAAAAAAAGTTGAGTAGGGTCATTATATCACATTTATTAAAGCTTTTTCGTATCTCAGATAACATGCTGAACACACATTATTTAAGTAACCGAGGTAATATCAACCATAATTTGTCAACCATAAGAACTCAAATATCAAATGCGAGCCTGTAAATGACTTGGCTCACTTACGCTTTAAACCAAAACACAGGAGTATTTCTTATATTCTAGAATTCTATAAGCGTTTCTTATATTTTATAATTCTATAAGCGTTATGGTTATAGAGAACTATAAAAATAAATATAAATTTGCATTAAAAATAAAGATGCATATGTCATTCCCATTCGTCAGATGAACAGCTGCATATTTCTACGCTTCTGCCAAGAATTGCAACTCATAAGATGAGACAAGTCATAAGACTTGTCTCATCAGGGGATATTTGCTTTAGAAGTCCATTGCTGTTCATAGGAACGGCAGTGGACTTTTCGTAACCTGTAATGAATAAATGAATGGCCTTAAACCACGTTTTAAAATTTTACTTTTTATTTAAACCCCTCTCCCACTTCCATCGCTGCAACTAACTCTGCAAGTCTTAAATATAAATTTATTATCTAAGGTCTGTATTTAAGTAACTGCGTTTGAAATTTTTTATAGACATCTACATGAAATATTGTGAGAGAGAAAGTTGGACCGCCATTTTTATTTAATTTACAAATGACCAGATCAATTACCGATTGTGAAAAGTATTTATTTGCCAATATCAAAATATTCATCGAATTAAATCTGTATCGCACAAAAAATTATAAATCTTGTGAGACGTAACTTTGTTGATAAACAAGTTTACTAAATGTCAACACAATCTAAGCGTATGGAGTGCAAGTTTTCGATTTCAATCAAAAGTTGTTTACAAGAGCTCTTCGATCTTCGTATCATATTTATTAATCTCGCAATTAAAGAAATCTTACGACGGCAGGTTCTCAGTTCTGCGACCTTCCGTCTTTCTTCGTGTGGTAGCAGATTTGGGGTTTTTTACATGTAAATAATAATAACTATTTATTTCTTTCTTTCCACAAACGACATGGAAAATAAATCAGTGTTACATCTCTATTTTAATATTATCAAGTCATTCGTGGGACACTGGACATATTTATGACAAATTATAGTTTCTCGGACGTGCAGATTTCCTCACTATATTATCCTACACCACTAACTGAAATCAACATTTGAAATTAAGGCCATCAACTGAGAGCACAAAAACTTTATGTATTCAAGACGCAAAAGATATCATCGAATTAAGAAAATAAAGTTAATGGTGGTTCCAAACGTTAAATTTTTAGTCTTAAAAGTATACTGGAATCGCCAAAAGAAGTTAAGACTGTAACAGTTTACTTCCGAGACGAAATTTCTTTGTGTTTATTACGTCTTGCTTTCCAATTATGAAAATACTAGCTTTTACCCGTGACTTAGAGAAACAATTCCACCATACATTATATTTGTGTAACTCTTACAAAATAGCTCGCAGATGATAAATTTTTCCGGCTTACTTAAGAAACTAAAAATTGTCGTTATATTTTAACCAATTTACACGATATCTTTATTAGTTATAGCTTATGTGTCGTTCTGATGTATGAGCCAAATTATTGTAAAGTTTCATTAAAATACATTCATTTTTGTGTGGTAGAGTAACAAACATCCATACATCTATACATTCTCACAAACTTTCACGTTTATAATATTAGTAGGACTAGTAGGATTCCTAATACAAAGTAACGATATAATAATTACAAAAAGTACTTAGAATAACTTATTTTTAAACACTTTCACTGTCCGGTTTCCAGATACAATAGTAAGACAATAGCAATGACCTATATGTAGTGTACGGGACAACAAAAGAGTTAATAAGCATGTAATGTTGTCCATAATCGTGCGAAGACCTGTCATAAACTTGGTCATTATAAATTGATGTTGCTAAGTCAAAGTCCAAGTGATATAAATAGCGAAAAAACTAGAAAAGTTTCGTTCGTAGATCCTCACTACAGCTATAGGGTCAAACAAAAATGGGTTGATTTGACCGGAAATGGACCACGCTCTTACAGAATACCAGCGTAAAATGATTTCTTGATTATTAAAAACCGGAGACCCTTGTTAGTGGAATCGAGGCTTTTAGTCCTAACCCTCAGGGGTAAGAACTCATCTGTATTTTCATTCTTAATCGAGTGTAGATGTAAATGACGATGGGCCACAGCATCTACTTATTCAGATGGACTCAGTGCTCGTTTGTCACACGTATAGAATACGTGTGGAAAATGTACGTTAAAAGCAACATTTTCATTTAAAGTTACGTCAACGTGCTAAACCTTAACAAGTAAATATAAAGAAAGCAAGACTTATTTTTTGGGAGTAGTTTTCAAGCAGCCGCGACGTCAACAAAATATATAAGAAAAGCTTTTAACAGTAATACTTACTTGCTTTAGCTGTATTAAGCGGCACGACCCAGCCTACGGGGAAAGTCTATTTATCATAAAATTTCATTTATGTGGGTGGCTATTTCTATAAAAACAGCCTTAATGCTTGCCATGTTGAAAGCGATTTATTGCGGATAATAAAACATAGAACTTTTCTTTACTTAAAAAATTGTTCAGTATTTGTGTTGAACACATTAAAGGTGCTTTTATAATACAATATTTCTTTTAACATTTTTCTAAATTAATGAAAGGCAAGAACCAAAAAGAACAAAATACTAATAAAAATGTAGAATAATATATTATTTTTTTGACCTTATTAACGAGAACATGGTGTTTGCAATATAAGGTAAATATCAGGTCATTTATGCGTCTAAAAATAAAAAACCTATACATTGTCAGAGTTTAATACGAGTATGACAATTTAAATCTGACATTAGTGTATGTAAAGAGATGTGTCGGAACATCCCAAACGCTGCCATACTAAGGTGGATCTATCAACTTTTTTTTTTATAGGATAGGGGTGACAAACGAGCACACAGTCCACCTGGTGGTTAAGCGGTTGCTGCGGCCCATAGATATCTACATCTATCCTCGTTTGCGAATCAAAATGCAGATGCGTTGTCACCCGTGAGGACTAAGATGGAATGCCTCATTTCCAGTAAAAAGGGCCTCCGGCCACCTGCACTCACCAAGCGAAACGCAGAGGTAACCCCGGTTCGAGCCGGCCCATCCGTGTGACAGCAAAAGCTGCCGCGTGACTCTACCACTGTTACGTGTTTCTACATCGATCCATGCAACAGGTGCTTTTATAGACTACAACTAATTGTTTCAGGTCTGGAATTTATGATTTTTGTTTGTTGTTTTGCAATTTATGATTTTGTGAGATATTCTATCTTAATCCTGTGGTGACAACACAACTGGAGCCTTTTTTGCTTGGAGTTAGCTGCAGGTATCCATGGACTGCAGTAACAACTAACCATAACTTAGTCTGTAAGTTCGTATGCCGCTATGGTTTTATAAAAATAATGTATGTAAAACGTCTCCACAAAAACACTCTGGAGAAAATCGTAGTTTCGGCACTTATGTTTTTATTTATAAATTAAAAAATGCATTTAAAAGAATCACTAATTTTATTTAGCTTAATTATATTGTACTTTACTGTTCCAATTTCTACGAAACATTTTCAACCCTTTGAATAAACAAAAGTTTCTAAACATTAATAAATAAAAATTTAATTTAAATGAATCACTAATTCTATTTAGCTTCATTTTACTGTAATTTACTATTCCAATTTCTACGAAACATTTCCAACGCTTCGAATAACCAAACAAAAATAATAACCATGAAAGCAATAATTGTATTTACAAAGTTCTCACTGCAGTACAACAAGTGACTCGGGCGAGCGGTCAACCGCTAGGCTTGCTCTAGAACTATTACCTAATTAAGTTACCCTAGCTACACTGCGCTGCCACTAACAACATCCCACATTCTAAGTGTAGAGCTATAGTAGCAGCGGGAGCTTCATAGGGTATGAAAATATATTTAAAGTACAATTTATTGTACTTTGTGGTTAAGTTTTTTACCAGTTGGTAGACTTCTTTTCTGCTTAGGAGGCTGTCTGAGTAGGCAGCAATGTCTTCTCTATTTCTGCCATCAAATAACAGTACTTGCACCGCTGTGTTTCGATCTGTAGAATAGGCTTAGAGAGCCAGTATGATTACAAAGTTAAGGCATTACAGCTTAGTCTTCAGGAATGGTAACGCATCTGTAGCTTGTATATTAAAAGATATATATATATATATAATAAATTATATTTAATCTAAAAGCTTATATATATGTGTGTGTCACGAAAAAACCGCGAAAAGATCAATAATACACAAAATGTTAGTTGTTCGTCCCAGTTTATTTTATCACCTTCAAAGTATGCTCCTTCAGAACCGATAAACTTTCTCCAACGAATAATCCAACCATCAAAACATTTTTTAAACGCTTATTCCGAAGTTAAGTTCAGTTCTCGCTGCGAATTCTCCTTTATGTCTTCTACCGAATGAAAACGGGTGCCACGAAGTGGTAATTTGAGTTTAGAAATAATTTAAAATTAAAAATTTTGTACCGCCGACTTCAATGTAAGTTGTTAAGAATAACTCAAAAGCTATTGATTTGACCTTGATGAAATTCACACGGGACACCAGGAGAAGTATCAGCTTTCAAATAAAAAAAGAATCATCGAAATCGGTTCACCCAGTAAAAATTTATGAGGTAAAACACATAAAAAAACATACAGTCGAATTGAGTACCGTCTCCTTTTTGGAAGTCGGCAGATAAGAAAGCAGTCGGCTGGAGCCAAATCTGGTGAATAACATCGATACTCGATGGTATTTGTTGACTTTTTGATCAAAAATTCACTAACAATGATGGCCTTGTGCGAAAGCGCATTATCGTGGTGCAAAATTCAAGAATTTTTTCCACAAATCTGGCCTTTTTTCTAATTTGCTCTCTTAAACGCCGCATAACCCTCATAATATTCTTTATTTACCGTTTGACCTCCCGGTAAGAATTCCGTGTGCACAACACCGCAATCAAACAAAACAGTCAACATGTCTTTCACTTTTGATCGAATTTGGCGTGGTTTATTCGGTTTCGGTTCATTTGAAAGCCACTCAGAAGCTTATTGAATAGTTTGCATGTAAAACTCATAAACCTACGTCTCGTCATCAGTAACAATGCGTTTCATGAATCATCATCATCATCATCATTACAGCCTTTCACTAGTCCAATGCTGAATATAGGCCTCCCACAAGGAATTTCACAAATCACGATCCTGAGACACCTGCATCCATCGACTGCCTGCATGTTTTACCAGGTCGTCACACCATCTAGTGGGGGGACGCCCAACACATCGTCCGCCGGTACGAGACCGCCACTCGAGAACCTTTTTTCCCCATCGATTGTCGGTTCTTCGAGCTATATGGCCAGACCATTGCCACTTCAGCTTACTAATCCGTGGGGCTATGTCTATGTAGAATGACCACACTCTGGTTCTACTTATCACGCAGAGAAACTCAGAGCATAGACCTTTCCATACCTCGTTAAGCGATCTTGAGCTTCCTCATCCGGCCAGCAGTGAAGGACCACGTCTCAGTTCCATAAGTCATCACTGGTAACAAGCATTGGTTGTACAATCTCGTTTTATGGTTTTGAGGTATGTCTGACGAGAAGATGTGTCGTAGCTTCCCGAACGCTGCCCAGCCGAGTTGAATCCGTCGATTGACCTCTTGGTCGAAGTTGGACTTACCTAGTCGGATTATTTGTCCCAGATATACATACTCGTCAACAACTTCGAGCTTAGTGCTTAAAACAACTACCGGCACATGTGTGACATGGACGTTATACATGATCTTTGTTTTGTCCATGTTCATCTTAAGACCTATCCGTTTGAAGGCACTGTTGACGTCATTGAGCATAGTGTTTAAATCTTCCACCGATTCTGCCATACGAAATATATCGTCGGCATGCCGACTGTCAACTTGCCACCGCTGAAGGGGCAGCAGCACCGCCTAAATTTCGACGGAGTCAAAGGTTTTCTCATAGTCCACATACGCCAGACATAGTGGCAAATTGTACTCCTCGAACTTCTGTAAAATTTTCCGAAGGGTATGTATGTGGTCTATGGTGCTAAAGCCTTTTCTGAAACCGGCTTGTTCGGTAGGCTGAAAGTCGTCGAGTTTACATGCGAGACGATTCGTGATGACTCTAGAAAACAGCACGTAAACGCGGCTCAGAAGGGAAATCGGTCTGTTGTTCTCCAAGAGAGCGTTGTCGCCTTTCTTGAAGAACAAGACCACCGCACTTCTGCTCCACGTCTCCGGTGTAGTGCCACCATGGAGAACGAAATTAAAGAGCTTCTGAAGCACTTCAAGTGTCGTTTTTCCACCCGCTTTCAGTAGCTTCGCTGTAATTCCATCCTCGCCCGGGGCCTTGCCGTTTTTACGGTGCTAGAGATACATTCTAATCTCGCTCAAACGGACGTCCGGAATATTATCGGAATAGTGTCAGATAAGACTTGCTCTTGGGTCATTACTTACACTTGCATGTGGCTTCAACGATGATGTATACAGTTGCCTATAGAACCTCTCAATCTCACTCAAAATCTCAGGTCTCTCGGAAACGACGCTCCCATACTCGGTCTTCAGCTTCGACAGTTAGCTCTATCTGGCAGACAGATCACTAGCAAAGACTTTAGAGCCCTGTTTTCATTCGATCGCTTCTTCAATACGGGCAGTATCAAAGTTGCGTAAATCCTGCCATATGCATTTAGAGATCTGTCTGTTTAGTTGCCTGCTGTCAAACCTACTGAAGACTGCAGCTTTATTTCCTATCTAACAGCCATGAGATTAAAAGTGTGATCGGAGAGAAACTTAACGAACACTTGACTCTTGAGAATTAGCAACTCCTGAATATAGTGAAACCACGGGTAATGGCCAAAGCATATAAGTTTGTCTGGGTGAGAAACTGCCACATTTTTTTAAAGAACAACGAGGAGTCTCCCGCTATCACTATAAATTCCGAAAGAGATTAAGAAAGAAAGAGATTAATTGTATGATGAGATTAATTTTGATAGTATTACCATGCAATGTGATTTACACATACATTATTACATACATCAAAATCTTATACTCACACACATCTTTCAAAATCTACTGTAATACTGAATATTTCAAATCAATATGCCTTACAAAAGAAATGTATAAGCTACCATTTCTTACCTTGTATAAAAATAAAAATTCCTGCCTATTACGTAGGACACTCAATAAGTTTTAAGATATACAAAAAGTATTCTAGATACTATTAATATTCATTTGACATCTTTTCAAAATATCCATCATCATGCTCTATACAAAGTTTCATTCGCCTAAACCAACTCTGAAAACACTATTGCCAGTCTTGATCTGACAGGTCTGAAATCACTACTTCGTAGGCAGCCACGGCTTATTCGCGCTTGAGAAAAACTTGCCTTTTATTTTTTCTTTGACTCTTGGGAACAAAAAAAATCACAAAGAGCTAAGTCCTGTAGGGCGAGTGACTTAGAGTTTCAACACCAGATTCCTCAATAAATGCTTTGTTCTAAGGGAGGTATGTGAAGAGCCGTTAACAGTGGTAGAGCCACGCGGCAACTTTTGCTGTCGTACGGATGGGCCGGTTCGAACCGGGGTGGTACCACGACCTCACAGAAAACCAGCGTGAAGTAGAGGTTTACCTCTGCGTTTCGCTTGGTGAGTGCAGGTGTCCGAAGGCCCTTTTTACTGGAAATGAGGCATTCCATCTTAGTCCTCACGGGTGACAACACATCTACATTTTGATTTGTAATAGAGGATAGATGTAGATGTCTATGGGCCGCAGCAATCACTTACCATCAGGTGGACTGTGTGCTCGTTTGTCACCTTTATCCTATAAAAAAAATCGTAATGCAGCATGATTCCCCGAGCCCGTTCTTTGGTCTTTACTCCCGCACAGCTTAAAAAGCTTTGGGTAATGCAACAGGCGTTTAAGAAGTAAATATGCAGACCTAATATATCAATCTCTCAGTCATAAAAATATGTATAAGAGAAATGTATATAACATGAGTATATTATTGTATAACACATTACCTAAGAATTTAAAAGAAAAAGAAGGAGTCTCTTTTATAAATAATTTAACAAAATGGTTATTGGAAAATTGTTTCTATAGTCTAAAAGAATATTTAAAATGGAAAAATTAGTTTAATGATTTATGTGATCCACTTACAGATAGTTTTTTTTTGTATTATGTACCTAAATATATGTATTTAACTTATGCCCCTGTCAACTGTGTTTCTTGCAAATAAAGAATTTGTATTTGTATTTGTATAACTGTAGTATACCATTTAGAGTTGACTGACCTACAGTTATTCAGCATTGACCGCGGAAAAAGCTAGCCAGCATTGTTTTGCTTGCGAGGTCTTTGCAGTTTTGTCGGTGACTGTCCTTCTGAGTAGACCCATACTGATAATTGCCTGTTATTTTCCGGATCATATTGATAGATCTATGTCTCATCACCAGTAACAATTTCTGAAACACGCCTAGATGCCCCATATTCAAAACGTAGACGCATTTCATGGCACCAATTCACACGAGTCTGGTTTTCGCTTTCAGAGAACAAACGAGGGATCCATCGACAACAAAGCTTCCGCACCCCAAGATGTTGATATGGGATGGTATGAATGCTCCTTGAACTAATGCCTACAATCTTTTCGATGTCCGTTTATGTGATTCGTGGGTCTTCGCGCAACAACATATTTATAGTCCATACATTTTCTGCCGTTACTGCTGTTTGCCCCGCCCCCCTGCTTCTTTGGATTTTAGATTGGAGACGGTTTAAGAATAATTTTACCCCTTTTGAATTCAGAAAAACACCTAAAAATTGTTGGCGTGATGGAGCTGAGTCACCTAATACTGATTGTAACCGTAGTAAACTTAATTGTTCGCTTAAACCAAATTTAAAATCATAATATGTCATAGCGTGCAAATGTTCACGGTTAAGGTCCATCGTTTTAAATGAAAAGCGCGAGAAGCGTTGCAGGAAAATTAATTGAACTTTTTTTCTAATATTTAACAATTGGCTTATGGAGTTCTATTTTTAAATAAATTTGCTTTTAGCAAAGAATATATACACTACGCGAAAAAAGACGACACTTAAGCATGTGTGCACGTATAATCACTTGCGGCTATGTGTGGGTGTCTGGATGTGTGCGGGCGCCTAGAGAGGCGCGCGGGGCGTGGAACGGGCCGTCGCCGACTGCCCTGGCTGGGGGCTGCACTTTATACAAAAATAATGCCTATTCATTTGTATATCATTATTCTACCTTTATTTAGTTACAATATTTATTTATATGCATGGCACATTTATGTTATATGTAATCGTTTAAAAGTATATATTTGTAATTTTGTGTATTTATATTTATAAAAAATATATATTTATATTTTTTTTATTAAGGACAGCAAACGTGTATGGTTTTTTATTAAGGACAACAAACCACACACGTTTTAATTGTTTTCTTGCAATCCTGTCCATCCAAAGGTTGTCTGGAAGAGATCGCTCTTAGCGATAAGACCACCCATTGTATCACATTTATTTTTCAAATTTTTTGTTAATATTTATGTTATTTTTTGGCGTACTATTAAGGGTTATCTATCTATCTATCTATATATGCTTCTATATGGATTTTCTAAAAAAAATATACATACGGCCACGAATTTTTTCAATTGTTAGAAATAATAATAAAAATTATAAATGTCATTGAAAAAGCCAAAAATATATAAGAGTAAGTAATTTTTAAAGGGTAGTAGGTAATCGTGATTATTGCGTACTGAAGAACTAAGTGTTGCTTAATTATTATTTAAGATTACCACTAACTATCGTGCATATTTTGTTTTGTCGGAAATTTTAATTTTCACCATCTGTAAATATATTTAATAAAAGTTGATTTAAAATTGATCGTATTTTCACTCGCTAAATACATAAGTTTACATAATATAACATATATACCTACTATGTATCTTCTTTGGCACAAGTCTATAATATTCCATTTCGGTTCGGTATCAACCGTAGCATTACACGCTTCGGCCTAATGTCACCGGCGCTTCAACTCTCACGTACAGAGAGTGTCACCGCTGTGAAACAGGTGCGTTCTATTTTTAAATTTCGAACATCTCAAAACTTATTGAATGACCTACGTACAAAAACATCCCTCACGATCCTTCAACCTGTACTACTTCTGTTACATAATTTAATTATTGTCTATATTAATATGAATTACTTCGATAAATATAATTTTTATAAGTTAAGTAAAACACAATGGTATCTAAATCATGTTAAAGGTTCCTTATAACTCAATGTATGTTTTCTATCAAAACCTCCGTTGCTTGCGAACTAAAACTAAACAATTTCAAGACAGTAAAATAAGTAATAATTTCAACATAATTCTCATTACTGAAACTTGGTTGACTGATAATATTTACAGCGGTGAATTATGTGACAATAGGTACGACATATTTAGGTATTATATAAATAAAACATCTTCTCATTAAAAGAAGGACGGAGGGGTCATTATTTGCACGTGTACACAATTACAAGCTCAAGAACGCAAGAAGGCAAGAAGTGTTACTCGGTAGTACACGTAGTGATTTTGTTTTATTTACATCTGGTGTCCCACAAGGCTCAATACTCGGACCTTTGTTATATAATGACTATTTATTTGAAATCAGTGAATGTGTCTATCATTCAAACTATTTAATATTCGCAGATGACAAAAATTTCTAAAAATAAAATCAATTCATGTCTGTGTCCTGATAATAGCAATATTGAAAAATGTTTTATACGTGGTAGAGCCATGCTGCAACTATATTAGTAGTATAGTTGTAGCACGAATGGGTCGGCTCGACCGCGGAAGGACCACGCTCTCACAGAATACCAGCGTAAAATAGCAGCTTAACGCTGCTGTCTTTCGTATGGTGAGTGTAGAGAACCGGAGACCCTTTTTACTGGAAATGAGGCATTCCATCTTATTCCTCACGGGTGACAACGCATCTGCATTTTGATTTGTAATAAATGATAGTTGTAGATGTCTATGGGCCGCAGCAACCATTTACCATCAGGTGGGACTGTGTGCTCGTTTGTCACCTTTATCCTATAAAAAATGTGTCAAAATAACCTTGAATCGCAAGAAACAGCTCATATACTACAAGCATACAATTAATAATAACTTCATAAAGAGTTTATCATCAATTAGATATCTTGGTATCACATTGGACTCAATATTAATGTTCAATGAGCATATAGGTAGTATTTTTGACAAATTCTATAAGCAAATTGGGTTCATAAAGCGTGTCTGCTATGATTTTAGCAGTATTCATTGAAGTAAAGCTCTATACTTCCCATACGTAAGAAATAGTAGGAGTTTGCAGTCCAAACCATTCGGCTACTGTCGCTTAAACATTGCTTTTACATAACAGAGAAAAAAAGGAAATCGTCTATACGTATTATGTACATTTTCTCGCTAAGAAAACCCCTTATTTAGCCACTTCACTGTGATAATATTTATTGAGGCGAAACTATATTATAGTGACGTGGTCATTTTTATTACATACGGATGAGTGTACTAATTAGAGAGCTCTTTGTTAATAAAATTACAATACATTATATGTATTGTGTTTAATTTATAACTGACATTAGAGGAAACCGATTACTATGATATACAAGGATAGTTGTACATGTTTATTGGCCGCAGCAGCCAACTACCATCATGTGGGCTATGTGCTCGCTCGCTTTTCACAATTTTCTATAAAACAATAGCCTTCTAAGCGTGGAATTTATGACAAACATCTTCTCTTCCTATGAGGCAATGTATGAGGAAGGCCTAAATTAAGTAGTTGACTAATGATGAACTTTAATGAAATGAATAAATGAATAAGCAAGACAACCCTGTGTTCGTTTTGCACAGGTCTGCCCCAAAGATAATTTTAAACTGAAGGTAACCGGTTAACAATGACATTGAGCTATTTAACACCCTTAATCCTCGTCAGTGTTCGCATAAACGTAAGAAATATGGAACTTACACTTATACTTACACTTTTATACCTACGTTGCGTGCGTACACTTACTTTTATCCGTGGTAGATCCACGGTGCAGCTATGTTATGGTTGTTGCACAAATAGGTACCTGATCGGGGTAGGACCACGTTCTCACAGAATACCACCGGAAAATAGCAGCTTAATGCTACTGTGTTTCGTGTGGTTAGTGTGGAGAACCGGAGATTCTTTTTACTGGAAATAAGGCATTCCAGCTTAGTCCTCAGGGATAAAAACGCATTTCCATTTTGATTCTTAATCGAGGTTAAATGTAGATATCTATGAGCTACAGCATCCTTTTACTATCAAGTGGAATGTGTGCTCGTTTTTCACCTTTATTCTATAAAAAAGTATAAAGTAAAAACGCCGTCACCACACAGCAAAATCGAATAATCAGGTCTATTTTGTTTATTACAGTATTATTTCATTCATTACTAATTAATTACAGTCTATCAAAATTCTACCGCTAAACATAGGCCTTCTCTATATATTGCCTTATTGGTGGTATTCTGCCATAGGTGACACGCTAGGCAGGCGGGTTGGTAACCGCAGTTTTTTTTCGATTGTTATTAGGAAGATGTCCATCTTTTGTTTTTGTTTCTCTATATTGCCTCATACGACACTGTGTAATGATTTAATTAAATAAATATTCTTAAGCCACCACTAAGAAGCGACAACAATAATAATAATAATAATCTGTCGAGCTTGTCGCCATCCCGGTGAATCACTTAGGCATGTCATCTCCGGTTGTTCGGCGCTTTCTAACTCTGAGTATTTGCACAGGCACAACTTAGTAGCCAGGATTCTACACCAGGAGCTCGCTCTGAAATACGGTCTCGTGGATCGGAAACTGCCGTATTATAAGTACTTGCCGGAAGCCGTGCTCGAAAATGACCGCGCCAGGCTCTACTGGGACCGGGCCATCATCACGGACAGGACTATTCTTGCGAATAAGCCTGATATTGTGCTGATGGACCGGGCACAGTCAAGGATATTTTTGGTCGACATTACCATTCCTTATGACGAGAACCTCGTGAAAGCCGAAACAGATAAGGTTACTAACCTGGCTCACGAGGTGACCGACATGTGGGGTGGATTGCCGGCCGAAATTATACCTGTAGTCGTCTCTGCAAATGGGTTAATTCCAGTCAGCCTCTCGGGTCATCTGAGGCGGCTGGGACTCCGTGACGGACCGCTCCAAGCTCAAATGCAGAAGGCGGTGCTCCTCGATACCGCCCGCATCGTCCGCCGGTTTCTTTTCCTTTCCCCCTAACCCTCGGCCGTCTGGTCTCCTCTGCCGAGGGCTTCCATCTGGTTGGGTTTTTATATATTTATGTATTTTTTATGTATTTATTTTATTTTATTGATATTTATGTACGTTTACCATGTTTATTTACAATTATATATTTATATTGCCCAACCAGATGAGAAAACTTTATAGATACCCCATAATAATAATAATAATAATAATTAGGCGTAGGGAAGTGACAACCCCATCGCCCGCTGACGTAACAGTTAAGTGGCAAAACCGCTACGTCGGCGCAGTCAGTCAGCACCTTGTCAAGAGGTGTTAGCGCCGTGCCTCGGTAAAATTGAGGGTGCAAAGGCCTGTTTGTCCATATGGCTCCATCATGAAACGGCGCCGGGTTTGGGCGTCTCCCGTTAACTGACGCCCATAAAATGGATGATGGCACAACGAGAAACGCGCATAGGGCCGCTGCCTGGGGGTCGCCAGGGGCGCGTCTGGAACTGGCGCTGGACGCGGCAGCATGCGGGCCGCCAGCCGAGCGCGAGGTGCTGCACGACCACCTAGCAGCCCCTCGCATCCATCATCCCCACCAGATGGCTTGGTGTCGGCGGGGTCCTCTTGGACCCGGCAAGCGGCACCCGCCGCTGGTGGAGTACGCCGCATGCGTTGGAATAAATATATGAACACAAACGCATTGCGGGCGTACTATAGGGCGAAGGGGGAAGAAACTGGAGGAATAGCGTATCGGGCTCGGATGCATCGCTTTTTTGCTGAGCTGGAGCCGTCTGTTCCCGTCACGGAGCAAAACCTGGCAGACCGAGTTCGGTACATCATGCGCTCGAAAATATTTGATGATGCCGAACTCGAACGATTACGACGTGAGGCTATTCCCTCGTCGAATGAACCGGCTATAGCTGGGGATGAGGCTCCTCAGGCCACAGACCAGCAGCCACATGTAGAGGCCGCCATGGATCTTCCCGCTCTGGTTGGTTCAGGCGATGATGGAATGGTCACCCAAGAATTAGAGCAGATGAGGAGCAAATTGGAGGAGGCGATTGTGGAAACGCGCAGTACGCCTCTCGAAAATCGACCGCGACTCCCGCGCATACCCCTAAGCAAGCGGAATCGGGCTGTCGTGAGGGCTCTCAACCCAATGCTGGTGACCTATTTGGAAGCCAGCCGGGACCTTTGCGATACGGACTCAATTCTTTTTGGCGCCGCACTGGCAGTTTGCCGTATTATTGGTGCCAAACTTCCCACGGCTGGACGCGCTACTAGACAAAGTAGCGCCATCCCAGCCTGGAGAAGAAGGATTGAGGACCGTATCGCAAAGGCAAGAGCCCTCATCGGCAGACTGATAAGCTTCAGGTCGGGCAATAATAGGCCGAGAATTGTGCGCACCGTCAGGTTGGCGTTTGCTGGGACAAATATCAGTCTGTCCCAGCCGGACATAACGCAAAAACTGACGGAGCGCATAGACGACCTGAAGCAGAGAATCGCTGCTTGGGGGAAGCGGATTCGGCGATATACCGAGAGGTCGACACGGTTCAACCAGAATCGTCTCTTCCAGAGTGATCAGAAGAGGCTCTATGAATCATTGGAGCGACCAATGGTAGGTGGAACGGGCCCAGCACCGAATCAGGCCGACACTATCGCATTCTGGCGCGGCCTGTGGTCAGAGCCCGTAAACCACAGCGAGGGCCCTTGGACGGAAGTTGTGGTGAGTCAGTGTGCTAATGTTACGCCCATGGACCCCGTCATCATAACGCCGGATGACGTAGCTGAGGCGGTCCGTAGGGCCCCGAACTGGAAAAGTCCGGGACTCGACGGACTACATCACTACTGGCTGAAGGGGTTCGTGGTGTTTCACGCTGTGCTCGCCCGACAGTTTCAAGAGGCTCTCGACGAAAAGTCGCTCCCGAGCCTCTTCACTACTGGGATTACTCATTTGGTTCCAAAAGACCGGGATTCCACAGACCCGAGCAAATACCGCCCCATAACGTGTCTACCTACCATATACAAGACATTAACATCCATTTTTTATTAACATTATTACATTAACATTGATGGTTCGTAAGTACACGTTATTGTGTACAGACGTGTCTAATAGTAATTGAAATAATTAAATAAGTATGTGCTTAGCCGTGACCTCGTTATAACAATACCGGTAGTAACTGTGACATACTTTAGTTATATTTGTGTCTGTGATTTTGTTGAAATGTTTAGCTTAATCTAAAATAGGTACCAAAATGGAGAACAGTCCCTTCAACCGGAGTGCCAGGACGAATCGCACCCCGCCTCCATCAACCCCACCCACTGTCATGCGGACACCCATTTCAAGCGAACCAATCAAAACAATTCCAACTCCTGAGTTGCAGCATTGGATCACAAACATTGACCTGTGCCTTAACGAGGTATGCTCCATCGCTACAGAAGGAAAACTTAACTCGGATCAAAAAATGCGCATCAGCTCGCTTTGTCGTAAAGTAAGCCAAGGTACATCGCAATTGGTAGTCCAGTACATGTCCCTAAAAATGGATGCCACTAAAGCCCAGACCTCCATCGTATCCCTGCAGAACCAACTTGACCTGTCCCAAAAACTGCAGGAACTTAAGAATAGTATCGAAGAGTCATCAAAACCGGACTCTGGAACCACTTTTGCAGACATGGTCAAAAAAGGTGGCCAAACCCTCATTCGCCCAAACAATCTAAGTACCCTAGCAATTTATCCGAGGGACAAGTCCAAATCCAGTGATGACACGAAGTGCCTCTTACAAAAAATAATATCCCCAGAAGAACTCAAACTACATGTCCGGGGCATGAGGAAGGTCAAAAATGGGGGAGTTATAATTAGCACTGAGACAAAAGGAGATATCGACAAATTAAAGAACTCTGAGAAGCTCGTATCTTCTGACCTTACCATGGAAGAGCCGACTAAACGACGTCCGAGGATTGCAATTGTTGGTGTCCCTGTAGCCCTCACGGATAAAGAAGTGTTTGAGTGCATCTTCGAACAAAATATTGCCGATAAATTTCCCAATGCCACGCGTGAGTCCTTCCTGGCAACAGTCAACCTGAGCCATAAATCAGGTAACAAAAACCTTCCTACCTGTAATTACATTGTCGAAGTGCCACCTAGCATCAGGAAGGCCCTTATCAATCAGGGACGAATATATATTAATTGGACCTCATGCCCAGTCAGAGACTTTACAATAGTAACAAGATGCTTCAACTGCCAGCAGTTTGGTCATTCAGCCAAATTTTGTCGGGAAAGTAGCCCTACATGTAACTACTGTGGAGAGCTCGGGCATTCCTTTAAGGAATGTAATAACAAAACGCATGCCCCCGTTTGCGCGACGTGTAAACGTTTTAAAAGAAAATGCGACCACAAAACTGGCGATGAAAGCTGTCCAGCACGTAAATTCGCAGAGGACAAATATATCAACTCCATAGACTATGTGGGCGCCTAAGAGCGCCGCGTATTATATTATTTACTTAGCTCTTAAACACTAGTTTTAGTTTATCTTTAAGATTAAGTATGGCGAATCAATTACTCAATGACCTAGACAACTTTTCTGTGTCTGACGCTAAAACATGTAATGTTGATGACTGTAAACACTTCCTTCCACGTCCTGAAAATAAGTTAATCTTACTTACACAAAATATTAGAAGCATAAATCGGAATATAACCGGGTTTGAAGTCTTGTTGCATAGACTGGATATAAAATGTGATATTATTGTCCTTACAGAATGTTGGCTGTCAAACCTAACACCCCACCTACCGATTCTAAATGGCTATTCTTTACACAAAACCGAGAAAAACATTAATCAAAATGACGGTTTAGTAATCTATGTTAGTAATAATTTAAAAGTAACTGTCAAAGAACCTACATTCCAGGATAGTAATTGCTTAATCATTCGAATAAATTCCGAGACGATTGTTATCGCAATTTACAGACCTCCTTCACAAAATATTGATAGATTTCTAGAGTCCCTTGATATTACCCTAAACAAACTTAGCACGTATAAAAATATAATCCTAACCGGTGACATAAATATTAACATTACCCCTGGGAAAACAGATAACCATGCACATAACTACCTAAATATTTGCTCTTTTCATGGACTCTTACCAACACATTACCACCCTACACATCAAAGCGGCTATTGCTTAGACCATTTTGTGATTAAATCAAATAAACCTTCTTTAACATTAGTTACTAATTCCTCGCTTACTGATCATCAAACAATTTTACTAACATTACAATTAACCTTACCTAGAAAAAACTGCATACGCAACTACACTAAAGTCCATATGACGAACCTTGAAAATGACATTCGTAGCATTAATTTTGACTTTGTTTATTGCTCTGACGATGCAAATACGACCTTGAGTTACTTTATAAATTCTTTGCAATACGCAATAATAAATAATACATCAACAATAAAACTGTCACGTAAGTATTATAATATTAAACCTTGGATAACACCTGGTCTCGTCCGCTGTATAAGAAATAGAGACAAACTTCATTTAAAATCTAAACTTTCTCCTGATAATTTAATACTTTCTGCTACTTATAAAAGATATAGGAATTTTTGCAATAAGCTATTAAAAAACCTCAAAATACAATATGATAAAAATGTTTTACAAAAGGCCGGTAAAAACAGTAAACTTGTATGGAAGTTCATTAAAAATAATACCTTCAGTTCAAAAAATCTTGGACCCCCACTTGATCTACTGTCACTAGACAAAAGCCCAAACGAAGCAACCAATAAAGTAAATAATTATTTTATTAATGTTGGCAAAAATATAGCAGAGACAACTTTAAAATTAGCAGCACTCGTAATTCAATTTTTATGCCCACATCCTTTTCTAAGTTAAAATCTTTTGTATTGTTAAATACCGATATTGATGAGGTTTTAAGTATAATATCTGGCTTGAAAGAAGATTGTGCAGTTGGATGGGACAATATACCTAATCGCATACTCAAAAGATTTAAACATTTACTGGCCGCCCCGTTAACACATATCTTTCAATTATGCCTATCAAATGGAATTTTCCCGAAAGTGCTTAAAAAAGCAGTGGTTTCTCCTATTTACAAAGCTGGTGATAAAAACTTAGTTAATAACTATAGGCCGATTTCAGTTATATCTGGTTTATATAAAATTTTAGAAAAGATCATAAATACCAGGTTAATTCAATACCTGGAAATTAATAACTTGCTGTCAGACAAACAATTTGGTTTTAGGTCTAAGAGGTCATGTAATGATGCCTTGCACCAATTACTGATTATGTCACAAGTAATCTTGACAATGGTATGCACTCAATTGGGATCTTTTTAGACCTTGCTAAAGCATTTGATACTATATCTTGCCCTATACTATTGCAGAAGCTTGAAACACTTGGCATAAGGGGAACTCAACTACAAATTTTTCCGATTACATCAGTAATCGCTTTCAGTGTGTAAAAATCGGTGAGTATACAAGTACTGAATTACAAAACAGCTCTTTTGGTATCCCACAGGGCAGTATCCTGGGGCCTACATTGTTCCTAATTTATATAAATGATTTATGCAATCTTCAACTTCAAAATGGTGTCATAATGTCGTATGCGGATGATACAGCCCTGTTATTCTCAGCTAAATCACGAGATGAGGTTTATAAATACGCTCAGCAAGGCTTTAATATAGTATCTAATTGGCTTCTTAATAATCTCCTACGTTTAAACGCTGATAAAACACAATATATGTTATTTTTAATGAGAAATAATAACATACCTACTCACCTAAATATTTACGCTCATCATTGTAACTCGTATGATGACACTGCATGTGCATGTCCCGCATTAACAAAAACAGACAATATAAAATATCTAGGTATCACGCTTGACACAAATTTAAATTTCCGCAAGCACATTGATTTACTTTGTGCTAGAGTTCGTAAATTAATATATATTTTTAAATATCTTCGTAATATCGCTGACTTCAAATTGATAAGGCAGGTCTATTTGGCTTTGTGTCAATCCATATTTACTTATGGCATTACTTCCTGGGGTGGTGCTTCTAAAACAATATTGCTCCCTCTAGAACGTGCTCAGAGAGCAGTTCTGAAGGTAGCCACTTTCCGTCCATTCATGTTTCCTACACATCAACTGTACTTGTCATGTAGTGTACTAACTGTCCGTCAGTTGTTTATCCTCAACATCATATTAAAACAGCATACCGAACTTCCATTTAAATCCATAGACAGGAGAAGAATGGACTTAGTTTGTGTAAACCCTCAAACCAAACACGCATTTGTGAACAAATTTTACGTATTTTTAGGACCCTTTCTATATAACAAGCTCAACAAGTCACTAAAGGTATATAGTCTAAGTTATAAGAACTGTAATATAAGTGTAAGGGAATATCTAAATAAATTAAATTACGAAGACACGGAGAAGTTGTTAGAAATTCTAAAATAGTTTGCATTAATTGTACGTAACAATAATTGTTATTTAGTTATTTTATTTATTATATAATATAGTTTAATTATTTAAATATCTAGTGTCCTACATTATTAAACCGATTGTATAAGTGATGTCTGAAACACAGGTACTCAACCTAGTTCAGGCAGGTAGCTAATATTATAAACTTGACTTTTCTATTTTTCTTTTGTATATTCTACATTATTAAGCTACACATAGTTTTAATTTTATCATAACATTTTATTTTTGTTAGACTTACTTTATTTAATTGTAATTATATTTGCTCCTCTATGTAAACATGTGTAATTGGAAATGAAATAAATATTTATTATCATTACTATTATTATCATTTTGAGCGCGAGAATCACTCATCACCTGAATTCAATTCAGGTGATGTCGCACGCTCAAAATGGATGACGGGGCGGTGGTCGTGGAACCAAGGAACCACTCCTCATTGACGCTGTGATTGGCAAGGTGGTTAAACGCAACCGTCGGAACCTCTCCGCCGCCTGGATAGACTACAAAAAGGCATCCGACTCGGTGCCTCATACATGGCTTAAGAGGGTCCTTGAGCTGTACAAGGTCGACTGTACAGTTCGAGACTTCCTCGGGTAATGTATGGGGCAGTGGAGTACGATCCTTTGTCATCTAGGCGAGCGGATGACGGCTGCGGAGAGCCACATAAGGATAAGAAGGGGTATCTTCCAGGGCGATTGTTTGAGTCCAATCTGGTTCTGCCTCTCTCTGAACCCTCTCAATACCTTACTGGAGAGTTCCGGGAGGGGATTTCAGCTTCGGAAAGGAGGTACAAAAGTGACCCACCTTTTCTATATGGATGATCTCAAGTTATTCGCTTCCAGTCGCTCCCATCTTATGGCATTGCTAAACATCACTTGTGATTTTAGCAATTCTATTAGAATGGAGCTGGGGACGGATAAGTGCGCGATCCTCCATGTCGAAAGAGGAAAGGTTGCTAACTCTGAGGGCATGGACTTATCTATGCCCATCAGCATAAGGACCCTTTCTGAGGCTGAAACATACCGATACCTGGGTATGTTACAGAACATCGGTGTCGATGAGGCGGGTATGAAGCAGTCAGTTTGCGATGTGTTTTTTTTTATAGGAGAGGGGGCAAACGAGCATGCGGCTCACCTGATGGTATGTGACTACCGCCGCCCATGAACAACTGCAACACCAGGGGAATCGCAGATGCGTTGCCGGCCTTTTAAAAAGGAGTAGGCTCTTTTCTTGAAGGTCCCTAAGTCGTATCGGTCCGGAAAAATCGCTGGTGGTAATCGATTCCACAAGGATGTTGTGCGAGGGAGAAAACTTCTTCTGAATCGCACAGTGGTGGACCGCCAATCATCTAGATGATATGGATGGTATCGCAAGTTCTGTCGCGATGTGCGATGGTGAAATTGAGCGGCTGGAATTAGTCCGAACAATTCCTCAGAGCACTCCCCGTGGTAGATGCGATAAAATACGCAAAGAGATGCAACTCTCTACGCAGTGCCAGTGAGTCAAGCCGATCGGAAAGAACTCGGTCGTCGACGATTCGAACCGCTCTGCGCTGGATGCGGTCAAGTGGAAGGAGCTGGCACTGGGGGGCCCCTGCCCAGAGATGGGAACAGTATTCCATGTGAGGTCGAACCTGCGCCTTGTAAAGTTGCAAGCGGTGTGCCCGCATGAAATACTGTCCCGCTCTGCTGAGCACGCCAAGCTTTTTAGAGGCCAATTTGGCCTTCTCTTCCAAGTGACCACGAAACTGCACGTCACTCGATATGTCGACACCGAGGATTCCGATACTGGCTGAGGCAACTAGGGGAGTGCCTTGAAACTGAGGAGATACGACAAAGGGAATCTTTTTAGCGGTAAACGCGCAAACTTGTGTCTTCTGGGGATTGAACTGGACTAGATTTAGTCGTTTTATGCACGCTTGACAAAAGTGCTTAACAGTCTTTTGTCGGGCGTTAATAAGACACACGCATATAACGGTTGGATAATGCCTGTTCTCATGTATACATTTGGCATACTCAGGTGGACTCAGACCGAACTGAACGCTCTGGATAGAAAAGTCCGCACTGTTATGACGTCCCACAGGATGCATCATCCGAGATCGTCGGTAATGAGGCTGTACTTGCCGCGGAAACATGGTGGGCGCGGCTTTTTAAGCGCGCTTACCATGCATAATCGCGAAGTGTGCAGCCTCCGTAACTATTTTCTGGCGAGAGCGGATGATCCATACTATAGGGACGTTATTTCTTGTGATAAAGGACTTACCCCCTCTATCCTTAGCCAACGAGCAATGGCAAGACCCGGCAATACAGAGCATTTCCGACCGGGAGACCGTATGGAAGGAGAAGGAGCTCCACGGGAGGTTCTACAAGGCTCTACACGAGCCTTCCGTAGACACAGTCGCCTCCCTCCACTGGCTACGTTTCGGTGACCTCTTTGGGGAAACCGAGGGTTTTGTCTGTGCGATACAGGATCAGGTTATTAAGACCAACAATTATCGGAGATACATCCTAAAGGATGGCGCCGTCGATATCTGTCGAGCTTGTCGCCATCCCGGTGAGTCACTTAGGCATGTCATCTCCGGTTGTTCGGCGCTTTCTAATTCTGAGTATCTGCACAGATACAATCTAGTAGCCAGGATTCTACACCAGGAGCTCGCTCTGAAATACGGCCTAATGGGTCGGAAACTGCCGTATTATTAGTACTTGCCGGAAGCCGTGCTCGAAAATGACCGTGCCAGGCTCTACTGGGACCGGGCCATCATCACAGACAGCACTATTCTTGCGAATAAGCCTGATATTGTGCTGATGGACCGGGCACAGTCAAGGATATTTTGGTCGACATTACCATTCCTTATGACGAGAACCTCGTGAAAGCCGAAACAGATAAGCTTACTAAATATCTGGACCTGGCTCACGAGGTGACCGACATGTGGGGTGGTCTGCCGACTGAAATTATACCTGTGGTCGTTTCTGCAAACGGGTTAATCCCAGTCAGCCTCTCGGGTCATCTGAGGCGACTGGGACTCCGTGACGGACCGCTCCAGGCTCAAATGCAGAAGGCGGTGCTCCTCGATACCGCCCGCATCGTCCGCCGGTTTCTTTCCCTTTCCCCCTAACCCTCGGCCGTCTGGTCTTCCCTGCCGAGGGCTTCCATCTGGTTGGGTTTTTATATATTTATGTATTTTTCATGTATTTATTTTATTTTATTGATATTTATGTATGTTTACAATTTTCATTTACAATTATATATTTATACTGCCCAACCAGATAAGAAAACTTTATAGATAACCCAAAATAATAATACATACTTTTATTTCACAAAAATTAATTACAATACAATTGACAATTGTATATGGAATACATTATTGATGTATTTATAATTGACAGTATGAATATGTTTTGTTAAATTCCTTGGAGGAGACCTATATTCAACAGTAGACGTGTGAGGAAGTAATGATGATAATGGCGACTAATAAACCTTTATTTGTAAAACTATACTTATATTTCCATAACGAAGTACAAAATCACTTCAAAAAAATATTAAAATCGTTTCAATAAACAAATCGAAGAAATATAAATGTGGGAACGATACGAGAAACAAGGTTTCCACATCGCCTGTAAAACAATTTGTAGAGTACTCCGGAACTCACACAATCTAATTTATGCAGAGATATGTCTTTCGTAAACTTGTAAACTTCTAGTCGACGTCTCATATTTCATATCATATACTTTTAGGCTTATTAAGTAAATCTATATAACCGAACAGAATACCTGTATTGCTTATCTGTTTTTTAAATCACATTTAGGTATATTATTCTAACTGGTACTCAAATTGTAGCTGCTAATTTTCATCACAGTACAGCGCAACAGAACTCCATCCATTTCATCTTGGTGTACCAAGTGTGTTTTGCCAGAGTCAACTTTTTTGTTCACGACAACTTTTTATATTTTTCAGTTTTTAAATCCAAATGGGAATATTTTTCATGAGCTTTATTTATTAGTAATTGGTACTACCCCCTCTTTTTTAACAATTGTTTGCATCAGTCATCCACACATAAATTGTCTGGAAGAGATAACTTTCAGAGATATAAGACCGCATGTTGTATATTTTATTATATTTGTATTTTAGATTGAACTCTATTTGTTTTCTGTATTTCGGTGCAAAATAAAGAATAAATAAATAAATATAAAAAACATGCGTGTGAGTGTCGTGGAACACTCGGTTGGAACGAACTTAATTTCGTGGTATATTATTATTGATAAACGTATTATATTATGTGTTAACAAATACAAATAAATGAATTATACTAACGTCTATTAAAATAAATCGTCATTTAAAATAAAATTATATTTCTTTCATGACATGATAAGAAAAACTACGAGGCAGATGGATATTATTCCATTTTGCTTCCTTATAGACGCCAAGGCCGTCAGAAGCGGTCGTGACGGAAAAATCTTACACTTTTTTTCGCCTAGCCCCTACTATTATACCTATTCTTACCGCCCGATAAGGAACTTCGTTCCAAAATTAACTTTTTTATTTAAGGTTCTCCTAATTCAAATAGATTTTCAGAACAAATTTTACTGATATCTAAGGAATCGAATTTGGTGTCGCCACGAAAATGAACAAAATTTTACAAGAAATTGCAAAATTAATAAGGCAAGTGCATTATTTAAGAACAAGAGTAAGCTTAACTTAGCTTAGAAGTATATACTCCGAAATTCAAGTAATTTTACTTAATTATACTAATCTTTACGTGGTAGAGATAGGCAGCAGCGTAGGACAGCGCAGCGGCAGTGTAGCACAACGTAGCAACAGCGTAGCAGCAGCGTAGCGGCAGCGTAGTACTAGGCTACAACACGAATGATTTCTCTCGACTGGGGAAGAACCACACTCACACAGAATACTGGCGGTTTGCTTTGTCTTTCATTATGCGTACATTAAACTTGTGAAAAATTTTCCGGCCTCTGTCTTTTCGTCCGATGACAATCTGGTTGTCTTCAAGCAAGCGAAACCTTTTCACGCTTTTCTTGAAGATGTTCATATTGTTACTCTAAGACTGCGATTTATCATATATAGATTAAACGTGGTAGAGCCACACTGCACACATTTATATTATGGTTGTAGCACGAATGGGTCAGCTCGACCGGGGTAATACCATGCTCTTACAGAATACCAGTGTAACATAGCAGTTTAATGCTGCTGTTTCATATAGTAAGTATGGGGAACCCTTTTTACTGGAAACGAGGTCCATCTTAGTCCTAAGGGATGACGCATCTGCATTTGAATTCTTAATTGACCACAAATCACAGCATTCACTTACCATCACGTGGACTGTGTGCTCATTTGTCACCCTTATTCTATAAAAAATCCATCTAGTGCTCATCGTCACTTACTACCAGGTTAGATTTTTGTAAAACACTGGCTCATTATAACAAGTTAAAAAATAGCAACATTATTAGAATTAAGTTTCGTTTGATGATGATGTCAGTCCTCAGGGCATCAGCATTTTGAGTATTAATTGATAATAGGTGTATATGTGTATGGGCCACATTATTCACTTACCAACTTGTGAATTATGTGAGAGGGTGGGAACCCTTGCTTTTATAATAAGTCTGTCACCTGACACGCCATTCAACTGCGTTGGGAGAACATTAATTTTCATTTTTCTTTTATACGCCTGTCTCAACAAATTTAACACGCGTCAGCTGTCAGCTTTACTAATGTGACACGATACGCTCCCTTAAACGTAAACTAAAGGTATTACGGAAAATAAAAAATATTATAACTAAAAAAACTTGTTAATATCATAAACGTTAAATCTAACATCGGTTACAAAAAACAGACCTTTGAAAAACTTCGCAGTATAGAGACGATATAAAAGAACTCTTTGGTCATAGTGTCTCTGGGCGGCTGCAACCAACGATACGCCACTGCATTATGCTATTTCGTTCAGTTGGTGCTGTAATAGGGGACTTTGTAAAATACCAGAACAATCTTAAAATTTCCTTTAGATAACGGTATAACCATCCCGTTAACACCACACATAAAATACTCAAACAGTCGACGGGCAGTTTCAAAGGTGCGAGACGTCTGGTATTACGATCGCCAATCCACCTGACAAACCTGGCAGCTATGTCAAGCTCCTAATAACAATAGAGGCCCATTTCCAGCAATGGACTTTAACGAGTTGATGATAAAGAAGAAGAAGAAGAAGAAAATTGAACATTTTTACGCCTTCACGGCATTAAAGGTTTCGTGGCGCAGTGGATTAGTATTGAGTTGCGACACTTAAGGACCACAGGTTCGAATGCAACACAGGTCAAGTATTTGTAATGCTTACAAATAATTATTTCTGGTCTGAATATTTTTGTCCTTGTGCATGTTATATAAACGACATAAGTAAGAGGAAAAATCCTAGCATAGGAGAAAAGTGCGTTGCTTTAAAAAATAGTATAAAATAATAAGACAGAATTGATGTTAAATATTTACTTACCTTATGATACGTTTTTTGTCTATTATTTTCTTTGCTTACAAGGGGAAAAATGAATCTCTCAAATAATAATAGATGTGTAGGCAATACGTTATTTACTACACAGACGTAAGTGGATTAAAGAACGAGGGCGTAAAACAAATCTTGAGTTTGAATGGCAGATTATACTATATACATTTTTTTCACTTAAGAAGGAATATATAACATCATCATCGTTACAGCCTTTCATAAGTCCACTGCTGAACATAGGCCTCCCCCAAGAAATGCCACAAAGCACGGTCCTGAGCCACCTGCATCCATCGACTTCCTGCATGTCTTACCAGGTCGTCAAACCATCTCGTGGGGGGGTCGCCCTACACTTCGCCCACCGGTACGAGGCTGCCACTCAAGAACCTTCTTTCCCCGTCGGTTGTCGGTTCTTCGAGCTATATGGCCGGCCTACTGCCACTTCAGCTTACTAATCCGTTGGGCTATGTCGGTTACTCTGGTTCTACTGCGGATATACATATTTCTAAGTTTATCACGCAGAGAAACCCCGAGCATAGCCCTCTCCATAGCTCGCTGAGTGACCTTGAGCTTCCTCATACGGCCAGCAGTGAAGGACCACGTTTAAGATCCGTAAGTCTTCACTGGCAACACGCAATGGTTGTACAATTTCGTTTTAAGGTTTTGAGGTATGTCTGATGAGAAGAAGTGTCGTAGTTTCCCGAACGCTGCCCAGCTGAGTTAAATCCGTCGATTGACCTCTCGGTCAAAGTTGGACTTACCTAATCGGACTATTTGTCCCAGGTAAACATACTCATCAACAACTTTGAGCTTAGTGCTCCCAACAACTACCGGCATAGCTGTGACATGGACATTAAACATGATCTTTGTTTTGTCCATGTTTATCCTAAGACCTATTCGTTGGAAAACACTATTGAGGTCATTGAGCATGGTGTTTAGGTCCTCCGACGATTCTGCCAAAAGGACTATATCGTCGGCAAATCGAAGGTGAATGATCTACTCGCCATTGATGTTAATACCGTATCCTTTCCAGTCCAGAAGCTTGAAAACGTCTTCCAATGCAGCGGTGAAGAGTTTCGGGGATATAACGTCACCCTGTCTTACACCTCTCTGCAATTGGATAGGTTTTGTACTCTGGTTCTGTACTCGGATAGCCATCGTAGCCCTACTGTATAAGCACTTCAGCACTTCGATATACAGACAGTCAACTTGGCACCGCTGAAGGGACTGCAGCACCGCCCAAATTTCGACGGAATCAAAGGCTTTCTCATAGTCCACATACGCCAGACATAGTGGCAAATTGTACTCTTTGGTCTTCTGTAAAATCTGCCGTCGGGTATGTATGTGGTCTATGGTGCTAAAGCCCTTTCGGTAACCGGCTTGTTCGGGAGGCTGAAAGTCGTGAATTCTGTGCGCGAGACGATTCGTAATGACTCTCGAAAACAGCACGTAGACGCGGCTCACAAGGGAAATCAGTTTGTAATTCTTCAAGAGAGCATTGTCACCTTTCTTGAAGAACAAGACCACCGCGGTTCTGCTCTACGCCTCCGGAGTAGTGCCACCATGGAGGACGGAATTAAAGAGCTTCTGCCTTCACAAGCACTTTAATTCCGTCCTCCATGGTTCTTACTTCAAGTACCTGTTTTCCACCCGCTTTCAGAAGCTCCGCTGTAATTCCATCCTCACCTGGGGCCTTGCCGTTTTTAAAGTGCTGGAGAGCCATTCTAATCTCGCTCAGACTGACGTCCGGGATATCTTCGGAATAGTGTCGTATAAGACTCGCTCTTGGATCGTTACACTTGCGTGTGGCTCCAACGATGACGTGTACAGCTGTCCATAGAACCTCTCAATCTTACTCAAAATCTCAGGTGCCCCGGAAACGATGCTGCCACACTCGTTCTTCAGCTTTGAGAGTTGGCTCTTTCTGGCAGACAGATCTCTGGCAAAGACTTTGGAGCCTTGGTTCCGCTCGATTTCTTCTTCAATACAAGCTGTATTGAAGTTGCGTTAGTCCCGCCGCATGCATTTTGAGATCCTTTTGTTCAGTTGCCTGTATGCTGTCAAATCTGTTGAAGAATGTAGCTTCATCTACCGTCTAACAGCCATGAGATTGAAAGTGAGATCGGAGAGTTTTTGTGTTCTTCTGCGGCGGGTCTTGCAGAACTTGGCTGCGACCGCATGGACAGTTTCCATGAGCTTGTCATTCATATCGTCCACTAAATTGCAGTCTTTTAGGCACTGAAAACGGTTTTGTAACTCAAGCTGAAAGGTTTCGGGACTTTGGAACAGAGCACGAGCGGGACGGAGCGTTGACTTCATTAGACGAGACCTCTCGAACTTAACGTTTAGATTCAGTGTGCCTCTAACCATTCGGTGATCGCTATCAGTTTTCACTCTCGCGATCACGGAGACATCATTGAATAGTCGTCGTCTGGTCGTCATAATGAAGTTAATCTCATTTTTTGTGGAACCGTCGGGGACGACCAGGTCCACTTTCTGTGGGACCACTTCTGGAAAAAAGAGTTCATCATAAAGAGTCCCTCTTTCTCCATGAAGTCGGCCAGCTGCTGGCCCCTTGGGTTCCGTTGCCCTATTCCAAATTTCCCAACTTTCAGCTCGCCGCTCTCCCTTGTGCCTAGTTTTGCATTGAAGTCTCCCATTAACACCGTATATTGGGTTTTGGAGGAATGCATGGCTCTAGAGATATCCTCATACATTTCCTCCACCTCTTTATCGGGATGTGCCGAGGTTGGTGCGTAAACCTGTATGACCTTCAGAGAATACCGTTTGGTGATTCTGAGTATAAGGTACGCAACCCTCGTCGACACACTCTCAATCAATACAACGTTGTTAACGAGAGACTTGTGGACGATAAATCTGACACCTTCTTGGGACAGATGGTCGCCCTCCCTATGATAAAGTTGCCAGATTCGAGGATTACCGTGTCCTCCTCCTCCCTTCGGACTTCGGATAATCCTATAATATGCCAGCGTAAGCGGGGCTGCCTAAGACTGGGGGCCGTCTCTTTGTTACTCTCATCATAGGGGGGTATTTTCCATAGTTGCCACGCTTGGCAAGCGGGTTGGCAACCGCAGTTTTTTATTGTAAGTTTGTTGTTATCAGGAAGATGCTGCTGCCGATCTCCTGCCTGTTTCCCTTTGTCGCCTTTTACGACACCCACGGGAAGATATGGGTTAGTGGATATTCTTAACCGCCACTACACGGCATATATAACATAGCAATATAAAATTAATGTAAAATAATGTATTAACTAATTTCATTGAAAAATTATTTTGAAATTAGTGGTTTTGCAGATAGTAGCAGGATTTCTAATTTTTGTCTTGGGATTCCTTCTGTATTGATAATTTAAAAATCACTTGCCTTAAAATACTCCAATTCGAGGAAGGTAATTATATACTCCAGGCCTATTTTCGGTCGTTATTACTAGGTGGCAGGTCTCCTTTTCTACCTAAGAGCCCGACGATGTATGTACCATTTTTACTTATTTCTACCGCCAAATAGCGGTGCTTACACTACTCTGTTCCGGTCTGAAGTTTATAGTGTAAGTATATAAGCCAGTATAACTCACACACATACCTAACTACTTACTTAGACTGTGTTTGTACATAATATGCTGACTTAAACTTTATTAGAATTTGAAAACCCCATGGAGGTTTTCATTCAAATAAAGTTTATTATTAGATGTTAGTTAGACCTATATCTGTATTTTTTTTGATCTGATAAATAATTAAAAAGAATATATGTTGTGAATTATTTTAGTACTCAGATATATTACAATTTAAACAACACATTAATAACTTTTAAGCATTTCAAACACAGAGTCTGTTCAATGAGTTCGTAGAATGTAAATCTCATAAAATGTTGCAACCCTCCACATCAATACATTTAATTGATTATGCTACTATATCAAAAACAACAGAAGGTATTACTGACAGTAGAAGGAAATTAAGAAAATATATAAAAGTCACTAATTATAATAATATAACAAAAATTATACTATATAATTATAATTACTTAAATTATATTCAATTGAGGTGGAAAACATGAAATAATGTTATGAGACTAAAATATAGTGTCTTAATTCAGAAATTTTATCGTTTTAAACCAAATTATAAATTATTAATTTTATTTTATTACAAATTATGTCAAATAAATATAAATCAGCAGCAATTTTATACGTGGTAGAGCCATGCTGCAGCTATATTAGTAGTATAGTTGTAGCACAAATGGGTCGGCTCGACCGGGGAAGAACCACGCTCTCACAGAATACCAGCGTAAAATAGCAGTTTAACACTGCTGTGTTTTGATTGGTGAGTGTAGAGAACCGGATACCCTATTACTGGAAAAGAGGCATTCCATCTTAGTCCTCACGGGTGACAACGCATTTGCATTTTTATTCGCAAACGAGGATAGATGTAGATGTCTATAGGCCACAGCAACCACTTACCATCAGGTTGTCTGTGTGCTCGTTTGTCACCCTATCCTATAAAAAATGGAATGTTTTGACTCCTTATTAAAACATCAAAATGAATATCAGCGCTCAATGCCATGTTCTTTAGGGACAGTATGTGTTAATAATACTTCACGTTCATTCTATGACAGTACCATAATAAAACAGATAAATTTAAAAAGTAATTCATATAATGAAAATAAATAATTTTATTGTGTATGGTGATGTCATAGGCAAAAACTTGGGGCTATCATTAAATAACTGTTTAACAGGGCAATAGATAAGTAATTACTGAATGCCTAGACCATCAGTCAGTTGTATTATGAATAAAATTTTAACTAATAAAGAAGCATGGGATTTTTGGGCCTGAAGTTAACTAATTGGTTTATACTTTAAAAAATTGGCCATATTTTTCATAAGTAAAATACAAAAAGTAGCTCTTTTTACAATCTAGATTTCGAAAAATAAGAAATAAGTTAGAAAATCGATTGCAGTTATTATTTATGGCAATAAATCAATAACCATAAAGAATACACTAGTGATATTGTCGTTTCTAAACGTTATCTTCCAATAGATGACTTCTCATTTTGAAACTTGTCAGTTCAAACTTCAAACTATTTATTTAAAAAAAAAGACAGATTTTCGATTCGATTTTATACGAGCGCAATTGAACATTTTAATATCTATTTTCGATTATTTTTCTGTGGTAACTAGGGAGATAAAAAAATGCGTACATATCTACAAAATAATAATAAAAATACAAAATATCAAAATTCCAACAAGTAACAGTTACCACAACAATTCAAGTAGGAAATGGATCTCAGATCGATATCCCTAATATTCACTTCACTTAGTTGTTGTTGTTTTTGACCACCACAACACAACCACAGCTTTTTGGTGATTTTATACTGACCCTGCTTTTATATCTTTAAGTAATTATAGTGAAAAGTAACAGCCTATGTTACAGTGTAATAACAGTGAAAAATCACGTGTTACAGTGAAGGTGATAGATAATCTCACTTTTACTTATTCTACTATAACTCAGCTTCTAGATTGACAAATCTTGCCAGATTTTTAGCTATGAATTGTTCATATATTCGCTTTCAAATGGTCCTACTTTCATCTTGTTAACACTTGGGCCCACGAATGTATGGAGACGTCTCCTTCTCCTTTTGACTTAAAAGTACATTAATCATTTAAATAAAACTAGTTTTACGGATTTTTTCGCGTATATTAACTTACTATATTCCCAACGTTTCGAGTACTTTACAGCACCCATGGTCGCGGGGGGGGGGGGGAGGACTGAGGTGTTTGACGTCCCAATGTTTAATGCGTGCGTGCTTTAAGTTTACCACGGCTACCTCCAGATTAAAAAACGTCTGGAATATAAAATTAATTAATATACGCGATAAAATCTGTAAAATTAGTTTTATTTACTGTAGTTGTAGATGTGTATGGGCCACATTATACACTTACCAACTTGTGAATTACGAGTATGTGAGCTTCCCACCATTGCTTTTATAATAAAAAACTCTATAAGTCTGTTACCTTACACGCCGGTCAACTGCGTAGGGAGAACATTAATTTAAATTTTTCTTTTATACGCCTGTCTCAACAAATTTAACACGCGTCAGCTGACAGCTTGTCTAATATGACACGATACGCTCCCTTAAAAGTAAATTAAATGTGCTACGGCAAGTAAATAATATTATAACTAAAATTTTTATTACTTCTACCAATTGAGAAACTTGTCAATCTCATGCACGTTAAATCTAACATCGGTTACAAAAAACAGACCTTTGAAAAGCTTCGCAGTATAGATACGTTATAAAAGATTTTTTTGGTTTTATAGTCTTTGGACGGCTGCAACCAACGCTACACTACGCTACCACTGCATCACGCTATTTCGTTCAGTTGGTGCTGTAAGAGGCGACTTTGGGAAATACCTGAACAATCTTATGATTTCCGATAGATAAAGGTATAACCATCCCGTTAACACCAGATGTAAAATACTCAGACCGTCGACAGCGTCGGCAACGTCAAAGGTGCAAGACGTCTAGAACTGCGATCGCCAGTCCACCTGTCAAGCCTGCCGATTATGTTAAACCCCTGATAACGAGAGAAGCCCATTTCCGGCAGTGGACTTTTACGAGTTGATGATGAAGAAGAAGAAGGAAATTAAACATTTTTACGCCTTCACGGCATCAACGGTTTCGTGGCGCAGTAGATTAGCATTGAGTTGCGGCACTAAGAATCCCGCACAGATCAAGTATTAGTAATGCTTACAAATAATTATTCCAGGTCTGTTGTCTCTATGTTTGTCCATGAGGCAGGAAGAGAAAATTCTAGCAAGGGGCAATGGATGTTATTTAAAAAAAAATAAGGTAATAAGACATTGAATGATGTTAAATATTTACTTGACCTTTTGATATTTTTATTTATCTATTTTTTTTTCATGCTTAGAATGGAGAATACGAACCTCTGAAATAACAATAGATATATAAGAAATGAAATGCCAATAGGTAGTCTACTACACTGACGTAAGTGGATTAAATAACGATAGCGTAAAACAAATTTTGAGTTTGAATGGCCGATTATAATATACAAACCGACAAAATATGCTATTTAATAAATCTTAAGAAAAATAGCAAACATGGCAATAAATAATAGAAATAAAATCATTTTAGCAAGCTTTTATTAGCTTATATATCTATGAAACGGAATTTATGAATTTGATGTTCATCTCCTTCAAACATCGGATTGATTTGAAACTTCGCACACTTATGAGGAACCGATGACAATGCAATAATTTGAATAGTTTGTCTCATCATCTTTGCCAAATTCCTCAGGATATGCAAATAATTTGTAAGTCAACTACGATTTCGGTCAGTTCAATCTACTGTAAGCCGCGTAAAAGAACTTCCTTCCAAAAAACACGTTTTTGTAGTTAGCCGCACTAAAAATAGAAAATAGAAAAAACTAAAAAAAAAAAACTAAAAAAAACGATAACCGAACTAAAAACAATAAAATAATTTTCAATATGTTTAAAATAAGAGAATGGTTAGTAATATAAAAAAAATATTTTATTGTATAAAAGCGTGAGGTGCTTGATGTCATTGTTGTAAATCGTTTTGTGGATATTTGTAAAATTAGCGTCATCATAAAAATATCTTTTATTTATCTTATTCTATTAAATATCTAGTAATAATAAAAAAGCAAATAACAGAGTAGAGGAAGTGTCCTTCTATTGCGTAAATGGAGACCAAGGAAGTGAGTAGGTTAAACTGCTATTTTACGCTGTATTCTGTGAGAACGTGGTCCCTCCCCGGTTGAGCTGACCCATTCCGTGCTACAACTATACTACTAATATAGCTGCAGCATGGCTCTACTACTAGTACTAGTAGTAGCAATCCGAGTATTTTTGTGTCACTCGAAAGACAAATGAAATCAATCTTATTTGATTTGAGAAGAAAGATGAGAATCGTACTAAATATCACTATAAGCTACCCACGCTGCTAGCTTTTGCATGTTTCTACTAACGTAGGCTCCTTAATTATTATTCTTCAAAAGAGCCGGTTTACATTGTCTTAATGCTTTAGTAGAGTACATTAGAATCATTTTATCGCGAATTGCTTGCGCGATACTCAATAAATAAAAATTAATACTACAATATTTATCGATACTAAACAAATTAACGTGTATAATATATTATATACGTGGTAGAGCCATGTTGCAGCTATATTAATAGTATAGTTGTAGCACGAATGGGTCGGCTCGACCGGGAAGGACCACGCTCTCACAGAATACCAGCGTAAAATAGCAGCATAACGCTGCTGTGTTTCGTATGGTGAGTCTAGAGAACCGGAGACCCTTTTTACTGGAAAAGAAGCTTTCTATCATAGTACTCACGGGTGACAACACATCTGCATTTTAATGCGCAAACGAAGATAGATGTAGATGTCTATGGGCCACAGCAACCACTTACCATCAGGTGGACTGTGAGGCTCGTTTGTCACCCATATTTTATTAAAAAAAAAATATTTGATATGAGTAAAAAAGGTGAGCATCGTCTTGGAATCTTATTAAAGAAAATAGAACAAATCACCAAAACAAATGGTAAAAAAATAAAATGTTAGATTTTATTGAATGTTTAATGAATAATTAAAATGGCGTTAGTACCATTTTATCTACTAATGCACACTCCGTGCATTATATTTTGTAATCGACCATTAGACAGACTTGTATTGATAAAGTTCTTTAAGCGGATGCGTGCAAGAACACAGGCTCTTATACTATAGTGACCTGAGTAGCAACCTCTGACTCTGTTTTTGGTATGCATGCCGCAAGCCGCATGCCCCGTTCGCTGCAGGCTCAGACAAATGGCCACTCAGACCTAACACTAAGTTGTAGAGCAAATTGATCGCGTGACTGCAATCACTAATCTAACCGTCAACTATTGCAATTACCTTCTACGAGAAAGGCCCAGTTAAAACAATAAAACTAAGTACGAAAAGTTCATAACTTATGTTTTTGTTAGCAGACTGCTTAATTAATCACAAATGGATTTGTAGCATTAAACACGATTTGCTACTTAATCGAATTGTTTAGTTGAAGGTCAAACCAAAAACACCTTTTATCAAAGTAATAGAGATTTTTCTTATTGTACTCTTATGTAAAACTTATTCGAGGTTATTTTTTAAAAAAAGAGGAAAGAATGATAACACATTTTTTTATTCACACACAAAAAGAAAATTAACAAAACTAATGCTAGGAACAATCTTACATGTATAACGGACCCAGGCAAAAGAAGAGCGATCGCGTTGCGCGCACTGTTTTTATACCATTAGGGCTTACAGGGGAAGGGAGACTTCTATCTTCTACTACACGGCCTCTCCTGACAGGAGACCGTCCTTGGGCTCCCTTTTTCTTTGAATATCGGCCTCATCACTGTGGCATGGAGAGTGCAGGCACCGCGTCGATCACAGGTGACGCGCTCGGTGATGGCACGTCGTTGTCGCTTGTGATGCACGCTCTGGGTGTCGGCGCGGAGGGTCTCTCTATTCTCGACGTTCCTGTCTGCTGCTCTTCCTCTACATCCTGCCCCAAGCCTTCAGCGTCAAGTAGCTTAGGTCTTGGAGACTGTCCTTTTACAAAATGAGACTCCTCGGCAGTGGACTCTTCGCCTTCAATATCTGCGTCTGTCAACAAGATATACCACAACTATTATGTTAACGAAAACATTATCTCTTCTTACAACATATCGTCTGAGCAAGTCATAGGCACTACGTTCGCATAACTTAACAAAATAACTGAGTAAGTCATAGGCACAACGTTAGCATGACTTAACAAAATAATAACCGATTAAGTCATAGGCACTCCGTTAGCATAACTTAACATCTACTTAAGTCATAGGCACGACGTTAGCATAACTTAAGCTAGACGCGACAGAGGCACAACGTTAGCTTGTCCGCCTTCTACTTTTGTGAAAGAGGCACAACGTTAGCGTATCTCAATATTACTCTATCAGAAAGGAAGCACTACGTTACCTATTTCTGACACGTGTAACTACTGACCCTCAAAGAAAGCATGGGGCAACCTCACACCTAGTGTGTAGGCTAAAGTAACGATACTGGCTTAATTATTAATGTAACTTTCCCGTCTCGGCCCTTTCTGACCATGAATTTTCAAATCTTTACCAGTCGTTATTCAACAGCAGACAATGAGTGAGCTCTTGAATATATTTCATACAGACTAAACTTGCACAATTTTTTCTGAGGATCACTGCGCATACGGCACAGATCGTATTATACACTGAAGACACAGGCCAACCAGATAAACGCGCTCCAGCGAACTGTCTCGGCGCACCAGTGCCAGCGAGCTGTCTCAGCGCACCAGCACCAGCGAGCTGTCTCAACGCACCAGCGCCAGCGTGCTATCTCGGCGTACTCGCACTAGCGAGCTGTCTCGGCGCACTCGCACTAGCGAGCTGTCGCGGCGCACCAGCGCCAGCAAGTCGCTGCGCCGCATCAGTGCGAGCAAGCCGCTGCGCTACACTCGCACCAGCGAACTGTCCAAACTTCAACATTGTGGGCATAGGCACCAAGTTTGCATACCTCACAGTGGCTGTTAACATAAGCAAAAAGTTAGCTTTAACTAGTACCTGAAACCTGTTTCATATTGGATTTTACTCAAGGTAGTTTTAATGTAAAATTTGAAGTACACAACCGTAAAAGTAAGTAAAATTGAGACAACTACGTCAGATAAGTATGTACTTAAGTATATCCAATACAGGTCTCGCAAAATAGGTATTCAAAGTAATTTAAGATTGAAAGAGATGTAAAAAGTTTTAGGTGCATGAAACAAATAAATAATCTGCTTTGCAAAATTAAAAATTAAAACATATGAAGAGAAATGTATTGCGAACCATAGAGTTCGAGGCTTCGAAAAAGTTCACCACACATTCTCTTAAGAAACGGTAACTGTGTGATATGGCACTCACAAACCATTGCACACATTGCAAAAACGGCAGCTATGTTAAAAGACTAATCCTACCATATATTCCAAAAGGAAGGAGGCAACTGCTCAAGATCTACACGTTACAAAAGGCAACTGCATGCAGAGGCTTAGGCCACTACACACATTGCAAATTTAAAAATCAACTGTATGCAAATATCACACATTGTAAATATAAAAAGGCAACTGTGTAAAATATCACACACTGCAAACGACATCACACAAATTGCAATAGTCATTAAGTCGTCTCGGTCAGATAGATATCTGCCTGACATGGCTCACCACTCGCAAGCTGAGCAAGCGTCAGACGTCTATTTATTGCGCCAAAGCATCACGTGGACGGCAGAAGCCCGAGCCGTACCGCCACAAGATCCGCCAAGACATAGCAGATGGCAGCGGCGTAGCTTCAATCATACCGAGGCTTGGCCACGCTAATGTCCAAATGGCCGTCGAATATTTGCAGTAAACTGTAACGCTTATCAACACACTATAGTACAAACAGGCTATTTATTTTTTTCAATTCATAGCACGTTAAAGTTAATCCTTTATTTGATATATCGCTTAAACATTTCGAACTTTAAAATGTATGGGCTGCATTATTTCGTGGGCGACGTATTTTCATATCATTTTACAAAAAATCAAAACTAGACTTTCATTAATTACAACAAAACTTGAACAAGTTAAGTTTTCACTGGATGCAAACTAAAACTCATTTAGTAACACCTCTTTTCAATATTTCTTTCAACATTTGTTAAAATACTTGGGTACGTTAAGAACAGAACAATGAAAGTCCTCGCGGGTACTTTTAATATAAATCGAACAAAAAGATTTAACTTTTAGCTTAAAACATTTCACTTTATACTTTTACTTAACACTTTAATAATACGTTAATGTCGAAAATAAGACAGCAAATTTTATTGCAACATTTTACATAAAACAATGGCATCTTTAAATATTCATAGTGCCCCTCGGGCGTGTCAAACTCCGTAAGACGGACCAATTCTTTTTCCAGCGGGATCTGGTGAAATCCCGTTGCCATATCAAGGCTTGTAAAATACTTATTTTGTCCTAATCGATCGATGTGATCATCGATCCTCGGTAACGGGCACCGATCCTTGACGGTAACTTCATTGAGTTTACGGAAATCTATGCAGTCCGATCAGTCTTTCTTTTTAACAAGAAGAATGAGACTCGCATATTCGGACTCTGACACTTGGTTAAATTTTTTTTTAATTATGTCCCGAACACGAAAGATTTCAGCAAAAGCAAGACGGTATGGTCTATAGTTAATTGGAGTATAGTTGCTTAATTTAATTGACATGCTACCGGTGTTTACAGTAGATGTAGCAGTTCCCGATATGAAATACTCTGCGAATTTATTGATGATTACCAGTAACTGCTGCAAATGATTACCAACAAGAGGTGTCTTATCAGGAATAGACTGTTCTGACAGAACAGTCATCACGCTGCTTGACTTAGGCCAGCCACATACATACGGAATTCCGTTTCGAGATTCCGTTTCGATATTCCGATTCGGGATTCCGAACGCAGCAAGTTCATATAAAATCTATGACCCGCCACACACGTACGGTAGTTTTCCGTTCGAAATTTGGCGGGTTAAACGGGATTCCGTATGTGTGTGGCCGACTCATTCGTAATTCCGAAACGGAATCCCGAAACGGAATTCCGTATGTATCTGGCCGGCCTTACTCGTTTCCCTCACAAGTGACTGAAAATCACGCGTACGAACATATCGAACGCTTTCCCTATTGAGGACATCTGTGCCCACTATAATCGGAGAATTCATGAACTCTGAAGCCACCACAAAAAACTACTTCGAGGATTAAATCATCAAACTCGATTGGTAAAGTTACGTACGACGTGCTTTCGAGTTCCTGACTTCCCAGTCCCTTTAACACTCGAAACGCTGGCTTACGTGAACGATCAAGATGTTTCAACAAGGATGACGAAATAAGCGATATAATTGACCCGCTGTCAATTGAAATATCTACCGGCACTCCCTGAATAACGGCTACCACAACGTCACTATTGCGGGTATTTTGATTTTCGCGACAAAAGTTTACCTCATTTTTATTACGTAACTCTAGACTTATGCTTAGCGAAACAAGTTTCAATTTTATGGCCCACTTTTTTACAGAAAGAACATATTTCAGGCTTGGTTGGCACAAAGACAGGCTTTGAACTTTCCCTACTGGAGGCATTAGAGTGGTTTTCACCTTTTTCAACTTTAAGTTTTTTTTTTATTACAATTAGACTGTATGACCCGATTGGCCACACAAAAAGCACCGTTCTTCGTCAAAACGTCTTTTCCGTAGATTTAAATTTGAGACGGATTTATTTTTGAAAAGGTTGTATTTTGAGATAATGCAGGCAGAGTATTATTATTTTTACTTCTAATTGGTTTTACATAGATAGAGAGAAATTCGACTAGCTGGTCAGGTAATAGCTTAGTATTGGTGGCGACTGCTCGTATTTGTGGACCAGTAATCCCGCGTATTACAATAATTGCTGACTAACTTATAACTGAACCCCCGTACTATACGTAAATGAAGTAACGAGCGACGAGCATAGTCAGCGTATGTAGGGTAGTTATCAGAATTTGTACTCATTATCTCGTATAAAATATTTGCAATGTCCGGTGATTTCGGTCACAACGGAACGAACTCCTATTTAAAACTACTCCAACTACGATTGCTCGTTACCCACTCGTTCAACCATGTTTTGGCGTCACCTTTTAAGCAATTACCTATACGTGAAAGGCACTCGTAATCAGACCAATTATTCAAAGTTTTAGCGCGATCTACCTCTTTGCACCAAACTTCAATATTGTGAATACTGGGGTCAAAGTTCGAAAAGTAGTAGTGTTGCCTAGAACTCACTCCCGTTTTGATAGAACAAATTACATCAACTATCCGATTAGCCACCGTAGACGACGTTTTTTCTTCACTCAGGATACGTGCCGCATTTTCCCGTCCCTACTAACATGCGGTTCAATCGGTGCCCGTGTTGGTAGGGGCGGTGTTTCAGAACGCATTATACGGTGTTCACGCGGTGGCGTAGACTGGCTGCGGAGTGGTGACGTCACGAATCTAGCCACAGGAGACGTTGACCGGCGCCGGAATGGCGGGGTTGAATCGCGAGCAGGTTGCGAAGTGTGGGTAGCTAGCAAACTGTTCTCTAAAGCACTTAAACGCGCCAACTCAGTACTTATCCCTTTACTCAGATCATCAACCGGAGTATGAGCACGGTATTTACTACGTCATCGCTCTCGACCATTGTATAGACTGCGGCGACGCTCACATCCCGACATTCCTTCCTCTATACAAAAGATTCGCGTAGTTAAGGAATCAAAATGGCGAACGACAAGGAATCGCGTAAATCTTTTTATCTCACTTCTGATCTTATGTAAAACTTATTTGAGGTTATTTTTAAATAAAGAGGAAAGAATGATTACACATTTTTTTATTCACACACAAGAAGAAAATTAACAAAACTAATGCTAGGAACAATCTTACATGTATAACGGACCCACGCAAAAGAAGAGCGATCGCGTTGCGCGCACTGTTTTTATACCATTAGGGCTTGCAGGGGAAGGGAGACTTCTATCTTCTACTACAGTACAGTTAACCTAAGAAATTACTAAAATTTGATTGGATAATGTCCTCTAGACAGAATTTTGGTCACGGCGGTCAGTCTCAACGGATATTAGCCATCTATTCTGGATAGAATTATACCCAATAGAATAATTAATTAATAATAGAATAGTACCCAAGTGTGTGTGCAAGCACAGGTGCACTCTCTATTCCGTCAGTATTATAGATGGATGGGACGATAGTCCGACACGATTAGAGAGAGAGAGACAGAGAGATTAGGCGCAGGACCTACAGCTTTACGTGTTTCCGAGGAGAGAGGTGTTTTCAACCCAGTGGTGTTGAAAACACCGCCAAATTCCTGACTTCGGCATGCTACTGAGAATTTCTTCACAAAAAAACCAATAACAGATTTTGGGACGACCCGGGACTTCATGATCATCAACCGTATTTATGACCACTTAATCGCAAGCAGAGAGAACAGGAAGTCAAGAGAGTTTTGATTGGATATAAATCCAGCAACTCTGGTTTGGTCAAGTAACAATCCGTTGATGCCTGACGTAAAATATCCAAAATAAAGAGCATCGTTCAAGGTGAGAGACGTCTAGTACTGTGATTGCCAGTTCACCTGTCAAGTGTGGCATTTATATCAAAATCCTCGCTCCACGAGAGTTCTGAAGCATAAACGCCAAAGAGATCCAATCCAAAATTAAGTTATTTTAATTAATATATTAAATAATATGTATTAAATTAACATAATACTTATTTTTATCTACAATACTAAAAACTATAATAATAATTTAAAAAAAAAAAAACTAAAACTAGAAACTTAAATATCATATAGCCCTACTCCCCGCGGTATCGTGCCAAGAATGCTGCCTGCGTTTCCCCGCTGAACTGCTATACTTAGCCTTTGAGCGAGAAAAGAACCAGCCCTCTTATCACCAGCAGCAACGACCAGCCGCGGATGGAGTTCCTTTAGGAACTTCACCGCACGTGGACCCCACGGACCGATAGTCTCTACAGCAAATGGCACAAATATGTAGTCATCTCTCAGAGACTCATATTTGCGCCACTTAGTTCAGCTGCCTCTGATGCCGCCCCGGCTCTAAACGAGGTACCCCTGAGATGAGAGACCGCCAGAGTGTCTACGCAAGTAGCATCCCACACTAGGGCTTTACCTCTCTCCCAAGGGACCAATGTCATACCGTCGGGTCTCCTGCCATCATCTCTAAATATTCCACAAGGCTCTAAAACCGAGGGAACATTTATAGAGACAAGAGCCCTTCGGATGACATCGTTCAAAGAACTGTGTCGTGAAAATCTACCAGCGCTTTTCTCACATGAAAGTCCGTGGAGCCCAAACTTGTCGACGCTGCTACCACAGGGACACTGATGGGGTTGACAAATCGCCGCTCCTAGTCGGATTCCTACGGCAATGCGTAAGCTTTCCGCATCAAGTAATGTGCGGAGATTACTTGATGGTAAAGCGTGTAACCAGTGACTAGATTCCTTAGTCGAAACAGCTAGAAGGCGTGCCTTATCTAGGTCACTATGGAGATTATGAAACAAATCCTTCTGCACGCCCTGTACCAATGGAATATCCCACTGTTTTTGTTGGTTAACTTCCAGTGGAACATTTTCACCAGGACAGAGCGTTTGCCATGTCTGCCCCGCCTCCATAGCAAAGCATAGGTCTGCTTTATTATTTAAAATTATATTACATAAGTCACGGACACTATGTACGGAAGCAAGGAAAGCAGGCAATGCAATGCTAGAAAGATTTCTCACACCAATGCCACCAAATTTTATAGGTAAAGTAGCTTGAGTCCAGGCTGTTGTATTTAAAGTTAAATTTAGAATGTTTTCTATTAAATTAAGTACATGTAACAAGAGTGACCTAAATGTACACAATCTTTCACCTCATTAAATATCCCCATAGTTTGCTTCATATGGGGGATATTTCCCAATCTAATTATTGAATAGTAAACAATTATATCTCTTTTATATAGAATAATTTGTTTATTTGATTGTGGTGTACAATAAAGTATATTCATTCATTCATTCAATAAGTATTACAAATGAAATCACAGTCCACTTGATGGAATATGGAGTGCCTCGCTTCCAGTGAAAAGGGTTACTGGATCTCTACACTCACCATATGAAGCAACAGCATTAAACTGCTATTTCTAGCCAGTATTCTGTGAGAACGTTATCCTACATCGGTCTACCTGACAGCATATCTTAACCACCTGTATATCTCTGTCTGAAAAGTTAAGGTTCGATTACCTCCTTCTCTAGTTAGTACTGAGGCTACCCCTTGAAGAAATTGGCATAATCTCCCGTATCATCTATTTAAAGGTAATGCGAATGATATTGAAACTATAACTTAGGTCTGATAGAAGCCCTTAAAAATAATTTTAAAAAATAAATATATTGACTTTGGCCTCTCAGTATATTTACGAAAATTTTATGTATGTAAACAAAAACAAAAACAGTTTTTTTAAAAATAGTGCTCTACATTATGTACTCGTAAACACAAGCACAAGTTAGTTAAACCAGTTACTCGACTCCAAAGAGTGAGTAATTCCTTCATGAGGAATGTATACGTTTTTACAACAAAGTCCCAGAAAATATGCAGGTCCTATTTATCAAAAGTTTAAAATTTTTTATTCAGCAAGTATTGTTTAATAAGGGTTATTAATTATTAAAGAGTGTCGCTACAATGTTGTTCCTAATGTTTTCATTTTCTTTTTATGAATAATATATTGTAAATTAATTTTATTTAAAAGAAATGTTCGCCTGGAATTCTTGCTGGTTCTTCCCAGGACAGAGGTTTTTCCCGAACCAGAGATAAAAATAAAAAATGACTTTCAATAAGGATTACATGTACTCTAATTTGAAAATTATTCTATTCTATTCTTTTTATACCTACAAATATGTACCAAAAATAAACTTGAGAAGTAAAGTACGTAATAATTGGTTACTTATTGTATTATTACGATGTTGTTCAAAATATTTCAGCAAAATCCTATTACTCGGTAGCTAGTGGAGACGGCACTCTATGATAGCAATTACCTGACTCCGCGCTATTGGCTATCGATCGCTCGCCCATCGTATTATCGAAGCGTACACTTAAAAATGTTTCATACTATATAAATTTTTGCTATTGCTGAATTTTTTTTGGAAAAAGAATTATTGATAAATAAAAATAATTTTTATTTATGTTGAGTTACTGTCATTTTGTTCTATTATAGTCCAATTTTTTTTGTTTGTATATAATTAATATGTATACATAATATATTATATATGTATCATCATTCATCATCATCATCATTACAGCCCTTCACACGTCCACTGCTGAACATAGGCCTCCCCCAAGGAATGCCACAAAGCACGGTCCTGAGCCACCTGCATCCATCGACTTCCTGCACATCTCACCAGGTCGTCACTCCATCTTGTGGGGGGATGCCCAACACTTCGCCTACCGGTACGAGGCTGCCACTCGAGAACCTTTTTTCCCCATCGGCTGTCGGTTCTTCGAGCTATATGGCCGGCCCATTGCCACTTCAGCTTACTAATCCGTTGGGCTATGTCGGTCACTCTGGTTCTACTGCGGATATCCTCATTTCTGAGTTTATTACGCAGAGAAACTCCGAGCATAGCCCTCTCCATAGCTCGCTGAGCGACCTTGAGCTTCCTCATCCGGCCAGCAGTGAAGGACCACGTCTCAGTTCCGTATGTCATCACTGGCAACACGCACTGGTTGTACAATTTCGTTTTAAGGTTTTGAGGTATGTCTGACGAGAAGATGTGTCTTAGTTTCCCGAACGCTGCCCAGCCGAGTTGAATCCGTCAATTGACCTCTCGGTCGAAGTTGGACTTACCTAATCGGACTATTTGTCCCAGGTAAACATACTCGTCAACAACTTCGAGCTTAGTCCTCCCAACAACTACCGGCATAGGTGTGACATGGACATTAAACATGATCTTTGTTTTGTCCATGTGCATCTTAAGACCTATCCGTTGGGTAGCATTATTGAGGTCATTGAGCATAGTGCTTAGGTCCTCCAGCGATTCTGCCATAAGGACTATATCGTCGGCAAATCGAAGGTGAGGCATATGTATAATATATTAATATGTATATATGTTATATGTAAGTCAAGTTTTACTTTTACCTTTGGATTGTTGAAAATATTGTTGTCCCTCAATGTTGTTTATAGAGAGCCTATAAATAATACTGATAGATATAATAACTCAGGAGCTAAGTACTCGCTGCAAATTTCAGAGTACGCGAGGAACCTGGGTATAATTCCCACCGGCATTGAGATTATAAAATAGATTATTATAAAAGGTTAATAAAATGCCTACGTTCACGCAAAAGCGTTAGTGTCAGGCATCGACGTTAGATGGCACTCGGCTCGGTCGATACGGAATGACGTTCGTGCGTGTTGAACGTCCGAGCTTGCTGAAAGGTGGGAGTCGAGAGCGAAAGATTAGATGTCTTCTTCGCGTCGAAAGAGAAGGCAGTCCGTTTTGTTTGGGAGCTCTTAGATCTAATTTTATGTTAGGCGCGTATAGTAAATATACCACTGGGAATGGTAGCGCGTGTTGAGAGTTTACCCGGGACTTTAGGTTTAACGCAGAATCTGTATAAGTGGATTCGACTGTATTAGTTACTAGTGCGGTAGTTAATATTCTAGAAATAACGGTGACCTTTGACCCGTACGTTCTGTGTTCATTTTCGCGAGTCAATCGTAACAAAGGAAGAAAGTGACTGCGGAAGGCGACCTTAGCTTGGAGAGGAGCTGAGGGCCGAACTGCTGCAGGGGGAACGGTCAAATAAGGTCAATAACACTACCAGCCACACCCAAATACACATCACTGAACTTTACTTTCTAGCACAATACATCCACACGAGACCTGACCGAATCCTGAGGGATCAGTCGCCTTGAATAGAGGTAAGTAAGCTCTGTTCAATAATTGTAACGCTCCCCCCGGATTGTTTAGTGTAATTAGACTTTTAACCCGTGGCGTGAGGACGCCCGACCAGCATCTGCCCGTAGCTTCATCGTCTATGGGCCGCGAAGGATTCTACTCCTTGGATGGGCAGCTGCCGGCCGTAACATTTGGTAGCAGAACGCGGTGCTGGGATCGATTCCCGGTCGATCCACCAACCATAGTATTTGATAAAAATTAAATAATTTTGGTGGCAGGGAGCGTTGGGTTGATTGGTTTAATTTTGTGTCTACAATCACGCCCGTCCGTAATACGTAAAAATATTTTTTTTATTATATACGTAATAATAAAATTCCTTTCTTTGTTGGCTTGCTTTGTTGTTTGCGGGTAAATTTGAAAAGCCACGCCTGGTTCGCGCGCAAGCGGGAGTTTGCATCATGTAGGTAGATGGTTATTTTTGCGTAATCGGTTAATTATCGTTGCGGATATTTGTGGTGTATTACTTATCGAAGGGTCGATTTCCGAGCAAGGCATTTTTTGTTGATGTGTATCTTCGTTATCTATCTTTCGTATTGTAATTTGTATTTGAACTAAAGAGTGGTAATTTGTATTTACGTAATTTGAATTTAACTTGATTTGATCGCACTAGTATTTGTTATTGTTAATTTGATTTACCTTTTCTTTTGTACTAACTTGTGTTTGATTTGATAAATAGTGGTTCTTATTTGTGTACATTCTATTCAACTCGATTTGATAGAAACTGCATTAGTTAGCTGTTAATTTTTGTATTTTTTATTTGTTATTTTTGTAATTGTGCTCGAGCGGCGTCGTAATTTGTATTTAGTAGTGATGTCCTCGCCCAAGATGCTAATCCATTGCCTGCGGACTGAGTTACGCTGGGCCACCAGCGCCCATGCTTTGATAGGTCGACCGGATAGGGTCCATAATTTGATGAAGCGGTTCGAGCAGGTCGATGCTCGAAGGGCTGCAGTGGAGGAGGCTTACGCTGAGCTTGAGGATTCGGATGTGGAAAAGGGAGTCCTGGACTCCTGCTTCGCAGACTACGAGCAGTTCTTGTGGCTCACGGACGAGTTGATCGAGGCTGAAGGCAGGTATGCCGAGGAGGCGCGTGAAGCTCGGACGAGTGGCCTGCCCGAGTCCTTTCGGAAGCAGCCTCAGCCGGAGCTGTTGGGACGACTCCCAACTCTGGACTTGCCAAAGTTCTCCGGGGTCCTTTCCGAGTGGCTGACCTTCGTTGGTCTTTTCGACGGCCTAGTGGACGCCCGGAGTGACTTGACCCCGAGCCAGAAGATGGCGTACCTCTTGGCCTCACTGGAGGGGGAGGCCCTGGACGTTGTCAGCCATTTGAGTTTGTCGGACGACGCCTACCAGACTGCTCGGGACCTCCTAGTCAGAAGATACGCCAACGTCCGGCGAATTGCGGACGAACATGTTAAGCAGCTTCTGAGCCTCCCGCTGCTTAGTGACCGGGCCAGACTACGTCCGGACCTGTTGGATCCAGTCTTGGTGGCCTGTAATATGTTGAGGCGGCTGGATGTACCAGTGGGCGAATGGGCCTTCTTGTTGCTCCGCATCGTGCTGTCCCGTCTACCTCTCGACCTTCGAATGCATTTTGAGGAGAGGTACGGCGGGGACGAGGCCTCCTATATTCCGCCCTTCTATGACCTGTTGCGGTTTTTGGAGGAGCAGTGCCGACAGATCGAGCACGCGGCGGGCACCGTCGACGACTTACGAGCCGTGCCCAGAGAGAGGCGAAATCCGCCGGGCAAGTCGTCGTCAACCCCCCCCTGCTCCTATTGTCGAGCATCTGATCACCGGGTAACGTCTTGCCCAAAATTATTAGGTAAGCCGAGTCCGGCTAGGCGAACTATCGCCAAGGAGCGCCGCTGGTGCTACTCCTGTTTGGAAGGGCACCTCCAGCGAGACTGTCCGCACCGGCGGCCCTGTCTGCATTGCCAGGGCAATCACCATGCCGTACTGTGCCTGGGTGCGAACGGCGTCTCCTCTCGGGGCGTTGCCAGGCCCTCGACCCCCACGGGCGGGGGCGCTCCGCCACGCCCTCTGACGGGCGACGCTCGGCGCCCGCCGGCTAGCCAACAGACCCCTAGGTTTGGAAGGGGTCCCTCCCCCGACCAGTCGGGGGGTAATTCCCCCAGGGGCGGGGGTGTCATCAGCCCCCCTCACCGTGCGAAGAGGAACTTCACGGCCACTCATCGGTCCGCTGGACCCTTCTCACTCCCGTTAGCTGAGTGGCCGCGACTGGTGTACCACTGTACCCCATTTGATGGAGGTGGCCCTAGCTAGCTGCCGCCTTAGCTCCCACCATGGCTGCCTCTACTGAGCCTTAAGCCGTCAACAGTCCACTTGTCAAGCTGTTCTGTTGCCGACGGCCTCAGTGAGGGCGTACAACCCGAGTGGCGACCGTTAGCGGTTGCGCTCTGTTAGTATCGGGTTCACGCGGTGTGGAAGATTAGGGCCCCCTGGAGAGTTGAATCACGCTCTCAAGGGGTATTGGATTTGGTTTGGTCGAGCACTTAGTTAAAAATTCTTTAAATTTAAATTAAAATGCTTTTGGGTTTTCCGCGAAATTCATATTGTAGTGGTTATGATTAAAAGAAATGAATTTAAAATACTCCTTTAAATGCTGCTGCATATGTTTTGTAAATACATTTGATCACTGCGTTTGTTGTTGCACGGAAAATTGAGATTAAATTGTGTGCCCTTGTTTAATGCTTGTGATAGTGTTTAATCATTTTGCTTTGTGATAAGGAAGGTTGAAATTAGATAACCCTGTGGTTGCCGAAGGAAATAGGAGTCAATTCTCTTTTGGTTTAGATTTTGTTGGCACTGTCTAAGATATTTATTTGAAATAAGAAATAGGGCTGTCCCTTACGTTTATTGTTTTGTTTACTTTGCCAAGTTGACCTATGTGCATCGGTGATTACTTGTTTTAATTAATTCTGTAATTGAACATTGATGCTTTTGAAAAATTAGTTGAAATATGACCATAGGATCACCTGCTAGGGACCATCTGTGCGTTTCGTTCAGCTCTCCACAGACGACGTTCATGGGGAATTTGGGGGTGCTCTCTGCACTGAAGCTTGAAGGTCCCTCTGGGCCGCTTCGTGTCACGTCGCTGTTTGCAGACCTGATCCGGTCGAATTGCGGAACTAATCATAGGAGCGCAGATAGGTGTTTGAAGGAGGTCGTCTGACTTCTGTCTAGGAATAGGACTTATTTATGTGCTGCGATGTCCAGGAAGGGCATCCAGTTCAACTCTCCGGCTAGCCCACGTTGGGGCTGCAATTTTGGGGCGTTGGTTAGTGTTGCAAGATCTGATTGGGTGCGTAAGGTGGCCTAGTTTGGTTGTAGATTCGATCTTGCAACTTGCCGTCGCGACCCTGTCCCGCTGACCGGTTTGCTCGCGGACCTAAATCCTTATGTCCGGGACGGGGGTTTGTTCACGCAAAAGCGTTAGTGTCAGGCATCGACGTTAGATGGCACTCGGCTCGGTCGATACGGAATGATGTTCGTGCGTGTTGAACGTCCGAGCTTGCTGAAAGGTGGGAGTCGAGAGCGAAAGATTAGATGTCTTCTTCGCGTCGAAAGAGAAGGCAGTCCGTTTTGTTTGGGAGCTCTTAGATCTAATTTTATGTTAGGCGCGTATAGTAAATATACCACTGGGAATGGTAGCGCGTGTTGAGAGTTTACCCGGGACTTTAGGTTTAACGCAGAATCTGTATAAGTGGATTCGACTGTATTAGTTACTAGTGCGGTAGTTAATATTCTAGAAATAACGGTGACCTTTGACCCGTACGTTCTGTGTTCATTTTCGCGAGTCAATCGTAACAAAGGAAGAAAGTGACTGCGGAAGGCGACCTTAGTTTGGAGAGGAGCTGAGGGCCGAACTGCTGCAGGGGGAACGGTCAAATAAGGTCAATAACACTACCAGCCACACCCAAATACACATCACTGACCCTTACTTTCTAGCACAATACATCCACACGAGACCTGACCGAATCCTGAGGGACCAGTCGCCTTGAATAGAGGTAAGTAAGCTCTGTTCAATAATTGTAACGCTCCCCCCGGATTGTTTAGTGTAATTAGACTTTTAACCCGTGGCGTGAGGACGCCCGACCAGCATCTGCCCGTAGCTTCATCGTCTATTGGCCGCGAAGGATTCTACTCCTGGGATGGGCAGCTGCCGGCCGTAACAGCCTATTTTAAATGCAGATTTTCCATGTGCTTGGTGTTGAAGGAAAACATCATGAGGAAACCTGCATAACTGAAGAATAAAATATTTCTCTAAGAAATGTGAAATCCGCCAACACGCATTGGAACAGACCAGTAATGAGAAGAGGATTGTCCTAGCAGGTCAGTATGTGGACTGTAATTTTAAATTCAGTTTTTAGTTTCCTTTCTTTTTTATATTTAGGAAAAATTCTAGCTTTTTTCAAATCATGACAGAGTTTTATGGTCTTTGTTTAATCATTAAATTAGTTTTGTTTCGACTCATTTCGTTTAATTCTACAGACAATATTTTACTGTTCTTATTATGAAAGAATAGTAACGATAAATAATAAATTAATACTACTACTATTAGACTTTCGAGCCTGTTGGCAAACGTAATATTAATTCTTCATAATAAATCCTTTTTAAGAAAGCCTCAATTAGCATGCATAAAGTGAAATAATTTCAAACTCCTACCTACCTAACCTACATGAGGGATTGATAAAGTCAACACCGATATTGTTATATTGAAACATCCGTGTACGATATCCTTTTACTTGAAATTGTATCCATTTAATTGCTTATATGCTAAATATTATATGCTAATTAATGCTAAATTATATTTAATACCAAGCTGTTATTACAATTTGGAAAAATAGCCACAATGTTCACAAATCCAATTATGCACTATTTTTATTACGTAATTTAAAAACATTTTGAATTTATAATTTTAATTAATTGTTTAATCTAACAGTTTTATTTGATAACTTTAGTTCAATATGTAACTTATGTTAGGCACATGCCTAAAAATATAACAAGTATTGTAATTCCCGAAAAGGGTGGTTAAGTTGTAAGACACGTTATATTATTAATTAACACCAAATGTATTTATAACATTTAACTTACAATAAATATTTTTTAATTTGAATTTGAAAACACTACATTAAAAACTTAATTTTTTAACAAATTTGAAAAATGCAAATAAATAGTATATATAACGTAAAAATTATAAGAATGAGTTTATTTTATCGTAAACTTTATTTGAATAGGAAAATAAGGACTCCCGAAAAATGGTTTTGTGAGAAATTGTAAATAAGGTAATTTACATAAAATGACACAAGCACATTTCGAAGGATCAGATTTATGAGTAGACCTTTAAAGGCGAAATTTTTTGTATAAAACCTCCAGTTACAGAAGGTGTTTCACAATTCGTTAACTTGATATCGAGTGCTCTAGTAGTGAGTATCCTTTATCATTTAATATTTTACTTCGAAAATTAACAGCAACAATAAAATTTTATTTTAGATGATACAATATAAGGGCATTGAGATATTATGTACGTACATAATAGTTCAATGTATAAGGGGCACAAATCGACATACGGGTATATAGTAATTGACAATTTCTTTTACATATTTTGGTTCAAACAATCATACAATAATAAATTTAGACACAGACTAGTTAGCTCGGCAGACGTTGCTCTGCCCTTTCCGGTAGGTGGCGCCATAAGTTACGCTCCGGAATTTACACGCTGTATCACTACAGCGTGTAAGTTCCGGATTTGTAATTTGATAATGACTTCACAGTCATTAACAAATTATAAATTTACACTTATATTCACAATAGATTTTGTTTGATTACGCAAGACTTAGCTAACTAATTATTAACATCTTTGATGTGGATTTACGTAAAGTGACGCGTGATTCTATTAACTACAATAATGTAGAAATTTTAACCGAGTTCCAAAAACTAAGAGGTCCTATATTTGACGCGTATCTTTTTTTGCATGTTTACGAATTTCTCGGAGATAGCTGAACCGATTTTAATGATTTTTCTTTTATAAGATAGGTTCTACCCACTTCATAAATGCTCCGTAAAAAATTTAAGAAAATGTTTCACCAGGTAGGCAAAAATAGGGGATGCAGTTTTAAATGTACCTTTTATAGGAAATTCTATTTACTACCTTGTACTTGTGATAATAATAATAATTTATTTTCCAGCAATATGGTGGTTATAGACATTATAATAGATAGTCCTTAGTCCACTAAAAATTGAAAATAATTAAGCTTAAAGACAATATCTGTACTACCAACACTTAATAAGATTTTTGAAAAAATTATCCTTGATCAAATGTTAAATTTCTTTCATATAAATAATTTACTTCATAAAAATTAATTTGGTTTCACAAAGGATCGCTCGACAACTGATGCAGGTGTTGAGCTGATTAAGAGAACGCAAAAAGTTGTCATTAAGAGCCCTCTTACATTTCGGCGTTTCGCAAATTTAGGTATTTTACGCACCGAGCGGGCGGCGAACTACGCGACCGATACTTTCTTTCATATCTATTCACTCGCTCGCACTATAATACTGTGAGTATGGCGATTAAACGATCTTGATCTTCCATAATACAAAGTTTTCTTAGGATGGACTTCAGTGGATGGAATATTTTTTGGTGTGTCATTTTAATGTTATCTTATTAATTTATTATTATATTATTATATAATTTATTATTTACTATTATATACCATTTTGATATATTATTCATTATTTATGAAATTTAGTGTCAAAATAAGTACACATAAATATTTTAATTGTTACGCTGTAATCGAATGTTAATAATCGATTATGTCTACTACCGGTAGAATAGTGGTATAAATAAATAAACGGTTGCAACCTGTTTTAATAAATATAACAACCAAATGTAACTAATATTTTTTTAATCGGTACTTACAGTCAATTACTATAAACAGTGGTAGAGCCACGCGGCAGCTTTTACTGTTGCACGGATGGACCGGCTCGAACCGGGGTGGTACCACGACCTCACAGAAAACCAGCGTGAAGTAGAGGTTCACCTCTGCGTTTCGCTTGGTGAGTGCAGGTGGCCGGAGGCCCTTTTTACTTCCATGTGAGGCAAAGGCGAAATGAGGCATTCCATCTTAGTCCTCACGGGTGACAACGCATCTGCATTTTGAATTGTAATAGAGGATAGATGTACATGTCTATGGGCCGCAGCAACCACTTACCATCAGGTGGACTGTGTGCCCGTTTGTCACCCTTATCCTATAAAAATATATATATATATATATATATATATATATATATGTTTTATAAGAAAAATATTTGCTGCGACGGCATTGACTGAACTTTTCTCGATTCGATAATTTCAGGCAGTACACACTTTTCATAAAAAGCTTGTAACTTGGGTAACATATTGAAAATCTAAAATTGGTCGTATTTGTAAATTTTTAGTACTTTTACTGCATTAATCTGGGCCAATACATATTATGGCAAGTATTCAGACATTTTTATTTGCTAAATGAAGCTGGCCTTGGATTTGGTAAAACCAGTCATTATTTTGATTTAATGTTACACTTGAATCACTGAATTTATAACCTTTAACTTTTTTTTTGTCGAAAGGCCGTATCAAAATCTATTCCGAAAGCTGAAATAGGATATTTAACTTCAATAAGACCGTTGCTGTATAAACCATTAGGTGAAGCCCTCAAATAACAATGATCTAGGTCAAAGAATAGACCACATTTTTCTATAATAAAATTTTTTTGTTTGCTCAATTGTGCACATGCTGCAGACTCGTTGTCCCTACCATGTTTAATGGAAGAGACGTGATCTAAATTATAACTATATAAAATAGTTTTAAACCGATCGATCAAAAATTGCGGTCGTAGTTGACAATGTTCTAGTATGCAGGCAATCGACGCACACTACGATAGCAATCGACGCACACTACGGTAGTATCGAAACCATGCAGCGCCCGAAATAAACTGACGCAGGTCCACCCTCGGCAAGCGCTCGCGCGTTAATGATCTCAGATGGCCGGCGCAGTTAAATATAAAGTACTTTTATTTAATTAATTATAATATAATAGTAACGATTTTAAAAGTAAAAATAATATCATAGTTTAAGCAAATGTTGATGATTATTTTGGTATAAATTTTGGCTTGCATCGAAGCTTTTTTGGTCGTTTTTTGAATTATGTCGAATTTTTTTTCCTAGTGTGAAAAGCATATAACGAAAATGTATTCCATTATTATTAAAGTGTAGGATATTTGGGAGATAAAAATATTTTTTTGATGGTCGATATTCAATAGAATCTACAAATTAGAGCTCCCAAATCATGTCTTCGAGAGTTTTTGCCTAAACATGCATCGGGAGAATGATTATTACTGATTAAATAAATAAGTTATCTAAAATCCATTCCGAGCTTATTTGAGGATAGAAAACGAACTATTTTTACCAAGTAATTGTTATTTCAAAAAATGAACGATAAACATAAAATTTCAACGAGGAAACCTTGTAATTTCGCTTTTTTTTGTAATACGCCTCTTAACAGTATGAGTTCTTCCGGGTCGATGGTACAAATGGGCGTGCCTCAAGGCTCAATTCTCGACCCTTTTCTGTTTCTTGTATACATTAATGACTTATGTTACATAGTAGGATATAACCATGGTATAGTATTATTTGCAGATGACACTTCTTTAATTTTCAAAGTAAGTCGACAATTACTAAAATATGACGAAGTAAATAATGCTATATCTAAATTAGTAAATTGGTTCAATGTTAATAATTTGCATTTTAATGGCACTAAAATGAAATCTATGAAATTCATGACTCCAAATGTCAAACAATTAAATATTAACGTAATTTTAAATAGGGAGAAACTGAGTCTAGTAGATACCGCCATTATTCTTGGAATCACACTAGACGCGAAGCTTCAATGGAGCCCCCATATATCAAAACTAGCAAGCAGACTTAGTTCTGCAGCATATGCAGTAGAAAAGATTAGAAGTCTTACTAGTGTTGAAACAGCTAGACTAGTTTACTTTAGCTATTTCCATAGCATAATGTCGTATGGTATTTTGCTATGGGGACACGCAGCTGACACTGAAATTGTATTTGTTTTACAGAAGAGGGCCATAAGAACAATTTATGATTTAAAGCCTTAAGAGTCGCTGAAACAAAAAGTAAAGGAAATTATTATATACTTTAGCCTCTCAATACATTTATGAAAATGTAATGTACGTACACAAAAATAAAAGTAGTTTTACAAAAATAAGTGATATTCATTCTGTAAATACTAGAAAAAGACACAAGCTAGTAGTACCAGTTACTCAATTCCATCGAGTCAGTAATTCATTCTTGAGGCGATGTATACGTTTTTACAACAAAATACCAGAAAATATACAAAATTTGACCTGCTCAAAGTTCAAAAACTTTATTAAAAACAGTTTGTATAAAAAGGGTTATTATAATATTAAGGAATTTATGGATGATAATATTACCTGGAAATGAGGTGATCGCTACCAAGCTATTTCTTATTTGTTTTGTGTGGTTAATTGTAAATACACGATTGTTAGCTGTTATTTAAAAAAGTCCCGCTGGGTTTCTTGCTGGTTCTTCCCAGGACAGTGTTTTTTTCGAACCAGTGGTAATTAAACAAAAGAGTGACTTGCAATAAGTATTATTTATAATCTATATTGAATAAAAAGTTTCCGTTTCTGTTATATAAAACCGACATTAAAAACTAAAAGGAACAAATATTTTTACATTATAGTTTCTGAAGTCGGGGCTTTAATGTTTCGATACTCTATGTCTTAGCACTGGCTTCAGAACTAGCAGAACTACTAATGGTAAACCACTCCTTACAAAACAGAAACACAAACCGCTTTTAGCTGATATTAGCAGCGATACTGGTATTATTCTTATTTTTAAGTAATAAATTTCTACTCTCTATTAACAGTCTTCATTGATTTTAATGTTTTTGCCAGTTTACAAACAATATAGCACAACAGTTATTATTATACTGTGAGAAGACTCGCAACTAGCACAGGGTCGTTATACGTTTCGCATACACCGGGTCATGTTCCGCTTTAAATCATTGTGTCAAATTGACAAGGTCAGTTACTCGTCTGTCCCGGTATACAAATGAAAGACAGGAATATGATTCAATAAGTTTATATAGTCGCTATATCATACCTTTATGTATCAAAAATTAAAAGCAGAAGCTTGCAATATAAGTCCTAATAGCAATAACATGTCTAATATAATTCGATTGGTCATTAAAATTTGTAATTTATCTATGATACACTGTTTTCTTTTTTTATTAATAATTTTTAAAGACGGGGTTTTGTCACACAGTAACTACGTCACCTCCGTAAAATATACACAAATAATTACAGGAAATTAACAAATGAAACATTATAACATCGACTAAAAAACTAAAAGCAATCAAAATAAATTTAGCAATAAAAATATATATCCCTTTTTACTGGAAAAGAGGCATTCCATCTTAGACCTCACTGCATTTTGATTCGCAAACGAGGATAGATGTAGATGTCTATGGGCCACCGCAACCACTTACCATCAGGTGGACTGTGTACTCGTTTGTCACCATATCTTATAAAAGAGATAAATGTTGCAAAATCCATTGATATGATTACCCTCATAAGTAGAAAATATTACATCTTTCTTATCTCATACTACATATAAATAAAGTTTGATTAGCATTATGGCCTCTTGACAAAGTGGGGAGGATAGAATAAAATTGCAAATGCCTACATTATGGTCAAGCAAGAATGACATATTTTATCTATGTACCTCATCCCGAATGCACTTCGTCAAAACATGGTATATATCTTCTGCAGTATCACACTCTGAGCAGTTAGGGGAATCTGATATTCCCATCAGAAATCGGAACTTATTTGACACGATTTGTCTTGAACGAAGTGTTAAAAGCGCTCCAATATTCTTCCTGTTTATTTCATCTTTTTCAAACCATGAATAATAAGGAGGTTGACATTGAATTATCTTGTACCACATTTCCTTACTAAGTAAGTAAGCGTTCATCAAAATACTTTTGCCGTAACTGCCTACAATCCACTTTAACCTCACGTAACAGTTCGCTATATACTGGTAAAATATTGTATGTAATACTGTCATTTAAAGCTTAATTCGCAGCTCGGTCAGCCTCCTCGTTACCCATGATACCTGTATGAGCAGGTATCCATTAGATGATTACAACCTTATTTAATGTACTAAGCTTACGTATGGAATCTAGGATTCTGTAGGCTGTCGAAAATCCTCGTATACTCTATTACCCTCGGTATTTTCACTTTTAGCATCGGATAATATGACAAATTGATTGTAATTTTCAAGGCTGTAACATACGATAAACCTCGGAAATCGCGATCAGCTCACAGCGTATTATAGAAACGTCAGCCCTAATTTTAAATCTGATACACATATTCATCTGCTGATCAACAAAGGCTGCACCGCATGTCGTTTTATCCTTTGATCCATCTGTGTAAATCTTATAGTATATGTTGTACTTAATATTTAGGAAGTTGAAACATATATTACATAAACTATTTATACCGACATGTCTCTAAGGGCGTTCCATTCCATCAATGGTTGTCTTAATATAATAAGATATTTCATATCTACTAATCCAATCGCTAAGAGAGTAATTCAATAGTTTGGGGTCAGAGTGGATAGGAAAATTACAATATTTATTATGAGTTTGAACCAGTAATGGAACTTTCTTTCTCCTTCAGTATACGCCCTGGTATTGACTATCTCATTCTTCTAGAAGACGTATAGTTATATTATTTTTAATTGACCTAGATAAACCAAAATGTTGCAGCAAGATATCGTCTACGAATGGACAAAGACATTAATGGTTGTAGACATAGTTCACTTTCCATGACATGGATAGGGGTGCTTCTTATAAATCCGCCTATCACTCTCACCACTTTTATTCTATACTTTATTTCGTTTATATAAATGACTTTTTACACTGCTATTATATAAAAAAGAACTGTAGTCTAATCTGCTTCTAATTAATGAAATATAAAGACGCCTCAATCGTTTTGGATGAACACCACATTTGGAACCTGCTAACACTTTAAAGATCTAAGAGTCTATCCCATTTTTAGTTCCTGTCCAGACACATACCTAAATACTTAACACTATCGACTCTTTCGATATGTTCATTACTGGAATTTTAAGTAATATTATTATTATTTGAGTTTCTCAAACGTCCCCTTGTGAATATGCATATTTTGTTTTTTTTTTATGAGAAATTTTTAAATCGATATCTGTTATCATAATGTTTAAAGCCGCTAAAGCACTGTTACACAGCTGTTACTCAACAAGTAACAGAAACTGCATCCATTATATTTTTAAAGCTAGAATAAAGTCCAAAATCATCAGCGTATTGAGATATGAATACTTGATTCAGATTTTTAAGATATTGATAGTTGCTGCGTTAAATAATAATGGAGATAAGGGGTCACCTTGTGCTATACCAATTCCAGTAAATCTATTTACAGGCTCTTCATTGCTTAGTTCGATAAATAATCTTCGTAAGTGCAAGTATTGATAGAGGTAATTACATATTATGGTACCCACTCCCGATTATCTAACGCACCTAAAAGACTTATAACATTTACATTGTTGTATGCGCCGTCGATGTCAACAAAACACCCTACAGTGACGTTTTCGTTACTAAAGCCACTGAATTCGTGACACTAATCTATTCAAATTGTCCGTACAAGATCGCGACCTTCGAGAGCTTACTGTTTCCTCTGATAAACAGTTATTTTTTTCAATGTACTATTCCAGGCTGCGCTTAATGATTGTTTAAAATATCTTGACACAAGACATCAGGTCAATAGGTCTAATACCTGAATCTGAGATATTGTCAGTTTTCGGTTTCGGTATAGGAATTATTTTCACATCTCTCTATTGTCTTGGTACAAACTTTAAAAGCAATAATCTGTTGTATAAAGATATGAGAATAATTTTGGCAGCATCTGGCAGGTTTGTAATCATAGAATATGATATATTGTCTACGCCAGGTGCTGTATCGGACTGCTTAATTATGTTTGCGAGTTGATGTACCGAAACAGGTGAAGATACATGAACGTTCTCGCTAGTAAACACAAGAGCCGGTGGATCTGCATAATCAGGTGCTAAGCTAGATAGTAAAGAGTCAGCTAACTCACGGGTAATATTACACCTTGCTGTCTTGCACCCCTTCAGCCATCACATTTTAGCCCATATTTTGCTTGAAGCAGACACACTATCTTCATCATCTTATGCTTTCACAAAAACATTTACTACTATGGATTATTTTTTGTGCCAACCTAACCTTGTTCTGTAGTGCTTCTAAATTTACTGGTGCGGGGTTTTTCCTAAAAACAGCAAGTGCCCGAGGTCGTTCTGCTACAGCTTTCGAAATATCCGGATTCCAATATAGCTTAGGAGTAAATTTTTGTTGGTGAAGAGGGTTTTCACATATTTTAATGAACGGGATACACTTATCGGCTTCCTCATTAATAATATCAATGTCATTCATATGCAGACTAGTGGTCATCTGATAACGTAAAGTCTTCTAGTTTTCCCTCTATGCATATCTTATACTATAACCAATTAGCCTTTTTAAAATTGCGTTTTTTTTATAGGAATTGGATGTGCCAACATTAGCTTTCATCTTAATCATTAAATGGTGTTTCCCAAATTTTCATTTAGTACTATCCAGTCGAACTTCAAAGCTTTATCCAGAGAAGCTAGAAATAGGTCCGGAACAGATCTTTGTACTATGCCGTTAACCAGTTTGATTCTAGTATGTGTGCAGTCATTCAGTAAAACAAAATTTGATTGCCTCGTGAAAGCCTTCTAGTTGACCAGTTAGTGTGGTGGCCATTAAAATTTCCTGCAATTAGAGTCATTCATCTATCCAGATTGAAAGTCCAGTCTCCCAATGTGCTACAGGCAGATGGTGGGCATTATAAGGAGTATACATTTTCTATATATTTGCAATTTAGAACTCTAATATGAAGGATCTCAACTTCTAAATTAGCAGTTCAACATTACTTTTTTGTGCCTTAACTGACCTATGTGTCAATATAGCTACGCCTCCAAATCCGCCAGCACGATCTTCTCTAAAGATATTATAATCGCTAATGTGAGAGTGACTACCTGGGTCTGACCAAGTTTCGCTTATAATAACAATATGTATTTTTTCTTGATTTAATAGCGCTTCCAACTCTGTACATTTAGGTCGAATGCTTTGCGCATTCCATTGTAGCATATTTATATGGGTTTATGTATTGTTGTTGTCCTTAACTGTTTTATGAAATTGCAGATGCAATGAACTGCAACACTAGTGATATTCATAATGACCAGACAATGTGATGAATAATGAAGTTTTAATCAGTTTATCGTAGCCCGATTTGACTTGTCATTATCCATATTACCCGGGCATTATAAATAGTGTCCTCAAAGCGGGCTGTATTTATACACCAGTAGTAACGACTCACTAGACGTTTGTCTACACACTACAGAATACAAGCAATCTTACTAACAATCCTCTCTGAACTTGTACTTCAACCACTTAAAATGAGCTTGTAATGCTTGAGCTAGGAGTGATTTACGACAGCAGTCGCATAGCAGACAAATTCTGTTGCGAAGGCGAGGTTAAGAACCGTGTAGGAAGTTGCACCTTGTGTTCCGGCATATACAGGAATAGCATCTGGAATCGTATTATCCGAGGAGTGTCCCTACCATTGATGAAGCTGAAGATATATTTAAAAGTAGCCCGATGTTCGGCAAATTCGGAATATCATGGGATTTAGTCGGTGCGATTCCGACATAATTGTTCCGTGTCCGAGCGAGGCGGGTATAGGGTAGGCATTTAGGAGTAACGCAGTGGATAATCGTTGGGTTGCGAGGCTGCAAGCTTTTAGTTCGATTACATGTATTTGTTTGCCCTACAAATATTTGTTTAAAGGTCGATTTTTGTTCATGTACAATTTATGTTAGTAAAATGCTTCCATGACACAAAAAAAAATTCCTGGTGAGAAAGAAAGTATTGTAAAAGAAAACTTATATTAAATATCCTCTAGACCAAACATCGGTCAAGGAATTCACTATCAACGAATATTAACTAATTACGTAACAGAATTATTGCGCACGAATGTGTGCGTAAGCACGGATGTACTCTCCATTTATTCTCACTCAATCTGTTGGAACGGAAAACCGACACGATCGGAGAGAGCTCAGGCGTAGTACCTAAGGTTTTACTTTATGGGGCCGTATGCCTACTCGAAATAAAAAGTCCTCAGATGTGCAGATTTCCTCACAATCTTTTCCATATGCGCTGAGTACGCGGTAAATCAACACTTAAAATTGCAATGAATGAATTATTTCATTGGTACCGGCGAGTATTAACCAGGATTGCGAGCAATCCTGCTTCAAATCGATTACTGTAAAATTTACGGCGAGAGCTTTACTGCTAACCTCCCACGCCTTGAAAATAGTTTTTTCTTAATTTCTAGATCTAGCGATAGTAGCACGGCTCTTTCTAACAATTAAAGTGTCTCTGCAAATCGAGACTCGATTCCTGAGTCAGAAATCGATATTATTGAAAAAATTTCTTGTCTCCATTAAAACTTTCGACACCTGTTCGCGCAAAGCGCTAGTGTCAAGCATCGACGCTAGATGGCACTCGGCTCGGCGCGATACGGGATGAAGTTCGCCCGAGCGTGTTGAACGGTGGGTGTCGAGAACCCCCTAGAAAAATTAAGAGTCCAGATTCATCGCTGCGATAGATAGCACGCGGTCCATTTTGTCGGGAACTCGTAATGGTAGGCGCGTATAGTAAATATACTGACTGGGAATTGTAGCGTGTAATCCTTGCTGAGAGTTTCACCCGGGACTTTTAGGTTTAACGCTGAGTCCGTATAAGTGGATTCGACTGTATTAGTTACTAGTGCGGTATTTGATATTCTAGAAATAACTGTGGCCACGCAAAACGGTAGTGACCGTTGATCCGCTCTCGCGTGTGAAGCTTTATAACAAACGAGAGTTAGTGGCTTCTGTAAGGTAGTTAATTGTACGACAGAGTGAAGGGACTGTCATCGTAGAAACGACGAAAGTGACTGTGGACGGAGAGCAGTGGGAGTGGTGCGGAGGTCCGAACTGCTGCAGATGGTAACGGTCTAATAAGGTCAATAACACTACCAGCCACACCCAGATACACATCACTGACCCTTACTTTCCTAGCACTATACATCCATTTGCGATCTGACCGAATCTTGAGGGACCAGTTGCCTTGGATAGAGGTAAGTAAGCTCTCTTTATTAGAATAGAACGCTCCCCCCTAATTGTTTATTGTAATTAGAAACTTTCCACCCTTGGCATTAGGACGCCCGACCTGCACCTGCTTGTAGGTTCTTCGTCTATGGGCCGCGGAGGACCCTACTCCTGGGATAAGCAGCTGCTGGCCGTAACAGACACTATTTATAAATTTTCGCCGTGGCCTTATCCCCTAAGTATATGCACGTTTCTAAAAAACTCAAGAGAAAAACTTAAAGAAGATCTTATAATAAAAATTTAAAAATCTAACAATTACTGAAAGGATTTTTACAATAATATATATTTAAAATGAACACGCAGTTTACCTGATGGTAATTGGATGCCATAGCCCGAAGCCCATTGTTGAATAAAGACCTCCATCAAAGATCACCTCATAGGGGGATATTTACCATAGTTGCCACGCTGGCAGGTGGGTTGGCAACCGCAATTTTTAAGTTTTTTATTTATTAAGAAAACACTGCTGCTAATTTCCTGCTTTGTTTCCCTCTGTCGCCTCTTACGATATCCTTGGGACGATATGGGGCAGTGGATATTTTACAAAGGCTCTATTAAAAATAATAATAAAGCCGCTTATTTGACTAAATTCACACATATTTATTACAAATTTACAAAAGATTACCACAAACTTTACTTAAAACATACTTATCTATGTTAACAAAAGTAATGAGACAAACCGGACGGTGCTCAGCTATGTGGTGATTTGAGGTCACTTCTGGTATTTTGCCACAGACGACTTTTAAATATTTGAACCAAGGACACAGACAAAGACACTGCAACAGTAAATCTAAGGTAAACATACATCAATCATTGGTTAAGAATGAAACTAAAGAATCATTTCACCCCCAAAAACCTCCTTACTTATTAAAAGGATCTGCGGTTCTTGTCATCATATCGTAAGAACACATTCGCATCTAAGATCAATTGTAACCAACGACATGGTTTAGGTGTATGTGTGCAGCTAGCAGTGTCTTTAACGGGATTTTAAAGAAAGGAAAAGAGAAATATGTGCGTGACTGCGCGTCAAGATGTTGAGCATTGTTTGTACGTCAAATGATATGTACGCAGCGCTCCGTCCATATTTCTTTGTTTTTCTGAGAATATTATACACAATGTCGTGTATTGTAGTCTGCAAATAGATGTACATCATATAAATTAGATTGCGAGTGTTCCGGAGCACTCTAGTAATTGTATTAGAAACAAAGTAGAAAATCTTGCTCAAGTACTGCCCTTATATTTTTGATTCCGTGTGTTTATTTTATTTAAATTTATGTGTACGAATATATTATGAAATCATCTATTCGTTAATAAATTTTATAATAAAAGAAAAATTAAAAATTGTAATAAATGAAAAGTCTGTATTAAAAGTTAAAATATAAAATAGTTTTTTCTATAAATATAAATAATACATATTTAATATATTTTTGTCTTGTACACCTGGAGTTTTTAAGTATTGTAAACCTGATAGGTCACTTCCCTTCTCAGTTAATTATAAGCTAAGTGTACCTCAATACTTTAACAATTTTTTTGGGAATTTCTTTATAGAACAAATTGCATTTCTCTGGAATTCCTTGCCTAAAGACATAAGAAATCTGTCGAAACCTAATTTAAAACCAAGATTTTCCTACAATTTTCTATAATTCATGAGCATCGCGAAACAGTTTTAGAATTGTTTTCATACACAAAATTTTAATAGAACTTTTCTTTAAATATCTCTTTTAATTACTTAAGAATTGTTTAACAATTGCAATTCATATTAAATTAAATTCTTGCAGCAACAACGTCGCATTCTCCATTAAACTAACCTAGAGAAATGTGACGCAACTTTACCTCGCTCGCTTTTCTATCTAATTATATTAAAGACCTAGTAATACTGGAAGGGTAGAACAAAAATTAACTTTCTAAAATTATAATTTCATATAATTCAATAATAATCATGTGTTAATTTTATCCATCGATCTATATCAGCATATAAAAGTCCACTGCTAAACATAGGACTCTCCCATAGATTGCCTCATAGGGAGGATTTTGCCATATTTTTTTATTTTTTAAAATTTTGAATTGTTATCAACAACATTCTGCTGCCTATCTTCTGTTATTGTTTGGGGTAGTGGATATTCTTACACTGCCACTTCTTGTTAAATGCATATATGTATTTACATCAAATTAAATGCCCTAATCGATGGGCGAACTTTACCGCGATCTTGGTGGCTCGCCGGTTAAGCTTGTTGGTGAAGCATCGAAAAACCCAAGGGTAAGCTGACAAACTAGACTTTCGGCAGGCCAGCGTTGTATAAAATTTATGAATAATTTATGGGCTTTGTACGTCATTACTGTCTAACACGAAGAGTTGCAATTTTTATAGAATAAGGTTGAGAAACAAGCACACAGTCCACCTGATGGTAAGTGAATGCTGTAGCCAGTAAACATCTATATTTATTAATTGATGATATGTGTTGTCATTCCCGAGAACTAAGATGAAATACCTAGTATGCAGTTAAAAAGATCTCCGGTTCTCTTTTTTATATTTAAGCGGGGCAAACTAACATGTGGCTCACCTGATGTTAGGTAACTACCGCCGCTCATAAATAAGATACTTACTTACTTATCTACACTCGCAATACGAAAGCTGCTATATTATTCTGCGCGAGCGTGATCGTTCCTCGATTGAGACGATCTCTTCGTACCATAACCGTAATATAGTTGCAGCGGGGCTCTACTGCGTACACATTTTCATAAAAACATTCATCAGATTTGATGTCGTCCGACTTCTTTTTTCCTAAAACCACTTGTTTTGAGGTGACTGCGATATTTAGTAAAGTTTACAAAAACTATTTCGAAGACGAGAAGAAACTATTCTTCCATTCAGTGAAGCCTACTTTGAAATAAGTAAAATAAATATTGTTGATTGACGCAGCAATATATACTCGTACAAACCCATATTCAGAGGAAGGGAACCTTGAAAAGCACTTATTAACCACACATATCATATCATGTATTCGTAGCAGTGTAGCATAGCTACACGTTTCATAATAGCTTATCGATACGAATATACCCCGTAGTATATTCGTCGCAGCGTAGCCGATACGTACATCAGAAAAGAAGGTAGTTGGGTGGCAGAAACCATTAAGGCCTTAACAGTGGTTGAAATGCCTAAATCTTGGATATTTAAGTAAAAAAATCTCAATAACTGTTCATTTAATCCACAAAAAAAAAAATACAGGGTAACAGAAGAGGATTTGGTAAATGTTTTTAATTGAACTAAATTGTATTTTTGTCAACTCCTTATTAGAAAAAAAATCCCCAAAGAGTACCTATCTTTGTCATATTTTGCAAAATTTCTCCAAAACGGCACAAGCTTTTTAAATAGTTCTTACACTAAAAAAAAGCTCTTAAAAATATCAATATTTTTAATTGAGAGTTTTATTTTTATTCCCCGTTTTATAAGAGAATATATAATTTTTCCCTGAAATTTAATATATTTACGTGAGCGCGCATGCTCCGTCGCCCTGTCAGCCTGTCACAGTCCGTTTTCGGACTTCATTGAGGGTGGACCGCGCGCCGGTGTTGGACCAATTTCGTTCAAATATATATTAGTTTTTTAAAAGTTTATATTCAATTATAAATATTTTTATGACTAGAAATACTTAATTTAGTTAATATCTGTACACTGGTAACGGTAAATATTATTTGCTAAATAAATTAATTTTTAAAGTGCTCAAAGAAGAAGACATTTTGGCGGCGACGTTGATTAGTGAAATTGAAAAATACATTTTTATATAATTTAGATGTGGAACGACCAACATGCTCTCGTTACTTAGATTTCGATAGTTTTTAATACCTATGTAATTTTATTGTTGCATATTTTTATTAATTAGTTGATACTGAATTTTATAATTATGTATTACAATAAAACGCTGTTTTTATGAGTATGACTTTGTAAAATATTATTGGGGAGGGAAATATAGATACAGATACTTACATTTAGGTACACTGTTATCAAATTAAATCAAATAATTTAAATAAATAAAAAAATGGTGCTTCCCTAAGTATAAATAACTATATAAAGACATTCTTGGGTTTTGGTTTTTTTTTTATGTTAGACAAACTATCATCTAAAAAATGTAAAAATTTTAAATTGGAGAGGGGTTTCTCTACATGATAAAGTTAGAAATGAAGATATTCGCAGTAGAACCAGAGAAACTGACATAGCCCAACGGAATATTACAGTGAAATGGCAATAGGCTTGCTATATAACTTGGAAAACAGATAAAAAATAGGAAGGTTCTCGAGTGGCAACCTCGTATAGGTAAGCGAAGTAGTACTCAACTTTTATTCCTCTTCACGTATTCTCATACGCTTTTCTTCACACATACACACACACACACACACACACACACACACACACACGCACACACACACGCACACACACGCACACATACGCACACATACGCACACACACGTGCACACACACACACACACACACACACACACACACACACACACACACAAATAGGTCGCAAATAATATTTACCTACAAGGCAAGAGTGAATAGGTTTTTGTTAAGTCAGTGCAATTCACCATTACCACTACATATACGTAATGTATATACAGGCTACATAACCACTTACCGATGGGATTGTAGTTGCTTTACTACTTGCTGGGTAAAAATAGTAAAAAAAAATTTACCCTGTGAAAGTTTGCATTTAGATATAATTTTTCTAACCAACCATATAAATATGATGAGAATATGTATATAAGTATAAATGTTGCATCACACGGGACAGTAATATAATATTATATCTTTCATTATCTACGCATGAAAACTTTTAAAATCTCTGAATGCCGAAGTATGTTCATATTAAGAGGCTGAATAGAGCCACATTGATATGCATGGGGATCGTTTTGTAATTTCACATCGTTATCGAAAAAACATTGTACGTATTTCAGGTGGCGGTTTGCAAAACACGATTCCACAAAAATTCACTCAATAGAAAATAATTGCAAAGTTGCTTCTGAAAATACTTAAATTTTCAACGTCAATTTTTTCTTACGTGGTAGAGCCATGCTGCAGCTATATTAGTAGTAGGTATAGTTGTAGCACGAATGGGTCGGCTCGACAGGGGAAGGGCCACACTCTCACGGAATACCATGTAAAATAGCAGTTTAACCCTGCTGTGTTTCTTATGGTATATGTAGAGAACCGGAGAAACTTTTTACTGGAAACGAGGCATTACATCTTAGTCCTCACGGGTGACAACGCATCTACATTTTGATATGTAATCGAGAATGGATGTAGATGTCTATGGGACGTAGCAACCACTTACCATCAGGTGAACAGTGTGCTCGTTTGTCACCCTTATTCTATTAAAAAAACTTTCTGAGATTTCAGTAAAATAATGTTAAGTATTGTAAGCACTCGTACAATTATATATCTCATGTTAATAAAGCTATTGGGCTATTTTGATTTTTAATAAAGTGATTTTACTTTATAGGTTAAATTATTTATTTACACTTCTATATCAAGAACCGTTTTTAAGTCACTCCTATTGAGTTTGACAGTGCTTGCTGAAATTTAACATCTTTAGATGGATCAGAATCGCCCGCTGATCCGGCTGTTAGGTATTGCAAAACTAATCGAAAATGTTTATTTTTACTTTACTGGCGAAGATTAACTTGTTTTATTTTATTACGGTCAAATAATATTTATTAGGTTATAAAGCAAGTATTTACAAATATCTTCATTGTTTTGTTATTCTATTGTTTACAGTTTTTATCACGTCTTAGCTTTACACCAAGAATTACATTAGAAATTCTTGATGGGATGCGATGTAACGCGCCTACTTTATTTTCATCAAGAACTATAATATATATATATATGTATATATATATATATATATATATATATATATATATATATATATATATATATATATATTTGTTTTTTTTACCAGTAGAGTTTTCAACACAATCTTAAAAAAGTTCAATGAATTAAAAAAATGCCGATAATTATATAATTTCAAGTCAGTGTTTTACATTTAAAGATCAGTTATAAACAGCCAAAATTCTTATATTCATTTCGATTAATTTAATTCGAGAATACAATAAATGTGAAAGGGCTTTTATCTGCAATAATAATTTACATCAAAAATAACATAGACTTATAAAAGTCATATACACGGTCAATCATACTGAAGATTATCAATTGTACTACAAAATATTTAAAAGACTATTTCCAGTATAATGACCCGAAAATCATCATTAATGTTTGACTGGCACACTTAAAAGTTTTATCACATGGCTAAATAATTGACTATTATATTATGATAAGGTCATGCTTTTCTATAAAAAGTTGCAAGACATTTTAAATCACGGCACCTATTGGTTTGTTTTACTTTTCACTTAATTAGTGAAAAACAAGATGGACTGATCAAAAAGTTTACTTTCTTGTGTAAAAAGTGCTATTTAGAATTTTATGCATATAAATGATAATTAAAGTTTCTATGTAAATAAGTGTAACATGGCGGGTATTATATTCAATGGTAGCGGCCATCCATATTTGCAAAGCCAGCATCATTTTCTGTACAGAAACCGGCAAAGTGTTGCTCAAGGCACTATAAACAAAGCAGCTGATAAAATGTTATACTCATAACTGTTAACAAAAACTTTCTGCAAATGGTCTTATAGATAATAATAACTATTCCGCCATGTTATGTGCTAATAATAGCTCCATTAGAAGGAAAAGAGGTAAAATTTTGTTTTAGAAATGCGCAATCAATATTGTTTTGTTTGCAATTGAGCATAAAATAAAAAATAACTTCAGCCAAAGAGCAAAACTAGCATTATACTCAGGCCCATCAATTGGTATGGAAAAAAATAATTTTACCAGGTTTCAAAAAATCAATCAAAATTCAAAAAAATATAAATATTAAAATAAAAAAATGTATATATTATCTATGTCTATACATACATATAATGATTTATGGCCGCTTAGTAACTGACGGTGACTCAGTATAACATCCTACAGTCACGCCGAAACTAAGAGGAGAGAATCACTGTAGAAAAGGTAATAATTTATTGCGGTAAAATTTGTGATAAAATTAAAAAAAACTTACACACTTATCCAAGTTAATCTAACTTAGTCTAACTTATCCTTATGCGTTACAAAAAAAAACAAATAATAAATAAGTGAGATGGCGTCAGTTTTTAAGAAGATATTACAAAAATAAACAAAGAAAAATTTCAAAAAAGTTCAGTATTTAATTGATTATATACCGCTGACACTTAATCACGCTTTTCGAAACCACGCCAGCTGTAAATAATACTTGTGTGAAAAGACAAAATCTTCTTTTCAAATTTCCGCCGAGTTGTAAGTAGAAAGCCAAATAGGCCATGTGTCAATTTTAATTAAATATATTTTATATGAAGTGATCTTGACTACGTTTCATCAATTAACCATTGGTAAAAATTAAAACAGGAATTTTACAATTGTGTTTACAAGAAACATTATTAGTTGAACCTTGCAGCTTGTTCATTGTTTTTATTATAAATACCTACAAATATTATTAATAAATAGTTCCCATAATATTTTGGATTATTTTTTATTTTGCCCTATCTGCAATGTTCTACGCTCTATAGAAAATTTGGCGTATAACATGATTGACAATCTTTCGAAAGTTTTATCTAGGTACAAAGATGTTTTACGATTTCGTCGCCACCACGTGATATTTTTGTCAGCATATGGTACCCTTCTGTATCTAATATAACATAATATAAATAATATAAATATTGCTACAAAGTAAAGTAAAAGGCTATACAAGTCCCTCTACTGGGCACAGAACTCTTTTTTTATTTCTGAGAGGGTTTTAGGGCAAGGAAATGCCCGCCGAACTGCCCCAATGCATGTTGACGAAAATTGCAATTACAAATAGCATTCGTGCTGTCGGGGATCAAACCCGGGAAAAATTTACAGCGAACGCTTTGACCCAAATCTACTAATACGATACAAATAAATACGGTTTAACATATATAATAAAAAACTCTTACGTACTTGAAACTTGAACACTTGATAGCTCGTGACGCCTACCGGACAAAGCTACAGCACAATGTAATTGAAGATGCGTAACTACGACATAATTCTCAGCGATGCGCAAGCATAACAGGCAGTATGTCACTTTTATAATTGTCATCTCTGCAGTCTATTAATCTTTGCACTTTTATAAGTAATACAGAACGTAGTCGCTAGACGGTGTTGACGTTGGCTAAAATCTCTGCGATAGCCGTTTCGTCAAGGTCATTCAGGCTTGTTAAAGCCTTAAAATATAGTAGTAGCATGACTTGTGAATGGAGTCTCGCTACATTACTGCTGATTAAATAACTATAATGTTTAGTATTAAGCACATTACGTTTATAAATTAAATTGGGTTTGTACTATACATGACATGCTGTCCACTTCTTTCACTAATTTTAATAAAATTGATGGCTTCATTCCGCTTTCTACATTTAATTACATTCTTATTATTAAAGCTGTAAAAATAATTATGTTAATTAATCTCCTGAATTACCACGGTACTTATAGATATTTTCTTTAGTATGTCTTAGTATCAAAAGTGAATACAAAAGCAATATTGAGACATAGCATAGTATACCATTACAGCCTATTAAAAGTAAACTGCTGAATATAGGCCTCGCTTGAGAGGCGAATTGTATTTTTTTACGTTGTTATTAGGAAGATGCTGCTATTGCCCCTGTCTTGGTTTATTTTCCGCTGTCTGATCTTACGACACTTAACTTATACATACACATACAACATAAGTTTGAATAAAAAGTAAAATCCGATTTCAAATAATTAAAAAGCTTTGGAGCTTTATTTCTTCTGTACACTATGACTTAGCACCAACTTCACAACGTGAAGTTATTCTTTTTAAGTCTTTATTTATTATCAAATGTTTAATTAATATTATTTTACTCTAAACTAAAGTTATTTTACTCTACACTAAAGAATATCAAAATCTCAATATTGTCTAAATATTTACATTAAAATTTTCATTTGCCACCTTTTCCCAACATTTGGAATATTTTCCCCAAAAATACCTATTTAATAAAAAAAAATATTATCAAAATCAGTTTACAATTCACAAAGATATCGCGTAGCATATATGAAAAAGACATGTTCTTTTTTTTTGTTGACTAAAAATGTCACCCCTCAGGTTGACATTACACTAAGTTGAAATGCCTAATTATCATTAAAAAGGGTCTACTATTTCATGTTGGTATTCTTGTGAGGGTGTAGTCCTTCCGCGGCCAAGTCAACCCATTGGTACATCCCTATAGCTGCAGGCTATACAATGTGTTCATCAGTCGCGATTCTACAACCGGTCAGTGCAGTAGCTTCATAAAGACGTGACGGCTCTAATGCCGAAACTACAATATTTTCGTAGCGTAAGCATATCTACTGCGCGAAAATAATTCGAATTGGCGTGTCAACCTAAACGCTCCGATACCATCGTAGTCCACGAGTTCCTGGCCTTTGTTCAACAAAAATTGGATGTCATGGACCAGTTGTCTCTGGAGCAGATACTGGTGACAAGCTTCACCGAGGACAAAATCATCCAAGCGAAGAAGGTGTTAAGAGATTTAGCCATGACTCAAATCTGTCTTATCACACGTCACATGGATGGACGCAGTAAGAAAGCCTTGCAAGACATCTGATGACATCCCAACTTTTGTCGCGCGTGACCTCAACAAGCTGCATTCATTCGCAAGCGTGACGTTAGATCACGTAGACATGACCAGATTTTTGAAAGACATCACCACGTTGAAAGCTAAAGTTACCGACATCCGTATCAAATTTGAAGAATCCGAACGAGCCGTAACAGAGTTGAGGAACAAAATTACTATGTTGCGCAGGATTATTGCAACATCTAAAGCAGAATGTAAATACAACACGCCGTAATCGTAATAGTAGCCATATTTGACCGATGATTGCGACTCCGCCACGCGATACCGTCTGTTAGCGGGTTGATAACCGTGAAACTAGGGCGACCTTGGTCGTCATTGCATTGCATTGTTTGTTTAACGGTGGTAGAACCACGCAGCAGCTTTTGCTGTTGCATGTATGGGCCGGCTCGAGCCGGGTTAATACCACGACCTCATAGAATACCGGCGTGAAGTGAAAACTCTGCTTTTGCGTTTCGTCTGGTGAGTGCAAATGACCGGAGGCCCAATTCCCCCCCCCCCCCCTCATCAACATGGTAGCGGAATTACATCATCATCAGCGAGGGATTTTGCAGGGGTGCTGGTCCACTCCTGAGCGTGGGTGCTCAGGCTGCCCCGCGTATTCTTGGGGGGGGGGGGGGGCAATTCCGCTCAACACAATAAATGCTCGGGGCAAACTAAGCAACAATACCAAAGCGACCTGCCACGCTATCCGTGAATTTCTGCAATATCAGGGGACTTCACTCGAACCTAAACGCCATCCACTACCATCTCGAGACGGCGAAGCCGGCCTTGCTCTTTCTGATCGAGACGCAGGTGTCCTCTCCAGCTAATACTTCGTATCTCTCCTACCCGGTATACAAATTGGAACACTCCTTTGTGCCTCGGGCTGGAGTTTGCGTATACGTCAGAGAGGACATCTGTTCTCGACGCCTCGGCAGTCTTGAAGCTTTGGACCTGTCCATCCTTTGGCTACGCATAGATAACGACGACCATCCACGCGTCTACGGGTGCCTCTATAGGTCCTATAGCGGTAATGCCGAAACAGACCGACTCATCGACCACGTCCAAATGGCTACGGCTTCCTTGCTACAACAGGTCCCATCCGCAGAGATCGTGATACTCGGTGATTTCAACGCCCACCACGCTGAATGTCTTGGTTCCCGTTTAACCGATCATGCGAGTAGATCTGTCTATGACTTTGCCTTGGCATATGGTCTAATACAACTGGTTACTTCGCCTACGCGGATCCCAGTTGTGGAAGACCATGTACCTTCCCTGTTGGACCTTCTTCAGACCTCTCATCCGGACGGATATCAGGTCTCCGTCGATGCCCCTTTGGGCTCTTTGGACCATCGTCTGATCCGGAGTACGGTGCGACTCATGCTCCAATCGCAGTTGCGATCTGCAGCTTGCCGCTGCGTTGGCACTATAGGTCAGCCAATTGGGACGGGATGCGGTCTTTTTTTTCATTTCTACCCTTGCTGGGTTTGCTTCTCGCCGGAAGATCCCAGCGTTGTTGCCAATTCTGTTGCTGATGTGGTACTTCAGGGTATGAAACTTTTTATTCCATCCTCTGTGGTGCCCATCGGAGGCAGATCCAAGCCATGGTTTGGTCGCTCCTGTAAAATAGCATCAGGCTATAAGCTGGAGTGCTACCTGGCCTGGGCTGATGCATCAACATCTCGGGATGTAATTACCAGCGCACTTAAAAGAAGTATAATTCCGCCTCCAGGTCCTTCAAAAGCGTCATAGCCAAGGCAAGCTCTGAGCACATCGGCAGAATTGGCGAGAAACTAGTTCGGCTTCCTTCGGGAACCCGTGCATTCTGGTCTTTCGCCAAGGCTGTCCAAGGGAAATTCTGTAAGCTATCACTACCATCTCTGCACAGGGAGGACGACTCACCGGCCTACGCCGCAAAAGAGAAAGCCGACCATTTAGGCTCCCTTTTTGCGTCCAACTCAACTCTTGATGACGGAGGGAACACACCGCCGACCATCCCGCGGTGTGAGTGCTCCATGCCGGATGTGCGGTTCTCACAGCGATCGGTCCGCAAAGCACTCCTCTCCCTGGACATCCACAAGTCGAGTGGCCTGACGGAATCCCTCCAGTTGTGCTGAGGTCGTGTGCTCCGGAGTTGGCACCGGTGCTAAAGCATCTTTCCGGTACTCCTACTCCCTAGGCGTGGTCCCAAAATCATGGATTACAGCTTTTGTCCACCCGATCCCTAAAAAAGGCGACCGCTCAGACCCGTCCAACTACAGGCCTATCGTCATCACCCCCTTGTTCTCCAAAATAATGGAATCCGTTATAAAACTGCCACCTCATGCGGTACCTTGAGGATCACCAGCTGATTAGTGACCGCCAATACGGTTTTCGTCGGGGTCGGTCAGCTGGTGATCTTCTTGTCTACTTGACTCATAGATGGACGGATGCAATAGTGTCCAAGAGGGAGGCACTGGCCGTTAGTTTAGACATCGCGAAGGCCGTCGATCAAGTTTGACACAAAGCGCTTCTTTCGAAGCTCCCTTCCTATGGGCTTCCCGAGAAATTGTGCAATTGGATCACCAGCCTTCTTGCAGATCGGAGCATCAAGGTAGTTGTAGATGGTGCATGCTCCGACTACAAGCCTATTAACGCTGGTGTTCCACAAGGCTGCGTGCTATCACCAACTCTGTTTGTTCTGCATATCAATGATATGTTGCAAACCGGTAGCATTCATTGCTATGCGGATGACAGCACTGGTGTTGCTCTATACACCGGCCGTGCCAATATTTCTCGGGAAAACGTAGCAGAATACCGCAACAAACTTGTGTTTGAAATCGAGTCTTTGCTGGACAAAGGCTCGGATTTGGAGCGACTAAATCGTGTCCAGTTTGATCCTCAGAAGACACAAGTTTGAGCGTTTACCGCTAAAAAACCCCTTCATCGTATCTCCTCAGTTTTAAGACAATCCCCTTGTTGCCTCAGCCAGTATCGGAATCCTCGGCGTCGACACATCGAGTGACGTGCAATTTCGTGGTCACTTGGAAGAGAAGGCCAAATTGGCCTCTAAAAAGCTTGGTGTGCTTAGCAGAGCGGGGCAGTAATTCATGCTGGCACAACGCCTGCAAATTTACAAGGCGCAGGTTCAGCCTCACATGGAATATTGTACCCATCTCTGAGCTACGGCTCCCCAGTGCCAGCTCCTTCCACTTGACTGCATCCAGCGCAGAACAGCTCTAATCGTAGACGACCGAGTCCTTTCCGATCGGCTCGATTCATTGGCACTGCGAAAAGATGTTGCATCTATTTGCATTTTGTTTCGCATTTACCACGGGGAGTGCTCTGAGGAATTGTTCGGATTAATTGCAGCCGCCAAATTTCATGAACGCACATCGCGGCAGAACTCCCGATACCATCCGCACCATCTGTATGATTGGTGGTCCACGACTGTGCGGTTTAGAAGATGTTTTCTTCCTCGCACAACTTCCTTGTGGAATAGTTTACCACCAGCGAATTTTGCGGACCGACTGACTTAGGGACCTACAAGAAAAGAACCTTCTGCTTTTTAAAAGGCCAGCAATGCATCTGCAATTCCCCCGGTGTTGCGGTTGTTCATGGGCGGCGGTAGTCACTTACCATCACGTGAGCCGCGTTGTCGTTTGTCTCCCTCTCCAATAAATAAAAAACACCTAAGCCCTTGACTAAATGAGTACTCCTCCGTCGAAGCCAACCTCACAACAAGGGAAGACATTTGCTGTGTTGCCCGAAAATCTTCACAACGGGTATCCTCTAGTAGTCGAAAGCGAAAGAATGTGGAAATTAAATCAGTTCCAGTGGTGACCCGAAACAAGATTGATAAGGGCGGGTTTACTCTTGTGAGAGGAGACGTCAGTCGAGACCTGTCTGTAACCAGCGTGGAACCGCCAAAATAAACGTGAGTACAACTCTGTGCGTTGTGGAGCGAACCATACAGCTCTACATCTCCCGTTTTGACTAAAGTACGGCGGGAGAAGACGTCCTGCGTTTCGTGGAAAAGCGAAGCCGATGCCGCATTGAGGATCTGATCTATTTACATTTGCAACGTATGGATTCTAATAGGTCAACGAATTTCAAATCCTACGTACTCCAGTTTACTGCATAACACATAGAGACATTCCTCGCACCCGATTTTTGAATCTCTGGGATAATGGTTCGCCGATACAGGGACGCGCCAAAGAAGAAAGATCTCTAAATAGAGTTATATATTTTAGGTTAAGGTACGAGTATATATTGCTATGGGACAATGTTCTTAATTTTTAGGTCCTTGATGCCTGAAATAAAGTTAATGTATTGTATTGTATTGTATTGTATTGAAACTTATACCAATAATGCAATAGCGTGGTTAAAAAAAATATTCATTAATCTATATCGTCCTATCGGAAGAACCAGAAGATAAGCAGCAGTGTCTTTCTAACAACAACTAGAAAATATACAACATCTGCCAGGTAGGTTAGCATTGCTACTAAGGCAAATTTCCCCATTATGAAGCAATATATGTAATGATGATGATGATTATTATAGTATTATATTTAACTGTCTGCTGACTGCCGACTGCCTCGTTGGTCTAGTGGCTGTAGTAGTGCGACTGCTGATCATGAGGTCCCGGGTTCGAATCCCGGGTCGGGCCAAAAAGAACAGCTATTTAGCTTTTCCATCAAGTAGCAGTCCGGAGTCAGGGAGCTGGCGGTGTCTCACGCTCGTGCCTCGGAGAGCACGTAAAGCCGTTGGTCCTGCGACTGATCTCTCTGGTCGTGTCGGTTACCGTCCCATTGGACTATGAAAGCGAGGTATTTTTATTTAAACAAAAGATTTTACGAAAACGAATTAGAAATTAATTAAAATACGCTGGCGCGCATCCAATTCTCCTCGTCGACTCAGACGCGCCGAGTTGAATCGAATCGCATCGACGATGAAATTAGCCTGTCAAGCAATTCGCGCGGTCGATTCAATTCGGCGCGCCGCAGCTCGTCGCTAATGGACGCAGTTTCATAGTAAATATATAGGAGGCGACTTTCTGCGTTTCGATTCGACTCGGCTCGGCGAGCCTAGTGGACACTTAGCCTAAGATGGAACGCCTCGGTTCCAGTAAAAAGAGTCTCCGGTTCTCTACACTCACCATACGAAACACAGCAGCTTTAAGCTGCTATTTTACGCTGATATTCAGTGAGAGCGTGGTCCTTCACGGGTCGAGCCGACCCATTTGTGCTATAACTATACCACTAATATAACTGCAGAATGGCTCTACCACGTCCAAAACGTGTTCTTCTTTATGCGAAGTTGGTTGTAGGTGTCCATCGGCATCAGTTGCCACTTACCATCAGGTGGATTGTAAGTTCGTGAGTCACTTTAATTTTATAAAATAAACATCCGTACTATTGTACCAGTGGACGGTTAACCACCAAGTTCTCTAAGCTATTAGCTAATTATATTTCCAACACCATGCCACTTGCGCGCTGATCTTGAGCCATTATTTTAATAATGACAATATAAAATGAACTACTATTTTATCACACTTTTAGCAATTAATGAAATAAATGTTTGCCCTATCTGTAATAATATTCAAGCACCCATATTTGATCATAAACTACCATATGTGTGTAACGTTTGATAATATCCTTTGATGGAGAAACCGGTAAGGTATACTTAAAAAAATGTGAATAAGTAGAAGTGACATCAATTTAATAATGATATTCCACCAAGAGACAAATCTTAAGTTAAATGTGATAAATATTGCCGGCACCAATGAAATTGTTAATTGCATTTTAAGTACTGATTTACAGCGTGCTATGAGGTGAAAGAAAACATCGCCTGGAAACCTGCATGCCTCAAAATATTTAAAGACATGTGAAGTCCGCCAATATACTGAAGTTGTGCAGTGGTATAATTGCAACATAAACCTCTCAGAAATTAGAGGGGGCCTGTGCCCAGCAATGAGACGTTTATAGATTTTCTTTTATAGAACAAATTCACCTAATGGTATTTGGATGCATTGGCTTATCGACATCTATATCTTCCTCGATTGTGAATCAATATGCAGATGCTTTATAACCCCTGAGGACTAAGACGAATTGCCACGTTTCCAGTAAAACGGATCTCCGGTTCTCTATACTCACCATACGGTATTCTGTGAAAGCGGGGTCCTCCCCCGGTATTGCCGAACCATTCGTGCCACGACCATAGCATAGCTGCGCCATGGCTTTACCACGTAAAACGCATATAGGTTGTAATTCTTCATTACTATTATATCATTGAAATCACTTTCATCATATTTGTGGCTGTTTTCCGCTCCCGCTTAGTTTCTCTCAGTTATGGCCACACAAGCAGTATTAAAACTAATATATACTAATATATAGAAGCAAAAGTGTAGCGTAGGTAATACATTTTCAGATCGCTCGCTTGAACAAGCTGATAAACAGACGATCGATGTCAGTGTGACCAAATAGCTAGCAGTTTCCTTCGACTATGCCATGGCACTGAATTGTTATATTTAAGATTGTAATTGTAATGTTTAAGATATTTGAAATTGTATTTCTATTACAATATCTATTCGATTTCATTGTAGACTATCAAAAGTCCACTTCTGAACATAGGTCCATCGTAAGATTGCCTGCTTGGGTGATTGTGGTGATACATACCATAGTTCCTAAGCTTGACAAGCGGGTAAACAATCGCTATTTTATTATTTTAAGTTGTACTAAGGAAGATACATTTAACCAACCTTTTTATTATAGGATAGGGTGACAAACGAGCACACAGTCCACCTGATGGTAAGTGGTTGCTGTGGCCCATAGACATCTACATTTATCCTCGTTTGCGATTCAAAATGCAGATGCGTTGTCATCTGTGAGGACTAAGATGGAATTCCTCTTTTCCAGTAAAAAGAGTCTCTGGTGCTTTATACTCGCCATACGAAACAGAGCAGTGTTCAGCTGCTATTTTACGGTGGTATTCTGTGAGAGCGAGGTCCTTCCCCGGTCGATCTGACCCATTCGTGCTACAACTATACTACTAATATAACTGCAGCAGTTGCAAACCTTTTCCTCCGTCGCCTCTTACGACAACCACGGTATAATATGGAGCAGTGGATTCTCTTACTGTGCCACTACACGGCGTTTCGTTTATTCATCAGAAATCTTACGTAGAAAACATTTTTTTCAAATACCACCAAAATTTACAATACGAGAACTGAGCCTGCTACGGCTGTTTCCTTACTTTTGATTTCGTTGTATTAACGGCGCTGATCAGAAGTCTCCTTCTAAGCCAATGATTGTTATAATATCACAAACCACAAAGGCCATGTTTTCTTTTAATAGTATAAGGGTGACAAGCAAGCACACAGTCCACCTGGTAAGCGGTTGCAGTGGCCCATAGGCATCTACATCTATTATCGATTACGTATCATAATGCATATACTTTGTCACCCGTGAGGAAGAAGATAGAATATCTCGCTTCCAGTAAAAAGGGTCTCCGGTTCGTGCCATTCGTGCTACAATTATACAACTAATATAGCTGCAGCTAATACAGCTGCTCGACTACGTAACAGAGTTCAATGTCGTGGTGGTGGCAAAAGAAAATCCTTCGCCCCATTTCATCCAGAAGGTATCGTGAGAAGCGTCTATGAGAAATCCTGGTAAGTTCAATAAAAGGTGGTATAACCAACCCGTTTACCCCAGATATAAAATATCGAGTCCGAGAAAATCACGTGGTAGACCCATGCTGCAGCTATATTAGCAATATAACTGAAGCACAAATGGTTCGGCTCGACCGGGGAAGGACCACGCTCTCACAGAATACCAGCGTAAAATAGCAACTTAACGCTGCTGTGTTTTTTATGGTGAGTGTAGAGAACCGGAGACCCTTTTTACTGGATACGAATCATCGCATCTTAATCCTCACGGGTCAAAACGCATCTGCATTTTGATTTGTAATAGAGGATAGATGTAGATGTCTATGGGCCACAGCAACCATTTACCATCAGGTGGACCGTGTGCTTGTTTATCACCCTTATCCTATAAAAAAAAGCAGCAGCGTCCAAGGTGTGAGACGTTTGGTACTGCGATCGCCAATCCACCTACCAAGCGTGGTGATTAACAAAAGTCCTCTCTATAATGGGAGACATCCACGTGCAGCAGTAGACTTATATGGGTTGTCAAAGAAGAAGAATAAACAGAGAAACTCACTCGTCCTAACTCAAACGTACCCCGTGTATCGCTTAGGAGTTACTATCAAAAGTACTTTAGTATGTAGATATTAGAGACATGGAATGAAAAGTGAATGTATTTTTCACACAAACAGCATGTTTAAAATTACGTCGTCTGAAATTTCTATGCTAGTTTGCAGAAGTCCTTGATATTTGCAATTGTAGGTCGATTGAGATCTACAGTCGCGTCTCAAAGTAGAGTTCACTATGAACACTATGTGTGATGATATCGTGAAAAAAAGAAAGGAGGAAAATATTTATTTAATGCTGCAACTTGCTTTTTAGGGTTTTATTGCCAAATGGCAAAACACGGAACCCTCATGGATTCGTCATGTCTGTCTGTCTGTCTGTCCATCCGTATGTCACAGCCACTTTTTTCCGAAACTATAAGAACTATGGTGCTGAAACTTGGTAAGTAGATGTATTCTGTGAACCGCATTAAGATTATCACACAAAAATAGAAAAAAAAAAAATATTAGGGGTTTCCCATACTTAGAACTGAAACTCAAAAACGTTTTTTTCCATCAAACCTATACATGTGGGGTATATATGAATAGGTCAAGAAAAATGATATTGAGGTTTCTTATATATTTTTTTCTAAACTGAATAGTTTGCGCGATAGACACTTCCAAAGTGCTAAAATATATGTACCCCCCCCCCCCTATAACTTCTAAAATACATACACATACATACATATAATCACGCCTCTTTCCCGTAGGGGTAGGCAGAGACCACTTCTTTCTACTTGCTACGATCCTTCCATACTTGTTTCGCTTCGTCCACTTTCATTATTCCCTTCAAACATGCTCTACGGTTTAGGGTACTCTAGACCTGGCCTTTTTTCAAGACGTCCCCGATTTGGTCTAGAAATGTCCGCCTAGGTCTACCCCTTCCAACACTTTCATTCACACTCGCCTTATGCACTTTTTTCGTCAATCGTTCTTCATTCATTCTCTCGACATGGCCAAACCATCTCAGCATACCTTTCTCAATTTTTGTCACTACATCTTCTTTCAGACCACAACGTTTCCTTATCTCACTATATCTTATCCTGTCACTCAGTTTAACTCCTATCATACTTCTTAATGCTCTCATCTCAACTGCATTTATGCTGCTTTCATGTTTCTTCTGCCATACCTAACTTTCACTTCCGTACATGAGTGTTCCGACACTCATGTACGGCTGTGCATTAGGGGGTATTGATTCCGACCAACACCCCCTAATGCACAGCCAAACGTGCCTTGTTAGACACCTTCCGACTGCTCATAAAGGAGTGCAAAGCTCCATTCACCATGTTTCCTGCATTCACTCTTCTTTCGATATCATTCTCACACTTTCCATCTCTAGAATGATAAAATTAAAAAATATATGATGTACATTACCATGTGAACTTCCACCGAAAATTGGTTTGACCGAGACCTAGTTAGTAGTTTTTTTTAAACGTTATAAATTGTAAATTATGTTACTTGCTGCTACGGAACCCTTCATGGGCGAGATCGACTCGCACTTGGCCGCTTATAAAATCATACATTTTAAACGTTTTTTTTTTAACAATAATAACTAACTTACTAACCTAATAATAATTACCTAACTTGAGCTATATTCAAAATTTCAAGTTTCCAGCTCACCAGGAAATTATTTTAAAATCAATTACTAAATTCCAACGGCACGACAGGCAAGAAAGTAACTTAATAAAAATGTGTTAAATAAGAAACTACTAAACAAAATATTAAGAAGAAGAAGAAAGTGCTTTAATGAAAGTGATTAATGTTCAATATATGCGGTTTCCTCCCTATTCTTACTTGATGAGATATGTGAGGTCATTAATCCTTTCTATTATCTTGTAAAGTCCTTTCCATCGAGTTTCCAACTTCGGCTTATTTCCCTTTTTCCGAAGAGGATAATCCAACCACACGAGAAAACCCTCATCAAATCCATTTTTGTTTACTCACGCCGCACATGTTTCTTTTTGATTAAATAGCTTGTACTATAGGGCTATGTTCAGCATTAATTATTATAAATTATTATAAATGTAAAGGGCATATTATATTAAAGGAAAAATTCCATCCTTTTAAGTGAAAAAAACAGGAGATGAAGATTTATGTAACCATAAATAGTTAACGTCTAAAGACGACATTCTACTTATGATATTCCGTTCAAGGTAACAACTAGAATGTCAATAGAAATTATAATTAAATTCCTCTTAGTTATCTGAAGTCTTATTTTACATTTTATTTAAAAAATTACGCTTTCAAGTGGGGTAAGAAATATCATAATGTCAATGTTGTCAACATAATTAAATTCAAAACTTCATCATCTATTTTGGCAGCCTTAGAGGTAGAATTTAGCTCCTGAGGTAAACATATTAAAATAAACTCGTCTAAATCAGTTCATCTAATTTAAAATGTCCTACATTGTTGGAGTTGGCTAAAATTGGCACTCCTCAGCGTGACATCATTTAGGTGAAATGCACATTACCATTAAAAAAGGTTTGCTATTTCATGTTGGTATTTTGCGAGGGTGTGCGTGCTCCTTCCTTGCTCAAGTCGACCCATTAGTACAGCCCTTAAACTTCAGATCCTACAATGTATGTTCTTAAACTCATACCGATCATGCAGCGGCGGTGTAAAAATATTCACTGCCCCATGTCGTTCTATCGGAAAAACCATGAGATATGCTGCAGTATCTTCCTAACAACAACTAGAAAATATGCAACCTGCCTGGCAAGCGTTGCAACTATGGCAAATATCCCCATTATAAAGCAACTTTTATGTTCAACAAACTTTGATAGGCTGTAATGATGGTAATGGTGATTAGTTATACTTAGATTATACTTATTATTAACTTATTTAAAGTAATTATAATGCTAATTCATCTCAATCTCAACTACTACAAAAAAGTAAATAGACTACTTTTAAAAAAATATTGTCAAGTAATAACTTCCAGTATAGCAATATTATATGAGTAAAGAAAAGAAAGTTAGAAAAAAGTGAAAGAAAAAAGAAAAAGTTAAAAGAGACAATACGCAGTAAATGGTTCGAAATTTTGAGAAAAAAAAATTGTGTTCCTTTGAAAAGAGCGACAATGAAACTTCAAAGCGTTTTACTGTACACTCAACAATTACTGCGATACGTTTATTAAAAAATATATATAAGCTCAAACGAATTGATTCTTTTGAAAAGTTAAAAAGAAATCGTATCATCAAATTAACATTGTATTCAGAATACAATGAAATTTAAATGTTATGGATAATAAAATTAATTGCGTTGGCTTTTATCATTAAATAAAAACGGCTAAATTTGGCATATTAACAAGATCGTGATTTATGCCGTGCTTGGTATATTTTATAGTTTATGTATCTATGAAACTTAGATTATTGATAGGTCATCGCAGTGCGCGATGACCTAGATGTTAGATGACCTAGGTGTCCTCGCTTAGCGCTCGCTCGGTTAGCGCTCGTTGTAAGTTTCACAGTACGCGAGCAACCCGGGTTCGATCCCCCGGCACCAATGAAATTCTTAATTGCAATTTTAAGTGCCGATTTACCACGTGCTCGGCGGTGAAGGAAAAAATCGTAAGGGAACTTGCATGTCTGAGAAATAAAACAAATATATCTCGAAGACATGTGAAGTTCGCCTACACGCATTGGGGCAGCGCGGCGGACATTTCCTTGCCTTAAAATCCTCTCAGAAATGAGAGGAGGCTTGTGCACAGCAGTGGGACATATATATAGGCTGCAAATTTACTTTTTTTACTTTACATTTAATGAAATTTGAAAATTGTAGTTATTGTTTTTCTTTAATATGATAACATAAATAACATAAAAATATACATAAATATTACTATATTACGTAAATAGATTATTTCAATAAAAAAAAAATAATTATGTTTGTATATTGTGTATATTGGTTAAGCAAGATAGCCTTGATTTTTACTTTTAATAAAAATAGTGAAATTTGGCGTTTCAACAAGATCTTGATGTAAGCGGTAATTACATCGATGTGTCTATGTGTATTTATGACCCTGAGTAGTAGCGGGCAAGAATACCCACAACCCATATCTTCCCGTGGGTGTCGTAAGAGGCGGCAGGGGGAAATAGAGGCAGAAGATCGGCAGCAGCATCCTTCTGAAAACAGCAAAATAACAATAAAAAACTGTGGTTACCAATCCGTGCGCCAAGCGTGGCAACTATAGCAATATATCCCCTATAATAAGAGTTAAGAAGAGGGTCCCCGGTGCCAGACGGCCCCGCTATTCCTGGCTAAGGTGGCGGCCTTGGAAACAGCGGGGCAGTGGTGCTAATAATCTCCATGGAGGTTCGGTTGCCACATAAGACGACACGACCTGGTGACATATAACACACGCACCCTGAGGATTGACGAAAAGTTCCTGGAGCTGGAAGAAGAAATAAACAAGTTGCGCTGGAATATTGTAGGATTATCCGAGGTCCGAAGAGAGGGGGAGGACACGGTAATCCTCGAATCCGGTAATTTGCTCTATCGTAAAGAGACCGACCATCTGCCCCAACGAGGTATCGGATTTATCGTCCACTAGTCTCTCGTCAATAACGTTGTAAAGATTGGGAGTGTGTCGGTAATAGTTGCGTATCTTATACTCAGAATCACCAAACAGTTTTTGAATTATGGATTTAAAAGATAATAAGAACAGAATGTTTGAGATTTTTTTAATGAATTTTTCTTTCACCTTTTGCCTATATTACTTACTCTGAACCTTTTCTGCAAATTTGGCCGGTTATTGCAAACTCTGTATAGATGGCAGAATGAGCGTCTTGCCTTGGTCAGGCGTAAAATACGCAGACCGGAAACGGGCAACAGATTGAAACTCCGACGAGGACCAACGGTGAAAAATCCATCAAAATGTGAAAGGTCCAAAAATCAACACTACCAATGCTAGATAAATATATAAATAAAGTAAAATGTGTCTGTATATAATATTTGAATAACTGGTTTGTATTTAAATTAGTAGGCTATTTGAATGCTAATAAGGCATAAATAACCATTATTAAATTTTTAGTGTGTGTCCGGCCTATCTTCAGAATGGCCGAACCGATTGTTATGTAACTTTCCGAATAGATAGAGAGTAATACCAACAGGGATCTGGGTTATATTTTATCCAATAAACTTGAAGATTATTTCGACAAAACTAATAATTGATACAATAAACGGTCTCGATAATCTTAAATCTGAAAAACGCTACATTGATAAATCCTACCCAAGCGAAGCCGTGGCAGGTCGCTAGTAATATAATAATATAATCTACTCTAAGAAATAAAAAAATATTGTACAAGCAGTGCGTGTTGCCAGTGATAACTTACGGATCTGAGACGTGGTCCTTCACTTCTGGCCGTATGAGGAAGCTCAAGGTCGCTCAGCGTGCTATGGAGAGGTCTATGCTTGGGGTTTCTCTGCGTGATAAACTTAGAAATGAGGATATCCGCAGTAGAACTAGAGTAACCGACATAGCCCAACGGATTAGTAAGCTGAAGTGGCAGTGGGCCGACCATATAGCTCGAAGAACCGACAACCGATGGGGAAGAAAGGTTCTTGAAAGGCAGCCTCGTACCGGTAGGCGAAGTGTAGGGCGATCCCCCACGAGATGGAGTGACGACCTGGTAAGAAATGCAGGAAGTCGATGGATGCAGGTGGCTCAGGACCGTGCTTTGAGGCATTCCTTGGGGGAGGCCTAGTTCAGCAGTGGACTTATGAAAGGCTTTAATGATGATGATGATGACTCAAAGAAATGTCCAAACAAAACTCACAAAGTACACTTGTAATAAATCTTTATTAACCTTTGATGTGTATAAAAATATACATTATTGATATTCCTTCATATACAAAATTGAAGATAATTGAAATATATCAGTTGTAGAAAAGCGTGCAGTCTTAAATTGAAATATAATACTAGTTACGAGTATACAATACTAAGAACATTTCAACTTCTCAAAAAAGTCTTTAGTAAATGTTATTACGCATTCAATTATTTTAACCTTTCAGAAACTCTTCAGAAAGTTTTCACTCGTATCTAAGTGAATTGTAAGAAGAAAAAGATAGACCTCTACATATGTTTAATGTACTTTTTTCAATATAAATCAGACAATAATATTATCAGACACAGGTGAATTGTGGATTATGACTGATAATTTACATTTACAGAATTAGCACTAAACATTGCAAATTCATTAAAGTTTTTTTTTTTTTTTTTATAGGATAAGGGTGACAAACGAGCTCACAGTAAACCTGATGGTAAGTGGTTGCTGCGGCCCATAGCCATCTACATCTATCCTCTATTACAAATCAAAATGTAGATGCGTTGTCACCCGTGAGGACTAAGATGGAATGCCTCATTTCCAGTAAAAAGGGCCTCCGGTCACCTGCACTCACCAAGCGAAACGCAGATGTAAACCTCTACTTCACGCTGGTTTTCTGTGAGGTCGTGGTACCACCCCGGTTCGAACCGGCCCATCCGTGCGACAGCAAAAGCTGCCGCGTGGCTCTACCACTGTCGGCCTCTCGCCTCCTCCTACGTCCTAATATCTATAGTGGTTCTATGAAATGGGTGTATTCTGAAAAATCCTCATCATTAACTTCTTATTTGCGAGTTTAATGGTTCGAATATTTAAAGCCCACGTTTCAACAAATGGCTACGTTCACAGACACACACACGCTGTTTTTTTAAGGTTTTCCTTTCATAGGATGTCTGCATTCAAATGTACTGACATACCATTCTTACTAATTTTTTACTTAATTTATTTATTAATTAATAACAACCTTTTTACATAAGTTCATTGATTCCCTGGTCCCTGAGCTAGTGTAACTGTGTTTCAGGAACCAGTTCCTCCCCTTAAAGTTAGCCTTGTCAAAAGGTCAATTTCTATATAATAATAATAATTTAGTTATTTAGTAAGTTAAACAAGTACAGAAATATAAATAAGAAATTTAAAAAAATGTTACTTTTAGCGCCTGTTTTGTGTGTGTGTGTGTGTGTGTGTGTGTGTGTGTGTGTGTGTGTGTGTGTGTGTGTGTGTATGTGTTCGTGTGTTGGTGTGTGTGTAAGTGTGTGAGTGGGTGTGTATGTGTTGAAATATATGTGTGTGAGTATTGCGTGTGGTAAACCTACGGCATAAGTGCTTCTGTGCTGTCATAATCAAGATTCTCTATCTACACTCTGATCCTTGCCTTTATTTGGTGGTTATTGTAATTATTTAAGTTTAATTTAAAGTCCCTGTATAACTTATTGTACAAATGCGGGGCAATGTAACTATAGTGTCTTTTCGCAAAAATACTTCTTGTTCTAGGGGTCGGATATTTGAATGTCCTTTTCTTTGGAATTTTGATACATGGTGCAGTTATACGATGGTACCTTCGAATGCATTGATAGATAAAAAGTTTTCTTACGCTTAGTACTCGGGCTTTTTCATACACTAATGTAGTTGAATAACGAAATGGAAGTAATAGCATTACTTTTAAAATACATCGTACTAATACACCTAGTAATACACCTAGTGTTAGGTCTTTCGGACTTTTAGTGTGCCTAGGAGTCCATCTGGTTAGGTAGCACTTTGTTGCCTATTTCTGCCGACAAACGGCAGTGCTTACACTGCTATGTCCCGGCCTGTAGGGTATAGAGCCAGTATCATTATAGACTGCGAAACATATCTTAGTCCTCAAAGGTGACACTGATCTGTGGCTTTCTTTATTTGAAGTTGGTTGCAGGTGTTCATCGACTGTAGTAGCGACTTACCATACAGTGGACTGTAAGTTCGTATGTCACTTTAATTTTATAAAAAAAAATACTCGAAAATCGCGTACGTTGGAACGGTCATATTATTAGAAAACCCACCCTGAAGGTCATATAAGTAAGCCCCATTCTGGCACTCATTAAATGCTTTAGGTAGGGTAAAATTTATTTATTAAAATACATTCTAAGAGTTTAAAAAGTCGTCTACGTTTTAATTAATTATTAGTTATATAGACGGCTCCGTGGCGCAATGGCTCACCAATGAGTTGCTGCGCTGGGGTCCGCGGGTTAGAATCCCGCACGGAACAAGTATTTATAAGACCTATAAATAATTGTTCCGGGTCTGGATGTTTGTCCTTGTGCAATTTGTGTTTGTAAACTGCCTCCACAATACAGGAGAAAATCTTAGTGTGGGGGTAACGTCTTAAAAAAAAGTCATAGTTAATATTTACGTCTCAAAATATACACTATATTTTTAACAGACCCTAGATTCAGTACACATTAACCAATAAGGGTAGCTTGATGCAACAATATACTCCCGCAAGACATGAAATTAGTAAAATTCCTCCAATATTGTGACTGTCTCGTTAGTCCAGTGGTCGTAAGCGTGACTAACGATCATGTGGTTCCGGGATCGAATTTCGGATCGAGCAAATATTTGCTATTGGGCTTTTCTGACAAGAAGTTCTCAGTGGTAGCTTTTTGACTACCGTGCCTCGGAAATCACGTGAAGCCGTTGGACCTACGCCTGAATCTCTCCGGTCGGGTCGAATTGCCTTTCCATCGAAATATGAGTGTTAATATAGAGAATGTACAGGTGCTATGGTCAGTCTCTCTTGAGACTTACCGCCGTGATCAAAAGTTGATATGTATGACATTATTTATTATAATTATTCTTGTTGTTGTATCCTAATAGTATCCACCACCCAATTTCATTTTGTAGGTGTCTAATAGACTATTGTCAAAAAGGTTCAATACACCGAGGTACCACTGAAACAAACGGTACAACAGCGTTTCCCAGTACGAAATCGCCAGTCGTGAATACTTTTCATTCATAATCATCTCGTATTTTGATGTATTTAACATAGTGTTCTGTCTGATTTTCTTTATTATTCTCAGCTTGTAAAATACAAAATTTTATATTCAGAACGAAAAATTGACAGATGATATGTCATTAAAATCTAATCATACTCCATTCGCTTGCTTATGCTCACTTTTTGTGAAAAGCAACCCAGCGGTGAACCTTTGTAGAAATGTTCAGTTTTAAATATTTATTTATTATTTTTAATTTTAAATTTGATGCTTAAAATTCGAGGATTAAACCAATATATAAATATTGGTTTCATCCTAAAGGGAGCTTCCTATAAGCAACAAGTCGATCCAGTGGTCGGTTAACCAACAAGTTTTCTCAACTATTAGCTAATTATGTTACCCACGCCATGCCACTTGCGCCCTGCTTCTCAGTCTACGTTGATGTTGAGCCATTATTTCATAATGACAATATAAAATGAACTACTGTTTTTATCACACTTTTAGCTAATTAATGAACGAATGGTTTGTCTTGTCTGTAATAAAATTCTAGCGCCCACATTTGATTATATACTTCCATAATATGCGTATCTATACCGTTTAATAAAGCTTTTTAAAGAGGGAACCGGTAAAGTTTAACATTTAAAAAGATGTGAATAAGTAGAAGCGTTTCAATCAATTTAATGATCGAATTCCATCAAGAGACAAACCTCAAGTTAAATATGATAAATATTGCCGACACCAACAAAATTGTTAATTGCATTCAAAAAAAATTGTGTTCATTTGAAAAGAGCGACAAGGAAATTTCAAGACCTTTTACTGTACACTCAACAATTACGGCGATAAGTTTATAAAAAAAATATATAAGTACATACGAGTTGATTCTTTTGAAAAGTTATAAAATAAATCTTAAGTATAAAGTTAGAAAAAGATGGATAATATCTAAACAAAATATAATACTTGCATAATACAAATCTCAAGAACATATTTTCAAATACTAGTTTATTTAAACGGTCGCTACATCTACTAATTTTTGGAAAATGAGTGTGATTTTATTCTAACTGATTTTGACAAATGGACAATCTCTGAATTCTATTAGAAACTAGCATTTTACATTGTCTTGTACGTGGTAAAGCCAAATGCTTTTTTATATAGAAAAAGGGTGACAAGTGAGCACACAGTCCACCTAATAGTAAGTGGTTGATATGGCCCATAGACATCTATATCTATCTTCGTTTACGAATTAAAATGCAAATGCGTTGTCAGCCGTGAGGAATAAGATGAAATGCCTCTTTTCCAGCAAAAAGGGGTACCCTTAGTACACATATGGATCGGCTCGACCGGGGAAGAACCATGCTCTCATATAATACGAGCTTAAAACTGCTCTGTTTCCTATGATTAGTGTAGAGAACTGGAGACCCTTTCTACTGGAAACGAGGCATTCCATCTTAGTCATCAGGAGTGAAAAAGCTTCTGCATTTTAATTCTTAATAGAGGTTCAATGTAGATGTATATAGACCACAGTAACCACTTACCATCAGGTGGATTATGCGCTCGCGTATCACGTTTATTCTTTAAACAAAACTTATGTTTTGTTGAACTGAGTCATCATGACCTTTCCCGTACCCCAAAATAGTTATTATATGAAAATATTAGAACAGGCTACAGTGCCCGAGATATGGTAGATGGTAGTCATGTTATTTCAATAAAAATATAATGAAATTTGAATTTTGTGTACATTAGATATTTTATTTGCTTTGGCTTTTGATATTAAATGAAAATAGTGTAATATTGTATATCAAAAAGATCTTAACATAAGTAGTATTTTTAGAGCTATTTTTAACAAGAGCAATGCGATAATTTTTAACAATATAGCGAGACAATTAAAGGCAATTTTATTGCTCTATTCAACATATTTTTCAGGTAACTCCAAAAAAAGTTCACCCACGCTGCTCCAGTGCGTGTTGATGGACTTCACACTTCTTCGATTTTTTTTAATTATTAAGATGTTTTTCTTCACTACCGAGCTCGTAATAATCACCTAAAATTGCAATTCTTAATAGTTTCATTTAACATTCTAGCGGCCATGATCGTGACACCACAAAAACAGAAGAGGAATAAAAGAAGAGAAAGAAGTTAGAGGGAGAGATAATGTTGCTTTATCTTTTTTTGGACATATCTAAAAATTTATCATGTTTAACAGGCAAACGGTGTAGTAGCGGTGTATGTTAAATCCACTACCCCATAACGTACCGAAGGTGTCGTAAGGGGCGATAGAAAGAAACTAAATGAATACAGGAGATGGGCAGAAACATCTTTCTAATAACAACTCAAAATAATTAAAAACTGCGGTTACCAACCCGCCTACGAAGTGTGGCAACTGTGGCAAAATCCCCCCTACAAAGCAATATATAAGGCTTATGTTCAGCAGTAGAATTTTTTAGGCTGTAGTGAACAAGCTGCCTTATGGTGGCCGCTTAAAAGAATTCGTCACCCCCTTTATCCCGTAAGTTAGTATGAGGTGCATATGGGAGTTGATACATAGGTCTTAGGCTGAGATCTATAGACCGTACTTTGACTTTGCTCACACTTTACTTTCGAGCTAAGACAATGTCGGTATTTATAGAGCTAACTTCGAAGTCGTGCTGAGTGCGCGCTTAGCAAAGCCTAAGTCAACAATTTCGACGACTTACGTAAAACTCAGGATATTATTCAAAACCACCGCATTAATTTTAAATTGTTGTTTTTATGTTGCTCTAATTAATTAATACAATAAATAGGTAGTTTAGGCCGTCTTCTAGTTTTAAATATCATTAATCCATTTTCTATTGTCGTAATTTTTAACTTATTTTGCATCTCTTAAAACCTTATTTCTTTATTATTTTCTGAATTTACACTTATCTCATCCGTTCCCGTTCTCATAGGACTGTTTTCTATTTCATGTAATAATAAATAATTTATGAAATACAATTTGGATTTTTTCGATTTTAAATATATATATATTTTTAATTTTATACAATAATTTGATTTTAAATATATATATTTGTTAATTTTATACAGGAAAGTCAAAAACATAATGCGTGGAATGAAGCACAGATTAATATTTGGACTGTCTGGGCCTTAGCATAAGCTTAGCTTAATCTTAGCCCGATACAACTATAAATTCAGAATCAAAGATTATGCTAAGCATATACTCAGCTAAGTTTGTCGTAAGCTAAGTCTGAGAAAAGTTAAAGTACGATCTATAGATCTCAGCCTTAGAGTTTCCGATAGATAGCAAAATAACCGACTTGCTTTGACCAGGCGTAAAATAAAAGACCGGCGACGGGTATCAAATTTTTAGAGTAGACTCCGACGACGGCCAACGGCGAAAAGTCCGTCAAAATATGAAAGATCCAAAAATCAACATTGCTAGAGAAATATCGAGCGTGGACTGTAATACTATCCAAATATTAAAAAAAACGGAAAAAGTGTCTGTCTGTAATATTTAAATAACTGGCTTGTAATAAAATCAATGTTTTATTGTCCGTGGTCTATCTTCTGATTTTTTTTTTCATTACAGCCCTTCACAAGTCCACTGCTGAACATAGGCCTCCCCCAAAGAATGCCACAAAGCACGGTCCTGAGCCACCTGCATTATATCTTCTGAATGGCTGCACCGATTTTAATATAACTTTTCGAACAGTAGACAGCAACATATTAAAAAAAATGCCAGTAAGGATCTAGCTTATATTTTATCGAAAAACTTGTACTTTTTTTACAGAAACGAAAAATTTATATAATAATCGGTCTTTGATGTTCTTAAATCTTAATAACGCTGCATTAATAAATTCTATGCAGGCGAAGCCGATCTACACAACGAAATGTGCAAATATAGTTAATAAAGTACACTTTAATAAGTCCTTATTAACCTTTATAAAAATTATATTATATTATGCTATCGATATTCCTTCGAATACAAAACTGAACATAATTGAAATATATCAGAAGAAGAAAAGCGTGCAGTCTTAAATAGGAATATAATACTACTTATATAATACTAAGAATATTTAAACTTCTTCAAATATCTTTCAGTAAAGTTTATTATGCAACTAATTATTTATATTTTACAAATATAGCATAATCAACCTAATAATAACTAATAATTAACCTTTCAAAAACTAGAAAGTTTTCTCGTATCACATACATTATGCAAAAAAATACATGAATATCTACTTGGATTATGGGAAGAAAAAAAGGTCACAAATTTTATGTTCTTTTTTCAATTTTTCTGACATGTAGATTTCTTAAAATGTTTTTACTGAACTCCAAACACTCCACATACTCCAATGTGTGATTGCTGATTTACAGAATAGCACTAAAAATGACAAATAACAATTTCATTAGAGCCGGCCTCTAACCTCTTTCTACCTCCTCTAGTGGTTCTATTTGAAAAATATTAATACTTACAATATCTATAAAAAATATATTTACAATGTATTCTGGAAGATTATTATATTTAACTTCTCATTTACAGTTGAAATAGGTCGAATATTTCCCCATTTCAACATATGCGTTCACAGACGCGAATACACGAAGACAGTTTTTAAATTTTCCTTGTCAAAGGATGTGCGCGTACTTATGTACTGACTTACCAAATTTACTATCCTAATACACCTAGTATTAGGACTTTTGGACTTCATGGTGCCTAAGAGTCCGTCTGGTTAGGTATCACCTTCTTGCCTATTTCTGCCGACAAATAGGCACTGCTATGTTCCGTTCTAAAGGGTATAGAGCCAGTTTCATTACAGGCTGTGAGACATATTTTTGTCCTTAGATGTGACACTGATCTGTGGCTTTCTTTATTCGAAGTTGGTTGCAGGTGTTCATGGGCTCCAGTAGCCACTTACCATGCAGTAGACTGTAAGTTCCTTTGACACGCTAATTTTATAAAAAAAATATCCGTTCGATTGTACGTTTGTACGCTCATGTTAAGGAAACCCGCCCTGAAGGTATTTTAAAAATTCTCTTTGTGGCACTCATTAAACGCGTTGGGTAGTGTTTTTTCAGTCCACCCGATGATAAGTAAACACTGTGGCCTACAGACATCAACATTGGTCAATTAAGAATCAAAATGCAGATGCATTATCACCCCTGAGAACTAAGATGGTCTCAGGTTCTCTACATTACTATGCGAAACACAACATTATCCTATAATGATTTATTATATTCACGCGAGCACTACACATTTAAATAAAACTAGATTTTACGGATTTTATCGCGTATGTTACCTTATTTTACAAATCGCGGTACGTAAGTCTAGCGCTGAACGAAACGCAGGGGGGACGCGCACGAATTGAATTGTACGAATGCGACTGGAGAACCAATCAGGGCGTGCTAACGATACGCATGAGCCAATCAGTGCGACCTATGCGCAATAAGCCAATCAGCTCGACTTATGCGCAATAACGGTCACCGCTAGACTTTCTTGCCGCTACTTATATATTCCCGATGTTTCGAGCACTTTACAGCACCCATAGTCTGAGGTATTTGACGTTCCAATGTCATAATTAACCACGGCTATAACCTCCAAATTAAAATTATTAAATTACAAGCGGTACAAAGACAACACTGTTACAGTCTACATTTAGATAAAGTAACTGCATTTTTAGACCATCTAAACTCCATAAATTCTAAAATTCAGTTCACAATAGAGTTAGAGGCAAACAATTCTTTAGTTTTTCTAAATGTGTCATTAATTCGGAATCCTGATAACACCTTGAGCCACACTGTGTATAGAAAAAAGACCCATACAGATTATTAAACGGTGACTCTCACCACCATCCTTTACAGTTAGTTACCGTTAGTAAATCTTTGTTTCACAGAGCACGAGGGATCTGTGATAGTAAGCGGCCACAAGTTTTGCACGACGACAAGCTTAGCGTCCAGCGCCTTCGTCACAGTAAACGGATGAAGCCGGCCACAGTCGATAGAGTTCCTGCAATAACAACCCAACCCTGCAATCTGCAGATTAACTGCACATAAGAACAAGGTCGAATGTCATGTTATTAGTAAATGCTTTTTGAAGTCTGCTATAACTTAAATTAACATAAAAAAAAACCCGAAACAAAAAGAGCTGATGATCTTGAAACGGCTGAAACAATTTTACAACCACATTGAAAAAAAGGAGGTTCTCAATTTGACTGTATTTTTTTATGTGTGTTACATCAGAACTCTTTTCTAGGTGAACCGATTTTGATGATCTTTTTTTATTTGAAAGCTCGTGTTTTTATTGTAGGTCCTTAATAATGCGTAATTAATTGACTTCGACTACATTGATGACTTTTTTATTTTATATATATCGAGGTCGGTTGTACAATTTTTTTTAATATTACTACTTGTTTGAATCATAGCAAAGGATCAAGTCATCTTGCAAATAAAAAAAAACTAAATCTAAATCGGTTCATTAGTTTGGGAGCCAAATTTAGTAGGAACTTAGGTTCAGTTTTTTTTTACCATGATACGCCACAAAAAGACACACAGATGCACACTTTAAATATATTAACTACATATATTGAAGCGACGGTAGTCTAATAGCAGGGTGCGGCGGATAAAAATAATGCGAATATCATGTATTCATAACATAATTCTTGAGTATCACAGCACGTTTGTCGACAAGCACAACTTATATAAAAGGTTCTAATAGGTTTATACTGTATATTACATAACTGGTTTTTTCGGGTTGTTCTTGCATCGATTGTGTGATAACTTTTAAAAGTAAAGGTAGATATTACAGAATATATTTTTGGCTTTAAATTACAACGAACACTTCGAATGAGAAATCTCAGTTAAATATACCACCCCGATTAAACTATTTCAAATTCAACGACTTATATAAGTTGGCATAATTCAATATTATATTACCATTATCATTACAGCCTATCAAAAGTCCACAGCAGAACATAGATCTCCCTCAAAGATTGCCTCATACTTGCTGCTGCTATATTTTCTCCTGGGTTGTTTCCCTTTGTCGCTATTTACGACTCCCACGGGATGATATGATATAGTAGATATTCTTTTATTTTTGGTGATTCCCCAACGAGGCAATCTATGGTAACGAATCAGTGCCATTCATCATTTGATGTAATTTCAAATGACCATGGGCTGCAGTAACAACTTATAATTTATGGGCTAATATAATTTTTCAAATATTGACTTTTTGTAGGCACATTGGCGAGATCTCATATAATTAACTGATTTATTGGCACGGATATGATAATCTATGATATTTTTTCGTATTTTTATTATTTACCGTAGATATTCACGCTTTGTGGCATAAGAAATTGTATCAAAGACTAGTCGTTGACGGCCTTTTTCACACAGAAGCTAAATAATATGCCATTCGGCGAGAAACCGCTGCAACTCGTTCTTAGGTGTACCGGAAAGAGTGAGTTTATCCCATAATATGATTTGATTCTTGTAAAGTTGCTTCAAATTATAATCATTATGGCAGAGTCGAGGCATCAGAAGGATCTTAGTTCTATGCTCAAGGACTGCAATAGTGTATTTAAATAATAATAATAATAACGTTTATTTCTCACCACAAACAAAGTTACATTTACAGTTAAAAGTAGCATATAAGTAGTACAAAACAACTTTGCCCGTGGATCGCTGGTGCCTATGGTGGGTAAGATACCCGTATTACAGGTCACCAGGTCTCCACCTCTACGAGGAATGCTATTATATCTAAAACATTAACACATAAAGTTTAACTCTATTTCTTTATTTGCCATAAATGGTTGAAATAATTGGTTATAGTTAAGAAAACTTAGAAAAGTGTGTGCGTGTGTGTGTATGTGTGTGTGTGTGTGTGTGTGTGTGTGTGTGAGAGAGAGAGAGAGAGAGAGAGTGTGTGTGTGTATGTATGTATGTAGGTGTATGTGTATATTACACGACAACCTCTAAAAGACTTTCTGTTTTTGTATAGGTTTGCTTAAGGAGCCACTTGAGAATAATGTTTTTGCACTCATATTGATTTCGAGAAAAAAGGGATAAGGTTTTATGCAATTTATTATATAAATAGGGGCCAAGGAATATGAAGAATCTATGACTAAATGCAGTTTTAACTTGAGTAGACTTTGCAACTAGTTGGTTTCGTCGTGTCCATTCAGGGTGTACGAGCAAGTACATGATATTTCAACAGTTTAGAAAATAATGCTGATATCGCGCCTGCGCGCGCGACACGTTCACTATAATTACATTTTTTATTCATAAGTATTTTGAGTACAATAAACGCTCTCTACGGAAACGGACACAGTTTTAATTACCACATCCCGTAACGTAGAAGATACAACCTACATTAATATACTACATATCAATTATATGTAGAGGGTCACAAATCACAAAATACCCCCTACATTTTGGTCCTTCGAGCTTTCGACGTGAACTAAGACTTGCATATTACGTCTACAATAGTTCAACAGTAAAGTGTATTTGTAAAAAAAAAAAAAAAAGTGTAATTCGTGATTCTATCTGTAGTGTCACTTTGGTTGCTGGCCTCCCACAAGCGGGTCTCACCAGCTTGATTGAGGTGCATACTACGGTAAGAGTCGCAGTCACACGTATCTGAAACCAACTATTTACAACATCGTTCTTAAACCATGGAGAACCTACTTCAACAACAGAGAACAATCATTGAATCTATCCTTAAAATTGAGGCTAACTTCAAAAAGGATTCTGATTCACGTAAGTCAGGAACATACATACAGAAAAGGTTGGATGCTTTGAATGCTCAATGGGAGGTGTTCAACATGAATCATGGTGTTCTAAAAAAAACAGACAGTGACTTGGATGACGACTATTTCATCAATGATACCTACACCACCACAAAGAAGCGGTACGAAGCGATTCGTGACATGCTGACGAACTACGAGGTGAAAACTGCGGAAACTGGAGTACCATCAAGGTCTGATGAGTTCATTAGCCAACAACGCACTAATTTCCGGGCGCTCTCTAGGGTGATTAAAAACATCAACACCAAAGAGTTGACAGAAAAGTGGGAAATTTGTGACAAACTGAATTCGCTGCAGTCTCGCTGGAAACTGATCGACGAGCTCCACTGGCAAATCGATAACCTGACTTCTGGCGGTGATGTAGGCTACGAAGAAGAGTTTTCTGCATACGAAACCTTGTACGAAACTACAAAAAGGGATTTGAATCGTAAGCTTAACTCAGTATCTCAACAGCATCAGCAAGTGCCTACAATTGAGATTCCTTCTTTTTCTGGTAATTATACCCAGTGGCCTACATTCATGGACCTCTACTGTGAAGCCATCCACAACAATGTCATGTTGACAAAAACGCAAAAGATGCAGCACCTCAAGGGCAAACTTAAAGGCGAGGCGGAGCGCATCGTACAGCATCTTACAGTATCAGCTGATAATTACGACACCTGTTGGGAGATACTCACCCATAGGTACAACAACCGACAACTTTTGTTTACAAAACATATACAAACCCTTATGGGACAACCGGCGTTGCAAACACAGAATGCATACGAGCTGAAGAAGCTACATGACACAAGTGTCGAGACCATACATGCTATTCACAATCTGGGCATCGACACAACGACTTGGGATCCGATCCTGGTGCACATTCTCACTGGCAAATTGGACTCCGACACGTATGCAGCCTACATGGAGATCAGAAAGGCTCCGAGAGAGCTACCTTCCTTGGATGAGCTGATAAACTTCTTGGAAAACAAGTTTACTGCGCTTGAACCTGTTCAAAAGAAGAGACAGACACCTAACAAGTCAAACAATTCGACCAACAAGGAGGCAACAGCTCAATTTAAGAAGGACTTTAACAACACCAACAGGCGTAGTTTTCTTCGAGCATATCATACAAGCACAGACAAAAATTGCCCGCTGTGTAAAAACAATCATATTTTACTCTACTGCAAGTCGTTTCAAGACATGTCACCGGAAGACAAAATGAGGTCAATTTCGCAACTACATATTTGTCGCAATTGCCTGTACTTACACAACGACAATAAATGCAACTCCAACAAAAGATGCCGCGTGTGCAAAGAAGCACACCACACAACATTGCACGATATTTACCGCAAAGTTGAAATCGCGGTCTCAAATAACGTTATACCTAGCAACAAGCCACATACGTCACAGCAAAAGGCAAACCACGTGTCTGGAAATTATAACGAAGTCCTACTAGCGACCGTTCAATTAAAGGTGATGGCAGCTGATGGATCGACTGTTCAATTGCGATGCCTTCTCGACCAAGGATCACAGATAAATCTAATAACTGAAGATGCTGCGCAACGGCTGGGACTGCAAAGACAAAATCGAAACGCCACAGTCTCAGGCATAGGGACGTCAGCACATCATAGCAACGGAACCGTACGGTTAGACTGTGAGTCTTTGTACGGAGGCCATTCATTTACAATCGAAGCCATGGTAATGGCCAACATGCTCAGCAACCTGCCTAATTACACCTTCGAAAAACAAGACTGGCCACATATTCAGAACATACAACTGGCGGATCCCGACTTCAACATCTCGAGACCAGTGGACGTTCTGTTAGACGCTGGAGTGTATGCTGACATAGTAATAAGTGGTATGCTACGAGGACCCTCACACGCACCCATGGCTCAACAGACAAAAGTGGGCTGGGTACTGCTGGGCAATATCAAAACCTTCAACTGCCACGTGCTCATTAATCTTGACGATGTATCTCGATTTTGGGAGATGGAGGAGATAACCGAAACCAATCACAATCTAACATCAGAGGAAGAATACTGTGAATCTATTTATTCAACCACAACAACAAGAAAAGAAGACGGACGATATGCAGTCAGACTTCCAATGAAAATAAACTACGAACAAACCTTGGGCACTTCTAAGCCACAGGCAATCGCACAATTTCGGCAGTTAGAAAAACGATTGGCCAAACAGGAAACATTTTCTACGTCATACAAGAAGTTTATTGACGAATATCTACAACTCGGCCACATGAAGCCATGCACTGAACACCATAAGCCAAGCTACTTCTTACCTCATCACGGCGTACAAAAGCTGGACTCAACAACTACAAAATTGCGCGTAGTCTTTAATGCCTCTGCCAAGACAAGTACAGGACAAAGCTTGAACGATCTCATGGAGTGCGGGCCTAACCTCCAACAAGACCTACAATCTATGATTCTACGTTGGCGAGCCTTTCAATACGTCTACACTGCAGACATTGAGAAGTTTTACCGTCAAGTACTGATACACGATGAAGATCAACACCTGCAAAAAATTGTATGGCGTGACTCTGCTACAGATCTCATCAAAGAATACCAACTGTGCACTGTAACATATGGTACCAAAGCTGCACCATTTTTGGCAATGCGCACCATAATACAACTCGTAATGGACGATGGACACCGCTATCCTCTCGCGGCAGAGATCCTTACTCACCAGCTGTATGTGGATGACCTACTTGGTGGCAGCAACAACATGTTAGAAGCACAAGACGCTCAAAACCAATTGATTGACCTGTTAAAAGGCGGTGGGTTCAATCTTCGCAAATGGGCTAGTAACCACCCCAGATTGCTTCAAACTTTACCTGAACATCTCATAAGCCAGAATATGTTTGACTTCAAGGACGCAGAGAGTAACAAAACACTCGGCTTAACCTGGAATCCGCACACTGATCAGTTTACATTCAAGGCGCCACTTAGTAACACACGTGACGTCACAACGAAGCGGACATTGCTCTCTGATCTATCAAAATTATATGACCCACTTGGTTGGCTGTCTCCGGTAACAATGAAGGCAAAACTCATATTTCAACAAGCTTGGCTTGCTTCAACAAATTGGGATGAACCTCTTCCGGAAGACATACAACAAGAGTGGACAACCTTTCAACAAGAATTGCCCACTATCAATACCATCGCTTTACAACGCTGGATTGGTAACACTAAACAACCCATCGAGTTACACGGATTCAGTGACGCCTCCGAGAAAGCCTACGGCTGCGTTATCTACTGTAAATCTATTAGTGAAGAAGGGCAACAAATTATCACGCTGGTGGCGGGAAAAACTAAGCTCGCACCATTAAGAAAACCCCCGTCTTTACCACGGCTTGAACTATGCGGTGCCCTACTACTGTCTCGACTTATGAAAAAGGTCATAGAGTCAATAAACTCACAGATTGTAACAATACATGGTTGGACAGATTCTATGATCGTGATGGGTTGGTTACAAGGGGGGCCTTCAAGATGGACTACATTTGTGGCTAATCGCGTAACACAGATCACTGTCATCATGCCATCGGGATGCTGGAGGCACGTCAAGTCTGAATATAACCCAGCAGATTGTGCCAGCAGAGGCCTAACTCCACTACAACTGGCGAATCATCATTTATGGTGGGGACCTATTTGGCTAAAAGACAACGATCTCCCACTTCAAGACCAATTCCACACAACTGTTGAAGAGAAAAAGGTCAAACAAGTTTGCGTGTCACAAAGGTCGATGCCATTAATCGGAGAACTTTTAAACAAACACAGCTGTATGGCACGCGTAACTCGAATCCTAAGTTGGATACTTCGGTTCATAAACAATGCACGTGACGTCAACAATGCCATGCGGTCATCGTACTTAGCAATGAGTGACCTGCAGAACGCACATAATGCAATTATCAAGGCTATACAAACTAATCATTTCGCCGACGACATTGCACAACTCAATAAACATCATAAAGTGCGAATAACAAGCAGCATTTTAAACTTAAATCCATTCCTGGACAAACACGAAATCTTACGTGTAGGAGGGCGTCTGGAAAATGCCAACTTAAGTCAAGAACAAAAACATCCAATTATCTTACCTTACAATGACAGGTTAACGGAGTTACTGATCGACCAAGCGCACAAGAGGACCCTGCATGGTGGAGCCAGACTAACTCTATCATATCTACGCAACAGATATTGGATTATCAGCGGTTTGAGAGCAGTGAAAAAACGACTTATACGGTGCATCACGTGTCATCGCTTCAAAACTATCAACAACAACCAACTTATGGGTGATTTACCTCCTCCACGCGTCACACCATCAAGGCCTTTCACACACACCGGTGTAGATTTCACTGGGCATGTGGAGGTAAAGGCTAACAAGGGCAGAGGAATAAAGACAATGAAGGCCTACGTAGCTGTATTTGTGTGTCTGTGCACAAAAGCTCTTCACCTCGAACTTGTCTCCGATCTCAGCACAGTGGCTTTTCTGAACGCCTTGAAACGAATGTGTGCCCGCCGAGGAAAGCCTCGTCACATCTACAGCGACAACGGCACCAACTTCGTGGGCGCAGCAAGAGCATTGGAAAAACAACGAAAGGAGGCATTACAATGCTACATAAACAATGACGTCATAACTAACATGTCAGAGTGGGGTATTGAATGGCATTTTAACGCTCCTTCCTGGCCTACTGCTGGTGGACTCTACGAAGCTGCAGTAAAAAGCCTGAAACATCACCTCAAACGAGTACTTGGGGATCAAAAACTTACGTTCGAGGAATTTTCTACACTGTTGGCGCAGATTGAAGGATGTCTCAACTCTCGCCCCCTGGTGGCGTTGTCAGAGAATATCGAAGACCTTGACTGCTTGACACCAGCTCACTTCCTAATCGGCGAGCCTTCTCTAGAATCACCACTATCCGCTGAGGGTAATGACATGACCTTCTCTACAAGATGGCAACTTACGGAGAAAATGTACAAGGACTTCTGGAGAAGGTGGTCTACTGACTATCTTCAAACTCTACAAACTCGAAGCAAATGGCACTTCCCTACTAAAAACTTAGAAGTTGGGGACGTCGTTATCGTCAGAGAAGACAACATTCCTCCTGCCAAATGGATCCTGGGACGGGTGTTGGAGACTCACCCAGGTGCGGACGGCCGGGTATGAGTCGTCACACTGAAAACTAAAACAAGTAATATGAAGCGACCGATTACAAAATTGTCACGCCTTCCGTTGGATCCGTCATCTTATACAACTGCATCTTCTGACGTTGACACTACGAAGCCTGCAATAAATACACAAAGAAAACGAAGAAACAACAACGGCAAAAAACACTTCAACAACCTTTTTTGTACGTTACTACTTATATTTTCGATGTGTGTTGGACCTACTACGCAACAAATGATCAACATAACAAGGCTTAGCAGTTCAAGAGTCGTTTATTTTGACAAGGTGTCTGATGTGCAGATTATTCAAGATAAGTGGAAAATGGTTGTATACTACAACATGACGACATATTGGCGGAGTTTGGACAACATACAAAACTATGTCAACCATTTGAACACATTATGCAAGAATGAAGCAGCCTATCTTACAATTTCATCCCAGTTTCAACACGAACTTAACGAAATTCAACACTATAACGATATCTTACGATCAGAACATGGACCGTCTCGAAGAAAAAGAGGACTAGTGAATGGAATAGGATACCTAGCAAACTCCCTTTTTGGTACTCTGGATGAGAGATTTGCCAATCAGTACGTGAAGGATATCAACATAATCCAGTCAAACGAAAATCATCTATTGAATCTCTACAAAAATCACACATCGATCATCGAAAGTGAATATAATCTTCTAAAAAGAAACGAGGAAGTAATGAACACACAATTTCGTATCATCGACAATCATCTCGCTGAAACGGAAAAACGCATACAAATCAGCCATGACAATGCTATGTACATAACAGCTACCGCTCTGGCCGTGAACTTGATCATTTCAAACATACGACAAATACAACAGCAACTCCTAGACCTAGTAACTGACGTGAAGGACGGGAGAGTTGACACCCATCTCATCAAGCCCAACCAATTTGAAGATCAGCTCAACATCATCTCCGGTCATTTACCAAGCGAGTTATCGCTACCCTGTGTGAACACACGCCATTGCACGCGAAGCCTATACAAGCTGGCGCGAGTGCACGTGCGCTTAACAAGTGCATACATAATATTCGAAGTGAAGCTACCGCTAATAAACAACGAACAATATGAACTTAACCGCATCATTCCTATTCCGCAAATAACTGGACACACAGAGAAAACTATAGTACTCACATCTGAATACCTTGCTGTAAACCTAAAAGGGGACATGATAATACCCTTAGAAAACCGAGATGTATCATCATGCTTAAATCTGCAAGAAAACAAAATGTTATGTGCTATCAATCAACCTATTTACAACATTAAGGTAGCCGATACATTATGTGAAGCGCAAATATTAAACAATGGCGACTCATCAACATGCCGCACAAGAGTATTGGATTGCAACGACAGGTGGGTGCGATTACACAATCGTGGCGCGTGGCTGTTCTCCTGTTGCGAAGACTGCACGATGCGCATTTTCTGCCCAGCTGGAGTGACGTCACAGCACTTACACGGCACGGGGATTATGTTACTCGGACTTGGGTGTATGCTCAAGGGAGAAAGCTTCATCATTCATGCTCGCAACGACTATCACAGCGAGTTGAAACTAACAGGCAGTGAAGAAAGAATGTACATGCGTGAATCAAGCCTGAACCACATACTGACAGACTTTAATCATACATTTGGACCTGAAGATCATAAAGACGCCTTACAAGAGCTGAAAAACAACATTGATAAGGTCAAGGAACAGCAACAAACACTGAGTGTACAATCACTCACACATGACACACACAACTATGTGTTGTACACCGTAGTCGGATTTATTATTGTAGCCTTCATTGCATGGGGGACATTCCGGCTGAAAAGAAGATGTCAAGGCTGCAGCGTGAATCTTCGCGACAAGCCAGACCCCAACAATGTCGAGCAGCCAACCCAAGGACATTCATCGGAGCATGGGGTCTCGGACATCGATAGTGTGGATGCGGTGATCGCAACGGCTGCCCGTAAACTCAATAGGGGTTCATCGCCTTAAACTTTCTTCTTGTTTATAAAATTGGCAAGATGTACGAGCAAGTACATGATATTTCAACAGTTTAGAAAATAATGCTGATATCGCGCCTGCGCGCGCGACACGTTCACTATAATTACATTTTTTATTCATAAGTATTTTGAGTACAATAAACGCTCTCTACGGAAACGGACACAGTTTTAATTACCACATCCCGTAACGTAGAAGATACAACCTACATTAATATACTACATATCAATTATATGTAGTCACAAATCACAAAATACCCCCTACACAGGGATATATTTGGTTGAGGCATGTTGTTTGAGAGCGGCGGTTAAAATGAATAATTGTCTAACTGTTAGTACTTGGCAATAGTCGTAAAGTTGGTCTGTAGGAAACATACGCGGTTTAAAACAACATACTTTTAAAACAGCTCTCTGTGCCCGTTCAAGTTGTATAAAATTACTTTTAGCCGCACCACCCCACGTGGATATGCAATAAGATAAAATAGATTGACACAATGCCAGATAAACCATCATCATGATTTCTGAATCTGCAGATTGACGTAATTGTTTAAAAATGTAGATAAGTTTACGGACTCTGTTTGACAGGTGTTCAATGTAAGCTTTAAATGTGAGGTTATTATCAATTATAATTCCAAGATATTTTATAGATGTCACTTTTTTTATATAGTGTAGGTCATTATTGACTGTACTATTTCTTATATCAAGGGGAGGCTTAACAGCGATTTGTAATGAGTTTGTTGTTGAATTTTTTGTGTTTCGAATTGAAAAGTCTATTAATTTTGTTTTATCTAGGTTCAACGTGAGTAAATGCGCGTTTAACCATTTCTTTACAATGTCAAACCCTTTTTGAGCAAGGAAATAGGTTTCAGTCTAAGTGTTCGAATGAAACACAAGCGCAGTGTCATCTGCGTAGGAAAAGATCATCCCGTTTAAAAGATTGATGTTACACAAGTCATTTATATATACTAAAAACAGACTTGGGCCGAGAATACTTCCCTGCGGTACACCGTATGTAATTTGCAGGTCAGAACTGCTATAGGGACCAATCCTAACACATTGAGTTCTATTACTTAAATAACTTTGGAGTAAAGATAACTGAATTCCTCTTACTCCTAAAGATTGAAGCTTTGAAATTAGGATAGGTATCGAAACAGTATCAAGCGCCTTTGTAAGGTCAAGAAACAAGGCAATACATTTTTGACGTATGTCTAGATTCCTGACTACAAAATCAATAAGGCTGTGGACAGCATCAGATGTACACAATTTTTTTCGAAAACCAAATTGATTTTTAGAGAGCAGTTTATTAGTCTCTAAATAATTAACAAGCCTTGTGTTAATTATTTTCTCGAGGATCTTCGACATCGTAGGCAAGACTGATATAGGTCTGTAGTTTTCGATACGATTTCGATCGCCGGATTTAAAAATAGGGTGAACTATTGCCTTTTTAAACAAATCAGGGAAAATACCTGTCTGGAGACTCAAATTACAAATATATGTAAGAGGTGAAATAATAACATTTTTGTACTTCTTTAAGAATACTGAAGAAATACCATCCCAACCAGCTGATCGGTAGTTATCCAAAGACATAATCAAGCATTCGACTTCACTCTCGTCAGTTTTAAGCAAAACAAAGGATTTGGAATAAGTAACGGATGCCGGTAATATTGCCGAGTCTCTTTCTAATTTGTCTGCCAGTGATTTTCCTATATTTGAAAAATATGTGTTTATATCCTCAACAGATTTTTGAATATGAATTTCGTTGATGTCTAGGAGATCAGACGCCGTTGATTGCTGTTTAGATAAATTTGTGACAGTTTGAATGACTTTCCACAGTTGTTTGGAGTTTTTGCCGGCTCTTTGAAATTCCAGCTTCTCATAATTACTTTTTGCATTTCGCAGGAGGTTGGTACAGAAGTTGCGATATCTTTTATAAGTAATTCTAAGAATCTGGTTTGATGGGTCTTTTTTAGATTTTTTATATAATCTATCTCTGTTTCGCATGCATTTCAACAAATCCAGAGTGATCCAAGGCTTAATAGGTCTACGTCTACAAGACAGAAATAAAGTTTTGGTATTGTTGGCTATAGCTGAAATAATAGGTTCAACCAAGTATTTAACAGCTAAGTTAGGGTCATTCGTTGTGTATACAGAGTTAAAGTTAATACAGCGTAATTCTTGAATAAGCTTATCTTCATTTATTTTTTTTTATAAATTTTCGATTACATAATTTCATTTTAATTTTTGAGAGGGCAAACATAACGGCAAAGTGGTCTGTTACAGTAGTTTCCAGAACTAGAACCTTAGCGGAGAAAGCAGTTTTTAAATTAACGTGATCAAGACTGGTAGAACCATGAGTTGGGAAGTTGTGACCAGGAAGAAGTCCATGATGAACAAGTAGATCAAGATAATCTAAAGTAATTGTAGAATGAAACCCGTTGGCAATATCTATATTAATGTCTCCTACAAGAATAATGGTTCGGTATGATTTAAGATCCGTGAGGACAAGATCCAAAGACTGAAAGAATTTTGAAGGATCAACAAAAGCGTGTGTTCTATATATAGCAACAATAGCCAGATCTACACCTATAGTAATCACCAGACAGTTACATTCAATTGTTATAGGTACTTTTATTTTAATATTAGCTAAACAAGACTTAATGTATACAATAACACCGTCATTTTTATTGTAGTTTTTTGAAGTTTTATAATGATTATATCCATTGAGAATCGGAATTATAGGATTACAAGATAGCCAGCATTCAGAGAGAACGATAATGTCGCAGCTAGTATTAATTCTTTCTAACAACGTTAAAAGTCCCGAAAAATATATAGGTCTTAAGATAAACATAAACAAGACAAAGGTTATGTGTAACGTCCATGTCAAACCTATTCCGGTGGTTGACTTACCTAATTTGTGCGACTAGGTAAGTCCAACATCGACCAGTCATTTTCTTTTTCAATTCTCGTCACGTGCTCCTCAAAACTTAAAATCAAGAGTGTACAACCAGTGGTTTGTGGCAATTATGTCACATTCGTCTGAGATGTGATCCTTTACTACTGACCTTATGAAAAAACTATAAGGTCGCTCAGCGAATTATATAGAAGGCTATGCCCAAAGTTTAATCTATTGATAGAACTTATAATGAACCAATGTAAGGCAGTCAGAGGCAGTTTCGTACTGGTAGACTAAGTGTAGGGCGACCCACCACCAAATGGAGCAAAGAATTGGTGACACATACCGCTAGTCTATGTATGTGGGTAGCTCTGGACTATTTTTGTGGAATTTCTTAGGAGAGGTCTATATTCAGCAATAGACTTGTGATGATTATAACAAAAAAGGAAAAAATATTTTCTTAAAATATACTCCGTTTACATATCCCAATTACTGACTCACAAACATATTAGGTGGCGTCTTTGCTAGCCTTGACAAATGTTAATCAGATTAGAGGAGTCTGTGACTGATTACGATGTCGCGTGACCGCCAGCCGACCCACTTGCAAATGAAACCCCTACTTGATGAATGAATGTAGCTAAGTTAAAAGAAATTGGGTGCGTAATTTGCGTTTCGCTAACACTATTTATTGAATATAGGATTGGAGATTGGACTTGAAGTAGTTATATGTTGAGGGCATGAAATAGATAATCATGAATAATGATCATTTTATATTTAACCTTCGACGATCACATGGCCTAGAGGTGCACCGTTACCGTCACAGCCTATTAAAGTCCACTAGTGTACATAAACTTCCCCCATAGATTGCCTCATATGGAAGATATTTGCCATAATTCACACCCCTGGCAAGCGGGTTGGCAACAGAAGTTTATTTTTTTTTAATCGTTATTAGGAAGAAGCTGCTGCCTATCTGCTAATTTGTTTCCCTCATTGGCCTCTTGCGACACCCACGGGATGATATGGGGCTGTGGATATTCTTACATCGTTGCCACTACACGGTTATGAGGTTTAGTAGTATGTTTGGCTATTTCGGGTCCTCGGTTCGAATCCTAAGACCAAAATTAATGACACTTCTTTTGAAATTATAATGGTACATCTCATCATATGCAGCCGAAGTTGCACGCACATAGGGTAACAAAAATCCTCCAGTGTGAAGTTGGCCACAAGAGAGAATTAAACATGACTATATAACTTTATTCGTACCAACTAGTGTGTGTTGCCAGTATCCATATAAATATGAAGTTGTGTATAGGAATAGATCTTAGACACTGTCCTTCAATGTTGGCCGTACGAGTATCAAAGAAAGCTCAAGGACACTCAGTGAGCTATGAAGAGGGCTATGCTCGGAGTTTCCCTGTGTGATAGACTTCCTAATGCAGATATATAATCGGGGTCGATTGTATAAGGGTGAGAACATAAAGAAAGATATTTTAAAATAACTTTAACAAAATATGTATTTTCACAAAAATGTACTGCCAATGATTGACACAGTCTATTTATGCTATATTTAAATCCATTTATTTTTGATAATGGTTGACATAAAATCGATTTTATTCCCGTAGCGAATATAGATGCCGTACCGATTAGATAATTCTGGGTGACGTATATGTTTAGATAGTATATAAGGATGCAATATATAATACTAGCTGGTACCCGGCGCATTGCTGCCGCAGAGGAAATAATTGTGGAAATGTCGTTTTAAATTTGGAAAGGTTATATTGTTCAATTCGGAGCGATAGGTAGTACATTCATTGAAATTGAACGATATCTCGAAGTTGTTGACGAGTATATTTATCTTGGGCAAATAGTCCGACTAGGTTAGTTTAACTTCGACCTAGAGGTCAATCGACGGATTCAACTTGGCTGGGTAGCATTTGGGAAATTACGGCACATCTCTTCAGGTATACCTCAAAACTTGAAAACGAGACTGTACAATCAGTACGTGTTGCCAGTGATGACCTATGGAACTGAGACGTGGTCCTTCACTGTTGGCCGTATGAGGAATATCAAGGTCACTCACCGAGCTATGAAGAGGGCAATGCTCGGGGTTTTTCTACGTGATAAACTTAGAAATGAGGATATCAACAGTAGAACGGAGTCACCGACATATGCCACTGGATTATAAGCTCAAGTGGCAACGGGCCGGCCATATAACTCGAAGAGCCAAACCGATGGGGGAAAACGTTCTTTAGTGGCGGCCCCGTACCAGCGGACGAAGTGTAGGGCGTCCTCCCACTAGATGGAGTGACGAGATGGCAAGACATGCAGAAAGTCGATGGATGCAGGTGACCCAGGACCGTGCTTTGTGGCATTCCTTGGGGGAGGCCTATGTTCAGCAGTGGACTTGTGAAGGGCTGTAATGATGATGATGACGATGATGACTGATATATAACTTTCAAATACATTTTCCGGTACGATACGAGCACCACTTACTGTAACTTAATTGTACTAGGTCTATAACCTTCGCGCAAGTGCAAGTAATAAGTTGACAAAGTTTTACCGAAATCTGATTTACAGTATGCGTCACATAAAATACGAACAAATTGACATTAACTTCTATATATTCAATTATTACACGTAATAAATAATTAAACTATCACTGCTGCTTTTTAGTTCTTTCGCTAGTTGAAAGTTCGCTTAAAATAAAGAAAATTACACAATAAAAGTCAGGATTATATTTAACCGACGAGGAATTTAAGCAATTTGATTTTTGGAACGATGTAGTCCTTAAAAAAATTTGTAATATTTTTATTCTACCTTTTAAAAAATCTTTAAAGATTTACAGATATAAAATGTTTTTCAATGCGTTACAAAAGAAATTAAAAGAATATTAGAAAAGCGATCATTCGTTTTTCGTAATTACATAAACAGTAATTTTACAATTTCTACTTATAACTAATAATATTATTTGATGAGATTTTCATAATTAGTTTATTCAGTTTATTATTTTGTTGAAGTTAAGACCGTTTGAACACTTAAAACCCGTTATTAAATGGAAAACAAATGTTTTGCTTACTATTTTGACACCAATGAGCGTATAAAATCAATACCATACCATTCATATTAATATCGCTGTCGGTAACTAATATTGTCTGAAACATGATTTTGTCATATTCAGCAGATTTATGAAATAGTTCCCTTTGATCGCGGAGTGAATAAGCCACCGAGCTTCGAAAGTCACATCGTCATGATTTTCCGTAGGGATTTTGGTAATTTGTTAAAATAAAATAATAATATTATAATCCAGCGCTTGACTACTATCCTACCAAGTGATGATGAAGCTGAAGATGGTGAAGCGAACCGATTTAACAAAAGTCTATTTACTCTTGCCTTGAAGACACCCACATTGTGACCGGATAGAAAGGCAGATCCAGTATCCTTACAGTTTATAAAAGTTCACTGCTGAACTTAGGCTTACCTTGTAGATTGCCTCATGGTGGGATTTTTCGCCACGCTAGGCTAGCGGGCGACGTTCCATTAAATCTGCACCAACTCACTGTCTGTACAATACTGTACGCCACCAACGTCGAGGACTTCGGCGTTTTTTACGACCTCAGAGTCAACAATTGGTCGTTAAACTCCATTCTCTTCGCGTATTCTCAGCAAAATGACACTACGTTCACGCGCACGCCGAAAACAGATGCGAGTAGGTACAAGTTCGGCTCGTGCACGTGCTACATCCACACTGATGTACTGATTCTTTCACGTTACATTGCATGCTACCTTTCATCAGTCTCTACGCAACATAATAAAAGCGTGTTAAAATAAACTGTAATTACGAGCAGTATAACTAATGGAGACACTGATAATGTCAATAAGCCTTGCAATACTAAAAAACAATTGAATTTTCAAGAATATACTTACTAAATTAGATCAGGAATTTGCAGTGGCTTTTAGATAATAAAAATTGTACATAAACTCATGCTTTTGGCTCCGCCATCGTGAAAATAGAAACGTCCTGTGCATTCTCCCGCAATAACTTTTTTGTGATTGTGGTTATTTGTGTGCCATGCGCGTGATTGAGTTACCAACATCCAAACATCATTAAAACATTCACAATCTTAACATTAATATGTCTTCTAGACCAAATATTGGTCTCGGCGGCCAGTCTCAAGTATCGACTTCCAACAGAGACTAGCCATCTGTGTAGGACGGGATTATACTGCACAAGTGTCTTGGCAAGCACAAGTGCACTCTTTATTCCGTCACTCCTAGTCTGATGGGACGGAAATCCGACACTGCGGAAGAGAGATCAAGAGGGAGCAACACCGAAGTTTTCCTAACTCCGTGCAGTTTCTAAAAATTTCTTAACAGAAAAATACAATGACTGAATTTCGCCCGCACCGGGATTCAAATCCGAGACCATATGATCAGCAGCCGCGCTTACGACCACTAAAACAAAGATTCGTTGCATAACATTAACATTTCTTTATAGAATAAAGGTGACAAACGAGCACAGAGTCCACCTGATGGTAAGTTTTTTTTTTATAGGACAGGGGGCAAACGAGCAAACGGCTCACCTGATGGTAAGTGGATACCGCCGCCCATGAACAACTATAACACCAGGTGAATTGCAGGTGCGTAAGTGGATAGTGTGGCCCATAGGCATCTACATCTATTCTCAATTACGAATCGAAATGCAAATGTTTGGCACCCTTGAGGATTAGGATGGAATGCCTCGTATCCAGTAACAAGGGTCTCTGGTTTTCTACACTCATTTTCATACAAAACACAGCACAAATCACGGAATACCCTTTGTGAGATTGTGGTACTTCCCCGACCGACCCATTCGTGCTACAACTATAATATAGCTGCAGTATGGCTCTACTACATAAAATATAGGTAATACGATTACATTATGATTGTGACTATATTAGAAAAGAGCCTACTCTATAAAAAAAGCCGGCAACGCACCTGCGATTCCCCTGGTGTAACAGTTGTCCAAGAGCGGCGGTAGTCACTTACCATTAAGGTCAGACGCACGCTCGCTTGCCCTTGCTTATTTTATCAAAAAATACCACAATAGAAACTCCAGATTTAATCGCAATATTTATTTTTATTTACTAATATGCTCAATTGGGAAATGGTACCTGTCCGTCCCAAACTTTCTTCTTACTTTAAGCAAAAGTAAAAAGTTCAACTAACAAAATGTTTCGTGTCAAATGAATAGACCGTATTATTATTTTTTTTATTTCTTGTCGAAATATAATACTTTTTTAATTTATCTCATTCATTTTTAAAATATTACGAAAATTTAATGCTGATGTGTATATTGTTCTTCTCCAAACTAATTTTAGACATGTCGATAACTTACAGAGATATATTAATATATAACACTTATAAATATTTAACAGGAAAAGGAAGTGTGCACACAAACGCAAAAACTCATGTCTAACTTTATATAGCACTGATAATATAGTAACTTTGTTATAAAATTGTGTTAGGGACGCTAGTCGTTATCCAAAGAATAACCTTTAACCACTGTTTAAAGCTCTCTTCAAACTGTGCTACCACATATAAGGTGTTTGGATAGTGTCCGCCGCACTAACCCAACGCATATTGGCGGACTGTACTTTTATTTACAGAATAAGGGTGACAAACGAGTGTATACTGTGGCCCATAGAAAACTACATTTATCCTCGATTAATATTTAAACATGCTGATGCGTTTTCACCCCTGAAGTCAAAGGTGGAATGCCTCGTTATTACTAAAATGGGGAACCCATATCACAATACGAAACACAGCAGCATTAAGCTGCTATTTTACGCTGGTATTCTGTGAGAGCATGGTATTCCCCTGTTCGAACCGACCCGATCATGATACAAACAAAATAAAGGTAGTTGCAGCATGGGTCCATTTTCAATTTGTGAAACATACATACCTCACGACGCTCCCTCAACCACCCACGTTTTATAGAGATACTAATAATAACGGACGAGCAGTTAGTCCAACTAACGATAAGTGGTTGCTGTGGTCCATAGCAAACAAGATCTATCATAGATTAAGAATCATTTTTTTTATGTAGGATAAGGGTGACAAACGAGCACACAGTCCACCTGATGGTAAGTGGTTGCTGCGGCCCATAGACATCTACATCTATCCTCTATTACAAATCAAAATGTAGATGCAAAATGTAGATGCGATGCGTGGTTTACCAAGCGAAACGCAGAGGTAAACCTCTACTTCACGCTGGTTTTCTGTGAGGTCGTGGTACCACCCCGGTTCGAGCCGGCACATCCGTGCGACAGCAAAAGCTGCCGCGTGGCTCTACCACTGTTAAATAAATTTAGACAAATTTAGACGCGTTATCAACCCTGCGGAGTAATAAGATGGAATGTATCGTTAATAGCAAAAAGGAGACCCTAATGTTGGTATAACTGCGAGCAGGATTTCCTCCGGTCGATCAAAGTGCCGCAGTCATAATAATATGCAGTCTTCTAACCATATGTCTTTTTTGAAGTTCATGGACAATTATAGCAGCCATATACCACAAGGTACACTGTTATTTTGTTTGTTACTAGATGGTTATACGTGTAATTGGTCACATGAATTAAATTAACATAACTATTTGTATAGGACTTAGGCTGTATCTATGTAATAAACATGACTCAATAGTCCAATTATACAGTAAATAGCGTTTAGTAAAGCTACAAGCTTAAAAAATCAACATTGCTGAATATTTGTTAAGTAAATACTGTAAAATCATTGGGGGGGGGGGGGGGGGTTGCCATAGTTGCCACGCTTGGCGAGCAGGTTGGCAACCGCAGTTTTTTTATTGTAATTTTGCTGTTATCAGGAATATGCTGCTGCCCATCTCCTGCCTGTTTCTCTTTGTCGCCTTTTTACAACACCCACGGGTAGATATGGGGTAGTGGATATTCTTAACCACCACTACACGGCAAAATGGATACAGGTGGCTAAGGACCGTGCTTTGTGGCACTCCTTGGGGGAGGACTACGTTCAGCAGTGGACTTATGAAAGGTTGTAATGATGAAGATGAAATACTGTAAAAAAAATGCAACAAAATTGTAAATGTGTCACTACCAAATTGTGTACGGAGAAAGAGAATTTAAATAGCGAAGCTTGTGATTTGTGTTGTGTTGTTCGATCCTAGACTATAAAATGATGATTTTATACGTGGTAGAGCCATGCTTCAGCAATATTAGTAGTACAGTTGTAGCACGAATGGGTCGGCTCGACCGGGGATGGACCTCACTATCACAGAATACCAGCGTAAAATAGCAGCTTAACACTGCTATGCTTCGTATGGTGAGTGTAGAGAACCGGATACCATTTTTACTAGAAAAGAGGCATTCTATCTTAGTCCTCACGGGTGACAACGCATCTGCATTTTGATTCGCAAGCGAGGACAGATGTAGATGTCTATGGGTCACAGCAACCACTTACCATCAGGTGGACTGTGTGCTCGTTTGTCACGCTATCCTATAAAAAAATTAAAAATAATGATGAACCCTTGTCTTCCTAAATAACTTATAATAACACACTAAGACGGTGGATGTCGTAAGAGGTGACAGAAGGAAACAAACCAGGAGATGGGCAGCAGAGTCTTCCTAATAACAAATAAAAAAAAATCCGATTGCCTACTCGCCTGTCAAGCGTAGTAATACGAGGTAGAGCCATGCTGCAGCTACGAGGGTGGATTGAAAAGTACTCGGCCTAACCAAGAAAATAAACACATACTAAATCAGTTATATTTTTATTTTTCTACATAATCACCATCAAGTTCAATACACTTTTGCCACCTCCCCTTCCAAGCATTTAGACCGTTGAAAAAAAATGATTCTTCCTTAGAGTCAAAATATGCGTCTACAGCTGCTTTGACCTCGTCGTTTGTCGAAAATCTTTGACCTCCCAAGTGCTTTTTTTAGGTTAGGGAACAGAAAGAAGTCTGATGGTGCCAGATCAGGTGAATACGGCGGATGCGGTAACAGTTCAAAGCCATAGTTGTGAATTTCAGCCATTGACTGTACTGACGTGTGAACACGGGCGTTATCTTGATGAAACAGGACTTTTCTTCTGAGCATTCCTCGACGTTTTTCTTTTATTTCCTCTCGTAAACGACGTAGTAAGGTGCAGTAGTAATCAGAGTTTATAGTCTGACCCCTTTCAAGATAATCAATCATAATCACACCTTTCGAGTCCCAGAATACTGAAGCCATCACCTTATTTGCCGACAAAATCGACTTAGCCTTTTTAGGGGGTGGTGAACCAGGTCTTCTCCACTGTTTTGATTGTTGTTTTGTTTCCGGTGTACAGTAATGAACCCATGTTTCGTCTATAGTAACAAAACGATTCAAAAAATCATCTACATCGGCTTCAAATAACTCCAAACAGTCGCGTGAAATAGTCAATCGCGTCCTTTTTTGTTCAACTGAAAGCAGTCGCGGAACCCATCTCGCAGACACCTTGTGGTGTGGAAACCCAACTCGTTGACAATGATGTTTTGAGTTCGTTCAAAAGAGATGCCTATAATCTCGGCTATCTCTCTAATTTTTAATCTGCGGTCTCCCATTATTAAATCAAGTACTTTTTTAATATTTTCGTCAGTAGTTGACGTCGAAGGCCTTCCAGACCGGGGTTCATCTTTCACACTCTCTCTACCACGCTTAAATTCTGCTATCCATTTTTTGACGGATGAATATGACAGAGCACAATCGCCTAATGTACTGACCATGTCATCATGGATGGCTTTTGATGATAGCCCCTTCTTATGGAGGTACTTAATGACGGCACGCTGCTCGATTTGCTCCATTCGCGGAAATTATGTCCGATTACTTTGTTAATAAATTTATAAAATCACAACTAATTATCGCACACGTTTCGAACTTCACACAATGAACTAGTCTGAACTGAACTAAATAATGTGGGTAGATTTGATTTTTAGAATTGAATGGATCTGTGTTAGGCCGAGTACTTTTCAATCCACCCTCGTATATAGCTGCAGCATGGCTCTACCTCGACTTTCATATGGTAAGTATAACCATATGGTTATACTTACCATATGAAACAACATACGCTAATATTCTGTGATAGCGTATTCCTCCCACAATCGAGCGGATCTATTCATGCTACAGCCATAAATAGCTGTAGCGTGGCCCTATCACGTCCTAAACATGTAGATACAGTTCTATAATGTCGTTAATTTTCCGTCGTGACAAATTTTGAAATTTTTAATTTTTTTCAACAGTAGTATTTGGCATTCTAAAATGAAAATTAAAGATTGTTATTATTATCAGATTTAGCTTTAACCAAAAAGGATTATAATAAACAATTATCATAATTTTTATTCATTTTGTTTAACAATTCGTTTATTATGTTTAAATTTTCAACCATTTCAAATATCTTTCAACTTGGTTGAAAATTGTTGTTTTGTTTATTTAATTCCGAGGAAATTTTACGAGATTCAAAAATAAAGATTTAACATCGTTTTAATATTCATACTGTAATATTCTTAATTAGACTGATTTTTGCAGTGAGTTGTAATTGTTTTTTTTTTAATATAGAATAGATGTCTTTATTAGTATTCGTATTACATTTCAATTCATACATTAGCAAGTATAGATTTTTAAAGATTTTTCCCGCGTAGCGTCGGTGTAAGAATATCCATCAACCTATATCATCCCTTGGGTGTCGCAAAAATCGACAGAGGGAAATGAAACCAAGGATTTGCTGCAGCATCTTTCTGAAAACAACTCAAAACAACAATAAAAACTGTGATTTCCAACTCTCCTATTAAGCGTTAAATATGGCAAATATGAGGGATATCACTATGATCTATGATGATAATCAATGGAGGAAGCTTTGTTCAGCAGTGGACTTTTGATAAAGCTATGATGATGATGATGATGATGATGATGATGAATATAAGAAGATGCTTTAATATATAAAATATCCTCAAAAGTATATCTACAACATGTTTGCAGAACCAGTGAGGGTTGGAAACCTGATAAATTTTCTTTTTCATTAATCAAAAGGCGCATAAAAGACATGACATAACAAGATCATTATATTCGAAACCATTAAGACTTCAAAGGTAAAGTGCTCCAAGAGCTAGATGTCTAATCGACGAAGACGATATACTTTAATTATTCATTGGAGAGTAAAACCTTCGAACGGGCTGTCGTTCTATTTACAATCAATATATAATCGGCTTTATTATAAAATACTTAATAAAAAATTGACGTCAACGAAATTCATATGTTGTTAAAAATGAATACTTTAGTAAGCAGTAATAAACGATTGTAAGCAAGGTCGAACGCCGTGTATTGGTTTCGCTAAGCATTACTTAGACAAAATTAATATCGGGTAGTGAAAATCTATAATTTAGCAATTTTTATCAGAATCAGAATCAGAAATATTTATTGGCCATAATATAACAATCGTTACAGGCAAGTCATTGGTTACAAAAGTTCTTAAATGTATAAGGTTAAATTACATTATTTAATTACATTATTGTACTTTAGTTACATTGACGCTTTACATCATAGAATTAAGTAAGTTATTTTGATTGCACGTTGCACAAGAATGATGATTCCAAGAGTTGCATTGACATGTATTCGCTTAATTTGTAAAATGGGTTATTTTCAAAAAAATACTTAAGGTTCCGTTTAAATATGCTATAATTTAGGCTGGTTATACTTTTTGGTAATTTATTATACATCAATATTTTTGAGTAACGCCCTTGTTTTTTTTACTTTGATTAATCTATTCATTGGTAGAACACGTTTTTCATTATTACGCAGATTGTATTTATTGACGTCTTTCTTTTTTTGGTATTTCTTTATCCTCGTGTACCTCTAATAAGCTATTATATATATAAAGGGAAACCACTGTCATTATTTTATCGTTCTTAAAATGTTTTCTTACCGGGCTACTTTTTTTCAGACCATTGATTATTCTTATAGACTGTTTTTGACATTTTAAAACTTTTATAATATCCGTAGCATTACCCCAAATAGTATTTGCTTTTATTTCCCATAACCCCTTTAATGCTCATCTCCTCATTTGATTCCCTCTGTCACGTCTTACGACACCCACGGGATGATATGGGGTGGTGAATAAGAATAATTTCAAAACATATAAGATATAATGTGAATGAACAACGGTATATGAAGCGTGAACCTTTTCACTCCCATAGCGCCGTTGAAAGCCACTCCGAAAATTGAACACGAAACAATCACATTATACACGAAAGTTACCGTAAATTTTGTTCTGGGATGATAATTTCTCTGTTTACTTTCCATCACAATGTAATTTATTTCCGTATACTTTATTTGTTTTTTTTTATAAAAAAAATACTAACAATGTTATTTACATTACTAATATTCCCTTTAACCACTCCTGGTAAGCTTAAAATTCTTGTGCCAGAAATGGTTCACTACATTGAGTAATGAGTCGGACGGTGGATTCTAACCCACGATCTTTAAGTTCGCGATCCGCAAGCTGCCTACTGTCGCTTTTTATATTCTCGCTAATTTATTTATTTATTCATAGAACACCAGCAGCCTACACATTATTACATTTTATTACTACGTTTTTATTAACACGTTTGCTTGTCTATTCGGTACAAATTTTGCATTTAATTTTAAGCTAATTTAAATAAAATAATAAATAATAAATATTTATTTCATTTCCAATTACACATGTTTACATGCAGGAACAAATATGATTAAAATTAAATAAAGTAACAATAAGTCTAACAAAAATAACATGCTATGATAAAATTAAAACTATGTGTAGCTTAATAATATAGAATCTACAAAAGAATAATAGAAAAGTCAAGTTTATAATATTAGCTACCTGTCTGAACTAGGTTGAGTACCTGTGTCTAACAACAATGGTTAAAAGCTGTCGGACGAAAATATCTCCTTTCAAAACTTTTTGATTATAAAAATTGTGAGGATTACTTCGAAAAATCCTGTATTAAATTTAAAAAAGTATCGTAAAATATTTATTTGGAAATGCTTTTCCAACTCTCAACTTGCCGAGAAATGACGGTGCTTGTTAGAGTTCCAGTCAATGTGAAAATGTATCTGAAATAAATGTATGAATTGCTTGAGCATACATTTCGAATATTTCTTTTATATCAATATTTTGATCTCAAAAGAAACATTCGAAACAAAGAACTCGAAACAAGTCAGTTCCGTTAGATTATTTAGAAAAAAAAAACATTAGATTTAGAATTTACCATTAAATTAAAAGGTGCAACAAATTTTTGAAGAACAAAAATTATAAAAATAAAATAATTAAAATAAAAATAGATTGTAAAAATACTCTGCATTAAGAATTTATTACTCTGCATTAAGTATTAAAACTAATAAACGTTTTTTATTTAATTTTATCCTTCTGTGCCAACCCTACAAAAATATTTTAAAATATTGACTCCTTCGAAGCTTTGCCTCTGTACGGTTTCTTTACTCATGTAATAAGAGCGCGCAATGTAAATGGTATGTTTTGTTTTGTATAAAGTTAATGTGTAGGTGTGAATGTTTAAGTAAGTGTGGAGTATGTATGTTGTGTATGTGAATGTGTGGGAGTGTGTAAATCACAAAATAAATAGAGGTTTTACCAACTCCTCTCCAAATGTCTAATTTTCACCTTGACGATTACCTTTTACATTTCGCAAGTATGTAAAATTTTGTTTATTAACAAAGTTATCAGCAAGGCAAATTTCACGTTTTAGTCTTTATTTGTATCGGTATTATTCTCAAACTTTGCATAGGATTACGACTAAAATTTTGTAAAAGACTCGAATTAAAATTATGTGGCTTAGACGACATTTAAAACATAGTCATTGTTTGTATCTTTGGAAAATGGTTATTAATATAATTTTAGAGACGTAATAATAGTAAAAATAACTTATTTACATGTCTCCGATATTATTTATACATGCCGTGTAGCGACGGTGTAAGAAAATCCAATGACCCATATGCGCGCACAAAACCCATGAGCGTTGTAAGAGGCGACAGAGGGAAATAAGAACAGGAGATGGGCAGCAGCATCTTCCTGATAATAACAACTAAAAATATAAAACAAAAAACTGCGATCAATGCGATCCCGCCTGCCAAGTAAAAAAAAGGCAACTGTTACGAATCGCGCCCCTGAAACAATCTACTAGGCAGGCCCCGAATCCGTTATTGAATGTAAACTGCTAAATATATTCAGCAGTCGACATTCGATAAACTATAATGAATGAATATATTTCCTACTTTTCTTTTGAACAGAATATATATTAGGCAGAATCGCAAAACCCTGAATAAGGCTTTTCACAAATTGTATAGAAAATCTTTTAAAAATACTGATTTTTTATAGAATAAGGGTGACAAACGAGCACACAGTCCACCTGATGGTAAATGGATGCTGTAGCCCATTTATATCTACATTTATACTCAATTAAGAATAGAAATGCAGATGCGTTGTCACTTTGTCACTTTTGGAATGCCTTGTTTCCATTAAAAAGGAGTCTCCGGTTCTCTACACTCGCCATACGAAACACAACAGCATTAAGCTGCACTTTTACGCTGAAATTTCGTGAGAGCGTGGTCCTACCCTGGTCGAGCCAACCCATTCGTGCTGCAATCACAATATAGCTGCAATATGGCTCTACCACACAAAAAATCACGCAAAAGATAGAGACAAATGGCACGAGACGGTAGAAGCCTTCATGCAACAATGGTTGATCAAACACACACACACACACACACGCACTCGCACACACACATTCACACACACGCACAGTTATGATTTATAATTTTGTTCCAACTGGCAAATAGGAGCTAGGAATAGTTATTGAAGAGATGTCGGTCAGAAATCTCATTTTCAGG